>CM057387.1:98571792-99812729 GCA_030015415.1 Cynopterus sphinx
AATTTTAATACCAATTATATGCTATTTTCCTGGACCCTAGAGAAACAGCATTCAATTAATAGATATTTATTGATCACTTAATAGTGTGCTAGACACTGCCCTATATCCTGGGGTTACAGTGTGAGTAAAACAAAGTCTTTTTCTTCATAAAACTTTTATTTTAGTTGGTGAGACATACAATAAAACAAATATACACTATATTACCAGCTACTGATAAGTGACATGAAGAAAAGTCAGGCAGTGGGAAGAAATAAGGGAGTTATAGAAGGAGGGTTATTTTAGATAGTATGGGACATTTGAGTAGAAATCTGAAAGAAATAAGGGATTGAGCCATCTGAAGATCTCTAGAAGAGATTTCTAGAGATCTAGAAGAGCATTCTAGGCAAGGGGAGCAGCAAGTCACTGAAATGAGAACAAGCAAGAAGGCCAGTGTAACTGAGCAGAGTGAGCAAGTGGTTAAGAAGGAGATCTGAGAAACAGCCAGGAATTGGATCAGGTGTAGAACTTTGTAGACCATGGATTTGTAGACTTTGGATTAATTCTGCCCTAAATTTTTAATGGGAATCCACTAGAAGGCTTTCAACAAGAGAAGTGAGGTGAACCTAATTTATATGTTTAAAACATCACTTGGCTGCTGGCTAGAGAATAGACTAAAGGGGTGGACCATGAAAGGGAAAGAGTGGGAATGAAGGCAGGGGGTGTCAATAAAGAGATTACTGCTGTAGCCCAGGAGAAAGATGAGGAGGTTCTCGGGCAGGGAGGCTGCTGCAATGGCCAGTAGCAAGGAAAAGGTGGTTTGAGGGAGACTAATAAGGAGGTAAGTGCAGTCTAGGGGAGAGCTGGCGTGGTTTAGGTACTAGAGTGCTGAAATGATTGGATTCAGGATATATTTCTCAAATAGTGTCAAAATAACGTGCTTGTGGATCTAACGTGAGGTGTTAGAGAAAGAGAGGAGCCAGGATGACTGCTAGGTTTTTAGCTTCAATAAGTGGTTAGTACAATTGAAGCAAAAAAATCAAATTTTATGTCAGACATGCTAGGTCTAAGATGCCACTAGATATCAGGGCATGAGATACAAATTCAAGAGTTAGCAGTATCTAACTGGATTTTAAAGCTCCAGGATTGGATCAGAGTGTAAAAGAGGAACAGAACGCGTGCTGGCTTTTAAGGAGCTTGCAGGCCCTGCTGTTTCTCTCATCTGCTGTTCCACAAGGCCCTAGTGACATAGGACCATTACCATTTAGATTTGGTTGTTTCCTTTGCACGTGATGCAAAGTATTGGCCAAGAGGCAGTGTAGCCAGGTTAGTGCTCAGACTTGGGGGTATACACATCAGGATTCTGATTCTAGCTCCATCACCATTGGGCTGTGTGACCTTTGGGAAATTATTTTAATTTCTTTAAACCTGTTTCTCATTCTTAAAAGAGACATATTAATAATAATAAATAGAATACAATATGCCTGTTACATGGCAAGACCTTAATAAATGTTAGCTGGAAATATTAAAATGATCATACTTATTAATGGTAAGAACTCACTGCATTACCCTTTCCTCCCCTCCTTCTCTGGGTAACCTTTGGGAATGAATGAATTTGAAAGCAAAATGATCACTTCTTTAGCTCTTTACAATCTGATGCAGAGAGCAATTCTGTTTTAACAATGAACATTATCTTTAGTTGCTGTTTATTTATATAGATTATATTTTTAGTGTATTTAATATCTTCTTTGTAAAGAGAGAAATTAACTTGGAAAAACTGGTTGGTCAAAGAGCTAGGGATTTGGAAATTAATGAGTTAATAAAAAGCCATCACCTTATGCTTGGGTAATTTTCACCCTTGATTTTCAAATCTATTCAAAGCAGTTTTACTCTGAAGATGCATCTGGGTTTATATTGTAACTATGATTAGAAAAAATATTTGTGTGAAGCATAGTTTTGTAAATAGAATTGGATTTCAAATGAGAAGTTATATGTAAAAATCTCATGTAGAATATGTTATATGACATATTTTTGGTGTTTTTGTTGATTTAAATCAGACATGTTCAGGAGGAGAGAGCACAAAGGTTAGTGAGGTGATGGTGATGGTGTTAAGTATTCAAATATTAAATATTTTTATGAAGGGGAAAATTTTTTTGTAGTCCTTAGTCAATTTTAAGTGTACACAATGTAAGAGGTTCTGGGTATACCAAGACAAATTAGGGAAGTTCCCTGTTCTCAAGTAGTTTATATCTAAGACATACACACACATAATTTCATTGAAATGACATAGGTGGTATGGTAAAAAAAAAAAATCTCTTCAGGGAATAGGGACAGTGGAATTCTATAACTAATTTAAAAATAAGACACACCTACACCTATGAGTATAATTGTGGATGTTCCTTCTAGCTTGAAGTCTCTCTAAAATTGCTTCTGGCCAAGGCGAGCCCTAGCAGCCAGAATAGAATGATGGTGCTTGTTGACCAAGAGAAGAGAGGTGCTCGTCAGTGACTCTGAATGAGGTAAATACTTGTTTTCTGGTGGCGTCTGGAATGGCAACAATGAGGACCTAGAGCACAGTGAGAAGCTTTTAAATATTTAGTCTGTTCCAGCCCATAATTGAGGTATTTGTGTATTTAACTTGATAGAGAGATGAATTATATATGGGAGTCTTTTCCTGTCGTTTGCTCTATGTGTGTTGCAAACATCCCATCATTCTCTAGGAAGCACATGCCACAGGGATTACTGCAACACTCTGCAGACAATTTACTTGTAGGGTTTTTATCCCATATGCTGCTTTCTCTTCATCACAGCTGCCTTTTTATTTATTAAAACACAATCACTGAACAGGGAACTTTTCCAGACTCCCTTTTCTCAAAGTGGCATTTTAGAGCTCAGGCCGAATGCACTCCCTAGATAATGTATAGTTGTTCCCAAGATTTTGTCTCTCTGAAGTGTAAATAAGCTCTTGGGTAGCTCAACACAATAGTCAGCAGTTCCAGTGAAAATTTTATTCTAATTAAAACAGAAAATATATTGTCTTATTTAAAATTGAAAGCTAAAAAGTCCACAGTTTATATGCCAGTTATTGGTGCATTAGATTAGATCTTGTATATTTTTCATGGTTAATTTTGGCCCTAGTCACATGTTCTTCCTTGCCATCTATACAGGCACACAATTTTGTTTTCATTTTTAAAATAGCACATCAGATCTATCTTCCACTAAGTTGACTGTAATAATAAAAGGTTCTGCATTTAATTACCAGAATGGAATATCTGTATCTTAAGAGTTTGACACAGTGGAACCTTAAATTCCTTGCCATCTTATTTTAAATAAAAGTCTAGTTACAAGAATAATATTAATGAAAGCCTACTCAATGATACACAGTTCATTAGTTTCCTTGTCCTTGTATCAAGATAGATAATCTGAGAGCTGCATAGCTGACTGCATTATCTTCATGCTTCATAGAGTTCCTTTTGTAGACATGACCTTTGATATATTGCTCTTGGCCTGCATTAAGGTACTCTATAAAAATAGTCTCACGAACTATCTTAATGAATTTACTCTAAGGGTGATAAGAAAACATTTATAAAAGCATGAGAAAAATTTGTCAGGTCTCATGACCAGGAAAAATTGTGAGTAACTGGTTTATTTTCATCCCAACCAACTAGATTTAAAAAATAAATTATAAACTATATGACTGATTATATAGTTCCTTCTTTACTTTGGCTACTAGGAAGTTCAAATTTAAAGCCTACGTCTAATGAGAGCACAAGACTTTAAGGAATCCATTTGTTTTCCTAACCTTACTTCAAACTTTGTTTCATTTTCTGGCCCACTGTCTTCATTTCCTCTTGTTTATTATTTATATTTATATGTATTTCTATAAGCCACTTTGAATTAATTTTGGACCTAGAACTACAAATACATACAATGTCATTTTGGCCAGCATGAGGTCAAAGGTCCAGGAAATTAACTGAATTGATCCCTTTCTATTCAAGCATTTGAACTAAAGCAAATAATTGCTAGAGTTTTAATTTAATATTGCTAGAGTTTTAATGTAAAAGTGGATATATTGGCTGAGTTTTTGTTTGTTTGTTTGTTTCTGTGTTTGTTTTTATCCAAGGTAAGTGTACATGGAGTTTAAGTAGAGAGAGAATCCATGGTTACCAGAAGATTTGGGATCTACTACTAGTTTTGACTTGTCCCCTCAATTTGCCCTGAAAGGCATTTCCCTTAGAATGATAAACTCACATGTAATCATATATTTTTAGAAGATGTTGGAGATTCCAAGGTTCTGAGATGGTTTGAGGGAAATTGTAATTCAATCCCCCCTCTCTTTTGCACTGTTAAATTTTGACTTTTGGAGTCAGACAGACTGGGTTCAAATTCTAGTTCTTTTATTCAGGAACAAAAAAATCAATATATTACTGAACTCCTCTCTGAATCTCAAATATTTTACCTTTACAAGGGGACTAAATAGGTCTTGTATCCCAAGATTTCCATAAAGATTAAACAAGGTAGTAGGCTTAGCATGGGCCCAGCACACAGAAAATGCCCGTTAATTGGTGGATATTATTACTATGATGATCACCACTATTAGTCTTACCTACTTATATATCTATTACCTGCTTTTATTGAGTATCCTACATACTGATGCAAAGTATATAAATATCTAATCACTATCTTGTACACCTGAATAGTTTCAGGTGTATTGTATGTTAAGTGTAATTGACAAATCAAAGTATTGAATGGGAAAAAAAAAAAACCTATTTCCTTAAACATTATGAAAAATTCAGCTCCATCTTCTTATGCTTTTTTCTCTGTTGAGAAATTCTTTCATCATCCTTTCATCCCTTGGTGAGGTCTCAACCAACCATCCATTCAGGACTAGCTTAAATGGGTATGAATAACCTGGCCATGTTGCACATGATTTCTCTGTGGTCCCATTACATGTGCATACAGCTGTATCACAACACTCAGAAGACTTCTTATTGTGGTCAGGATGCCAGTATTTCTTGCAAGATGAATATCTTGGGATGGGAGACAGGATTATATCTTTTTCATCTTCAAATTTCTAGTACTTTAGAGAAATGCTGAATGTGTGCTTGAGTTTTGCATTGTTCATAAAGAGCTGTTTTTATTAAGTCTTTCTCTAAGAAAATTGAGACTTAACTAAATTTTGAAACTGGAAGTGGCCAGGTGGGGCATACTAACCTCATAGGCAGGGCTGCAGTTCTCTTTTCTGTGGGTTATATCTGTGGGCTCCCGGGCATTCAGAAGCACTTTAGATTAGCTGAGTTTTTGCTCCTCCCAGTGACATGGGTATTGGTACAGCTACATTCCAGCTGTTTTTCAAGAAAATAGAGATGCAATTTCTGACAAAAAATAAGCCAGATACAACAAAATTCTCACCCATTCCACTATTCTTCCCCCAAATACAAATTCACAATGCTGGGAATCCATCTTCAGCAAGCTGGAATCCTTGAGGTGGACTGAGACTCATTTTTGAGAAATATCACATTCTGTAAAATCTCAGCCCAAAAGGGCAGGAACCATTGCTGAATTTATTTTCCAAGTCATTCCTACCTTTGGGACTGATGCAGGGCATGATCTCTAATAAATCTTCCATTACGGCCACTCTCTTTCTGTTTGCCTCTTGATCCCATCACCTTTGTCTCTACTCCAAGGGATTGATATTTTTTCTCTTCTTTTTTCCCTTATTGCAATAACTTGTCATCTTTCAGAACCTTTTCACAGTCTTATGCTTCAAGACAGAAAACCAGGTTAGGATGAAATGCCTGGCCTCACTATGCACTCTACTGTCACAGCCCTCCTCTTCTTAAACTTACCATTTTCCCATGCCCTCCCCTGAATCAGTCCTAGCTCAAGATCCCCCCTAGAACTCAGAAAGACTTGAGATAGTTGTGAGAGATTTTGACATGAATCTGGCTGCTGTTCAATAGTCCTGCGTGGAAAAGGAATCTACCTAATTCACCCATCTTAGTTATCACTGCACCGAAGTCCATTATGTGGACTCAAACAACACTACCTGAATCATCTTCCTCACTTGGGGCCATGGTAGGCAAGGCAGAGGATGCAGATGCAATACAGGAAAAGTTACTTGGAGAAAGTGGAGCTTATATATGATACATCTGATTGATGATGTTCCTTAGTCTGACATTCAGACACCACCCCAATCCTGTATAACTGGGTTCAGTCTCCTCTTCAGAGTCCTCATCAATCATTCCCCCATAAAACCTATGCTTCAGCTACATGGCCCGGTTACCTTGAATATTTCTTGTGCATTCTCATTTCTGGTCCTTTTCAAATATACTCCCCCTGTCTGAGAAATCTTTCCTCCCAGAAACCATATTTTAACCCATTGTCAAGATTCGGTTTGTAGCCACCCTCTTCAGGAATTCTTCTCTGATCACCCTACCTATCTTTCCTGTGAACGTCCACATTACTAGTAGAGTTGTATTCTGTTTAAGCATTAGCCTCTGGAGTTCAACTCCTGACTTGCTGCTGCTGATGAACTATGTCATCTTAAATGGCATCTTTCAGTATACCTTCCACATCTCCATTACTGCACTCTTATTTCTTCATTAATCCAAGAAACAGTTGAGTGTCTGACTTGCTCCTACATAGAAGTGAAGTAAGCAACTGCTACATAGTATGATTTGAGGCTATTGTATAACCTGAAAATCTTTCCTTACTTGGTCTTTGGTTAAAGCTTTGAAGATAATAACATTATAATGAAATTCTTAGAATCATATTCTCATAGACTTTGGAATCCTAGAATTTCAATTCTGTAAAGACCTTTTGAAGATCAGTTAGTTTAATCTTGTTTTGTTTTGTTTTCAATTTTCTTGTTTTTAGTTGGAGAAATTGCTTTTCAATGAGGTAAATGAGTTGCAAGGACCATATATATAATTCAAAATTTCTTTATCAACATTATTGTTCAACAATATATTTCTAATTATTGAGAAGACAAATACACTTTATGTTGGAGTGTTTTCATTGTCTCCAGTTAAATTGGTTATGTATAAATATAGCATAAATTACTAAGAATAGAAGTCTGTTCTGTCTAAGGCAAAAGTAAATGCATTTGAAGGATATTAGAGACTTACAGAATCAATAGGAAGTGGACTTGAGGGTGAGCAAGAAATGAGGAGCCCCTAGCATCAAGGAGGGGAAGCCATGATAATGGCCTTTGGTGGAACAATCTGGTCAGGACACCAAGTCTTTCATTATTTTCTTTCTATTCAAGATACAGATTCCATGGTGGGCATACCTGATTAACCCAGATAGAGGTATGTGCTTTGGCATGGGAAAGCAAGGCCTCTCCTGTGACTCCAGTAAACTGTACCCAATGAAGAAGGTGTCATTTAAGTATATAAAATAGTTTGCTCTTAGGAAGAAGAAATAGATGCCAAGCAGCCAAAATTCACTAATGCCCACTGCAATAAGAATCGTTCATTCAAATAAAGTGAAATAAATGACACTCATAGTGCCCAACTGGTGTATGTCAGGAGCTTTATTTGTATTTTCTTATTAGACCCTTTGAAGAAATCTGCAAGAAAAATAATATTATTCCCATTTAAAAATTCAGAAAATTGAAGATAAAAGAGGGTAAGGCAATTGCCTGGCAAAATCTGGATTTCAAACCAGATCTGTTTTCCTCTAAAATCTGCTTTCTCACTAATGCTCCAAGCCTTCATGCATGTAAAGGGGCTAATGCAATTCCTGGCACCTAGTAGGTCTCTGCCCTGGAGGAGAAGGAGCAGCAGGGAAACATCACTGGCTCTTGCTATTCCCTCTGCCTGCAACACCCTTCCCCCAGAAATCCACTGGGTTCACTCCTTCATTTTATTTAGATTTTACCTCATCAGAAAGGCTTTTCTTGACAACCCCGTATAACCAGCTTATCACCATGCTCCTTACTTTCTATTCCCTATGCTGCATATTTTTCTTCCTAGCACTTATCAATGCCTGTCATATACGTGTATTTGTCTATTTGTTATCTTCCACAAAAACAGGAACTTTGTTGTATACTCATTTATCTTCAGCATCAGGAACCACACTTGGTAAACAATTGTTTGATGAATGAACAAAACAAATATAATTGGGTGAGTAGTTCTCAGCTCTCTCTCTCTAATTTCCGGTGTGGCTTTGGCCAAGTCATTTATTGCTATAGGCTGCAGTTAGAAAATGAAAAGGTTGAGCAAGATCAAACCCAAATCAAGCCCAGTCCCTCTTTGCCCTGTTTATTGCCGTAAGAATTCTGTTTATCTGTTTGTTTGGTTTATGCATATTGTACTTCTCTGCTAGCTTTTGAAGAAATCACTTTTGAAAAAACTAAAAAGTACTTAAAAGACACAGGACTGCAATAATCTTTGAAGTCTTATCTTTCTATAAAAGTGGATAGTTGTATCAGTATAAAGAGTTTATAGACTTCCCAGAGTACAAAAGAATCTTTCAAAGATTTTCTTATTGGAAGAAAATAAAAGAGTTTCTCACCTTCTATACTTCTGGTTCCCAAATTTCAGGAAGCTAGTAGATGGCTTGCAAAGTTCATTTACTCTTTTCAATTACCGAAAGCTCTTTATTGAGTCCACTTTATTATTTTAATTAACATAATAACCCCAAAAAGTGACAGGTTGTAAAATACATGAATCCAGAGTTTCTAAGATTAATAAGTCTACTGAAGTATAAAAGCTTTTTCACATAATTTCTAACTGTGAAGATCAGTGGTGTAGAAAAGAACCTGCCATTTGCGGGCAGATGATGGGTACTGAGAATTGACTTAGACATACCCTCTTTCATGTGACTAGGACCAAAATGTCATAGCTAACTTCTGTGAATCAGCATAGCAACCAGTTACATTGTGAGGGGGCGAACCTATAGAGTATAGCCAGTGCCCCCTTAGGAGTCAATGACCTTTGAGTAGAGGGGATCACTTGAGAATATACTTACAATCTATAATGGCTCTTCACTTCTTTTAGGGTCAGTCTTTACTCCACAACATAGCTTATAAGGTACTATGTGATCTGGCCCCTTCCTTTCTTTTAGACTTCACCTTTTACTACTCCCTGACTTTATACTCTCATTCACTCATTCACTCACTCACTCATTCATTCATTCAGTAAAAATTATTTATTTAGTGATTACTACTTGTTAGATTTGGGTTAGCCACTAGGGCTTTATGGCCTGCAAATAGAGACATGGCCTCACTCTAATGGAAAGAGGAAGACTGATATTGAGCTATAATGAAGTATGATACATGTTATCATAGGGTAATACAGGGATCACAGAGGGGAGGGATGGGGCATAACTAGAGTAGGTAGAGGGAGGACTTCCCAGAGGAAGTGAGACCAACGATAAGTAGCTCTAGACCTAGCAGACGCTTGTTAGTAGACTCCCGAGGTTTCACAGCTCAGCTCACCTATAGACTTAGTTCAGCCATGTAGGGGCCTCAGTTCTGTCCTGCAGACAGTGAGTAAGACTGGCAAAGAGATGAAATTTCCTCCAAATCCCAGGATTTTTTCCCAGAATCACATCTAAATCCTGACCTGGCTCTGCCTCCTATTCAGGATGATGGATCTCTGCTTTACCTACAAATCTGACTCCTGCGTCAGTCTCCAGTCCTATCCTCCCACTAGTTCTAAGCCTGGTAACTAGATGTTTGTTGTTGAATTTATCCCACTGGTATCTTACAGAAGTCATACTACGACAGTAATTCTTCTGGCACCATTAAGAAAGACTTACCTTCTCTGTATCAGACCTTTCCAGGGCTGTGCCATATCTCAGTCTTTGTTTTTCAGTCAGATTTACCTCCCCAGCTCAAATCTCATACCTTGTAGCCTACCACTCCTTGTGTGTCCACAGGTCATCAAGTCATTATCACTTTTCATGTGAGCAATGACCTGGCTTGGCTTCCACATCCACTTCTGGAGATTGGCATCCTAGAAAATATCTCACAATTCTCATTCTGCTCCGCATGTATTTGTGCCAGCCTTTAATTCTTGGTAGGGTAGGTTTTACTTCTGATTCCTTTATCATAGTAGGAAAGAATAATTTCCGTGTGACCAGGTTTGGAACCTGGTATGTATATCATCTCTGCTGTTGTCCTGCTATCCTCCTTCTCACTGATTCTGATCACATCTTCATCCACTTGAGACTTTGTGCCTTGAAGAGCTGAAAGTTAGTTGTTACTCATGCCCTCTGCCCCTCTCCATCCACCATTTTTCTCCTTGGCAGTCTACATCCTTAGCTGCTACCTCAGTCCTGGCTCCAAAATCATTGTCTCTCATTTCCTACCCTTCTGAGCTTGGAAACCTAGTTTTTGGACCAGGTCATTTTTTCACTTTGCTTTTTGGCTAAGCTCCCTGGATCTGGCAGCTTGGAATTTAGGTCATTTCCTAGCTTCCTTGGACTCCAGGTCACTTGAATCTATTCTTATGATCTGTTCTTCAGTCTTTCCACTGAGGTCTCAGTTTATTTTACTTAGGGAGCAGGTACTTACTCCCTGTGCTAGAATTTGGTGGTGGTGGTAGTGGTGGTGGTGTGGGTAAGATAAACCAGTTAGTGTTCTAGATGGTCCTGTTTCCTTTTTTTTTTTTTTTTTTTTTGCCTACTGTTACTCCTTCCACCCTACCCATTTTGGTCATGCCTGGCCTATAGTACCCCATTCAGTGAGTGTAGGGGGAAGTGTGTAACCACTCTTTATTGGGAGGCCATTGTGATGAGAGTCCCCATCTTAGTGAACAAGGCTGAGCTCCATATTTAAAGTCTGAAATACCTTACAGTGGCTCCTTACATGGGTTGAGTGACAATGGCTCTTTTTGCTTAAAAATTCTGATTTGATGATGGTGGAAGGAAAAGTAGGAAAAAATAGGAAAGGATAGGAGACAAGACCAGAAAGAAATCAGGAAATTACATTATGTGAGAAGAGAGAGAAGAGGCCTTTGTCTGGATGATCAATACCTTACTTTTCTCTGAGAGAAGCACTATATGAAGCTCTTGTAAAATCTAACTTATAGAGCAGTTTAGAAGCCCCTCCACCACAATATCCTTCCCTACCCCAAGTTTTCTGCTGGGATTCCACTCGCCAGTGGTGGTTTTAGAACTTCTTGTCTCAAGCAGACCACTGACAATCAGCCTTACCTCTATGTTATTGTCTCCTCACCTGTATATATTTACTCCATTCACATCAAAAACATCTACTATGAGCCTATCATGTGCCAAGTACTGTGTCAGATGCTAGGTTTTTCATTGGTGAACAAAAACAGATATTGTCCTTACCCACATAGAAATTGCAACCTAGTCGGAAATATAAACTATAAGTAAACAAGTGCAAATACATATATAATTGTAAATTGAGGTAGTGTTTTGAGGGAAAAGACCTAGTTTCTTTGAGGGAAACTAATAAGAGTCTAATTTAGGCAGTGATACGGAAGATAACATTTGAGCTAAAACAAAAATGAAAAGTAGAAGTTAGCTAGGCGAGGGAGGGAGTTAGTGTGGAGAACAGGATGACTAGAAGGAAAGTATTTAAAGGTCCTAGATAGACTATAAACTTGGTTCATCTGAGGAAGTAAAAAAAAGTCATGTTAAAGAGTTTGGATTTCATTCCAGCATAATTGGAAATTGTGGAAGAGTTTTAATCCAGGAAGTGACATGATCCAATTAAGCTTTGAAAAGGCTATGTGGAGAAGGGATTGGAAAGGGGCAGAGTGAGAAAAAAAGAAGCTGAGCAGGGTAGGGGACTTTTTCAGCAAACTAGCAAAAATATGGAAATACAGACAAGTAGACAGATTGGAGATAGCTTTTGAAGATAGAATTTAAAGATTTTAGTAAGATGGGGCATGTAAAAATTTCAGTAAATGATATCAGGCCAAAAAGTAACATTATTGACTTTTCTCTTACTTTCATATCTCATTTCCAATCCATCAGCAAATCCTATAATCTTTACCTTCAAAATCAATTCTAAATCTTGTAACTTCTTACCATGTCCACAGCTTCTGTCCTAACCTAACCCGTCATTATTTCTTGCCTGGACCACTGAAATAGCTACTCAAGTGGTCTTGCTTTCACTCTCTTCCTCCCCACCACAAACTACTTTTCTACTCAGGAGCCCCTTTTAAAATGTAAAACAAATCCTTTCATCATTATCAATATCTTTACCATGGCTTCTCACAAAACTCTTATCAAAGCCTGCAAGGCTGTATAATCTGGTCCTCTCTCTCCCTTTCTAATTAATTTTCTATTAGTCACCACCTCATTTCTGTTGTTCCTAGAGACACACCAAGCTTATTCAGGCCCTTGGACCTCTGTACCTACTGTTCCTGTTGGACCACTATTTTCTAAGAGATATATATATATATATAGATATAGATATAGATATATACATACATACATACATACATACATACATACACACACACACACACACACACACACACACACACACACACACATACATATATATATGTAGTTACTATCTTTTTTACTCCCTTCAGAGAAATTTTCTTGGATGCATTTTTGTTTATAAAACAAGTTTTGTCAAATAAGGTACTTCTTAATTTTTAAAAATTTTCATCAAATGCAGATGCTACAAAATGTAAGCCTTCTAAATTTTATTCTACTCTTGTATAGTATATAAATATCCAATTGAAATAGGAACTTCATTGAAAAATTCTCCTCCTAAACTGAGGTATCCCAAAGTATAATAACTACATTTCAGAATTAAATTTTGTACTTTAGTTGTACTTTTATCATTTCAAATGTGCATTTCTTCCTTTGCTTTTGTAGAGACAGATGTCATATCTTCTTGTTTGTAAGCTTTGTTTTCAATAATTGCAATTTGATATAAGCTTTAAAAGCTGAAATACTTTGGTGCTTTATTTGTTGAATATTTAAAGATTTTCAATTGATTTTGAACAAAATGCAACCAAAGGTTTGTTCTCATTTAGAGGTCTCACTAACAACAACAAAAGTAAACTTAATGTTGATTAATAATGTAGCTATTTAAAGGCTCAAAATCTCTAAATCCCATTTATAGCAGACAGTAAAGAAAATAAGCATGTTCTACCTTTCTGAAAATTAAAAAAAATTTTTTGCATGTGCTTTAGTGTTAGCTTTGTAAAAATTTGTATAGTTCTCTTGCTTTGTTTAAATTTTGAGAACTATGGTTCTTATTTTGAACGTAGAAAATAAAACTTGTTTGAATGCAATTATAATTTTATGGACATCTCAAACCAATTTAAAATAAATTTCTACTCCATATGTTTGTTGATTTCACAAGTATATTGCTTTTACTAAAATTTATATTCATTATCATAACAAAATATTTGTAATGTTAATGTTAATATTGATTTTTTTTTTACTGCATTAGCAGTATTATTGCGCATTAAGGCAGTATTTTACCTCAACAGAATGATTTTTCGGAAGCTTTACTATGAGTCCATGAATTGAATAAAAATAATTGAATTACATTGGAACTAAATTAAATTATTTTCTGTTTGAAACATCTGATGACACCACTGGTTTTAGTTCTGCTAATAGAGAAAAAACATTAACAGCTACTACTTTATATACAAGAAAACTTGGAATTAAAAAATAATTGAAATTATTTTAGTAGAACAGTCATGTACTCTAACAAGTGATACTACATATCGCTCTTGTGTGTAGCTTTTCATTTAGAGTACATGACTGTTCTAAAATTATTTCAATTATTCTGCTAATGCTTCTGTTTTTATAAGTGTAAATTGTAGCCTTTGGGCATAAGTTTTCTTAAAATAACTTTTAAATCAAGTAGATGCTGATGTTTCTTAGCAGATTTGTGTCTCCTGGTTTTTATGTGGCCATGTTATCTGTACACCCACCCCCTTCAGTGAATCATAAATACTGACATTTTATACGAGTTACATGTTCATCACTGAATTTTATGAGAAACAAAAAATGAGTACTTAAATTTCCTAAAACATGGACTTTTTTATTTGAACTAATTGCTGGTGAAAGAGTTTATTGCACATATTTTTGTAAAGTGTAACCAAAAAGTAAAACAAATCATTTTAGATTTGTACCATATGGTAAATATGCCAAGAGCACTCAGACTATTTCTCTATAAGCAGGATTGTTCAGTCTCTATTTCCCAAACATATTTCACATTCACCTAACCTGTAATTTTTCACATTTCCTATTGATCCCACTGTGCATGACCTGAAGGCTCCACACATCTGGTAGGTTGCTGTACGATTGGCTGGTACAGCAAGTGCCAGCAGGGGCAATGCCTTTGAGTACTTCTCCCACCACTATTTGGGACCTGAAGGAGTTAACCACCTTTTGGTATCTGGACAGACACACTTAGTTTTGTCAGAGAGCACACCTCCTTGAAAAGGAAATATTAGTTACATTGGGTCTGAGAACTCTCAGGAAGAGAAAATGCTGATTGATTTTCTTTCATGACTGTGTTTAAATGGTTCCCTATTTCTGTTACTTTTTTCTTTTTTCCTGACCCTACCTCCTCTGCCCAGTTTATATCCTAAGTACACTTAGTGCTAACTTGGAATTCATTATTCTGAACCAAGAGATAGTATAATAGTAACTATCCATTATACAGAGCATGGCAATAATCGTTACCATTACTGAGCATCTATTATGTATCCAGTGTTAATCTCATTTCTAATCTTAAAAATAAATCAGTGAGCCAGATATCATTTTCATTTTATAGATGTGGAAAGCAGACCCAAAACTACAAGACTGATATATAATGGAAGTAGATTAGATTCCAAGTTCACATTCTTCCTACTATATAATAATTACATTTCTAAAAGACATCCAAAGCTGGAATTGAACACAGATCTGCCTATTCATTCAAAATTCAGCTCTGCCTGAGTTTTTATTCCTTCAGTCGAAATATTGGTCGAGTGCCTCCTGTACACTAGATTCTATGCAAGGGGACTACAAGGAGATTTCAGTCTAGTGATTTCACAGCTGGAACCTTTATTATAATTCCACCCATGATGCAGCAAAAAGTAACTTGGATACAAAACTTCAGTGCAAACCATTGCAACTGAATAGCCTGCCACTACATCTCAACACACCAGCATTCCGATACAGTCTCATACACCATCCTATATCCCAGCAAATGATAGTTTTGAAAACACAGTCCTTTCTACCTAAGAGTCAAAACAACCCTAAGTGGGACACATTTTAGTAGCCACATTTTACACAGAGGCACCAAAAGGGAAAGATTTCTGACCAAGGACTACAGTTTGAATTAGAATCCAACTCCTAGTACCTAGTCCAGTGATTTCTTCTTACTGCCTCTCAGGAATCTAGATTATAGAAGACAGAATGCATGACTTAGAGTCTCTCCTTGCACTAGGCGTCTGTCCCTGGAGCTTCTGGCTGCATTAGCATTCTGCCAGCAGCCAGCTACACATAGGTAGGAATATTGTTACCGTTCATGACCAGGGGGAATAATCAGTCTCAGCTATTCTCCGGCTCTAAACCATCCAGAGTAATTAGGTTTAATTTTAATTTTTTTAATGGCTTGAAATTAATAGAAGCAGCAGCTGCTACAGTGTGTGGGTGTCCTCCAGAAGGCAGAGACCAAAAAAAAAAAAAATCTACATATAAAATAAACTCTAAAAAATAAACAATAGAGTGTGTAGGACAAAAAGGTTAATTCAGAAATCAAGCAGTGCCTTTTTATTATCAAAAACTCCCTGGCAATATGTAGCACTGTCTCTCTCCTCCCACCACTAGATGGTAATCCTATAGACACCGAGTGTAAAAATGTGTTGCCTGTATCTGAGTACTCCCTCACATTTTCTCTCCCCCTCTCTGTGACTCACCAAGAGATTAAACTGTGACAAAGTGAGGAGAAAGATAAGAATAGATATGCTGGTGACAGGAGCACTATTATAATTATTTTAGGGAAGATAGGATTGGAATTAGGAGCAGATCCATTTGCTTAGGGAGGGTAGATTTATAGTATGGAGATCCCTGCCAGACACCTGGCTGTGTCAGACGCCAGAGAATAAAAGAAAGGAGCCAACTGACTCAAACCAGATGATGGTCTGGGTTGCTCCAGTCGAATGTCAACTAAAGGCCATGTGTTGGCATGGATGACAAATCAGAGATTCAGTTGTCCTCATGAAGGGAAGAGGGATGAAACTTTACCTCAATTTTAAATATACTTTGGAAACTAGATCCCAGTTTACTTTTTACCTTTGAGTAGAAAAAGTTGGGGAACTAAGAGGCTGTTTCTACAATTGCAGTTCTTGCATGAATTTCAGATAGCATAACCTTGGTGTGGTAAGAAGAATATGTGTTAATCAGTCAAACAATATAGTCCACATCAGACAAGTAGCACATTATTGACATACAGGAGGTGCTTGTTATACGTCACATCCCTTTTGAGTATTCTAGTGACTTTGTTTTTCATACTTCATTTAGGACTTACAACCCCAAAAGATGGATTCTTTATTTCCTTTTCTGCTAATTTAAAGAAAAGTGTGTCTACTGTCAAAGAAGACCCTGGGGTTGGGAGTCATCTATCCATTTCCATATTTTCTGCTTGATTGGAGAGGAAATTAGGACACCTGTTGTTCATGGCTTCTGAGGAGGGTTAGGGAATGTTTTGTTTAGAAAGCCTTATGTACTCCATTAGGTCCTGGGCTTCTCCTTTTTCCTCTGCACTTAGGTAACCTTTAAAGCAATGAACTAGGAATTTGACTGAGATTTTGGAGAGAAGGCAAAGAGGATGGTAAATGGGAAGGAATCATTCATTCATTAAGTCATAAATTCACTCACTCATGTTTGTTGAAACATGCTTTGAGCTCCTCTTCAGGGCCAAGCACGATGTTAAGTGCCATTGATTTTGAGATGACTCGGAAACACAGCAGTGTCTGCAGTTAGTTTTTAGAGCAATATGTTCATCCTAGAGTTGCTGACAAAAACTATGAAGAAAAGTCATATGAGCTGGGCCTCACTTCTCTACCTAGGGATTCACTTTGTAGAAACGTATGGGGAATGCAATTAAAGACAGACAGAACAACATTTAAAAAGGCATGGTGGTTTCTAAAAACATAGTATATTTAGAGCATGACTCATACTTCACATAGAGAGGGCACAGTATACATATATTGGTGTGGCTAAAATTGTTTACTCTAATTTGTTAATCTCTTAAAGTTCACTGAAAAATATTAATTTATCCAATCCAGGAGCATTTTTGAGCACTTCCTCTATACAAAGCTCTGTGTAGATTCTGCAGAGCCCAAGATGAATATATGGTCCCTGCCCTCAAGGAGGGCTCAGTCTAGTGGTGGAGAAAGGCATGTAGCCAAAGCAATATAATGAAATAGAGGCAATAATAGAAAGGTTGTGTGTGTGTGTGTGTGTGTGTGTGTGTGTGTGTGTGTGTAAAATCGTGAATTTGTTGAGTATCTACATGTACGCATGCTTGCATATGCACATGTGCGTATCTGTGTGTGACCACTCACCAACATGTACACATATAACTGAATCTGAGTTATAGGCCTCCCTCACACATGTGGATGTCCCCTTCAGTTACCAGGGTGGACCTAAGATGATGGCTTGTTCCAAGCACTTGATCAAAACTTAGTCTCTGAGTCCTGAGAGTACATATAGTTCTTGGAACCTTTCTGCATCCCTGACAGAATTAGGTTTTAAGACTCTTTTCTTTCTTCTAGAGAGTCTTCTAGAGAGTCCTGCACAGCCTGCTTCTCTTAAAAAGAAGCATTCTTGCCCCTACCCTACCTTCATTTTTATCATATCATTGGGATAATAGGAATAACTTCAGAGGACTGTTGTGAGGATTAAAGGAATTAATCCATTATAAAGTGCTTAGAATGGCTTAGCACATAATTAGTTTTAAAATAATTGTTATCATTTTTGTTACATGGTTGTCATTGATACCTCAGACTAGCTGTATTAGATGGAATCAAGAAGCTGCCTTACCTAACCTAACATCCAGTATAGGAACTTTTATGGAATTCCTTAAAGCTTCTCATGCTTGCACTTCTTTATAATATAGACCTTTCTGCTTTCCCTTCAGCCAAATGTTAAAGTCTTTATGCTGAGCTAAAATCTGCCTCCCTGTGAAGACTACCATTTATCTTGGGAGATGAGTCTTCTTGTCATTACTTTTTAAAATAAGCAAGTATTATTTGAAACTTTTTTGAACCATTCCTAGTGAGAAAGAGAAGGAAAAAGTGACATTGTTCCTGTCTTCAAGAACCCTACCTTTTCTTTGAAGAAATCTTCATTTTTTGTTGTTCCTCATTGTTGAGACGAACCAAGTGATGAAACATTTTTAAATATCATATGTAAAAGTAGAGAAAAACTAATGAAGAATAAACAGCTAGAGAAGCCTTCACAGAAGAGGTATGTTAGAAGATAGGCATTTATTTAGACATTCTTTCATTTATTAATCAGTTCATTTTTAAAAAATATTCAAACTTTTATTGACAATCCATGATATGCCACATCTAAGTCACAGTTTACTCAATAGATAAGATGGTCGGGGAGGCAATCCAAGTGGAGGAAGATGAAACACAAAAACAGAGATATTGGAGGCATGATACAGAATTGTGTTATGAAGCTGTAAGTTGCCTATGTCAATAAAATATAAGGTACAAGGAGGGAGAACTAGTTGACGAAACTGGAGCCAAAGGCAATCTAGGGAGCTCTGAACCAAACTAAAATGTGAGGAAAGGATTTGAGTTTTTAGGGAGAGTACTGGTGAAAGGACTGTGAGATCAGATTTTTCTGGAAGCAGAAGGTAAGCCTATGAATTGTGTGGCAAGGGGAAAAGGCAGGTGGCAAGATAACATAGTGACTGTGAGCACAGCCCTTGGAGTGGCACCAGCCTGCATCTGATACAGGTTCTGCTGCTTACTAACCTTGAAACCTCAGGGGATATTTTACCTCTCTGAGCTTCAGTTTTCTTGTCTATGTAAAGGGGATGTTGATGGCCTCTGGATCATAGGGTTATTGTAACGATTAAGTGATGATGCATATAAAACATTTAAAACCATGCCTGAGACATAGTGAAAACATAATAAGCAAAATAAGAGAAAACCAGAAGTGCATTCCAAATGAGACGTTTCTCCCACATAGCCCCAGTCCTCTTTCCCTTTATTCTTTGCGTTATTTGAAAGTCCTCATGTATTTGTCCTGCTGAGACCTTCTCAAATTGATTTCTGTTTGTATCCTTACCAGTGTCTGGAAAATCTAAGCCCTGAGCAGCATCTCAGTTTCCTCGAATGATTACCCCAGGGCTCATCGCCTTCACTCTGTCTGCAAATCGGGTTAGGCATCCAACCCACTCAGGAGAGGAGCTGGAACAGCTGCAGGCATTAGATGAATTCTCCTGACAGCACATAATCAAATTCAGTGGAGACGGCAGGCTTTTAGAGTCAAGTTGCTAAACTTGGCTCGAATAGGAGAAAACTGGGGTGATTGAATTTACAGCATAGGCCCAGATCGGATATACTGGTAAATGAAGAGTAGAAAACATCAGCATCATAACCTGAGGGGCCTGTGACTGTAGAATCAAGTTTGTTTGAAGACATGCTTACCTTGTGCTCTAGGAGACTCTGAATCAGACCTGAAACAACTCTCACAGACCATTGGCTGGAGGCCTCAAGGCCACTTTCATTGGCATTCTCCCTAAATAAAAACCTGGAACCCTAAGACTAGCTTATTCTACCAGTTTCACATTCCTGCATGTTTGATCACATCACAAATGTAGACCATCATCATCCATTCTCTCTGTACCCTCATCCCTGCACTGGTCTGTTCTCTCTTTACTCTTAACTTTTCTGCTGTTTTCTTATCTATCCAAAACTTTGCGCTTTCTACCTTTTCTTTTGTAACTCAGCTCTATAGTTAATAATCTCACTTGGATCCTCATTCTCTGAGTCCTGCTTCCTTTACTTGTCTTAACTGAACTATGCTTGATACATGATACTTAAATATTTGCTGAATAAAACAGTGAACTAAGGCCTAATGATCCTGGAGGCCACTACTTCCTCTGTTGCCCTCTAAGGAACTGCTGATTCTCTTACACTCCATATATAGAAGGATCAAGAGAGGACAGCTTTCCTCCTCAATTCCCATGCACTTTATGGGCATTATTTCTCTCTCATCCTAGTATCTTCAAGATTTTCAATATAGGAAGGTTTAGGATAGCAACCTGATTAGAAAGTTGAAGTGCCTAGGGGGATTGTCTTAAAGCTATATTTGTATTACAATAAAACTGTTGTTACTTGCATACTTATTCCTCCAGGCTTTGGGAGTAGGAAACAGACTGTATTGGTGGGACTAAGCAGGTCCTTAGATAGCCCTTGATACTACCATTGGCTGTAATGTGAAAAGTCCTGCTCCTTTGTTACTTAGGCTGTTTTATTTATTTATTTTTTACTTCCTTTCTCCTCAACACTTTCAGGTTCTTGTCCTTCTTAGACTTCATGGCCCATCACTTCAGCTGCTATTTTCTAATAGTCAAATGATCTTGTTTCTACTACCCTGTCCTCCTGACCACTCTCATCTATCCCTGGGACTGGTACAATCATGGTACTTTTTACTTCTTTCACTCACTTGAAAGGTTCCCTGTGACTTCAGAATAACGGTTACATTTTCTAACATGGTTTATATAGTCCCTTTCTAATCTGGCTTCTGCCTTCCTCTTCAGGTGCATTTCTCATGATTTCTCTTCTTACTTTCTGTGCTTTAACTGTGATGAATTCCTTGCCATCCTAACATTTACTTGTCCCCTCTTGCCTCCTGGCCTTTGACACACTCATATCTAGAATTCCAGGAGACCATAATTTATTAAGAAGAACCATGGAGGAATGTTATAGATAACTGAATTTGGAATAATATAGAAACAATTTGAATCCCAGCTCTCTTATTTACTCACTTGAGACTAAAGTAAGCTCTTTAACTTTTACGAACCTCCATGACCACATGTGCAAAGTGGAATAACAATGTCCACCTTGACAGAATACCTATGAGGGTTAAATTAGGTACTGAATGAGCTGCAGAAACAACTCATACTAGATATGTCCTGTCCATTCCTTCCTTTCTCTTCTCTCATTCCTCCCACAGTCCTTTCTTTTCTTACTTTCTTGTTCTTGTTCTTGTTCTTGTTCTTGTTCTTGTTCTTGTTCTTGTTCTTGTTCTTGTTGTTGTTGTTGTTGTTGTTGTTGTTGTTCTTCTTCTTCTTCTTCTTCTTCTTCTTCTTCTTCTTCTTCTTCTTCTTCTTCTTCTTCTTCTCCTTCTCCTCCTCCTCCTCCTCCTCCGCCTTCTACTCCTCCTCCTCCTTCTCCTCCTCCTCCTCCTTCCTCCTTCTCCTCCTCCTCCTCCTCCTCCTCCTCCTCCTCCTCCTCCTCCTCTTTCTTTTTTTTTGTCTTTTCCCCCTCTTTGCATTCCACTTAATGTTTGGGTAGGATTCACAACATCCAGAGCTACAGGCAAGCAATACAAGCCACTCTGTGTACAGCCTCAGTGTATATAACCTCTGTGCTTCCACAGGAAGCCCACAGCCTCATCTCCCACCCTGGCTACTTAGGCAGCCTCAGAAAGACACCAAGGTAGAAACAAGATTCCGCAATAAATTAAGGGCATATTATAATGCTCTTGGAGCTCTTAACAATATTCCCCAGGTTGCCGTACCTGACACCAGCACCATTCTTGTTTACTCAACCTTATCTCTTACACCTTCCTCCTCACACTTTCCTCCATACACTCCTGTGCCCCTTGGCTTCTCAGTTGA
Source organism: Cynopterus sphinx (assembly GCA_030015415.1). Taxonomy (NCBI): domain Eukaryota; kingdom Metazoa; phylum Chordata; class Mammalia; order Chiroptera; family Pteropodidae; genus Cynopterus; species Cynopterus sphinx. Next base: position 98,593,580 of record CM057387.1, read on the forward strand.
ATGCCAAGCCATTACAGGTGAACCTTACATCTCCACCCACTGTGTCAGAAGCCCCCCAAAACATATTTTCCCTTAAGGAGATTACAAATTGATCCTAATGGATAAAACTTAGGAAATAGTCAACCAAAAAGCAAGAATGACTATAAAATTTGGGAGCTGAACTGGCCTGGAATTGTCAATGGTTGATCATGGAAAAGTTGGAGATGGGTTTGTAGGATTAACAGGATTTGAAGAGACAGAAATGAGAGACATTCTCTGCAAGCGCGAATAGTTTGAATATCACAGAGCATAACAGAATGCAGAGAACCTGTGAAGTGAGTGAATATAAAGAAGTTATAGGAATTATAACTGTAACATTTTGCCTTTTTCATATATGTGGTTTAGAGTTCCTTACTGGAGAATGAGCACGATGGCTTAGCAAAATTGCCTGCACAGCATATTTTAAAGTAGTATTTCCCAGGGTGAATCTGTGGAAAATTAGTCTCATGAGATATTCTGTAGGAAAATAATAATAATAATTTAAAGAAATGTTGAATCTTCTTTCTTTCCTTGAATATTCACAATGTGCATTATTTTATTGTAAAATTTCCAAATTAGGCTTATAATACAGAAACCTGACTTCCCGGGGAAAAGTAGGCCTCCCCTACGTATGTCTCTGTAATGTCACACTTGAGTTCTTCTCTTCAAGGCATTTTTAGAGTGCATAACTATATTGTATGTTTATTTTTAGTATTTTATTGACTGCTTCCCCACTATAACATATACTATATGAGGACAAACATCTTGCCTATCTTACTTACCATTATATGCCAAGAATCTAGCATGGTGCCTGGACATATAATAGGTGTTCAGAATAAAAGTAAAAGAATGAATAAAACTTTTAAATCTTTGTTTAATGTTGAATTTTTCAAACAGTTTATTGAAAAGGGCAAGGCTGAAATTTGAACAAAGTGCTACCAGATTTCGATCCCTTTTATCCCATAGATAGTACACGTTGTTGTCCTGGGCCATCACCTGGGGTTCTTGATGTTACAGATTTTCTCTTGAACATTCATTCCTGCTTATTATGTTTTGAAGCTTGAAAAATTGTCTGATATGCCTGAATTTCTTTGCTTGTATCTTTCAGGCAAAGGCTGCCGCCTAAAAATGTTTATTATTACCGCTGCCCAGACCATAGGAAGAATTATGTGATGTCCTTTGCATTTTGTTTTGACCGAGAAGAAGATATTTACCAGTTTGCTTACTGCTACCCGTACACGTACACCCGCTTTCAGCATTATCTTGACAGCCTTCAAAAGAGAAACATGGATTATTTCTTTCGGGAGCAGCTGGGTCAGAGCGTGGTAAGACTCATTCAAAAACAGGCAGCCTTGGGGGAGGAGCTTAGCGGTGGGTTTTTATAGAATGCACATAATGGCTCTTGGTGCTTTGTAGACTGTATACTTTGGAACTTACAAACATTATTGTTTTTATTGTGTAATTCTTTGCTGCTAGGGCGTCACAGAATAAGATATAAGACAGATGCATATCCTTCTGAATGAAGCTGATCTAGCTCTCTAACAAAATATGAAAGTTCTGCTAATTGCCAAAAACTCTGAGAGAAAAGAAAGCTTTCTACTCAGTGCTACAAAAAGCATGAAAGCATTTTATGAGTGTGAGCCTCTGAGATGAAAAATAAATTTGTTTTTTTACTGACTTCCACTTGCCTGCAGTGCAGGTTTTTAGCAAATGGTGTGCAGTTTAGATGTGCTGCTAACAATGTGTTCTGTCTTTGTCATCCATCAGTTCCCAATCCTTTTTTTCCTTCCCCAGGTTTAGTTCTCTGAGTCTGGAGCTTTCAGTCTTATATTTTTATTGGTTTTCTATTGCTGACATGACAAACTGTCACAGTGTTGGTGGCTTAAAACAACACAAATTTATTATATTACAGTTCAGGAGAAGTTTGAAATTAGTTTCAGTGTCCTAAAATCAAGATATCAGCAGGTCTGCCTTCTGCAGTCACTTGGGGAGAATTCATTTTCCTGTCTCTTGTATCTTCTGCAGATTGCTTGCAGTCCTTGGCTTGTGGTTCCCTTCCATCTTCAAAGCCAGCAATGGCTGGTCAGGTCTTTCTCATGCTACATCACTCTGACACTGAATCTGTGCCTCCCTCTTTCAGTTATAAGGACCCTTGTGATTATGTTGGACTCTCCCAGGTAATCCAGAATAATATCAAGATTTTAAACTTACTCGTATCTGTGAAGTCCCTTTGGTCATATAAGGTAATGTATTCACAGGTTCTAGGACTTGGACGTTTCAGAAGAGGGCACATTATTCTGCCTGCCACATCCTCCTCCTCTCTTTTCTTCTGTCTCTCCCTGTCTAACCCAGTATTTGAAATTATCCTACACATTGGATGTATAGGTTTTGTTCTCTGTGGTCAGCAATATTTCAATTGCTAGTAAAGCATAAGCAGATAATAATGTGGTTTTATGTTTCACTCTTCAAGAAGTATGGATTGTGCCTCTGAAATAGGCATCTTGAGCATTTTAAAGTTCCTAAATGATGATACTGGTGGAATTGGGAGAAAATACTGTTTTTGAGGTTCTGATATTTGTTGCCTAGTGACTGCGGGTTCCACCTAGAAATGAGTCCCACTTCTAAATAAAAGTTTTCAAGACTAGTCTGCTTAAATGACATAGAGTCTGGTCCAAGACACCTTAAAAAAGAGAAAAATAAAGAGAGCTCATGTATGGCTCAAGTACAGGAGATCCAAATCCAGTCTCAAAAACTAGTAGTCATGTTGTTATTTTTATAGTCTGAAATTCTCTATACACTAAGATTTTGCTAAATATCTTCCCTCTACTCTAACCTTCTTAACAGTGCTTCTGATGGGAGTCGTGAGTATCTGGTGCCTGTCTACTTTGAACTTAAATTGGGGCACATGGTATATCAGTCAGAATGCTAGTCGGAAACAGATGGCAACTTCACATGAGGATAATTTGAGAGCGCTTAATAAATGGGCTATTTACAAGGTGTGGGCAGTGTGTAGGGAAACCACAGGGTATCATGCAATTCCCTGGGGCTAGTAACAGCTCAGAAGGTGTGAAGGGAAGGAATTGCTACCAGACCCCAATAGTATAAAATCATGTAGTGGGCCACCTTGATTTTCAGGTGAGGGAAAAAGTCATCCTGAAATGATCCCACAGGGAGGGAACTGAGAAAAATAAATGCATAGAGCTCATTCTCTATGATCTTCCCTCTGATCTCCTGCTAAGGGTCTTTATTGACTAACCCAACCAGCAATCAGAAGGCAAGAAAGCTCATTAATGTAACCCATACAGATAAGCCTCCCTGGGCAAAGAAAACAGTGGAGAAGGGCAGAGAGTGGATGCAGAGAGGCAAATAGAATATATTAAGTTCAAATGGTCTGATCAATGATATATTACTACAAATGGTGATGTTATTTGAGATGGGACTGTCAGAGAAATTCTGAGAGGAATATTTGCCAGACATACGAATTGTGCTTTGAATCAAGAGTAGAAATTCATGTAATACTTGGGACTCTGTATATTTCATTTCTGTGTCCACCCTAGCCTTCTTTTAGATTTATGCCAGGCAGAACATAGGTGCTCATTAAATGGCCATTGAGTGAATTATTGAAAGAATGAAAGAATGACTTAAGATATATGTCTAATCACACAATAGAATATATAGATGTCAAATGATAATGTGCACCTGAAAATTATATAATGTGTTAATCAATGTTCCCCCAATAAACTTAATTAAAAAAAAGATATATGTCTAGAGACAACACAAAGAGCTAAGATCATCAAAAAGCTGATAGGATGGATAATAAGATAATTTAAGCTATCTATAATATTCATAACATGTATCTAAAATAACAATTTAAACAAGATGGAGGTTTATTTCTCTTTCACATAAAAATCTAAAAGTAGGCAATCTAAAGTTGAAAGGCTCTGCTCCTCGAAAGCCTTAGGGAGTCAGATTCGAATCAGCTTTCTGCTCTGCCATCTCTGGGATGTGGCCCTCCACCTCATGATTCAGTGTGGAATTCTACCACCACGTCTATGTTCTGGATAACAAGAAGTAGGGGGAGAAAGGAGAAGATGCAGTTATGTGACACTTTCACCTTTATCTCATTTGATAGAACTCATATCCACATTTAACTAAAAGGAAGATGGGAAATAAAGTCTTCATTCTGGGTGACCATGTTTCCAGCTAAAAAATGGTAGTCCTATAGATATGGAGGAGACTTGATATTGAATGACAACCTTAGGTCTCTTGTACAGGAAACCTGAATCATACTTTCAATTTTAATACCAAACTACTCACATAAACTTGAATATTATTTATATCTGGAGACAAGCTTTTTATCTATAAAATGAAAAAGTTGGACTTAAATAAGGGTTTTCAAATTACTTTTCGCAGATTTCACTCAGTTAGAAAAAAAAATTTTCAAGACCTCTGTCCTATTTCAGACCCCGCGAGAGGCACTAGAAGGATATATAATGAGGTATGCAAGTCTTGGTGTACTTCCAGAAATGTATTCTATACCAGAAGAAGTAACACATGTTCGAATAGATAAAATATTTGTAAAAGGCTATAATTAAGGATCTCATGAGTTGTTTAATGAGTTCATGGTTAGATTAAATATCATGGAGAAAATGGGCTTTAAGCTGAGTCTTGAAATATAGATAATATTACTGAATACAGTAGGGGATAAGGTTGCCCACAAAGCAGGAAGCAGCCTGAGGTACTGCATGGTGGTAGTTAGTTAAAATCTGGTTTGATTAGAATAGGGAATCTTCCTAATGGAAGATTAGGGTAAACAGGAAGGTTGGGGGCACACTCTAGAAAGTCTCAATTGTCGTATTAAGTAAGGAATTGTGGCTTTATCTTTTATTTAGATTCAACATGCAGATCCTGGGTAAGTTACTTTATATGTACTTTTTTTCTTATTTCTCAGAATAATTTTATCGTGTAGGCAGGATTATCCCAGTTTGGGAATAAATAATCTAAGACTAAAAAAATAAGTTACCTGGCCAGAGCTACATGACTAATTCATGTCAGGGCCAAGATTTAAACCCATGGCTTCTAACACTATGACCTGGTTCGTGGATGGACCCACTGCTGCTTTTCTCCTTTGGACCTACTGAGACCCACAGTAGATATATGAGGAAAGGATTACCTTATTCAAAGCAGCATCTTAAGAAAGTAAAGTCAATGGAAATGCAGGATATACCTGTGCTGGCTAAACTAGATTAGGGAAACTTGGTGAATTTGCTCAATCCCCCTGTTCTGGGCCCCGAAACTGATACCAGAGACTTTAAGGCTTTCTGGCACACTTTTGCAGATAGGACAATTCTTGGTTACCAGGGCGTTTGATATGGCTCATGTCTGAAGGCACAACTATAATTAGTTAATCTTATTTCAATTTGGAGGGAGGATAATTACAAGTGGGAAGGCTAAACATGCCAACATCCAGATCTTAGGGAGAGCTAGCAGTAAGCAAGATTTTTTGAATTTCTAGTGCTGAAACTATTAATCACATGGCATAGCTGCTACTGCTACTAATTATATACTAATGGCATTTAATTTTGTTACCATTGGCCATTTCTAACCCCATCAAACAAAATCCCTTTGTATATTGATCAAAGCCACAATCTGACATTTAAGATAAATACATTTTTTGTTGTTGTTTTAACAATTTTGTTGAGGTATGATTTATATACAATAAAACTCACCTATTGTAATGGTATAATTCTATGATTTTTAGTAAGTTTATAGTTTTACAACTATCATCGTTTTCCAGTTTTAGAACATTTCCATCATCCCCAAATGTCCCCTTGGTAATTCCCACTTCCATTTCCTAAGCAATTGCTGTTCTGCTCTCTGACACTGTAAATTCTCCATTTCTGAACATTTCATATAAATGGAATTATATGATTTGTAGTTTATCTTGCATTTAACATTTCACTTAAGATATTTTTGAGGTTCATCTATGTTGGAATATGTATCATTCAATTTTGGAGCTGAATAGTATTCTAATTGAAAAGATATACCATTTTGTTTATCTGTTCTACAGTTGATGGAAATTGGGATTGTTTCCACTTTGAGGCTATTACGAATAATGCTTTTATGAGCATTCACGTACATATTTTTCACTGTGCATGTGATCGCGTTTCTCTTGGGCAGATTTCTAGAAGTAGAATCATTGGGGCTTATTGTAAGTTCATGTTCAACTTAAAAAACAAACTGTCAAACTGTGTTCCAATTTAGTAGTGCCATTTTACATGGCTACAAGCAAAGAAGGAGAGGGTAATAGTCTCTCCATGTGCTTACTAACACTTAGACTTATCCATATTTTTATTATAGCCATTTGAGTAGGTATGTAGTGCTATCTCAATGTGATTTTAATTTATGTTGTCCTAATGACTAATTATGTTATCTTATCGTGTGCTTACTTGCCATTTATATATCTTCTTTGATGAAGCATCAGTTGAAATTTCTTGCTCATTAAAAAAAAATCAGTTTGTGTTTTAATAATGAGTTTTGAGAGTTTTTTATATATTCTGAATGTGAGTACTTTTTAGATACATGCTTTGTAAATATTTATCTCTAATCTGTGCCTTATCTTCTTACTCATTTTCTTAAATATGACTTTTAAAGAACAGTTTTCAATTTTGAAGCCCAGTTGATTAGTTTTTTTCTCTTATGGATCATGCTTTTAAAGTCCTAGCTGAGAACTCTGCTCAGCTGTAGGCCACACAGATTTTCTCTAATATTTTCTTCTAAAATTTTTATAGTTTCCACTTACATTTAAGTCTATGATCCATTTTGAATTAATTCTTTATGAATGGCATAAAGGTCTAAGTTTGTTTTTTTGCATGTCGACAGACATTTAAAAGACTAACTTTTACCCATGAATTATCTTGGCACCTGTTTCTGATGCCTCTGCTCAATTTTTCTATTTTTAAGCCTGGATTCCTAGGGAGTCACTGTCTCTGTGTCGGTAAGTTAGGTCAGCTATGATTGTGCTGAGTTTGTGCTCACCCACCCTAAGCCCGTAAGGCTTTCATCCTCTGCGAGTAAATCTTTTTGTGGGTATGGGGAACATAGTCAAAGTTTAGGCAGTTTTCAACTGTGTCTTGGCTTTTTCTTTCCCTTTGGGTTGTGTTTCCTATGTGCATTTGTGCAGCCTCAAGTTTTTCAGGACTATGTGGCTGGCTTGAGCCTTCTCAAGTCTCTGCTGAGCCTGCACCCAGTGTCAGACAGGAATATGCTTGCCCCAGCTGTGCAACCATTGTCCCTCATCACTCTCTCATCTCTGTGACCTCATTTTCACAGAAAATGCCAGTGGATATGAGCACTGTCTACTTCTCCAAATTAACTGAGCCCCTTTGACCATGATAGAGAAGCTGCCAATCCTCACAGCTTGGCCTGTCCTAATAGAACACTGAATTTACCAAGACTGGGGGAAGATGGAACAACCCAGGACACAGTGTCACAGATTCTCATTCTTATTGAAATTCAGCACTTTTTAAAGCCTTATAGTTTTGAAATTGTTATATGCCTTTGGTCAGTTTCCAAAACACTGAAATGAGTTGTTTGTGTCAATTTTGTCCAGCTTTATATTGGTTGCCTGGGGATGTAATTTAATAATAGTCTCATTCCAACACACCCAGAAATAAATTTTAACTGACAAATATCAGTTTTAAAATCATATAGCCCTTGTACTGTCACCAGTTAAAATAGGGTATTATTTTTTATATATCATTGGACTAATTAGATGAACACATGACTTTCTCTTTTTTTTTCATGCTCTTGTGCACTTTCTGTGGTGTGTGTGTGTGTGTGTGTGTGTATGATGAATTAAGTATAGAGAGCCATTCCTATACTTCAAAAGAAAATATTTAATAAATAAAATAACCTGATAGTATATTTTAGGGAATCACTAGATAATCATTTATATGAGGAGACTATTATCTAGGTTCTACCACTGGCTAGTTCTATGACCTTGAGAAAAACACTTCTCCTCTATCGGCCTCATAAAGTCAGATCAGATTATTTCAAGCTGTCCTTCCAACTCCAACATAAATTATGGTTTAAATGTTCATGCCATCCTGATTGCATGTTCTGAGCACACATCAACCTCTTGTAATGTTGCCTCTTAATCTGCCTTTTATTTTATAATAATGGTAGTTACTGATTGCCTCACATGTGCCAGGCCCAATGCTATAACCTTTATATCCACTCAATCCTGGCAATACCCCTGTCGTGGGATTGGTACCATCATTTAATGCCTAACATGGAACCAGTACTCTCTAGGCTCTGGGGATATAGCAGTGAAATCAACAGAAATCCATGCCTTTATGGGGCTTATATTCCAGTAAGAAGAGACAGACAATATTGGAGAAATTAAATTAGGAAAAGGGATGGGTTTTAGAGTGAAGGCTTCACCTAGAAGGAAGCATTTAAATGCTGAGATATGTATTATATTCTTTCATTTTTATTTTTTAAAGCTGAGGTGTGAGATTAAGTAATTTGTCTATATCACGAACCTGGGAAGCCAAGCCTTTGTGGAGTCTAAAGAATGGACTCTAAACCAGTCCTGAATAGGCAAATATTCTATTCACATATATAGTCATTTACTATATTCTTTCAAAACCACTCTTCACTACTCTGAATACCTAGTTGGTGCCTTCTGCCTGTCAGGCTCTGTACTGGATGCTGGGAACAGTAAGATGAATAAAAAATCACATTCTCTCCCTGAGAAGTACTAACTGTAGTGGGCAACACAGACATAAAAACTAATAATTGCAATAATGGTAAGAGACTTGATATAGTAGAGGTAGTAGGCATAGAAGGGGAAAAGGGAGGAAATGAAGTGTTAACAGAGGAGGGATTTTGAATCAATAATTGAAAAATAGATTTATGTAAGATGTGTGATGATTCCTGACAATTTTGCATAATTTCAAATGACAAGAGCACAGGATGAAGCCTGAGCAGAATGGGAGGAACAGTGAGGGGGAATGGAGAGATAGGTGAAGGCTGAGTCAGGAGGGCCTTGAATGCCAAGCTAAAGAATTTGAACTCTATCTTGAAGTCAGTGAGGAACCATGCAGGAGGAAACATAATCATTATGACACTTAATCATTTCATCTCCAGGCTGTCCCTGCTGATCTAGAAGTCATATTAACTCCTGCCTGTCTGCCTTTACATCCCACAGGCAGAGCAACCAAGATTACAGGAGGAATACTTTACCACCAAGACACTACATATGGTAATGAGAATGCGATGGAGATACCTAGAAATGCTGATCTCTCAGATCTTGACACCTTACACAATCTCTAGGGCAAAGACTATAGGGGTCACTTTCAAATTTAACACATAGATTAGGCATCTCCTTTGGGCAAGGACCTAAACTGTGTAGATGAGCATCTTGTCTTAACGTTCTAGAAATATATCTTTTTAGTCTCCATTCACACTCTTTTTAAGGTAGCCAATGACAAAAGAAGCCCTACTATCCCCAGAAAAGGGCTTTGGATCAAGCTCCACACTCTGGGCCCACCTTGCATGTGCTTGCCCCAGACTGGAGAGGCCTACAAAGTTAGCAAGACATTAACCACATCCTCCTCCTGACTCTTCTCATCTCCAAGCTAATCTCTCCCTTTCCCCACTCCCCCTATAATTCTACATTTCTTCATATTCCACATTGTTTCTGAACTTTGTACCTTCATTGTTGTTCTCTGGACATGATTGAGGTTGTTAATTTCCTTCTTCGAATGCCAGAATGGAATGCAAAAACTCTACAGGTGATCTATGTATCCCACTGCAGAATAGGACGATTGCCTCTCTCTGGATGCTATATCTCTAGAAATGTAGCCAGAGTTTACATTAGCTTATTTTTAACAGTAAGGCTTCCCTGTAGTAGGTTTTTTGTTGTTATTCTTTAAATAAAGCTATTTTTTTATTTATGTTATATTCTTTTTAAATAAATCTTTGATTTTGGAATAATTTTAGCTTTATAGAAAAGTTGAAAAGATAATACAGAGAGTTCTCTCATACCCTTCATCTAGTTTCTTCTGATGTTAAAATCTTATATAACCATGGAACATTTGTCAGACTAAGAAATTAATATCATATTAACCAAACTATAAGACTATATTCAGATTTCATTAATTTTTTCACTAATGTTCTTTGTCAGCCCCAGGATCCAATCTAGGATACTGTGTTAGCCTTAGTAGATTTTATAATTATAACTGTGACCCCTTACACTTATCCTAAATTTCAACTTGTTGGTTTAATTCTTTGTTCTAGCCTGCTATGGTCATTTTGATTCTTGGGTTCTCTTATCTGCAGTATTAGTGACTTAAATCAGAATTTTTAAAGTACATACTTTTTAAGTATTAATTTAAGTCAAGGATACAAGTGTTTAATAGGATAAGACCTGAAGGCAAGAACAAAGATCCATGCATATTATCAGAGATGTCTCCAGAATATCTAGATTGATGTTTTAATTTTATTTTAATTTTTTTTAATTTTAACTTTTTATGGTGACATTAGTTAATAAAATCCAGGTAGATTGATATTTTTATATAAATTCTATATCAATTCCTGGGATTTGATTATGCTTCTAATCCCAATAGAATAAGTCACCTATATAAGCAAGGTTTTACCTGCCTCCAAGTCAACTCAACTGAGTTTAATTAAGTTCAATTTAAGTTAGTATCTCTTATGTACTACATTCTACATCTAGAGGTAAACAAGATGTAGTCTCTGCCCCCATTTCTTCATCTTGTCGATAAAGATCTTATATAAAGTTTTGTCTAATGGCTGTTTCAAATCCACGGTGAGTAAGGAAGAACCAAATAGCAAAGGCAAAATTTAGAAAATGGAGTGCTTTCTGGGAAAGGGTCTGGCTAGATGAGGCTCTACAATGAGGACCCTGGGTGATGGGATCCCCCACTGGGGCTCTGACCCCTTCTCGTGAGACTGGTATTGTTCAGCAGCTATTTGGTTCCTAGATCAGTAAAGTCACTGCGAGAATGGTCAGGTGGCAGACAGAAGATTCTGAAAGCCTTATCTTGAAAGATTTTCAGAATCCAAACCAAACCAAGAATCTGGAAGTCAGACAAAAAAAAAAAAAAAAGAAAAAAAATAGTAAAAAGAATTATGAAGCCAAAGTGAAGAGAATTAAAGGACATGATATAATCAGAGAAAGCCAGAAAGCTAGGGTAAGGAGGAAGAGGAGCAGACTCGACAAGTATAAAGAAATGTGGAAGAATTTAATTGATAGAGCTTGGCCGCCTCTACTACAATCCTTGTGTAGACTTGTGTGGAAAGGCCAGGATCTCACAAAGGAGCTGAGGGAACCATTGATCTTGTAGGCAGGAAAGTCGAGGGGGAAAAGGTAATAACATCATTGAAGAGTAGGTACAGAGAGAGGAGACCATTCTGACCAGCATGATAACTTCAAAATAAAGTAGTCCCCTACCATTTTTTGTTTCTTTCCTTTTGTTCTTTCTTCTCTTTGAAGTAAAAATCATGGAATTGCAGCTGGCAACTTGACCAAACCAATGTATGAAAAATAATGAAATCTTTTTTGGCTGAGTTTTAAATTGAGTAATTCTTGGAAGTTAGTAATCTCAATTATCATCTCCTAATCCACCTCTCAGGAGAGTTCTTGTGGATCCTCATCTGCACCAAACCTGGTCCTGATCAGACACTCTAAATTAAACAAGCTGAGTGGTTCGGCTCCCTTCCAGCAGTCCACTTGATAAGTCACCAATCTTTTGGCATAGTTTTTGCGATTCCTTCCAAAAAACTGTCCAAATCAATTGGAGGCAGATACATCCTCTCAGCGTCTGGCTGAGGGGCCTCCACCTTGCCCGCCTGATGCCCGTGACCCATCCGTTCCAAACCTCAACCCCAGGTAAACAATGGGCTATAGAGAAAGTGCTGGGAATCGTGCCCCTGGGTTCTCCCTCTACTAGAACAGGAGACACATGTCAAATTTGCCTCACGCAGCAGAGGCTGACCCAGACTAACACACACCTGCTCCAAACCTGGGTCTCCTAGTTTAGTGAATGCATCGCCATCCTTCCAGTTGCCCATGCGGGAAACCTGTCCTATTTAACTCCTTTTGATTGACTTTCATATACTGTCATCACCAAGTATGATTAAGGCCACAACTCAATATCCTTAGTATCTATCTCTTTCTTATTTGTACTGCCAGTGCCCTAGTTCAAACTATCAGCATCTCTCAGAAGTCACAACAGCTTCTTTAGCCCCGGGTATAAGACGAGGTAAACAATCCTCCAGGCTCTCTATTCTGTTTTGATGGCTACATCAGCATTGCAGTAGCTCCTGAAAGTTGCAGCCCTCCTCCTAACCTTGTGTTCCCCTCACCTCCTCACTCTTCCTGTAGTACCTGAGGAGAGACAGAGTAACCTCTCCACTGAACACCAGCCATCTGGCATTCTTCTTGCTAACAGATTGCTACTTTTAGAACATTCTTTGCCCTCTCTTTAATAAAAAGACCTCATATAAAAAGATGTTTTGAGCTTCAAGCCATCAGTCTATATAAGCCCCTGCCACTCCTTATTGCTGTCGTCTGCTCACCTCTTAGACACTTCCTTTAATAATAGAAGACTTTGGTCCCTAATTATTTTTTTCACTATACTTCAGCCACCAATGAGTGATTTCGGTATCCATGAAAATTACCCATTGAACATCCTGCCGTTCAGTAGTTTAAGGTAAAATAACAAATTCTTAACATGGTCTGTAAGATTCTGCATAATCTGGCCTCTGCCTGCTTCTTCAGCCTCTCTCATACCCCTCTCACTATGCACTGGCCTTTCTACAGTTCTTTCTGGGAGCAGTGAATTTCTCCCTAAGTTGTATAAACACTGGCCCATGTATCTGGAATATACATTCTCTTTGGCCCTTTACCTAGCTACTTCCTAGTCAATATTCAGGATCTAATTTGAATGTCATTTCCTCATGGAATTTTTTCCTGATGCAGTGTTCTCCAGACAGTTCGAGAGCCTCTGTTATGTGTGTCTATAATATATTCTATTTCTCCTTTAAAACATTTACCACTCTTCTGATTACTCATTCAATATCTATCTTCCTCTGTTCATAGCTCTAGGGAGTTTTACTGTATTTAAGGTATGGAAGGACTGAGAGTAGGTGGAGAAGTCATGCTGTTATAGCCAGAATCCCTTCTTGGCACCCCTCAGGATGGTTGTCCTTTGTCACTTCCACTATAGCACATTTCTGTCTTGTTGAATCTGTGGTATATCACTTCAGGGCACAAGGTCATTTCTTTTATGTGAGTCATGGAATGTCAAAGCCAAGAAGAATCTTAAGTTTCTCTAGTTCTAGGATTTTAAAGCCATGCTCTCTGTGTCCTCAGGAGTGATCTGAGCTCTGAATAATACCTTAGGGGCCACTGAGGAAAGAAAAGAGGGACTTCTGAGAAGTCAGAGCTCTGGCTTCTCGTAATCCTTCCTCCTGTACACACCAGAGCAGGCCCTGCATACTGGCCTTCCTGATAGACTTAGTTCGAAGAAAGGACTCAGATGCTAGCAATCTTTGCAAACTTCCCTCCCTTTCTGCAGCTGGAGACACTGGGGCCCAGAGAGGGAAGGTAACTTTTCTGAGTCACACTGTGAATTAGTGGGACAGCTCTACCTGGAAGCCCAGCTGCTGACTCCTAGATTGTCTACTGAAGCCCACTGCTTCTCTCTCCCAGGCCCATCGGCAAGGTTCGCTTACATGTCTACTCTTTCTGCAAACATTAACTGGGCATGTGGAAGGCAATGAGAAAGAATTTAGATGCCTAAGTCAGTAATGTGAGCAACATGGGTTAGAACCCTGACTTTGTCGCTCATTAACTGTGTAACCTTGGGCCAATTACTTAACCTCTCTGTGCCAGAGATACCCCTTATTCAGTCATAATTTAAGTAGAAAGATCATCACAGCTAGTGCCGTATTGCAGTTTGAATTTTGATTCTGTCTCTTATATCTTTGACTTGTCAAATAACCTCTCTACCCCTCGTCTGAAAACTAGGCATTGTGATTTAGCTTCAGTGTTATTGTCATGACAAGAGGCTTCTAGTAGATGTTAGATAACAGATGCGAAAATGCCTCCTGAATTGTTTGTAAATATTTAGATATAATAGTTTTGTAATACAACATTTCCTTTACCAGACTCTAAGCTCCCTAAAAGTACAGTAATCCCACCCCCTCTTATCTGGGGGGGATACATTCCAAGACCCCCAGTGGATGCCTGTGAATGGCAGAGAGTACATAACCTTATATATACTATTTTTTTAGACATTCATTTCTACGATAAAGTTTAATTTATAATTAGGCACAGTGAGAGATTAACAACAATAGCATAATAAAATAGAACAATTATAACAATAAAGTAAGAGTTACTTGAATGCAAGCACTGCAATCTCATGACAGTTAATCAGATAACAAAGACAGCTACTAAGTTAGTAATGGGGGCGCTGGTGAGGATGGTAGCACATACAGCATGGATATGCTGGACAAAGGGATGGTTCTTGTCCTGGGAGGTACAGAACAGGATGGCGCAAGATTTCATCATGCTACTCAAATGGTGTGTGAATTAAAACTATGAATTGTTTATTTCTGGAATTTTTCATTTAATATTTTCAGACAGCTGGAAGCAGGTAACTGAAACTATGAAAAGGACGACTGAAGATAAGGGGGTATTACTATATACAATTTGTCATACAAAAATGAGAACATTTAGAGTAGTTACTACATTCCAAGCACTATTCTAGCTGCTTTATTATCTCGTTTAATCAGCTTCAACAACACTATGAAGCAGATACTACTATTATCCTCATTTTGAAAATGGGGAGATGGAGGCATAGTAAGGTTAAGTAACTTCTTCAAGCTTATACTACTTACAGGTAGTAGTAGTACGTATGTAGAAGGAACCAAGGTGTAGATGATTGGTGGGGAGTGGGAAAGGGACTTTAGGTACATGGAAGAGGCTCATAACCAAAACTAGGAAATCAGAAAGAACTGTATGGGTGAGGTAATATTTGGGCTGTCTCTTGGAGGATACTTAATGGGTGAAGACGATATATTGGTGATGTAGTAGAGGGTACAGATTGGAAAGACACCTAGAAGGTCATGCTAAAGATTGGATAAAGCTGTGGAGGGAGGAGCATTGGGGGTGCAGAGAGGAAAGGTCTGGATATAATGAGGGGAACAGTTTGAGGAAGGCTGTGGCTGATAGTGGGTCTCTGAATAAGACCCCATTGCTAATGCTGCTGCTTAGAGCATCCCTGCATAAATCAAATCATCATCCATCTGTACAAAACGGAAAAGAGAAGGGGAAAAAAACATTAAAATCAACCATCAACTAGTTCCAACATTATTTCTTGGCCATTCTTAAAAGGCAAAAGTATTACAAATACAGTGGTTGGAAACGCAGAAAGGTGAGTATGGTGAATGACTTTGTAAAGCCTCTTAGGGAAAAGAAAAGAGAATCGATTGCAAATTGTTATTATCCATTTTCTAACAAAAATGTCCTGCTGCAGGGAGACTTGATAAATGAACTGGACATTTTCCTAGAATCCTATTATTAGTATTCAGGAAGATTGTTTCACTGTTAAAAAACAGACCACTGGTTACAACTTTTGGCCTTTTTGTATTTATTTAGCTTAAAGCAGGTCTGAAAAAGGTAGGATTTTAAAGCAACTTCCAACGTGATTTTGACCTAAGTAATGATTCACTCTGAAATCTTGTTTTCAAAAGGTTTGCTTTGCATTACTTTTGGTGACTGTGCCCACCAAAGTAAAGGTTTGGGAACAATATATTGGGATGTGTTTTTCACAGGCCATGAAAGGAACAAAGCATAGGGCATGGCAAAAAGAGGCTTATGAGTCACCTCATGCTGTGGCAGCTGGAATTGGAAAGTCCAGGAGAGATTTGACTGATGCCCCCTGGCTAGGATCTGTTCTCCTTTCCAGAGCAAGCTATTGAAGTTCCCAAGGGATCCTTTAGCCAGCAACATATCTGAGGTTGCAGTAACATTCTCTCAGGGCTCTGTTTGTCTAGGGGAGGAGGGGAACAGGATGGAAATGAGTTAGGTGCTACCTTTCAGGCCCTATGGTTTGGCATTCTCCAGTGAAGCTGCTACTGCTGCTATTTCTTTTCTCTAACATTACCGACCTCTGCTTCCTCTTTTTCCTGCTTCTCCATTCTTTTTATTTGGCCAAAAAAATATTTTTATTGTGCATTTATCTGTAAGAGCTTAAATTATAAAGTTCTCAGGAGAAAGCACAGGAATATATCTTCGTGATTTGGTTAGGCAGTGGTTTCTTAGATATGATACCAAAAACAAAGGAACAAATGGCAACTTGTATTTTATCAAAATTAAAAACTTTTGTGCTAAAATGACAGCATTAAGAAAATGAAATGAAAAGAGAAGCTACAAAATGAGAGAAAACATTTTTAAATTATATATCTGAAAAGAGACTTGCACCAAGAACATATAAAGAATGTCTACAACTCAATGAAAAGACAAAAAAAAAAAAACCCTAATTTCATAATGGGCAATGGATTTAAATAGACATTTCTTCAAAGAAGATACACAAAGGGGCAATAAGCACATAAATGGATACTCAACATTATTAGCCATCAGGTAAAAGCAAATCAAAACCACAGTGACATATCCCCTCCCAACCTCTCTGATGGCTGTAATAAAAGAAGACAGACAATAGCAAATGCTGGGGAGGAATTGAAGCCCTCATATGTTACCGGTAAGAATGTAAAATGGTGCAGCTGTTTTGAAAACATTTGGCAGTTGCTCAAAATGTTAAGCATAGAGTTATCCTGTGACCCAGTAATTCAACTCCTAGGTATATATATTTAAGAAAATTGAAAACGTATGTTCACTCAAAGACTTGTACATGAATTTTCACAGCAGAAGTATTCATAATAGCTAACAAGTACAGACAACCAAATGTCCATCAATTGATGAATGGATAAATAATGTTGTGTATCCATGTAATGGAATATTATTCAGCCATAAAAAGAAATAAAGTGCTGATACATGCTTATAACATGGATTTTATTCCCCTTTGTGGCTGTATGGTTTCTGGGTTGACAGTAGGTTCTCAGAAAATTTTTGTTGAACAGATATGTTAATGCACATCTCCCTTAAAAGTAGAAACTGCTGAAAATATTCAGATTCCTTGTTTGTTTTCCTAAATAGATATCACTTCAGAAATATCACAGAATTTTATAAACTTCTTTACCCTGTTTTCTCTCTCATGCCTTGTGCTGGATTAATTTTTTTTTTTAATTTTGGTTTTCTTTTTTCTAAATTATTTAACTTAATCCACCAATATTATTTGATTTCTCTGGCTTATTTACCATAGTTTGGCATTAGAAGACAATTATTTGCTGAGAAGAGAATAGGGGTGCCCTCTTCTCCAAATTGTATTTTATAGGAAAGGCAGTTTCCAGTATATTTTCTACATTAAAGTGGATAATAATGAGATATTAATATGCACTGCAGCCACTTAAATTAGCCTATTTTTCATTCAATAATATTCATACATATTTAAAAATTTCTTAATTTTGTCTAACTAGGTCAGCAGAATTTTACCCAATCTTGTTATTGTTTGTTCAAGCCACCATTTTACAGGGGTTGAGGGTAGACAGATGGCTGAGAATTTTCATTTCTTTTCTCCCAATCATGATGCACTGAAAGCAGCTGAAGTAATGAAAGTTGATACCGAAAATGATCCTGAAAGATTAGTCTCCTAACACCTTCCTTTCTCAACTGAGGAAATGGAGGCTTAAGAAGAAAAGAGGTCTGTAGTCTCCAGGATTATGGCCTAGGTACCCTGATTAGGAATCCCATGTTCTTGGCATTTTCACACAGAGGAGCCCTTTTTGTCATGTCATCTACCATTTTCTCTCCATACACAGTGTGTCAGTGTATCATGGAATCTTCATCTTCAGGACTAACACTAGGTTGCTATTATTATTCCGTTACACAGATGAAGAAACCAGGGCTCAGATTAACTTACTTGCCTGATCTCACACATAGCTAGTAAGTGGCAGAACCACGATTTGTACCCAGGTCTGTCTGACTTTAAAACATATGTTTTCTATTCTGCATGGACCCATCCACTGACTGCCCTGTGGGGATCTAATAGGAACATGGAAGCACTTGGAGGTGGGGAAGTCTTTGTCCTCTTGAGTGTCCAGGGTTCTTTCTCAGGGCAGAGTTGCCTCTGGGGCTCTATTTTGCCTCCTTCCTCACTCACCAGAGGACCCGGCCTGCTTCTACCTTCCCCGAGGCGGACTGCTCCTGCCCTGTTCTCCTGTGCTTCCTCGTTTTGCCTGCTTGGGGAGGCTGACATCTCCTCTCTTCTTTGCCTCACAAAACAAAGTCATATAGGCACTCTTCTGTTTCAGAGTTTTCTGTTAAACCCTGCAGGTGCAGAGCTAGAGAACAAGGTAGTGGATAAAGATACAAGCGCAGATGAGACAAGACTCCAGATTTTTTTTGTTGTTAGTTGTCTGAGGCTCCTGTTATCTCTGAATGGGTGAAGCTCATCTGACTGCCCTTCCTTTGGGTCAGCCCTTCCTTTAGTCTATGAAGGCTCCTCCTCCAGGAACCTCCCTCTGTGTAATCAGAGGGCTTGAATGTAGTGAAGAAAAATGATAGGTGTGTTTCTATCTTTGAGAGCTTCCTCAGTACTGGAGCCTTTCATATAATTGGGTCCCTGCCCTGCTCAACTCTGCTTTTCTTAGCAATGAACCTTTTGTGTTGCTTCCTCTCAGAACTGATAAGGTCCAACTTGGACAGATGATCAGCTGTGAAGGGTGCCACAGAGATGGCTCCTGTCCTGGCACAGGGAGCATGGCCGAGGTTCCATATAGTTCCTTATTGTGCTGAGGGTTGGTAATTTTGTGAAAATGTATCTACATTTTCTTCAAAGACTTGAACAAGACTCAAATGTGCTGCGCCCGTGTTAGAGGGCATTATTATTAATGCTGTTATATTTGTTATTATTATTAATGCTGATGATAGTGACAAAATAGCCAAAGTAGTAACGATAACCATGACACTCAAATGGAAAGAAAACATAGAGGTTTTGGAGTCAGACAGATCAGTGTTTGAATTTCAGCTTCATCACTAATTCATTACCAAAATAAGCAAATGATTTCATAGTACTCAGTCTGTTTCTTCATCTGTGCATTTGGAAAAAATAACCCTTAATTTTCAAGGTATTTGTCAGCAATAATGTCAACCAAAGCTAATATTTATTAAGCACTTATATATGCCACACTGTGTGAGACCTGTCTGCTACTCTGTTCATTTTAAAGATTAGGGATTGAGGTACAGAGATATGCATTAACTCACCTAAGATCACACAGCCTAGTAAGTAAGTAGTGGAGTTGGGACTTGAGAGCTAAGCCTCAGCAATTTGTCTCAAAAGCCTACAATAAAAACATAAGGTCTATACAGCAGTTGCCATATTGCCTGGCACACATTAGTTTCTCAATTGGTAACTATAATTTAACAGCATATTGAATTTCTAAAGAGCTACATAAGTGAAAAATGTTTGTTTTTGTTATCTTTAAGACTTTGTCTCTTTCTCATTACTTAGTAAGGAATGCCTAAAAAGCTGTGTTTACAGGGGAAGGGAGAGAGATTTGGTACTTACCTGCTTCCTTTGATCAAGATAGACAACCACATTTGACAATCTTGGCTCCAGTTGGTTTATTTTAGGAGGCATAAATTATTCACTTGGAATGTCTACACTGATTACATTGACCAGAAAAAAATAAAAAATGCCAGCACAGCTTCCCATTTGTGCTGGCTGTGGCTCAGGCGGGTCTCCGAGGAGAAGCAGCTTTTCTCAAGGTGGGGCAGCCTCACATAGACGTCAATGTTATTATCAATGCATGTTATTGACCCCAAGGTGTGTGTTATTCTGGAACCCTTGGACAGAATTTGCCCTCATACAGCATATAACTAGTCTCTTGTCCAAAAGCAGAGGCTTTTGGCATTTCTTTGGCTCCAGGCTCTGCAGACACCCCTTGAGGCAGAAGGAGCTTTCTATCTCTCCATGGCAGCCTATTCCAACCCTGGGACAGCTCAGAGTTCCTCTTACTCTTCTGTGGAGCCAGTGACAGAGTAATTGGTAGACTTCTGAAGGTTCGCAATCAAGGGGCCAAGAAAACACCCAGGGAAATTAGAATGGAAGGAAGAGACTAGGGTTTTGTTTCATTTGTTTTGTTTTGTTTTGTTTTGTTTTGTTTTGTTTTGTTTTGTTTCTGGTTTTGGTGGGATTGTCAATGTAGGGGTTGAAGCAAGGGAGCAACTAGGTCAAATTTGTTTTATATTAAGTGTAGTTGGGCTGCTATGTGGAGGATGGATTAAAAAGCAGAGAGCATTGTTAGGGAGTTCTCTAACAAGACAGTAAGAAAGAAGGAAAAGAGTTGATAGATTCAAGAAATATCTAGGAGTTAAAATTCACAGAACATGTGATTAATTGAATGTTATAGGTGACAGAAAGAGAGGAATCAAGCACTGTGCCTGGAGTTCTGGCTTCTTTGAGCTGATGAATGGTAGAACTGCCAAAATGGGGATGAAGGGAAATTCTGGGGAATTTGTTAAATTCAGCCAGGACACTCAATATCCAAAAATATTTGACAAACTCACATGTATTTCTAAAGGGATTCAGTCATGTTGGAAAAAACTTCAAGCAATAATTGGTATTGGATATCAGTTGGATGGTGACCTATTTCTTCTTCTCCCCTCAGTCTGTCACCACTACATGGGCCCTGGAAACATGCTCCAGACTCTAGGAGAAGGGATGGTAAGGGTGTGAGGTGGGACTTCCCAGTTTTAGGTTGAGAGTGACCTTGAATTCCAAGAGAGGCGCTGTGGCCAACTCTGACGTCATTGGTGTGCAAGACTCTGGGGCTTACCTCAGCTGTGTGTGTGTGCGTGTGCGCACGTGTGTGCATGTGTGCGTGTGTGTGTTCTTGTTTCTAGCAACAAGATCCCACCTGCAGGCTAAGGCAGCTTACATGCTTCCTGCCTTGTCAGGGCTGGCGCAGAAACCAAGCATGGCTAATCTCCCAGGTTGAGGCAACGGTGCCTGCAAAATCAGTCAGGCTAGGTCAGACATGAGCTAATAAGTTTGCCCTTTCTTACTTTCTCACCTGGTAACTTCATCCTAGATTTCCCACTTACTTGGCATACTTTGATATAACTGCAGCTCCTCAGCTTTCCAGGTAGAAAAATATGCAGCCTATAACATTGGTGGAGAGGAATAAAAGATTAAGTGGAGCTAAACAGGCAGAGCTTCTTCTGTTATGACCTTAAACCAAGGTTTTGCAGTCTGAGGTTCAAGGATAGGTTTAAAAGGTTGCCAATTCCCCAGCACTAGTGGCCAAATGTGGTATATTCATGTACATATGTGCATTTTTCTGGGAGAGGATTTGTCATTTCCACCAGACTTACAAAGGTAGCTATGACCTGGTATAGGTCAAAAACCACTACCTTACACCCATTCTAGACTTCTTCTTCTTCTTACAGCCACTTAAAGATGGTAGTTTGCAATTGAAGAGACAATATATCGAAAAGACCCTGGAACTGTCACACAGTTCTTGATACCAGCCCCAGCCAGACATGCCAAATGTAGCATTTTGCAAGTCTTTTCTTTACACTGAGACTTGCCTGCTAGGACTCCGTGAGCCATGTGTGTTCTTGAGGACGGTCTATTCCAGCTGGACTGCGGAGCATGTTACAGGAGTCAGGCACTTGGCAGACTCCAAGTGGCAGTGTGCAGAGTGACAGGCGCTAAGACCTATGGTGGCAGCTGGGAAGGCAGATCCCTGCTGTCAGAGCTCACTGAGGGGCCTGCTTGCTCAGTCCCCTATAGACCATGAATAATTCTATCAGATCCTGAATCTTTAGGCAGGCAGCCTTCGAGGTCACCTCATCTAACCTTCCAGCCAATAGGAGCCAGAAGATAAGTCCCTTGGTGCCGAGTCCATCACCTGAGTCTTTAACGTGAATATGGCCCCAGCTGGAATATGCTTTCTCCCTCTTGCAATGTCAAAATGCCTGAGCTCTCAAGTGACTGAATCAGACTAAATATTTAATGCACGAAGTCAGCCTTTCCAGGGCCTTTGATCTGAAACTTCTTAAAAACATCTTAAAAGCCCTTCAGACACTGGTTAGTATTTCATTACAGTCACTTAAAATAGATTTATTTTATCAAAACATCCTGTCAGAAACCCTGAAGGCGGGCTGACTAACCCCTAGTGATTCTGACAGGACTGCCTCCCCACATTAGGCACCCAGCATCTCTAGACAGCCCTGTCCACATGCTGAGGGGTGCAGCTGTCACAGGCAACCCTGGATAGCTCCAGAACTATGAGCAGAGGAGGCGGCAAGGCTTGTCAGAAGCCTTGGGAGACTTTGTCAGTAACACCCCTGTGAAGGGAATGAACATTTATTGAGAGTCAGCCATGAGCTAGGCCCTTACCTGGGGTTCTTGCTTGTTGAATCTTACAGAATCTTCACAGCCGTCCCTGTAAGGTGGGTGGTGGTCTCTCTATTACACCAATTAGGAAACTGAGGCTAGAGGCATATGGAACTTGCTCAACGTCACAGAGCAGAATTAAGACTGTAACTCAGGTCTAGCTCAAAAGCCTATATTTTTCTTTTTCTTTTTCCACTGAGATTGTTCCTTTCACTGAGGAATCTCAGTTGTTTCTTTCTTTAAAAAGAATAAATAAGTGAAAATAGCATTTTATAAAATTATATAACTAGTACATCCTGATATAGAAAAGAATAAGGAAGAAATTTAAAAAATCACTTGAAATTCTGCCATCTAGATAACTATTTATAATTATCTCTGGAGTGATGATTATATTTATTAGTTGGTATTTTGCCACATTTCTATAGTTTCTTTATTAGCCACTCAATTCAATTTCTTAATTCCCTACCAAGCCCCCAGTTTTAGATAGGGGAGGGACGAAGGAAGTGTGCCATGATCTTTTCTTCCACTGCCAGCCCGAGGGGGTGAAATCAATTACCCATAAAACCCTACCATAGTGAAGAGTTAAAGCAGGCCCCAGGGTAGGGGCAGAAGGTTCTGTCTTATTCTAGCTACTGGCTAATTGGATGACATAAGGAAAGCCACTTTGGTGAAAGAAATAATTCCTGCCCTCCTAGACTCTCACAGATGGTATTAAGATCACTGAAACAATGAAGTGGAAGTTTTTTTGTAAACTGGAAAGTACTTTGCAGATGAGAGGAAATATTACAAACAAAAAGACTGTATGACGTAGAGAATCTCCACACCACTGATAGAGTGACTGTATATACTCACTATCTATGCTATCAACTCAACGTGATTATTAATAGTATTCTTTTTTACTCTCAGAAGTGCCCTGCCTTTGAGTGATAAGTTTGATAGTCACCTGAAGTAATGGTCATACAGAATTAAGTAGCTCCAAGAGAGAGGATGACAGAACAATCAGGAACTCCCTGTAGGATGGGGCTACATGTGGGCTGGCAGGGCAGCCAGACTTTAGAAGGCATTAATGAGTAGGGATTTCATTAGTGACTAACATGCGGGAATAAAAAATGTGAAAAAGTTGGCCCAACCTTGGGAAGGCACATGGAATAAGTTGCTGTGTGAAAAGGTGGTCACTCAGTGAAAACCTGGCCTCCTTCCATCTGCCATTGGAATAACATGCGGGGACATTTAGTGCTGGGAGGAAATACAGAGCTCTGGTCCAAGCTATCAAACACCCCCCATAGATTGTTTTAATAACCTTTTAACTGTTTTCTCTTCTCCCACTCTCACCTCTCTCCAATTTTTTTTTTCACAAGCCCTAGCAGGATCTTCTAGAACTCAAATCTGATCTTCAGTTTTCCATATAATTCTCAATTTTGTACTTATCTTGATAGATAAAAAGCTGAACTCCTTTCCAAATTATGCAAAGTTTGTCATGACCTTGTCCTGGCCAGTACACTCAGCCTCAGTTTCTTTAACCCTTGACCTCTGACTATATGATCCAGGAATAATAATGGCTTACCATTAATGAACACTTACAATGTTGTCAGACACTGTTCCAATTGTTTTACGCATACTAACTCTTATAATCCTAACATCTCTATGAGGAGGGTACAAGTAGTAGTCCCAACATTTTATAAAAGGAGAAAATGAGGTACAGGAAGATACACTATTATGTGGCAAAGCTGGACTGGAAGTCAAAGAAGTCATGGTCCTGAAGTCTGTATTCTTAACCATAATACTATACTACCTCTTGATCTAAAGCACTTATTTTGTACTTCATGCTGTTCCTTCTGCTTGTAATATCCTTTTCACCAATCTGCTCAGAAAACTGCTAATCTAGGGCTCAGGAAGCCATTTCCAATTAGTCTCCCAGAAAGAGAGCATCTTTAGTTGGCAGGATTTCCTCCCATTTTATTTAAAAAAAAAAAAAAATTTATTCAGCTCAATTCAGCCCTGGGCTAGGCACATGAGAATAGGGAAGAAGGATGGGATGGCACAGTGGTCCTTTACTGTATTTGAATCAACACCTTTAATCTTGCACAAATGTATGGGTCCAGCAATAAAGATAACATAAGTATGCCAACCATACTTTAATAAAAAAATTCTAAAAAATAGAAAAGGACAAGAGGGAAATTGACAAGATAATCAGAGATTAGTTGCTTTGGAATGTAAGGCTTAAATTAGATCATAAAAGGGTAATACAATAATCAACTTTTTGAGTTATCAGGGCCTACAGGCCATATACTTCCAGACTGGAAAACTGAGGCTCTGAAAGAGTCACTCGGGGATCTCACAGCAGGAGAGCCAAGTGCCCCAACTCCTAGCTTAGTGCTCTGTGTGGCCTCCCAGTGTAAGCAACTAGGATGTGGCTAAGTGCCAGAAGGATCAAGAACTTTCCAGAGAGGTCAGACTTGGGGAGCAGCAAATGGAATGAGGAAGAGATAGCAGTAGGCGCAGTATATGGTATGGACAGTGAAGTGAAGAAACTCAGAAAAGCATCTCCTTCTGTGGATGTAATGGAGCCTATAACCTTTTTAAATTGAGGGCTGCCTTGGTATTATGAAGCTGCCTCCCTTTTAACTTTGTAAAATAGAGCTCCTCAAAGTGTGTCTGTTCTGCCATTATTTTCTGGATCATCAGGACTCTCAGTGCCCTTTAGAGAAGCTTCTGCCTCTGCCACAACCAGCATCTCATTAGAATTCCTGGACATTGCTCAGCATTGCTAAGTACACTGTAATGAACTCATGATGAGTAAGAGAAGAGACTGAGCTTGCTGCAGTCACATTCTGTCGAGGTTTCCCGGATACCTCCAAGATAACAAGCAAGCCGTATCACCAAAAACACATCATCTCTAAATGTTAATCTCTTTGTTTTCTTTGCTGTCATATTCACTGTTTCCACCTTAGCCAAAGGGGCCTCTGGATCTGTCACTCTGGGTATTTACATTGAAACTGGGGAGAAATGCTTAAGTTGAAAGAGCAGACAGAATAGTGCAATTTGGAGCTCAAGTCAGGAGTATTTCCTTCCTATGGATAACGTGGCATTTTCTCAATGGCACCAGCAACCACAATACTTATGAGTATAGGTTTCTGGGAATAGGCCTATTTTCGAGAGCTATGGGTTTATATTGTCTAATAAGAGTCAATTGAAACTCTCCATCTATCTCTTTCCATCTTATAAAAACGACCTGCCTATGTTAAGTACCTAGTACAGTGTCTAGGATATAGGAGACTGTCTTCTCCCTCATAGGACATCCCCCACCACCTTTTCATACTTGTGTGTTTTAGTCTTTTTCACCCCCTTTTTTTCTCTCCCTGTCTCTATGTCTCTGTCTCTGTGTCTCTGTATGTCTCTCTCTCTTTTTCCTGTTCCCAGTGCCTCTTTAGGAGAACAGGCACTTGGATCTGGATCTTGTGCTCACTGATTTCTGTGCCATCCTTATGTTCTGGCAAAATAATCAAGAAAATTGTACTCTGAATGGCCTCCCCAAGAGAGGGTCTTTGAACTTCTCTCTAATCTGTCTGTTTTTTACACCATTGCATTAAAAGATGTTTAATCACCTTCAAATTTAGTTTCTTTGGGAATTCAGAGTGCTCAGTTGAATGTTATTTTGAGTTTCGTGTTTTTGATGAATGACTTTCATGTGTCAACAGGTGGGTAATATCATTTTGCAGACTAAATCTCCCTGGTTCCTTTTTGCAGATGATATTAATCCTGGAGAACACAGGATTAAAGGTCCTTGACCTGGGGGTTCAAGTCTTGATTCTTCCCATGCCCACTCCCATTCCCATTCTTCACAATATTCCCATGAGTATAGATGGACTACAAGATGAAAAGCAGTGTCATCAAACATCGTGCTCCAAACTCTTTCCAGTCTTATTTTTCTCTGTCCTTCCCAGCCATGCCGCCATCTGTCCCAAACTGCGTACTGTGCTCAGAAGACAATGTAAACTTCATGTGTTCATTGTGAGCCTTTGTACAAGTGGTCCATCTGCCTTTTTCTCAGAACAACCACTCTAGGAATTCCTGCTCATGCTTAAATACTCAGAACAAATGTACCCATGCAGAGTTAGGGTCTCCTTCCTCTTTGTTTACCTCAGTGCTTTTTCTGCCCTCTAATTCAACAACATCATCATCATCATCATTATTATTATTATTATTATTTATGCTTACAGCACCTGGTCTTCATAGGTGGTCTGCCATCCAAGTACTAACCAGGCCCGACCCTGCTTAGCTTCCAAGATCATTGGGCTTGTTCAGGGTGGCATGGGTGTAGACCATGGACCATGGCTCCACTGGGGCATGAACTCAGGACCTTCTGCGTCTAAAACAGATGTGCTAACCACTACACTATGGAACCACATTCTAATCCAACATTATATACCCAATATCATCCTTGCCCCACTTTCTCCCTACTAGATTGTGAACTAATTTTGGACAAGTGCTGGATCGGATTCATTACTGTATCTGTTTCCATTCTAGGGCCTGTCATAAGTGAGATGTTTTCTATAAGTTTGTGGGATGACATATTAGGGACTATGACTCATTCATTGAGCACCTATTCTGGGCTGGCTTTATGAAAGATACTTTTTATATGTCTTTTCATTTCATTTCAATCCACTCATTCTGGTGGATTGAATACATAGTCCCTCTCATATGCTCATCGTACCTATGGTGTCACTACAGGGTACTCTCAGTCAGGACTTTATCTCTTGATAATCTGTTTCTGACTCCAGCTCTGGGAATGCCATGTGTTCAACACTAGAAGCCTCCTACCAGTTGAATTTGTTCTTTTCATATTGAGAGTAAAAAAAAAAAAAAAAAAAGAGCTCAGACACTGCAGACACTGGACAATAGGAGTTCTGCCAAGAAAGCCATCATTTCATATGGAGAATCTCACATAGGGTGTAGGTGTCATGCTGAGTGAGGGAGGTAGATCGAATGGAGTCCCAGGCCCTGAGACACTGTAGAGATGAGATTTTAGCCTTTTGAGTTGGTGCCAATTAGCATGCATTTTAAATGATAGCATAAGGGACTCGTTAGACTATTCAGAGACTCTGGAATTTCATCAAACTCAGTGAAAAGCTGAAGTCCTTGGGGGAAGCTAGAGAGATGGATGTCTGCCCACATCTGGCTCCAAGAGCTTTGTAGGGAATCAGGCAATGGATGTTGTTTTGGCTGTATTACTAATAGAACTGATGGGCAGATTTTGAACAGACAGGAATGAGGATACTCATTGTGATTATTTTACCAGAATTCAACAGTACCAGACACTAAATATGAGCCTAGATCTCAGAGAAGAGCAATGGTTAAGGCATCAGTTATATCTGCCTTCAAAGAAAGCCCCCAGTCTAGTGTGGGAGGTGAGACTCATACATGAGTAACTATGATGAAAGGTGAGAAGGACCATGCCATTAAAGAGTCATTGGTATGGTGTTGTTGGAGTTCAAGGAGGGAGGGAGAGTCACTGTTACCTGAGCCAAGGGGTTCTTTGCAGATGAAGCCACGAAAAAAATCTCCTAGTACGATACTTAATGTAGGTAGTCAATAAATGTGCGTTTTCTTTTTTTCTTTTTTTTCTCTTATATTAAATCTTACTTTATTTTTAATGTTTCATTGATTCATTCATTTTCTGTGTTGTTTTTTTCTTCCACCTCTTCAGTGCTGTAGGACAAAGTGTGTGGTTTTGCGATAGGAAAGTAGGTAGGAAGTGACCTTGCTTTAGTCCATTATGGACCTGAGCCAAGGCTGAACAGAGGAGATAGGCCCTAATCCAACCAAGCTTTTGCTTACCTGGTCTGTGCACAAACTCAGCAAAGCATCTTCCGTGCATTTATGTGTGCACATTACAAAAGCCTATTTTTATTTCTAAAATTCTGCTTCCTGACTGGAGTGGGAGTTAAACTTTATATTTCCTTAGATGTTCAATACCAAATGGCTTATGGGAGCCCTAGCAGAATGGTTTCAAATAAGCATTTTAATGTAGAATAAAGGTCAACGTGCTGGAATTTGAAACCATTAATCCTTTTGCTCTTAAGGAAGACTGTATTTTAACAGAATAAATAACAGATTAAATAATAAGAGTTCTTGAAATTCCAATGAGAAAAAATTACACATTACATTGTTGAGAATTGAAACCAATGAGACCTTAATGTTCTCTCCTTCACTCTTATTTTAGGTTGCCAAGATTTAAAAGGTAAAGAGAAATTGTTCTTTTAATTTTCTATTGTTTTGAAGGCAGAGAGAGAATATTTGAGTCTTTGAAGGTTAAGGGATCAATTATATTGGAAAATAAGCCCTTTCTCTTAAGGGTAGAGCAAGTGCATCACCATAGCCTAGAGAAGAGAAATTTCGTGCTAATTATTTTAGCTTTCAGTGAACAAAGCCCCAGAAAGGAACAGAGAAAACCAACAATCAAAATAGGCCAACAAACTCTGCCCAAGGTAGTCATTCTCTGACCAGGTGACCATTCAAAGCCTAGATCAGATAGTACCTCCTTCAAGAGGATGCCTGTTAGTGTTTGACTTCTCAGTTAGTGTTTGACTCCTGCCTCTAAACTGGCATATTAGATAATTTATATATCTACATTCAATTGCACATAAGACTTGAGTTCTGTGTTGTTAATAATAATAATAAACAAATGATTAATTGCACTCTAGCTCTGTTCCAGACATTATGTGGCAAGTGCCTTAAACACAATATTTATTGTAATCTTTACAAAACCCCAATAAGGTGATTTTTACAAAAACACAATATTCATTGTAATCTTTACAAAAATCCGTTTTATAGATGAAGGCTAGATAACTTGACCCAGGTGCTAATTGTAGGACAGTGATAGACAGCCAGACTTACAATCCAGGTCTCTGGAGGCCATATTGTAAGGATTTTTATAGACCACATACCAGAGGTTTGAATTTACCCTGAGCAATGGGGAATCATTGATGGTATTTAAGCAAGGGAGTAATAAGTTCAAACTTAAATTTTAGAACTTCTCTCAGGCTAGAGAGACTGCTGTGGGAAAACAAATAAAGAAATCATTACAGAGATGAGGGATTACACAGCAGTGACAACTGAGGTGTTAAAAAGAAATATTTAAGAGTTAGAATTGAGAGTGCTTGGTGACTAATACATTGTGAAAAGAGAGGATTAGGGTTGGAGTCAAGGTTTGGGATCTTGGGTAAATTATGATGCCACCTCCCATGATAGGAAGCACAGTTCACTGCAAAGATGGTCACTAAGAGGATTTTCCTACCAAAGATCCAGATCAGATAGAAGCTTCGAATCTTCTTGCCCAGTCTGAGTGTTCCTTACTTCCTGCAGTTGTACTCAGATGTCCCCATTTTATAGGTGAGAACACTAAAGAACAATAGTAAGGGGCTTGTCCAAGTTCTCTCATGGAGTCTGACTTACAATAAGAGCTAAATAACTTCTTGTCAACTGAGGATTTCAATTTGATATTAGCCACTTTGAGATCTCATGATTTGATGGTTTATGTTGTAACTTCTGATGTTTTGTTTTCTCTTTGGACCATCTGGAAATGGATGGGATAGCGGGGAGAATGTAAAAGACTGGGCACTATAGGCACTATGTGCTTCCTTGAATAAAACAGATCTGCAAGTTCCTGAAAATTCAAGCATAATCTTTGAAAGAAAAAGGAGTATCCATAAGAAATTCACTTAGTCCAATTTAAAATCAGAATTTTTCAGTCAACTTACTTGTTCTAGGTGATAGTGAGTAAATGACAGATCCTAGCGCTCAGCTCTGAGCTTTGTCTCTCAGTCTTGTGTTCTTTTCTCTTCACTATTCTTGTCTTCTATTATTCCTAAAGTCTCTTCATTTTATAGCAGCCTGAAAAACTAATTGTGCTTCTAAGCCTCAAAGTGTTTTCTGTTCTTAGTGGAATACACAGTAAGAATTTTACACCAGATCACAAATAGTCAACAGTAATATAAGAAAATAATAAACACATTTTTCCATAACCTCCCAAAATATGCATTGGTTATAAACATCGGAGGTGTTCTAGAGCTGAAAGAATCTTTAAAGTCATCTCATCCAAATTTCTTTTACAAAGGAAACATCTGTTTCAAATAGTTTAAATAACTTGCACTATGACACTTTTCCACTATGTATAAAGGCCAACATTCTAATCCAGGACTCTTCTTATTCAAAGCTATAGAAAACAATGTAGACCAAGACCAACTGCCTCATTTTATATATTTGAAAACTGAATCTTATCCACATATCCATTAGTTCAATCATAAGCTGTTTACTGAGTTTCCACTGCATCCTGGGGCCTGCAGGTACAGCAAGGAGAAAGAAAGAAGGGATCCCTGTCTTCCCAGAGCCCTTGGTCTAGCAGAAAAGATGGCATAACACAATCACCAGGAGTGATGTGTGTTCCAATAGACCATATCTATCTATTGGAAGGGAGATCACCTGGTCAGGGAGGTTTCTCTGAAGAAGTGATGCTTTAACATAGTGTAGTAGTTAGAAACATGGACTGTGGGGCCCAACTGCCTGGGTTGAAATCCTTGCTCTGCCACTTATTAGTTTTGTGACCTTGGACAAGTTACATAACTTCTCTGGGTCTTAGTGTCTCCATCTGTAAAATAGGAATAATAATAGTACCTACCTTGTAGATTTCTGATGAGGATGAAATTAGTTAACATTTATAAAGCACTTAGTATTTGGCACATGTTAAGTGCTTCATAAAGGGCTTTTATTTTTCCCCCTATTTATTTATTTACTTATTTATTATTTTATATTAGTTTCAGGTGTACACTACAATGGTTAGACATTTATATAATTTATGAAGTGACCTCCCACCCCAATTATTTTAGCACCCATCTGGCACTACACATAGCTATTACAATAATATTGACTCTATTCTCTATGTTGTACATAAGGGGTTTTTAAATAAAATAAAAAATAAGCTGAGATCCAACAGACACATAGAAGTTAACTAGAGAAACAAGTCAGATAAGTGTTCCTGACAGAGAGCTTATGCACAGAATAAGGAAAGAGAAGCCTGTTTCTAGGAACTGAAAGAAGCGCCCTAGTGAGAGAGAGGGAGAAGGTAAGTCAGGGTCAAGGTCACAAGAGGATCCAGGCTTCCTGCCTTCTAAGCCAGGGCTGTTGCCACACTGCACAACATATTTCTAATGTGTTTTGATGGAAGCACGTCGTGCCAAATGCATTCTCTTCACTTCTGGATGTCCGCAGTGCTTACCCTTTGAGCTGCATCCCCCTCATTAAGTGAATGTCCTGTTCCCCTGACTAAGAATGTAATTACCGAAGGAGAGATCAGATTAAAATTGAGTTTCTGTAATGGGCCATTTGTTTGGAAGGGAGCCTGCAGGTATTTCTGAGGACTTTAATCAAAGGGGGAAAAAGCCAATAGAACTTCTGTGATGATGATGATTATTAGGGCAATTGAACTCCAGGCACAGCCAGCTTCTACATCAGTGAGTCATCGCTTGCTTTTCTGAGGCCCTTAATTGGATGAGATTTGTTTTCCTCTGTAGTCTAGACTGTCAGGAATGGAAGAGACCTCAAAGGTCATCTAGTTCAATCCCACAACAAAGCTTGAGCCCTGGCTATAGCATTTTCATCAGTAGGTCATCCCATCCCTCTTCACCCACCTGAACTGACAGGGAACTCATTACCTTTAAAGATATCCCTCTCTATGATAGAGCAGCTCAGTGGAAGCTCCCCATTTTATGGAAGTGAACTCTGTCCTTGAGTCCTAGTCATGTGTTTTGTCCTGGTTCTGCTTCTGAGACTATGTAGGGCTTATCTGCCTTCTCTACCTCGGAAGAGCCATGGATAGGTCTTTAGGCAGCTGCCATGTGGAGAGCACAGAGCATTTGAATGCAAACATTCTCACCTCGTTCTTATTAACTGAGCTTTTGAACCAGTCATTTAACTTTTCTAAGTCTCTCGGTATTTATGAAATTGAGAGAAAAACGTCTATCTTCGAGCACTCATGAAGGTAGGAAGGGATAACTAATGCAATTGCACTTTTCAAAATGCAGATAAACATGAAATAGTTGGCTTCAATCTTCAAATTATTGGCTTTAAGCTTTCTCTGACTACCCAACCTATAGGGTTTTTTCTCTCTTTGGATCACCCAAAGAAGTTGATTAGCTACTACCATTTCAAACAGAAATATACTACGAAGGGCTCTGAAGACAGAGTCTTTTACTTTGCAGCCATTTGCAATCCATTTGAGGAAACAAATGAAAGAATTTGATGGTGAGCAATATTAGTAGGAGTAGCAACAATAATAATTATTATTATTGGTGGTAATATCCATTTATCAAGTAGTTATTATATGCCAGGCTCTGTGCCAAGTGCTTTATATGTAGTATCTGATTGAATTTTATTATATATCTGTGAGGTTGGTATGTCATTCTCATTTTATGGTTGAGAAACCCTAGGCCCAGAGAGTTTAACTACCTTCACTACAGTCTTACAGCTGTCAAGTGGCATATCCAATATTTTAGTTTACAACTAAAAGCTCTTTTGAGTTAAGATTCATCAATTCATGGGACCAGATAATGTACAATTTTGTTTGGTCGTTGGTTCATTCAACAAACATTTATAAGGCACTAGTTGTATACCGGGCACTTTTCTAAACAATGGGAAGATGGAGTCAAATAGGTCATTTTGGCTGATGACCTCATGTAATTCTTAATGGGCAAAACAGAAGCCTTATGATAAGCGTTACCTCAAAATTAACCAACTTTCTTATATGTGTATCCACTTACTGCCTTTCCTTTTATTAAAATGGAAACATACTCTTGTTCCTATCTAAAGCCAAATTTCTGTATTCTAGATCCCATTTGATTCCTACAATTATTCCTTTTAAATCTATATATTAAGTTTATTATTTTCTAGATTTTTATATGTGTATATGAGAGAGGAAGAAAGGGAGGGAAGGTGGGATAGTGGGGCAGGCAGATGGGTGGGAAGGCAGGTGAGAGAGAGAGAGAGAGAGAGAGAGAGAGAGAGAGAGAGAGAGAGAGAGAGAGAGAGAGAGAGAGAGCGCTACCTCCCTTGATTCCATATTTCCCTCTGCCTACAACCCATTACTGTGCCCCACTTTATAGCAAAACTTCTCCAATGAATTATATATATTAATTCTTTCCACTTCCTCACCATCCATCACCCATCTCATCCCATTTGGGTTGAGCTTCTGTTCCCAGTGTTCTTCTGAAATAGTTTTCGTCAAGGGAATGCAGTTAGCATTAATGTAATGGCTAAGTGGAGAGCCAGAGGAGAGAAAGAGCAATTAGCGGGATTGTTTTATAAACTATATAAATGTCTAACCAATGCTTGAAACTAATAATAAAATTAATTAAAAATAAAAAAGATCTTTCTAGACTGACATTCTGCCAGTTCTAATGGCCATTTCTCTATTTTTGTGTTCCTAGACTTCCCAGCAGCATTTCAGTTAACTCTTAACTTTCTTCTCTAGGATGTCAAGACACCACACTCCCTTTGTCCTCTTTCTCCTTCTTCATTCTCCTCTTCAGTGGCCACTCTTTATCAGAATCCTTTGATGGCTCCTGCCCTACTATACTTTGAGTATTTGAGTACCTGGGCCACTCTTCTTTTCTCTGCTCTAGCTATACTCATTCTCCAATTAATCTAATCTGTTTCCATAGTTTTAGATGCCAATTATACACTAATGAGTTCCATATCACCATTTCAGCTTAACTTTTTCTAAAGTTTAGACTAGTATAATAAAACTGCCTACGCTGCATCTCTATCCAGATATCTAATAAGCATGTCAAAATAAATACATTCCAGACAGAAACTTGAGTCTCTTCTGTCATAGTAAATAGCCCCAGGTAAAAACCAAGAGGCCATAATTAAATTCTCTCTTCCCTTTACATCTCATATTCAGTCTATTAGTGAGTCTTGCCAGCTCTATCTCCAATATATATCCCAATCCAGTTGTTTTTCTTCATTTCCTCAGTCATAACCCTTGTCCAAAACACTATCACATCTTGCTTGGACTACTGAAACAGCCCTTAAATAATATTCCTGCTGCTTGCCCCCTGGAGTCCATTCTTCATACAGAAGCCAGATCATGTCACTCCCTGCTTAAAACCTTTCAATGTCTTTTATTCTGATTAGAATAAAATCAAAGGTTTTTACGATGATCAACCAGTAAGGCCCTGCAGGACCTGGCCTCTGCCTACTTCTCCAACCTCTTCTCCCTGGACTCAGTCTCCAAGATCTAGCTACTGTGACCTTCTTATACAAACATAGCAAGTTCATTCCTCTCTCCAAGACTTGACACTTTTCCCAAAGGAGGATTTTCATCATTCAGGTCTTAGTCAAGGTCATCTCCACAGGGATCATTCTAGTTAAAATACACCACCCAGTCACTGTCACATGATGCCATTTAATTTTCTTCACGGCATATATGAATAGCTGAAATAATTTAACTCTTATAAGTCTGTTTCCTCCTGCTGGAATGTAAACTCCTTGGGAGCAGAGCCTTTGTTTTGTTCATTACCATATCCCCAGCACCTAGAAAAATGCTCAGCAGTTAGTAAATGGTTAATAAATATCTGTAAAGTGACCAATTGGATCTCTGCTTACAAGGCCTTTAGTGTAATGAAAGAGACTAAAATATGTACAATGACCACATAGTATGATTTGTGCTGTGACAGAGGGAAGCTTAGGAGTTCTGAAAGGCCAAAAGAAACACCTGACTAATCCAGAGGCAACCGCTGAGGTGAAACTGGAACTAAAGTCTGAAGGATAAATTGGTTTTAGCCCGAAAAAGCATGGAGGAAGAAGAGCACGTATGGATGCATAGTAGGCCTGTGTGGTGTGTGGCTTTTCAGGGATGGAGTAATGGCGAGAGGGAGAGTTGCACAGCAGCCAGTTTAAGAAAGGACTTTGGAATTTAGGTTTAAATGGATTGCCCAGGAAGTAGCCAAGTGAATGAGCCTCACGATTGTCTTTTGTGGCTCAAATTATGTTTGAAAATTTGTATTTTTAAAAACTTTTTATATCAAGACAGTCCCCTTGGTTGCACGTTCCTCCCACCCCTTGATCATGCTCCAGAACATGGATTATAGAAATGAAAATACATACATATACCTGGCCAAATTATACATGTGAAATCTGCAGAACCAATCTACCGAGAGTTTCTATAGTAAGTACATCATTGGCTATTAATATCTTAATGAATGTGTATAAATATTGTTCATTATAAATAAAATTTGACTTATAATTTCATAAAAAGTGTTTTTAGCATCATAGATGAGCTATATATCCTAATATTTCTGGTATAAATAAATAAATGGTTATGACTTGAATATTCAATTTGGGAAAGACATGCAGGTTCTTGAGGCAGTAAAATTATTCTGAGTATTAACTACATGACCAAATTTGGGTCTTCCTGTTCTATACCCTTGATAGTTTTAAATGGAGATAACTCCTCCAGACAGCATAACCTGCATGTAGACATTAATGTATTACTACATATGGTCATAGCAAATCCTTATGCTACAATATAATGCTATAAAAATAGATACTTATAAAAACTGCTCTGCCTTGGAGTATTCAGGAAGTTTTTGAAGAGGAAGCAATATTTGAACTAGGCTTTGCAGGATGAGTAGAAATTTTTCATATGACCGAAGAAAGAACTGTCATTTTAGGCAGTGAGAATGACACAAACAAAGGTATAGAGGTGTGACAGAACATGGGATATTCTGAGAAATGTTAGCTAATGTACACCGTGGCTGAAAGAGAAGAGGCAGAACTTGGAGTAAAAGGTTTTGTTAGGATCATAACTGAATAACCTTACAGGACATGCCCATCATTTAGACTTTACCCTGTAGGCATCATCGAAATCCAAGGATTTAGAACCTGTGGAGAGAGACAGTGGAGAGTAGTCAGGAGGCCAGAACTCTGTCCTGGCAGAGCCTCTACCTCTGCCTCTGCGTCTCTGCCCTCTGGGCTTCTGCCCCCTCATCCGTCAAAGAGAGGGTTAGATCAGATGATCTTTAAAAGGTCTCTTCCACAGCTGTGCAATTTCTTAGGCTAAATAAGTAGCCCCATCTTTTTTTTTAAGAGGAGTGAATAGAATTAGTGGACAACATACTGAAAGGCAGAATCACTGCTCTCAAGCCAAATTTCCCTTGGGATCCTCATTTCTGTTCTGACCTCTCAGGCCAATGGAGCCAGCAGTAATGAGATGTGAATGCTGGCACACCTCCTCCTCTCCGCCTGCCCTATGCCAGGGAGTCCCTCCATGAAGAGTTATGAAAGCCTCCTAAATTGAATCCCCCTCTCTCTTATCTCACACTTTATTGAGATGCTAGAGATTTTTAACTTGGCTGAGAAAAGATAGTACATCATGATTTGTTCCAGCCCTAGGCTCTCAATATTGACCAACAGGTTGATAGAAAAGGTGGAACATTTGCCTCTAAAGGGAAATTGCTCAAGGCCGTCTTCTTGCTATCTTAGAGACTTGTTTTGTCTTTCACGCTTTCATTTGTTTTCAACCTCATCTTGTGGTCTGTGAAATATTCTCTTTTAGAAGTGAGGAGCCTCACCCCCCACATACACACACCATTACCTAAGCATTCAGTCAGCACACATACCCAAAGGGTCTTTTATGTACCAGGCATCGTGTTGCATAATGAGGATAACAGAAAAATCATACACAGTCCCTACCAATGTGGTGAAGGAGGCAGAAACATCTGTATATATTTAGACATCAGTTGTTAGTTACTATAGTACAGAAGATATGCATTTATCCACTCAACTCCATGGAATGAGTAAGAAAAATCCAGGTCCTCAAGTAACTCATAGACTAGCCTTTTAAAATGATAGAGATGGGTTCTATTTTAGGTATATGTATACAGCATTCAAAGGATGTATACATTTTGGTTTTTGGGATGAGAGAGTGAGAGAGTATGTCTGGAAGGGTTCTATGGAGAAGATGGTATTTGAGTTAAATCTTGAAAAATGCATAGGTTTTTTTTTACCAGACTGTCTTAAGGGCATGGTGGGGAGGGACAGTATGAGGGGAAAAAAGTAAGAATATTTTAGGTGTAGTACTCAACATGAAAAACCCAAACACATGAAATAGTCTGCTGTATTCATGGAACCGCATTAGGATTCCTGAGCATGGCTATATTTTTATCTTTTAAAATGGTTGTAACTTATCCTGAGACCTTACTAAAATCACTTAGTAGTTCTTGCAGCTTTTCTGTAGATTCCATGATGTTTGTCACATATATGAGATATGCTCTAGGTCTATCATGGTAAGTGTTCTGCATGCATTTCAGGAAAATATAGATTCTACTGTTGTTGAGTAGAGTATTTAATAAATGTCAATTGGGTCAGATTGATTGACAGTGCTGTTCAAGACTTCTACATCCCTCCTGGTTTTCTTTCTATATATTCTATCACTTATTGAGAGGCATATTGAAATCTATGACTGTAATTGTGGATTGGTTTAGTTCCATCAGTTTTTGCTTCCTGAATTTTGAAGTGCTGATGTTAGATGCATAAACAGTTAGCATTGTTATATCCTCTTAATGAAGTGACCCCTTTATTTTTATGAAATGCCCCTCTTTCTTTATATATGATGATATTTTTTGCTCCAAAGGCTACTATGACTGATGTTAATATAGCCATTTCAGCTTTTATTCCTTTATTACTGTTAAAATGATGCATGTTTTTCCATCCTTCTGCTTTGAATCTGTCTTTTGTTTCAACTGCATTTCTCATAGGTTGCACATAGTTGTATCTTGCTTTGTTATCCAACCTGGCAGTCTCTGCTTTTTTAATTATAGTATTTAGACTGCTTACATTTAACTTGATTGTTGATATGTTAAGTTTGAATTTTTCATTTTGCTCTTTTTTTCTATTAATCCCATCTGTTTTTTGTTCATTTTTCTCTTTTACTGCCTTTTTAATTATTTTGTAGTATTTTTTTGTTTTCCTTTTTATTTCTTCAGTTGATTTATTAGCTATAACTATTATATTACAGTCATTTCTCCTTATCTGCCGTTTTGCTTTCTGCAGTTTTAGTTACCTGTGGTCAACTGTGTTCCAAAAATATTAAAAAGAAAATTCCAGAAATAAAAAAAACTTTTAAGTTTTAAATTATGTGCCATCTGAGTAGCATGATAAAATCTCACACTGTCATACTCTACTCCACTCAGGATGTGAATCATCCCTTTGTATAGTGTATCCACACTGTATCAGTTCTAGGTCCATTTTGATATGACTTTTCATATCAAAAGGCCCTGTTTTGTAATAGATAGACTGGAGTATGTCAAAGAGCTTCCCTATTCAGGTCTCTATGGGAGCACAGAGCCCAGTGTAGCAGAAAGAGAGTTACGTTCCTAGTCCTGAGCCTGCCTCCAATTTATTGTATGACTTTGGGCAAGTTACCTTCCCACTCTAAATTATAGTTTCCATGTCTTAAAAATAGTGGTAGAGGCTAGACTTGATCAAGTTAGACTTGATACTCAACTTCCTCATGTATTGCCTGCCACGATTGCACAAACCTTCCCTGAGCTCTTTCTTTGGTGAATTCCTATAGCCTCCCAAAATTCATTTTTCCAATTATTATGTTATTATATATCTCTGCTGAATGAGCCAACTAGGAGAGTCTTGCCTTAGCTCTGAGAGTATCTACTTCTCTTCCATTATGCCTTTCATAACAGAATCCTAATAAATACTTCTTTAGTTCTTCCTTGCCATGTTCTCTGGTTCTACAACTAGTCCTAAATCAGAACCCTGGCGATGCTTTCAGATTTCTCCTCTCCTTCATCCTAATTTACATGGTTAACAGATTTGGTTCTGGTCGCTTCTGCTCCCTAGATATCTCTTCAATCAATCTCTTTATTTTCTACAATTAAAAATATAGGTATTATTATTATTAATTCTTATTAGCATTGAAGTAATAAAAGGAAATTGAAGCACAAGAGATCAGTTAATTTGCCCAGAGACACAGCTAGTAAATGACCGAACCATGACTTGAATCTAAGTTCTAATATACTGCTTCCTCAATTAACATTTGCTTATGGATTGAATGAACAAATAACAAATGAATGGATTTATGAAATTAACTTGAATTTCCTGCATTTCTACTCTTTACTTACTTGACAGAAACTTAGGTTAAGTTTTACCCATAATTTTGCTTTGTTGAGTTGCACAGTAATCTTGTTTAACTCTGAAAAATGAGCGGGGTCCAGATGTCCCCTGTGGGATGCCTGGGCTGTCAGTGAGCTCTTACCAGTATCTCCGTACATGCTGAGTAGCTCCCCTAGAACCTCCTTGTCCTCGTTTCGCTTTGAATAGCTACAAACCTAGAAGCAGCTGCCAAGTCAGAGCCCAACAGAACAGACCGTTCTCAACCTCTCCTCAGCCCTCTAGGAGGTTGCAATTTGCACCATTTTTTACCCATAATTGGGACAATTTATCTAGATGACAACATAAGTGGAATTCTAGTTTTAAAGAAAAGTATTAGAATGTGCTGGGCTTCCATGTGAATATGAAGAAAAAAGAGTTGAAATTTGTCAATACATTGGAAGAAATTTCAGTCTCAGGAATATCATTTTTGATGAGTAACTTGGTTCCAAAATAATGTGTGTACGACTGATCATGCTTATATTTTTGAAAAACCAGAAGAGAAAATTTATGTTTTTCACCCTGTCACTCCTCTGTAAAGCCTCATTCTAATTCGTTAGCCTGGCACCACAGCCCTGTCATCTGGCCCTTATCTATCTCTTTCATCATATTTTCTACTGCTTCTCCTATTATACTTTATCCTACAGTCATAGTGAACTGCTTGTCAGGTCCAGAGCATACTTCTACCTTCTCAATATGTTATCTCCTCTGCCTGGAAAGTTCGTTACTGCTTATTTACCTAGTGAACTCTTTGCTAACCTTCAAAATCTTGATCAGATGTCAACTATTTTCTAGAGCCTTCTTCAGCTCCCACCCTCTCCCCCCAGAAAAGCTGACCACTCTTCTGTATAAATAAACATTTATTATTGCATCTATCATACTGTTTTCCATTTATTTGACTTCATTTGTGTCTCTTCATGTATTCCCAGGAAGGACAAAACTCAGTGCTCAACACTTGTGTGGAGTTCAGGAAATTTCTATAGCTAGACTCTGACCCAAACCAGTATTGGCAGAGTTCTTTGTGTTTCATACTAGAAAGTACCTTTTAGGATATTCGAAATCTTTTTGCTTCATTTACTATTAAGGAAATTAAGGCCCAGAAAAGGCAGTGATTAGCCCAAGATCACATTGTACATTTCATGGCATTTGTTTATTGGTGGGTAAATCTTCACCTTTGCCAAACTAGGAAATTCAACATTGCTTTTTACAAGAGTTCTTAATGTTTTTATGCTCTGTTCTAACACAGAGGTTAGAATCATGAACTTCAGAGCTAGATGTCCTGAGATTGAATTCTAACTACACTGCTCACTATTGAGCAATTGGAACATAGTACCCACTTTTTCTGTTCTTCACTTTTCTTCTCTAGGCAGTGAGGATAATGACAGAACCTATCTCATAGTGTTATTGTGAGAAATAAATGAATTATACCCATAACTCATTAGAACAGGGAATAACACATAAAATACACTCAATTAATATTCCCTAACATTTTGCAGAAATAAGGAGAAGAAGGAATCAGGATTAACTCAGATTTCTAACACAGAAAGTAATTAGGGAACATTAGAAGAAAACTAGGACCCACATTGCACAGATGTTCTGATTGAATCCTAGTGTTTCTATGTCCATGGACGAAGGAAATAAAACCAATTCGAAGGAACTTGGATGAGTTTGTCTCATGTTTGTTTGTTTTTTTTCTTGAACATGGTAATGAAAGTAAGACCAATGTGTAGGCACAGACGACAGATTTATCTCTGCATTCAGATAATCTTTCTAATATTCAGAGCTATCTAAATATGAAACAGGCTGCCTAGGATGTCAGTGAGCCCTTATCATTCTATGTATTTAGATAGAATTTTAGCAGCTACTTGGGGCCTTAGATATTATAGCAGATTCAAACGTAGAGTAGATAATTAAAACAGATGGATTTTTAAAATTTAATTTATTGGGGTGACATTGGTTAATAAAATTATATAGGTTTCAAGCATACCATTCTATATCACCTGTATATTGCATTGTGTGTTCATCACCCAGAAACAAACCTTTTATCACCATATACTTAACCCTCTTTATCCCTTTTTTTACCTTCTCCTGCCATTTCCCTTCTGGTAGCCACTATACTGTTATTTGTATCTATGAGTTTTTGTTTGTCTTGTTTATTTGTTACTTTCAGTTTTATATCCCACATGTAAGTGAAATTATGTGGTTCTCAACTTTTTCTGTTTGAATTATTTCACTTAGCATGATATTCTCAAGATTCATGTTGTCCCTGATGGCAGTATTTTATCTTTTATCTTTTCTTATGGCTGAGTAATATTCCATTGTATATATAGAAGCAGATGGATTTTTAAGATCACTTTGAACTGTTTCAATATTTTTTAAAACGTGTTTTATTTTACAGTTCTAAATTTTTAAGCCTATGAGTCTATGATTCCATTGGATTAACTGCCAATCCCATATATTATGTTTGGCAATAATCTGGCTATCCATTTTATAACAATATCTTTAGAACCTATTGGGAATTTTTCCATATTGAGCATCAAGGCAATTCAAAATATGATTTCTGGGGAAGGCATCAATTTAGGACCTTTACTAAAGGCTCTAATAGCTACTCTCTATATTTTTGGCTCTTATAACTGTTTAAGTTTAACGTGATTGGAGGAAAACAATAGCTAAAGCAAAAAAGCACTATCTTAGCATTTTTCAAGGAGTGGATGTAGCTAGAGAGAAGCAGCTGCCCACTGCCACACTTATATTTAGAATCTACCTGGGGATAGTTCTGACTGACAAAGCTGAGTTTGGTCTAGTTGAAGAAATGGAAAAAATAACTGACATAATATTTTTATCACCTTTGTAACTAATTATTTAAAATACCACAGTCATATATTTCAGAGACAACTCTAAATTGTATACACAATGTATTGATTAGAAACTTTATTGTACATAAAATTGGAAAGTACCATAAACTACTTTTGTAATTGTCATTTAGATGTTAATAACCAATTTAATAATAACAATCCTTGATTCCAGGTTGTCTTCTAATCTAGTGTTCTTGTCTTACATTTTGTATCCTCACCTATACAAATTTTATAGAACTTATCCTCTTTTGCAAGCCAAATGAACATTTGATGATTTAAGATCCTCCAAAGTCAAAACACTTCAGTGGCCTCTTATTCTTCTTAGAATAAAGATTTGTATTTGTTTTTCTGCTTCCACTTCCCAACTCTGTCCAAATTTCTGCTATAGGTTCTCATATACTGTATACCTTAGCACATACATGTGTGGTCCTTTGATCGATGTCTGTTTCCTCAATAGACTAAGCTTCTGAGGGCAGGGAACATGTCTGTTTTTGTTCCTTCTGTTGGAACATAATGACCCTTAACTTTTCACCTCTTCAAACCCTGTAACTTTCCATTTACCTGAAGTGAAGCTGACGAAATCCCCTATCCCATGATGCTTAGCAACCCCACTAGCGCCAAAAAAAGCCCTAAAAGAACCCTTGGCGCCAAAAGTCCCCTCCACCCTAGTGACGGTCCAAGAGACCTATCAACACTCGCCACCCTACCACAATCCAATCAATATCCGACACAACTACTAGCCGTCCCCAACCGGATCCTCCCCCTATATAAGCTTGCTACTCCATTTAATAAATTGGAATTCCTCTCGGACTGCCGCGCGTTCTGTTGATTTCTTTCACCTTCTATAGTCTCATTTCTTAGCATAGTCCCTTAAAACATAGTAGAAGAGCAATACATATTTGTTGAAAGAATAAATAAAATGAATCAATGTGTTTTAGAATGTTCTGTGCCACAAGATTTTAAATCGATTTTAGGATACATGTCAGTGATTTGGGGAAAGTAGAGATATTAATTTATAGGTAGTAGTGTATTTGTACACACAGAGAGAGGGGGGAGGGAGGAAGGTCCATTATGGGTCCATTTGTAATGTAGGATTTGAGTTTGGAAAGGATCTAGACAGAGTTAACAGAGGAGAGGTGTCATTGATGTTTTCTGCTTTTGCCAAGCAGGATTAAATAACTTCGATCTGTTACTAAACAGGCTTTACACAAAGATCTCCATTTGTAAAGAGCACAAATTTGTTGTCAATTGTCTTATTGCTGGTGTTAAATTACTTTTCTTTATCTTGCCTACATAGGTATCTTTGGTTCTCTTACTCTCTGTCCTCAAAACAAAACAAACTGAAAACACTGTAGCTATTAATTAAGGCAATTTAGCTGTTGCCTGTCAAGTGACCTTTGGGATCTGGTTTAACTCGTCTGAGTACAAGGGCATGTCTCTATGTGACTAGGTCATTTAGGTTCATTTAGGAAAACAAAAACCACACTAAGCATTTCAACAGAAGAGCTTAGTACGGGAAATTGTTAGCTGGTGTGGAAGGCTAAAAGAAGAAAAGGGAACACTGAGATAGCTCAAAGATAATTTCAGGAAGCTGTTATCACTGCTGGGATTAGAGGAACAGAAGGAATGAATTATAGAGTATCAGAACCAGGAGTGTAGAGAGGGACTCTGTGGCATTGAATTTGTTTCTCTGGGGAGGGA
This sequence comes from Cynopterus sphinx, assembly GCA_030015415.1. Classification (NCBI taxonomy): domain Eukaryota; kingdom Metazoa; phylum Chordata; class Mammalia; order Chiroptera; family Pteropodidae; genus Cynopterus; species Cynopterus sphinx. The sequence goes on from CM057387.1 coordinate 98,637,930, forward strand.
ACATTGCCTTTCTGTGGCTTGAAGACATTGGTTCTAGGAGTGTCAAAAAAAAAAAAAAAAAAACTGGAAACTGGAGCCAACAAACATAAAAAAGTAGGAAAGCAGTCTCTTCTCTCTTCCTCCTCCTGCCTTCCAATTTCCCTTTAGTAATTGCCAGAACCAACAGGAAGCCAGAAAGAAATATGAGAAATGTAATTTGTAGTTATCATAGAGAAGAGTATAGAAGGGTAGATTTGGAATTGAAGCTAGCACAATTTATCCCTTTTGGTTACTCATCATCTGTAAATACCCTTGTACAACATACTTGAACTTCCATATAAAGAAATAGGTCAATCTTTTGCTTTTACCATAGAGACAGCTGATTTTTCATTCACATAAAGATGTTCTCATCATCTTCTCAAAAGGAGAAGAGACAAAAAGTTACAATAGTCACTGCACTTATCTCTAAGGTCATGTTATGTTTTAGTCACAGTCCCATTTGAATGATATTTAAAGGCTAACTTTAAAGGTAACCGCCAACAATGAACTTTATATAAAATATTAAGGCAAAAGGAAGAAGGAAGAAGTAAGTTCATGTGAGCATGCAAACACACGCGCGCGTGCACACACACACACACACACACACACACCTAACAAGCAAGACAGAAGAGACATTATATATTTGCCATGGTATCCATTTCTGCATCTGGTCAAAGGGTGTAGTGATAGTTATAACTTCCTTTTCCATTTCTCATTTCATTTCAGTTTTTTTTTTTTTATCCTCAGCAAATTCCTCAGCTTTTTGGTGTTTTTTACCTGATAGGTTGACCCAAACCTTTATTTCTGAAGGGTATGCATACTCAGTGAATCTTTATGGGATGCTACATTTTTATTAACTGTTATTATTGGCTTCAGAATAACTGAAAGGTATCCTAGAGAATCCTCTGGGTTCCAGAATTTTTCCTTTACTCTCATTGTGTTGCAGCAACCCAAATCCTCCTTAGCAACTGGGATCAATCACTACAACCAATATAGAAACATGATTCTTTGCCTTTTGGTTTAGTAGCATAGGAACCCTATTTAGATGAGTGGTAGCCTTAGTTTTCACTTTGATGCAATCATTATATTGTTCCTTTAGAAAAGAAGACCTCCTAAACCAGCAAAACGCAAAGTTGTAGGGATGAGAAACAAAATTTCTACGAGTGAGTTATTAATATGAGAGTATGACTGGAGAATGGGGTTCCCCTCTCAACACGTTGTCCAGCCTCTTGATGTCTTGAACAAAGAATTAAGCAAGACACTGAAGTACAGCAGAAAAGAATAGCTTTATTGGAAGGGAGGATAAAGCAACAGTACACTGCCAGACATGGAAGCGGCCCAAGCAAGAGAAGGGTGGCTCAAAGGCTCAAGGGCACAGTAACAAAGTCTTTGAGTTTTTATTCCTATTTGCTGTGGGTGGTTACTTTTTTAGAGGTGTGGGCTTATTTGATGGACAACTAAGATGGACAGAACTCAGTGACTTATCGTTTATTGTTGCTTTCTTCACAGGTTCATTCTGAGAATTTAGTTTGTTATAATGATATTAATGGACTTCAAGCACATGCATTATGTTATAGCAATAGTATAATGAGGCTTAGGTGAGTTGAATGTCATTGGGGTTTTTGTTGTTCAAGTGAGAGTGACTGGCTTTAACGAATACCCAATTTTTTCCTTACATATTTCTTTGTATGAGTTACTTTTAGCCCAAAAATGCCTTTTGGCTTGTTTAATTGTGGGCGGACCCTTTCTAGAATAGAATGACCTCAGTATTTTGCAGCAGACCTGAAACCCCTTATTTAACTTTCCTGCCTCACTCTTTTCTAAGAGCTATGAACCCCTTCTTATTTGTATGGATATTGAGGGCCGGAGGTCTTCTGCTTCCTGCTAGGGAGGGTGTAGTCCCTGCCTACAGGGGTTTTTCTCTTTCTGTCTCAGTCAGAATGGGGTCTTGGGTATCCTGCTGAAATGCCACCTCTGTCCCTAGACAAAGAAAAAAGAAGAAACAAACTTGTTATTTAAATCATATATCTAGTTATGTTTCTATTATTGATTCTCCTATTAAGTGAGTAAAGGAAAACAAGCTTTCTTAATATATTTCTTAAAGAATAAAAAACCTTTGGATTATAGGTCCCCTCCCCTTTCAGACTCTAAGGGACTTTCCTTACAATGGACCGATTATCTTTATCAATAGCCAAAGGACCTGAGTCATGAGTTTCAGGGTAATTATCTGGATTTGAGGGAGAGGGCCTTTTCCCCAAAGAAAGGAAGAAAGGAAAAAAACTTAACTGTGTATATTTAAAAAAAAAATTAAGTTCTGTAAGTACATTTTGTAAAAGAATGATGGCCCATGTAAAGAGGAGCTAATCTCATTTTCACCCCTTGACTCTCAGAAACATCATATGTTTATCATTGGTTTGAAGTATTCATGATATGTTATAAGAGAAAACCCCAAACTTTCAGTTTCCCAGCTAGAACTGAGTCTTTGTTAGACCATTCTACAAATCTATCAGGCCAATTTTAACTGTGAAATGAGGTATGTGTTAAGACTAATAAATATTATATGTATTAGCCTATCCTTGACATATCTTTGCAGCAAAATGAGTTCATTTGTCAGAATTAATGCTATATGGAATGCAAGGTGAATAAGGAATTCTGTAAATTTTTAGGTTGATGGTGCTAGCAGAAGCATTGAGCATATAGAGAGGCAAATTTAAATCTATCATAGACATGCATTTTTGTGAAAATAAATCACTGCTACCAGGTGACTGTCTGGGGATGACTGGCTTGGGAAGCAGTATTGGTCTTTAGTACTTAGATGAAGTCCATGTCGTAAAGACTTGCATAACCTTCATCCCTGCTGACATGGACTCTATATATTCACCCATTGAGCAAGGCTTTGGATAAGGATATTGACTAACATCCAAAGAATATATTATCTTAACCTGAATATTGATAACTTTCTCTGCATTGGGTGCTCTTTGGTGAGTGTTCACATAGAATATGAAATCTTCACACTCTTTTTTACTCCAGTAAATTTATTCTCATACCTTTTGCCCAGATTCTCTTGACAACAGTCTTCCAATCCTATTTGTTTCAAGTCCATTATCATCTAGCAAAACCATTAGGCTATAAATCGGTGAAGACCATTTTTCTGGCCATCTAGAGACAAATATGCTACTTGAAGTTATAATCACTGGAAGAATTTCTTTTTCTTTTTGTCTTTTAAGAGCATTCCTGATTGGGGATTGTACAACTATAGCAATCCACTTCTGATTGATATCTGAATGCCACACAGAATCATTTGTAAACAAGACCTAAGTGTTTTTGTATTTTTTCTTCAGTGAGTTGGTTAAAAGAAACTTCCTGTGAGGCTATTGTTGGACTCAAGGAGAGGAAGCAATGCTGCAGGAGGAAACACTGTAGGAATCCAAGCCACCTGTTCATAACACTTACTTGTGCCTTCAGGAACTACTAGAGCCTTATATTCCATTTTTACTTGTTGATGGATTATAAACCCAAGTTGTGACTTGGGGGATCAAGTTACACACATTTCCTGATGGGCCACATGATCACTTGACATCCCAAGGTTAGATGTTTAGTCTTTTTCAGGACTTACTACACAGCTAGGATCTGTGTCTCAGAAAAGAAAGAGCTATCTGAAGAAGAAGGCATGGTTTTGCCCTTTACTCTAGGGATCTGCTCTGTAGTTGTCCCCCTAGAGCTCGCCATAGGCTTCATATAGCTTTCCTACTTGTCATAGTTATTTGGATCTCCTGGGTCATGAATTCCAAATGCAGAGCAGCTTTCACTGTAGCCTGGACTTAATACAGAGTTCTCTTGTTGTGAGCTCCACTCAAAACTGGCAGCATTACAGGTTACTCAGTAAATGGACCAGAACAACATGAGGAACCCATCAAATATGATATATGTGATTTCCAAAACCCACAGAGGCCCAATTACCATTGCTCTTCTTTCTTTAGAGGTAAATTGTACCAAGTATAGCAATTTATCTTTCACTTTGGAAGAAGTATTCCAACATGCTTCAGACTGCTAGACACCTTGAAATTTTAACTGAAATCGTAGGCTCCTATACTTCTATGAGATTTGTCTCTTGCCAGCTGTCACACATGTTTCTTCTAAAGCATCTATGGTACTTGCAGCTTCCTTCTCATAATACTATAGTTATCAATATAGCATATCAGTGAGGTGATCTATCTGTGGGTTGTCAAGATGATTACGATCTCTGCAGACTAGATTATGATAAAAAGCAGATTTGAAATAGCCCTGCAAAAAGATAGGAAAGGTATGTTATCCCTGTCAGGTGAAAACACTGCTTCTTCTGGTCCTTGAAAACTGGTAAAGAGAAAAGAATTGGCCAAAATGATAGCTTACACACGAGGTGGCAGGAATAGTATTGCTATTAGCAAGTAAATATATCACATCTGAAACCCAAGCTACAATTGTAGTCACAATTTTAGCATGTTATAGTCATCTCCCAAGATGTATCCACCCCATAGACCAAATAGGTGAATTAAATGGAGAAATGAGTGATAAGAATGTCTATAGACTCAATTATGCTTTGGTTCTTAAATCTCTTCCTTACCAACCTTTATAAAAATGGAAATTTGCGGGGATCAATTCAGTCTTGATGGTTGATAAAATAGAGGATGTGGCATTTCCCATCACTCTGTTTATATCTCCTCCTCAGGTCTACAACAGGAAGCTAAGTTGTGTACTCCTGCCAGTCACATTCCCAATACAGCAGCCATCATAGTGCTTCTCATGGAAGACTGTGATTGCTTAAGGGTCCCTACTACTGCGCTAAAATCCACTGCCATATTTGTACTGAGGCCATGCTTTCCATGGACCACTCCCAGCAAAGACTGAACTCAGTTGGGACAGTAATGTTGTCTTGTTTTTGGGAGTGGAGGACTCCTCTGACAGGCAAATTTGGCTCTCGGACTTTCAGTTTATCTTGTTGATCTTTTATTAGAACTCATTGAAGTCTAAAATGCTTTCGCCTATGCTTCTTTCCATTCTTTCCTTGCTCCTTCACTCTGAGTTATGCCTTGAGTATCTACATCACAGTGTGACAGATTCCCAGTCTCCCACAGGTCTCTCCCCAATTTCCCTCACAGGCATTTCCCCTACTAAATGTATTGCACATATATACCATTTTGATTTCCAGAGCACCTGGACAAACATGCCCAGTCTATGATGTAGCAAGATGGGATCTTCTCTAACTTAGCAGGTTTTTATTCTCTGGAGCACATTAAATAAACAGACACAGAGAATCCAAAGCTTCTATCCCTAGCATTCACTGCTAATACAGATTGTTTCTCATGCTTGACTAGATTGTTTCACATGTAAGAATGACAGTTCCGAGGATATAAAATACCATTGCCAGTATGATTTTTTGCCCTTCAGTTTAGTTCTATCTGATGTTTTCTGGGACATTTAGATAATTTCTGGGATCTAAAATCTTTGAATAGGTACAATATGTTTTGGGTAGAGGGTGTTGGACAGAGATGGAAAGAATTACTCTGACTGCCGCAAATAGCAATGCTCATGAAATAGAGGAATGGCTTCCAGTTTGTTGGTTCTTAGTCTCAGAGATAGTAGTCTAGAGAAGAATTAATTTTTCTACCTTTCGGGTGAGAGGGCTTGTTCAATTTCTCGATGCAAAATATAAATGAGCTATTAACTGTTTTCTTTAACCCAGCTCTGGCAGTTACTAGAGTTTATAGTAGTAGCTCCCAGTTTCTGGCAATAGATTGTTATTCTAATTGTGAATATTGTAAGGTCTTGTTATTTCTTTGTCTTTCTTGCATACTGTAGTAGGAAGTTGGAAGTGTCTACAACAGGGCAATTCACTCTGAAAGATCATATTTCTATAGTTAATTGGCCAGGAAATAGGTCTAAATATATTATAAAGATAACTTTATCTATTTTATTTACTATACCATATTTGAACTAGATAGCTTGGAATTTCAAAATTATAACCATGAACAGCTATGAGAATATCACCAAATCAACATAGTTAATTTTTGGGTCTCATCCATATCAATTAAAAAAGAAAAAGAATTTGCTTGTCCTCTTCTCTAAAAGCCATAATTGAATTTTTATTCTTCCATACATACATACCCTCCCAATACATATACACACACGCATGCGTGTGTGCATGCACGTGTGTGTGCGTGTGCATGCACACACACACACTGTGGACTAGAGATTGAAGTAACTGCTCAATTAAGAGGATGTTTTATGTTTAGCAACTTTGGGCCAATCACTTGATTTATAAGAGCCTGGTAACAGCAATAGCAAATGGTATACTTCAGGGTTAAATGAAATAAGAGCCTTCTAGTTGCTCCTGTTGTAGCCTCTTACTGCCTATCAAATAGTAGGTACCAAAAGAAAAAAGTTAGTTCTCTTCTCTTTCCAATCTAGAATTTATTTTTTTTTTTACATCTACAGTGTTTCTCAAAAATAATGTTTACCAAAGAATAAACAAGTCTTTCTAACCTCTCTTATCACTGATCTTGGTCATAGACTAAGCCTCTTAAACTTGCTTGTCATAGACTAACTTTAGGCTGATACTGCCTGTTAAAATCGAGGTTCACAGAAGGGATTTATGAATCAGATTGCAGCTATCCTATAGGAAAGTCATGTTACCTCAGGCAAATCATTCAACCTTTCTGAATGTTAGTGTCTTTGCCTAAAAAATGGGATAATGATACCTACTCCACAGGATAGTTGTGAGGATGAGATCCTCATCTATAAAGGGCACTGGGCAGTGTTCAGAACAGAGAAGCCATACCAAAATAAGTGAAAAATAAGACTCATCTGATTTTGATCCTGGTCATCTGCTGAGACCTAAACTGGAATCTTAATCTGAGTCCTTATCCTATTAGCTATTTCACACTTTACTCTATTTCACTGTTTTTCTTATAATGGTCATATGAGAGGATATGGACGCACTGAATCCATATCTCACTTTGACCATCTTTCTTTATCTGTGTTTTTCCTTCATTCAGTCCAGCTTTTTATATAATAAAAGCAATTAGGCATTGAGGCTTGACATGGAACAATTACCTTGTTATAAAATGAGAGAAAGTCAGAGTTAGAAAGGAGCTTAGAGGCTACTACATCTGAGCACTTTATTTTAAAGAGAGGAAACTAGTGTCCAAGAAGGGGAGCAACTGACTCAAGGTCATGCAGAAAGAAAGCACAAACCCAGGCCTCAGCTATTCATTCCCTCAGTGTAGAGGTCTTCCCCCACCTCAGAGGTCTGTGTAGGTAGAGAAATGCCTGACTTGGAGGAGCCCTGCACTGGTTCCCTTGGTTCCCACGGGAGGTCATGCTCTCCAGCCATAGCCATTTGAGGAGGACTGGAGTCTTCACATGCATGCATCTGTGCATGGGGCTCACAAGCCAAACAAGCTGCCTGCCAACCACATACACTTTTTTAAAAAGATTTATATAGTGAAATGCACTGAATGTAAGCATTTCATTTCATGGGCTTTGATAATGAGTACACCTGTGTAACTATCCTAATCAAGATTTAGAATATTTTCATCACCTCCAGAAAGTTCCCTTGTGGCTCCTTCCATTCACTACTCACTCTCTGCCCCTCCACCAGCATCTACTCTTGATTCTATCAAATAGGTTAGTTTTATCTGTTCTTAAAGTTTATATAAATGGAGTCATATAGTATGAACTCTTTGCATCTGACTTCTTTCATCAACCATCCATATTGTTGAAAGTGTCAGTAGTTTAGTCTGTGTTCTTTTTTCTCTGAATAGCAATCCTTAGAATGTATGATAGGTGTCACATGCCAAATCTAGCATCTACTGAGTGACTTTGGAGAAGACAGTTAACTCTTCTAAGCTTCATTTTCCTTATTTATAAAATGGGAACAAAATGGGTTAATTATATCTGTTAACATGTATCTAAGACATAGTAAGTGCTCAGTACAGGAAGCTATAATCAGAATCTCTGTGCTCCTGTTACTCTAGAGATTACTGCAAGCAACTCTTTTATTTTTCACATGAGTACAGGAAGACCCAAGATTTCCCTTCTGGGAGTAGCACCCAAGGCCTCTTGATTCCCTGCAAAGTGTTTTTTATCCTGCTCCATATATACTTTGCAGAAAGGCCTTGTTAGGTTGCTCCAAATAGTATGCAACTGAAAAGTGTTTTCTTTCTAAGGCCTGTCAAAATACCCTCCCGAAGAGAACCTAAATAAATAGTTTTCTGAAACCTTTCAGATTTTTTAATAAGTCAAAATACACTTTTCTGACAGCATAATTGCTTTTCATAGTGGGGCCTTAAATCTGCACTATAAAAGAATAATGCAACAGTAGATCATTTGTGAAAACTTAATGAAAACGGAGTTAGGGAACCTCAGAGTCACTAGACCTTGAAATTCACTTTCAGAAACTAATTTGCAGTAAATGCATGAGAAACATATTTAGACATGATAAACTTAAAGGCTGGTGTTGTGCAGGTGTAGAAGTTTATCTTGATTAACTCTTTTGTTTTAATTAATGCCAAAGAGCAAAATGTGGGGATCTGGCATTCTTTTACTGGGAGCCATTTTGAAAGGAACCATCAGGCATTTCTGTGTTCTGGATCAACTCCACAGTACTGCATGCTGTGGAGGTTTGCAAAGCCTTCCAGGATACCCCTCTTGCTTCTCTCCTTCCTAGTGCTGACCACATTAATAATGACAATTAAGTCTAGTGCTTCTTTGGAGGTAGGACATGACATTGGTGAAGTACAGGCTATAGAGTCAGATTACTTGGATTGAACCCTAACTCTGTCACTTTCAAGCTCTATGATCTTAGGTAAGTAAGTTAACCTTTCTGTACCTCAGTTTCCCTATCTGTAATATGGGGATAATAATAATCCTGAAAGAGTTGTGTTGAAGATTAAATGAATTAGATTAATACAAGTAATACTCAGATAATCTGCCTGGCACATAGTAAGTGCTCAGTGAGTGCTAGCTATTTTTGTTTTAGCATCATCATAATACAAAAAATGGTGAAAAGCCTTTCATACATCTTGCTATTGATCCAACATGATAATTCTATAAGGTAGATATTATTACCCCCATTTTAGAAATGAGGAAACAGACTCAGAAGGGGTAAGGTTTAATGGACTGATGTAATGGAACAAAAGAAAAATGACCTGTGGCTTTGATCTTGCTTGAGAACTGTGTAGAGTTCAGTTCTTGAATGTCTATATAAACCACATTGAGGAAGACCTATGCATTTCTGAAATTTTGTTCTGTATTCAGAGACCTGGAAGCTATTTGTTCCTACAATAGTTAAATCATCACTCTCCTAAACACCTGCAGTGTCATAATGTCATTTCAATTTTTTTCTGTTTTTATAAACTATCCAGCTTTCAAAGTTTATCACAGTCACTAAAGAGGAGAAAGGAGGTAACCATTTCCTGGCCTTGAAGCCCGAGGGCCTGTTATTGAAATGTTGAGGATTTTTTTTTTTCTTTGAGTTGGGAGAAAAGACTCAGCAGCCATTTTATGTACAGTGACCCAAAATGCCTTTAAGGAATTGGTTGCAGTCAGGAATCCAAAGGTTCTTCCTCATGCTTCCCAGGTTTGGATCTTGGCTATCAGTGCTTCTGGTACATGAGACCAGGAAAATTAGCCAAAATGAGTATGATGACAGCCACTTGTTGTGGTAGGTAATTAACATGTTTTCAGAAAATCAGTCTATTAGCTCATTTCAAGTGAAGAAAATCCTTCCAGGAAGTAGACAGGGTAGAGACAATACCCAGGAAGGGGTCCTTCCTAGATTTAGAAGCTATTTCATGTGGCATTAGAAGGCTGACTCATGGTATGTTCTTGGGCTATTCCCTTCCTTTCTCTGAGTTTTCATTTCTACAACTCTAAAATGAGGGCTTTGGATCAGAGCAGTAATTTTAAAGATTTTTTTTTTTAAACCAAAGGAACCCTTTTCTCAAAGTCCCTTGTAAAATATAAAACAAATAAAAGAATTGTCTAAGTTGAAGTGGAGGGTTGCAGAACTAGTTCTTTTTTGTTGGGAAGAGGTACCAAAGTTATTTTTAAGAATTTGGGTTATTTTGGTTGTTATTTGGTGAAGCAGAGGAGTAAGACTTAAATATGATGTAGGGCTTACTTCACCAGGAACAGGACCTGGACTGGCCTTAGACTCTGAAGGGCTGCAATTTATCTAGTTACCATTCTTGAGATATCAGATAGCTGACTATAAATGTCTGCTGCATTTATATGTTCTGGGAACTTCCCCTCCCCTACAATGGAAGGGTATTTTTAAATAAAAACTGAAAAAGAAATTGAGAGAAGGAGGGAAGGAGGGAGGGAGAAGAAAAAAGGAGAGAGAAAGGAGAAAGAAGGAAGAAAAATTAATGCTAATAGTTGAGTACTGTATTTTTTCAAAGTTATTTCATGGATTTTCTTTTTAATCTTTACCAATCTCCATGAGACAAGTAGAAATATTTTTTTATTTTCACTATAAAGATGAAGAGATTGAGGATTTCACAGTTATCTTTTCAATGAGAGTTAAGAGGAATAAAGTAGCCAATTAAATGACAGAAAACATTGGGGAATAGCCTTTGAGGAAGGAGGCTGGCTGCAAAGACTATTTCAGTCAAGGAGAGGGTATTGGGGAAGCATACTAGGCAAAGAAGCAGCATAAGTGAAGATTCAGAGAGCTGAACTAGGAAATAAGAAGTGTCTGCTGTGTATTATGGTATTAGCCATTGTGAACCATTTTCCCCATGCAGTCCAAACATATGCAAAGTTCCTAATTTGGAGAATGAGGGAGTTTGAAAATAATTGGAAAACACTCCAAAGAAAGGAAGGGAAAGAGAGAGAGAAAGACCACAAGTTGGAGTTGGTGTTTGTTTAATTTTATGCTACAAGATTCTATATTTTCTGGAGAACCAACAAGACACATGTTTGAATTTAGCTTTTTAAATTGCAAAGTTAAGTACATGTTATTTTGGATTCTGAGTCCAAACATTTGCTTGGTATTTTCCACACATCTTCTCTGCTCCAATTGGAGCACATCAAAGTTCTCATTTTTCTTCATGCTGGGCAGACTTTCTGCTGAATGCTGTCTGGTTTCCTTAAAAGGCCACCAGGAGGATGGTATTGCAGGCTTACAAAAAACAATACAATTGACTTGGGGAGGAGGTGCTAGGAAATTTGGGGAGGCCAAAGAAAAGAGGCAGGATGTCTGGATCTGAGGTCCCTTTCTGCCACAGACTCATTGTGACCCCTTGGACAAGTCCTTCACCTCTAGGCCTCAGTTTTTCTATTTGTAGAATGAACATTTTGTGCATTTGAGTTGTTAAGTAAATGGAGGAGAGATAATTAAGTAATGATATTCAAAATGTTTTCGTTCCAACCATTTCTCTCACCTTCTCCAACATTATCACCATGCTTAAGCCCCAATCATTTTGTTTGTTAAGATACCCCTCTCCTAACAGATTTGTCCTTCACTGATGACCCCTCTGCAGTCTGTGCTCCACACACCAGCTAGGCTGCTTTTAAAATGAGAGTCGTATAATTTCATCCCCCTGTTCTCAACCCTTGGGTAGCTTACCATTTACCTAAAATAAAATCCAAAACCTTTATTATGGCTCTTGAGGTCTCATGTGACCTGGCCCCTAATTTGTTCTCTTAGTTTGTTGCCTACAGTTCTTTTCCTTCCTCAATTTGCTTTATCACCTGCGCTTTCTTACAATTCCTCAGATCCTTAGGAACATTGTCTTACTTAGGGTCATTCCTGGTCCATGTGACAGAGTGATTTCTGACCCAGATTTTCACATTTTACTTTCTTTATTTACATCTGTCAAAGAATAAAATGAAAGCCAAAAACAAAACTCTTTCTCTTTCTCTCTTTTAAAAACAAACAAAAGCACAACAAAGCCGAGTCAACTGACTTGCCTGAAAAGGAATAAATGCCAGAGAAGAAAGTTTCCCTGAGTGTGAACTAGTAGCTCTTCGAGATCAGCAGCTGTATGTTTTCCATATCTATGACTCCAGAGCACATAGAAGAGCACTTTATCTGTCATGACTAATTTAATCAGTGCCCTTAGGCTATGCCCTTCAGCTAAGCTCCACTACTTTCTGTCCTGTGTGTGTGCCATCATACTATTTCGCACATCCTTCCATTTTACACATCTTGTTTTTTCTTCTGCCTGCCTTATCTTTCTACCCATTTCCTGTGAGAAAATGCCCACTGTCCATCACCACTCAACTTTAAAGAAGGCCTCTCCTCCAGAAAACATTCACTTCATGACAAATGTGTTATCCTCTCAGTACCTCGCATACCCTCTAGCACAGCGCTTATTATACATCCATGCAGTGATATGATTGTTAGTTAAGCTATCTACTCCTCGCCTTAAAAATAAAGGGTCATGTCATAATCGCTTTTGTATTTTTAATGCATAACACATTGTTTTACAATAAATATTTGTCAATTTGAGTTTTATAGTACATGTAAATTAATAAATAGATGAGTGAATGATGACAAGTTTGACGATGAGGTAACATGGGGGGTGTAAGTAGGTGATGGTGACAGTAAGTACTCACAGAGGTTGGTACCTTCCCATCTACAGACAGTTGAATGAAACAGGAAAGCATGGAAAAATGCCTTGCCATTGTGAAACTGGTAAAGGGAATTGAAGACTGTGAAGTACAAGGAAACAGTCGATTTTGGAACAAGCGCTCAGCTCATTTTCTACCACTGCATTACATTTATTAGAAAACTGCTAATAAAGGCCATGTGTGTGTGTGTGTGTGTGTTCCCAGTGCTAGATTCATTGTAAAAAATATTTTTAAACCAAACAATACAACATAGCCTCCTTCTTAAGATTGGATCTTTTGTTAGACTTGTCCAAGTAAGCCTTGGGGTTCTAACATGGAGTGGTTCTTCCCCTTTACCACCATGTGGCCTTAATTGGATTCAGTTATAATAAACAGGGCATGCAAGTTATAGTTTCGGTAAAATTTTTCTGCCTTGTGTATAGCAGGGTTATAAAATACATGCTGTTGTGTAAGATGCCTTTAAACATTCAGCATCCAGGGATGAGTGATGATCACATCCCTCTTCTATTCCTAGCTGACTCCTTGTAGGAAAAAAAAAGTCTCTTTCAGCCTTTGCCCAATGTCACTTATTACTGCCATTATAAATTGAAAACATTTTTCTGCCATAAAATTTCCTGTGATGAATTGTACCACAGGCATTAGAGTTTTTTCATCGTTTTCTTCTTGATGAGCTGGCAAAATAAAGAGAATAAAACGGGTATATTCTTTTCTTTTGAAGAAATCCAATCTCCGTAAATGACCCCCTTAAGACTCTCAATGACTGTTTGTATGGATTCTGATCTTAAAAAATCACCCAACTTGGGGGTTCGGGTATGTATATTATCATTCAGTTAGTTTATTATTGAGCAATAGTCTGTCTGAAAGTGATTTTGAGGATGACTTCATTAGCAGAACTACAAAAAGCTCCCCTTAAGTGATTTGAACAAGGAAATTGAAAGGGAATTTAGGACTTTTATTTAAAACAATGCTATTTTGGGCCCCTTTTCCAATGCATCATGCCTTGTTACCTGAGTAGAGATATATCCTTGATTACCCACATTCTGTCTTCTTTTTGAATTAGTCCCACATTTGGAGTAGAAGAAAGATGGCTGATGTCCGTTCTAAATACTAAGTGCCAGGGACAGTGCAAGGTGCTTCTTGTATCAAAACCATATAAGAATTCTATAAGAAAATACTATATGCATTTTACAGCTGAGGAAAATGAGGGTCGTAGCATTTCATCATTTGAGTATCTTGTCTGATATAATATAGCTAATTCAAATGACCTAGAATTCCAGCTCAATCATGTTTTTCCCTGAAAGCTGTGTTCTTTCTTATATACTGTACCACCTCCCAGATATGATTCAGTGAAATGGACCAAGAGATTGCAACTACTAGGACAATTTTATATCATTGAGTGATTATTCTTTTGAATACTTAAGTCTGACATGACAGACTGAACATTTGTAGGCTTTCTAAATGTATTTAAGTAGAAATGTGTAAGCTGTGTTTACTCTAAGGCTCTCCAATGGAAGAAGCAGAAGGCCACCACTAATACTGCTTTTGTCCCCAGACAAAAGAAGGCCTAATGCCATGTGGGATTGTGTTCACATGTTGGTCTCCTAATAGACTGAGCTCTTTGAGAGCTTGTCTGATTCATTTCTATAGATCTTCACTGTGTGTATATTCAATGGATAGATGGGTAAGTGGATGGAGAAATTTGAGATTGAGAGGGACTTTGAAAACATCAAAATTTAAGAATAGGTAGATTAATAAAAATCAATGAAGGAGAGTGAAATAGAGCAAACAAAAGAGGGGGAAGAAAACCAGGAGAGAGGAGCATCAGTAAAGCCAAAGGTGAGGGGAATGGTGAAAAGTGCCCAACACTGAAATAGCAGTAAATAAAATGGGGATTTAGCATTAATGCTTGGCTTGGTGAGAGCAATTTCAGGAAAGGTGGAAATAGAACCCAGTGTTGGTTAAGGAATTGGGGAGGTGGAGGCAGTAATTGCAGATAATTTTATGAAGGAATATATATGAAGCAAAGAAAAGAAATATTCTGTTCACTCGAGAAGATGTACTAGGGGAAGATTTTGAGGGTTTCAAGTTGTGAGATATTTATGAACTTCATAGAAAAAGCAAATTGTAAGAGCAGAGGTGGAAAACACCAACTTTGTCCCAGCTACAAAGCCTCTCATTGGTACTCCGATATTTTGTACTTATACTTCAAGCTACTAATGATGAGGATCCTGCTATTACCCATCTGAAGTGTGGTCTTAGCAGTTAGCCAGAGGCTTATGTTTTGTACAGCCTTCAGAAGATATATAAAGCTTCTGAGCCTCTTCACATCAACTCCCAGGAAGTATAATTATGATGCATATCTCTGAACTGCAGCGAGAAAAAGAATTCTCTTAATACCAGCAAAAACAATGATACCATTAAAAGAGCCAGGGCTCCCTGTTACCATTTTATACTGTGCATACTTGTCTCTCTTATGACCAACAGAAGAATTGACAAAATTACCTTCAAAGGTGTATCCAAATGTCTTTCTTTTGAGCTCTCCATTTAAAACAAAAGGCGCGTGCGCGCGCGCGCGCGTGTGTGTGCGTGTGTGTGTGTGTGTGTGTGTGTGTTTAGGATTTAATTGTTGGCTAATTGCTTTAACTGTTAACTTCTCTAAAAGTACTACTTCAGCTTAGTTATAAACCTCAAATTCTCAGGAACTGAGTGGTACTTTAATGAAGACCAGGAGCAAAAGTTGCCATGAACGAATAGATGGCCCAAAAAATCTGACTGAAACCATAACTACCATTGTGGTGAAATTTCTCATTGAAACCTCTCTCCCTTTGATTTCCCTGCTCCTTCTTGGGACAAAGCCACATCAGATAAATCTCCATTCCTAAAATATACTTTGTAATTACAGACCTCTGTGTCCTTTGTATGTGTTGTTTTCACTTTTATTTTCTTGAAATATTACCCATCTTTTTAACATTTCAAACTCCTCATCCCCCTACGTTCTAGTGTATATCAAACCTTCCTTGCCCCTTTACCTAAAGAATAGAGTTGCTATAACTTCCATCCCAATAACATGCTTGACTTTTCCTAAATGTTCCCTGAACTTTACAATGCTGTAGCCCTGTTTTTCTTAGTGTAGAATGCCTTTTTGTCTGTTTTTGTTTGTTTGTTTGTTTTGTTTTGTTTTTTATCTCCACCTGTTTACATCTTAGAACCTGTGAAGCTGAAAGAGTTCTTAGAGATCATAATATTTCAAGTGGGGAGATTGAGTTCAAAAGGAGGGAAGTAACAGATAACTATCAAGAAACCGGAGCTAAACTGGAGTCTCAGGAAAAGGAAGTAGGGTATAGTGGAAAACTAATGGCTTTCATGTTAAGCCAACTGAGGTTCGATCCTTGGCCATACCATCAACAAACTGAGTTTTTTATCCTCCCTAAGCATCACTTGCCTTATCTGTTTAAATTTATCTCTTTAATGACATCTCTCATGGTGGTTGTATTACATCAAACGAAATGCCTATTTTTTGCCTGACACATGAAAGATGCTCTGTAATTTTATATATTCATGTGTGCATGTATGTATGTGTGTGTGTATGTATGTATGTATATTTATTTTCACTTTGGAGAGGCACTGTGATATAGAGGAGTCACATAATAATAAAAGGATTTTTCCCATAGACAAACTCAGCTTCCTATTACTATATGATCTTGAACAAGTCATTTCACATTTTTTGTAAATTGGAGATCTTCATATCTCTTCGTAGGACAAAAACATGAAGATGAGCAAAAATTCATATAAAGTACCCGATATCTATGCATCAACATATATGATGCATTCAATAAAAGGTCCTTATATCAATGGCATTATATTCTACACCCACTATCTCATTTAATATTTACAGGATTCCAAAAGTAGATATTATTATGCCTATTTGTTAAGCAGTGTAATAGATTGTGGACTGGCAGCCACATTTTGAAAAGTACGAATCTTGTAGGGGCATTCAAGGTATGACATACAGATTTAGAGAAACCAAAGAGCAGACAATGATAAGAAATCAGATGCGTGAGCAGGCCTCTGTCATCTGAGAGAACCAGTTCACAGGATTGACTTAGATATGGCAGCAGAATCAGTCGGAACCTAAGGCTCCAGGTATAAAGTCTTTCTTGTCTAGCGCCTCCCAGATAGAACTGTCACTCTCTTTTATTTGTACCCTGCCCGACACATGTTCTACTTCTATCACAGGACCTGTGCTTTTCCTGTTCTTTCTTCTGCTCCAGTTCTCTCCAATTTGACTGTGAACTGCTGGGGCCTTTGTGATTCACATCTGGAGTCTTCTTTACTGGTATACTCTCAGCATTTAAATGTAATGTTTTGTTGACTGAGTATTACTTCACACAGAGCCTGAAACATAGTAAATAAATACTTAGTGAGTTTTCAGTAAATGAATGAATGAATGTAATGAAACAATGTATACATAAGGATTGTGTAAACTATAAAATGGAGAGCTGTTATCAACAGCAATCATTACAAAGTCAGCTAGTAAGCTCCTTTGGACCTTAATCTGTTTTTCAGGCCGCAGTAGTTAGGCATTCAGGGCACGAAATGGCCACGTGGTGAGCCACAGAGGCATAAGCTGAGTCAGAAGGGATGCTATAAGGTCATTTATTTCCCCTTCTCTGAAAAGCTCTGGTAAAGATCTCATCTTTCATGCCACCTAAAACCCCTGTGGGAATTCCCTAGGAACATCATACAGAATACTGGGCCCGCCTGGGAGCCATTATCCTGTGTGAGATGACAGGTCTGGAAAAAACGACATGATTTGTACACATTCCCAGCTGTCATCGAAGCTGCTGCTTTAATGGATTAATTAGCTTTTCATGTTTTGCTGTTTATATTGGTGCTGGGCTGCTCAGCTGATCAAAGGTTTCTATAGGCATTCAAAGGGGGTAGATGATGATTATAATAATCAAATAACAACTAATATTAATTAATATCCTGATCTATGCCACATAGTATTCCAAGTACCTTAAATGGATTATTTTATTCTCATAACAGCTTATAAGTTACATACTATTATTATCTCTAACCTATAAAAAGAAACTGGCAAAATCAGAATTCAAACCCCAGGATGCTTAACTCCAGAGTCTATGAGCTGAATCAATAATATCATCCTCAACATAACAATGAAAAAACAGGCTCAGATGTTAAGTGGATTGCTCACAAGTTCCTGAAGTAGTCCAAACATAAGTCTGGCCACCACAGTCTGTGCCCTGCCTGTCCTGCCAAGTGCAAGCCTGTATGGATTCAAAGCAGTCCTGTGAATAGGTAAGTAGCAGAACCTGAGCAATCCAGCTTTTGTACAACTTCTGGGAGCAAGGCAGAACCCCAGGCCCCAAAAGATTGGGTGCTGCAGGAAGTCTTAGCTACAGGAACAATGCAGAGTTCTAATTGCTCTTAATTGCTCTGGTTATATTAAAATAAACATGATGACCAGCGATGGAATGACTCGAATCACTAAACAAGTACTTCTTACCTTCTCCTTTCTTTCCCCACACCTAGCCCATTTCATTTCCAATTCATTAAGAAAGAGGGTACGGAAATGCACAATTATTGCCTACATATTGTTATTCTAGTGTGTAATTTCTGGTGATCTTCTAAACAACTCTGTGAAATAAGTAGTATCACTCTCATTTCGAAGAAATTGAAAAGAAGCAATGTGCCTCAGAATCACACAGCGGCTAAGTATCTCAGCTGTGAATTTTAACCCAGGTCTGTAGTACTTAGTAACACTCAATAAATAGTTGTTGAATGAAGGAAAGAATGAATGTGATAGCTCAGGGATCTTTCAAGTGTACCAGGTTGCTTTTTAGGGTAGTTGAAAGCTGTGGTTCTGGACACCAGCTGCACGTTGGAATACTTAAGAGCTTCTGAAAAATACCATTTGCCTACCTCTCCTCCATTGATTCAGACGTTTGTCCAGGCATTGGCATTTTTTTTTTTTTAAATGTCCCAGGTTATTCTCATGTGTAGCCAGGGTTTAGGATCACTGGTCTTGGAAGGGCTGGATTTCTCCCTGCTGGACCTGGGTGTACAGAGCATGTAAGTGGCTGTCAGCTGGCTCCTGCTCTTAGGTAAAGTGGGTTGTAGGGCAGCGACTCAGGCATCCTTGGCCCCGGGATAATGTTTGTGCCGCTCTGACTGTTATTGCTCTGGTCTCTCTTATCAACCTGGTGGAATTGTAGCTTGTTTGCCTTCATTGCTCTCTGATTCCTGCTGGCTGCCTCATCCTGGACTTGGCAGCACAAATTGAATTCCTTCCCTTTTGCCAATGGCAACACCATCCAGCACTGCCAGGAGCCTACGCAAATGGCTGCCTTAGTGTTTCCTTCCCTAACTCTCCTCCGTCTGGTCCTGGAATCCCTAGCACTGAGCTCACTGCTATCCTGTAGTCCACCTCTGCCAACAAACATTGCTTCCTTACTCTCCTTTGCTCCTTCTCAAAGAGTGTAACAGTCTGCCAGCATTTCTACTTCTTAGTCTTCTGTCTGTGACAAAGAAGGATATTGTGAAAATCAATTGCTTGGGTCAAGGAGAAAGTATTGATTCAGCTAACAGTGTTGATGCTCCAAGTGAGTCAGAAGGTGAGAGAGATAAAAAATGACTGACATTTCAGGGGCTGACTCTGACATTTCTGTGATCTATGCTTGAGAAATGAGCTCCCAAGAATCTTCCCTCCTATCCAATTTTTGTGGCCTCTTTCGGCTGCCATTTTACTACCAATTTCTCTTACTCTGCCCCTCTTCTGTGCCGCTGCAGTGCTCTGGGCGTTAATCCGGAACTGCACATTCTACAGAATGTATTGGCACAACACACACACACACACACACACACACACACACACACACACACACACACCCCCCAAACTGGGGTCTCCCTAAGTCAGAGAATTATGAAGTATGTTGTGCTATCTCTGTCCTCATTTCTCAGATCAGAGAATAACCCCATTTTTGGCACAGAGCTAGTGTCAATGAGTGTTAGTTGTATATAGTTGAATAGCAAAGCATCACCAAATGTTTTCACAGCTATTATTTTATATAGGACCCATAGCGAGCGACCCTAAAAGATAGTGTTTAGGAATTTATATCCACATTTGACAGGGGAAGCAGCTGATAAGTTTGAGTTCAGAATTGTAGACTCTATAGCACACTACCTTCTGTGACAAAAGTGTTCTATGTCAACACTCTCCATGAGGAAGTAACAAAACCAGCAACTTTTAACACAACTGACCACTCACACCTTCTCAAATTGCATTCTTCTATGGCTTTAGGAAACCACTTTTACTTCTCTTTCCAGGTCTCTTCTTACAGGTTTCCTTTCATTTCCTTCACCTCTAGACATTAAAGCACCCCAGAGTTTGGTTTGGGGATCTCTTATTTTCTCGGTATTACATCCTTGATGATTTCATCTAGTCTCATGGCTTAAAATATTATTTATCAGTCGATGACTCCTTAATTTATGTCTCTACCCAGAACTCTTTCCTGAACTCCTGAGTCATACATCCAGTTGCTACTTGGCTTGAATATATGATGGACGAAATACAGCTTGTCTTAAACCAAATTTATAAATTCTAATCCCCCAAACTACTTTTGCCAAAGTTCCCCACTTCTGTACATGGTAACTCCATCTTTGCCCTCTCTCATCTTTAAAATTATCTTTGATTTCTCTTTTTTTTTCTAACAGCCTATCCATCAACATATTTATTGACTCTATGATCAAAATATATCCAGATTCCTGATCACCCTTATTACTTTCATTTCTGTCTTTTTACCTCAAACCACCACTATGTCCCTTTGGATTGTTAGAATAGATTCCTAACTGATGGCTTCATTCTGCCCTTGTCTCCCTAACTCTTCCCCAAATACATTCACAAAATTTAATCCATACCTGGAACCAGAGGCCTTCTGAAATTGAAGTCAGATTTTGACAGTTCTTAGCTCAAAATCCTTCTGTGCCTTCTCATCTCACTCAGAGAAAAAAATATAAAGATTTTACAATGCTTTTCCAGGCCCTATGTAATTTACCTCCAGCCTCGCTGACGTCTTCGCTGCCACTCTCTCCCTTTATCACTCTGCTCCAGTCACCCAGCATGCTTTTACCTCAAGGTGTTCAAAGTCAGTGGTCTTTACCTAGAATACCCTTCCCACGTATTCTCTTGGATCACTCCTTCTCTTCCTTTAGGTCTCTACCCATATGTCACCTTATCAGTAATGCTTTCCCTGACTATTATATGTAAAATGTCAACTCTTCACCTTAGCATTTCTTGCCCTCCTTACTCTGCTTTATGTTTCTCATTCCGACATCCTGAATATTTTCTATTGACTGTCTTCCCCTGTTAGAGCCTAAGCTCCAGGAGAACGAAGACTTCGTCACTGATTTGCTCATCACTATATTTCTAGTGCCTAAAACAATGCCTGGAACATAATAGGCTCTCAAATAATTGTGGAACTTGTTAATGCAACAAATATTTACTGATCATCTACTATAACAACTACCATCTTTTGAAGGTTATCTTTAATTCTAACAGTTTACGAAGTAGTTCTCATATGTTATTGTATTTATTTGCCAGTCTAGCCATGAAAAGTAGTAGTGTTTGGGGTCCAATACAAAATAAAAATATGGGTTCTCCTTGTTAAAAAATTACTAAGAACTCCAGGATGGTGACAAAGCACAAGATCTCTGGATATAGGGGACCCAGACCAGGGCCCCTCTTGTCAGCTCAAGAACTGACATGTTAGTGATTCAGGGGCCCAGGGTCCACACATCTTTTATCTCTGTGGTCTCTTATGCCCTTAGCATCTTCTGCATCTAGCTCACAGGTGAAGTACAGAATGGAGGGCCCTAATACATGATTTATTTTTATGAGGCAGACCTGAAAGTAGTATATATTACTTCTACTCACAACTCATTGGCTGTACCTCAGTCACATGATCGTACCTGTTACATGACTGGGAAATGAAATCTCTGCTTAAACAGTTACTTCTTAGTGACAGCTTAGTACTGTGGTAGCAGAAGGAGGAACAGGAACATTTGTTGGAAAGTTAGCCTTTCTGTCAGGTGGAATTGGGGAGCAGAAAGGAACACTGGGACAAGAATGGCAAAGACAGTTAAAAATAGCAAAACAGCTAAGTATTAAAGACAAAACTTTAATAACTTTTAAAAGGAAAAACTTTTAAATAAGACATAAAAAGCAAACACCATGAAGGAAAAGATAAGAAAAGATGAAATACTGCCATTTGCAACAACATGATGGACGGAGGAAGGCAAAGGTAAAGGGTCAAATATATGGTGAGAGGAGATATGACTTTGAGTGGTGAACACATAATGCAATATACAGATGATGTATTGTTGAATTGTATAAAGTGAATATATAAGTCACAGGCTAATAGAAATTAATTGCAGAACATATAACTGTCAAAGGATAATGTATATATATTATACACATACCCAACATATTTAATAACCTACAACTCAGACAATCCACAGAAAAATGGACAAATAGTAAGAAACAATTAGTTCACAGAAATGAAGCTCAAGAGTCATTATGAAAATGTGCTAGTCTTTACTAGCCACCATTAAAACCACAATTTTATATCATTCAGATTGAAAAATTAGAGAACTTACAGTAACAAGTATTGGTGAAAATGTGGAATAATGGGAAGTCATCTGCTGTTGGTGGCAAGGATGTAAATTAGTACAACCACTTTGTGAATCTAAAATCCATTTTTAGAGAATATCACATCGGTGCACAATGGACTTTTTTTTTTTTTGTCACAGCATTATTAACAATAACAAAATTGAGAACCATGGCAGTATACAAACATTTGGTTAGGTCATATATATATATAGCATACTATACCAAAGTTGAAATACATGAACTAGAGCTACAACTATCAACATGGCTAAATCCTGAAAGTATACTATAAAGGGAGAAACGCACACTGTAGGTTGACAAGTGCCATATAATGCCATTTATATACAGTTTGAAAGCATACAAAAGAATGTTCTATTTTGCTTACAGATACACATATGTAATAATAGCAAAAAAGGAAAAGGAAAAGAATGGAAATGCTAAACAAATCTTTGGAGCAGCATTTACCTCTGTTACAGAAGGATGGGGGTTGGTTTAAAAACATGAGGATTTTAATTCATATCTGTAGTATTTGTTTTTTTTTTTAAATATGAAGCATATAACGAAATGTGAGGAATTGATAGTGTGCCATTCATTTTGTTAGTCTCTGTACTTTTTGCTATATTTGAAATATGTAGAACCTTAAATGAGGAAATTCACCTTGTCTATAAAGCATCAGTCTAAAGCTGAACATGGCAAATGAGTTCCCTTTAGCCCCTTGGGGATATTGTTATTGCTGAACTTATAACACCAATCATTACTGTTTGTTTGCCTCTTTGCCTGCTACACCAGTCTAGAGAGTTCTTTGAGGGCCAGTACCATATCTTGTTTCTGTTTGCAGCCTAAAACACAGTTTGCTGAGTATTAGTAAATGTTTGTTGAATGACTGAATGACTCAATCAAATGCCAATCTCTTTCCTCCCTTTCTCTGACTACTATCTATATCCCCTGAGCTTCTGAACCCTGCTCCCCCAGGCTCTCTTCTCCTTCTCCATAAACAACTACAGTTATTTTAATTGGAAAATTATTTAAAGAAAAATTTTAGGGTGCTTTAAAATATTTTTCTAAGAAAATGGCCCTTGTGATTGAAAGTCATTAATTGATTGTGATGTAACTTTTAAAATATGGTAGTTATCTGAAGCAAAGCAATTTTGTCTGTTGCGATTAGCATTGGAGTTTTGAATACTCCAGGATTTATGGGTTCTGTCTTTCAAAGAAAGGGAGTTGGATCACCTTGAAATAGTAGTAAACAGTTGGCACTGCTATGTACTGGACAAATGCCACTGATGGCCAAGAAATTAAATGTGTAGGGTGCATCCCACCTTAAATCCAAAGTACAGTTCTGCCAGCATTGGCCATGCTATGAATCTTTGAAGGAATTATATTATGCTAGCTCTCTATAGGAAGATGAGAACAAGGAACAGCTTGTGAGGAGAAGGGCGATCTAGGCAGGTACAACAGGGCCTAATGCTCGAGGCTGGTCTTTTTTGCTTCCTGTTGCAGGAAACAAGGGAAGGTCAGTTCCAATTAAAGAGCCAGGGTCAGGACAGACATCCACCTGTGAGGGCTCAATCTGGCAAGGTAATAATAGCAATTAATGATTAATGACTCCCAGCTACCACGCATTTGCTGCGTGGTTTGCTGGATGTTTTACATTTGTTATCTCATGATTCCCAGTATTCTTTCAATTTCACTGATGAAGAACCAGATTCAGAGAGGTTAAAAATTTTTCCAAAGGTCACACAGCCGGAGGGAGGGTCAAAATTTAAATCTAGGACTGCCTATCTCCCTGTTTTTTCAGTTATACCAAGTTAAACAAACTGGCAAAAACTAATAAGAGAGAGCCTGTGATGAAGAGCTAATGCAAAGTAAGGAGAAGAGAGGGGATACCAGGCCCTGGCCTTCAGATTCATCAGTCTTTCTGTCTCACCACTGCTCCAGGAATGAACTCAACACATGTACAAGGTTCAAAACCCAGCTACAACATTACCCATGCAGAGTGACCACTTAGCAAAAATACTGTACTGTGGTTAAAAGTGTGTAAGAGGCCTTGATATTCCTTCTAACTCAGATGTTCTTCTACCAAGGGCCAGGGCAAGGGGAGAGCCATGACAGGAAACACTCGTTCTGCTCAGAGCTCTGGGAAGCTTGGAAGAAGAGGAAGGATGTTGCTCTAAGGCCTGAAGTAAGGGTGGGGCTCTACAGATAGGCAGTGTAACTCAGAGAAAGCTGAATCCTCACTTCCATCCTTATTAGCTATAGCTGTGTGCCCTTGTATTTGCTACTTAACCGCTCTGAGCCCTATTTTCCTTACATTTAAAATGAAGGTAATAATAGCAGATATTACTTACTGAATGCTATATATACATTATCTGATGTAATCTACATTGATCCCTTGAGGTCAGTGCTATTTTTAAATTCTAAAATTTTTTTTTTTTTACTTTCCAGATCGGTGGTGCACTATCTCCAGGGCACCAATGGTTACCACTGTCTGGGAGTAATGTGATTTCAGGGTGGGCAGTCAGAGAAAAGTAAGGCTGTTTGCGGAATCAGAGCAATATTGAGGGACAGCATAAGTTTATAGCATACTCATAGCAATTCATGCCTCTCTTATATCACCCAGGTTTTTAGAGCAGTAGCGTGGAAACGAGAATCGTTTATTATAGCCACACTAATAATAACTCAGGCTTTCATGTAGCACTTTCCCACATGCTATCTCATTTGATCCTGAGACCTTTAAGACAAGATGGAAGAAACAAAACACTGCTGTGTGTTCTTAGGTCACTTCTTTCTCTCTCTGAGCTTCTGCACAGTGCCTGACGCAATAAAAATACAATTATATTCAATAAATGCTTGTTTAATGTAATAACAGAGGTGCTATTGGAATCAAATTGGATAGTGTACAGGAAAGTGCCTTGTAAATTATACTTCACCCATATTTGTAACTGTCAAATTGGCTTCCATCTAGGATGTGGTTTATTTCTGGGGGAATCTTATTGGGGATGAGGGAATCTTGGTATAGGGAGCAGTTTAGCTAAGATCTAAGGTTCAAGGTGGGATTTTAAGGGGTCGCAGTTAAGGGTTCACAAGTGTTACTCATAAGTGATGTGTCCAAGGTTTAAACTTTGGTTCTGGGTCTTGTTAGAAATAGGATAGAATTAGTTTGAGCTAGTTCTGCAGTTACAACAGGTTTCCAAGTGTGCTGAGATTCAGGGCTGGTCTCCAGTCCCAAAGGGCAGGAGAAGTGGTGGCAGGAAAAGGGAATTGAGGTGCAAATCGGGAAACTGAGGCATATGTTCAATTATGGAACTGAGTGTAGACAGAGAGCACACAAAGCTACTTAGGCCAATAAGACCAGTTGTTGAATTACTCATCATTTGTCTCCTGAAGATCCTTGGTCTAACTTTCCATGTTTCTGTCCCCAGTTAGAATTTTGTGATGGATTGGCAGTTCATCTGAGGTTTAATTCTCAGCTCAAATGAGCTCTTCTTACTCTGTCTCTGGGCTGGGCTGGATGTAGGCAAATGCCAAGTACGTTGTTCCTGCTCTGAGCCAAGCCCTAGTCAGCAGCCTGTCTCTCTGCACGGTGTCTACGGCACAGGCTAAACATACGATTCCTCTCTGGGAGTCTTAAATAGTACATGGTGGCCTTTTCATCTACCCATACAGCAGTATTAATACCTCGTCAGAGCTTATGATTAGATGGATGGAAGTCTGTGAAACTGAAAGGAGAAAAGAAACTTATCTTCACTAAGCATCCGCTGAGTCCCAGGTACCGAGCTAGATTTCTTCCATCCCCAGTGGGTATTTGTCATAATTACTGCCTGTCCACCCCTTTTGAATACTCTTCTTCATGAGTTCTTCCATCTCACAATAGAAGTTAAAAAGCTCACTTCCGCAGCCTCTCCTATAAACTAGGGCATGGGTATGAGATCTGGGTTCCACCAATGAGAAGCACCCCACAAGAAATCCATTCTGAGGTGAGCAACTGTGAGATGCGGGCAGTGAAGGCACCTTGAGTTCCTGGCCCAGGAATGTCTTAGTGCTTGCAGCATAGTAGTTGCAGTTAAGTGAAATTGGTGGCATGGAAATGGCCGTAATATTAACTGTAGCATCTGGTACTTAGAGGTGGGGGTAGTAGCTGTGGTTTTCCCACCAGATTAGTTCTACATGCATGGCTTTGGGCATGAACATGGATTTCTGGACCTTAAACTCATTCTATGAGCTACTAAGATTCTTTTTGTAATTTCTCTTTATGCTTAATCAGCTAGTGAGTTTTTGTTGCTGGCAACTAAGGACTGATACCCATCCATTTCATCAGTTGGTCCCCATATGTCCTAGTAGAAGGGCATTCCTATCCTGATTTTCACACATAGAAACAATATCAGAGTTTAAAGAACTGACTAAAAATCCCACAGCCAGGGATCTATTCAGTTCTAAAGCTCATCACCTTTCCTCGACAGCAGCAGTCAGCAACCTTTTTGGCACCAGGGACCAGTGTTCCTATGGGAATCTAATGCCTGATGATCCGAGGTGGAGCTGAGGCCATGATGTTAACACCGGAGAGTGACTGCAAATATAAATGAAGCTTCACTCTCATGCTGCTCACCACTGCTGTGCAGCCTGGTTCTTAACTGGCCATGGACCTGTACAGTCTACCATCTGGGGGCTGGGGACCCCTGCTCTACCTTGGAGTGTACCTCCAAGGCACACTCCTCTGCCTTGGAGCTCTCTATGTCAATATTCCTTCTTCCTCTCTTCAGAAGTGGAGACACTGGAGAGGTAAAGAGTCATGAGCAGAAGAAGTGAATGTTCTCATCCCTCTACAACTGCCTTGTGTATTTTCCAAGAACATGAACATATATTCCCTTTATTTATCCTCTTGCTCTTGAACTCTGACCCTTGAAAAGATTTTGCTGACACCACTATTTAATTAGCTCCTTCCTGTCCTTGACACTTTCTATCATATTACTCTATTTCGTTCATATTTGGTATTATCATCTGACATTATCTTGCTCCTTTTCTTGGTCACAGGATTGTCCTCCTATGATTGTCCACCAGAATGTAAGCTCCATAAAGGCAAAGACTTTTCTTCACCCAAGCTTGTATCCTCAGTGCCTAGTATAGTGACTGACAGTTAGTAGGTACTTGATAAATATTTGTTGAATGAATGAGCTAGCAAATGGATGAACATTGTGTTGCTCACTCAAAACAGTTTTTTGGAGAGGGTGTGCATTTATTCCATGGGTACTATTCTTGCTTTCTTAACTTCAATTGAACAAATTTATCTTTAGTAATGACTTTTGGAATCAATTTTCAGGATGTACGATAGTGAGAACTGGGCTTTGGAATTAAATAAAACCTAGCTCCAAGTCTAGATGTCCCCCATGTATTAGTTATGTAAATTTGGGCAAATAGTGTAGCTTCTCTGAGTTTTTGTCTTCTCATTTTTAAAATAAAGATAGTTGTCCCCTCATCTTTAAAATAGAGATAGTTGTTCCCTCATAATGCCCATAATGCCATCACAGGGAAGAATGCAATAAAACGTTTCTCCTTAGCACTTCACATTAGCTTGTCCTGCTTGTTTGACAATTCTGGTCCAAAAACCCAACCATCGTTGAGGTAGTTTAGCCCACCATGTCTTCTCCATAAGTAGCTTGGGTAAGAAACCGCAGCAGCTTCCCCATCAGTTCTCACCACGGGTGGCTAGTACAGTTGCTTTTGCACAGAGCCCTAAGACTCTCTCAAGAGAAGCTCCTCTTCCCAAACACTGAGAGGAAACGCAGCACACAGCAGTCCTAACTCGGGATGCTTTCACAGAACATACCAATCCATACAGACCAGTCATTTGTCTTAAAAACTGGAGTAAAAGATTAGAGAGCCAAATCTAATCTCAACTCTGAACCCAATGTTTGTGTTATCTCAGTCTAGTCACTTCCCCTCTCTAGACCTAAGATTTTTTAAATCTCTCAAATGAGAAGTTTGGACCAGATAACCTTTAAGATTTCTCCAAGTCTTATGCAATACGACTTTGTTCAGATATTTCTATCTGGATTTTTGAGGTTTATGAAAAAAGGCAGAGAACAGAGAGGGAATTAAAACAGGGGTTATGCGAGCCAAGGAAAGACCCTCAGCATAAGAGCAGTATAAAAGCAACAGCAAGATAGAGCAGGTCTTTAAAAATTGTGTCCAAAGGACAGGCCATGTGGGCATGGCTGGTATATCCTGGCCAGGAGACAAGAAAATGGAGCTGGGAACCTCTGAGACAGGTTCTGATGAACCCTCACTGATCTCATTTGGCTTAGGCTAGCTGCTCTTAAAGGCCTAAAACTTCTCTCATGCACTTATTTCCAGCACAGAAAATATTGTCTTCAGTTCATGGGGGGTTGAACCACAGATGTAGATACGGAGGGTCGACTGTATATTTATTGAAAAAAAATCTGTGTATAAGTAGACCCATGAAGTTCAAACCCCTGTTCTTCAAGGGTCAGCTGCACTCATCTCCAGGGTTGTTGTCAGGATTACATGTGCAGCCAATAATACATGGATATAATATGCAGGACTTGGGTTATATTTATAAAAGCAGCTTTATTTTTGTTTCCTATCAATACTTCACAGCTATTCAGAGGGGTAGTTCTTCCCGTGCCTTGAAAATGCCCCTTTTAGGTAATAGAAAGTCCTCCCATCACTTTAATTAATAAGTACAGCCTCAATTCAGTAATTAAAAGTTTTCTATCCCAGACAATAATAAAAGTTCTGCACTTGATTTAATGTCTTCTTCCTTTGTAACTCCACCCCCTAGCCAAGGTTGAAGTGAGAGAGGACAAGGGGTGTGAAGGGAACAGAAGAATCCCCCTTGTGTGGCACTCCCCTAAGCTGATTTCAGGCTCTCTGTCTGGTAGGTGTTCACAGCTGATTCCCTTGCAGTAGGTGCTTTCACGGGCTCTTCGGAGGCTCCCGTACTTGACTGCAACTATCAGTGAGAGAATGCATCCTGTTCCTCCCCAGTGTCACTACCCCCTTATCTCCTGCTTTCTCGTGGTTCACTGTTTATATAGATATCACATGGGCTGAAATGACATCAAACTCATTCTACCTACATCTGCTCAAAATCCTTTGCCTGGGCAAGCACTAGATTCATAGGCCAATCTCAGTGCAGCTACTTGTTCACTTTTTCCAAAGTCTCTTGCTCACTAGATTTCTCAGGAAAGAATGAAAATCTAGCCCACTGTGTTCCTATCTTCCTGTGCAGAGATGAGGGGAATGGTACCACCTGATCCTTCTTCTGGGGGCATGGAATATGGGACTCCAGGCAACGAAAACCCGCCTCGCAAACCTTCTTTTTCATTTTTAGCCCTCTTTTCTATTGTATCTTTGAAGTAAGTGAGATATTTTAAGAGTCTTATAATCAGTTTTCAGATACGTACTTATACAAACTCTGACATTTCTTTGGATATTCCAAACAAGCATTTCCGGGTACCCAGATGAAAGAAATGTCCACTTTAGCATTCTGAAACACAGGGGGAGGCTATGTCACTGTTGTTATTCTGGGCTCCATTTTTATCAGCTAAAATAGACATCCCTTTAATTTTCTTCTAGTCTTTATGCATGGATCTCTTATGTTAATGACCAGAACTGCACCGGTACCTTCCATTTCTTTAGCTATCTTTCCTTGTCTATACATACTAGTTGTCAAGGAACTCTCATTGAACCAAAGGCTACATGAATAAAGGAGTGAACAGTGTCATAACAATTCTTCAGAAAAGTCATCCTTGCTTCACCTTTGCTCTTCAGACATATTAATTCTCTGAAATTGGTGAATCAAGAAAATGCAAGAGAATGAAATATAGATGATGGAAATAGTGGCCTGGAGATGGATGAGGCTAAATTGGAGCAGCTGTTTATTGGACTGATTAGCAGGGGTAGAGGGAGTGACAGAGTTCAGGGAACAGTAGAAACACTGGGGTTCTCAGAAGAAGTCTGTAAGCAGATGGCAAGTGGACAAATCAGTGAAAGGCAGCAAAGCTATCTGCAGAGTGGTAGTGCTCAGCCAGGGCCGGCAGGCTGTCACTGGGACTCAGAAGAAGAAAGTCTGGGAAGGCTGACAGAGAAGGCCAGGGAAGCAGGAGTAAAGGGAAGGCAGGAGGGCTGGATTCACAAACTGCTGACAAAGCAAAAGGCAAATGGGCAAAGAGCTGGGGTACTAGGTCAGTACAGGGAGTTCTAGTTCCATCTTTGACATGGCTTTGCTTTGTGCCTTAAACAAGTCTTCTGCCCTCTCTAGGTTTTTTTTCCCCCCTACATTTGTAAGTCAAAAGAGATGATCCAAATATTCTTAGTTTTCAGCCTTTATGAAAAACCATCTTGCTTTTGTGGGAAGATGTTAAGAAAGATATTTTCTATTTTCACCTCAGTATGTTTCTGATACCCTATTCACCTGGATTTAGCAGCTCATCTTTTTTAAAATTAAAAGGAAAAGAAAAAATAAAAGGAAAGAAGAAAGAGAGGGAGGGTTGGCTTAAAGGTCGACTGGTCATTCATACTTTAGTGTGAGATTGCTCATTCAGATTGTTTTCCTATCAACCCTCAGTTACTGTGCTGTCTGATTACAGTAAGTATCCTAGAAGGCAATTCATAATATATTGTACTTTGAAGAGTGGGAAAGGTTTTGGTGAGTTAATGCACTGAGAAATTTGGACAGTATTCATTTATTCTTTCTTTATACAAACCCGTTTTGAGCACTTAAAACTCTAAGGATTCATTTGATTTTAGAGCAGGAGAGAATGGAACAGCTGAAAAGTGTTAGCCACAGAGGCATTGTGGATTTTAATGCAATGAAAGAGGAATAATAGCCTGAAAATGGGATTAAAGAGAAAGGTGAATGCTGCCTTCCCCCATTCTCTACCCAATCTTCATCCCGCCATTCATTCATTCTACAAATATTTATTGAGACCTTTCTATGAGTAGGGTCAATATACTCAATATACTATTGAGACCCTATAGTGCAAGGGATAAAATATTGAGTAAGAAGTCCCTGCCCCTTGTGGAGACTTCATTCTAGCAGAATAGACAAACATTAAGTCACTAAGCACACAGTTACTTATTTAACAATGTGATAAGAAGCACAGGGTGCTAAGAAAATATACAATAGGGAGGCCTGACCTAACCTGGAGCACCAGGAAAGGGTTTTCTGAGGAAGTGAATTTTGAGGTAAGCTCTGAGAAATGAAGAAGAGTTAACAGGATATGAAGCTGAGAGAACTTGTGTCCTCAGTGCCTGGTACAGAGCCTGGCACCAAGTGCTTATAGAAGGAACGAGACAGTGTGGGCAATGTTTTGATTGCTGGTACAAAGCTTAGAGGTAGAAAGGCTCTCAGATTTTATCTTGTTCAACCTCCTCATTATACCAGTGAAGAAACTGAGGCACAGAGGGCCAAAACGAATTGCTTAAGGTCCCTTACCTGACAGGTGTCAAAGCCAAAATCAGAACATGAGTCATCTTCCTCCTCATTCATTGCTCTGTCTCCCATACCCTGACTTGTTAGTCAAGCTATCACTAAGTAATGTGAACTTCTCCTTAATTGGTGTGCACAGTCAAAAAAAAAAAAAGATGTATTTATCCATTTATACATTCACACAGCAGATATTCACCAAATGCCTCCTCTGGGTCAGGCCCTGTGTCCTGAGCTAGGTTCAGAGTCAGGAGCACGGAGTATTTACTTCTCAGTATGGCCAGTTCCCATGGAACCAGAGAGCACATGTGGCTAAAACAATCAGACGATTTTACTGGCAGAGTAAAATGACTTCTGAGACATTTGAGAATGGTTAGGGGGAGTGGGAGAGGTGAATCTTAAGCTAAATGTGGAGGGTTTAATTTCTGTAGGGAAGAGACTGATATTCCTGAGGGATAGAACAGCATGAACAAATGTTCAGAGGAAAGATATCTTTTCATATATTCAGGGTGATGATAATAATTAGCTACCTTTTACTGAGTGCTTACTGTGTGTCAGACATTCTCCTAACAATCAATTTTACATATATTAAACTCACCGAATTCTCACAATCTCTATTTTCCAAATGAGGATACTAAAACACAAAGAGATTAAGAAACTTTGAAAGATCACACCACTAGTTAGTGGCAGAGAAAAGACTTGAACCAGACAGACTAGTTCCAAACCCTAGATCTTAATATTCATTTTTACTAACATTGCCGCTTCACAGTTAAAGTGTGTGATACATGCTGGGAATTATATTGCACTTGGCAATGTAGAATTGAGCCAAATTTTGAAAACGAAGGTGGTTGGCTTTTTGCCCATTAGCTGAGTGTTTACCAGGTACCAGAACAGGGCTAAGCTCTCACACAATATCTCACTCTCCCTCTATGCTTACAACCTATGAAGTAAATAATGTTCTCATTTTTGTAATGGGGATCTAATGCCCACAGCAATTCCATAGCACGCTCAAGGTCTAATGAAGAGGCTTGCATGTCTACCACAGGTGTTTGGGCAAATGCATCAGGAAGTGGGTGTATGTAAAAATGCTTGAGCTGTGTTGTGTTCTGGGATACAGCACAGTCCCAGGATCTCAGTGTGGTTCAGATCCTGGCCTTGTTACTTCCCAACTATGTCATATAGCCTCTCTGGACCTCAGTTTCTTGACCTATGAAGTGGAGATAATAATCCTGTGTTCTAAGATCATCGTGAAGAGAATAAGATGTGTACGTAGATGGGATTTTCAATTCCTGAACATTAATACTAAAACCCGTGGTTCAGGCCTGATTTTATTGCTGAGTTCTAACTCTCCTGTGAGTTTCGAAGAGCTTTTGAGTTGGAGTCTGTCGTGCCTCTCTACTCCCCAGGCAGGAAAGGGGGAATAAAGAGTGTCATCATAATATAATAATCACACAGTCTGTGATTGCCACCATTCAGGGCATCTCCAGCTGAGACTGGAGGACCCTGCACTTGATTTACCTAGTTTTGGCCATAGGGGAAGGAATGATGAAGTCACTCCGTAGAAACCATGTTAGGGAAGAACTTAGCACATTTATCTGTGGCCATGTCCCTTGCATATAAGGAGAAATGTTTTCTGGACTAGGTGCAT
Source organism: Cynopterus sphinx (assembly GCA_030015415.1). NCBI lineage: Eukaryota > Metazoa > Chordata > Mammalia > Chiroptera > Pteropodidae > Cynopterus > Cynopterus sphinx. The sequence goes on from CM057387.1 coordinate 98,671,347, forward strand.
GGGTGATATCAGATTGTAAGGCTCCTAACTCAGAGATGCTCCCTACTCCTCTAACTTTTTGATAGAAGGAGTTTGATTTTAGTAGAAAGAAGTAAAGTGGATTATGTAATGAATGATCACAATGTGGGGCTTAATTCCCTTGCCCTGCTTCCCCATATGTAATATTTAGAGTTATTTATCTTGATGCGAATCAATTCCTGAACCTTCTCCAGGAGCATGTTTGACTTTCCAGAAGGGGGAAGGACAAGAGAATGTTAGATCCCTGGGGGCAGGGGCTAGGGGAAGCTGCAAAAAAGACAGGTTGAAGAAGGGGCAGCATGTTACAACAGAATGAGGCCTTGGGTGTGGGCACACCTGAGGTTCTAATTCTGGTTCTATCATTTGCTTCCTGAGTGATTCAAGGTTAGTGTTTTAACCTCCTCGGTGTCCACATCTATTAAATTGTGGTGCTTTGATTATAACATATATAAGAATTCTTCTTCTGACAGCCTATGAGGCTGAAGACTTCACAATTTTACCCAGACATTGCCCTGCTTATATCTAGCTATAATAAGTTTTTAAAGAGTATGAGTGAATCGATGAAGGTGGGCTGGCTGGTGGGCTGGAGGGCTGGTGAGAAGGCTGGCTGGAAGGAAGAAAAGAAAACCTCTACTCAGTTTTCAGATCTGAATTTACGCAGCACTTCCCCTGTTAAGTCTTACATGACCCCACGCTCACTTCTGGGCTGACCACTTTGCTGCCACTCTCTCTTCTTTTTCCAGCTGGCCACCCCATCCCCCACCAAGTTTCCCTTTGTTCTGGCACTTGTCATGTTGTTTACCTTGACCCTTTCTACATGCCATACTGGGAGCTTATTAAGACAGACCAGTCCCTTATTTGCCTTTGTGTCATTTCAATGATAATCACATGGTACTGCCTGTTTCCATCTCTGCCTCCCTAGACCTGCTCTAGGGCAGGAACCACATTCTTTCATGTAGCTTTGGCACGTGATCCAATGCCTGGAACAGAGTATGTGTGAGCAAACGTTACTGAGTCTTAGAGCATGCCTCAGTGGGAGTGCCTGTGGGGGTGCAAGGATCCATGAGCATCAAATTGCTTCATGATGGTACTGAAATAACTTTAGCCACTTCTGTCTGAGATGTATGTGCTCATCACCTTTTCCTGAGCAGCTCAGTGTCTGGTGTCATGACTTTCATTCTGAGGAACAAAAACATAGATAACCAAAGCCAGCTGCAGCTTTCATATAGCCTATCAGTCTGCATGGTCCTTTGTTTATTGTTTGCCCCCACACACACTCTACAGTGTAAGCTCCATGAGAGCAGAGACCTTGTTGTTCCTGTTTGCATTGGTTCCCCAGCACCTGCATAGTTTTGTGCACACAGTAGACCATCTATATGAGTTTGTTGACTGCACGAGAGAAAGGGTGGGGCTCATTAAAAGTTCAGGAAACACAGTGAGATTGGCTTCCTTGTTCCTACATGTTTTCTCCATAAGCAGAGGACACAACTAAGATAAGGGGGAAGAAGTCATGCTTAGATAATTTGTTTAAAATGAAAGGATTATAACATCCCAACAAAATCCAGATCTCTAATAGGAATATTCATCGTCAGGTATGTAGTATATAAGTACTTTATATGTGTGATCCTCTATCCTTACAAAAGCCTGGCCAGTAAGTATTCTCCCCATTTTATCCATACAGAAATTGAGGCTGAAAGAGGTTAAGTAATTTGATCAAAGTCACACAGCAGTTAGAAAATGATGGTGCTGGAATTCAAATCAGAATTGAAAAAAAAAATCTTAATTTTTTTCTCGCCATGCTTCTACCCTCTATCTACCTATTAAACCTTCTTTTGTTGAGTCTGTGTCTCAGATTTTATTCTGAATTCTGGGAATACACTGTTGAATTGGGACACAGTTTACAGCATAAGAGGATGATTTAGGAATATGGAGAGTGGAGTTCACATTTGTTGAATGTCTACTTATAGACACTGTTCTAAGTTCTTCGCTCAAGTTATCTCATTAATCCTCATAACAGTCCATTAATATTATTATTGCTATCTCATTTAATAGATGAAGAACCTGAGGATTTGAAATATTAAGTCATGTGCCCAGGGTCACTCAGCTGGGGAGCTATGAATCCAGAACTCAAATCCAAACCAATCTGGCTCTAAAGTCATGTTCTTCCACCATACCCGAGCCCTCCACCACAACCAATTCAACGTCTGGTTCTAAGTAGACCACTGAAGGAATGGGATTGTTTCTGCAGTGAGCCCTTCAGTAGACCTACATCTTTGCTAAGGTATCCCCTCAGTGTATCTTTCCCTGATACAGAGACTTGCTTTTCCCTGGGCAAAGGGCAGGGGACATGTCACACTGGAATTTATGATACAAATGTAAGGTTTCTTTATGTGAATATGTCTACGATTGCTAAGTTTGGAAACATGCTTTGTTGGTTTTAGAGAATAGTGATTCTGCTTGTTTCCAGAGGTCCCAAGCAGAGGCATACAGGGACAAGAGAAAAGAGTGTTAAGAGAGGGCTGAGGCCAGACCCAAAAACATGGGTCCTTCTGGCTACCCCCCACTTCTCCTAAGGGGCCCTGAAGTTGTAGGATCAATACAGCTTGCTCCTTAGAATGAGACAGATCCTGCTTCAAATCCCCACTCTGTCGTCTCCTAGGTGAATGACTTTGGGCAAGTGACTTTGGAGAGTATAAATTAACCTTGCATACTGTTACAAGGGTGAAATGCTATAACATGAACAACTCCATTGGCTGGGTTTCCGCATCTTGTTAATATGACTGAGGTCACATGAACATTTCTACATCCCAGTTCCTTTACCTGTTCTAGCAGGAAATCCAGTCATTTACAATGATCTTCTCCCTCCACATAGTTCCCGGGACCCCACCCCCCAAAGGAGTCTTAAAACTGTTTGTACACTGCTCCTTGTTATCACTTGCCATCATATAAGCTGAATAGGGACTTCATAGCCCTAAGCCTCGTCTACCTGGGAGCTGCTTGCCTCCAGGCTGGAACTTCGTTCTTTGGAATACAGTGTCCGTCATTGGCTTTATCTTCAGATCTTGAAATCTATGACCTATTAAAATGAAAGTGGAATGCCAATTCTGTATCCCATTTCCAGAAATTAACTCACCACAGACAATGCTATAGGAAGTACCTTCTTTCTTATATTAATTTCAGGGGTATCCCACAGCAAATACCGTGGGGTCTAAAATGTTACTGAATTTAGTAACTCATCTCTTTTTTAAATTGTTTTCTGTCATTTATATTTTATTTTAAATTTTATTAGTTTCAAGTATACAGTACATTGGTTAGACATTTATATAGTTTATAAAATGATCCCCCTAATTGCTCTGTCTCTCCTCTGGCTTTTGATTCATACACACACACACACACACAGCCACTAACCTAGGTCATGTACTCAGGCTGCTGGAGTAGCTGATGTAGGCTGTGCTAGGAGCCATCATTGCCATCTGATGCTCAGGGTCCATGGCTGCTTCATCTTGCTTCATCCCCCATCCCTTTGGACAGGTTCTCTCTGAAGCTTTCTATTGACCCTCCGCAGTAACTTCATTGGCCTCCCTCCCTTTATCCCTTTCTTGGCCTATCTTTCCCACCCCCATACACATACATCTGTCCCAATGTCTCAAATATGTCTATGTATTTGTCAGAACTTCTGAAAAGGGTTCAAGTTTTAAATTTTGGTTTTGGTTTTTGCCTTCCGAAAGAATTTTTCAAAAGTTCCATGTAGCCTCAAGTACACTTATCTCTTTCTTGCTTTCTAAAATAGAAAAGACAATGAATTCCAGACTTGGAATAACCAGTGATTAAGAGCCAGGTGACCTTGTGAGTGGGTGTCTTTTATTCAATAGTATGTAGCTGCTATGCAGCAATTACATGTAACTGTTGGGGGTGGAGCACAAGGCCAAGGTTCCCACTTCACTCATCACCAGCACCTTCTCCCAGGTCAGGTCCCACCAAGCCTAACAGCCTATCACATGAGTAGGTACCCTGCTCAGTGCCTGTCCTCTAAGAGGCGCTTAATAAATGTGAACAATTCTCATTTCCCTGAAAGCTGCTTGGAGGCTTCAGAAAGTATTTTCCATTCTTCTAATTCGGCTAGAGGTGGGGAAAGAATCTCGCTCTGGACTGTTCACCACCACTTACTAACTGTGCACTTCGAGCACAGCATTTTAACTCTGACTGTCAATTTCCTCAACTCTGAAATGGGGGTCAGCAATCACCATCCTGCTTACCTCACAGAGACATTGCAATCACAGCCTAGAAAACTTCAGAAGAACTAGGAAAGTCCCAACCTCGGCACTGCTGACGTTTTGTGTTAGGTAATATTTGGTGAGGAAAACTGTGTCCTGTGCATTGTAGGTTCAGCAGCTTCATGGCCTCTCACTACGTGCCTGTAGCACCTTCTTCCTGGTTGGACAACTAGAAACGTCTCCAGATATTGTCGAATGTCCCCTGGGGGTTAAAATATCATCCATAATTGAGAACTGGCAGGCAAGGGAATTATCATTAATGTTACTGTTGTTGAATTCAAATCTAAAGCAGAGTTCCCTTTTGAAGAATGAGAGCTGACTCAGAGGGCAGACTGGGGCCTCTTCTTGTCAATGTGAAGAGGGAAGAGCCAAGGCTGAAGTGCTCAGAAGCTGGCCTGCCTGAACTTGGCTGCATCACTGAGGCATTCTATTGGGTCAGGGACAGGAAGATGATTGAAGGGCAGACAGTGTTCAGCAATCCAGTCAGCTCCCCAGTCAGCTCCAAAGATCAAATCAACAACCAGACTAATCCGTGTGGAGCCCCTGCCTTCCCTCCCTCTTCTGGAGGCCCCGTTCTTGAGCTTTTAATTTGTTTTCACAGAGGTTTGAACAAATTAAATTTGTTAATTAAAGTGGTAAAATGAAATGCTGAGCATTATTGACTAGATGCTAACGCCATTAACAGGACCAAAGGAGAGGGACCCAGGCTGCCAATCGCTGCACAAATCAGATCAGCAGAGGCCATAGTACAGGCTGCACCTGAAGGCGGAAGGGACAGACCTATTTGTGTTATATGATGATCTGTAATTGAACGACATTCATTTAGCAAATAGTTAACTCCTCTGTGCCAGGGCTTATTCTGTGCTGAGGCTATTGATGAATCACACAAAACTCCAACGTCAGGAATCGTCGGTCATCAGGGTCTGATGAGTAAAGACATACGGAGATGTTACTCTAACATAACCGAGGTACTTAAGAGTTCAGGTTCTGGAGGCAAAGGCCTGGGATTCAAATCCAGACTCAGCCTCTGACAGCCAGGGTAAATGACTATACCGTCAGTTTCTTTTTCTATAAAATGGGGATGATGGTAACTGTACCTACGTCATCTGGCTTCTGTAAGGATTAAATGCAATAATTCAAGTAAAATACTTAAAGTGTTCAATAACAGCTATGATGTACTTATTAACACGTAAAGTTAAACACAGATTTGGGGGAACGGTGGAGGATAGAGGAATTAAATCTGCCTCAGGGAGATTAAGGAGTCTTTGGATGTGACATTGGAGTTTGGCATTCCAGATGGAGAAATGGCAGAAGGGCTTCAGAGGCAGGGTTATGTACAAATGCCCAATTTAGTTTGGAATGGTAGAAGTCTGTGGAGATAGAGGCTGGTTTTGAATGACACGCCAATCTCTTTCGCCCTTCAGGTTTTCCCAGCTATTTGGGTGCCCTGTTTGGACCACTCCTCTACCCCTTCTCCTTGCTGACTCCTTTTTATTCTCGGTTTAAATGTCACCTCCTCAGAAAAGCCAACCCCAACTATGCATTATAAATTAGGCCCTCCTTTTCTTTAATAAAAAAATTTTCCCTTTTTTTTTTTTGCAGCACTTATTACAATTTATAATTACTTATTTTATCTGCTTGTTTACTTAATCTTTATCTCTGCTAAGCTGTGACGCTATGATTATAGAGATCACATTCGTTTTTTTTTTTTTTATCATAGCTAATCAGTTCCCAACATAACACAGGATCTGGCACATATAGACATTAATATTTGTTGAATGGATGATTGATTGATGTACCAAAATAGGCAGTAAGGCATAAGTGCTTAGGTTTGCATAAGATCCATTTATTTTAGTCATAAACATGTACATATTGAGGAATTATTTATGAATAAGAATGAGAACTAAAACTTGTTGAGTGCCTACTATGAGCCATGCACTTTAAGTGCATTATTTCTGATTCTTTCAATTACCTTAGGAGGTAGATATTATAGTTCTAATTGTAGGGATGAGGAAATTGAGAATCAGAGAAGTTGAATCACTTGCCCAAAAGCACCATGCTGATAAGTGGCAGGACTGTAATTAAAACCCAAGTGTGTTTGGCTCCTGTGCCAGTGCTCTGGAAAGCTTAAGGGTTGAGAAATGTCTCCAAGAGACTAAGAACCTAAAGCAGTGTGGGCTGTGGAAGGTCACAGCAGAGATTGACTGGAGCCTGGGTTCTGGCCCCAGAGTCATGTGGTTAAACTTTTTCGGCAATGCCTGTTCTTTGAGTCTGACAAGCCCAATTTGATGGTTGAAGGTAAACTTTATAATTAGGTAATTAAGGTAAAGTTTGATTTTATTTATTTAATTTCCATTAAAGTCATAAAAAGTGATTTGATTACAAATGAAAAAAGACAGAGAGAAAAAAAAACAGTTCTAAATGTCAAATATTTGCAGGCCGCTTAACAGATGCTGGGCTCTGGGGTAGCTGTTAGTGAATGTCATAGGGAGATAGCACATACTTAAACCCAAAATCAGAATCTGAGATCCATAAATACCTTCCATTTTATTATTTTTAAAATTTTACTTATTTATTGTAATACCTTCTCTTTTAAAGGCAATAATCTCACTAGTAATAAAAGGAGGGAAAGTCTGTGAACCTGACTGAATAATAATTAAACTAAATCACTGAAGGCCTGAATTTAGTAAAGTGGGAAAGTGGGAGTTGGTAAAATTATCATCATCATAAAAATGTTAAAAAATAATTCTCTTATTCAGCTAAGTATTACCTTATCATCTGACTCCAAGGGTAATCTTTGTTCTCCTATTTTCCAGTCATGGCACCTTGAAAAAGATGCTTTACTTCTCCTAGATTGATATTCTCGTCTTCACAAGGGCCTTATGCCTGCTGCAGACAGCAATAACAAAGAGCCTAGACTGGGAATTGGAGGCTTAGATTTTGGTCCCAGCTGTGGTAGCCTCACTTCAAGGCCTCAGGAAAATTACATTCGTACTCTGGATATTGCTTTGCTGCATCTGTCAGTTAGGAGGTTGGACTACATGCTGCTGAAGAGTACAAAGTTCTAACCAGGTATATAAATTATGGTAGGTCTTAAGGTCATTGGTAAGGGAGATTTCCAGCTACCTTTAGGATTCTGATTAATTCGGAGCAGCTTTCTCAAGCTTTTTCATAAACTTGCCGAGGAACATTGGGAAAATCATTTAACCTGAGATTGAGTTTCCTCATCTGTAACGAAGAGTAAGTGGGTGCACTTAACATGGTTTTCTGAAAATATAATAGGATGAATAAATGAAGAAGTTTTTGCAAACAAATTATAAACTACTTTTTTGCTATTGTTTGGAAATAAAAGACTAGGATGATTCATTTTCACCCATGTAGCCAAAAAGGTGTCATAGCCAATTGGGAGTGCATACTTCAATACCGGCAAGTGCTCAAACCCTCCTTGAGGGCTCAAAATTTCTTCAGTGTTAGAATCAAGCACCAGAGTGAAGCTCTCTCTAACTGTGTGAGGTCAAGGGAACTATGAGGGTCCCATGAACCTGCCACAACCCTGCCTCCAGCTGGCTTGTTGTGGCTCTTTGGGGCTCCGATAAAATCTCTGGGAAAGCCAGCCAGGCCCATGGGTTGTCATCATAGTGGGCGACTTTCCAAAAAAGCATACTGAGGAAAGAAGAGATTAGCAAATGCAGAAAGGCAAATGCTCTCACCTTACTAAAAAGAGGGGATAATTTCTTCTACTTTTTATAAGACCAGAGAACTTGACATTAGTCCTGAGCATTGGGATTTGAGAAACACAATGAATTATTTCTTTCTTTTCTATCTAAAGTCCGACCACCTGAGAGACAGACTCAGGAATCATGTAAATTACCACTTATGAAGCTACAGTGGAGGATGTGGCAGCAAATACTGAACCCTAGAAACCTTCTCTTTTCCCCCGTCACAGGCAGCAGTGAGGCAGAGCACAGAGGGGTAGAGCCGAGTGTGTGTTCTCTGTAGTCAGGCTAATTCCAGAGAGACAGAGAGAACACAGGCTAAGCCTCAACTGCTCAATTCTCTCACCATCATCTTTGGATAAGTTACTGCTACTCCTCATTGAGACTCCAGCAAGGGAAGGGGCGGGAGGGATAGGGGAGGCAGGATGTTATTCTCAAGGGGCTTTCTCCATATCCATAAGCAGTGGAGAGACATTGAGGTGTTTTAAGAAGGTCAATGACAATGAAATTTCTGTATTGGAAACAACACTATAGAATATCAGTGGAATATGGCTTTGGATCCAAAGTATAATGGATATTGGTATAATTTCATGGCTTTATAACTGCTCAGCAGGCTATAATCAAAATCGATTGATTAGTTCAATAATGTTGACCCATTTGAACTCGCAGAATTTAGTATATTCAACATCTTTTTTGAATGAACAAATGAACAATTGAAAATATGAAAAGAAAATAGAAAGAAAATATGAAATGGAAGGTTGGCTTCTGGAGGTAAGATGCAAGGATTGGTGATTTAGGTAAGCACGCCAAAAGTGTGATCATAAAGGGGAACCGGGAGAGATGACTCATATAAGAGAAGGCAGAATTGAGATCTCAAAAAACTTGGAACCAGAGGCTGAACAGAACGAAATGAAATTAGGAGCCAGGAGAGAGGATGAGACTGCAAACTAAGGCAGTGGCCATGGAAATGGAGAAGAGAGGGAAAATCTACAGGATTCTTTGGAAACTGGTTGTTGGGATGAGGGTGACTAAAGTGTCTCAGAGGACTCCGAGGTTTTTGGTTTAAAGAACCAGTGCACGGTGACTCCCTTTACTGGGACAGAGAACACTAGAGGAATAGCATCCCTATTCTATTCACCTATGTCTAAGCATGTAGTTTATCCTTCAGATTTCATTTTTGAGAATGAAAGGTGGTACCAATAATAATTGCATTGGGACAACAGAATATATATATATACATACATATATATGCATATATATATGGGACATGTGGTCACTCTGCCTTGCTGTCCTCATCACCACACGTTCTGATTCATTAATGTTGATCATTACTAAATTCTTGGGATTCCCCCTGATGAGTGACACTCCATTTGTCATGAAGGCTAGGTGTCCTCAACCTCTCTCTTCTCTCCACTGGAAGTTATGTCTCTCAGCCATCCCCTAGACACATACATACATTATTGAATCATTCAGCCTAAGGTCTCTAGAGATATGGAACCTATTCTCAATTCTTTACCATTAGATAAACATTAGGGAAAAGGAAGAGAATTAAACCTTTCTGCAGCTCCCCAGGGGCACTTACCAAAATAGGCTACCTCATCAAAACAGCATTTAACTAAATGGGTGAGCAACATCAAAGAGGGAACCTGGGGAGAAAGTCAAGGGCTCATGCTGAGAAAGCAGCAGAGGGAACCAAGAAGATGCAAATCAGCCTTCAGGCCTGCGACTGTAGAGGGCAGGGCTGACCCAGAGAATGTCCATTCCCCACCCTTCCCCTGCACCTTACTAAAGCAAGTCCATCAGCTCCACTGGAGGCAAAGTTAAGTGGAGATGACTGGAACAAAATGGCAATAATAATTAATATGTCTAGTACTTTATAGTTTCCAAAGCAGTTCCCCATCTGGCATTTTATTCTGATCTTTACCAGAAGGCTGAGAGGGAAGCGGTAAGAATTACTATCCCATTTAACGATAACTGAAGGTCAGAGATGTGAAGTGATTTGCCTATGGTCACACAAGGCTGCTGCTGATTAGCACATAAGGCTAGTTATAGGAATGAGTCATATGGACTAACTAAGAAAGACATGGGTGATTCTTTGGGGAAGAGGGAATAGACACACTTGTTCTGTGCATTCCCAAAAGTAATCAAGTCTGATGGATAAAAGGTACAGTAAGTGGATTCTAACTTAATAAAAGGAAGAGGTTATCCGTCTATTAATGGTATGGGCTGTCTTGCGAGGTAGTGAGCTCCCTGTCCCTGGATGAGTTTAAGCTGAAGTTGGATGGCAGTTATATTTTGGAAGGAATTATCTGTGCAAAATAGGAAGTTAAACTAAATGACCTCTAATATATCCAGTTTCTTAAGTACTTATTGAACATCTACCGTTTGATAAATGTCATATATATTGGTGTGTATACACACATATATATGCATACACATATGTATATTTATATACATATATGTTTAATTTTCAGAACATGGAAGGTAGATTTATGATTAACAGTATTTAATAAAAAAGACAATAGAGACCCCGAGATGGTAATATACTTGAAATTCTTTGATGCTAGTTAGCCTTTTCTTTAAAGCAAATTCCATATATCCTTTGTTTAAAATAGTAAGGAGAAAAAGTAAGTTTTTTTCTGACATATAAAATTACTAAATATTGTTTTTTAAAGGTCTGTGTGTGTATGCATGTTTAGGTGTTTCTCTGACTTGCAATCAAACATCATTTATTTATTTATTTTTTGTGGGGGGGGAGTTGTGAGAGGGCTTAAAAAATTGCCTGAAGACTTTTAATCCTAGAAAAATACTCATTAAAAAGGTTCACAGCAGAAAGGTAACCTTTAAGTGTCATTTCCTGCCACAGCTAAGAAATCCTCACAGTTCAGCAAGGGTCACACTGTGCCATGGTTGGCCCAGACTTTTCAAAATACTCTAAAACCAATTTATGAGATGTTTCATTTTTTAACTTGCACTTAGGCTAACTTCTGTACACAGTTTCCCTGGCAACTGTGTAATTGCAGGAAACAGTGACTTTCTCCTGGGTCTTACTTCCTGCAAGTATGCAACAAGAGAAAGGTTTTGTCCTCATAATATTAAAAGAAGATCTGTGGTCTTTTGCCAGCTGAAGAAATGTTCAGAAATATCATCTCTATTCTTATATAATTCAGCACTTTTCCTTTTTTGGATGTTATCTTTACATTAATTTAATATATTCTTTTACAAAGAAAATCAAACTTAGACTGAAGGAATGAATTTTTACGTGTAAGAAAAGCTTCAGGAACATCTTTTACTTCTTCGGCCCTGTGGTCTGTGAAATTACCAAGGTTTGATTGAAACTGCAAAGCTATTCTTTTACAGAAGACATATGCACCACCCTGCACATCTATCTCTTACCCATGTTCCAGGGTAACCAAGAAGTAATCAGGTAGGCATACTGGTCTTGCACTAGCAGGATCCCTACTACTTGCTGGAACAAAGACCCTGAAGTCTATTTGGGGAGTCATATAGGAAACCTAGGCTTCCTTTGCACTCACCCTCATACTTTTTCCTGGGAAGGATGGGCTGACTTAACATGCAGGCAGAGGAACACCAGAATGGGATTCAGGAGGAGGGAAAGGCACACACATTCATTCGTCTAGTCAGTCAACCAACAAATGAACAAGTAAAGAAATATATGATGTGATGTCAGATGCTGTGAAGAAAAATGCATCATAATAAGGGATAGAGTAGAGTGAGGGTTATTTCAAGTAGGGGGAGAAGGGAAAGCTCTCTAAGTAGGTAACATTTAAACAGAGACCTGAATGAACTGAAGGAATGAAAGAATATATCGGGGGAGAGTGTTTCTGTACATTTACTACCTATTTTTAGCTGTGCAATAGCCCTATGAAGGAGGAATGATTATTCCCATTTCTATGGATGAGGGAATTTGGCTCCCAAACCTGCCATGTTGCTGCCAACTGACTTTGTAAATCTTTAAACATGACACCTAAGTACTTTTGTGCTGGAGTTTTTGCTTAAACTTGTATCCAAGGTTATTTCAGGGTCATCATACATTGGTCTCTATATCTCTATATAGCATCTTCTACTCCCCATGCAAAAATCTGGAGGAAGATTCGCGTAATATACATAGTGATGACAATTTTCTCAGCCATGAAAAAAATGTGGCTAATAGTATCTACATCATAGGGTTGTTTTGAGGATGAGATAGACTATGCCTTAGCTTTATAGTGAATCCTCAATAATAACTATTATTAGTGTTGATATCTTAGGTCCCCATGAAACTACTGTGTAACCTTAAGTAAGTCACTTAATCTTTGGTATAGTACCTGGCCATAGTAGATACTTAATAAATAATATTGAATAAATGATTGAATGAATAGGTTAAGCAACCACGGCTTTTGGTTTATGTTTTATAGAGTGAACAAGTTAGATTTAAAAGTGGTAATGACAAAATATTTAAAACATGCCCTTTCACCTGTGTGATCCATTTTAATCAGTACAACTACTATGTGGGAATGTACCCATCTCTTTAACAGATGAGGGATTCGAGGTTCAGAGATAGAAGAGAAACGGCCCACGGTTATAGAGCAAGTAAGTCTTAGTGCTATTATTCTTCATCCTAAAATAACTGTAAGCATGAATTATTTAGCTCATCCCAAGATTTAATTTGCTAAAATGATGTTGGCTCTCCAGGTTGCTATTGTGCAGCTCTGTTGTGAATGAATCATATTGGGAGCCAACAAAACCTGAAAGATGGGACACCTTAATTGCTTAATGGCAACAGTTTTGACGTTTAGAAAAAATTCTGATCTATCTATTTCAGTGCAGTAGAGGGAACAGAGAGAAAAGGGTTATAACTGTCATTGGGTATGAAAGAAGAAGAAAAATCCCCAGATGGCAGAGTATGCTGAGCAGAAGCCTGGTTTATGAATTAAGAGGGAGCCTGAACTAAGCCCTTAATCCCTTACAGTATCTGGTCTTTTCAAGTTTACAAAACTCCTTCCTCTTTGCGATCATATTTGAGCCCAAGTATATCAGAAAAGTAGAGGGGCGCTAAAGAGATCGATCTAGCTAAAGGGGTACACCAGAGAGACCAGCTAGGTATCTAGGCCTAGTCATGGACACGGGGAGGGGGAGGGAGGTTCCAGAGATCCTATTATAGCTCAATATATTTAAGTTGGACAGTCCTGCCCTGTGAGCAGTACCCAGGAGGCCTCTGCATAGGCCCAAGGGACCAAGGCCACACTACTAGGTTCTTTCCTGGAGGTGATCTATGACAATAAAATCAAAGAAAAGCCCAAGGTAGCAGAATAATGCTGATTATCAGGACGGATTGATAAAAAGAAGAAAATGAGTCATGAGTTTAGAAGCCTAGAGGATCTCTGAGAAATTAGGATTCAGAAATGGGTCAAGGCAAGTGGTTCTAGGACAACCTATGAAGGAGCGATGGTGTTGGAGTGCCAATTTTCAACACGGACAATTCTCTACAGCACGTTGTGGGTTGATAATACAATGACGAGTAAATCCACATGATCTCTGCCATCCTGGCATTTGTAATTAAGACAAGAATTAATCAAAAATATAGTTATAGACCATAACAACTACTGCAAATAAAATCTTATCAGAGAACATAGTAGGAACACCTGATGTGATTTCCAGATTCAAGGGTGATACCGCTGAAGAAATGACTTTTGAGTTGAGATATATGAAGGATAAGCTGATTTTAAAAAGGGGGCAGGAGGAAGGTGGGTAGAGAGAATTGCTCCAAAAAAGAGAAGAGTGGGAGCAAAGGCCAAAAGGAAGGATTGGGAGTGTGGCATGTTTTCAAACTGAAAGGATACAAGTGTGGCTGAAGCAAAGATACTGAGGGAAAGGTCATGCTTGAGAGGTCAGTGGGGCCAAAAAATGCAGGGCTCCAGGGCCTCCTAGGCCATGGGAAACAATTTAATGTTTTACCTCAGAACCTTGAGAAGCCATTGAGTAAGGATACTGGTAAGGGTCAGATTTGTATTTTAAAAGGATATCTCTGTTGTGTCAAGAACAGATTGGAGGTGTGCTGAGCTATGCATTCAGAAACATACCAACCATGAGAAGGCAAGAGGAGGATGCAGGTCTAGAGAAGGTTGCTGGTAAATGTAAGGCAGGTAATGGAACTAATCTCAAAATGCTAAAGTTCAGAACAGGGCCCTTGGTATTAAAGCAGCTATTGAGGGTCACGCCCTGATCTGACAATAAAGAACTGAAATGCCACACAGTATAACCCATCAGAACCTATCAGAAATGAGAGGATTTTGCAGGAAAGTAATTTAGTTCAGCAATTTCATGTACCAAGCAACATGCCAGGTATATTTTCTCTTATTTGCTACCTCATTTAAATTCTCACAGCCACCATTTAAGGAAGAGCTGTCTTATTATCACAATTTTATAGGTGAGGAAACTGAGGCTCAGAGAAGATAAGTGACTTGGCAAAGAGCATCCTGCTAGTAAATGGAGCCAGAATTTGTGACAAGTCCACTGGATTCCATGTCCAATTCTCCCCCAATTCACCAGTCTCTTTAAAAAATGGCATCAAATTTGAAGAAAATAGTAAGCCTAAGGGAAAAAAGGATCTTAGGAAACAGCTGATTCTGTAACATAACTAAATTGCCATAGAATTCCAGACAGAACTTTATTTCATTTTTGTGCCAAGGGCCCAAATTGAGCCCCAGATCCATCTGACCCAACTATCTCCTTCCAGAAATACATATTAAAATTGGGGTGAGAGCCCAGAACAGTCAGCTTCTGTCTCATAGCACCTGTGCCAAGATTCCAGTTGAAATTTTTAATTGAGTTCAAACCCCTATAAACAGGGATGCTCTAATCCAAATGTTGATTAAGCTTTCATTCGTGCTGCCGTGCTGCCGGAACAATGTGGCTCTAATCCTGAACTCCAGTGGTGGAGCCGACTATTCCTTCTCACGCTGTGCTGACTTCCCCCTCCAGCCAGCAGGGGCTTCTCACAGGCATGAGGATAATGCCAAGGGAAGAGAGGAGGTATCATTCCTGGTTTGTTTCCTAAAGCTCTCAGCCCAAATGGATTCATGGCTTTCAAATCATGATCAGACCTTGAATCATGCATTTTAAAAAGTTTCTAAATTAACAGAATATGTACTTTTAGGTATAATCACTTTGACTAACTGTCTGAGGTGGCATTCTGGCTCTCAGTGGTGGAGCCACATCATGAGCCACATAAGAAATCCACATTAGGCACAAAGGGAAGGCACTAGGGTATCGGGAGAGAGCATGGGTTTTATGGGAAGACTGTGGACTTTGGGTAGGCTGATTTGGGCGAGAATCTTAGGATCGATCCTTGTAGCTCTGAGACAATGGGGTTCCCCCAGCCTCTTCCACCTGCTTCTATAAAATGCAGTCTGACATTTTATTCTTGTTAGTGGGTAGATCTTAACATACTACTTCTGCCAAAGCACTTATTATAATTATTTTCTACATGTTTAGTGGCCTTACTGCCCTCCCCTTACTTTGCCTCTTCCATCATGCTACTCAATTTAACACTATAGAGCAGAGATCATGTCTGACTCACATCTGGGGCTCTATTTGACCCCTGACCTATTGGGCACTGAATTAAGGGATTAATGAATGAATAAATTAACAAAGAAATGACTTTTAGGAAATTAGAGTTCACCAACAACTGATTAGGATGCCTGGGGAGACACTGGTTTTCCCCCACCACAGATGTTCCAGCACAGCATCCAGCATTCCTGGAGATATAGAACTAGATGACCTGGGAAGTTTCTTCCAGGTTTAAGGTACTACAGTTCCTTGGAAAGTACTAGTGAGTTGCTGCACACTCTCCTTTCTGCACGCTAGATGCATTGTTTTTGCATTCTGTATGAAATGAAAGGAAGTTAGGTACCTTCATATTGATATGATACTATCAGGTCAGAGGCCTCTAGGCTTTCGGAATCCTCCAATCAACAACAGAACTATTTGGTAGATAAGAGGCCTGAGGTGTGGAAGAATTAAAGCCTCGCATAAAGAGGGGCTGCACATTAGGGGCAGATCAGAGATAAGAGCACTTCTGTCCTGAAGTCCATTTCAGGGCTCTTACCATTCAAGCCACATATCAACAGACTCTGGTCTTCCATAACCCAAACTGATTTCAAGAGGATGTGTGCCAGTTTTCTGTCTCTGGGTAGCAAAGCAACTCAGCTGCCTAAAACAGAGAGCTATTTAATAAGGATTTGAAATCATCCTGTGTCTTGCAAAGTGGTCAGCAGCCTTATATCTTAGTCTTATCTCAGTTTCCCCAAGGGCTTTGCTCTTCCTAATGTTGCAGTTCCCTTTAGAAAGTAACTTTCAACTTTGTGTGGAATATTGTGATAGGACTAAAGCCTCCCTCTTTGAAAATCAACATTTTGGCAGCCCCTTGCTGTTCAGTTTCTTAAGGTCCCCAAATTTGTCTTCCTCATTCATCTAACCGCAGGAGATCATTATCCAGTGACAGAGTTCTATTCCACTACCATTATCCTGTAATGAGAATGCCTCATTGAATAGGGGAAGGGCAGTGGGATGGAGGAAAGAACCTACAGTCTTCAGAAAACAACCATGCAATTACAGGTGCCCAGTGGATTATGCCTTGCAGCATAATGGTGTGTGTGTATGCATGCACGTGCATACACATATACAATATTATATTATATATAATGGTGTACATATTTATATATGTATATGCACATAAAGATAATTTCAAAGTACATTAAACATTTTGTTGTACATCATTCATTTTCTATTCCGATAATAGCTCCTTGGTCTTGCTTGGGGAAATCATTCAAACATGTGGTTTAAGAGGGGTGCCCACCCCTGGAGTCAAGAGATGAGACACAGGACCTCCTCATGCATGAATCAATCAGCATATTTCATCTCCTCAGGCAGCAGATATATACTGAAGTTGAATATGTGTATTGATGGTAATTTGTTGGATGGCTGTATATAGGTAAGGTATTTATTTAGTAAACGCTATTGGCTTTATGTCTCCTGAATTTATCCTTTTTATTGCTCTTATAAAATCCACAGTTTATAATACAAAACAAACAAAAAAACCCTCCAAATTAGTTTACTTCAATTCATCATTTACTGAGTGTGTTCTAAGTGCTAAGGACCATGATATGCACCAACAATAAGAGATGAGCAAGACATGGTTTCTTGGCTAGGTGTTTTGCCCATACAAGACCCTGTCAGAAAATTGGGAGTGAGGAGAAGTTGCGGGCCCACCTCAAACATTTGTAGGGCTCAGGAGAGAAAACAAATTGAGGGCCACAAAGTATAAGTCTAAATGTTTGTTAAGTTAAAAATCTAGCTAACAAATTGTTAAAATACATACCCATTATCCTTGACAAATACACCTTTAATAATGAAAAAATAGAAATATTCTTGTAAAGCTGTAGTTTTTATATGATGAAAAGCTGGAAACATATCAGAGATCTGAATGTAATTCCTATGATGCACAGAGTATTCTCTTGGCAGAGAGATGGGCAGACAATGTTTGCACTAGTAAAACTTAGGACCCAGAGTAGGGTCCCTTTGAACCACATCTAAGAACAGAATTGAAAGGTTCAATTAATTGATATCTCAGTAGCTCTAATGTTCACTGGTAACTAAGAAAATAGGTAATTTTTAAGACAGGAAATACATGTGTTTAAAAAGTAATTTTCTTGGAATAGTTGGGATTTAGATGCCCACAGGTGTGCATACACAAATGTACAATTACAAAGAAAAAAAAAAATAGAGCTGGGCAATGTGACCAAATGCTGAATTCACTGAGTGCCAGTTGTAAGAGACCATAAAGAAGTTAAAAGTAAATTGGACTCAAAGATGTATATATAATCATGAATGCGAAGCACAATGCAGTGATGTTAAAATATTCAAACATTAAAAGCAGCTCAATGCTGATGCTGTATGTTCTAAATCTAAATGAAAACATTAAACATGTGCCCAGACCTATATTCTTCTAATTCAAATATTCTTCTAAATAAAACTCGATGAGTTGAAATGCAAACAGTCAAGGTTATTTTTACAGTGCTATGCACTTCCTCCAGGTCTGCAGCTAGAGATCCATCACTGAGTCATTCCCAAAGCCTCCTTTTGACTTGTGGGTTCTTCTGAAACAATGGAATGGTAGCTCCCTTTTCACAATCCCTTTGAGACCTTGTGGGCAGGTCAGTCCTTGCATTCCAGACAGGTACCTCGCTAGCTCTTAGACAGTCCCTGTGGCTCAGCAGGAACATTTCCAGATTTAGAATCAGATGACTGGTTTTAGTTGTGCCTCAGCCATGTATAGGCTGGAAAGCCTCAGGAAAGTTACTGAATTTCTCAGAGCCTCAGTATATTCATCTGTAAAACAGAAAAATTGAGAAGTCACTTTTTCTGTGCCAAGAGTATCCTATACATACTTCTAATATAATATATTATTTTATATATTATAAATAGAATTTTTATGTTTAATTTCTGCTATATTATTCATTGTTGAAAATTTTATAAATACAGGAAACTATTATATTAGCAGAAAATACCACCCTAACACTGAAGATAACTATTGTTCATAGTTGAACACTTTCTTCTTGACTAATATTTTGCATATATGTATATATAGTTGATAACATACTGTATTTACGGTTTTATATCATTTTACTCATGAACATCCTATCATTATTTGAAATAATTTATAAATACTTTTAATGATTGGATATTACTCTTTTGAAATGACATACCATACTTTATTAAAAATCTAGTGTTTATAGTTTAGGTGATTCTAAATTGCCATTATTTTAAATAACATGACAATGAATGAATGATCACATTATATGGCAACTTTATAAGCATTACCCTTCTAAATTATAAGTAGCAATAAATCTTATTTATATTTCTAAGTCTGGTGCCAACTATGGTACCTGGAATAAGACCTCTAAAAATGTATGTTGAATAAACGAGTAAGTGAATGAGTTAGTGAATACCAGTGACTGTCTTTTCTTCCATATCACTGCTTTCTCAGGGAGGGGTGAGGGTAATTCTCTAGCTAGATCAGACAGAGATAAGGTGGTAAGGGGTTCTCTTCCAAGGCAAAAAGTTAGCATCCTCCCCTCACTTCCACCCCCTACATTTCTGTCAGTTAAATTTGTTTTCTAAAACTCAAGGGCCAATGAAACTTTTTATAGGAATGCAGTGATTTGGATTTACTCACATTTTGCCTTCACCATGATTCACTTCATGCATGCATGTCAAATGAGGAAAATCTTAATAAATAAATTGTTAATGATGTAATTAAAAAGAATCACACTGCAGCACTAGCAAGAATAGGGGCCAAATGAGGCACCTGGGTTTCATCAGAGAAGAGTAGATATTCACACAGGCACTAGGTGGTCTCTGACCCTAACGCTCTTCCCTGAGCATAATAATCTTAAGAATAATGAGAATAATGGGTACGATTTGCTGAGGTGTTTAGAATTTACTAGGTAATGTTCTAAATATGTTGTCTTATTTGATGCTTACAACAACCAATGAGAACGAAAAGAATATTAGATTCCCTTGACTTAAAAATAAATTGAGGCTCTGCAGCGTTAAGTAACGAGTTGGGAGAGTCAAACTTTACAGTGTTGAATGGTCATATGACTATGGAGACAGACAGACTGATTTTGAATCCTGGCTTCACCATTACTTATAAACTATGTGACTAGGGAAAGTTATTTAACCTTCTTGAGACTCTTATCTGCTCATCTATAAAATAAAGATAATAGTGCCTAATTCATAGGCTATTTTGAGGATTAAAAGACATAAAAACACTTAGGCTTTACTTGGTACATAGCAAGAGCTGGATAAATGTTATTCTATTAGTACTACTTTTATTGTTATCATAATTATACTATTAATATCCTTTTGAAATAATACTCTTTTGAAATGATGTATCATGCTTTATTAAAACTCTCCTAACGTTTATAGTTTAGATGGTTCTAAATTGCCATTATTTTAAATGGCAATTATGATGGCAATGCCTAACTCTGTGATGGGGCACTCGGCATCCAGAAATGCAGAAGACATTGTAGTCCCTGCTCTCCAGGAGCTTCTAGTCTAACTTTGCCTATAGCTACAAAGCTAGTAAATAATAAAGCTGGGATTTGAATGAGAGCTAGAGAATTTTAAAACACTTTCCTGTTATCTACTATGTTCCTCTACTGTAGTATGTCTGATACTGTCATTAATAGTTTATGTCTTCCCCGCCAAGCTGAATTCTTCAAGGTAGGAATTCTTGTGACTCCCCTCAGTGCCCGGGACAGGCAAGAGTCATCATGAATATGTTTGCTATCTTCAACCAAAATTTCTATGTTGGGCCATCTATTTATCCCTTGCTCTCTAGCTCTAGTAAGGACCACAATTCCAATGCTTTTGTCTCTTTCTCTGTGTTGCATTCCCCATCCCCCTCTCCCCATTATGATTCTGTAGTGAGTGATTCTCTCTGTCATCTCACTGTAAATTGATGACTCGGGCCTGCTGATGCACTGAGCCACATGGCTAATACATCAGCTAAATGGATGCCGAAAACACCACCTGCTCCTTCAGGCAAATGGCACTTTGGAAAATGGAATGTGTAATCAATAGAATTAAGCCTTAAGTAGAGCTCTATACCCATGTCCCAGTACAGGGTCTTGGCAGGCGAACAGTAGGAAGATTTTTGTTTGTTTGTTTTTTCAACCCTTTCAAAGCACATGGCTTGGCACTTGTTCAGCCAGCTCTGTCGCCACTATCACAGTCAGCATGATATCCCTCCACATTTGGCCTGAGTGTCTCATTCACTTGGCCTTTACGTACTAACTCTGGGAGACTCGGAAGAATAGTTTCCACGTGCTTAGTAAAGCACACACAATTGGTATACCCCCAACAGCAAGGAGTTTGAAGTCAGGCAGGTCTGGGTATAACCCTAGGCAAAGGCACCCGAGCTTTCTGAACATTGATTTTCTCATCCATGAAGTGGAAATAGTTATTCCTACCTCACGGGGTTGTTTTGAGAATCACGTATGTGAGTATCATATGGAAAGGTACTTTGTAAACTATCAAGTCACATATGGAAATTAACCACAATTTTCATCATGATTATTCCAAATTATGAATAGGAGTATAAACCCTCTATATATTTTCTTGGAATCTGCCTGTCTGAGGAAGTGGTTTTTCAGATGTGGCTGAAAAAGCCTAAGATCCAAGCAGTCATTGGCCTGACTTGTTTTGACTCTTTCTCGGATTGTGACAAAAATTAGAAAGTAGAATCCTGGAGGTAGGAGGGAACTTATAGATATCTGGTTTCTGGTTTCTCTCTTGCTTTTCCAGTCAAGTAACTTGACACCCACCAGATGGGATAACCAACAGGTATAACACACAACACTGAGGTTCAAATAAATTATTTTAAAAGAGAGTATTAGATTTAGAAAGCATTTGGTTAGACTGTAGTCCTCACTCTTTGACTTTACTATAGGTGAGGAAACTGAGGTCCAAATGAAAGAGAGATTTAGCTAGTGTCACATGGAGAATTTGTAGCAGAAGGAGAAATGAAGGCAATCTTGGGCCAGGAGGCTTTCCATACAGCTGCCAAGCCAGGAAATCTTTAGGCAAGTGTAGGGTAGGAAGACAATGCCATTACCTATCAGAGCCAGCCTGCCTTCAGCCAAGAGTCTGTCCTTCCTTCCTCTCCACTGTGCTCATATCACTACTCTGGTGATGGTTCTTCCCCGTGCCCTATCCTTCTTCTAGGAAGCAAAAGTTTCTCCTTTTGGCCATGGGGATCACATGTACCAAGCATATAGGTATAGGGAAGGCCTTTTTTCTCAGAGTTCTTGTGATACTTGTCTTTGTCATTTACCTGGCTTTTAATTTTATACAACCTGGTGAGATCCCTTATGTTGCTCTCCTGTGTTAACTAATCTAATGCTTCTCAACTGGAGATGATCTGCCCCTACCCCGCTCTCCTCAGGACATTTGGCAATTTGGGGTTGTCAAGACTTGGGAGGGGCTGTTACTGGCCTCTACCTCTGGGTAGAGGCCATGGATTCTGCAAAACATCCTACAATAAATAAGATAGCCCCTCACAATGAAGAATAATCTGGTCCAAAATTTCAGTATAGCCAATATTAAGAAACCCTAATCTAGTCTATTTGTAGGCTTCTTCTGCCTTTCTTTCTTCAGCCAGTGCCTCAGTGGTCTGTGAGCTCTCTGTGGACTTAAATGATGACCTCAGTAGATTCAACATAGTAGAGCCTAAGTAAATATTGCTTGGGAGGGGAATGGATTAATGAGTACATGACTCAGGCAGTGAGTCCAGGGGAAAGAGCTTGGGACCATGGTATGAGTCAGGGACCCAAACTTGGTCAGAGCCTCACCACCAACAGGAAAGTCACTAGATCAGTGATATTCAAATTTTGCTCCATGGAGACTTAACATCTCACCCACTGCATCTATTTTATACTAGGGTTTTAAATGTAATTCCTTCTGTACAGAGGTTTCATGGTTTTAAAAATTTGTATACCATTGAGATAGTTCAATCCTAAAGATACTTTTCAACCAAAATCCCTCTGAGAAAGACATATATAAAGATTCTATTTTTAATAGGCTCAAAGAATGCCTCTGTGGCTACAGTTTAAATTCTTCAGTCTTGGGTTGAAAACAATGGCTTACCTGGTGGCATCCTTCTAGTTCTGAGATTGTCCAGTTCCTTCATCTTCTTATACCTGTGCAACAAGCAGTAAGTCTCTCTTCAGGCATATTAAAGCAAAGGGTCTGGGGAGATTCCAGCCCCTGCTCTTACCCTCAGGCAGCTTTCCATGGCCACTAAGGAGGGTCTGGGTCAAGAGTCAACAGGAAATGGCCACAAGGCATACTTAAAGACAGGAGTCTGTAAATGCTGGGAATAAACCAGTGTAGGAGCAGGGATGACCTGAGACCTGACTCAGTGAGATGATCTGGCAGCCTATGAAGGACGTACCTGATTCGTGCCAAGAGCCACAGAGTAAATATAGCTGGAGACACTAAGAGTCAAGAAAAGAAACTTAGTGAGGGAGGGACTGTTCAAGAAAAGAAAGCAAGAGTTTGATGTTAGTGATGAGTGGCAATGGTTGTCTTTACTGAATAGATGTTCAATAAACATACATTTGTAATTATTATTAGAATTCTCATTATCGTCATTTTAAACAAGTTTTCTAGTTTTGCAGAGGGAGGAGCAGGACTAAGCCAGTAACTTAATATAATTGTTAGTGTCAGGTGAGCAGCTTCTGCACATGGCTTGCTGCTTGGCACAGAAACACCTTTTATTGCCGTTACTTCAGTGCTTGCATGGTTCACATGGGAACTTGGCACCCAGAGAAGAGCAGGAATGTGCCCTAAGTCCCACAGCAAGTCACCATGGGAATCAGAATGCAGCTGTGCTGATGCCCAAGTGAGGACACACCAGGCTGCCTCTTAGGAGCACAGTGTTTCCTTCATCTGTAGTACTCTGTCTACAGAGCAGAAAGGCCACTGACATCATTTCATCAAATCTCAACGTTGTCCTAGGAGAGTGCGGAAACACACACAAATGAACAAACAAATAAAGGAACAAGCCATTCCTAGCTTTCAGACCAAGGAGTTGGACTTCACTAGGGGGTGGGGAAATGAGTCCCCCACCCCTGCAGTAGGCCTGCTTAACTCTGGGCCCTGTCAGCATGACCAGCAATCCAATAAGGCAGTACCCCGGCTGCGCCATTAGCTCATTAGGTGGAGGCGAGTGTCTGCATTGATCTGTTTATCTCCCTGGCCCGGGCGCTGGAGAAAGGCCAGCTGTTTCCCTGAGAGCTGCTTTTCCTCTTGACTCATCACAGAGCATCAGGGAAGTCTGCTCCTTTGTCCCTTTCAAGCTCAAGGTTACTGAAGTGTAGAGCAGGAGCTGAACCACAGTGGTGGCTTCTGAGAGCTTTAGACATTGCATCTCCTCCTCTACCCTTTTAATTCCACTCTGGTGACCCCTCAAGGATATAAAGAATGTGGTAGCAGGTGCTTGGGTTTACGAGTAGACAAGTCTCCCTTTGAACCAAGCACAGCTACTTGTATACTAGCTATATGACCTTGGGAAAGTCACTTCTTCTCTCCAAGCCCCAATTTTCTCACTTGTAAAACAAGTCTAATATCACATATATCATGAAATCATTGTGAAGATTCATTGGGATACATCTGCGAGAGGACAGGCATAATGTCTAGCTCAGTGCAGGGCACATAAGAAACATCAGAAAGTTTTATCTGGAGTGCCATATCTGAGACACAGTGTTCTTTTAAGCAAAAAGGATATTATATCTGAAAATTAGGATTTGCTTATGGGATTTTTTTTGTTTTATCTAAAAATATCTGGAAACATAAAGCTATTGCTATACAAATAATACTATTCATAAATGGCTCGTTAAGGATTGACAATATCAAGAACGTATAATTTTCCACCCTAGACTCATTGGTTAAACTATTTAACGAGGCTACATATTTGTTGTCTCCTAGTTGGCATTTTCTTCTTGAAAATGAAATTGTCTAACAAGGTACAAGTTAATTTTATTTAATTACTTTAAAAATTGCAAGTTGCTTATGTGACCTCTTAGCAATAATAATGAGGTCTGGGACATACCAGGTAATATTAGCAAAATGTTTCCCCAACTTCTATAACAACATACTTTTTATTTGATTACATGTTCTTAGTTTGACTAATATCCAACTTTTCATTTTCTAACTTTTTTCTTTTTATGCTCCTGCCCAATTCTTAATTTAATGCTATATAAATATACTCATTGTAAAAATATATCAAAGTAGAATTTAAATTTAAAGTGCTGTTAATACCACAAGTGGACATGTCACTATTTCTCACCAATTTCTTTTCTTTGTATTTTTATACATATTTAAGAAAATGAGTGTCATACTATATTTTCCTTTTTTCACCCAGCATGATATCATGACCATTTCCCATGTTACT
Source organism: Cynopterus sphinx (assembly GCA_030015415.1). Classification (NCBI taxonomy): domain Eukaryota; kingdom Metazoa; phylum Chordata; class Mammalia; order Chiroptera; family Pteropodidae; genus Cynopterus; species Cynopterus sphinx. The sequence continues at coordinate 98,696,378 of CM057387.1, forward strand.
TAAATATTATCCTTGAATACAGTTTTAAAACAATATTTCATAGTATGCATGTGAAAACTTATTTAATCTTATTCTTATTGAATATTTAGATAATTTTCAGATTTTTACTATTATAGTTTAATGAACATTCTTGTACATATGTCTCTATCTGATTATTTTTGCTTTTTTTCTCTGATCATTTTTTTAGAATAGCATTCATTCCACTCTTATCAAATGCATTGACATTACTTTATGGATTACCTATAAAGAAATATGACCCCCTCCCAAGTCCCAGGTTTTACATGTTATGTTGTTAGAGTCTGGGATACCCCCTGGTGGAGACTGCAGAACATCACAAAAACTTGTCACAGATGCCCTGATATGGGAATTCGAAAATTGTGAGTGCATAACCTTTGGAATTTGACATATGCAAAGGAATTGTCTCGCATCCCTCTTCTCTCTCTCTCTCTCTCTCTCTCTCTCTCTCTCTCTCTCTTTCTCTCTCTCTCACACACACACACACGCACACACACACACAGCAGAGCTACAGTAAATTCAAATGGAATAACAAAATGAAAAAATGTAAAAAGCTCAGACATAAAGTTTTTTACAATTTGAAGCCAGGACCCTGGCTGCCCTGGCTTCCTCCCACCCCTTTGCCTGCAGCATCACATTTGGAGGATGTTTCCTCTGTGGTTAGAGATGTCCTAGACTAGAAATCTGCCCATTAGGACACTAGATGGAGCCAGATGGGAAAATTTATGCTCCGACTGCAGTGGAACCATTTTCTTTTCACTTTCCTTTTCGGGAACAGTTGCATGATATGGCTGGTCTCACAGAAAACCTATTTCTCTGATATCCTTCTTCAATTGAGTTGCCCTCAGTCACTCAGTCAGTCATTGAACATTTGCTAAGCCCTTGCCCTGAGTCAGCTGTCAGACACGGAGCTGAGTCAGACACAGTCCCTGCTGTGGAGGAGCTTATGGGTCAGTGAGACAGCCACCAAATTACCAAAATGGTCTCTCTTTACTTTCCCTCATGATTTCTAGACTTCAGGCAGCTGGGCCCAACAGCTTTGCCTAACCATGCATTTTACTTTTCTATCTCATTGCTCTGGTTCTTATAATTTTCTCTTTCATGAGAGCCCCTTCTTTCTTTTCCTTCCTATTTAAATCTTATCTCTATCAGGCCAATCCAAATTCTTCCTCCCCTGGGAAGACTTTCCTGGCTCTTTCCATACAGAAGTCCTCCTTGATTCCTTTAATCCTTTAGTACAGCGTTTCTCAGACTTTGGCATGCATCAGAATCACCTAAAAGATTGGATCCCACTCTCAGTGTTTCCAGTTTAGTAGGTCCGGGATGCAGCTTAAGAATTTGCATTTCTAACAAGTTCCCAGGTGATGCTGATTCTGCTGGCCCAGGGAGCAGACTATGAGAACCACTCGCTTTAGTGGTTTTGAGCACTGACAAGCGCCAAGCATTATGCTACATGTTAGTGATATCCCAGCGACCAAGACAGTCCTTGCCCTCAAGGATAGCAGGAACTGGGGACAGATAGCAGAGATAAACAAATAGGACCACACTTTGCTGTGCCAGAGGAGTGTGAGTAGGGCTCCAGATGTACAAATACAGATGAAATTAACTGTTTCTGTGGTGTTGGGAGGACCAAAAGCTTCCCAAAGAAAGTGGCATTTGAGCTGCCCTTGAAGGATGACTAAGACTTTGGGAGGAACAGAAAGGTCAACAGCATGTGCCAAGGCATAGAGGTACAAAAAGCCATAGCATATTCAGAGTGTGACAAAAGATTTATGAGGTGTGGGAAATGGGGAGAATGGGCAGTATCCTTAGAAAGGTGAGTGCAATAGGAGATAAAACTGGAGAGGTCAGCATAAAGACCTTGAATGCCATGCTAAGAAGTTTTGAGTTCATCCCTGGATAAAGAAGTAAAACAAAAATAACATGATGAAGATTTCCTCATGGAAGAATCAGTCTGACTGCAATGTGGAGTTTGGACTGCCAATGGCAGGACTGGAGGAGTGAGACCAGTATGGCGGCTGTTGCAACAGTCTAGGCAGGAAACTAGAGCATGAGGAAGGAGAAGACATGACAGATTTGGGAGATCTGGTCAGCTCGGGCTTAATGCTGCACATCGGAGGGAGAAATGCAAAGGTGTTTGGAAACACAGTTCAGCTCTGCTGTTCCCCCCACTTCTCTTACCAGATCCCTATCCTTGTTTTCTTGCCTGCCTCCTATAACAAAGTCCTGCCTGTCTCTGTAGTGGAGCACACACCTCCTGGACTTCTTGGCCTCCAATCCCATTTCCTTCCAGGGACTGTAATCCTGCCTTCATCCCCAAGTTTCTTGTCAGATCTGTCTTTTTGTGAGGATCAAATACTGTAACAGATGTGAAAAAGCTTTGAGGTGTCACTGTGTCGATGGAACCTGTAGCTTCCTGTGGAAGCCATTTCCACTGACTACAAATCCTAATTTTGGTAAAATTTATCTTTCAGTTGAGCAGAATCCTTTTATTTAACCCAAGGAAATTCAAGTTAGACAACCAGGAAGGCCTTTGCAAAAGTGAACCAAAAAGCCCTGGAAATCAAGGCACCCTTTAAGGAGTTTGAAAATGATGTGGCTATTTAATCATTTAAGAAATAGTTATGAAAACCTGTTCTGTGCCAGGCATCATTCTTAGCACTTGGGATATATCAGTGAGCAAAGTGCATACTCTCGTCAAGCTTATAGGTTATGGAGGAGAGAAATAATAAGTGTAGTAAGTAAATTAGATAGAACATTAAAAGGTAATAGATACTATGGGAACAAAGTAAAAGAAGATATAAGGGGATATCTGCCTCTTTTCTGTGATGTACCTAGCTCAGTGTTGAAATAGAATATGTAAATAAATTTCTTTTAATTTTTGCATATTTCTGATTAATAATCAATAATGAATTCATATTCATTAAATGAAACTTAGAAAATTCAAGAAGATAGGATGATGATGATGATGATGATGATGATAAATCATCTCTGTCCCATCACCCAAAGACAGTCATTATTATTATTTGGATGTGTATTTTCTTCCTGAAATGGATTATGTTATTTGCAGCTATGATCCCCATATGTTCACTGCTTCATTCATTTAACAAAGGTTTTTCCATCATCTCATGTGCTACAGTCTCTGTGAGAGGCATATGGAACAATAGGAAAATACAGATTTTGGAGACAGTCTTTGCTGTGCCTTTACCAGCTATGTGGCCTTAAATAAGTTATTCAACTTCTCTGAGTCTTTATTTCTCTATCTGTAAACTGGAGACTGGGATCCCTGGCACAGTGTTGTCATGAGGACTAAATGATTTTAATGAGACAGGGCCTAGAAAGCACCTGGCACACAATCAGTACTTAATAAGTATGAGCTTCTCTCTCCTTTTTCCATTCAGCCATGGACCATGCTAAGCACTGTGGAAGACATAGCCTTGCCCTCTTTGAGTTTAGCATCCAGCTGGATCAATTAGGTAGGAGTCAGGGTAGATGCCCACCCCCCCACCCCCCAAAAAGAATGATAAATAAAATTTAGACAAAGATTCTGGGAAGGATGTTCCAGGTTTGTTCAAGACTCCACAAGCAAGAGAATATAAGGAGAACTGGAAAAAGTCAAAAAAGTTCAAGATGGCTGGAATTTAGTGGGGAGCGATGAGAGCAGAAGTCACTGCTGACACAAATTAAAGGCAGCTCCTGAGAACAGTGTGTCCTTGAAGGAATTTTGGCAGAGGAATGACATGGTCAATTTTGCATCTTAGAAAGATACTTCTAACTTCAATGTGGAGATTACTGGAGCCAGAGAGACCGGGGCAGGAGGTTATTGTAGTGATCAACATGAGACATTATAGAGCCTTTACCTGGGATAGTAGTTGTGAGGATGGAGAGGTGGACATTTTAAGGTCTTTGTATGACCTAGAATTGATTGGATGTCAATGGGAGAGCTGAATGGTGGGTGGAATCTAGAGTGGTACCAGGTTTCTAGCCTCGGTAACTGAGGAGTTAGTGATACCATACACTGAGGGAGACAACTCACTGGGGGACGAGCAGATTTTGGTGAAAAACTCGAGACCTCAGTTGAAGACATGTAGTTTTTGAGGTCCCTGTGGAACATCGTTCTAGCTATACCAGGTCATGTTCTCAGACCAGTCTGTCTAGCCCTTGCTCTCAAACAGCCTACCTTCTTTCCCAATTTGGTCATATTGGCCAGGAATTACCATTCCTGGCAGACAGATCTAGAATACTGTAATAGAAGCCATCTTAAGTGAGAGGGGTCCAGAATCTGCATGGGGAATTGGGGTTTTATTACCAGTTTGGAATTTATACAAATAGTTTATTAAAAAGTTGACCTTGTGATTAATTAGGATAGTTGTTTAATGAAGATCAGACAATACACCAGGATTTGGGTATCACATTTCTCAAACCAAAAATTTTGACAAGGTGTAATGACATTTTTTTCCGATTTGACAGTTTACATGAAAGATCTCATAGAGATTTAAAAGTTATGTCAATACCTGTTATACATTTAACAAATTTCCATTCAGAAAGAATAATAAGATTACTCTCTTTCATTCATTCTCCACACATTTACCAGAGAGAGCTTATGGTCAGGCCCTGTGCCAATTTAGGAACACTGAGATGAAAGAGTCCCTGCTGGTGAAGACTTCGCATCTAGTGTGGAAAACAGTCAAGAAAGCAGAAAGTGGCAAGACAGAGAAACATTAGGATACATGCCAAAAATGAGATACAGAGGAGAATGTGGGTAAAGGGATCCTTAGGGAAAAGGAGGCTCATGATATTAACTCCATCACAGGTTTCTCTTGGCTTCAAATAAATCTTATTACTCAATATTTAACAAATTATTTTTTTACCAAAAGATTATTGGCACAGCTCTGAGTAATACATTTAGATTATTAAGGGAGATCCGACAGCTTTGGTGGTTATCAACAATATTCTGCAATCCCACAAAGCTGATAAGTAGAGAAAATGACTCAGAATACTGTTTATCCCTGGGCTGAGACCAAACAAAAAAAAGAAAAATAACATTTTTTATTTTTGATGTTTGGAATACTCATGTTCTCCTTATGGGGAAAAAACACTTAAAAAATTTACAGTAGTCCAAATATAATGTATGTATGTATGTATGTATGTATGTATGTATGTATGTATGTGTGTGTGTATATATATATATATATATATATATATATATATATATATATATATATATTACATTTTTTTATTTATCTGTTGTCAAACATTTAGGTTGTTTCCATATCTTAACTGTTATGAATAATGCTGTACTGAACATGGGAGTGCAGGTATCTCTTCAAGATACTGATTTCATTTTCTTTGGACATATATCTAAAAGGAGGATTGCTGAATCATCAGGTAGTTATATTTTTAATTTTTCGAGGACCCTCCATAATGTTTTCCATAATGACTCCACCAATTTACATTCCCACCAACAGTGCACAGGGTTCCCTTTTCTTTATATACTCACACTTGTTATCTTTTGTCTTTTTCATAATAGCCATTCTAGTGGATGTGAGGTGATATCTCATTCTGGTTTCAATTTGCGTTTCTCTGATGATTAGTAATATTGAGCACATTTTCATATACTGGTTAGCCATTTGTATTTCTTCTTTTGAAAAATATCTTTCATGTCCTTTGACCATTTTTTAACCAAGTTATTTGTTTCTTTGTTATTTAGTTGTATTAGTTCCTAATATATTTTGAGTATTAATGTCCTTTTACTCTGTTAGTTGTTTCCTTTGCTGTGCAGAATCTTTTTAATTTAATGCCATTCACCTTGTCTATTTTTACTGTTGTTGCCTGTGCTTTTGGTGTCATATCTAAAATGTCATTGTCCAGACAAATGTCAAAGGATTTTCTTTAATCTTTTTTTCTAATAGTTTTATAGTTTCAGGTCTTACATTTAATTCTTTAATCTTTTTCAAGTTGGTTTTGGTATATGGTGTGAGATAAGGGTCCAAGTTCATTCTTCCACATGAGTATATCTAATTGTCCTAACATTGTTTATTGAAGAGAGTATCCTTTCCCTATAGTGTATTATTGACACCCTTGTCAAGGATCAGGTGACCTAGCTATATGGATTTATTTCTGGGTTCTCTGTTCTGTTGTATGGATTTATATGTCTGTTTTATGCCAAACCCATAATGTTTTGGTTACTGCAGCTTTTTAATATATTTTGAAATCAGGAAATGTGATGCCTCCAACTTTGTTCTTTTTGCTCAAGATTGTGGTGGTTATTCAGATTGTTTTTGCTTCTGTACAAATTTGAGGATTGTTCTTTTATTTCACTGAAGAATATCATTGGAGTTTTGGTAGAAATTGCACTGAATCTGTAGATCACTTTGGATAGTATGGACATTTTAATGTTAATTCTTCTAATCCATGAACATAGGATGTCTTTCCATTTATTTTTATCTTATTTCTTTCATCAGTGTTTTGTAATTTTCCATGTACAAGCCTTTCCCAAGATTGGTAAAGTTTATTCCTAAGTATTTTATTTTTTTTATTGCTATTGTGAATGGAATTGTTTTTTAATTTTCTCTTTGGATAATTCATTGTGTATAAAATCACAACTGACTTTTATATGTTAATATTGTATCCTGCAACTTCACTGAATTTTTTATTCTAAATGGTTTTTTGTTGAGTTTCTGTATGCCTAGGTTTTTTTCTAGATTCTTGTTAAATGTACATGACTATGAACCGAATGCATAACATGCCCACATTTGGGCAAGTAACTCTAATTTATATTCATCTTTTCTGGCTTCAGTGTATTCTATTGTAACACTCACTGACTTAATGCCTTCTCTTATTATTTATAAAACATTGAAATTTCTAGGACTTTGCTGTCTTAGATAAGATAATAGGCCAGAGTATGCTAAACTGGAAATATTCCAGAAACTCAGGGGTGAATGTTTGCTCTAATCATTGGATCAATTGCCATTTTTGACACTAAATTTCTGCTAATGTGAAGATGTAAGATGCTAGACTGTTACCACTTTGGTCCCTAGAATCCCTAGATGCATTTTCATGGTATAATTTCCAAGGTATGGTGACTTCTCTTTTAGAATCAAAGAGACAGGACACAAATTGACATAGATAAATATGCTGAGATGAGTGGTAAAACAGTTTAAAATCCACTTACTTGAGTTCAACAGACATTTACTACACACTTTTTTGAAAGCATCCAGACTAGTATTTGAATCTCGGCCATACCACATGGTTTCCGGTCCTCTCTATGAGCCTGTTTGCTTACTCCTTGATTGGAAATAATGTTACCTACTCCAATGACTATTAATGAAATTAAATTAAATGATGAAAAACAGTGGTTCTCAACCCAGGCTGTGTCTTAGTATCACCTAGGAAGGTTAAAAAACATACTCCTTCCCCTAGAGCAGAGGTCCTCAATCCTCAGCTGCAGACCAGTACCAGTCCGTGGCCCATTAGGACCACATGCCAGTGAGCAAAGCTTCATCTGTATCTGCAGCCACTCCCCAGCGCTAGCATTACCACTTCAACTCCACCTCAGATCATCAGGCATTCAATTCTCATAGGAACGCCTGCTCCTGGTGTCAAAAAGGTTGGGGACCACTACCCTAGAATGTGATTTAATTGGTTTGGTGTGGGGTCAGAGCTTTGGTCATCTCTAAAACTCCCCAGGTGATTGTAATGAGCATCCTGGGTTTAGAAGCAGTGAAATATATGAAAGTTCCTGTCTCAGTGCCTGACATTTTATAGGGACCCAGATCTCTTTCTCTCCCTCATGTGCCAGACTCTGTTGGGCACTGGGGATACAAAGTTCAGACACACCCCTATCCTCAAGATGCTCCCAGGCTCCTGGGGGAAGATAGACAAGGAAGGAAATCATTACTCTGCAGTGTGGTCACTACAAGAGGAGATTTGAGTAAAGAAGAGAAGGCATGCTGGACTATCAACAGTCTCAGGCAATCTAGGGGATTTGGTACCATTTGGACACATTTCCACCTAGACAAATGACCAGGGTTCCAGTCTGGCTCTGCACTAACCTATTATATGGTTATAGGCAAAGTCTCTTTCTCTCGTTACTGCTTGAGTTTTTCATCTATTAAACAACATCAGCAATGACAGAGTGGTTTATAATCTCTCCTCCACCCACCTCACAAGGCTTCTAGGGCATGAAAGAATGAGCAAAAAACATCTTATAAACATATAGTTAATTGCATGCATGTTCTGTGAGGGAGAACTACTGCTTTCATATCAACATTAAACATGGTAAAGTCTTCTCTATCTTAAAACAAAACAATAAATCTTCAATCCTGTGTCCCCTTCAGGTTCTCTCTTCCTCTCCCTCTCCCACTCCCTATTCCACTCCCTCTCTATCTCTGCTCACGGTTTTAAAAGATATTTACTGCACTTGCTATCTCTACTCCTTATTTCCCACTCATTTCTTGTCCCTTTACAGTCTGGCTTCTGCTCCCTTCAGTTCTACTGAAGCTGCTCTGTCAAGATCATCAAATGCTGTTCTGGTTTTTAGTGTGACACCACTGACGTCTCACTTCTTCTGGAAATACTACTTTCCATGGGCTTCTGTGGCAGAGCATTCTGCCCGGCACCCTTCTGTCTCCTTGGCCATACCTTTCCAATATTCTTTTTAGCAACTCTAATTATGGTTTAGATGCTGGAATTTGTCAGGGTCCTGTTCAAGGCTGTCTTCTCTTTTCATTCTCTAGAGCCTCGCTGCTCAATCTCTTTCTTGGCTTCAATTATCATTCCTCTGCAGCAGACACCCAACCCTGTGCCCCTTTTGCTTCCTTTGGTGCTAAAACTTTTCTGACTTCCCTCATAATAGAGAGGTTAAATGTCTTAAGCAAGTTCACCCAGCGGGCTAGTGGAGGAGTTAGAACTCTTCATGGGCAGGAATTGTGTTCCATTCTCCTTTCAATCCTGGTGCCTAGCACAGGGCCTTGCACAAAGTTGGAACTCATCACCTGTCACCAAATAAGATTTAAAAGTTTGGTGATCTAATGTACAGCATGGTAATTATAACTAATGATACTGTATCATATATTTGAATGTTGCTAGAGAGTAGGTCTAAGATGTTCTCACCACAAAAGAAATGGCAGTTATGTGATGGAGGTAGTGCTGTGCTGGCAATTTTTTTTGAAACGTACAAATGTATCAAATCAATGTGTTGTGGACCTTAAGTTTACACAGTTATTTATAAATTATATCTCAATAAAGCTAGAAAAAAAACCTAAAAATAGTTATCAAGTGAAACAATAAATGGGAGAATGGAATTTTAAGAAATAAATTCAAAAGCAAGATGAATGAGCTTGACGAGTTCAGAAACAGGCTATATTCTTTTTTAAAGGGTCTCATAAAACTAATTAAAAAAATAGTTTTGTCCAGAAACATCCAAGAATCCCGTTTAATAATAGCCAACAAAGCAGCAAGCATCTGTGCTGACTCAGCCTTCTGCTGTTAGCAGCCGTGCCTCCTGGAAATGAATGAAGGAAACTCAAAGGCCTGGGAATGTTTTACTGATGTGGTATAGATTAGTTTGGGTAGTGAAGATTGGAAGGAATATAAATAACCCATAACAGAAATGAGTTGCCATATGAAACAAGTCCATTTGGTAAAAATACTTTAATAACAAGCAGCAATTATGGCCACCTCTTTTCCTCTCCCAGATGTGCCATGTCATTTCCTCAGGAATGCCTCAGCATTGAACCCAGTGGACAGGGTGCCCATGGGCAGTTTACTGAAGGAAAAAAAAAGCCTGTAAGAACTGTCATTCTTTCCCTTGCTTCTGTCACCCCATGATTTGTTTGTGAAATTCCTAAATTTGGTCATGAGCTGACTGTTTTGACAGTCTGTCTTAATGACTGTTTTTCTTGAGCTCTTGGGGGTCTGCATAATTTTTTGCATCTGGGTGATATGGAAAGACTTTCTTTTTATTAAGAGCCAGGTAGCTTCTTAAAATGTCTCTTAGAGAATCTATCATTCCAGAAGTCTTCATTAAGAACTGCAGGGCCCTGTTGCTGAAAAATAACTTTCTTCCCTTTGAGCTGCAACTAAAAGTGAATTTTAATTATTTTAGTAGATCATTTTAGAGAGAGAGAATTTTGATAGATAATCATGTTCAGTGAATTTTATTTAGCCCTCGAACATTATAGTTTAGTTTCATCTCACTTCAAATGAGACCAGTGGCATTTACTGAATATCTACTATCCACTTTAATAGCCAGGATTGCCTTCTGGAAGCCTCAACTATGTGGGATACACAAAACTAATGGCCTCTTGGTAGAAGTCACAAGGTTCTGCTAATTACATCATATTGAGACAAAATTAAAATTAATTGAGGAAGTCCTTTCTAATTGAGTCTATTTACTTCCTTTTGCTCATTCCAAGAACTAAACATCTGACTGCTAAACATAGTCAGATAGGGTCCATCAGGTTCAAATATTTGTCACAATACTAGGAGGGAGTAACAAAATCAGGATTTATGGAAGAGCAAGAAGACTTAGAATGAAAACTCTGAATGGAATGAGAAATATACACAGGTGACCGTGCAGGAAACTTGATCATGAACATATCCCAAGGCATTTAGTAGAGTTCTGGTATATGCTTTCAATTTCTTCTCAATAAGGAGTTTATGGAAACTTGTGGTCACATGTAACTAAAGAATGGTGTGCATTCCGGATGTTCTGTATTTTTCTTTTCCTGCCTTGCATATGCCTTGGCATCTTCCTCTCTCTCATGTGTTGACTGTTTTTGTCCCTAGCAACTTGGTATTGAGATATCACTTCCTAGGAATAGGAGATTTATTATTTGAGGAAAACTTTTAGCCACTGCTTATGTGTTTACCCTAAATGCACTTTAACTGCAGTCTACAACAATGGTGTTCCTGAGCAAGGTTTTCATTTTTCCAGTGGACTTTACAAAATGGCCACTGCTTATGAATCATTTCAGTGGGAATTCTTTATTCCTGTGCATATTTATGATGCGCACATGTCTTTGTCACTAACCTGAGTTTGCTGCAGCCTATGGCTTTAACTTTCTGCCACTGCTATGGAGGTGGAGAGGAAAGTTTGCTTTTGATCCTTTCAACAGGAGGAGTAAATTCCTTATTGGGTCTTGAGATGAAAACAGACAGAATCGCTGTGATCACCATGGCATTTCTTATGTCACGTTAACTACTTTATAACCACTATTGCAGTCATGTGCATTCAAATTAGCACATTCTCCACATAGTCCAAACACTCCAATTATCATTCAGCCCTATTTACTTCACTTTAGACATGCTCAAATAAACCTAGCTATCTTATTTAGTAGCCTAAAACAGTTTAGGAGCAGCAAATGTAAAGAGATTGGGAGGATTTGTAAGAGGCAGACACAGTTAACAATATAACTACATGGAGAAGCCAATAATCATTTATAAGCTAACCAAATAAGGCAAAGGCATAGTGATTTCAGAGTAGATGCAAAAATAGTCCTGCAAAAAACAAATTAGGGCAAGGTTAATTTATGTTTAGTTTTGGCTATATAGAAACATAAGAAAAGATATGATGTGATATATGAAAATTGTGTTCGAATTACTTAAAACTGATAAGAAAGCTTTGGAAGTTGCTGAATTGTCTGGAAATCAATGTATATGGAAAGACTAGGGCTCTGAGGGAGGATTGTCTGTGGAGTAACAGACCTGGGTTCAATTTGCAACTCTTTTCTAGCTGTAGAATGGGAAAATTAGTTAACCTTTCTTAGCTGTTTTCTTCACTGGCACATTGCTACTGTTCAGTATACTAAAATATCCTTCTTTCTGTAACCTTTGGACAATTTAGGTTATACAAGACATTTCTGTACTTGAAAATGCCATTGCAATAAAGCCATAAGCTCCTTTATAGGGAATTTATTTTGTTTTTAGGGAGGTTTACAACTTGCCTATAAAATTACAAATGACATCAGAAAGCATGAAGAAGAGAAAAAAAGAAATACTATATTGTTAGAATCTTTTCTCCAGGCCACTGTAAAAGGCAACTGATGTCAAAGACTTTGCCAGCCCATGATTTGGGGCAACCCTATGAAGTGATTGGAATTTGGCATGATCATAGGATATCAGCTGAAGCCTGGAGGAGTGAATCACAATTTGATTGAGAGTTGTTCTCTTATAAGGTCAGGACCAAGTTACTGCCTTCCCAAAAGGAACAGTCATAACAGGCGGGGCTCTTAGAAAAGGAGTCTACCCAAACTTTTGAGGAGAGGGGAGAAGAAGGAGCTTGGAACGTTCACCGAAAAATCTTAAAGTCAACTTTTCCTAGTCTTGCCTTCTCCAGATACTCATTGGGGAATGTGCGAACACACACACACACACATGCACACGCACATGCACAGCTCTTTTAACTATTCATACTTCTGCTCAATCATTCTTCCTTTCTTGATCTGGCAAACTCATGTACCAAAGACTGGGTGCTGTTTTTAACTCTTCTGAGATCTCTTCCAAGATTCCTCAGGCTGAATTTTGAGGCTTCTCCCTTGGGTCTCTGTAACCCTGCATTTAACACACTGCCATCACATCATGACCCCTCTGGATTTAAACTTTGTCTAGAACTTATTACCTACAATGTGACTGGAACGTAGCCCATACCCAGATAAGGTGATTCAAGCTGACTTAGATAAGGGTCAGGGGCTCCAAAAGGTTACAGAAGAAGGTCATTTCAGGGTGAGGACCTCTGTGCTGGGTAATGAAAAACTGTGTAGACTAAAGCCTCCTTCCAGTTAGTTGGGATAAACCTTCAGACCACCTTGCCAGCAGGCTTTTTCTCCCTGGCTTGCTCCAGGGAGATCGTAACCACTTCTGCTTTTGAGGGAACCACATGGTCCTTTGAAAACTTTCTTCAGGCCCCCCAAAAGTAAACAGAAATACTCATTTATTGAGCACTATAGTATGCTAGCTGCATTATTTTATATAAACCTTGTCACGACCTGTGTGATATTATTAGGCCTCATCTTCTAGATGAGAAAACAGAAGTTCTAAGGCTTTCCCAAAGCCATAGAGCTAAATACAAGAGGTAGAAAGATTCCCTTCAGTCTCTCACTCTCTCTTTTTTTTTTTTTTTTTTTTTTTTTGTCACTTAGATTCAATAAAGAAAGGCAAAGTTGCATGGGGACACAAATGGCAAATGTTGATGGTAAAGCCTGAATACTTCAAAGCTTAGAAAGTGCTTTCCACATGCAAGACTACATTGAGTCTACACACAGCCCTGAAAAGTACTCAGTGTAAGGGTCACCCACATTGTCCACCTAGGTAAGCAAGGTGCAGAAAGGTTAAGTGGCATCCCTAGTGTCACACAGTTTAGGTCATAGACCTCACAACCATGTCCCATAGCTTCGCTGACCTGATGGCTTTCACAGTTGATGTAGACTCAGCTCTGACATGCAATGACAGCAGAGCAGCTTTTGTGTGTGCAGAAGGAGACTTGTCTTCTTCAATCATCTGGAGCAGAATGTACTTATTTACTTATTTATAGCTCACATCATCCCTCTACAGATTTAAAATGATTTTATGTTGTATTAAGCCACCTAATCACATAAGCCAGTTAATCCAAATCATTCGATGTCTTTGTTTTCGTGACAAGAAATAACCAAATTGGATAAAATTTTACCACACCTTTCCTTCCTCACAAATCTTCTCTAGCAAGGCCTCCTCGTTCCACCTTCCACCTCCCTCCCTCCTGGCAAACTGTGGGCAATATCATCACCAACCACCCTGTTTCTCACATTCGTACCTCTGTATATGCTGTTCCATTTGTTCCTCCAACCTATGGGCCCATCTCAGCTCCAAGGCCTACCTCCCTCACCCTTAATCCCTGCCAACTTAACTTAATCATCCTCTCTGTACACCCCTTGAGAGCAGGGATTTTATTAGTTTTATTCCCTATTATCCCTGATGCCTATAATAGTATCTGATACATAGTAAGTGGTCAGGCGACATTTCTCAAATAAATGAATAAATATTAACTAGGTGTCATCATACAGTGAAGATTGGAGGGCCTTAACCTAATGGTTATGGTAGTGCCATGTTTGATTTTTGAGTAATATTTAGAACAATTGATGTTGACAATGGGTGCAATCATCATCTGTGAGTTTAAGTGAGATGAGGTGGGCCTGAACTTTACACACAGGCACTGGAGTCAGTACTTGGACAAATTACTTAAGCCTTCTATGCCTTAGTTTTCCCCTCTGTAAAAAGGAGATAATGCTAAGTGTCAATGGGTGATTGAGAGGATAAAATACATGTAAAATGTAAAGAACAAGAAGTTCTTAAGAACTGATAGCTGTTATTGTTTTCCTCAAAAAGAAACCTCCGTATGAAATGCACTGATTCCACGTCTCCTTAATTCGTTGTTGTGTGTTGTATCTGTGTTTTTAGTTTCAGTCAAAGCATTATTTATTATCAATGATTTTCACATTGCTTTTTGTTACCAAACATTGTTGCAGTATTTAAAAGTGGTAAATGTAAAACCAGAATGCCTACAAGCATAGAAAAGGACTTCTTGAATACAGCGAGCTTTTTGTTTCACTCCTGCTGAGTGTCTTTGATAGAGTGGCTGGTAGGATGAAAGATGCTGAAGGTTGAGGACACTTGAAAAAGACAAGGCTTTGCAGCAAATGAGTAACTCACAATTTTTGTTTCTGTCTCCTAATGATCCCTTGCTAGTTACCTAGGCTCATCATTACCTATTCTCTTCTGTATCAGCCCTTGGGTAGAATGAAGGGTCTAATTAAATTAAGCCATTGGATAGTAATTATAATTTTTGAAATAGAAAATTCTACACAGAATGTGATCATATTTATTACTGAGTGTCATATGCCTTGCAGCTGCAGGCTGGGTGCAGTTATCCACCTATGACAATGGGGAGAAGCATGAGCCAATTGGAGCAACACTGTTAGGCTTGGTAATAATTCTTACATTGAAGTTTTTCTCCTTCAGTAATTTCACATTTCTTCTTAGGAAATCAAAACTGGCCCTCAGTCTTTGTGGACAATAATAATGATGACTAACATTTATTGAGCCATTACCTCTTGCCAAGTACTGTTTTAAGAGCTATACATTTATTAACTTACTTAATCCTCATAATTACCCTATGAGGTAGGTTTTATTTATCCCCATTTTACAGATAAGCAGAGGTAGTGTTTTTTATTATATCTCCATTTTACATATGAGCAAACAGAGGCACAGAAAGGTGAATAATTTTCCCAAGTTTGTACAACCAAGAATTGGTTGAACTAATATTTTAATACAGGCAAATAGCCCCCCAAATTTTATGCTTAACCTTAGACTAAACTGCCTCCTGCAGATAAAGTTCATGCACCTCAGAAACTTCCTCACTTAAACCATCAAATAAACATTTGACACACTACTCATGTCATGATCCATGCTATTCATGAAGATTTAGAGACAAACTGTATAGTTTGAACTATGACAGCAATCCATGAGTGTGTGTGTTTCACAACCACAGTGAATAATTGAGACAGTTTTATTAATGCTGCATATTTTCTTTCAGGTGTGTAGCTCTTCTTCATCTACAGCTGACTTGTCCTCTCGTCACTCATTTTCACTGTAATCTCAGAATCATGAGATTGTAGAGAAGAAGGCATCTTAGACATTATTTTACTGATGGGGAAACCAAAAATCAGGGAATGGGAACAACTTGTTTAGTGTCACATCTAGAGTTCCTTGTGGTCAATAATGGTATCTTATCTGTCTTCATCCTCTCGTTGTCCAGCACAAGTCTGACTCCATAGGTACTCAAGACAGAGTCTGAGAATGGAATGAATGTGGTACCAGGCAAGGCATGAAAGGCAAGGAGAGTCCAGGACATGCCTCTAGAAGCAGTGCAAATGCTGAGTAACAGACCCAGACCTGGTGACACCAGTAGAGCCACCACTTGATGTCCAAGGCCCACAAGAATCTCCCATTAAGCTGACACATTTAATCTACAAGATGAAGTAGGAAGCTTCCAGTGGATAGACTGAGCCCAGAGACTGGGGAGGCAGGCCAAGTCAGCAAAAAACAGCAGGTTAGCACCAGCAACATTGCTCACAGGAAGCAAAGCCTAAAGCCCAAACCTGAGGCACCAACAGTGTGTCTGGTACACTAGATGCTGAATAGTATTCAGACTCTTGGAAGGAGTCCAGAAGGAGCAAATAGACTTAGAGGGAAAATGAAAGGAGACTTCCATAGAGGTGCAAGAGAAAGGATCAGAAGGGACCTAATCAGAGCTGCAAATAAATATTATACTGGGAAATACATGTTCTGATAAAAGGAAGCACCTATGAGTCACCAAACCAAAGCAGGACATGAGTTCAAAGCAGAGGGGCCAACTTATATATAGACAAGGAGAAAGTTTCCTTCCAGAAACTACAAGCAATTTAGTATGTCTAGAGCCAAGTCCTGCCAAAAGTTGGCAGAAGGCAAGATGGCTGCAGAAAATGACAGGGCCACATCAGGAAAGGCCTCATACATGCCACCCTAAGGATCTTGGACTGAGGCTCACAGGAGTTATAGAAAAGAAGTAGCAGGGAAATGAAATAGTCATACGTGCCTTTTAGAAACATTATTTTGGTCCGTGGTGTGAAGGATCAGTTGGAAAATGCAAGTCTGGATATGGGTAGATTAGAGAAGAAGCTGTTGCACTAATGTAGGTAAAAGATAATAAGATTTGACCCAGGGATGTGGTAATGGGGAGAGGAACAGGAGATAGAGGTGAAAGGCAGGATGAGGCCCTCCGTCAATACTGAATATATCTCACTAAATGGCACAGGTTGGGAGATTCTAAAACCTAGATGCTGTCCTTTAGCTCTCACTTTCCCTCACTCCACTCCTCCCCATCCAGTCCACCACCAGTCCTTTCTTTTTTAACTTTTTTAACTTTGGATTCTTCTGTTTCTCACCATTTTCAATGCTTTCACTCTAAATTTTCACCATTTTCCTCCTGAGTTTTTATAGCTTCCTAACTGTTCACTCTAAATCCACTTGTGCCTTCTGCTCCAACCACCACCATATATTCCCTACCCATTTTCCTCATCACAACCAGCTCTTTTGTTTGTTTTTAATCTTAAACAATTTTAACTGAGATGTCCTTGACACAGATTGGACTGCGCATAGTTAAAGTGTACAATTTGATAAATTTTAGCATATTTATACTTCCTGGAAACCATTGCCACAATCGGAAAATGAACAATCTACCATCTCCCCAAAGTTCCCTTGTGTCCCTTTATAATCTCTTTCTCTCATCCCTCCCCAATTCCACTCATCCCCAGATAGCCATTGATCTTTGTGTCACTATAGATTTGTTAGCATTTTCCAGAGTTTATATAAACAGAATTATACAGCATTTTTCTAGAATTTTATAAAAATGGAACATACAGTTTATGTACTCTTTTTTGCAGGGGGGAGTGGGGTCAGGCTTCTTTTATTCTGTATAACTATTTTGAGATTCAACCATATTATTATGTGTATCAGTGGTTCCTTTTAATTGCTGGATGGTATTCTATTGCATGGATATACCTCAGTTTGTTTATCCATTCCCTTGTTGGTACACATTTGAATTAATGCCAGATTTTGGCTTTTACAAATAAAGCTACTTTAAATAGTCATGTGCAATTCTTTATAAGGACATATACTTTTATTTCACTTGGGGAATCATTTTTTAAGACTCTGCCCAAACTTTTTTTTTCAAAGTGGCAGCACCTTTTTACATTCCCACAGCAGTGTATGAAAGTTCTAGCTCCTGCATTACTCCCCAATATTTAGCATAGGCAGCTTTTTAATTTTAATTATGCCATTCTAATAGGTGTGTAATGGTGTCTCATTATAGTTTTAATTTGCATTTCCCTAATGAATAATGATGCTGAGCATTTTTTCATGTACTTATTTGCCATCTGTTTCCATCTTTTGGTTAACTGTCTGTTCACATATTTTTCCCACTTTTTGTTGGGTTGCTTCTTTTCTTTTTGAATTTTAAGAGTTCTTTATACATATTTGGGATTCAAGCCCTTTATCATATGTACTATTTGTAAGTATTTTATCCCAGTCCATGGCTTGTCTTTTAGTTCTCTTAACAATTTTTTTTAAATGAGCAGAAGCTGTTGAATTTTTATCAAGGTCTATTTATCAGTTTATTTTTTTTATGCATCATGCCTTTTGTATTGTATCTAAGACTTCTTTGACTTATCCAGGGTTACAATGATTTTCTCATGTTTTCTTCTAGAAGTTTTAGAGTTTTAGAGTTGACATTTCTGTTTATAAGCCATTTTGGTTTGATTTTTATATGTGATTTTAGGTATAGATCAAGATTCTCTCTTTTTTTTTTTTAATATGGACAACCAATTTTCCTAGCTCCATTTGTTGAAAAGATTGTTTTTTCTCCACTCAATTGCCTTCACATCTTTGTTGAAAATTAGTTGTCTATATATATATGTGGATCTATTTCCGAACTCTATTCTGTTTCATGGATCTAATTATGCGAAAACCACACTGTCTTGATTGCCGTAGGTTTATAATAAGTCTTGAAATCAGGGAGTGTTAGTACTTCAACTTTGTTCTTTTTCAAAGTTATTTTGGCTATTCTAGGTCTTTTGCATTTCCATATGAATTTCAGAATTAGTATGTCATTTTATATAACAAAGCCTGCTGGGATTTCGTGATTTTTTTTACAATACGAATCTAATCATGCCCACCACCCTCCCCCCCCTTTTAAACTCTTCATTGGCTTCTCTCATGCTTAGACTGACTTGCTTTCCAGATTTTATTTCCTGGCTTAGAAGGTTCTGCAGGCTCTAGACTCTTCCTCTTCTCCAGTCTCATTTTTCTTGGCCCTATGCTCTACACTCCAGGCACTCTGGTCTCTTTCAGTTCTGTGAATATGCCATAAT
Organism: Cynopterus sphinx; assembly: GCA_030015415.1. Taxonomy (NCBI): domain Eukaryota; kingdom Metazoa; phylum Chordata; class Mammalia; order Chiroptera; family Pteropodidae; genus Cynopterus; species Cynopterus sphinx. The sequence continues at coordinate 98,715,337 of CM057387.1, forward strand.
TCCTCATTGCTCAGAGCCTTTACAAGCACTGTCCACTCTGCCAGGAGCACTCCAGCCCCGCTCCACGCACGTCTCTTCCACCTTCTTAACTCCAAATGTCTCTTCCTCATGGGAATGGGGGAACAGGGCCTGGAGGAGAAGCTGAGCAAAAACACACACACAAAAAAAAGGAAAACAAAAAACCCTATTAAATAATTGTTTAGTAATTCCATCTTTCCTTTTTATTCAAGCAACTGTTTAGCCTAACTGAAACACTGTTTCATTTCATTTTCCACTTGTTAGAAATGAGGCAAAAGAAGTTCGCCACCCCTGCAAACTATAGGCCTTGTAGTCGTGTTAGAAAACAAAACTGTATTCTATACTTTTTGAGATTGGCAGAGGAATCTCAGAAAAGAACCACTCCATGTCGGCAGCCTGCAGTAGCTCTACACCTGCTCTTTTGTTTCTATCATCCATTCCCTTCTCCCAGGAGTCAAAAACCCAAGAGTGAAATCTCAGCTCTGAATTCTGTGTGACTATAATCAAATATCTTCACCTCTCTGGAGTTTTCATGTGTCATTTGTCAAATCAGGGTAAAAATTATCTCTTTTCTACCTGTCTTTCAGGGTTGTTGTGAAACTTAGTAAGTTATATAGAGCAGCTATGATGTACCGGTAATGTGAACTCTAATTATCACAACAGCCTTCTGACAGTAGGTATTAGTTTTCTTGTTTTATGAATCAGGAAACTAAAGTTCAGAAAAGAAAAAGCAGGTCTCCCAAATTATAGGGGTTCCTGAATGGCTGGCTTAGTTCTTAGACTTTATCCGAAGGACAATGTGGAAGAGTTAAACAGGAAAATGTGAGGTCAGATTCAGGTTTTAAAAGATCTTGCTGACACTGATGTGGAATGTGGTTTGGAGGGAGAGAACTTAGGGGCCTGGAAAATGGAAAGGTGAGGTACAGTCATAACTGGGTGCATTGCCATTTGAAAGCACTTTTTATATCCTTTCTATTATTTGAGTCTCACAAGAACCCTGTGAAACAGGGAGGAAGATATGATCATTACCATTTTTGAATATGGAATCTGCAGTCTAAAAATAGTATAAGTATTTTGTTCCAATATCACACAGCTCACAATATCAAAGCTGGGTCCCAAACCTAGAACCCTGGCTTTCAATGCATGTTCTTTCATAGTATTTCTCAGCTGATGCAGACAAGAAAGCTGGTTGTCCTTCCATTGACCATGTGACATCGTCAGGTCCCTTGTCCTTTCTGACCCTTGTTCCCCCAACTGTAAAATTCAGGGATCAGAATAGATGAGCTCTCTTGGGTCCTTGCACTCTGTCTTCCTGATACACCCAAGTCTCTCTTTGAGCCTCCACTGGCTCCTTCTGTTCCAGCTGGGTGAGGGGAAAAAGGTGAGGAGGGTTGAGCTCCAGTTGGCCAATAAAGGAAGCTGGAACAGGATAGCTTAGTTACAAAAGGTTGGAATCAACTTGCTTGATTGATTATGAATTTTAAGCAGTTTTTCTTCAATGCAATCAGCTCTCTCCCATCGTCATTGCTCATTAGGGAAAGATTTCCATTCCAGTGGTGATTGAGGATGTTTCCCAGCATTTGCATTTTGCATTCTACACACTAAGCACCTTGCTGTCAGAATTATGAGCTGTTTTTCCTCTCTTGGCCCCAGCCTCTCCTTCCCTGCTGGTCCTGAGTCCCTTGCTGGGATGTTGAAAAGCAACCGTGGAGGAGAGGGCAGAAAGGTCATGGCCATACTGACCACTGGCTGGTCAGTATGCCTGACAGTAAGACAGCCAGCCTCTGACAGGAAGATAGAAGGGGTTGCCTCATGGCCTCTTTTTCCCCTCTTCTAATTGGCCTTTATGAATATTTAATGAAATCAAGATGGAATTCAATCAGAAGCTTTACCTGCTGCATCTTCAGGAGAAAGAAGAAAAAGAAATGGCAGGATATTATTAGATTTCTTTAGCCACAAGGCAGAGGCAATGTGCCCTGAAATCCGTCTGATAACTCAGGTGCCCAGCAGCCTTCACTGCCCACAGGCTTCTGCTAAGTCCAAAGGAATGAACCCTTTTTACCAGTGGGAAGCTCAGTTTTTGATGTGCCATCTAGGTAAATGGATTATGTCTGGAGAAGTAAAGCTAATGTGCTGAAGCGCATGCTCAGGTTGAAGAAGCTGTTTTAGAAAAATTCTTTTAGCAAATGCTCTCTCTCCGTGCCTACTGGAGATCTTGTTTTTGCAAACAAAACATCCTTTTTTTTTAACCTCTGTTATTAAATTAGTTTCTTATTCATTGTAGGAAAGTTATAAGTATAGAAAATCAAAAGTAAAACTCACTCATAATCTCATCACCCAGAGGCAATGAGGGTTAACGTTTTTGTTTATCCACTCTAACCCCAACACGTAACCACACAATCACACAGTAAGGTCGTGTGACATTCTTTTCTCTACACTATTATCAGTAGCTATTAATCTATAGCAGCACCTGTAATGACATCATATTTTATTGTATGGATGTGTCTTAGCATTTTAATTGATTCCCAGTCATTGCATTTCCATTTGAGGCCCCTGAAGATGACTTGACAACTTTGTACAAGAGGTATAACATAAGAGCCCAGGCTTTGGAATCAAAGAAATATGGATTCCAACCCAAGCCCTTTGAGTTATTAGCTATATATTCTTGGGAAGCTAAATTAAATTCTCAGATTCTCAATTTTTTTCATCATAAAGGAAAGAAAAGGTGTTTTGAGGATTAAATGAGAATGTGTGCAAAGCAATTAGTATGAAGTTTATAGGAACTGTTTATATTGTTGTTATTATTAATGCTCTGATAAATATCCTTGAAGCTAAATCTTAACCATTTTATTAAGCTAATTTCCTGAGTGCACAATTGCTGGGTCAAAGGACTTGCACATTTGAAAGTCAACTAAAAATTTTCTAAAGCTCCTGAAGTATTTCTTTCTCAGACCAACGTCCTGATCTTGCCTAACATTTGGGGCTGTCGTGCCAGTCACAGTGAAATCTTGGATAGGTTACTTCCCCTCCTTGGTCCTTGGTTTCCTCATTTTAAAATGAGGGTTAGACAGGTTTATTTAGGTTGATGGATTCTTTCCTCTATGCCTAGCTCCTCTGTCGTGGTCCATGCCATCACTAGAAAAAGCAGGTCTAAGACCAGCTGAGCAGGCCCAGGTATCAAGCAGGTCTTCATTGAGTGTAGCCTACCTTTTTCATAAAGATGCCCTCAAAGGTGTAAAGTAGCATACTATAGAAAAAGGAGCCTATAGATGGCAAATGAACTCCAGAATGTTTCTCCTTTCTGTCTATGTAGGTGTGTCTTTCATAGGCGTGTACTGTAGGCTAAACCATATCCTCCCAGAATATATGCCTGACCACTAGCACTTGTGAACGTGACCTTATTTGAAAGTAGGGTCTTTGGAGGTATAATCACGTTAAGATGAGGTTATAATAGATTAGAGTGAGACTTAAATTCAGTGTCTCATATTCTTATAAGAAAGCCATGTGAAGACACAGGGATATGAAGACACCCAGGAAAATGCCATGTGACAAAGGAATTAGAGGTTGGAGTAATGCTGCCACAAACCAAGGGACTTTAAGGACTGCTGGCAACTACCAGAAGCTAGAAGAGACAAGGAAGATTTCTTCCCTAGAATTTCTGAAGGGAGCATGGCCCCGTCAGATTCTTGATTTCCAATTTCTAGCTTCTAGAACTGGGAGAGAATAAGCTTCTGTTGTTTTAAGTCACCCAGCGTGTGGCAAGTTGTTATGGCCGCTCCGGGAATCTACAACAGTGTATATTCTAATTTTTATTTATCTTCTCTTGGAATACAAGCTATTAATTCCTGATTTCAGGAGACATCATCGGGTAAAGGATTGGCATTCTGACTGCCCTAGCTAAAACCTTAGTTCTGCTACTTAATGGTGTATGACCTCTATGGGCAGGAAAACCTCGCACCAGGCTGGGAGTGAGATGAAATTCCTCTGCAGTGCCTGTGCTGGGAATACCTTCTTCCAGTCTCCTGTTTCCTTGCCTGGCCAGTGGCTTGCTTCCCTCAGTCACCCCGGTTAGATTCTGATGCTTAATGCTACTTAAGGGTGACGCTCTTTCGCCAGAAAAGAAGAAAGGTAATAGAACTAAAATGAGAAGATGGACCATGCAAAAAGGTCTCTAAGACAGCTGTAAGCATACTAAATAGAAATGATCTCTTTATGTGTCTATATCCCCCACAAGTCTGGGGACTCCTCAATGCCAGGGGCTGTGTTTGATTCATCATTGCAACTCCAGCTCAGTACCTGGTCCAAAATATGTGCTCAATGAAAGTTTTTAGAAGAGAATATTCAAAGACTCAGTTCTTGTGCTTTTGATTCCCCTGTTTCTGTTCCTTGAGTTTAGCTTCCTTTTGACATTTTACTCATGTTTTTGACCAGCTTTGACTTGACCCCTAGATCTTTACTGATCTGACCCCCCTTTTAATTTTTATTTATTCAAATACATTTATAAGTGACATAATAATAATGGCAATAATTGCTGTTTATAGAGCATAACTTCATGATGCACACCGTGCCACTGTAATAGGTACAAGTCTTTGTCTACAAACTCAAGAGTACAAGAAATACATTTCTTTTTGTACTAAAAGCATTTAAATTAAACATGTAGTACCCATCCCATTGAACTGGTAGTAAATTGAGTCTCTGTCATGATTGGGCTTCTCACTCTCATATATTGCTAAGATCTAATAACCACACAGTACCAAAGTATCAGATGCATTAGGATAACCCCTCTGATTATTGGTCATGGATCCAGACAATTGCTCCTGATGCATCCATTTCCCTTGCTCTCATGTTCCTGCACTGCTGCTTCCATACATTGCTTGGGGCATAATGATCTTTGATGAGTCCACCAGAACTTAAGTTCACAACCCACTAACCTGAGCAGACCCTAGGTTGTTGCTGCAGAGTAAAATACAGGTGACAGATGCACTGACCTTCATTCATCCTCCTCCCTGTTTAGAAATAACCCCCCTTAACCCCAAAGCCATCATTCTCTCTCCTCCTTTTTCTGTCAAGACCTCCATAGTCCACAGTCTCTTCAGTGGACACTGGTTTTCACAAAAATACAAGAATACTCCTGACTCCAAGCAGCCCATTCTTTCTTCTCCTTCAGAAAATCCCCAGGAAAGTAAAGACTAGTAGCCTGACTATTGCTTGGAGCAGGAGAGAAGGGAAAAAAATGCAAGAACTTATACATAAGTTCTTACTCCAATAAATTATCTGGCTATACTGGTCCCTTTAAAGCAATATATTATTTTATACTCACCACAATCATGCAAAGATAAGAATTTTTACACATGCAAAAAGCAATACTAAGCATAGTAAAGAGAATTCTGAGAGATGGCGCAGGTTGATGTGACGCAGAAGCTCAGAGGCTGCACCACTGCAGCTCTGTGTTGTGGGTATGGGGAGGGGAGACTTGAAGGATGAGTAACCTGAGTGAGAGAGGGGGGAAAAGGGATTGTGGGAGGGAGGGCAGGGGTGAAATCTACCTCTCTGGGGCTTGATTATCCCTGAAACCCTGTTTTCCGGGGTTACAACACAGCTCAGCTCTGTCAGGAGGCATGTACATACACACACACGGACATCACACACACACATACACACACACATGTACACATGCACACATGCACATGCACACACAGAGAGAGGTAGGCCATGGTGCAGGCCCACAGTGTCAGGTTCACTGGATCCAGAAGGGTTTCCTGTCTCAGCCTTATGATGTTCTCGGAACTCTGCCATTCCGCCAGTCCCAGTGCCAAACTTGAGGAAATTCCTCCCACTCCAAGACCCAGGGAAAACGATGCAGAAAAGAGCTCCTGTTAGTGTTGCCTTCTGCAGAGGAGTTCTATGTTCTGAATCAGGCAGCCTGGGTTTCAGTCCTTGCCCTGCAGGTCCGTCCCCTCTTTTACAAAATGAAGTTCAGTTCATTAACCTCAGAAGTCCTTTCAAGTCCTGTATGGATTTATGAAATATCTAGGCTGGACCCTAAACTTGACACATTTCTTCCCACTAACTTTCTTCCAGTGTCAACGACTCACAACATAATGAGACAATCTGAAAGCCTTATAAGATCTCCTTGACTGCACAGTCTCACAGCTTATATCCAATCATTTTCTTAGCTTTAATCCACATGTAGTTTCTAATATTTTCTAATAAGCTCTGGCCTATCTTTCTCACACAGTTTATTGCTATCAGAAAGAATTTTCCCTCCTATCTAACCCTCCCTTCCAATATTTTTCTACCTTTCTTTTTTTTTCTTTTTTCCTGCTGGCAATAATTATAGTCATAAAGCTCACACACACAAAAAGGCGGATATGAAATAGACTGTATATGATTAGAGATAATGTCACAGACGTGAGTCCCGAAACCTGCCGTCTGGCTAATGTGTGTTTTCCTCCCCATGACACTGAACACAGTTATTATGACTTGGTGGGGGGCAGGGTTTGGTAACGGTGTAAGTGTTTACACATAAAGAACGTCTTTCTTTGTTCTGTGGGGTTGTACCAAGTACTAACTACCTTCTTGCTATGAGGCTGACTGAGGTCATTCAGTTCCATTTCTAAGATTCTCCATGGCATGAACTTTACAAGGTGATCTTCCTCTTTTGAGTCCTTGATTCACTGTGTCTTCTTGTTGAGAGTTGGAGGGTTAACAGGGTCTAGAAATAAAGTAGGTTCCATGGCCTGGGTTATGAGCAATATCCTAAGGCTGAGGCCAAAACCTGGTCTTTTACAAAGAGAGGTGACTACCCAGTGGTGCGACTGCCTCTGTTGTTATTTATAAAATGTAACTTTATTCATTTCACAAATGTTTATGGAGCACCTGCCATGTGCTGGGCACTGTTCTAGGTAACAGAGATCAAGTAAGGAACAAACCATAAAACTCCCTACCTTCATTCACAGAGCTTATATTCTTAAAGGGGGAGACATATGTAAGCAAAATAAACAAGTAAAATATTTAGTGTACTAGGTGATGGAAAGTAAAGTGATTCAATTTATTGTCCAAACCAAGACACCCCTGATGCTTAAAGCAAAAATAATAATAATAATAATAATAATTAGTAAAGAGGTATAAAGCCAGCAAAGGAGTTGTAGAAGGAAAGGCCCATGAAATAGGGGGGAAAACCAGGTGAATGTAGTCCCTGGAAGTCAAGTTTTTAAAAAGTGGTACAGGGAGGAGGGATCAAATACCTGATCTTTCAAGTATGATGAGGACTGAGAACCAACAATTAGATTAAACACAGAGTCCATGGAGACCTTGACCAGAGTAGTTTCAATTTCAATGGTGTGATAGGGGTAAAAGCCTTACTGGAGTGAGTTCAAGAGGGAAGGGGTGATGAGGAATCAGAGACAGTGATCTGGACAGCTGTTTCAAGAAAAGGAGAAAAATGAAGTGGTAATGGAAAGGGGAAATAGAGCCTAGAGCTTCTTTTTTTTTTAATTTAAGAAATAACATCTTTTTGTACTGTTGGGAATGATCCAATAAGCTAGAAAAATGAGGTGATACAGAAAAGAGGCAAAAATTGCTGGAGTGATGTTCTAGAGTAGGTGAGAAAGGAAGGAATCTCATAGGGGAAGTAAACAACTAGAAGGGGTGGGGCAGGGAAAGTTCCCCAATAATAACTTGGGAAAAGGTAAATTATGTGAGCTTAGGTGCAAGTACCTGAATGGATGTGGTGCTGGGCTCTTATATTCTTCAGATTGCTCTCTGAAATAATGAATAAGGTCATCAGCTTATATTAGTAAGTTTCTTTACCATATCGCAATGTTGTCTCTGCTGGGACACGTTGTTGGAAGTAAGAGTTCATTGAATCATTCATTCATTGAATATCCACCAAGCGCCTACTCTGTGCCAGGTTCTGTGCATGAAGCTCACATGGGAGAGAGACACATATACATACGCTATTCACCATGAGGTGTGCATGCATGGATGGACTTATGCTCAGAGAAGAGGAATATCTAACTTGGCCTTAGAAAGTCCAGCAATACTCCAGAGGAAAGACAAAAACTGAGTTAGATTTAAAATGATAAGAACAAATATTTTCCAGTTACAGACAGGAAGTAAAGTCATTCTAGACCCAGAGAACACCACAAGCACATTCTTAGGAGAATGAGACAAAAAACCTTGGGTGTTTTGAGAACTTGACAGCCTGAGTCAGAAGGACAGGATTTGTACTGGAAAGGTGGTTTGCACCATTCTATGAAGGGCGTTAGATGTCAGGCTGAGGAATTGGGACAGTGGATGCTTGTAAAGATGTTAATTAAGCAGGAAGGTGCCTCTGACTGAGAAGAGTCTAAGCAAATGTGAGCTTGGGGTGGGACAGGCCATGGAGTGGGGAGAAGTGTGGAAGCCTCCTTCGGAAGAGAGAAGGACGACAGTGAGGTTTAGAGGCAGAAGGAGTCTCAGAGCCCAGCACGGATATGAAGGAGTCTGCTTTGGCTTCTGAGGAGAAAGACTTTTCTCCTTGGTCGAGAAGTGGCTCCCCATTGACATGCAGAAAGCACAGCGCTTTAGTGCTTTTAATAAAAATGGAAAATATGGGTTCTTGTGACACTTTTAATCATTTTGGAATTGTAAAGAGCTCTGGGCTTTGGGGGCTGGGAAGGCTGGACGTAAATTAGCCTAACTGAGTAGCTTGTGCTGTTTATGACCACTATTTGCTGCAAATCTGGTTCTGATGCTAGAACTATGTGTCACCCACACAGCCCGCAGCCTCAGCATGCCTCCTCCTGAAAACTGCAAGGGTTGCTTTTGGCTTTGGCTTCCAGTTAGGATGGTCGTGGACTCTAAGATGAATTAGGGAGGTCTTTAATAAATGAATTAGCCTGGTCTTTAATTTGCTCACTGAGGCTGATCGCCTACTCTGTGCTGGGCCCTGTGCCAGACTCTGGGAACACAGAGAGGAGACAGGCCCTTTAGTTGCCCATCGTCTCAGATACTGGAAACGTCAGTAAAAATAGGGCCAATTAGAGCAAAATGAAAGAAATGGTTACTTCTACCTGGAAGTTCAGGAAGAGCCTTTTAGACCAGAGCTGTTGTTCACTCCATGGGAAATTGGTGGCTCTGAGCTGCTTGCTGGGATTCTTGAAGAACAGATTGGGGCATCATCATAAGGGTTTGGACTAGGGCACTAGGTTGATCCAGGACAGAATACTGACTCTGCCTGCCTGTTAACTCTGTGGTCTTCAGAGAAACCCCTAACCTCTTTGGGCCTCCATTTGCATCTGCAAGAGTGGGTGGCCGTAACATGGATATAAAGTCCCTAACAGATTTGTTGCATGGTAGACTCTGCAGACATTATTTCCCTCTCTCCTGTCCTGTGCTTACCTCTCCAGTGGGGATAGGAAGCACTGAACCATTCTCACTCTCTATAAACAGGTTTATTCACGGCCAAGGGCACACGTTAGCAAGTTGTCTCTCTCTGTCACTGAACTCTTCGGCAGCTTTCAGTGGCCTCAAAAATTAAATGCAAACTCATTTGGCAGGGGAGATTTTATTATGCCCTCAAGTTTTTCAGGACCATATCCCACACATCCCTCTTTGTCCTCTGTCCTCCAGTCATACTAGAATATTCACCAATCTTTAGGGCCACATGTGATTTCTCATTTCTGAGCCTTTGCTCATGCAGAAGCCTCTGCCTGAACCCTTCAGTCCCCTTTCCCTCTTTACCTAGAGAAATCCCACCCACCCTAGAAGAAACAGTCTTAAGGCTGTTTCTCCTAAAGAAACTCTCCATGATACCTCATGTGGACTTAACTGCTTTTATCTAGGGAATCCCACAGTACTCTTATGGCATCTCACATCTGCTGATTTTGATGGGAGCTAATAATGGTACATAGGCTAGTTTCCTTCACAGTTCTTAAACCTCTGAATATCCCGGAACAAGGGAATGGCATCTAATATGGTGAGAATCTGGGGGCTGACTAAGCTGCCTGAAGATGCATCCAGAGAAGTATGAAGTTAACAACCTGCTTAAGAGCATTGTCATTCCCTAGTATCACACTTGAACCCCTAAAGAGAGGCACAGTTTACAGTGAGGAAACAATGGTTCTGAGCTAGAAAGTGGTAGAGTTGAATATCCAGGTACTTTAATATCATGGCACACTGTATCACCTAAAGACATTCATGAAACAGCAGCCCTCCAGTCCCTAGTTTGTGCTGGGGAGGGCCAGCTTCCTGGGTATTTGTATTTTACAAGAAAAATCTGATGAGACAATAAAGTATACACTAGAGGCTTGGTGCCTGGGCTCATGCATTCTTGCCTCCCACCACCTCCGTACCTCTTCAGGCTGGATTCTTGACCACACTTCCCCTCAGCTCTGGAGCCCTAGGCCTGACTTAGCCTTCCCCTTACCAAGATGGCAGTGTCAGGGTACATTCAGTAAACAGCTTAGTAGTAGGGCAAGCCTCTTGCCCAACCCCATCTAAGTACCTAGCCTATCCCAGTGTGAGAGTTGTAATACCCTTGAAGGTTGCCATTTGCTGTGGATCGGGACAGCCAGTTCATGGGAATGGAAAATGCCTCAACCTCCCTGCCCCCAATTGGCTACTGGGGCGGAGTGATGGGGGAGGAGACAGAAAGTTCCCAGCAGCCACTGGTCATGCACACTTATGCACCAGGTCTCAGGGTGGAACCTGCACCAGGTCTCAGGGTGGAACCTCGGGACAGCCATGCTGGTCTGCACACACTTGGAAACCATCCCCATGCCCAAGGGAGCACAATGTAAAACAGCAAGTAAAAAATACCGTGGTAATTCGAGAGAAACAGCGGAAGAAAGGAAAAGGCTGTATGTTTTAGTACTTTTAATGGTACTTTAATTCTGCTTTTTTGAATAAGGGGTCCTGCACTTTCATTTTGCACTTGACCCCACAAATTTTGTAGCCAGTCTTCCTGGTACTAGGCACTGTGCAGGCACCAGGGATACCGATTTGAATCACATGCATGTAAAGGTGGCTTTTGGGTCTAGAATTTGTACTAGGTCAGGAAATCGGCAACCTTTTTCTGTAAAGGGCAGTAGAGTAAATATTTTAGGGTTTGCAGGCCAAACAATCTTTATCAGCCATACCTCTGTAGCAAGAAGCAGGCATAGACAGTATGAGAATGAATATGACTGTTTCAATAAAACTTTATTTATAGAAACTGAATTTAAATTTCATGTAATTTTTATATCACAAAGTATTTTTATTTTTATATGTTTTCAGTCATTTAAAAATATGTAAACTATATTTAGCTGTGGGGTGTACAGAAACAGGCAGCAGGTTAGATTTGGCTAGCAGAGCTGCATTTTTGCGGTTTGCTGACCTTGAACTAGATGATCTCAGAGAGCTTTCCAGTGCTCACTCTGATGAGTTTCCGAGAGCTGGGTCTTTATTCTCACTTTCCTTTTCCCTATTTTGTTTATGTTTTGTGTGTATGTCTCCATCCCCCTTGACTTCCTCTCCTTGCCCCTCCTTTCACACACTCTCTCTCTCTCTCTTATTTTCATTCTCTCTGCATATACACCACACACACACACACACACACACACACACACACACACACACTGGTTAAAAAAAAAAGCTACTGATATATCCATCTTAGCACAAGGAGCTCTTTCTTTTATTAACTGGTATAAGTACTGGAGCCAGTGCTCTCTCCACAGGGGGCCAGCTGCCAAATTCTTACTTGCCTGGTAATTACAAAGCCATTGAAGCAGAGACAAGAGGGAATCCAATGCAGTGCTCCACTTGCAGAGAAAAAATATTGACACATTTAGGGACATAATAGGCAGATGAAGAAAAGCATGTCCTCTATTCTGTGCTCCATCTATATCCACAGACATATCTTTGTAAATGTGTTTTTGAATAGGATACAAATGTGATATTCAGAGAAGCAGTGGACAATTGTCACCATCTGCCATCTGCCCACACATAGGAGCTGGCTCAGGGAAGAAAAGTTTTGATTCAGAGAAATTGCAACGTTTCAAAAGAAGACTGCAAATAATTCTTTATATTTTCTTATTCACCTACTGTGTACTTGTAGCTAGAAAGTTACTGGAAGCAAGGAAGTGTGATATAGTAAAAAAAAAAAGCATGGGGTCTGGAATCAGTGAAACTTGGGTTTGAATCCCCAGGCTGCCTAGAAAAAGCAACTAAAACTCTTTGAGCTTTGGTTTCCTCATCTGAATAGGAAGGGTGATGCCTGCATTTTAGGTTTGTTAACAAGATTTGGAGATTCCAGGTTAGAGAAGTAAAGCACCGAGTACAGTGCCTGACACATGATAGGTATTTGCTCACTGGTAGCTGCTGGAAAGCTAGAGCTAGAAAAAGATGGAGCCAGGAATCTAGCCAGGGTGTGATTGTGAAGCCCAGGTCCTCTACAAAATGCTGGTACATGGCCTGGGGCCAGAAGGCCCTCCGGGGGACTGTAGCTGAGCAAACAAAGGCTTGATCAATGACAAATAATGCCTTCCTATTTCTTTATTGGTAATTAGACCTTCATTTTATTATTTATTTTACTGGTCATCCAATGAATGCTAAAAACGTCCAGCCACTCAAAAGTAGCTTCAGAAAAGAGCAATTAAAAAAACACCCTGACCTCTTGGATTGCAATCTGCTTGCTAGTTCTTTAGTCTCTTCTGATTCTGCTTATTTATTAATTTATTCAAGAATATTTATGGGGCATTGTCTTAGTCCATTTGGGCTGTTGATAACAAAAATACCACAGACTGGCTGGCTTATAAAACAACAGAAATTTATTTATCACAGTTCTGGAGGCTGGAAGTCCAAGATCAAGGCCCCAGAAAATTCAGTATCTGTTGAGAGTCTGATTCCTGGTTCACAGATGGTCGTCTTCTTACTGTATCCTCATGTGGTAGAAGGGGTGAGATCTCTCTAGAGTCTTCTTTAAAAGGCACTAATCCCATTCATGAGGGGTTCATCCTCATGTCCCAGTCACCTCCCAAAGGCCCCACATGCAAATACCATCATATTGAGGATTAGTTTTCAAAATATGAATTTTGGGGGAACACAAACATTCAGTTGGTAGCAGACATCTACTTAGTGCCATGCACTGTGATTAAATGCTGCAGTGGTGAATGAGACAGTTTTTGCCTTCAAGGAGCTCACAGTTGAGTGAGAAAATAAACAGACAGCTATGGGATGGTAACCAAAGTGCTATGATGGGCACTGGGACAAGCACCGAATACTGGCATCTAAACTAATCTGGGGCGGTCAGATAAGGCTTAATGATGGAAGTAACCAGTAAACAGATTGTAAAAAGGAGTAGGAAGTAGCCAACCAAGGAAAGATTGTGACAGGGAGGATGTGACAGGGAAGGGAACAGCATATAAGAAGACATGAAGGCCAAAAGAAAACGTGGTATACTGGGGACCAAAGATGATCAGTCTGGCTGACACCTAGACTGCAAGGAGAGTGGTGGAAAGCCCAGAGGCTATGGAGGCGGGCAGATCCATGATCATATCCAGTAGTTTATACATTATTGTTCTGTCAGCAGGGAATTATAAAGAGGAGAGCAGCATGTCAGATTTGTGTCTTTGAAATTTCACTCTGGTTGCAGGGTCAAGAATGAGTTGAAGGCAGTGAAATGGGAGGCGGGGAGACCAAATCACAGCTACATGACCATAGATAAATTTCTTTGCATTTTTGAACCTCAGTTTCTTCGTCTATAAAATAGAATTATGAAACGTACCTGGCCAGGTTAGTGCTTATCTATGCCCACTTCCCATCCTACCCCAGAGCTTAGCACTGTGCATCTACAGCTGATTGAGTGAATGCTGTCCTCTAGGAACATCAAAATAAGGAGTTCAATGATATTTATTGGTAGGGAATAGACTATCACTGCTCAGGTTCTTGAACACCTAAATCCTAACCTAAAACAAACCTTTCCATCAAATTCTCAGAAGGAAACATATCCACCTAAGACAAACAATTGCCCTGAAAGTCCCCAAAAGAACACACACACACACACACACACACACACACACACACTTCTTTCTCTCTCTCGCTCTCGCTCTCGCTCTCTCTCCCCTCTCTCTCTCCTTGAAAGTGGTAGGCCCCAGTGTGGACCCTCGACCTGTATTCTGAGAGAATTTCCATTGGCTAGATGAGATGAGGCAAGTGAATATGGCTTCTTTTCCTCAAACCCTCATGGGAGATCCTGCTTGGCTTTCTCTGAAGGTGAGGAGAAGACCTCTTCCCAAGCAGGAAGACATTGGATTCTTCTCTCTTCTACAGAATCTTAGAAGTGAAAAATCTAGAGGGGTCATGGGAAGAAGGGCCACCTCTTGTACAGCACCCTGTATCTCCTTAGAGCAACTTATGATCTCCGGAAAGTGATACCATCAGTCCTTGGCAGGGATTAAAAGAGAAGGGAGGGGCTCAGAGCATCCTTAAATGCTTGTGAGTCTATACTATAACTATCTAGATGTATGTTTACAAGTTTTAGTGGAATCCATATTTGACTGGATTACCCTTAATTAAAAAAACCCTTTTTATTTAGTGCCAAATCAGGTATTTCCTGTGCAACCAAAGATAGTGAACCAAGAACAAGAGAAGTGGTTATCTCCTGAGAGTTTAAAACAGAGCTAAAATCTTAATGCCAGACAGATAAATGTGAAAAATCAGCTCTCATTATAGGAAATTCAATGAATGAACAAGATAATGAAAAAAGAATCCACCCACTGAATCACTTTTAAAAAAAAAAGACAATTAAAATAACAGTCAGATACCATATAATAACTATTACATTAACAAAAAAATATATTTTTAAAAGTTTTAAATCCCCATACTGGCAAGCTTATGATAAAATCTTTATTTTGCACACTATTCATGGGAGTATAAATTGAAATGGTTCTACTAGAAAGCAATTTGGCAATATGCATCAAGATTAATAAAAAGGTACATATTTTCTGACCCAGTAATTCCACTCTTGGGTATTCATCCCAAAGAAATAATCTAATCCAAATGAAGGGAAAAATTGCATTCAAAAAGATGTTTATTGTAATGTCATTTATAATAACAAAATAATAACAGCCTAAATGTCCTATATTTAAGTAAAGTATGTACTTTTGCTAAATAGAACATTATGAACTCATTAAAATAATGTTTACAATGACTATGTAATGCTATTGGAAAACTTCTTATGATATAATGTAACCTAAAAATAACAATACGGAAAGTAGCAAAATCATACTTATGCCATGATTGCATCTTTGTTTTTTATATATAATCATTACCTATGCATTACAAGCACAAATACTTGGACAAGATTTAGAAAACAGCATGGGGAAGAAAAAATAGAAATAGCTCTTAAGATGTTGAGATTTCTGTCATATTTTTCTCTTTATTTCATATCATTAATATTATTTAATGATTTTATATATTATGAAAAGAGTACTTTTAAGGACATGGGCTTTGTAGTAATAAGGTCAATTTAAATCTTAGCCCCATCACTTACTAGCTATGTGACTTGAGGCAATTTACTTAACCTCTTTAAGTATCAGTTTCCGCATCTCTAAAGTGGGAGTTAAATCCCTGCATTTCGACAGTGTTGTGAAGACAAAATTAGTAAACATATATGAAGCATTTGTTATAGATCAGATAGATATTCAGTTAGTTTTTTACATCCTAATTCTTTTCTCGAAAGGATTTATTAGTTTGATATATATGTTTTATATATAAACTGAAATAAATTGAAAATAGGTTAGGAAAATTAGGCAAGGGAAAATAAGGGCAGATCAATAAATGGTAATTCCCCTCACTTTCTCAACCCCTGTCTGGAAAATAATAAAAGAAAGAGATATCTCCCCAACCCCACTCTACACACACACACACACACACACACACACACCCCTCATCAGCTTTCAGGATGTGTCCCTAGAGTTCCAAGAAAATAACATTTTGGGGTTGTGTGTGTGTGTGTGTGTGTGTGTGTGTGTGTGTGTGCGTGTGTTGAACACATTTGCTTTCCCCGCTTAGCAAAAGGTATGCTTTTGCTTTTAATTACTGGTTGTTATTATGCATTGCTTTTATTTAGCAAAGATGTTTGTCTCAGGAAAATTAATTTAGACAGTTCCATTTTCCAAGCAACAATACCTTTTGTTTCAGGCTTACAAAGAACAATTAGATCTGGAGTCTTTTCTCCACAATCAAGCTGGCAATTTCTTGTAGAAAGTCAGGGTCAATCAGCATAGAATGGAGCTTCCACGAAAGCCAGTCAAATGCAGAAAATAGACTTTTATGGCACTTTTACTTCCTGCAGTGTATATAGCTCTGACGTCATACAGAGGCATTACCCTAGCTGGGCTCTGGGAACACAGATTAATGTTACCTCACGCTCAGTGCCAGAGTTTTATTCTGAATGTCATGATATTTCTCACAGTAACTCCACAGTTTCATGAAATTCAGCAAACATGCCTGAGGGCCTGCTCTGTGCCAAGTACGGTGGCAGGAGCTGGTGATACCGATCTGAATCGCACAATGTCCTTGCCTATAAGAGCTCGCAGCCAGATAACTCAGACAGATAACTGCAACCCACAGTGATAATGTCTGTGGCCAAGGGTAGCACAAGGTGCTTAGGGGCCTTAAGGAAGCGCCTCACCCAGCCTGGGAGAGGAGAGGCTTCCAGGAGGTGATGATGTAAGAGAGAAGTTACATATTGAGAAAGAGGGCTTTCCCAGCAAGGAATCTTGGAATTAAAAATAAAAGTTATATCAGACTATGTGCCATTTACCCAGATGTTATGTGCCCAGCACGAAGCCACTGCTTTGTAGGTGGGTCGCTAAACCCATTTCAGGGTACTTAAACTGACTGGCCCATAGTCATTTATCTAGTGTGTGGGAGAGACAGGTTCAGAGAAGGTAATTTACTGGCTCATACAGCAAGTAAGTGGGAAAGCTGGGGCCAGAACACACAGCTTCTGGCTTCTACATGTTTCTGATCCATTATCTCATCCAGTCCTTACCATGGTTCTGTGCAGAGCTGATGTGAACTCCTTTGTACACTTGCCGAATCTGAAAGAGAAAAAGGAAGAAAAGACTTTATTGAACACTTACTTGAGTGTGATAAGATCTTTTTAGAAATCAGAGCCTCCATACTCTTCCAACCAAGTAGAGGAGAGTGACCTTGATACTCTCAAAAAATCTGAAGCTACTTTTTTATTGAGGCTTGTGTACTATTCTTTTTTTAAAAATGTGGATTTTATATGTATTCCATAATAATATTCATTGTAGTAAATATTCTGAATGGAATAATATTTTATTTTAACAACTCTTTTCATTCCCATTTTAGAAATGTGGAAATGAGAGAGAGATTAGATCAGTTGTACAAGGGCATAACCACCCGTGAGTGTGCAAGCTAGGATTTGTGCTCATTTCTGTCCTTGGCTCCTATCCATGGCACAGACCTGTGGCTCCTTATTCTGGCACTGGTGCTGTCACTACCACCACATTTCATCTATCTCTGTGCTCCATAAGGCTTATTCAAAAGCAACATTGGAGTCAGGGCTTCTGGTTCCAAATACAAGTCTGCTGGTGTGAAACTGCACGTCCCCGCCAAACCCTATCACCTGCTAGGCCTCAAAATACTCTTTCTAAGGATCCTAAGAAGAAATTTCCCTCAGAACTCAGGTCAGCAAAGGTGGAAAGTCAGCTCTTTTATTTGAGGTTTTTATTGTTTTGTTTTATTTTGTTATTAGGACACTGGATGTCGTAAGATATGGTAACTGGGTTTTCTACTATGCCTAGGCTGCTAAAAGCTGAGAGTCAAATTCATACCCCACTTCTAGCAAGTAAGCAGAGTATCTTAGGATGTGAATTGCGAGTTATGACCTCACACCTAGCATTATCTAATTTCTCCTATCCTTTTTTCTTTTCCTTCTTGTCTTTAGTTACATGATCTTTCTTTCTTTCTTTCTTTCTTTCTTTCTTTCTTTCTTTCTTTCTTTCTTTCTTTCTTTCTTTCTTTCTTCTTTCTTTCTTTCTTTCTTTCTTTCTTTCTTTCTTTCTTTCTTCTTTCTTTCTTTCTTTCTTTCTTTCTTTCTTTCTTTCTTCCTTCCTTCCTTCCTTCCTTCCTTCCTTCCTTCCTTCCTTCCTTCCTTCCTTCCTTCTTTTCTTTCTTTCTTTCTTTCTTTTACTTTCTTCCTTTCTTTCTTTTTGCTGCATTCTTTTATTGTAAACTTCTTCAAATTCTTTTTTTTTGGAATTAGTGTTATATATTAAATAAACAAATATGTAAAGGAGCAGACAGAAGGTAGTGTTTCAGGGAGATGCCCCGACAGTCTTGAGAACCAAACGTCAAGCACAGATGCCTTAGCTCCCAGAGACAGAGTGTAGCAAGGACCTTATGGTCACCAGGTTCCTGGCCTTCTGTTCTTAAAAACTGGCCCCATTTTCTCAAGGAAAAGTAAAATAGTTCCTATCCTATAGGGGCCATTTCAACTCCTCAGTTAAAACCAGTCAAATCAAATAAACAACATAACATTGAAACTCTGAACGAACACCTAACTAAATCCTTTCTCTGCCTCCACTCCCCCACCCACGCCCTTGCTTTCCCTAACAATTTTCCTAGGCATCTATGCTTTTCTAGGCACTAGGAGAGGGACATAAATCCCTTCTGTCCACTCTGCTGAAGGAGACATATAAGCAAACAGTGCTTAACAATGTGGCAGGTGACAGTGAGCAGCTCCCTTCTCCCCTGCACACTCAGTTTACTTCTCTTTGAAATAAAGTAGTTGGGCTACATGATCTCCAAAGCCCCTTGCTCTGATATCCCAAGAGGCTGTTTTATGTGCTAGCCTCATTCACACTGGCTCTTGGTGACCTTAATAATAATCCCAGAGCCTCAGAGAGGGCACCAAAAAAAAAAAAAATAGTAATCACAGCTTTAAAGTATAAATTGAAGGCCTAAGAAGTGTATCTTTTAAACTTTAAAATTTGATTCTGCAATAGAAAAAGTGTGCCCTGCTCAAAATATATTTAAAAGGAGAGAATTTGTAATCATGTAACTTGCTCTTATAATAAGCTAAAGCATAACATCTACAGTAAACTTCTTGACACCCTATCGGAGATCAGGTACAGGGAGAATACACAGATAGGAAAAATTTTCAGCTCCTGGCCTTGGAGGAGAAGGCAGGGGTTAGGGAGCAGGAAATGGAGAGGGGAGAGTTGAGGTGGGGAGAAAAGAAAGACTAAAAAGTAAACACTTAACTATAATATGAGATCCTATTAAATAATGCTTAGGTGGTATACAGGATCCGCATCTGTCAGCCATGTATGTGTCCTCTCCAGCCAAGAGCTGCACCGTTACTTTAGATACCATGTGTGTTCTTGAAGGTCCCCACATGGCCTCATATTCCTGGAGCAGAGGGTGGGGAAGGAACAGTCTGTCCTGGCATTGAATTTTCTGACTCATGACTGGAACAGCCTCGCTCTCTCTCTCTGTGTTTCTTGATGCATGCATAGGTCTTTTCTACAGAGCTGGGGACGGTGAGGTCTTCCAGCACAAGCCCCTATCGGAGTCTTTGAGGTTTTAGGATGTGTCATTTCTCTCCAGCAGGAGTAGGGGTTACAGCTGTTTATCCAGCCTGGTTTAAAATCCAGATCTAGCTTTCCATATGAAGTCTTTTAATGCATATTTAGACAGAGTCCATTCTGCTAGCGGAGTTAAACTCTGACCTTTCTGTCATGGAGCTTAGGCTATAATGGGAAAGGCATTAATCAAATATAAACACAGGTAAATATAGAATTTCAAACTGTGAGCACTACAAAGGAGAAGTAGAAAAGGTCACACTTAAATTGTAGCTTCTACCGCTCCACTGTGTGCAGAGGCTGTTCTAGGTGTGCAGCGTCGCCCACTACAGTTCATTCTGCCCCTCTGCCTAGAAACCTGGGAAGCAGCCAAGATTTCTTCTCATTTCTCACAACTGCTCTCACAGCTACTGAGCATAGGCTTCAGAGGCCAACAGTATGGGTTTGAGTCTAGGTTTCTCCACTTAGTAGCTGTGACCTTGGGCAAGTGACCTAACCTCTCAACCCTCAGCTTCTTCATTTGTGAAAAAGGGTAATAATTCTTGCCTCAAAAGGTTGTTGGCATTGGCACACAGTAAGTGCTCAGTGAATGGCAGCTGCTACAGCTCCTGCTGCTGTATTCCTTCTTCCAAGATGTCTTTGCAGTTTCATATGTTCTTCTCCATTTCCACTTGCCTTGCTTTTGTATAGGCTGCCAGGGGCTGAACTAAAATGCTCCTTTTAAGCTGCCCTGGGGATGAAAGCCACTCGCCTGCCTGGCTTTTCCAATAACAAGAAGTACGGGGCAGAAACTACTCAATGAAATATATTGAAGCAATATCACATGTTCGGCCCCAGCTTTAGTCCGATACCCCACTCTGCTTCCCGCTGGATTTAACCCCTAGTTGTGGGATTCTGTTTCAGCCTTGAGTGATATTCACTCTCTCCCTGGGTAAAAGGCTAATGCATTTTTTATCCTCACAGGAGTGGGTACCCAAAAGGGAGGCAGAGCCCCAGCCATTGCTCATATTCTCCTAGAAGAGAGTGTAGTTGGAGGATGTTTGAGGGTGGCATCAGAGCCTTAGCCAGTGAGGCAGCTGAGGTTTGAGAGAATATTTTGAACCCTGGTCATAGTACTTGTACCCATATTTTTCTTTGGAGCACTTACCATAATTTAATATTGTACGATTCTTTGCTTAATAAGTTCATCCTCTCCACTTCGCTGTTAGCTGTCCCTTTGAAGATGGACTGTGTCTTTCTTGCCCTATCAGCAGCAATGTGCCTGGTACAGAACAGATGTTCTATTGATGCCTGTCGAATTACAAATAAATGAAGAGTCAAAGAGTAAAAGCATAGTGCTGTCTGGGAAATCCGTGTTGTACACCAGTTGTTTAGCATGAGGAGACATGGGAAGAGGGCCATGTCAGGGCAGGAAGCAGCAGGGTCGGTAAACAGTTATGGTGGTGGCATGTGGTATGTATAGGCAAATAGAAGGCCAGCATCCCACTCCGGTGGGGCGTGGGCATGAGCTCAGGGCCTTGAGACAGTGCTTTCTAAACGTTCCTAATGCCTGCTCCCTTTCCCCACAGAGGTGACTGGCTCTCCCCACTCCTTCCTTCTGCCAAGTGAGAGTCAGTCTTCTACCTATGACACAGACTAACAGGATAAGGCCCACCTTTATTGTCTGAAGTTTGGTTCCAAAATAGTAGGTAACTTTCATTGGTTTTCCAAATATTAAAACACAAAAACTGCTTGTTCAAATAGCACGTAAAACTTGTAAAAATTTTTCACACCCTCCTTGAATATCAAGCTAAGAAATCTCTTCTTTATCAGAAATACAATGGGGTTCATTAAATTATTCTAAGAAAGGAGCAAATTTAATTTTAGAATGATCAGTCCTGCATGCAGTGAGGAGGCTAGGTGGGAGAAGAGAGATCACAAGTAGGAGGTTTAGAGAGAGGACAGAACCACTTGCCATAGGAACAGGGAGGGAACGTGAGATTTCCTAGATGCCGAGAGAATGAATATGGCTGTGGGAGGGGCGAAGCCGAGCAGGCAAGTGGGGTACAGGAAAAGAAGGGGCCTGAGCCCTGGACCCCACTTCTGGAGGGTGTTGATCCTCAGGTTCTTCCCATGAGAGCTGGCTTCTGGAGTGACAAGGGAATATACAGGGATTACTGGTGCTCTCATTTAAATCATCTCCAGTCTGTGCCATGAAGGACTGACTTTTCCCCAAATAGCTATCCTGCATGAAACGCAGAAAGCAAAACAGAACACGTAATCAGTGACTATTCTCTTCTACCACGCAGCACTCTACACATCAAACCAGCCCCTAAGCTCCCAGAACACCATGTCCCTTTTTTATTCTGAGAAGTAATTGCGATGCAGTTCGTGACCAAAATGAAAAGTCCATTTTTAACCACAGCCTCATAATTACCCATCCTGATGAAGAAGGCCAAATTATCTGCAGCCCAATCCATAGGTCCCCAAGGCAGAAACAGAAAGGGTTTTACGAAAAATTCTGGGGTGTGTGTGTGTGTGTGTGTGTGTGTGTGTGTGTGTGTGTGTTGAGAGAGGGGGGGATAAACTAAAGATCTCTTCTAATAACCAATTCAGTAGGACCCTGTCTCGTTGTCATCTTGATAACAGGTGATCAGCAGACTTTTATTGAGCATCATGTATTAGTCAGGTACTGGGCTAGTCCCTGAGAGAAGTAATGATGACGCAGACCCTGCCCTCAGGGAGCTCACAAAACCAGTAGAGAGGATGGAGGAGTTTCTTAGGCCAGGGAAATGCACTGTGATGGTGCTCTGATGGGGAAGGTCAGGGGGATAAGGACAGATCGAGAAAAGACTTTACAATAGAGGTGGCATATGAATTAACAAGTAGGAATGAGCCAGGTGAAGTAGAATGGATGCTGGATTGGTGCCAAGAAGAGGGAACAATGTGTGCAAAGACCTAGAGGTGAGAACTCAGCAAATTTGGGGAAATGGAAGTGGTCTGTCATGGCTCAGAATCTGACAGAACAGGAGACAGAAGTTTGGTCATGGAAGTCCTCTAATAGTAGCTAAGGCGTTAGATTTTTATTCTGTAGAAGCCCTGATGAGTTTTTAGATGTGCATTCTAGAAATCTCACTCCAGCTGCAATGTGGATGAACTGGAGGAGGCAAGACTAGAAGCAGGGAGACTGGTTAAGATGCTGTTGTAAAATGCTAGGTGCCAGATGGTGAGAAACCCGAAGTCTCAGCTGGAGGTAGGGCAGAGCTGGAGCCTGCACTCAGAAATCCTGTCTCTCAAATAATGTGCTCCCTTCTCTGTCTGTTGTCACCCTGCTCAGAAAGGTTCTTCCTATTGCTCTCAGCTTCTCCTTCCTGTCAGGCCCCTGGAGGTTAGTCTGCACTTCTGTTCTAGAGGAAATACCTAATTGTCAGCTAGCGTAAGTAACATGCCTAGGACGACACAGCTCATAGATGACAGAATTAGTATTCACACATTTATCTTTCCGATTTTGAGTCTGGAGCTCTTTCTACAAAATGTTTTCTGTAACTGCAGTCAGAGGGGCTTCATATATGAAGGAGAGTATCTTCCAGGCTGAATATTATAGCCTGTAAGAGACATCCCCAGATTTAGAATATTTATCTACATCACCAGGCTGCAGTAACTGGGCTTTTCAAACTGCCTCCTTGTGACAAAATAACCAAGTGGTACCCTACTGATGTCTTGCTGATTAATGCCACCTTCTTTGAAAAAAGAGCTAACAGCAAAATCACAATAGTAAGAGTAAATATATCAGCTATGACAATAAATATATGTGAGTTACACCCACATGCTTCAAGCCAAAGATGGCCTGGAGCAAAAAAAAAAGTAACAGTGTTGTACAAGATTAAAAATACTTTATTACATGTAAATATGATCACATTAAATATTCCCAAGTGCGACAGATGACAAGAAATTACACCAAAATGCTAACTTTAGTTCTCTTTCAGTGGTGGGATTTCATTAATTTTTACTTCTGAATTTTCTAAACACTTGGAAAATGACAAAAAATAGGCATATATTGTTTTCAATTACAAAAAAAATAAAGATAGGTTTTTTAACTTAGGACCACAATAGTTTTTATTTAGAATAAATTGAACCCATAAAAAATCCAAAGTCTCTGGATAAGGTTTTTAATGGCCCACCTTTCAGTACTTCCACCTTTGTAACAGTCAGCTGCGACCAGAGGTGGGGTTGACATTGTATTAACAAAATAACTTTCACTAAATGCATGGAAGAATATGGGTAACTCTTGGAGCAAAGATGCTGGTAGACAATTCCTTAAGCATGCGCTGTAGATGCTCTGGCCATCCCTGACAGGCACCATATTTAGAGATTGTTCCTGTTGACTTTGGAACCCCCACCCCCAATGGTCTTTATGGAGTCATGATGCAGCATTCATCCCATGGTGGTTAAGCACAGAAATGGGTTTCTTCTAAATGTCCTTGGGGTACCACTTCTACCAGGGAAGGCCGGATGCAGGGTAGTACACAACCAGGAGTTCGTACATCGATCGTGGGATACTCCTCCAAGAGTCTATGAAAGACCATATAGACACACTTAAACACACTTTCCTCTGTCTAGGTGTACAATTCCTTCACCTGAGGAGGAATGCCCCTGAATTGCAACACACACACACACAGCCACTACCACACGTGTGAAGGCCCTGCCTTCCTTAGACTGTAATATCTGATCAGCTAGTGGTTCAACTGCTTGGCTCTCAGCCACCAGTCCTGACAGCCCCAGCTGATGAAAACTGCCTAGATCACTGATTTCATTTCCTCCATCTAGCATTGCATATTTTGCCTTTTAGGCAGTTATTTATCTTCATATAAAAATCCCTTATATCTTGGTAACTAATTATAATATTTGGTAATTCTTTATATCTAGGATGTCCTCCTCTATGTAAAACTGATCATACGTTATTGGTCAAATTCTACAAATCATGTGCCTTATTTTCACAAAGCCACAGAGTTTCCATTGGCAATCTTAAATGATTATACTAGGGAGACTGTTTAGTCGTGGAAATTTACTTTCATTCTTTTTATTTTTGAAGAACTGTGAGGGAATTCAAGTTTCTCAGGTAAAAATTATTGCACAGCAATTTTTTAAAGTACACTTTTGTTTTTATTTGCATATAGAACAGGCAGATTTTGCAATCCTATTCTAAGGGCTGCAGGTTAAAACAATAACTTACGCTTATCTGCTTGGGCCACTAGGTGGTGCACACACATGTCAGCAGGTTAAATGGGCTTGTCAACAGGTCACATTGAATGCATCACCATAGGACTGGCACAGGCAGTAGGAACTGTGGGAGTCAAGAAAACACAGTCCTGTGGATGGGTGTAGAATAAGGAAAGTCTCCCAGAGGAGGTGGATAGACAGTATCTCTGGTTGCGGAAGTGTTGGGAGCAATGTCATAAAGGCAAGAACCCCAAAGTCATGGCAGAGGGAAAGCCCTGGACAGGAAGAGGCATGCTCCCATGCTCATGAATTCCTACCTGAAGGGTCACTGCAGAGAGAATAATTGAATAGTTGAATCATTTGAACTGGAAGACATCAAACATTCCTTCCAGGCCTTTGTGCTGGGCACTGGAGACATACAGATGAAAGGACATTGTCTTGTCCTTGAGTAGGGACCTTTCGAGAAACAGAGAATGAAACAACATAGAGCAAGAGATAAAAGGCATGTTTTACAAGATCTGTTGGAAGACCATAATGTGAAATACGTATTCTGCTCTGTAGAAGGGAGAGAAGGGGGTTAGGGTTGGGAGTTGGTGTGCAGAGAAGGCCTCATGGAGGTCTTGAGAAGTGAGGAGGGGCTGCCACGAAGATCATGAGAGATTAAGCATGGGAGGTCAGCATGAGCAAAGGCATGGCGGTTTGAAAGGATAATGTGGATGTCAGGAATGGTTCAGTTGAATTTAAGAAAATGTTTACTGAGGGCTACTCTCACCATGGAGTGAATAACAGATGTACCAGGCCCTTAAGATGCTCTCTAGCTAGTGAGGAAGACATACATGCCCTGAAAATTGCAGTGTGAAAGAAAAGCTTGAAATTGGGGCCTTTTAAATTATGATTCTGTCCTTTGAGCCCGCAGTGTCCTGGCTACAAGGATTCTAAGGGAACTCTCTATACCAGAAGAGGGAGCCCACAAACACAGTACCTGGCTGCATTTGACTCAAGAGTCACTGAAGGTGTTTCAGTCTCTTACTCATTTTAGAAGTGTGAAATTTGGAGGCCAGAGACATAAAGTTAGTTACCCAAAGCCACACAGAGGGGCCAGGACACAAGCCAGGAATGTCTGCCTTCTGTCAGGTTTTCTTCCCTTTTTTTCTCTACTGGACCCTAAACAGGGAGTCATCATTTAGAAACAGCTTTAATTAAGAAATAGACACTTTTCTGGTAAACAGAACTTCTTCACCAAGAGTAATCACAAAGTTGAATTTATAGAAGAACGGGACACACTGTATTTTTTCTTCATGCTTGAGGAAAGTGCCAAGCCACACAGGTTGGCCTGGGCAAAGGCAACTTGAGCCAGTTGTACCACTGGTCTAGTTCCATGCTCTGAAAGGAAGGCGGTCTGGCTCCAGCATTCCTTCTAGCCCACGTGTGTGGGCGTGTGTTTCATTTCAGCACAAGGATGTGTGTTCACAATGTAGGTCAATAACATGTTGGAGTTGCATAGTTTGCTTGATGTCAATTGGAATGAGTTGTAAGCTGGCAGGAAAACAAGGATGTGTGATTGAGAAGGCTGTGAAAGGATACAGATCTGCATTTAGGCTGATGAGAAGTCATTGAAGCAAGGGGCAGAGATCTTAAAGAGATTTGGACTGAGACAGATCTCATTTAAATGGAGGAGGAAGGTGACCACAGGTAAGGAGATTTGAGACCAGGTCTTGTGAGGAAAGGACAAAGAAACTGGGAATATTTAGCCTGGAGAGAAGAAAACACAGATCTTCTTCATCTGTCCAAACTGTTATCGTGGGCTGAGGCAGCTAGAAAGAGTGGGGATATCATAAGGAAGCAACTTTTAACCCCATTCTAAGAAGAGCTACCCAACCGATAAGCAATGAGTTCCCCATCAAGAAAAGGGATGAAACAGAAGCAGTTCATACAACTGGTGGGGACATTGCTGAGGGGATTCCTATTCCTGTCCCCGTAGCAGGTCAGATTCAATGACCTTTGAGCTCTAAGCTTACATAACTTTATGAAAAGGGAAGAGGTAGCTTATATAAACCAAGGGTCATGTGCTCTATAATAATAACAACAATACAAACATTTCTTTTTATTGAGCACTTATTAAGTACCAGGCATCATCATAATGATTTATGTGTACTGTCATATTTTAGTCTTTCAAGGCAGGATTACACTGACTGAATTCTGATTCTGGCCCTGCCATTTAATTAATATCATCTCTCCTCTCTGAACCTCATGTCCCTCTACTGTACAACACCAACCTTGAGGATTGTCAAAAGTATGGAAAGAAATAACACGTCAAAGCTCCAATACTGTGCCTCACCTATAGTTGATACTCAAAAAATGTGGCTGCCTTCTTTCTCCTTAAGCAGAATTTCAGGAAACCATTCTTAAAGACAGAGGCAAGATAAAAAAGAAATACAGATAAGGTGAAATAGGGCAAACTATCCATTAGATTAAATACCAGGTAATCATCATCTCCTGCAATGTGTAGCCTATGGCAATGGTTCTCAAAGTGGAGTTTGTCTGGATCCCTTTTAAGAAAAAAATTACAGATTTTCAATAGTATTTGTGGAAAATAAACTGTAGGAAGTCAACTTAAGGAACCCTGACATAAGTTTTTAAGGAAGTTGTTCACCATTCCCCACCCCAAGCCTCCAATACCCACTTCTCCACCCTCTGATTCCTGTGACATTGTCCAGAACAGAGCTTCCCCTTAACTATGCTGTTATGGGGACCAAGCCCCCTGAAATATTGATCACCTCTGCCCTTGGGGTAGCCAAGGCCTGTTGCCTCCAAATACACATAGCCTCATCCATGTAGCCTAGTGTGCCCAGCAAATATTTTCCTTGAATGTGTGTGATATGAAGTAATGAGGAATCACTTAGAGAAGGAGTAGTTTGATAGTAATTGATATTGTCATAGCATTGCTGAGCAAATTCAAGAAATAAAGCAGCTCAGGAACATCTTGGTTAGAAAGGTATATCAGGAGGGTGACAGTGACTTACGGACCCAAGACAAAGAAGATTGCCAGGGTATCAGACACTTAACAATGTAGCTGGTGTGAGCAGAGAAAAACCTAAGGCCATCTGGAACAAACAAATGAGCCCATGGCTTTTCCCTAAGTATAAACAGGTTTGAGTGGAAGATCTCTAAGACCCTCTCAGCTCTGACCATCCAAGAACAAAAAGGCTGCCCATTCCCTTTGTCTCTCTGCAGAATTGTGAGTGAGCACCAAGTTGCCCACAATAGACTCTGCTCTTGTGTCTGAACATCCCCTCTGTGTGTCTTCCCTGACCCGCTAAGCACAAGTTTGGCTCTGACTCAAATCAGTGCTCTCACAAGGTGTTTTCTTTTGCAGCAACAGCGGCAGCTTGATCTCCTGACAATAACCAGCCCTGGTGAGTAGTTGTGGCCTTTGTGCTTTGGCTTTTCCCTTATTTCCCAGAGTGATGATGCCTGGTTGCCTATCCAAATGCAATCCCCACCGTCCTCTGACCCCTTG
Source organism: Cynopterus sphinx (assembly GCA_030015415.1). NCBI lineage: Eukaryota > Metazoa > Chordata > Mammalia > Chiroptera > Pteropodidae > Cynopterus > Cynopterus sphinx. The sequence continues at coordinate 98,743,657 of CM057387.1, forward strand.
AATGAACAGCAGAACGCTTTTGTGCCATGAAGGACCCTCCTCCCCGCATCCTCTCCCCCACAATTTCTTTTCCCCCTCTCAGCGCCTGCTGCTTCCTCTTGACTCTGTAAATGGCAGGGCTGATACCCTGATGTTGTTGCACATTCCAGGGTCAAGTTTTCACCGAATCACTTGGTGGACTCAAATGTCAAAGAAGTTCCTTGGTCACATGAGAAATAAGTTTTAAAATCACGGAGAGTAGGGAAGCTGCCTGGCTAGGTGGCGTGGAATGAAGGAAAGATGGCTTATGAAGGTCTAGTCTGGGAAAGTGACCTGGTTTGTTCTTCTAAACTGAGGGTCCGGATAACTCTTGTCTCTTACCTTTAGAGGATGGTCACGTCCTCAAACAAAACTGTAGCTGTGGATTAAAAGGTGTTTTGTTTTTCCCCCTTAGTCCTGGTATTTAGCTTAAAGGTACGTTGAACGGTTTAGATTGGCCAAAAAGATATTTTATTTTGGTTTGAGAGCTTGAGGCAAAACTAAGAGTTACTGAATCCAAGGAGATGAAGCTAACAAAAGAGTTACTGAGCATTCGAGAGTGGGAGTGTGATTCATCTTCACCCATTGGTGATAATCAGATTATTTAACAGCTTTCGTGACCCCCTGCTGTGCTGGGCTGTACCTTCCATTACTAGACTGAGGAGTTGGGATCCTGGGGGAGGGGCTATAAGGTTGGCAGGCTCTAAAATTGACTAATTACCAATAAATATGGAGGTGTTTCAGTATTTTAGTAACCAATAGTGTTGTTCCATGCCATCCCTGCCTTCCATCAAGCCTGTGATGCTATAGCCCAGGGCTGCTTGGCTCACTTCCAAGGATATTGAACAATTGCCCTGTGCAGGCACTGTCCTATCACAAAGGCTAGTTATTTGGCCTCTATAACCACGGCATAAGACAGTGACTACAAAAGTAAGTGGGATCCACCCAGTTTGGGTGATTACTGTATTTCCACCTGGGAGAGCTTTTTGAACTTGGCTTGAAAAGAACAAAGGTGAACTAGTTTGAAAAATTTTCAATCTGTCAGAATGAGCTGTTTTACATATTTGTGATTAACATACATAGAAATTCCAAATCATGAGTTAATATAACTAGAGTGACTCAGTCATGTGACCTACCATGAGTCTTCAAAAGTGCCGGTTGGGAAATTGGAAGCCTTAACAATTTGTGCTATCCTCTTAATATCTTATTTTGTTTATTGTGAATAATTTGGTATATACAGAAAAGAGTAGAGATATAATGAATGGCCATTTAGTGCCTCCCTCTCCCCCTGAAACACTTTGACTTCATCATATCAACATTGTGCCATTTATGTCGAAGATTCTCTTATTTAAAAAAAGTTTATAAATCTAGTTGAGACTTCACTTATACCTGATTGCATTTCCCTCCCTTTACCTTATAGGTAATCACTGTAATGATTTCAATGTTTCTTCATATCTATGTATCTGGAAATATAACTGATGTCCTTTTATAATGTCTATAAAAGATATCGCACTATAAATGTTATTCCATGACTTTACTCATCTAATATTATTATATTATTATATATTCATTCATATAGATACATGTAACTCTTTTTCATTCATTTTAACTGCTATATAATATTCTGTATATGATTAAATCACAATTTATTTATTTTATTCATCAGAATTTAGGATATTTCCAGTATTTTGCAATCACAAACAATGCTACTAAGAGCATTTTTGTGCATCTCTTCTTGTGCATAAGTATGAGACTTCTCTAGGGCATATACTTAAGAGAGGAATTACTAATTATATGCATTTTCAAATTTACTACATGATGACAATTGTCTTAAGCAGTTAAACAATTTACAGTTCCAACAACAACATGTAAGAGTTTTCATTTCCCTGACTCCCAAACACTAGGAATTGTCAGACTTACAAAGTTTTACCTACCAGCCATCATGACAAATGTGAAATGATATCCCATTGCTTTTATAATATGTGTTCCCTGATTAGAGGTGGGATTAAGTATCTTTTCATATGTTTATTGGCTACTTCAGTATATTCTTCTGTGAATTGACTTTTTTATCTTTTGTCCATTTCCTCGTTGGGTTCTTTCTTTTTATTTATTTATTTATTTATTTTGTCGCTTATTTGCATTACAAATGTCCTCTCACAGATTGTGGTTTGGGTTTCTTATTTGGATTATAATGGAAGAATTTTTTTTATTTTGATGTAGTTGAATTTATCAGTCTCTTGCTTTATGAGCCTTGTTTTTGTGACTTATTTAAGAAATTCCTACCTAGATATCATATTCTTCTGTATTTACTTCTAAGAATTGTCTAATTTTGTGTCATACTTGGGTCTTTATCTCATTTAGGACTGTTCTTAGTCCTTAAATTACTTACTTATTCAATTGTTTTTTAATTTGCATACAGATAATCCATTGTCTCAGTACCATACAAAAACTGATTCATCCTTTCTCTTATTTACTTATTAGCAATTATATATCACATATTAATTTTTCCATACGCAGATATTTCTGAGCTCTCTGTATAACTTCATTGGTCTACCACTCTTACTCTGCATTAATTCCAAACTCTCATATTTATAAGAAATCTTAATTATAATATTATCTTTATAATTAGTAAGAAGATATGCTTTTTCCTTTACCTTTTACTGGTTATCTTTTGAAAGCACAATTATCTTTTTAAAAAAATAAAGTTGAATAATTCCTGTATTGTGATAGGTGAATTTAATCTATATATTTATTATAATTACTGATATATTTGAACATATTCCTGGCCCATATTTGTGCTTTCTGCTTATCCTTCTTTTTCTTTCGGCCTTCCTTTTTTTGTATTATGTTTTTTTCATATATATATAAACTGTTTTTCCTTTTACCCTATCTGCAGATTTGGATGCTACAGATTTTCTTTCTAACCTTAACTGGTTATCCTTTGGATATATATTTGACTACACATTGTTTTACAAAGTCCACAGTTATTCAAAATTTCTATCATTCTCTCAGCACCAAAAGAGCCTTAACATGCTTTAACTACCTATTGAACACCATGTCAACACCTGGTTATTATTTCAACTTTTAAGTTAAACTTTTGCATAAAAGAAAAACAATGTATCATCATTATCATTATTATTATCATCATCACCATCATCATTAGATAATTGACTTTCCTCCACAGGTTATGATTTCTTGTGTTCTCTTGTTTATTGTATCTCAAGATTATCTTATGTTACCTAACTAAAGCGAATTCTTTAATAGCTAATTTAGTGAGAAACCATGAGCAACCCCCAAAGTCTATATATGTCCTGATTTTGACTTCCCTCTGAAGTGATAGTTTGGCTATGTATAAATTCTAATTTGAGGACTTTCCTTTATACAGTTAGGATATTTTTCATTATTTTCTGACATCATAGATGCTGATGAGAAGTCCACCATTATTGTTTTTGGTAATATCTTTTCTTGGGTAGGTTTCAAGGTTTTTAAAAATATTAATGTTCTGCTTTTTCACTTGGATGTATCTAGGTATAAATTTATTTTTAATTATCCTATTTGGTGCTCTGAGTATACTTTCTCCTTGAGAATATGTCTATCTTTATTCTGGAGAAATTACTGGTAACTTATCTCCTTAAACATTGTTTTTCCTGCATTTCTTTTATTCTCTTCTTACATAATTTCTATTAGACAATTGTTGGATTCTCTCAAGTGGCCTTCCATGGTTCTTACCTGACTTCTTGCAATTTTTTATCATTTTATCTTACTGTTCTAATTCTGAGTTCCCCACAAGTAACTTGCATTCATAAATTCACTTTTTGACCACATCTAATTTAGATTTTTTCCTGTCTTTTTCAGTATTTCAATGACTATATATTTTTAACTGCCAAGATTTCTAATTTTGTTCATATCCACCAGTTCTTGTTTTATTTCTGCCTATTCTTATTTATAATTCCTTATTCTGTTTTTCTGTTTTTATTGTTTCTTTGAATATTCTCAGTATGCTTATTTTAAAATCTTTGACTATTCTGTAAAGTAAGTTTCATGTGAAGTGAATTCAAGTTATAATTGTTAATTTTGTTTAGTATCATTTTTAGCTTTTGATTTCTTTACATGTTTTGAAATTTTAATTTGTAAAATCACTTTGAGGAAGAAATTTTCTGTTTTTTCTCTCCCCATTCCTGACCACCCACCACCAAATTCTCACTATGCTCACATCTCCCTAAGTAGTGGTTTTTGCAGTTGTCTCTACTCATATCTTCAGCTTAGGACCTGGTAAATATTGAGGCTATGAAAGATCCAGTGACCAAAAAGTCAGCAGAATAGCTTAGCATTGCTTCTGATTCCTGTGCCCATATTCCTCACTACCCTAGGCCTATAACACCCTATCTCCCAGAAAGTTTTGCAACAGCCTTTTCTCCCTAGGTACCTTTGATGACAGGGTACCCCCATCCTCAGTCCTTGCTCTAAGCAGATCTTGTCTCTGATCCTCATCTCCTATAAAAGCACTTTAGTCTCTATATTTCCATAGGATAATATGGAATTTATCCTATGGAATAAGATAAAGATGCTGCTACTGCCTGTATCTACATCCAGATCTCAGCAAGTCAGTAGCCTCAGGATCATTTACCATTTTTGCATTTCTGTGCATTTCAACTTCATGGATATATGTCTCTCACATTGGAGCCTGACAACATGTTTTATTACTTTATTCCATTTTAGTATTTGATATTACTATTTGATGGAAATAAATGGACTTATTGAAGCATGACCTTATATAGTCATTTGTCCCAGAAGTCCAATTATAGTTTCTTCCTTACTTTTTGGAAAGTGTATTCTCCTGTAACCTCTTCAAGGAAGGGAGGCAATATAAAGAAGCACTTTTGCCTATTCAAGTAAAACCCTAACCACCAGACTGAGAAGAGAGACTGTTAGTATGTATATACAGATTCATATGTAATTTTCAAATTAAAATTAGAATGATACTATATAAACTGCTATTTGAATATAATGTGAACATTTTTCGGTGCTAACATTCTCTAAAAACGAATTTTATATAGCTGAAAGTTATATAAAATTATATTTATATTCTATTTTAATTCCCTCATTGTATATTAAATTATCTGAAATTATTTAATTATAAATAACATCACAAAGAACATTCTTATATAAAGATTTTTGTGGGCATCTCTAATTATTTCTTTAGGAAAAATTCCTAGAGTAAGAATTACTAATGGAAAATATACATAGTGCACCAGTCATGATAGGCTAAGATACACTAATGTAACAATAACATCAAAATTGGAGAGGCTTAAAAAACAAAGGTTTATTTTTCACTTTAGGTACATGTCCCTCATGGATTGGAGTCAGCTCTGCTCCATATCATCTTTACTTTGGCATCCAGGGCTGACTAAGCATCCTCTGTTTGGAACATTACTAGGTATCTTAGTTTGGGTTTCCTTAGAAGCAGACTTTGAGATGAAGGTTTAGTGCAAGTAGTTCATTTGAGAGGTTAATCCCAGAGACCTGGGTAAGGGTAGGGACATGATGCAGGAAAAGGAAGAAAGCCAAGAAAGTCATTAATCGAGCAGGCTACACTGAGGGCAACTGGTACTTAATCAAACTGGTGAGCCTTGGGAATCAGTGTGGAAAATAAGTCTTTGAGTTAGCCCTTTGGTTTATCCCTCCAAGAGGCAAGGGGGTGGGATTGACAGTGGGTGTGTTAATACCCTGACACATCCAGTCTGTTCAGTGCATGGACATAGCCAATTCCAATGGCCAGAGGAAACCCTAGGAGAGATTTGCAAGCATCAGCGATTGTACATTATTACACATGTACAGAAATTATAAGTGCAGGAAAATGTGAGATTGTGGAAAGGTACTGACAATACCTGCCACATGGATCATCATGACAGAGGGAAAAGAGGGAGATGGTGAGCCATGCACCTGCTTAAAAAACTTAGAAGGAATCATTTCTGTTCAGATTTCCTTGGTTAAAGCAACTTATATGACTATTGCTAAATTCAACAAAGTAGAGATGTAGAATTTTACCACAGCAATGGGCACTACAGAAGAAAACTAGTGAGAAAAACTAGAATATTTGACAATAATGGATATACTTTATCATACTTTTAGAAAATTTTTAATGTTCCCACCATAAAGTTAAAAGTGCTGGTCATAGCTTAAAAAAAGAACAACAACAACAACAACAACAACAAAAGCTTTATTGAGATTTAATTCATATGTCATAAAATTCATTCTTTAAGATTCATTATTTAGTAGTTTTCAGTATATTCAGAGTTGTGCAACCATCAGCACTAATTTCAGAATATTATCATCACCTCAAAAATAAATTCTATACCCATTCCCTCCCCATGTCACTCCCCATTTCTGCCTTCCCACATGTCCTGACAACCATAATCTACTTTCTATCTCTAAGGATTTGCCTATTCTGGACATTTCACATATGTGGCATTGTACAATATGTGGTATTTTTCGCATATTGTACAATATGTGGTATTTTGGGACTGTCCTTTATTTAGCATAATGTTTTCAAGGTTTATCTATTTAATAGCATGTGTCAGTACTTTATTTCTTTTTATTGCTGAATGATATTATATTATATGGATATATCACAATTTGTTTATCCATTCATCTATTGGCCATTTCAGTTGTTTCCATTTTTTGGCTATTATGAGTAAAGCTGCTATGGAAATTTGTGTACAAGTGTTGTGTGGACATGTGTTTTTAATTCTTTTGGATATAAACCTAAGAATGGAGTTGCTGGGTCATATGGTAAATGTTAGGATAAGCATTTTGAGAAACTGCCAAACTGTTTTCCAAAGTAGCTGTGCCATTTTACATTCTCATCAGTAATGTAGGATGCTTCCAATTTCTCCACATTCTCTCTGACACTTGTTATTATCTGTCCTTTGATTATAGTTATCCTAGTGGGTACAAAGTGGTATCTCATTGTGGTTTTGCTTTGCATTTCCCATTGTGGTTTTGATTTGCATGATGTTGAACATATTTTCATATGCTTATTGGCCATTTGTATATCTCCTTTGAAGAACTGTTTAGTCAAATTATTTTCCATTATCCATTTTTATTTAGGTTATATTTATATTTTTATTGTTGAGTTGTAAGAGTTTTAAAATATGTATTCCAAGTATAAGGTCTTTTATCACATTTGTGATTTGCAAATATTTTTTTCTATTCTGTGGATTGTCTTTTCACTTGCTTGATATCCTCTGAAACAGAAAAGTTTTTAATTTTGATGAAGCTCAATTTATCTATTTTTTTCTTTTGTTGCTTGTACTTCTGGTATCCTAACTGAGAAAACATTGCCTAACCCAAGGTCACAAAGATGTTCTCCTATGAGTTAATTTTTTATGTGATATTGGGTAGGAATCCAACTTCTTTTGAATATAGCTCTCCAGTTTTCCCAGCAGCATTTGTTGAAAAGACTGTTCTTCCTCCATTGAATTATTTTGTTACCCTTGTCAAATGGTTATAGCTTTTTGATGGCATAGACTAAAAAGATAGCATTAGGAAGTTATCTAATACTGGTACTCAGGTGCCTTACATATATTTTTTACATAATTCTCCACTCTGTCTCATAAGATAGGTATTATCTTTCTTGTTTTGCAGATGGAAAAGCAAAGGCATTGCATGATTAGGTGAACTACCCACATGAACACTGGTAATAAGTGACGGAGTCAGGATTTAAATCCAGATCTGTCTCATTCTAAGCCCTTTGCCTTTTCCACTGTTAACATATAAATATCACTTCATTTGTGATACCAGCCTATGGAGTCTTCTTTCTCATAGAGAATTCATGCTGACCCACTTTGCTAGGGATGAGAAAAGCATGAAATGTCAGGGATAGCATAGTCACTGAGACTTTTCCACTAGCTAGGCTACATCCTGAAGAGACAACTGCTTTCCTAAGATATCATAGAAACCTCCAGAAAAAAAAAATCACAGCTAAATCTGTCCCTGATTGCAAAAATCCACAAAGCTTTTTTTTTAAACCTCCTTTTAACATTGTTAAAACAACACCTGTACTAAATGGTTGTAGACTGATCCTGTTGGACAATTTTGTTTTTCTCCAGTTCAAGTCCCCATGATGTAAATTTAGCCCCTCTGGAGATAAAAGGACCTAGAAAGTCCAAGTTAGCCATTTTACTGCCTCTTGGCCACTTCTAGAGCCAACACAGCTTGTGGAGCCAGTCCAGAGTGGCTAGTACCAGAAGCAAGGCCGAGCCGAAGGACTCCCGGCCTCTCAGCCAGAAAGTTAGCAGCACAGTGGAGATGCACAGAGAGGACGGTCTAAAGAACACATACACATCATTGAACTACTTTAAAGAGATCTTTAGAGAGAAAAATAAATTACTTCTAATCCCATAGCCTTAGCACAATACAAAACCTAATTCTATTTATACATTTTCCCTTGCAGTTCTTGTCTATAAGCAGAAACATATTTACATAATTGCAATCACAGTAAATTTTTATATACATCTTTTTTCACTTACATTATTTCATAAACAATCTTCATGTTGCTATGTAGTTTACATACTTACCATCTTTTTATAACAATTTTCTCCATTAAAAAATTGCATATGCCCATGGAGCAAATTTTGAAAAGCACAGAGAAGTTATAAAGATGAAAATATCAGTTGTCTCCCAGAGGCAATCACTGTTTAATATTTTAACACATCTACTTCTTTGCCTTTTTAATGCATGTACAATTTTGTTTTACATAGTTTAGATCATATAGATATAAAATTATATCCTGATTTTTCATTTAATATTACAACAGAAATATTCTCCCATGCCAATAATGCTGGATATTTAACTTTATTCTAGTTTTTTACCTTATGAATAACTTATTAATCTTTGTGTATATATTTTTGTCTACATTTTAAGTTATGTTCAAATAGATTACTAAGGGTGGAATTACTAAATCCATGAGCATTTTATAAGCATTTTAAAGGCATACTTATTTTTAAAAGCTCTAGTATCTTCCATCTTTTATATGTAGCCTGGTTTATAAAAATATATGTCCTATTGTTGTGTATTTGTATTATTTCCTGATGTTTTTCTAAAATAAATAACTATAAAATTATTTGTGGAAAATAGCTTTTTACTTCTTTTGCATAAGTTTTATATATATATATATATATATATATATATATATATATATATGTATGTATAAATATACATATATATTTATATATGTGTATGTATATATATATACAATATATTTTAAAAGTAGAATTACTGGGCCAAAGAGCATTAATATATTTAAAGAGTTATTGAGTCTTATTGCCAACTCATTTTCCAGAAAGATTATATCAATCTACATTACCTCCTCTATTTCCCCTCCTCAGCCTACTTTTCTTGTCAACAATGAAAACAACAGCATTGAGTGTTACTCAGGAAATTTATTAAATCTATGTAAACAAATTCCAAAATCTGAGAAACATATAAAGGCAGAGAGAAACACATTTGTTCTCAAGGTCTTCAGAAGACAACCTGAGTAGTATGTTCCTAGGATATTTGTTCTGGGAAATCTATCTATATAGGATACTATATCCCATGACTCAGTTGAGGAGGCTAATGGGAAAGAGTCAAGGGACCCATTTTAGAACATCCAGAAGGGAGGGCTGAGCTAGCTCTGGGAAGGGGAGTTTGGAGGTGTGGCTCCCAAAAACACCATAGCTGCTCAGCATGAGAGAAGTCAGTAAGAAAGGAACTGGCAAGATTTTGACCATCAGAGAGAATGCAGGCCCCAGGCCTAGAAGAACTGGAATTCACAGTATGAAAGATAAGATTAAGGCACAGCACTGTATAATTAAGACTCTTTAATCACAACCTAAATTGGCTTAAGCAAAAATAAGTAATCATTGGTTCATGTAAATAGATAATAGAGAAATATATCTGCCTCTCTGTACATCTTTATGTAGGGGTCATAGGACCCAGTCTATTTTTCTTCTGTTAACTCAGTTTGCTCTATTGCTTCTCATTCTATGATGGGGTCATTATGAGTTTGACCTTGGGAAAGTCTATAAGCTTTTCTGTACCTTATTTCCTTCTTACTATCTGTAAGAGCAGAATGATAATACTTTTTATAACTTTGTGAAGATTAGATATATGGAGAGTGGCTAGGATAGTAAAATGCATTACCCATAGTAGATTTTAAATAAATAGTTGTTATTGTGACTGCATTGCTTCATGACAAATTACCCCAGTCCTTAGCAGTTTCAAACAATAATAAATGTTTATTATCTCACTATTTGTGTAGATTAGGAATCTCGTAGCAGCTTAACTGGATAGTTTCAGCTCAGTATCTCTCCTGAAGTTGCAGTTAAGATGTCAGACAAGGCTCTGGTTATCTGAAGACTTGAGTGGAATTGGAAGATCATCTTTCAAGATGATTTACTCACATGGATTGGCCAATTGGTGCTGACTTTTGGCAAGAAGCCTCGTTTCCTAGCCACAGAGACTTTTCTATAGGGCTGCTTTAGTATCCTCACAACATGGCAGCTGACTTGCTTAAGAGGGACTAATCCGAGAGAGAGCAAGGTAGAAACTGCAATGTCTTTTATGTTATAGCCGGGAAGTCCTACTCTATCATTCTATGATATCCTATTAGCTGCACAGATCAGCCTAGTCACTGTGTGAGGGGCGTATACAGGAGAATCACTTAAGGGCCATCTTGGAGGCTGGCTAACAAAATGCTAATGATGAGGATTGTGATAATCGATACCGAAGGTCCCTGACTTACAATAGTTCTACTTACAATTTTTTGTCTTTACCATGGTGCAAAAGCGATACATGTTCAATAGAAAATGTACTGTGAATTTTAAATTGTGATCTTTTCCTAGGCTTGCAATATGCAATAAGATATTCTCTCATGATGCTGAGGCAGTGGCAGTGAGCCAGCAGCTCCCAGTCAGGCATATAATCACAAAGGCAAATAACACTGATAAAAAAGTACACTGATACTCCACAGTGTACTAGGTTGCCAGTATTTCTTGGATATTGTGTTCTGAGTGTGTTTTTTTGTTTTTGTTTTTGTTTTTTTGGTAGGCTAGGCTAAAGTATGATATTCAATAGTTTGGGCATATTAAATGCATTTTCAACTTATGATATTTTCAAGTTACGATGGGTTTATTGGGATATAATTTTATTATAAGTTGAGCATCTGTTCTATATCTTTGGTTCCTTTCAGACCCACTTACCTTTCCTCATTCCTTCAAGGGTTCTCCTCTTACTCCCAAGTTATATGAATAATGGCCTGGCTTTTTGAGATTGGCAGGGTTTTCCAGGAAAAGTACTGAGAATCGTCTAGCTACTGTTTCTTTCATAAATAAATAGCTGTATTTGTCCATCTGTATCTTTCTATCCTAACATAGACCTAAATTATGCCTTAGTCAGAAAAGTGAGAAATATTTTTGGCTCACTAGATTGAGAAATATAAGATCTCTCATTTAGAGAAAGAAGGCTATATGCCCCAAGATCCAGTTTCCAGTTTATGTCATAGCCCTTTGCATTCTTGGTAAGTGGATGTTGAGCAGCCATTAAGTTGAGCCATTAAGATATGATCCATGTACATGTACTTGAATTTTCTAGATACTAAGGATACAATGGAATCTCATATAGGGTAGTGCATATCTTTTATGCTCTGGCCTAAAACACTAAAGAGAGTGATGAGGGTAGACTTGAAGAATGTGAGAATTTGCCCATAGCAAGATTTACTGACCTGCCATTACTGGCGCTTACACAGCACTATTGGGACAGAAATATAAAGTCTCTCTATGACAAAAAAGGAGAGATATAAAGAAGGAAGGAAGGAAGGAAGGAAGGAAGGAAGGAAGGAAGGAAGGAAGGAAGGAAGGAAGGAAGGAAGGAAGGAAGGAAGGAAGGAAGGAAGGAAAGAAAGAAAGAAAAATTCTAGGTAGCATACAGCAGAAATTTTGAGATCAGCTAGACCAGAGTTCAAATCTTACCTTGACTATTTATTCCATATACAATTTTAGGCAAAATAAAACCTCTCACAGTTTCAGCTCTCTCATCACTGAAATAAAGCTAATGATATTGACCTCACAAGATGTTTTGAGTCTTAGATGAGATAATGTGACTGGCAGATGTCATGACCTTGGAAGTGCTCATGTTGTTGTGGGAAGTCCTTCTTTGAGGATGGTCACCACAGAAAACTACGATTTTTTCTCACTAACCTAGCCCCAGCTTATGAAACGTTAGTAGGGTCTGTGTTTGGCATTGCAGTGCAATTTCCTTTCCTCCAAATAATGGCTGAAGCATTGTCTCATAAGCCTGATACACCTTTTTCTAGAAACAAAAAATAAGGGAGGAATCGGCTCAGCTTGTCTGAGTTCCATTATTAGATGGATGGCTGGATGTGTTCTTCAGAAAGTTTCCTTTATGGTAAATATTATACAGACGATTAGCTTTTTAGAGAAGAGTTTTTAATTACAGTGGTGAAAAGAGAATTCGTGTTTTCTAGCTGCTTTTAGGGGAAACCAAACTTGCTTATTCTTTATCAAGTGTCTTTATATTAGTTTGTGAGGTGGGCTGAGTTTCAGCTGTAGATGATACACTGCAGAGCATCTTAAATCCCTTCACTACACTATCTTAGAGACCAGGATCTGATGACTAACTCCCCACCATGCTCTGGCCTCTGCTCATGTTTTGTTCCCTAGGGTTAACAGATGGGGGCTGTCTCAGGAATGAGCTCATGTGACTTCCACTAAATCCTCTGTTTCTCTCTCAATTTTTCTACTCCAAATTCCCAGATCCTTCTTTCCTTCTTCCCTGAAGGTTAGGAGGAGGGGCAACCTAACCACCTTCTCTTCACTGGATGGGGGATAACAATAACAACAGTCGTGACCACCACCATCCCTGGCTTTGATATAGCACATTACAATGTCAAAGTGATTTTGTATCCAATACTTTATTCAAATAACAAAACAACCCTATGAAGTAGGCATCTTTATCTTAAAGAAATAAGATTTGCCTAAGTTCACAAAAGCTTGTAATTAAAGAAGTCAGAGTTCAAACCCAGGTCTTCAGACTCAGTATCTAATGGACTTTTGATTTCTCAACTGCCTTCCTGTTATAGGTATGGATTCATCCAGAGTTTGTAAAGATGTTAAAAGAAAAACTGAATGAAAAAAAGGACAAATTTACTGCAGAAATGAGTATTAGAATGAGAAACAGTCATGGGGCCTGAGACAAAGATCTGGATGCAGAAAATTAGGCATGAATATCAGAACAAAAGCAGACACTAATCCCCACTTTCTAATTTACTAATCCAACACTTCTTATATCAACTGTCCCTGTACTTACCTGACAAAGCCAGAATGATCCTGGGATCTTACAGGCTGAAAGGGAGACTAAGTGGCCTCAGTTGAAGGGATGGGCTGCTGGAATATCTGGAGCCTAGAACCAAGCAGGTCATCACCACCTCCAGAGCTTAGAAATCCCACAGTGTGGTTCCCTGTAAAATCCTTTATTTCTTCTGACAGTATGTTCCCTGGGTTACTTGTAACAAAATTACCCGGGGTTTTGTTTGTTGTTTTGGGCTGGTTAGTCCATGGAACTTCAGACAGGTGCTGCTGGTAGAGGGTTCTAACTATGGGAGGAGACTATGGTGCCGAAAGAAAAATATCAAAAAATGTTTTAAAGAATATGCAGTGATTGAACCAGAAAAGAGAATCCAATATAATTTTCTGTACAAAATAGTAGAGACCAGTGAAGATGAGGAGCAGCAATTAAAAATAAGCAAATGACAGGTCGTCAAAGCAGTGCTGCTCAGAGCTTTGTCCACAGACTGCTGCCAGTGTGTAAACTGTCCACAATGAGATAAACATAGAAGTTGAGAGAAAGTAGAATTTTTAATATCAATTTGACATCTCTGCAGCATCCAAGTTTATGATCAGTGGACTTTTCCCAAATATCAGCTTGTGATAGATTAGAAATAGAGATGCACTAGTGTAGTGAATTTAAGAAACATCAGCCAAGGTATACATCCACGTTTTTATGCACACCTAACACCTGCTTGTATAAGTGGTTTAGGTTTGTCAAAAATGACAAAGGCTAGTTTTTAATCACGAGACCGGGCACATAGTAGGAGCCTAGAAATTCTTTAGAGTTGAACTTAATATGAAGGCCGTTTTTCTCTTAGCTATCAACCTGAGGAAGTCTTGTGAATGAGTATCCTAACCCATGCCACCAACCTTAAGTCTGAAGTATTGCTCCCGCCTGTTTCATTACTTTCCCTTCAACATCTGGCTGTTCTAGCCATTGCAGAAGCTGGAGTTCCCCTCTCAGCCTACCTAGAGCCTAAGTGGTGTTTAGTAAAGTTTAAACAAGCCCCTGTAGTGTGGTTGAAAAGCAACCTCCGTTTCTTTTGAATAAGAAGAAGAAAGAAAGAAAAAAGATCCCTCCCCTTTCCCTCTACTTGCTCATTAGGATTCCTGCATACACTGGTGGTGCCTGGCTGCTCTAATTGGATCCGTGCGCACACAGGTCTACGCGTCTCCATTGAATGCTGACATTTCTAACTAACTGACCTTTTCAGGACCACTGGTACTCCCATAATGAGTGTGCAGCAGCATTGTGTGGATACAATACGGCAGACTTCACAGTGCCCAAAGAATGCAGGATTGAAAACTATTCAGAATTCCCAATCTTGGGTTAGCAAAATGAGAAAATTGGGTCCCAACATTCATCAGCGTGTTATTGTGCAGGTATCGATTTCAATGCCCTTTCATGTCTTTCAGAAAAAAAAAAAGTTGTATTCTAGAGGTCTAAATTAACTTTTATTCTGTTATTTTTCCCCTGTACCTATAAAAAGGTCAAATGCATTCATAAGGCTGAGATAGATTTGCTAGATATAAGCGCTGAGATAGCAATCAACCTTCAAATAACCTTTAAGGCAACATCGGCTCTTCCATGAACAATAATTGATGTACTCATTAAGGCCATGAAATTCCTCAGGACTCACCTAAAGGAGAGCAGTTACAGGGCTGGTGGCAGAAATATGCCATTTAGAACAATGAGATAATGACTCGGATGTTTGAAAATGTAATCCATTCAGTGGGGGGACTTCAAAGGGAAGCTAACAAGATGGGAAAAAAGAGCAGTGGTTTTCATGTTACCCAGCAGGAACAACATAGGCCAGGCCTAAATAGGACAAGCAGTGATTTCTGAGTGTACCCTGGGTCTACGGCAGAAAATTAGAATCTTTTTCTCCATATAAATGCAGGAGGGGCATAATGGATTTATCAGTGCCACGTTTTTTTCCTCGGAGAGAGAGGGTATGGAACAGTTTGTAGCTACAAGTGGCAGCTCTTCTGATGAGACAATGCCAGCAGTTGAGTACATATGTGGCCCTACCTCTAGTGCCCCTCTGAGAATTACATGCTTTTCCATTAATGTCTAAATCCTAATTACCATCCTGTTATTGTAAATAGTTTACCCCATTATGGAGAAGAAGCAGCTAAAGTTTAGATAGGTTGTATAATTCACTCAATATCACCCAGGTTTTACATGGCTGAGTGTGCTGACTGGAAAGTTGTTCCTTGTATCTTGCCACCCACCATTCATTTGATCTACAAATTTGTTGAGTATTTACCATGTACTGTCATTGGGGAGATCCACCATAACCCGAGTATAGAAAGCTCCTTCCTTTTAAAGTACAAATTGTTATCTTCTTTTACTTACAGTGGGATGGGGTGTGGGGATACAGGACACAATCAAAAGTTTAGTCTAAATAATGTGTTTTTTGGCTTGAGGTCCTTTCTGGTATCTCCTGGGTTGCTGGTTTCACACTGCTGACGACCAAAGGACTTTATACCCCCTTAAGCCAATACTCTCAAGGAAATGGGTCAGATCAGGCCTGTAGCATGCTGGGCCTCCTGCTACACTGGCTTCCATGAGACCAAATACTCTGGACTATGCTGCGGAAACAGTGAAAACAATAATAAGCAACACTTAATGAGTACATACTGTATGCCAGGTACTGTTCTAAGTACTTTTGCTATATTTACTCGCTTAACCTTCACAAAAACCTTTATGAGTAAATATTGTAATTTAATATCAGTTGGGTCTTAAAGGATGCACAGGAATTTACCACAAAGGTGAAAGCAGGGGCACAGAGGGTGATGGGTGAAGCTAAGAGGATGGCATATACAAAGGCAGGATGACAGGGTGTTTAACAATCTTTGTCTTTCTGGGTGTAGGATATATGACTTTGAACATGAGAAGTCAGTGCATGAGTTTAAAGAAGGGAATGGTCACTGGTATGAGATCAGAAGATTTAAAAAGTGTTCATTAAAAGCAACAAATGAACAGGACAAACAGAGACTCATGGACATGGACTATAGACTAGTAGTTACCAGAGGGTAGTGGGTGGGGGAGGATCAGGAAGGTAGACAGGATAAAGGGAGTCAAATATAGGGGGATAGGGGGAGGATGAAGTGGGTAAAGGGGATCAAATATATGGTAGCTGAAGAAACCTGGACTTTGGGTGGTGAACACACAATAGAATATACAGATGTCAAATGATGATGTGCACCTGAAAATTACATAACTGTATTAACCAATGTTACCCCAACAAACTTAATAAAAAATAAATAAACTAAAAAAATAAAAGTGTCCATTGACTCAAACCACAAAGAAGTCATTGTGGAGTGGGTTAGGGCAGGGGTAATTACTAGGTTTCACTGGGGTAGGAAGTCAATGGAAAGTGAAGGGGAGATTGCTAGTGTAGACTATACTTTCACAAAGCTTGGCTGAGAAAGAAAAGAAAAGTGTAGGACTGAGAGAGAGCCTCTTTTTTTGAGTGGGGAGGGATTTGAACATGTCGGGTAGGATTTGGAGGCATTTGAGAGGAGAGGTTGGATATCCTGCACCAAAAGGGCAGAGCTCTGAGAGACTGAAGCAAGTGGGAGCCAGAGGACAGGATGCACCTAAGATGAGTGGACAGCCTGACAAGGACAAGAATGACTGGTGCACAGGGCAGCAGGAGGAGAAAAATGAGCTGTACGGATTAGCTGGAATACGACCTTCCTCACGGGAGTCGTGAGGACTAACCCATGAACACTGTAAGGTAACATGGCTTATAATAAATACACTACTCAATATATGTTACCCAAAAATGGGTATCAGGAAGAAGCAGAAGAGAATGCTGAGTCATAATTTGACTCACTGGATCTGCCCAATCAATAATAGAGAAAAGTGCTCAATGTAGAGAGTTTCAGCTCTGCTATGAACTCGTTAGGACTCAAGGCAGGTCATTTCACCTCTCTTGCTTTTTCTGTTTCCTACCTGTAAAATGAGAAGTTCATACTAGATCATTTCACAAGGTCTTTCCAATTAGCATATTCGATGAATCGATGCCTCTATAAAGTTCAGAATTAAAATTTTCAGCTTTTATTTTGTGTGTGTACAATAAAATTTTATTAGTGATTTTGAAATTTGAATATAATATAATTTTACATGTCACTGAAGATTATTCTTTTGACTATTTTTCAATCCTTTAAAAATATGAAAACTATTTTAGCCCATGGGCCATATAAAAATGGCAACAGCAGGCCAGATTTGGCTTGTGGACCATCGTTTACCTAATAATCTGACTCACAAAAGACTGCCCTACTATCATTTAAAGCTGATTTTTATTAAAAGCAAAACATGTGCTTTGAATTTAACTTCATTTTAACAAGGTATTTTTATTAAAATACCATTCTTAGAAATTTATATATTTTTAAGCAAAATTTTACCACATGAAAATTTTAGAGATCATAAAAATCACCCATAGTTCTATAATCTTAGCTCATTCACTGTTATCCCAACATAAGGTAATTTTATTACACATCAATTTTTTTCAAGATACCCCTTCCCTGGGTACTGTTTGAGTTTTGTTTGTTTGTTTACCCTCTTAATCATGTTTAAGTGTACAGTTCAGTGTGTTAAGTGTATTCACACTATTGTGGAGCAGATCCCCCAGAACTTTTTTACCTTGCGAACCTGAAAATCTATATCCAGTTAACAACTACTTCCCTTTTCTCCTTGAGCCCCTGGTAGTCACCATTCTACTTTCTGTTTTTATGACTACTTTAGGTACCTCATATGAGTCATATCATATTTGTCTTTTTGTAACTGACTTTTTTACTTAGCATGATGTCTTCAAGATCTGTGCATATTGTAGCATTCAGTCCTGTAAGGCTGAATAATATTCCATTGTATGTATACACCATATTTTGTTTATCCTTTAATGGACATGTGAGTTGTTTCTACCTCTTGGCTATTGTAAATAGTTCTGCTATGAACATGGGTGTGCAAATATCTCTTCAAGACCCTGCATTCAGTTCTTTTGGATATATGCCCAGAAGTGGGATTGATAGATCATATGGTAGTTCTATTTTTAATTTCCGAGGAACCTCCATTTCACTTTATTTTATAGTTCCGTTTCCTTCCCTCTAAAAGCTCTGGCAGAATATGATCCCCCTTTCTCTTTTCTTTCTTATGACCTTTGCAAAATCACATTTGTGACTGCTCATGGATGTCTTAGAGGGTCAGTAATCCATGGGAAAACTTTAGCACCCACAGGAGAACTGGGCCAACCCTAATAATAGGAAATCTCAATGAAAATTCTGATCAATGCTAATTTTGTTAGTTTTTATTTTATTTATCACTCTGATTTTAGATTTTGAAAATGCTGCACTGAGAACAAAGACTTGATGAGGTTATCCTTAGTGGAATGTACTTATCTATCTTCCTCCAGAAAGAAAAAAAAAGGGAGGAAGCCATTTCAAATGATGGGATTGCAGGAATAATGGGAAATGGGGTGTTAGAGTGAGGGGAGTGCAGGCCGATGGGGAGAGGGTTTGAGCTAGGAAATTGAAACCACGAATGCAGAAAAAGATGTAAATGTTGTTTCCCAGATTTTATAGCTCCCAGATGCCTCCTCTAATTGCATAGCTAACCCCGAGTTTATTAAGTTATTTTCCAGAGTCAAACTCATTTGTATACATGTCAGAATGTAAACTGAATTTTAAAAGTAAAGTCCTTGGATTAGAATTCAGGAATGATAAACAAACTCATTTAGAATGTAAGATTTGCATGTCATTTGCATGTGCCCAAATGCAATTACATGTGCTCTGTAAATATGCATTTCACATTTATTTGTCATGATAGAACAGTATGGAAGAAATTAATTGCCACAGAGTTTTTTTAATATTTAAAGAAAGAAATGATGGCTCTTAAAATAGACTCTGCTAGTGCATGATTCAATGTGTGGAAACTGGCAAGAAGAGATAAGGATCTGTCAAAAACCATAAATTCCCACCGCAACATCTGTAGTAGTTCAACTCGCATGGTTTATGGAGGCCCCTTTTGCCTTCTCCTTGGGCATTACCACAGCGTTCTGCAGATTTATCGCTGGCTCAGTGCAAGGACAGTTTTACTAGCAAAGCTTTAAAAGGGGGAGGGGGGCTATTTCCTCTTTGAAAGTTCAGGATTGAATTGAAATGAAATAGCAGCTCTAGCTTTAGAAACTTCTGGACGAGCAGTCTCCCATGTACTTGCACACTGTTTCTTCTCTCATTTTTTTTCCTTACATTCTGTAATGAGAAATAGGTTCAATAATCAAGATACTATTTTAGGTTAAAAAGACATCTGGAGTTGAGAGGCCAGTATGGGAAAGCTTTTTATTTTATTTAACACACATTGACTATTTTTTGTTTATACAGCTCTGTGAATTTTAACACAGGTATGTATTTGTGTATCTGCCACCACAGTCAGGGTACAGAACAGTCCCATCACCTCAAAGGACTGCCTGGTATTATCATTGTGTGTCACACCCTTCCCTTCAAGCCCTAGCAAGCATTGCTCTGTTCTCCATCACTATAGTTTTATATTTTCAAGGATGCCTTAAAAAAATGGAATCATACGGTAGGTAACATTTTAAGACTGGCTTCTTTCACTTGGCTTAATGCTTTTTGCAATTCATCCAAGTCGTATGTATCAATAGTTCACTCCTTTTAACTGCTGAGTACTATTCAATTGCAGGGATGTACCACAGTACCCATCGACCCCTGAAGGACACTGGATTGTTTCCAGTTTGGGCAATTATGAACAGAGAGGCGATGAATATTCATTTGCATATTTTTGTGCAAACACAAAATAACCTATCAGGGGAATTGCTGGGTCATACGATGATGACTGTGTTTAACACTTTAAGGAGCTGTACTAGTTTGCATCCTGACAGCATTGTGTCAGGCTTTCAGTTGCTCTGCATTCTCACGAGAGCTTGAAATTGGCAGTGTTTTTACAAGTTTAGCCAGTCTAATAAGTCTGTAGTGATTGCTGACTATGGTTTTAATTTGCATTCTCTACTATCCAAAGGTGTTGATCGAGGGGAAGTTTTTGATATATAGATGATGTGTGAATGTGTTTGTTAAGCTCCTACACTGTGTTAGTTGTCTTACATGTATGTTAACTCATTTAAACCTCAAAATCTTGTGAGGTAGGTATTAATTATTTTCTATTAAAGGTTGAGGAAACCAAAGCTGGGAGAAGTTAACCACTTTATACTCTCGGCAAACAGTTACAGAATATGTAGTCTGCGCCAGTGCTCTGCCAGGCCCCGGGCACACAGAGGTGTCTCTGCCTTTAGAAGCCTTGTAGCATAGCAAAAAAGATGCACAATATGAACAAAAGAAGTTTTCTAAGTGAATAGGGCACAAGAGTAGATGGGCTTTAATTGGCCATGGTTCCCAAATATCCCAGGGAAAGTAGGAAAACTAAGAGTCCGAAGGTAACATGAACCTGTAGAGGAGTCTGGACCGAAATTGACATCAAATTCATTTCTTCATCTATGGAGCTGGAACATCACAAAACACACTGTCCAGTTTTCTCTTCTGGATCAGCAGAGAGCAGCCATCCACCCTTAGCAGGAGAGGAGGCCGTCTTCCTTTCCTGACACACCCTGGGCTGGGAGGGGGCTAGCAGTTAGCAAGTAGGGAATGAGGCAACAACACAGGACTACTCTCCTAATACAGGAATGTCCAGGAGCCTCCCCACCGCACGCCAACTTGACACCACTTAACATTAATAACGGTCATATGTCCCAACTCTACTGAGCACCCTCCAGCCACAATGGGCTGGGCTGTCACTTTGATCTGAGGGGAATGGTACACTGAGAAGAAAACCGAATGTGGAGTTAGAAGTCTTGAATTTAAGTTTCATTTCAGTCATCTCCCATCTCTGTTCTTTCTTGGTCCTCAGCTTGCCCACATGTAAAGATAAAGAGGTTAAAAGATTCCCTTTAATTAACATCCAAATTCATCACCAGCTCCTGTCTCTTCTACGCCCAAAATATATCTGGAACTTTCCCATTGCTTTTCATCTCCACCATGTTTCTCTTTTAGCCACCAGCCCCCACGTTGACTAGAAAACTATAATGCCTGCTATTTAACCTGTCAGTTTTAACTTCTGCCACCATATGGTCCGTTCTCCACACATCAGCCAAGTGACCTTTTTAGAACTGAAATCAGATCACATCACCCTCCTGATTAAAACGATTAATGGCTTCCCATTACTTAAAATAAAATCCAAACTCTTTATCATGGTCCACAGGGCATTTTTGGTTTGGGTTCTTTCATCTCTCCCACCTCGTCTCATATCACTCTATCTCACTCATTATGCTCTAACCCAACAGGTCTCCATTTGGTTCCTCAGACAAGTAAAGCCCTTTCCCATAACTGGCCTTTGTAGTTATTGTCCTTTTTGTCTGTAATGCCCCCTCGCCAAGAATGTTTTTCTGACTTTTCTATTGAATATTACATTCTCCGTTTACTTGGTAACTCCCCACCCCAATTTTCCTTCTTAGAACTTACTATAAACAATAATTATCATCTTATTATATTTTGTTATGTATTATGTATCTACACATACTATATTATTACATACTACATATTATATATTTGTATTATTATAAATTTTAATATCTTTTAATCTCCATGAGAATGGGGACCTTGCCTATTTATACTGGCTCCAAGACTAGCACATAGTAGGAATTTAATAAATAATTGTCAAATAAATGAATATCTAAAGTCTCTTTAAGTGCTGACATTTTTTCCTTTTTCTTTTGAGCGCACTCTGTTCCTCTGTGCATTGGCATAGCTCACAAAACTGTTGTGGCAAATGAAATAAGGCATATTGAGACACTAAGTGAAGTTAAGGAATTATTATGAGTATCATCATCATTACCATCAACAAAGGCATTTCCCCATCTGACACTGATTTTTCATTATTGATTCTTTTGGTCTCTAGGGGGAGCTTCCAATGAGAGATTCTTTTTCTTTTCTTTCGTGCAATAGACACCTGGCAACGTCTGGTTCATAGCCTGATTCAAGGTGTCACAACTATTTATCAACAAACTACAGGCTTGGATATCATTCCAGCAAGTATGTTTTAAGAAAGGAAAGTCTCAGGCATTTGAAGAAGAGAGGAAAAAAGGATTCGATTACAAAATTATTGAACCACAGATGTCAGTTCTCGAAGATCTCTGAAATTCTGTGGTTTTCAGATTCTAACCATTTCTTAGAGGAAGCTCGAGGGCTTTCCCGCAGGGGAGAGAGGGGTGCTGAGGGTCCAGGAAGGGATTTGAGCAAGGTCATACAGATATTTGTAACAGATCCAGGACAGATATCTAGGATATTTTAGCATCCTACTTTTCCATCTCCAGTCGCTTAAAACTTTTCATTGGCTTTCCAGGGCTTTTAGGATAATCTCTCCAGCCTTGTCCCATCCCTCATCCCCCTTCCATGCCCCAACATTCTCGCCACACTGGCTTCTTTCAATTCCTGGAACCTACATGTTTCCCTTGATCACAGGATGTTTTAGACATATTATTTCCTCCACCTATGTTTTATGTTCTTTTTGGTGATAGTCAGGTGCAGCCACAAGAGAGAACACAGGAGAGGTGCGGGAAAAGAAAGTTGATAATAGTCATAGGTCCTAGAGAGACAGATGCCATTTAAATATAATTACCTCTCAAAGGCTCCACCTCCAAATACCATCACCATGTGCCAATAGGGGGTTGCATGAGAAGCAGTGCCAAGGGAGCGGGCTCAAGCCAAGCAGGTGGGAAGAAAGAGAGAGTGAGGACCATGGGCAGGTGCTTTTAATGGGAGTCAGGGTGGAATTCACAAGGAAAGATGCAAGGGTCTTTCACTGGTGCATTTGGTTGTTACCAGTCAGGGGAGGGAAGGGGAGGGAAGGATGGGGAGTTTGTGGCAAAGGCCAGCCTTATCACAGTGGTATACCTGGTTACCTGGGAAGGTGCTCACAGTCTGTTTTTTTTTGGGGGGGGAGGGGTGCGGGGGGGATGTTGATGAAGAAGGAAAATATGAAGTTTTAAAATTTATAACAATGTGGATTAGTGTTGGCCTCCATATTTCTTTATTGGAGAACCTTAAAAGTAGCATCCTGGTCGGAAAGAGAATTCCAGGGTCTTGAGGCTGCACTGGTATATAGCGCCATTTATTTTTACTTAGATTGTAGTTTATTTTAGATTGTTTATTTGGAGTTGATGGGAGTTCTTTAAGATTATGGACCACTCAACTACACCCTGGTGCTATAACTTTCCTGTGATGTTCTTGCTGTTCCCCTCTCTCCAATACCACCTATAAGTTATTCATGTCTCAGCACAAGCTTACTTCTTCAAGGAAACCTTCCTTGGACCCAGAATCTCAGTCAGATTTCTTTGCTGTGTTTACTCATAGAACACCGTTCTTTCTTTCATAGCACTTATCTCAGAGTTTAATTATACCAATTATTTGAACATCTCTCTCTCCCACTAACCTGCAAGTTCCATGACGGCAGAGCTCATGTCTGCTTTTGCTCACCATTAGATCCTAGCACCTGCCATCATCTCAGGCACTTACAGGTGTTTACTCTTGAAGAGATAGATAAAACTCATCATTCTGTCTTTATTGAGAGTTCTAAGACTCCTTTGGTTAGGGTAAATTGGTGCCCTTATCCCAAAACTCACAGAGTAGGATCAAGTTTTTAATCCCCTTTAGTAACTCGGAATAGTTCTTCTAGGGCTATATTTCTGAAAAACCTTTTTTAAATTCAATGTGTTTGAGTTTTTTAAATTCATGATTCACCATTCACAGAGGAACCATGGGGTACATGATAGACAGCTATTTTATTTTTTTATTAGGATAAGGCATTTATGTGAAACTTCCATCCCTGCAAAGCCTGATTACAAGAACATGTGACAAAGCTGGTGACTAAGGCCCCCAGCTACCAGCACCAACCAGGTTTGAGGGAAACCTTGGTCACTCTGGAATCTGAACATGCAGCAGCTCTCATCAAGGGAGGAGTTCAGGGCTTTTGTAAAGAAGCTGTTCAAGGGTGACAAGGCTCAATGGTATTTTATTCTCAACCCAAATTATAAAAGACTTTGGTCTCTCTACCTCTTCTTACAATGACACTAACCCAATCATGCCCACCCCCATGACCTTATCTAAATATCATTATCTCCCAAAGTCTCTACCTTCAAATACCATCATTTTGTGGGCGGTAGGGTGGGGGGACTTCAACATATGAATTTGGAGGAACAGAAATATTCAGTCTGTAATATTCTTCCCCTTGCCCCCCAAAATTCATGTCTATCACATGCAAGATACATTTATTTCATCCCAATAGCCCTAAAATTCTTAACTCTTTCCAGCATCAACTCTAAAACATAAAGTCCAAAGTCTTATCTAAATATTACCTAACTGAGATATGAGTGAGACTCAAGGTATGATTTATCTTGACAACAGAATTACCCTCCAGCTGTAAACCCATGAAAACAGATAAGTTATGTGTTTCCAAAATATAATAGTGATACAGGCATAGGATGGACATTCCCAATCCAAAAGGAAAAAATCAGAAAGAAGAAAGAAATGATGGGGCCTGCACAAATCCAAAACGTAGCAAGGCAACTCCATCACATCTTAAACCTGGACCCAGATCCTCTTTGGTTCAATGCTGTGCCTTTCAGGCCCACTGAGTACAAAGTCACCCCATGGCTAAGAAGAGCAGTTCCACCCCCATGGTTCTGGGGAGGTTGCCATCCCTGGCCTGCCACTAGAAAGGCAGCCTTGCCCTTTGAAACTGAGGAGGAACTAACCCTCCTCATGCCTGTGGTGGAAACGGCAGCGCTGGTGATCTCTGAGTCTCCTTTGGTGTCAGTCTTCCTTTTCTTGAGGAATAATGCACATTCACAACCAAAAAGCTTGATGGTCCCATCTTATATAATCCAAGAAGTCCAAGAGCCTCTCTTCATTTCATTCCTCTTTCTCTTTTTCTTTTAGTTCCAGCTGGTTGTGTTTCTGCTGGTATAATCTCACCTCTATTCCTGGCTTCTTTTGAGATGGCTCATTACGTTCATGAGTTGCATCCATGATCTCTTTGTCAAGTGATAGTCCTGCCACATACCTAGCGTTCTCTTCCAAACATACTTTCTCACATTTTGCAATATGGAAAGGCTAAGAATTTTCTAAATCTTTAAGTTCTGGTTCTTTTTTGCTTAATAATCTCTTCTTACTATAAGCAGTCAAAGGAAATGAAGCCACTCCCTCAACACTTGGTTTAAAAATCTCCTTGGCTAAACATTCAATTTCATCACTTGCAAATTCCCCCTTCCAAAAAAGACTAGAACACCGTTTAGTCACGTTCTTTGCCACTTTATAGCAAAGATCGCATTTCCTCCAGTTTCTAATGATATGTTCCTTATTCCTGTCTCAGATCTCACCAGAACCACATTTAACATCCATATTTCTAGCATACACCTCAAAGTTCTTCCAGTCTCTACTCACTACCGTTCTAAAACTCCCTCCACATTTTCAGTTATTTGTTATAGCAGCACCCCACTTCTTGGTACCAAAATATTTGTATTAGTCAGGGTTTTCTGGAGGAACCAAACCAACTCAATACATACTCACTCACTCACACACACACGCGCGCACACACACACACACAAACACACACACACACAAAGAAATTTATTATAAGTAATTGGCCACATGATTATGAGTCTGAGAAGTCCCATCATCTTGAATCAGCAAGCTGGAGACTGAGAAAAGTTGATGGTGTCATTTCAGTCAGAGTTAGAAGAGCTAAGGATCAGGAGAGCCAATGGCTTAAGTCCCAAGGTCAGGAGACCAATGTTCTAGCTCAGTCAGTCAAGAGAAAGCAAATTTTCCCTTCCTTCACCTTTTTGTTCAAAAAGGCCATCAATGAACTGGATGATGTCCACCCACACTGGGGACAGCCATCCACTTCACCAGATCTGATTTATTCAATCACTTCCAATGCTAATCTCATCCAGAGATACCCTCAGACACATGCAGAAATAAAGTTTACCCAAATATCTGGACACTCTATGGCCCAGTCAAGTTGTCACATAAAATTAACCATCACAGTCTCTTTCCTTTTATTTGCAATAATTTAAGGTCTTTGTGCCAGGCTCTGGACTAGGCACAGGAGAGGCAGGAATACCAAGTCCTGGACCTCGAAGTGCTCCTAGTCAAATAGGAGAAACTTGTTGGCAATAATATGAGGTGGAAGCAGTTGGTGCTATTAGAGTGGAACAAACATGGTGACCTGGGAAAGGCAGGTTTTTTTACCTGGAGTCGAGTCTGGACGATACAGAACCCACACTATAGACCCTTCAACTTGCTAAAGCACTAAGCTGTTTGCTTGTGTGTCTATGGGTCCGTGTATGCCTTCTGAAAACAGCAACCATCTCATCATATAAAAGCCAGCAAACTGATGTGCACTCAGGAGAGGGAAACCCAGCATCGTCAAGAGCTCTCTTGAAGTCTTTTACAGCCTCCCCTGGACCACCTGTCATGACAACGGTTTGGGGGAACAAGGGCATTTTAACAGACACTCCTGGCTTTTTGATCCTGCTACTTCCCTTCAACTTTGCACATGAAAGTAATGCCTTAATCTTTCCAATATATTTTTATTCATTTATAAAATGAGGACAACCTCAGGATTATCCTGAAGGTCAGCTAGGGTAATGACTCAATGGTCTGCCTAACACATTGCCTGCCATGTGGTGGATCTTTAGCAAAGGTGAATATTTCTTATATCCCTCCACTTGTGTGTACTCTGCATCTCTATATTACCATGTCTGACTGTTGTTAAAACAAGGATTTCCTTGCAGAGATGGAGTAATCCTCACTCAGCAAAAAGAAACTTTATTTCACATGGGCTTTATTATTCAATAAGCTTTTCCTATGTGCCTATTTTATAAGAGAGAGTAGATTTGAATTAACTAAAAACCTTACCCAACTAATATCAAAAATTTTATGCAGTCCCCAAATGCCTTTTTAAGTCAATTCAGCTATCCCATATTAAATGCCACCACGTATCAGTAACGAAGTTAGGGGCTGTGATTCAGAAACAGATGAGATATTGTCCTTGACTCAAAAGTTAAAAAGTAAAAAAATTAAAAAGTATAAAGGAAGTTCAAAAACACTTTTCCTGACAAAGTGAAGAAAGGCTTCAGAGAGGAATGGTTAAGCTTGGTCTTGGCAGATGGGTAGGATTAACTCACATCTGTGTAGCACTTGAGTGTTCGCAAAATATTTTCTAAATAGGGGGCTCTCTCGGTTACAACTCAGCCTTGTTCTGGGTCCCAATGGGAAAGAGGAGCTCCTTCCTGAAATGCAGGTGGGAGGACAGAGGGAAGGGACCTTGCTTTGTCCCAGCCCAGGAGGCTGGAAATCTGAAGTGATTTGCCTAAGGTCACATAGAAAACGAGCTTATAAACTACACTGCTGCTCAATACCAGTCATTTGTATGGCTCACCCTCTCATGTTGTTTAGATCTCTACTCAAATTGACCCTCCTCACAGACACTTTGCTGAGTTTCCAAACAAAAAATCAGTTTTTCACAGTTTATTCCCTTACCCTACCCTACTCTGCTTCATTTTACTTCATAGCTCTTATTGCTCCCTGACGTTGTATGTCCATTTGGGTTTTGTCTGCCTTCCCTACAAGATTATTTAGAGTATATACCTGGAACAATGCTTGATACATAGTAGGCTCTCAGCAAATATGTTTTGAAAGAATGAATGAATTCTGTGATGAATATTTTTGTTCATCTTTCGTTACATAATCATCCAACTATTTTCTTAGGATCATTCCCCAGAAACAATATTGCTGAGTGCCCAAAGTTATTCACTTATTGGTGTAGTGACTGGCATACAGAGTATATTTGATTAATAATATCTGCCGAGTGACTGAAATTGAATATTTTTTTCTTGAATTGAACCAAATTAACTGATTCCAGGTTTAAATTCTGCCAATATTTAATTGAGCATCTAAGCCATTTGTTTACTTATTGGAAATTAACTGCATTATGGACACAAAATTGATTAGAAAAATGGCCCTTTTACTTTGTCAGTCTAATGAGGAAGGCAGACAGGTTGACCCCTATAGTTGGGGAATAGGCTCCCCTTTCTCTCACAGTGAGCCCAGCTTCCTGGGTTGTTTTCTGGCCTCTGTCACTCTTCACATGTGAATCCTCAGGTGTTTTACATGGCTCTTCTGAATTTGTTTTCTCACCTGTAAAATGGAGAGGGTTACAATAACTATTTCATGGGGCTGTGGAGAATAACACATTAATATACATAAAAGCACTTAGGCTATTGCTTGGAATGTAGCAAGAGTCCTGTAAATGGTAGTTAACATTATTACCAGCGCCATTTTACAAAAATGACTCGGGCTTGAAAAGGCTCAACTGTTTGTCTAAGGCAGGGGTAGAGATGGAATTCGAGTCCAACTCCCCCAACTCCATCACCACACGGTCCTCACATTATGATTCTACCTGCACCATTCAGATGTCTTTTCTTGTGAATGCGATGTTTTCCTGGACTTCGAAATGTGGAGGCCAGGCTTTGAGTTGGGTCTCTAGGCCTCCTGGTGCCCATCTTTCCTGACCCTTCATACTGTGCTGATAAACCCCCAACTGCAAACCCACATGTTAATAGTTTTAGGGAAAAAAATGTCTTTTGATAATTAAGCTGGTGGAATTTAGAAATCAACAGAACAGTACATTTTCCCCAGCAGAGCCAAGAAATTAATTAGGAGCAATTTGCTGTCAGGAACAATTTCCATAATTTTAAGGTTTAAAAAAAAGAAAAACAGAAAATCATTTTTGTGGGGTTTTTTCCTTCTACTTTCCATTCTAAACTGATTTAACTCCTCGAAAGACAAATCCTTCCAAATACCTTATTTTCTGTTCCTCAGACTCTTCCCCTGAGAGATGCTCCAGCCTCTGTCTGACTAGTTATTTTCAAGGGTGAGCAGTAATTGTATGAACCAGAGCCCTTTTGATACCCTTCCTCACTCCATGAGGCAGAACTTGTACTTTTCCAGTGGAGTGCTTATGATATGGTACACATTCCTGTCCCAAGAGTTGAGGGGAATCTGAGAGGGAAAGAACACAGGTCATGGTACAATGAATGAAAATCCTATCAGGCCACCATTAAGGCATTGTTCAAATTCTAGAGCCAGACTTCTTGGGATCACATCTCAACTCTGCCCCTTTACTATCCAGGTGATAGATAAACTCTTTAATTTCTCTGTGACTCTGTTTTCTCATAAGGTAGCTATGATGGATCGCTGAGTTCATAGGTCAACATGAAGACCACAGTACCTGGCATTTAGCTCATGGCTGTTTCTGGTTGTGGTGGTGTTGACAATGATGATGATGATGACAACATTGACAGTGACAACAATGACAGGTGGCAGGTCCAAAATCCCAAAAAGATGTCTGAGCTGTTATTGGGCTCATCTTTGACTTGGACACCGGTTTCAGACTTAATAATTGCCAACACTAAAGAGCTTTTCTATTTCAACAGTGCTTTATTTTGCAGTAGTTATGATATGTCTCTTATATACACACACAAGTGTTACTAACAACAGTGAAGACATGAAGGTTTACAGTGATTTACTTTTTATATCAGGTAGAGCAGATTTAAATTTGCTGCCAGTTTTAGGGAATGGATTGTATCTGGTAGTCTAGAAATATCTCAGGCACAACCTGTTGTTAGCAACTATTACTATTGCACAGTTAATAGTTCGGGCTAATTATGAGTTCTCATGCATCATTACCATGTTTTGTTTTGTTTAAGCATTTTCTAAGTCTGGGGGCATCAGTCAGCGTAGAATGAAGAAAAAGAAACTACTCTAAATATTTAAAACAGAAGACTCAATGCAGGGAATTGGCACCCGTTGAGAAGCCAAACAGAGAATGGTGAACAAACTCAGAGGTTAGCAAGAGCAGAAAGACACTACCACCCTAGGCCTGAGAGTCAAAGGGAGGTCATGTGGTACTGGAGCTCAGGAGCTGGGGTTACCTGGCAGAAGCTGGAACTATGGCCACATGTCCAGCGGGAGCTGGAACCATGGAGTACACTCAGCCACTGCCAGAGAAACCTCTGTGGGGGTGGGGGAATACTCTAGTATCTCTCCTGGCTTTGAACCCCAGCTTCAACACTTATTAATAGTGTAATCTCCCTAGTGCTCTCCAGCCTCTCTGAATCTTGTGGCCCATTTGTAAAGAGGATACCTACTGTGTGAGGTTTGTCTCATCCCTTAACTTATGGAAAATTTTCCAGCTGTCATGAATCTGTGCAGCTAAAATTATCTCTTCTCTGCATCTGTGCCTAGGAGAGCTCCCTAAACAAGAGAGCATGCAGAACATGTTTGCACATAATAGTTACTCGAGAAATGATGATCACCTTGAGTTGAAGTTGGTAACTACATGGGGCAGTTATCCAGAGCCAGGATGTGGAGTCATACAATCCAAGAGCCAGGAAGACGAGAGCATACCAGTGAGTGGCAGAGAGTAAGAAGACACGAGACCACAGTTTTCACCCCAGTGGGCTTCTAGGGCTTTTCTGCAGCATGAGCAGGAAATGCTGACTGTGTACAAAGGCCCATAGCATGGGAAGCCAGGGAGAGCCAGGACTAAAAGGGTCAATATCTACAAAGTGTTTGGCATACCTTTTGATGTACAACAAAAATATAATTCCTTCTTTATCTCTCTTTCATTTACTTTAACATGTATTTGCTAAGCACCTCAGCTGTGTGAAGACCTGTGCTAGGCACTAGGGATGCAGAGACAACATATTGAAGAAAAAGACATGAAAACTCAAATACAACAGACTCTCTACCAAATAAAAGCACAGTGTGGTAATATCCTCTGGAGGCAATGAAAAAAGAGAAACTGAGAAATTAATTCTACCTTTAGAAATCAAGGCAAGTTTCAAAGGAAAAAAAAATAGCATTTGACCAAGGCTTTGAAAAACAAGCAAATCTCACTTGGCAGAGATGGAAAAGAAAGCGTTCAGGCAGTGGGAATGGCAGGTACAGGGGCCTGGAGGTGGGAGAGCACAGAGCATATTTGGGGATAAGTAAATGGTCCAGTGTGCATAGACTTTGGGGGGATGGCAATAGGAGGAGAGAATATGAAGTTGCACAGTAGAAGGTGAGGGTAGAAAGGACATTGGAGCTGGATCCTCAAAGGCCTCCTCTTAACCAGAAAACCTCAGCTTTTGTGGAGTCTTTAAGGGGTCACAAAGTTGGGCTCAACCAGGCAATTTTCTGGCAGCGAGTCATGGAAACACTTAATTCAGAGGAGCAGGATACAACCTGAGTTGTAAATTATTCTTGTCAGGCCTAGGCCTTTACTCAGCCCACTAGCTGGGGAGATTTATAACCTCCAAGTTCTTGGTCTCCTCTTGCTTGATGTCTTCTTTCTCAAGACATGGGGCTATTTCTAGAAATTTCTTAGCCAGTTCATCTGATCCGTAACTCTGGAGTCTTACTGAATGACAGACATGTTTATGGTAGGAGTTGGGGAGGTGAACTAGTACTGAAGCGCAGATATATGTTTGTTAATGTTTTCTGATACCTGTGTTCTGGCCCAGAGTACCAACTTCAGCACTTCATGGTGATGCTGTGTGGCTTCAACAGTGCTGTACAGTTCAGCAAACTCTTTCATACCCTTTATCATGTTTAATTCTCCTACCAGCCCGCAAAGGATAGATGCAATAATCACCAGCCCCATTTTATAGAATGAGAGGATAAAGTATATAGATAGGAGCGGAGGCTGGCCTAGCCCCCTGGTCTTCTGAAGCAAGTTAAGGGTTTGATTGTATAGAAGAGCTGTCTAAGGAATGACAGGAGAAACTCTCATTACCTGGGACATAGGAGAAGGAGTTGTTCTTTAAATACCTGGAGCTTAAACACAGTCAAGGGATCGGTCATAGGAGAGGGTCTTTTTCAAAATGAAAATTTTAGGCAATGGTTGGAAAAGGAAGAAGGGCTTTGAGATCCAAAATGAAGGTTTTGAAGAGAGTAGAAGGCCAAAGCATGGAGGAAGACTTTCGATATGGGAAGTGCTTCAGTGTCTCCCCATCACCCACAGGAGACAGCCCAGGGTCCTTATCAGGGCACTGAGGAATTTGCAGTCTGCACCAAAGGACTTTTTCCTCTTTATTGCTTAGCTATGCCGAGCTTTTCACTCAGTACTTGCATAGGTACTGCATTTTAGCACCTCTGAGCCTTTGCTTGTAGGATTTACTCTGCCAAAAAAGCCGTTTCTCCTTGGTTCCTTTTTGTTCACGTATCCATGCATTTATTCCTTTAATCAGTCAGTGAATAAAGTGCCTACTATGTACCAGGCACTTCTCTAGGCACTGGGAACAATCAGGAACATTATAAAACAGTCTCTGCCTTCATGGAGAAGGAGAAAGTCATTAATCAACCACATAAATATATAAGGACAAACTATAATAAGAGTACAATAGATGGTGCAAAGAGATATTACACCAGAAGGTCCTGAATAGGCTGCCACATCAAGGAGGGCATTTGTGAGGCAGGATATTTAAGTGGATCTTGAAAGAATCTCTGATGCCCTTTTGGCCAGTTCAGCGAATGAATCTTTTATGACATTGATTCAAGAGGCAGGTTGGAGTATTGAAAGTCACAGGCCCAGTGAGAAGGCGGGTTGCACTAAAATGGGATCCTTCCTTCCCTCCTGGCCTCCGCAGTAATTCCCAAAATAGGAAGCAAACGGAATTGTGTTTGTGTTCGAAGCTGAAATTATTTTTGTTTCTCTCCTCCCTCCGTGCTCCCCCTTGCCACATGCTTCCACCCATCTCAGTATTTGTGTTTGGAATCATGAGGAGCCTAACATGTGCATATCTCATGTGCCAAACATGTGCTGGGCATTTGATGTGCATCTTTGCATTGAATCCTTAGGGCAACATGCTGAAATCAGTATCACAGTTCTAATTTTACAAATGGGGAAACTGAGGTTCAGTGAGGTTAAGTGGCTTGCCAGGTTTACACAGATGGTAAAGTAAGTGGCAGAGTTGAGATTCCAGGCCAGCCCGTCCTATGCATTGGTCCTAGCACTGCTGAGAGCACACAGAACTAAATCTGCTTCCTCTCCTCCAGCAGCCCCAGATGTGAGGAAAGCAACCTGGCCCATTTCCAAGGCTTTTCTTCTCCAGGCCAAGCTCCCCAGACTTTACCTTTTATCCCAA
The DNA here is from genome assembly GCA_030015415.1 of Cynopterus sphinx. Taxonomy (NCBI): domain Eukaryota; kingdom Metazoa; phylum Chordata; class Mammalia; order Chiroptera; family Pteropodidae; genus Cynopterus; species Cynopterus sphinx. The sequence goes on from CM057387.1 coordinate 98,777,330, forward strand.
AAACAACAAGTCCAGAAACCTTCCCCAGATGCCTTCCTCTTTGGGGATCCTTTTTTACTCCTTTGGGGAGCAAATCTGGGTGTGTTACTCCCCTAGGTAGACCCATCCCACAGCTCCCACTGACCTGCGGGTAAAGGCCAGTACCTCACAATGGCTAATAAAGCCCTGCGTGACTGGCTCTTATCTGCTGTCCCTCCAATCTTATATTTTAACATTTACCCAACTACTATTTCCTCTACCAGCCCTCACCCAACACTTACACTTTGAACTTTCTGATGTCCTTTGTTCTCTCACCTTTGCTCTTCCTAACTGTCTATGCCTATGTTCGAACAGTCTTCCGTTAACTGCTGCCTGTTTATGGGAAGGTAATTCTTCTTAATGGAAGTCTGCTCTGACCATGGGACCTATGGTGAATGCCCTTCCTCCATACTCATACTGCCCCCATATTTTCTGGGACCTAGCTCTTGGCATGCTGAATTGCCACTGTCATTTAATATCTGACTCTCTCACTATGAGCTCCTTAAAAACAGAAAATAGGTTTGATGTCCCTTTTATTGTATCTCTAGGTGTTCAGTGAAAATGGGGAGGGGCCGGGAAGAAGAAAGAAAGGAAAAGGAATAGAGGGAAGAAGAAAGGGAGGAAGGGAGGAAAGGGACTCAATGAAACATATATATGGCTTGTGCAAAGCTCAATCTTGTTGACACATCTTGGGAGAAGGTGACTACCCCAGTGGCTCGCAAGGCATGCTCCCACACATACACACAGCCTTTCTGCGAGGTCACATGTTCCCACCATCCCTTTCTCTCATATAGTCCTTAAAATAACCCGGAAGCAGATAATCCAGTTCTACAGATACTGAAATCTAAGTCTAGTGATGGTGCCTTGATTCAGAGTTGAAATAAGCAGACCTGAAATTCAAATTATTAATCACTTATTCATTCATTCATTCGCTCATTCAGTTATTTGGTCATGCATTATACACGCTTTGGTGCATCTTCTGTTTCAAATTCCGTGCTGGGTACAAAGAAAGAGGAATCAATCTTGATTCCTGACTTAGAGAAAGTCCAAAATAAGAAAAGGAGAAGTGAAGAAATACAATAGTCACGCTTGAGTAGAAATGCCCACAGGGTGCTGCATGAGCACCACGGAGAGAGCAGGAAGGTTTGGCTGAAGCAGGAGGCATTAGACTGGGCATTGAGGGAAGAATGGGAACTGCCAGGCAGACAGGAAGGGGGAAGCGCATTCCAACCTGAGGCTTTGGGAAATGGAGAAGAAAGAGAATCAGGCAAGGTGATAGGCAAGGCCTTGCACCTTTGATCACCAGAGTTTTCAGTCTGCTCGAGATGACCTTCGCCCTGGTGCCAGAGTCTAGCCAACCCCTGAGTGTACACTGGTCTCCAGGTAGGGCTGGCTTACTTAGTAGGGGAGGTTGGTTAATTATTTTTCACTATGTTCCAAGCTACTGAGCAGTGTTGGACATAACAGAAGCAGAGGTGATAGATGGTGATGGGAAAACAAAATTACTTTTTAGGATTTGTTTCCTGACTATGCCTACTGAAAAACACACTATCGGAGGAAGGAAACTTTTGCTCTCTTAATGGATAACCATGTAGTGAATAGCAAAATGTGTTCAGAAACTAAGCCTTTGTCCCTCTAGAATCTTTGAAGGTCTGAGACCAGAAGGACTGGTATAAGCAATAGAGATTTTTTTCTCTCAGATGGTCCTTGTATGTTTTGGTGCAGTGTGGTGGAGTGAAAGGGCCCTGGGCAGAGACCATGAGACCTAGGCTTGCATCCAAGCTCTGCCACTGGTTAGGTCAACTTTGGCACCAGTAAGGCATTTGGGATGCTAAAAGGGCCAATGTGACTACAGGGTATATTAAAAGAAGTCCGATTAGAGAAACAGAACTAATACCAGTAGAGAGAGATGTTGGTCTCTCTGTCTGTCTGTCTAGCTAGCGAGCTAGAGAGATTTACTATAAGGAATTGGCCCAGACAATTACGGAGACTAAATGAATGAAAATATATTTCCATGATGCAATCTGGCTTCCTCACTCCAGGATGTGGAATAGAGTGACTTTGTGAAGTTGCCAGTATGACCAATCATTTCCTCATGTTTATTCAAGAAAAATATAGGAAAAAAATAGAGGGTAAAATGCTCAAATTTTGCTCTCATTGCCATATCGATTTATTTCCTTTCAGAATTTTTTTTCTATGCATATCTGAAGAGGAGTCAAACACCTACATTATTTTGTCCCTTACTTATTTTCTCTTAACAGCACATATAGGAGTTTCCCACATTAATATGTAGTTTTTCATAACTATTATTTGTAATGGCTGGATAAGGTTCCATTGAATAAATGCATAATAAATTTTTTACCCCATTTCTAATGAACATTTAAGTTAATATTTTTTTCACCATTATAAAAAAAGTCTTATGACAGGCATCTCTGCACATAACGCATTGTTCTGTGTATAGAATTTGTTCCTCAGGGTCAATGCCTGTGGTGGTTGCTATCTTGTGAAAATCAGGGTCTTGACCTGGCATCTGCCTATATTTAATCCCCCAGATCTTCCAGACCAAAAGAGGACAAACTGTCATCGGTGCCCTAAGAATCACTTAGCCCAGAATTCCATGTATGGCTCCTGATTAAGAAAATGCGCCCTTTCTCAAATGTGGCCATAAATATTTGCCTTTGGTGAAGTAGATGCCAAGGAGATAATATTGATTGCAAATTACAGGCCTTATAATTAACCAATTTGCACAGCTGGAAGACGGAGCTGGTGAAATCATTTGCTTCTGAAGGAAGATGATGGCCTTTCCAAATCTGTCTCTCAGATATGAATTTGGTCTAATCCCAGGAACATTCCTGGTATGGCTGCAGACAATCAGGTTCTTAAGACATTGCCAAGGCTCTGGACAGTAAAGGAATGTCTTGGCCTTTGTCTGCTGGCCATACAGCCTCCACCACCCTCCCAAAATGAGCTTACATCTCCCAGATGCCTCTACAGGCACATGAAGCACACACTGGGAAGAGTTATGGGCTGAAATTGGCCCCGGGTGCTGTGCTATCATGTTCCTGCCATACCTGGAAGTGTAGGAAAGAGGCCCCAAGTAACACCACACTGAGTTTCTGGTCCTGTAGCTACTGTGGGAGCTGGCTCCAGAAAGGTGGGGGTAGCGGAGAGCCAACAGGTATGGTCAGCTGGGATTCTAGCTGACCGTAGCTGTTAGGAGAGCCAAAGCTCAACAGTAGGAGAAAAGGGAGAACTCGATCTAGACACATCCATAGATGGACTAGGGGTCCATCTACTGCTCTATTAATGGATAACCATGGTGGTCCAGGTACCCATAGGATAGAAATAGAAATGAATCTCTATCATTTAGGCAGCATGCCTCTGATTATAAATGGAATGACAGTAAATTATTTTATTGAATCCTCTCCATAGTCATACCCATTTGAGAAATGAAGAAACTGAAGTTCAGGGAAGTGTAATAACATTTCCAAGTTTGCACAGCCCTAAATAGCAAAAATGAGTAATAAACCAGATTTTCTGACTCCATGAATTGATTGAAACATGTTAAGTCCTTTATATACAATATTTGATTCTGGAAGGTAGTCAAGTAAACCAAATGGCCTTTCAAGTGGACAGGCTATATCCTCCTAAACTTAACAGAACACTATCCCAGGTAACCAAGACTCCCTAGGGGCAGGAAATACTGGCATTCAAAATGTCGTATGTATATTTGGGGGGTTAGGGGGAACTAGTCTCTAGCTCCCATGAAACACTTGGCAAAATGTCCCTCTGGCCTCATTTTTTTTTTATTTCCACTACTTTTCTTCTCTGTGCTCAAACTATTCTCAAGTACTTGCAGTTCCTAGAACAGACCAAGTTCTCTCTTATTTTTAGGCCTTTGCACATGTTGGTCCTTGGGCCTTGAACGCATTACCTCATACTCATTGGTATGGCAAGTTCCTCTTTGCCCTGACCACCTCCGAGGGTGTTTCCTAGCCCAACTCCCCAGACATACTCAAACACATCCATGCTCCCACAGCAGTTTGCCCACATCTCCACCTTAGCACGTATCATGTTGTTATAATGTCTTTTTCCTTCATTAGACTGTGGGCTCTTTACCGATGGGACCATATCTTATTAATCTCTCTGTTGGGCACATAGTTGATGCTCAAGTATTTGTTGAATAAATGAATGCATGCATAGAGAAACATCTATGGTGCAAGAGTCCAGAGGTGCCAGGGGTTTCATGTTTATTAATTATAAGGACCCATTAAAGAAATAAGTGCTGATCCCTGAATCTTGGAGTTACAGGCTAGCAAGGGGGGCTATTATTAGTTTCCTACATAGATGACCATGTGGTTAAAAGATACTTAAGACACTAATTACACCTCATGCAACAGAGACACTTAATCCTTATCTCAGCCCCCCAATGCTTGGATGTAAAGTCCAGGCCCCTCCACAGTTCTATTTAAGCTCCATTTTGATTAACTTAACAGAGTGAAGTCTGGCTGTTCAGCCACAAAGGGATGGTCTTAGATTTGGTCAAGGCACTTCAAATGTTACCTACCCAACTAAAAAGCAACTACTATTAGTATTTCAAAGGTTGCCTCCATTGCTGACCCTATATGTCACCTTACCCCTGCCCAACCATTGCTACCCGACACAAGCTTTTAATTATAGCTCCACATAGCAAATTCCACAAATGAACTAGCATGTGCTCACTCGCACTCTAGCACTTGCGCTCTCTCTCTCTCCCTCCCTCCCTCCCTCTCCTTCTTCCTCCCTCCCCCCTGCACTTACTTCCCCCCTCCATCCCCTTACCCCGAAACACACACACACATTACAGCTCCTCCTCAATGAGTGGCCAGAATCTACCCATGTTTTACTTAGTTTGAGCTGCTAATGCCAAAACAAAGATAATGAAATATATTAATTATATTAAAAATATTTTATAGAAGCAGCATTTGCTTTCAGAAAGAGAGATCATATCTGACTCCAAGCGGAGATGATAGCAACAGGCAGATGATTAACAGCTAATAACATTAATGTTGTAATTAGAACCACCTTGCGCTCTTAACCCATCTGCCTCTCTGACTTTCAGGTCCATATAGTAAAGAAAAAAATGATCATTTTCTTTTCTTCCTTTTTTCTCTTTTCTTTCTTGATTTGACTGGATGTTCAGAATATATTCTTTCTGAAATAAACATTACTAACTGCTATCATGTACTGTCCACCTATCAGATGTCAGGCACTCTGTAGGCAATGAAGGTACAAGGAGGAATATAGCATAGGCTCAACCCTTGAGGAATTAAATGCAATTTACTTCTCTCAAAGATCGTATCTGGTAGAATTATTATCCCTCTTTTTATAGATGAGAAAACAGGCTGAGTAGGATGAAGTGACTTGTTGAAAGCTACTCAACTTGTAAGTAGCTAAGCACAGATTCAAAATTAAATCCATCTGACCCCCATCATCAGCATTCTTTCCCGTGTGCCACAGCGCTCTATGAATGACCATCATTCTCGTCCTTTGGTAATGTACCCACCTGGTTGACTCTCTGGGACTTGGCACACAGTTCTACTTGACAGTGGAGGAAAGAGAAAGGAAGAATGTGATTGCAAAAGAAGACAAGTACTTCTGACTGATAATGATAATGATAATGACCATTATCATTAAAGTGATCAGCATCTGGAACCCCAATAAAAGTAGCAAACATGAAAAGCTCAGTGACGGGAAAAATCAAGCAGACAGTTCTTCGATGTTCATGTTGGCAAGCAAATGGCACCAGGGAAGTCTAGACTCTTGGCTGGTTTTCAAGAGAAGAGTGAATAGACTCTAGGTCCCAAAGATGGAGTTAGCTGGGAACTGGGGCACAATCAGGCTCTAGCTGAAAACTAGCAGACATCAATGTTTCTGAGAGTGTTGCTGGAATAATATTGCGAAAGCATTTGGCCAAGGGACTCAAAAATACGCGTACCCAACTTTCTCTCAGCCAACTCTCTCTGGTAGCTCCCTGCGGCAAGTATATTCACAAGGAAAGAGAAGTTACTTATCATTATTAACCTGGGACTTTGGCTTCAAACCATAGTGCATAACTTTACTGAGCTGAACTGAACTAAAATGTCAGTTATTTTATCCCAAGAGTATGAGGCTCAAATGGTCTAAAAATGAAATAACTCCTAAGTCCACCTCTGTTTTCCCCAATGCCCTAGCCTGAGCCTTGGCTTCAAGAAAAAGCTGCCTAATCGTCATCAGAGCCAGAGGGAAGAGAGCAAAGTTAGGTCCACACAAGGGAGGGTAGTAACACCAGTGCTGGGATGCACCTCCCAGTTCTGCTGCATGGCCAGGTATTCCTTTCCACCAAGGCCCCGAAGGAGGGAAGTACATAAAATCTGACCCATGCGAAGTAAAATAAAACTTGGTACTTAGCTAGAGCTTTGGGCCCAAACCCTAGTGCAGAGAGCTCTGGAAACCAGGTTGTGGATCTGCTAAAGAGTCGATGAGGTAATATGTGAAGCTTCTACCATTAAACGAGGCTTCCTCTAGATGTGGCCTAGACTCTCTTCTTCCCTCTCTTGAACCCTAACCTAGAGTCCTGATCTCCCCAATGCCATGTGCTTGCTAATTTGGATATCTAAGAATTTTCTGCTTGATTTCCCCAACACCGAGCTCTGCAAGTGAGCTGAGGGGCTTTTTGTCTAATTTCAGTTTTCCCAAGCCAGCCTGTGTCTCTCTACAACAATCTGATACCATCCTTTTACATATCTTTCCTTTTCTCCCTCAGCTGACATTACCTTCTTCTAGAAACTTCTCCTGCTGTACTCCTTCCTCCCCTTCACCCTACTTTGCCTCTAAGTAAGAGTCAGTGCCTCCTCTCTGCTTCCACAGCCCCTTGGCTTCTACCTCTCACAGTATTTACTATGTCGTTTTATTTTTGAGTTTACATGAATGTCTTTTTCCAAAAAATGAAATCCTTAAAGACAGGGAATGTGTATGACTCATTTTTGTTTCCTCAGTTTCTAGCCTAAGATCTGGCCCAGAGCAGGCTCTAGAGAGTGTTTGATGAATGAATCAGTGAAGAAATTATGAATTTGTCCAGTCCAGTGTAGTGTTATCCAGGAAGGAAAAAAAAAATAATGTCTGATCCAGAGTCTATTTACGCATGCAAATTAAGATGAACCACCTAAACTTCCTCCTCCTTCTGCTCTTATGACCCAGGGCCACCAAAATTGCTATTTATGCTAAAATCATGAACAGCATGGGACCATGTGCTTTCCATTCCTGACTCCAGCTTTATAGCTTCCTCTGGGTGACTCTCATCTTTGGAAAATGCCCTCCCCCTCACCCCCATCCTAACTCATCCCCCGGGAACATCTATTCCATTTTGATGTTCCCAGGGGAAATTTCTCACTTATAAGATACCAACCATAATAGAGGACTCACACTTATTATCTGACTCAGCTTTAGTCATGCTAGCCTGCCTTCCAGATAGACCTTCATGGGGTTATCTTTCTTCCTGAACTTCCACATTATCTCCCAATTACCCACCCTTTGTGTATGTAAGCTGTTGCTAAAGGGCTTCTGATCCTTCATCTCAGACCCTCTTTGTTCCTGCCTCTTGGGCTCTGATCAGAGACAGCCATGCCCTGGACACTGCTGGGTCAGCCCCTCTAGTAGGAGGTCTAGCATCAGGTTCCAGTGACTTCTCAGCTGCCTCATTGGACACAGCATAATGTGCCCTTCCTAGATAAACCCTCCACTGGCACTCTGATGGAGACCAGAGGGATCAGGACAGGACAGAATCAAGGACACACACTTAATTAACTAGGATCTAGGGATCGTAGAACAGAAACCAGAGGGAAAATTTGGATCAAAATTTTAGGAGGAGGAAGTACCAGTTTAAGTTGTCCATTGCATTTGAAATAAGGCTTAAGAGGTAGAGTGAGGATCAGATCTCCTAGATACTGAATGCCAGACAATAGCATTCAAACTTGATACAGCTGGAGATAGGAAGCCACTGGAGATGCTAGAACAAAGCTGCCCAGGAACAGAAGGCACAGACTGAGATTCAGGAGACCTGACTTTATCACTAGAGCGCTATGTGGCTATGAACAGCTCTCTTCTCCAAATGGTCTCAGAAAAATTATGTGCCAATGTCAAGTGGTCTTAGAAGTCCCTCCCAGCTCTTAAACTCCATGGCGTGGATGGGTTTGACCTGAAGAACTTGAGTTTCCCTTCTCTAATATCCACCCCTCACTGCCCACCCCCAGTCTGCTGTTGATCAGGGTCTGGAGCACCACCTATTGTGTCTCACCTGTTGGGACACAGCTAGAGAGAAGAATGTTCCTCCCACAGTGCTCTTGTTTACTCTTGATGCTTTGAAAAATTCTGGGGAGTGGAAAGAAAGGAGAGGAAGGAGAGATGCCTTCTTACAGGATGAATGATAAGTATTATTGTCCTACTTCATATGTATGTACTGGGACCAAGCACAGCAGCCAGTCAGCATGTGAGAAAACCAACTAGCACCCTCCAAAGGCCAGATTAGAGACTTGGAATTTAAAAGGTAAAACAAACAAAATGATCTGAATAAGCAGATCTGAATTAGATGCCCAGGATGGGTGACCACCAGCAGGCCATATCTTGGCCCTTTGTGTTAGTCAAGGATAGGCTGGGCTAGGCTAATGGAAAAGATGAACTCCAAAATCTTAGTAGCTCATCACAATAAAGGTCATTTACTGTTGAACTCTAACCAATTTTACAAACCTGAAATTTGGGATAAAATAAAAATGGCTTCCCTTTACCGAGTATCTATTATATGCTCAGGACTATTCTTTACACTTTATATAAATTATCCCCTTTTTATCCATAAAGAAATTCAAACTCAGAGAGACGAAGTGATTTGACTAAGGTCAGACAACTAACAAATGGCAGACCCAGTACTGAAAGCCAGGGCTGTCTACCTGTAAGGCCTGTGCTCTTTCCCTTACCCTGTATTTCTTCCCCAAGGGGGCTATGAAGAGTGGACTCTCTCCTTCACCCACATCTCTTGGGCACGTATTTCAGGGAAGAGGAGGAGGAAAAGAAATTGTCTGGCAAATGGCCTTGGGAATGTCTTTTCACAAAAATGACCTGCATTAATCTTTTAGCTTGGCCATTGTGGACAGTACAACTCAGCCCACAGCCCTCTGTTGTCTACTTGTCTCACTAGACCCTAAGCATCTAAAGCACAGGGGCCATGTGTCCCCAGTGGCCAGCATCAAGCCTGGCAGAATGCTCAGAATATTTGATCACTGGTCAAATGAATAAGTGAGTGAATTCATTCATTCTTTGACAGTTTTGAGGAGTCTTCAGATGAATGGTTGAAATCAGATCATAAATCCTTCCAAGAAAAGTCTGTGCTCTGTCGCTTCTTATATTTCCTGCATTAAACATAATAATGGTTAAATAATTGCTACCCCACCTCAATCACTGTTAAGTGAACCCTATTCCTCATGCACTCAGAATAAAGGTGGAGAAGTAGGGAGGAAGTGTATTTGAGAAGTATTTGTGAGGGTGAAATGAGAGGACTTACTAACGAGCAGAATGTCAGAGGTAAGAGAGGAAATACATGAAAGCGGTACAAGCATGTCTGTCTTCAGAAATGACCTCGACCCCCTGGGATTGGTTTGGGGTGTAAATAGAGAGTTGTGTAGCTCATGTTTCCCCAGACCACACCAGCCTGTGGGCTCAAATGGGGTTCTATTTACAGTAATCCCCTGTAATCTGCTGGCTCATGCTCCTACCTGCTACTGCAGGACTCCAGCTACCCTTGAAGTCTTGCTCAATTATTCCTGGAAATCTCCAAGTGGCATCACAGGTGAGCTCACAAAGGGTGCTATCTGCTTCCATGTGCCATCTACCATGTTGTGTCTTTCCTGCTCAGCTCCTGCCATGAGGTCCCCTGGGCACTGCTTTCTGCTTCTTGGAATTGAGAGTACTCTTACTTAGTCAGGGCTCCCAGTAATCACCAGGAGATATCTGATGATTCTACCAGGGCGTTTTTTACTTACAATGTCAAGCTACCAGAATAAGAAATATTATAGTAGTCAAAGCCACAGTTCTTTCAATCTAGAAATGGAAAAAATATATATTCATTTTCCCTTCTCTACTTTTATAGCTCTATCTGTGGCCCTTTAAGAAATGGCTTCTATTTGCAGTCCCTCTGTCCCTACTTGGGTTCATAGGGCTGAGCCAGGAAACTAACCCAGGGTCAGACACCCCACTGTCACCCTCCTCCTTCCCTAAAGTAGGGCTTCTGCATGTTTCCTAGGCATCCAAGGATCTTCCTGTAATGGAACCCCTGCAGGGGTCTTCCCCAATAGTCCTTCATAGTCCAGGCTAAATCTAGGACACCCACCTCTAAAGAATGAATATAATGACCTCCTTACTCTTTCTAAAATCATAGAGCTGAAACACTAATCTAGATATTTTTCCTCTAGACGCATTTATTGAGTACCTGTTCTGTTCCAGCCATGATAAAAAGAACTTTCTATAAAGCCTTTTATTTAGTCCTCACCTCAGCCTTAAGATCTAGGTATTATTACTCCCTTCTTTGGGCCCAGGGAGGGAAGGCGCCTAACCAGGCCAACCAGCTCTGGCAAGCTCACTCTGGTGTTGGCCTGCATCCTGACTCACTCCCTACTGGCCATGGCCTGTCCCTGGGAGACTGTGCTGTCTTATTTCTTGCCCTTCCTGATTGTCAGCCTTATTAGTTATTCTCCCTTTTTCTTTCTTGCTTCACCCATTAGATCTGACACTTAGCACATATTTCCAGCTGTGATCTCAGCTACTCTGGACAAGAATCTTGTTCTCTCATCTCCGCTGGTCCACGTATAGGCTTAGGCCCTCTTTGGAACTCTCCAACTCTGGCTCCGCCTCAAGAGTGACATTTACATCTGGCTTTCCATGGCCCTGAAAGTTAAATCTAACAGTTCCTTTATATGCTGTGTGGATTTCAGCAGTACTTTAACATCTCTTGGCCTCAGTTTACTTGGTCACAAATCAAGGGTAATAATACCTATCTTAGAGGCTTATCATGGGAAATAAATATGACAAAATATTTAAGACACCCAGAATTACACCTGACACATAGTAAATGTACAGTAAACAAAGTGCTCAAAAAGAACTGGTGTTGACTAAACACTGTCACATGCTCTGTTAAATGGTTTATTGAGCTTACCTCATTTATTATGCAGCAAGTACAATTATTGTTCCATTTTATAGATGTGGAAATTGATACCAAAATAGATTAAGGAACTGACACAAAGTCTACGACCTTGAAAGCGGCAGATCTCAGATCTCAGATGTGAAACGGTCCTCATATTTAATGGCCTGCTATCTTAACGCTGCTTGGCAAAAAAAACAGACCCTCTACAAATGGAGTTGTTCAACTGCTCTTATTAAATGAATGTATTAAATGAATGTATAGTAAATGAATGTATTTTCCTTCTTTTCCCTTTGTACCATTGCCTAAGACACCAGTTCTCTGCACCAAGACTTGCCCACCAATTTTATTAGCCTCCCCAGAGGAGGCTAAGAAGATGTAGTTTCCTCTACCCCCAGAAATACAGCACAGTGCAGCCTTCCCTAGGTAGGACAAAGCCCATCCCTGAGCATCCCAGACCCTGGCTGAGTTTCTTGGCCAGGTGGAGTACAGGGAAACATCCCTTCACAACTGAGGCTTGCCAACAGAGCACTACTGCTGAGCCAGGGCCTTTCGCCAAGCAACATCCCCTGCCCCTCTCATAGGCAGATGTGTGCAAGAACCCTGCACATCTGCCCAGGGAGCCTCCAAAAGCTGTAACTTGGCCGTAAAGAAGGAAAATGTGAGCATTCGCTCTAGAGGAATGGCTGCTCCAGAGGGGCCAGGCAGGGGAGGACAGCAGAACATGGCTGGAAACAGTCAGCTCAAACCATATGGAGGATGGAGAAACAGCCCTAGTCACCCCAACTTCCACCTCTCATATGGAGACAATTCAAAAGCCTGGATACCACTGGCTTATCCGAGTGATTCCCCCTACAGAAGTCCCCGTCTTGTGGGAGTTAGGCTCCACTTAATCTGCATTACCTCAGAATCTGACCAGTCGGGTAAGAGAAACATGGCAGCAGAGGCAGTGGTAAGAGCCCTGGAATAAGACTCAGATATCTTTTCAAAAATACATTCATTCAGCCAACATGAAGCACTACTCTGTTCAGGCAGAGGGGAAGAAACACGAATCCAATACACTCAGGATTCTCGAGAAGGTGCTCATTGTCTAAGGAGGCGAACAGGCAAGAAACTGAACAATATAAAGGAAAGCCCGGAAAATTTTCTAGCGGTGCAGGGTGGGTTAAGGTAAAGCACAATGTCAGAGAACACTTCCTAGTAGATGTGGCATCTGAATGAGTCTTAAAGGTACGTAATGATTGCCAAGTAAGGAATTGAAGCTAACACCACCAAGCACCATTAAGTGTATGAGAATAGCTGCTTACTCATAAGCGCTCATGCTTACACACGTACACATATGCATGCACACACACATGTGTGTACACACACACACACACACACACACTCACCCCTTCGGAGGGAGATGCAGTACTGGTTGGGAATGGTTTATAGGGTAACCCTCTCTGTCCCTCTTGCTGTAATCCAAAGTTCTCCCTTCCCCAATTGTCTTCTCTCTTTCCTGGAAAGTCTTGGCAAGCTTCCTCAGAATTCGCTTCTTTGTCCTTGGTACTTTAAAATCTTCATTTTCTCTTACTGAGTGACATAGGAGACCAGAGAAAAGAGAATTCATTTGGGCCATCTTGAGCTTATTTTTACTCTTGGTGTCCCCAAAGCTTATCCCTACAGAATTCTGTGCTGGGACAAAGGAAGAGCAGGTTTCTGGTTGGAGAGAATGGGGATTCACCTCAGAAAAGGCTGACTTGATGAAAGGGATAGGACCATTGCCTTCAATCCCTGCAGAACTACTTTAGGGCAGAAGAAGCCAAACGCTGAACAAGGGTCAATGTAAGAACACCAGAAGCAGGCAGATTACTCAATGTGAGAGACTATTTCCCCCAAATAAAGCTGCCCACCAGTGGGACCAGCTGCTTTGAGAGGCAGTGAGCTCTCTGTCCATGCTGGAGTATGAGACCAGACCACAGCTTATTGGATGGGAGGATGCTGTCGAAGCACCTCAAACACGAAATGAGAGGTCACATCTTTTTTGCCCTGCTCTACCATCTTCACATGGGAACTGACTTTGCAGAGGAGGTACGCTCAGGTCTCTTAGAGCCCAGGGATTTGCATATCCAAGGTTATGAAGAAAGGCGTGTAGTAAATATGTGTATAAGCATCCAAGATGTGAAAGATGTGATTATTTGCAGAACCTAATCTCATACTTCCCCATCTTTGTTGAAGCGAATATAGCAAAAATATTCTCATTCGCATTTGGAATGGTATGTTTCTAAGCAATCATCGTGCTGAATACTCATTCCATCCAGGATACGACCTGAATATTGAATAGAATAAAAATGTATATATTAGATTACTTATTCAAATGCCTATCTGGCAGTTTGGATAGAATTAAGCAACAGTCCAATCTGGCTGTTGTTTTATGCATGGGATGTCAAAGCTAAACAGCCCTTAGAGAATATTCTCTCATTCTTTCTTTGCACAGAGAATCACCATCCTGTCTTGTTCATAGATGGGGAAATAGGCTGAGAAAGAGGGGCATACAGCATGGAAATGGGAGACCTGGGAACAGTAGCTACCGTTTTAGTGGCTAGGCAAGGAAATACTGTCACCGCTGGACAGAGGAGGCAGCTGAAGCTCAGTGTGGTTAAGTGACTTGTGCAGAGTCACACAGCTGGTGACTGGCAGAGTTACCTGCATCCCAGGCCACTGTCCTTTTGCAGGACCTCACTGGACTCTTAATATTGCCCCAGGGAGAGTGTTCCTCCTTTCGTGTGACCTGCAGACTCCCTGCCAGGCACTCAGCTACGAAGTCCTGGGAAGCGGTGATATTATCTCTGGTCTATAGTTGAGGAAATTCCAAGGAGGTTATGGAACTACATTTTAGATCCCCCAAACGGGGGACTCTGCCAAACCACTATGCTACCCTGCGTGCCCTAAAAGCTCTGCAACACCAAGCAAGAGCATATTGTCCTGCAATTACAATCACAATAAGCAATAACCCAAATTTGCCTTTTGAAATGAACCTGAATAATCTTTTTGAAGGAAAATATTCACTGAGAAGCTTGCTTAGGTATCATCTCTGAGAAGACTTCCCCAGCTCTCCCTACCCCTGGCCACAGGGCAGTATTGTCATTGATTGTGGGGTATTCTGCCCACTCAGTAAGAAGTACTTTAAGGCCAAGAACCACTTCTGGTTGTTTTCTACATTTCCAGCAGTGGGGCCCGGTGCCCCACAGGTATCTGGCAAGGTTTGCTGAGCTCGTGGGTGGATGTTTGGTGGATATTTGGGTGGCATCACTGCAAGAAAGGAACTCAAGAGGGAGGGACTCTTTGCCCCTCCTCAACCAACCTTGAGTCCATTTATCTCTGGATATCAAAGAGGACCTAGAAATCTAACGTGATGCTTCCACCCCACAAACAGTAACTGAAACTAAGAGCAAAACCTCAAAGCTTCCTGGGGCTCTGCCAGTGCCCAGGAAGAAGAGAACAGCATCTGAAGCACATGTTTCCACTCAGACTTGAATCTCACTTCATCTCATCAGATAATTCTGAAATCACAGTTACTGCATTTTCTCCAGCATTACCCTCAAGACCCTGTTCCTCCAGGTGCCTAGAGCCCCAACCCCTCCAGGAAGCCTTCTCCAGTCAGGTAACCCACTGTGATATCTCCATACCAAGAGATAAAGAGCTCCTCTTTCTCAACTGATACACTCTTCCTTTCCTGGTTTTCTGATGCTCACTCTTTCTGTCAGCTCACGGATGGTCAGTGTGAGGAGAGGCAGTGTGGGCCAATGCATAGGACACAGGCTCTGGGCTCAGAAGACTTGGGTGTAAATCCGAGCTGGACCAATGAATACCTATAGGATCTTGGGACATTTACTTAACCACTCTAGGCAGTTAATGAGGGGTAAAACGTCCCTCAAGATTGTTGGGAGGGAAACAGGGACCATGAAAATGGAGGGCCTTGTCTGCAAAGCTTGCAAGGTCAGGCCTTATACAACAGACAGTAGGGCACCATTACAGGGCTTCTTATCTGAAAAAATCATTTGATCAAATCTGCTTTTAGAGAAAATACTGTGAAAACAGCACAGAGAATGGATTGGACAAGAGGCACTAGAGGAGAGAAATCAGGCAGGAGACTTAGAAGGGAAAATCAGGTGTTGGGGTAAGTGTGGAGCTGCAGCTGATAATGGCCTGAACAAAGCAGGTAAGAAGAAATAAGAAGAAGAGCTAATGTTCACGAGCTTCGACTCCAGGTCAGGAATTATGCTAGCACTTTATAGGGATTATTTCATTGAATCTTGTTAACAATCGAAGATTTTCAATCCTCATTTTAGAGATGAGGAAACTAAACATTGAGAGATTAAGTAAATTACTCAGGATGGAATAGTAAGTAAGAAAACTGGGATTCAAGTCCAGCTAGTCTCACTCTAGAGCCTAAGTGCTCAGTTACCTGACTAGCTCACAACTGAAGCAGAGATTGGAGAACCATTTAGAGTTGAAACTGGCGGGACTTACTGAAAGACTGGCCGGAGTAAGGAAGAGGGTAGAGCACAGGATGGCTTTCAGGTTTCTTTCCCAAGGTCCTCAGCTCCTAGGAGTCAAAGCCAGGATTTTAACCCATTTTATATAACTCCAAAGCACTTTCTGTTTTCACAGGCTCAGAATATTTCATCCAAGAGCTTGGTGTTCTTAGGACAGAAAGGATAACATAGAGATTGGTACTTTCCCCAGAGTTTCACCATTCTTTTATTTAAACCATTATACCATAATCAGCCTTCATTGATATATAGAGGATGTGTGTTTCTTTACCAAGAGATTTAGTATCAATTACAAGGAAAAGTTGAAAAGAAAATGCATTTGATAGCTTTGCTTTTTGGGCACCAAACCAAATGCAAAAGAGGATTCCAAGTACCTTTGGAAATAGAAGTAGAGGAAGGGCAGAACATCCACTGTAGCCAGAGAGAGGTTGATGAGAGCTTGAGTTCCACACTCGTTCATCCCTTTCCCAAGGCTCTTTCCTGTGCCAGGCTGGATGCTGGGGAATGATGCTAGGTTACAACCCATGCCTGGACATAGCATAACCAAGGTGTGAAATGGACAAGTAAGTGGGCCTTCAAAGGGCTATAGGAGGGAGCTGTTTGAAACAAGAGAGAATGTGCCCTACACACAAGAGGAGATGCTAAGCCTCAGTCTTGGCAAAGGGCAGAAGCCAGGCCATGTGACTTTGGGGCCATTACTTAACTGAGCTTCCTTGTTTTCTTTGGAACAGTGGTGTAATGAAGATCACTTTGATCTACTCTTTCCTCTTATATAATTAAGGAAATGGCATGCTGGGTTGGAACTGAGGGTCTGCAGCCTTGGCTGTCCCTTGTGTTAGAGCAGATTAGGTATGTAGACTGTAGAGCTTGATGCTAGGTATGAGAGCCAGTGTCTGAGGAAGTAATGAAACAGGGGCAAATGTGTGATCATGATTCCTACCTGAGGGGGCCAGTTAGAGAGATGAGTTCAGGTGTGAGGTGAGAGGGTGAATGTAAGTCCCAAGGCCCTGGGTTGGAATGGTGGATAGGGACAGGGGCAGGTATTATTGAAGCCTCTATGGGACACTCACAGTCACTACTCTAAGGTAAGGCTTTGTTAAGAGTCCTGCATAGCCCCAGAGCTGTTAGCATAATGAAGCGTCATAATGCATGTGAAACAAGGAGCTGCCTGGCACACACAGTTGACTCTCAATGTTAATCATGGAATTGCTGTTCTTTTTCATCAGAATTCATCAAGAGCTTTCAATGTGCCAGGTCTTGTGGTGGGCGCTGGGAGGAGAGGAATGATTAAGACATAATTCCTGGCCTACAGAAGCCTTCTAGAGATGCAGACTCATAAATAAAACATCTCAATCAAAGGTTCTAAATGACATGATGCAGTGAAGGCATAGGGATAGGACAGGATGAGAGGGTAGTAACCCAACCTAAGAGTTCTGAGAAAGCTCCCTTGAAGGCATAATGGCTAAGGTGAATCTTGAAGGTTAAGAAGGAGTTAATCAGGCAAAAGTTGGTGAGAAATTCATTCTGGGAATGGTCATGGCTTCAACATAAGCATAAGACAGCATTGTGTACTCAATAAAGTGGGATGTGAGGAGAGGCAAGAGATATGGCTTGAGAGGAGGGAGGGCTCTGCTGAATTTGTAGACCAAGGAGCCCGCACTCTATCCCAGGGGTCCCCAAACTTCAGATCAGTATCAGTCTGTAACGTGTTAGGAACCAGGCCACACAGTAGGAGGCGAGCAGTGGGCAAGCAAGTGAAGCTTCATCTGTATTTGCAGCTGCTCCCCGGCACTAGCATCACTGCCCCAGCTCCACCTCAGATCATCAGGCCTTAGATTCTCATAGGAACACTAATTTCTGGTGCCAGAAAGGTTGGGGAAACCACTGTGAGTCTATCTTGAAGGTGATGGGAAGCCACTGAAGGGTTTTAAGCAGAGTAACCTGGTCATCTTCGTGCTTTAAATAGATCACTCTGGCTGGTGGAGTGAATATGTTAAAGAGGGCCAGCTGGAGAGCAAGGGAAATATTTAGTTTGGTATTTCTGAGTCAAAGGTCAGTTGTGCTTTGGTAAAATTAATTAGGGAAGATTCATAAATGAGAACAAGGGATTTTGCATCTAAAGGTGAATATGAAATGTTAACATTTGTAATCCTATATACAATGAGTTGAATTCCCATTCTCTGTGTTATAAAAAGTGCTATAATTGGACCTAGTGCCTTTAAAGGCCCTTTTAGCTTTAACTCTTCAAGACTCAATAGTTCTATCTCTCTTCTTAGGGTATGAAATGAGTGTTTACATTATTGACCACCTAGGAGGACCTATGCTTTGGCTTCTGCTTTCCTTGTGTCAGAGCGTATCACCCTGAAGGCTCCCCATTACCTCACCTTTCTTGTAAAAGATGCTATACTTATCACATGGTCAGAGAGTGTCAGGATCTGTGTCGAGATCAGGGCTCATCGTGTGGCTCATATCAGGACCCAGTCTGTGCAAGGACCCAGTCTCTACAGTTAGGGAACTGAGAAGATCATCCAACTGAGACCTTTGATATCAGGGCTTTGGGCTCATCACCACAATGTCTGCTCCACTTAGCCAATCTGCCAAAGTGCTAAAGGGTTTTGGGCACATTTGTCGAAAACTTTTCTGGTCCTGTCTGTGCCTAACTTTGTATATTTGGAAGCTGGAAGAAAAGTGGATACTCCAGATTGCCATAACCTCCAGTGCTTTGCTCCAAGACAACACTAATTCACATGTTAGAGTTGCCTGTTCCATGACTGGGAGGGAGCTTCTTAACGGAGGGGGCTACAACTGACTCATCTGGTTTCATGAATTCATTATCCCTGCCCATTTTAATTGAGGAATTTCCTGTTGCAGGTACTATACTAAGTGTTAGAAATATAGAAGTAACAACTGAAACAAAACCTTCTTCATTATGTAGGTTATTACCTCTCAAGAAATGAGGAAATAGGGGCTATGATGAGAGAGAAGGAGTATAGGGTACTAATGGAACAGAGAGCAAGGGTTCTAACCAAGTGTGGGATCAGAGAAAGTCTTGAGGAATTAATATTTTACTTGAGGCCTAAAAGAAGAATAGTAATGGGCCAAATGAAGGGTATTGGGGAAACATATTACAGATAGGGGGAACAGCTGTGTGAAGACCTGGACGTAAAAGAGAATTGGCCCATGGAAGAAATCATGGGAAAGTCAGTGTTATCCTTCTGATGGAACCGTAGTGGTGCTCATGTGAATATACAAATGCAATAAAATTGCATTGAACTAAACACGTACACACAAATGAGTACACGTAAAACTGGCGACATGTGACCAAGGCTAATAGACTGTATCAATGTCAATTTTCTGAGTGCAAACATTGCCCTGCAGTATGCAAGAGGTTGCCATTGGAGAAAACTGGGTGAAGAGCACATAACAGCTCTCTGGATTATTTCTTATAACTGTATGTGAACCTATAATTACGTCAAAATAAAAAAAGTTAAAATAAGAAGGAGGAGGAGGAGAACCAGGTGGTGGCTGGTTTAGTTGAAGCAGAGAATGAAGGACTATGTAGCATGAGTTGAGCCTAGAGTCGATAGAGGATACACCATATAGGAATTAAGTCACGTGGAGCTTTATCTGAAGATAGATAAGGAGCCTTTGGCAAGTCTTATTAAAGGAGTAATGTGATCAGAGTTGCATTTGAAGAAGATCTCTCTGGTTTGGAGAATGCACTGGGGAGGAGTACAATTAAGAGCAGAGAAAATAATTGAAATGGAATATAGTGAATAAGAAGGGACATGGGTAGATTTGAGAGATATTTATGGCAGAAAATCAATGGGATGATTGAGAGGTAAAAGGTGGAGTAAAGAACTCACAGGTCTCTAACTGATCACTTGTGGATAATGATGCTCTTTACTAAAATAGAGAAAGGTTTGAGGAGATGAGTTTGGAATATCTGAGATGCCAATTAGACCTCTAAGTCCAGATGTCAAGTAAACAGCTGTATGTGTATGTGTTGGGAGCTCAGGAGGAAAGTTTGCACTAAGTGCGTGAGTAACAGAATGAGAAGGCCAGAATGCTAGGGCAAAATTCTAAAGAATATTGACATCTAAAATATGAGTTGAAATGGAGAAGCCTACTAATGAGATTGTGGATTATTGAAGAATTAGGAAGGAGATCAAGACTGCTGAAATTAAGGGGAGAACTGTTTCTGAAAGAAGCCAAGGTCAGTGTAAATGCTGCTGAGACCAAAAGGAAAGTGCCCTTGAATTCGGTAAGTCACTGGTACCTTTGGGGAGCAGGCCCAGTAGAGGCGAAAGCCAGATTGCAGTGGGGCTAAGGAGTGAATGGGAGGCAAGTAAACGCTGACAATAAGCATGGACTGCACTTTCTTTTAAAAAGTTTTGCCTTTGAAGGGGAGGGAAGGAAGTAACCGAAGGCGAGACTCAAACATGTATAAGCTCAGATACAAGGGGCCATCCAAGAGAGAGAGGAAGATCCAATGCAAAGTGCAGGGCCTGGCCCCAGGCAGCTCCTCTATGGACAAACAGTACTGTCTGAAACAAATGAGCAGAGGGAGAGTTTCTGTGGGTACAGTCTCTGGGTTCTGTCACAGCCCACTAAGTAATCTAAAAATGTTGCTGAGCTTCCTCTTTCTGGAACAGCTGGGCCATTAAGAACTGCATGAAAACCACCTTTTCAAACTCCCTAGAGGAGGCTCAATTTCAGATATGTGCCAAGGTGCTTCCTCTCTAAGGGTTTATGTGGCTAGATTGCCCGCCCCCCCAGCTCCCACCCCACAGCAGCACCTACTGCTGGCCCCAAGGCAGCAGCAAACTGAAAAGTTTCCACTGTGGCTTCTTGCCCACCATGCTCAGGATGCCCACCCACTCTTAGGGAATCAGCATGACTGGGCAGAGGGCATACTCTTTGAGGATTTCATATCCACTTTGAAAAGGCAGTATAGCTGACTAGATAACTTAAACAGTTTTGAAGAGAATGCTTAGATCAATAATGTCATTATATTTAATTTAGGCACCCTTCATGTCAGTTGTTTCCCCATTAGTTTGAAAAGGTGCTTAACTTTCTTGTTTATACAGTGGGTAGCAGTTCCTGGGTTGTCCTAAAGAGGAAAATGAGAGAACATAAATAAAAGAGCAAAGCACATGTTAGATTCTTAATAAATCCATATTTCCTTCTCCTGCTTTCCAAGAACCAAAATTTCCTTTCTCTTAGCAAGTACCCAAGCCTTTAGTCTGAAGGCCAAAGGGACTGGATGTAGAGAGAAATGAGTGTCTCGGGAAGCACCTGATGTGGCTCCACCTCAGAATAATACCCATCTGTCCTTTGGGCAGGTTTTTTGTTGTTGTTGTTCTTTTATTTGGGGGATCCTGCTGTAAAACAGCTTTAGATTTAATATGTAAGACGAAAATCCAGACTACGTGATAAATTGAGGATAAGGGAGAGTTTGTGAGGGAAATATTCTTCATGCTATAGAAAGGATCCTTTGCTTTATCACTCAGTTTCTTTAAATATGTGCTCCCCTGGTGCAATTAAGCATTTGTTTACAGATCATTAATTATCTGGCAGAGAGGCTTGGCTGGAAAGATTATGGCCGAGAGACACAGCTGGAGAGTTGGGAGCTTATGCCAAGTAAGAATCCATCAGAGCCAGAGATAGTAAAGCTCAGAAGTGATTGCATAAATCGAGACAAAAAGGAAGTCAATTTCCAAGATGCTCTGAGTATACAGGTGCTCTCAGACCTCTAGCTAGGCTGCATGGGTGAGTGGTGGACCATTCACCAGATCAGAGAAGGCAGGAGGTGAACAGGTAGGAGGAGGTATGGATGAAGGTAGAAGGAAGAGTCTAGTTCAGTTTGGGACATTTGGGGTAGGAGGTGCCTGTGAGATATCAAGGTGAAGAAGAAAGTCTAGAACAGTGGTCCCTAACCTTTTTGGCACCAGGGACCGGTACTCCTATGAAAATCTAATGCCTGATGACCTGAGGTGGAGCTGAGGTGGTGATGCTAGCGCTGGGGAGCAGCTGCAAATACAGGAGAAGCTTTGCTGGCTGGCCCAGCAATCACCTTCCTGCTGTGCAGCCCAGTTCCTAAAAGGTCACAGACTGGTACTGGTCCACAGCCCTGGGGTTGGGACCTCTCATCTACAAGACAGATAAATATCAGCACTGTGCTCCAGCCTGCTTAAACATTTCTAGTTTCCTAAAAAATTCCAAAACTAGTCTGCACCTCTCTTCTTCTTCCACTTCTTCTGTTACAATTACTGCATTTGCTCCCTGGAATGCTCCCCCAGTTGTGTCAGTTTCCCAGGGCTGCCGTAACAAAGTACCATTAACTAGGTGGCTTAAAACAACAGAAATGGATTTTCTTGCTGTTTTGGAGGCTAGAAGTCCAAAAACAAAGTTTCAGCAGAGCCAGGCTCCCTCTTAGACTCTGAGTAGAATACTTCCTTGCCTCTCTCCCTCGTTTCTTGTGGTGGCTGTCAGTCCTTTGGTGTTCTTTAGCTTACAGCTGCAGCACTCCAGTATCTGCCTCTGCAGTCACATAGCATTATCCCTACGTGTTTCTGTCTTCACAGGATGTTTTTCTCTTCTTATAAGGATATCAGTCATATTGGATTAGGGCCCACCCTAATGACCTCGTCTTAACTTGATAACATCTATAGATACCCTATTTTTAAATGAGATCACATTTTCAAATACCAAGCATGAAGACTTCAACATAGTTTTTTATTTTTATTTTTTGGGGGGATGCGGGGGGGACACAATTCAACCCATAACAGCTATGAAAGAGTTATTTCCTACAGGGTAAGGACCATTTCTTATTTGTCTCTGTCCTAATACTTCGCACAAGGTCTGGCACAGAGAAGGTGGCCCAGGAAATATTTTTTGAATGATTGACTATACCCTGTACTTTCTAATTCAATTTTTTTAATGCTTTATATATACCAATGCCCACTGCACACAAAGATCTATGCTAGATGCTTTTTGTATGCTTTCTCATTTAATAATATCAACCACCCCTGTAAGTGGGTTTCCCTACCCCACAGATAAGGAAACTAAACTTCAGAGAAGTCAAGTGACTTTGCTCAAGTCTGCAGAGTGAATGGGCTTTGGAGCTGGGATTTGAAATCAGGTTTGTCTGGTTTCAAAGTTCAGATCACTCCACTACATTCTGCTGCCTTTCTTTCATCTTTGTTTCAGTCAAGCCTCTTTGGGAATCCAAACTGCTTCAAATATACTTAAAGCAGTCCCTACCACCCCCTCCCTGCCCGCTGCAAATAATTGGGTTCACGCTTTTGGTCAGAGGGATAGAGAATCAACAGCACCCCTTAATATGGGAGTGGGGGAACAAAGGGTAATACGGAGGGGGCAACGTGGAAATGCCAGCAGGATTGAGAGAGATGTCAAGGAGAAGTGGAGAGAATCGGGAGGTCCTCTTACTACCCCCTCACACCCCTCACAACTAGGAGAGGCTAAACCTTGAAAATGATGAATTATATGTTTCTCTAGAACTAAGTCATCTAATGCCATGGGCATGCATGCGATCACCTTTTACTGAAGGTTTTCCCCTATAATCAAGAGAAAGCATGGCGATGTAGGGTGAAGAAAAGCCCCGTCAGAAGCTGAGTTCCAGTACCAACTTGGTCAAAGACAAACTCTGACTTTGGGTAAATCATTATCCTTCTGGCCTGTTTCTTCATCTCTAGAATGAGAGGTTTGGGCATTAAACTGAAGTCACTATTCTGGGTTTCCTGCTTCTACAGAATCTGTTTCCGTTTTATAACTCTATTTTTAAGGTGTTTATTACATTGCCAAGAAAGGAGGGGAAAAAGCCTTCAGGATGAAATTTCTCTATGCCAAGGAACAGATATTTTTCTTTTACCTTTTTTTTTTTTTTTTTTTTTTTTTGCATGCGTAGGTCTGCTTTGCTTCTTCTGTGTCTATCTTTTCATTCTGGTAACTCTCACAAGTTTTCTCAGTGGTAACAAGCACTCTCTGGTATGGCAAGGTAAGGATTTGCTCAAAAACTTGAAGCCATGTGGACAGTGCTTGTCTGGCTCCTATGCTAGTGAATCTATCACATGCTCTTGCTGTGACCTGTCCAAGCAGAGAAGTGGAAGAGAAAAGGCTGCCTAGGTCCAGCTTGTTTAGCCTGGGGTAGTTTTGCAGCCCCCTTGCCAAGTCTAAGCATGGCGATTTCACGTTCTACTCTGCTTTCAGCTCTGTGAAAGTATGCAGGCCCCAAGTGAATGTTTCCTGGCACACTCTTTCTTCCTTGGACATTGAACATCTCAAGTGGAAAAATGTACCTTGTTGTTTGTGCAGTTGAGGTCTGCCTCCACCGGGGGAGTGGTTAAGAGTCAGAGGGATAGAGTTTTAAACATTTCATCTTTAAAGGTCACAGCAGCAGAGAAGGGTTGGCTTAGGAGAAAGAATGTTCCTCTTGCCAAGAGTCCATGTCCCATCTGTCTCCTAAGCTGATGATTCTGGCTGTCAGAGGACCACAGAGTCCTTCCCCTGGTGACTTGGAGTTCTTGATAATTGTTTGCATATTTCAACAGCAAGTTTAAACCTGTAAGCTTATTCTATATGTTCCCATCGCCCACCTTTCATGAGTCTTTGCATCTTGTTCTCTAAGGAACTAGGAGACAGGATTTGGATTTTCCATTCAAGTACCCCTTATTCTACCCAAACCACAATTGGTACTATGAGATATATCAGCCTCCCAGAGTTTACATGGAGTTGCTGTTGGAACTTAACATAGCAACTGAATAACTAGCAATATGCCAGGGACCACTGGAGGTAACTAACATAGCAAAGTGGAAATTGCATGGACTTCGTACCAGGTTTGAATCCAGAGCATGTGTTGAGCCCTCACCTTCCTTTCTGAACTTCAGTCGGTACATCTTTAAAATAAGGAAAACAACAATTACTTTCCAAACTTATTGTGAGGATTGCATGCAAAATACCTAGCAACATTACCAAGGACAGAGTAGGGAGCTCAACAAATTTTAGTTTGCTTGTCTCTTTCTTTTCCATATGTTATATCGGTCACTTTTCTTGACAATCCTAAAAGACTGTTTAGTTTCCCACTTTATAGATAATAAAATCAGTCTGTCTGGTTCTCTGCTGTATCCCAAGTATTAAGCAGAGCTTCGGGCACATAATCAGCCCTCAATAAGTAATCCGCTAGTGAATGAATGAGTGAATGAATGAATGAGGCAGTCTTATAGGAGTTAAGAATGTTGCCCAGATTTTCACAGCTAGTATCCCAGATGAGTTAGGACATAAGGCAGGGCATTGCAGAAAAATTCAAACAAGGAGACCAAAAAAAAAAAAAAAGAACCCAGAAGTGGGAACAGAAATGCGTAACATAATTTATCCCTTTTTACGATTGAGATCACTATGTTTCACAATTCCAAAAACATGTTTTAAATATACAAAATCTGAACATGATTTTAAAAGCAAACAATAAAACCCCAACTTCAAGTCCCGAAACTTCATAAGATAAAAGTACAGGTCTTACTAAGGTCCCAGCTTTCTTAAACAAGGCATACTGCCCCAATGTTGGCCAGGAAAGGGTGGCAGTGGCATCTCTGCAGTAGTACTCGAGTAGGGTTGATACTGCACTCAGAAATAACTGGCTTCTGGACATCTGGCCTTGTCATTATCCTGTGACCTCCTGAAAGGAAAAGCTAATTAGGGACTCTGAGAAGATGACAATGAAAAAGACAACTGATGGTTTTTGGAACCTACTGTGTATGAGGCATTGTGTCTGCCAGGTACTTTATAGGCATATTCTGTTAGACCCCATGACAACCTTATAAAATCCTATTAAAGAATTAAAAAACCTGAGAGTCAGAGATTTGTCCAAGGACCCACAGTACCGTGGTAATGGAGCAGTAATTGAACCTAAATCTGAGTTTAAAGCCTCTGCACATTTTACTTTGCATAGTGTTTTGTAACCTCCTCTATGCCATCGTATCTCTCCAGAATGGGCCCCAGAGACAGAAACAAAGCTCAGTGATCAGAGACCAGCCACTCTCCCCAGAGTCTCACCTACCCTCGTGTGCCTTTCTTGTGTCCATCTTATGTTTTAGAAAGAAAATGCCTCATCTTTAACGGATTATCACTTTTTCTCTATTCTTGCCATTTCTTTTCCATGATAAGGAAGGTATGCCTGATCCTAAAGAAGGGAATAGGGTTTTGAAATTCTGCACTCCAGTTTGCCTACCACCAGGACTAAAGGAATATATGAAAAAGAACTATCCACAGAATATGTGTTGTGTATGGCTTATATGGGTCATTTTTCTATCTTAATATAAAAACTTAGAAGTCAAGGATTTTTTGATTAGCATAATAGGCTGCCCTATTTTGCTCCTAATTAAAAAAAAAAAAAACTGGTTCTGAGTAAATAAAAGAAAGCCTTTTTTATACTGTGCATTGAATCCGTATACTCTCATCCACTACAACATGGGATGGAAATACCAATGAATCCCAATGGTGCTTTTTGATACAGTGCCTGGGTTTCACCTGGACCAATCAGGGTATCTGGATATCCTTAGAGAATCAGCATATGACCCTTTGAAGATGAATGCCACATTGTCTCCCCATCCTTTCTAGAAGGGCACAGATAGCCCTCACTGAAGCAAGAGTCAGACTCAGGGGGAGCCGGAATTGGGGTAGAAGTCTGAGGTTGGAGCTCTAGAGCCAAGTAGCCTGAGTTTGAATCCTCGCTCCATCATTTACTCCTGTGTGACCTGAGGCAAGTTACCTAACATCCTTATGCTATGCCTTTGGTTCCTCAACTTTAAGCTGAGGATAACACGAATAGTACCTACAACCCAAGATGGTTTTGAGGATTAAATGACAAACGTCTGTAAAGCCTGGCATGAGATAAGCATTCCACAAAGGTTCACTGCTATTATTCCTATTCTTATTCCTCCAGTTAATAGCAGGGTAAGAATGGTGGAAGGCAGTGGGGAGGATGAAATATCTCTGACTGGAACTCTCCAGTCCTCTTTTTTTCTGGCTCAAAGGAGCCTTCCCCAGGCTATCCTACAGCAGGTGATTCCCAACAGGTTCCAACTTCCTGGACATCAACAGAGAATATAAGACTGTAGGAGTCTGCTTGAACAGTTGGAAACCTCTGAGTGCTTAAAAACTGCAGTCTCTGGAGTAAGGAGGACATGATTTAAGAAACCCCAGATGATATAGTCAGATCATCAGCACTCACAGAATGATTACTCAAAAAATGCTCAAGGTTAGGATGCTTGGTATAATAGATGTGGACTTCCCCACAAGTTCTAGTTCTCATATTTCTAGGTGGGGATTCAAGCTTCTAGGAAAAGTGGAGCAGGGATTAAATCTCACAGGTTAGCTGTATGTTGCCTCAGGAAACTCTGAGGTGTAAGGGCTATACCCACATAGCCCTTGAAAGCCAAGCTTTGGATCAAGAAGCCAAGCTAGAGTTTTCTGCACATAGCTCTGTCACCTCTTTAAGTCTTAGTTTCCTCATCAGAAAAATGGAGATCATCATACTGACCTTATGAGGTGTTTTGAAAGATTAAAGGAACTCATATGTCAAACCAGTACAGTTCCTATCACAGAAATCAGTAATTACTCTGTGATTTTGTACTGAATTTATGATGTGGTTAGGAGACATTCTTAAGATAATTAGTTGTTCATGGTTTGCTGCGTGCTTCTGAGATGACTTAACCATCTACATGAATGTTCCCTTTTGTGTCTCTGACCCAGAATGGCAGCCCAGAGTTATCAAACAAAAGCCAAAGTCTGAATGACATTGTGCGGTATACTCTGACCCTGTGAGGATCTGTCAAGGACAGACATTCTGAGCCACAGGGTGCTTGAGGTGAGCAGAGATGGTAACCATAGAACTAGCAAATGGTCTTTGAATGGTCTTTGCCCTGTTACCTCCCAAGTAATGTTGAAATCACTCTAAGTAGGTTGTTGGAGAGTCAGTGATTTCCAGGCAACAACAAGGTAAAAAGGAAGATGAGCCCTGTAAGATAAGGTGGAGTCACCATTTTGTTTTCGAGGCCCATGGATGTGTCACGAAGGTTCTTGATCCTATTATATTACTATTGATATTAGCATATGGCAACTCTGTGTGAGTTCCAACTTGACTATTTTTCCGTTGTGTGCATTTCTTTATAATTATTTCTATTTTGTTCTCTCTTTATATTTAGAAAAACATTTGAAAGTGTTAACCTGTCTAGTGGTGCTAAGGGAAAACTACAAAAGGGGCTTTTATTAATTTGGGGGCCAAATTGTGAAAGCCAAACATGTGGGGGACTAGAAACAGAGAAACATGCACGAACAGAAGGTGAGACTCAGGACAAAATAAAGCTATGGGGACACCTCTACCTCCTCAACTTTGGTGGCTTTTCTCTCCTCCGAGGTCTGTGTTTCAGGCATGGACTCATTCAACAAACGTTTGTTTCATCTCCCACATGTCAGGCAAGGTGCTAGGATATAGCAGTGATGCAGACAAGGTCTCTTCTAGTGGACTTTTCTTTATCTACTGGCAGAGATAGATGATAATGCGATAAATATATATTACATACCATGATAAACTCCATGAAGAATAATATAAGGAGCTGTGGGAATATGTACCGGGGACCTGAGCTAGCTTATGGAGGGGAATGGGAGGTGAAGACAGGGAGGACTTTCCTGAGGAAGTGACAGTTCAGCTAAAAAACAACAGAATGAGTTAATTTAATAAGGGAAACCAGGAGTTGCTTCTAGAGCTAGTAGACCCCTAGGTGAAATATGTAATTGAGGCAAGTTGTGTTCTTCCAAGGTAGGCCAATTATTTTGTTTTTTTTTTTCAAAACCAATTTACATGTTGTTCCCATGTCATACCCTCTTCTGTTCATAAACTTCTTTTTGTCTTCATCCATTGGGAATTCATTTGCTTTTGTTTCTATGTAGAGTATATACAGTTAGCCCTCATATTTGAAGGTTTCCATTGATTTAACCAACCATGGATGGAAAACAATATTTTCAACCCATGTTGGAGTCCTTGGATGCAGAGGACTGACTGTATGCATTGTTCCATGTCATTTTAAATAAGGGACTTGAGCATCTGCAGATTTTGGTATCCCCTGGGAGTCCTGGAACCAATCCCCTGTGGATGCTGACAGACTTCTATACTGCTCCTACAGTAAAATGCCTGGATTCAGATCATTCATGTAACTAAACTCTTTTGTGTGACCCACGTGAGATCATAACATAGCTGAGATATGACTGGTTGAACCTGGCCATGGTCTTCTTGATCTGAATGTCAAGCCAAGATGCACATTCACAAAATTCTGATTGTTATGAGTGCTTCTGTATTTTATATTTTATATTTACATTTTATATTTTATATAATATATACAGGTTTTTATTTCTTCTGAGAAAATACTCAACAAAGTCAGTTTGAAGGAGTGAATGGCCCCAAACACAGTTTTTTGGAATTGTTTGCTGCAGGTTTGGGAAAGGCCGGTAGCCTGAGAGGTTTTTGAACATGCAAGATCTGAGAGCTTCTTTGGTGACTTTAAGCTGTGCCCACAGGCTCTGGTTGAAAGGAAACAGCATTTTCCTGGGAGCATTCTAGGGTGCTTTTTGGATAATTATCAATGTTATTCAGCTCATTATATTTAATTTGATTCAATAAATATTTATTGGGTACCCTACACTCAGCATAGGTATAAGAGCTCTCCTAATAATAACTATAATAATAATCATGATAATAATAATAGTAGCAACTGTCATTTATTGAGAACTCACCATGTTTAGACACTGTCCTAAGCATTTTACATGTATTATCTTATTTAATCCTTATAACAACGCTATAAAGTTGTATGTATTAATATTCCCATGTGGAAAGTGAGGTTTGGAAACATTAAGAAACTTGTCTGTGGCCACATACTTAATAAAGATTGGCCGTACGTACTAGGCCAGGATTTGGTATGTTAGATTCAGATGATGAAATTGTGTCTCAGAGAGGTTACATAGATGTTTCAGAGTCCTTTGTATTTTCCCTGAAAATAATATCTGTGACTTGTCCAATGTTTCCTATATGACTAGCACATTACTTTAAAACCTTCCAACTCAGAGGTACACAATAGAGTGGGAATGTTTAAGTTCCAAGTGATCCTGATACACAGAGAGGGTCAAAATCTCCTGCCCTGCTTCTCACAACCCCTTTAGAAGACATGTCTCGATAGCCTCATTTAATAGGTAAGAAAACTGAGGCTCAGGGAGGTGAACTGTCTTGCCTAAAGACATAGCAAAGATGTGGGAAAGTCAGGATTTAATCCCTGGTCTCAGTTCAAAGCCCATATTTCTTTAGCCCTCTAAGCTGTCCCCTACATGACAAATTGGTATTCTCTCTAACTCCAGGCGATATTCACCAGCCTCTGAGCTTGTATTCAACACGCAACTCTTCTCTTTCTTTACCCCTCTCCTCCCCTGCCCCAAACCCCACAACCAAACTCAACTGGACCTCAGATCAGGGATCTACATGGATGCACGGGGTTAATATCACTGCTTTGAGGCTATAGCACCCAGCTCAGGGTAATGCCCACCATCAGCCTCCCAACAGTTCTACATCCTCCTGACCATGTATCAACATTTCTTCGTTAAATCAACCTGGGAAGAAAGTGGCCCTGAGCTCATAGCTCAGCAAGTTACTTTTTTGGGCAAACTTATAAAAAAAAAAAATAATTTAAAGAGCATATACTTGAAAAGTCAAAGTAAATATCACGGGAAAAAGGCAATTCATGAAAAATAATGTGGTCAATCATTAGTGGAGAGGTTGAAATGACACGCTCCAGTTGCTTTAAAAAATTCACAGAATCCAGGTCTCCTTAAAATAGTTTTGCAAGTACATTGACGAGTCCATGCTGTAATATGAAACACAAGTCCCGCAGCTGCCACTGAACATGCTTCAGCTGGCTAAACCGAAGGAGACTGACATTAACCCAAGGCTCTGCAAAACGCAACAGGAAAGCACAATGGAAGTGCAGTTGCAAAACTGCCCCAGATGTGTACATTTTCTGCTCCATTAGAGTGACTTGGATGAGAGGCAAAGCACATTTGGCCCGCAGAAAGAGGGAGTTGGGGAGGGGCAGGAAGACGACAACCAGCCTCATCATAGGGCTCCCACTCCCCACTCTAGTCTTCCCTCTAAACCTTCTCCCACATTCCTTCTAGTCTAAATGTCTAAAATGCAGATGTGACCCCAAGCCTTCTAATACTTTACAGAGCCGAACTGCTTTGTCATAAGTCTCAATTTTCCTAACTCTACAATAAGGTTAACAAGACCTACTTCAAGGGTTTGGCATTAATTGAGATCAATTAATTAATTTGAAATTAATTGAGGTCATAGATACTTGGTGCCTGGTGTGCAAGGTTTATAGCACACTTTGGAGAAAAAGGTACCACAGTTATCATCACTGAACCCAGGTTACAAGAGCAGAGACAGGTGAAATAAGTCTGGACAGAAGACAGAGAAGATCCTAAGGAGACAGGATCCAAAATTTTCCCTTATCTGAAGAACTGACATGAGACTCTTGGTGGTAAATCTGGCAAGGCAGCTACAAGGTACAAGATTCTGCCTCAGTCTATGTAAGAAAGACCTAACAGTCCGTAGTGTCCCAAAGTTAAGGGGTGGTAGTAAACTTCCTGACCTTAGAGCTGCATGAGAGATATCTGGATGACCATTTGGCAGAGATTGAAGAGAGGATTAAACCGCGATTTAGTTGAACTTAACATTTTTAACCAACTCTGAAATATCTGTACTTCAGAACTGTCTTTACTTGCCAATCAATGAATCATAAACATCTTGAGTTTCTGGTATGTGTAAAGCCTAGGGCTCTGGTAATCTGGGTCAAAGAGGTACTCTGACTCACTTTGCAGTAGGGCAGAGGAAGCGCTTAGTAGGTTCTTGATGAAGCTGTGTTAAAAGAAAAACTGTGAGAGTCACACAGGAAGCAGAAAGTCTGAGTGTCTTTCAGTTGCTCTTAAGCTGCCCAAGCGTGTTTCTTTGAGTATCCTGTACCTACCACATCTTCTCTAGAATCCATTCTCTGCACCTACCTGGAAAATTTGAGTCTGTGTTTACACTATTGGCATCCATGTCATTGTTCATTTCTTCTTTCTGGGTTCTTGAGACATGGAACTTCCCCCTTATGAGAATTATTTGCACTGATTGGATGGGGAACTTGTTTGACCTTGTGGGTGCAGTGGTATTTAATAGGTTCGTGAAAGTGTCTATTTTACAAGGAGTGGAATCAGTGTCCTGCCCTTTGCTTACTGGGAATGGGAAAGACAGAGTTGAGATTCAGCTCCAACTCTGAAAAGAAGGGACAAATTTTCAGGAAAACCATACAAGAGGTTTGCTATTCATGCTCCATGTCTTTCTTTAATGCATTTGTTCTATAAGCATTTACTCCCCGCCCTGTGCTAGGAACCTGGGATGATCATTCTAATGAGAGAAGATAAAAGGGGCTAGGACAAAATAGTAGAAAGAGACTGCCTGTGCATGAGGAGACTCGGTAGTTAAAGAAGGCTTCACAAAGGAGATGACATTTGAGCTGGTCTTCAGGAGAAGTTGAGGTCACCGTGTACTCCAGGGGGAAGAACTTCCCAGGACGAGGGCAGAGCAAGCACAAAGACTTGGGACCTGATAAAACATGCTATCTTGGGGAATGTCAAATAGTTTAATGTGTCTAGAGTGTACTGTGTCCAGGAAGGTGGTAAGAGATGAGACTAATAACATACTTTGGGGTGCCCCTCATGTAGATGGGATAGACAATTGGCCATGGTGCTACTTTAAATTATTTTGCAAACATAGTCTGAAGCTTCATGGACTTTCATTAAATATGGCCGACTGTGCATGATCCATCTTGTGAATTATCAGAAGTCTTGCTACACATTACTTCCCCTTGACAGCCATAGGAATGTATTCCTAAAATAAGAAGTCACTTAAGATTAGTCCAAAGAAATTATAATTATGAAGGTAAATCTGCTAGAACAACTCAGAGTAGTTCCTCTTTTTTCCCCCACATTTGTGTGTGGCAACATAAGACCAACATCTGCATCAGAACAACTCATGAGCGTGTCTGACCGTCACCACATATATACCAGAGGCTTGGTTTAAGGGAACTTTGCCTGACCTGTACATTAGATCTGGGAGATGTATGATGATAGGGTCTGCCTATATAACATATTCCCTAAATCACAGAAAATAACTTGGGAGTTTGGTTTATCTACTTCATCCTTAGTGTAGCTTATCAGAAATGTGAGAATCATGCTTTAAAAAAAAATGATGTTTAATGCTTTCTGATTATAAAGGAATACCTGCTTACTGAAAATAGTTAAATACAAATGTAAAGCACAAAGGCAAACAAAATCATCTCCCGCTACTAAAAAACAACATTTTGGTACTTTTGTTTTTCTTACAGATTGAGTTTATTAAAATGAATTTTTTAAAATATAACTTTTACTTGAGTCTGTCACCTCCATTAAGTATTCCTCTATGAGAATATTCTTCTAATTATAACATAATAAATAACTTACACTTTTTAAATACTCCCAGACCAGATTGGAAGGGTTTTGAGGACAGGGAAGGTGTGTTTGTCATGTAGTGACCTAATTTTGGCATAGGAATCCAACACAGAGACTCAAGTTCTGATACCTAGTACTTGCAAGGAATACAGGTGTTTATACTGGCTGGGAGAACCTCGTCCAGAATCTGTGGTGCATACCCAATGAATATTGCTCGCTTGAATAAATGAATGAATGACTGGATGACTGGGTGAATGTAGATTTTTATTTTATTCTTCACTCAAAATTCATTGTGTCACTACCAAGTGCCAAGTCTGTGCTAGACAGTGGGGATGTAAGCAGCCATATTTGTACAAAGCCCAACCTCTCGGTGGTATGGGTAAGAAGGTGCTGGCCCTCTGTGCTGTGGAATGCGGTTCCTCTGAAAGCAGAGCCCAGCTGGCCCTCTTGCAGCTGGTGCTCATGGCCTGAACGGAGGAACCCAAAACCCTCCGGGATCTGTTCTGCCTACCATGTTAGGGGCAGAGCCAAGACTGCTATTCCAGGGTCCCTGAACTCCTCAGGATGCTCCAGAAATGCCCAGCCAGCCCTCCGCTTGACTTCCTCAGAGCACTCCCTCCCTTCCCACTTCATTCCCACTGGTCCCAGTTCAGAAAGAGGCACGTTGGGGGGGGCGGGGGAGGCTTCAGTAGAGGAAGACCACGGCGGAGGGAGGCGCCACTGCTGCTCGGGCTCAGGGCAGCCCAGGACAGACTTTCCAGCAGCGCAGCGGGCCGACGCGGACACAGCAGCTGGAAACCCCAGATAAGGCCAGTTCTGTTCGGAACGAGCTTGGCCCCTCGTCTGGCTGGAGGACCCTCCCACGAGCGGGAGCTGGCAGTTTTGCAAAAAAAAAAAAAAAGAAAAAAGAAAGAAAAAAGGAGAAGGAGGAGGAGAGAAAAAAGAAAAGAAAAAAAGAAAAGAAAAGCAAGCTAAAGGGGCCGAGAGGAGAGGCTCGGATGCTTTGACACTTTGAAATTCTGATGGCTCGGCAGTGCAAGTTTACAGTCAGGGACGCAACGGGATCGCCCCCCCCCCACACACACACCCTCCCTCCCCCCCCGCCCCCTCCCCCCCCGCCCGCGCGGCTGCGGAGCAGCAGCTCTGCCTGCGCCGCGGCCGCCGTCGAGGCCGCCCCCGGCCCTGCGAGGCTGTGGCTGTCGCCGCTGTCGGTGGCGATCCGGCCCCCGCCCCCGCCCGCCCCGCCGCGCGGCGCGCTCCGGCTGTGATTGCTCGGGTCTGACTCGGCGGGTGGCGGGGCTCCCCCCCCGCCCGCCCCCCGGCCCCCCCCTCCGCGCCCAGGCCAGAGCAGCCGATTGGCAGAGCGGGGCTCCGGGAACAATAACACGGGGGACCCCGGGCCGGGGAGCCGCCCCGCCCGCGCCCCGCCGGGCCCAGCCCCGCGCCCCCGCGCCCGGGCGGGCGGCGCCCACCATGTACGCCTTTGTGCGGTTCCTGGAGGACAACGTCTGCTACGCGCTGCCCGTGTCGTGCGTGCGCGACTTCAGCCCGCGCTCGCGGCTGGATTTCGACAACCAGAAGGTGTACGCCGTGTACCGCGGCCCCGAGGAGCCGGGCGCCGCGCCCGGGAGCCCCCCGCGCGCGCCGCGCGACTGGGGGGCGCCGCTGCTGCACGAGGCCCAGATCCTGGCGCTGGCAGGTGAGCGGGGCGGGGGCCGGCGCTGCCTCCGGGCACGGGTCTCTGCGAGGCCAGACCAGTTAAAAGCCCCGGGTGGTCCCCTTTGTCTCCCCCGCCGCCCGCACGCGCGCCCGCGCTGTCCGCCTGTCCCCACCGCTCTCCGCGTCTGTCTGTCCGTCCCCCTCTCTGCTCGTCTGTCTGTCCCCATCCCTCTCTGCTCGTCTGTTCTCCCGCACGCATCTGGGCTCGGCCCCTTCCCTTCCTCTCCCCGCCCGTTTGCACTTTTCTCCGTCTCGCCTCTCTTTACCTCTCATCCAGTCCCCCCTCTCTCTGTTCCGTAGGTCTCTCAAGTTCCTAGAGCTATCCGTCTCCCTCCCTTCGAGGCCCTTCTGACACCCCCTGGGAGTGAGGGGCACAGACAGATGCTGTCAGACTCGTCTGGGGGGCAGTCCCTCTTCACGGGAGGAAGCTATGCCATGCTTGTCCCATCCAGGCCATCCCTGGACGGGATGGGGAGGCCTTGGTGACTGGCCAAGTGGCCCCCAACCACCCTAAACCTCCACCTTTGAATCTCCCAGAAGGCTCTCTGAATGAAAGGCGAGGGCCAGGAAGGAGTTTTTAGGTCGGGGTAAGACCAGACGTCCCGTTCCTGCTTGTCCAGTGCCCGCCCTGAAACTACGCCTGCCAGGTGGTCTCACTCCCATTTGACAGATGAGGAGGCTGAGATTCAGCTGGTGATGGGAAGAGAACCGCTCCCCACCTTCAGCCTCCTACACCAAGTTCTTTCGGCCGTCCTGAAGTACCTTTTCTTTTGTGAAGAGAAGGCAGTGGACCCTCCTTCCCAGCTGATTGTAGGTGGCTTGGGTATAGACAAAAGAGGGAAAGGGAAGTATCACTTCCATTTGGGGAAGCAACCTTTTAGCTACTGCTGGTAAGGAGGCTGTACCTTAGAGTAGGCAGACACAGTGAGCCATGCTGCCTTCCACTTGGAGGGAAGACCAGGGGTTAGGAAATGAATGAAGATATTGTGAGTATTTTGTACTTTTGAGATCTCTCTTTTTTTCCCCATCTTCCCACTTAGCCTAACAGAGCAATCTAGGGTATATTTAAATTAGGAAACTGACGAGAAACGAAGTGACTTGCCAAGTGACTTGCCGAGGGTCCCATCGCAAATGAGCATTAGATTAGAGCTCTGGCTCCTGACTTGTTCCTTTCCAGCACCTCATGTTGCCTCTGGAAAGCAGGTTTGCAGGAACTGAGTGAAAGAATTGGAAACTGATCAGCACCCGGGGCTCTTTTCAGCAGACTGTCCTCTCCGCATCCTGGACAAGTCCTGGGGCACAGGGGCCAGGAAAACAGATCTAGGAGAAGTATGTAGAAAAGGGAAACCTTTGTGGCTGATTAGGTATTATTTTGTTTGTTTGCTTACGTTTAATTACACAAGGAAAAGGATTAGGAGTTAATTCCCCCAGAGAACAGAAGTGAGGAAGTTGTAACTAGATTGTAACCTTAGCTTCCCTTTGGCTAGAAGAAAAAGCATGCTTTTTGATGATTGCATTGTACTCCTAGGTTTGGAAGGGTCTTAGGAGAGAGGAAGTGATGTG
The DNA here is from genome assembly GCA_030015415.1 of Cynopterus sphinx. Taxonomy (NCBI): domain Eukaryota; kingdom Metazoa; phylum Chordata; class Mammalia; order Chiroptera; family Pteropodidae; genus Cynopterus; species Cynopterus sphinx. The sequence goes on from CM057387.1 coordinate 98,813,960, forward strand.
GGTCAGAAGGAGTCAGTGTTGTGTATGTCCCATGTGTAATGGCTATTTTCCTCTAGAGATTGTCCATTCAGCCATTTATTCATTCAACAAACACAAACACTGTGCTTGGCTCTTCAAGCACTGCTCAGAGGCTGCTTAGGCAGATGGCAGCCCCCAGTGACTGATTTTAAAAATCAGTGAAAGTCCTCCTAAGTAAGACATGTGGAGTTGTTGGTCTGAGGACCATGAATCTTGAAATATAGACAATTCATCCTTTAAGTTGGAATGTTGATAAATCTCTGGGGTTATTTTAGAAAACAAGAAAACAACAGTGTAGGCAACATCTGGAAACTGGCAGAGCATATCCAGAGGAGAAGCGCGGGCCAGTTTGAGCAAAGTGAGTTGCAAAGCACTTTCCCCCACCTCTCTAGTTTTTCTGTTTTTGTTTTTTTCCTTGGGAGGAGAAAGAAAGGAACAACTTGAGATTAGCTAGACCACATTTTGAATTCCACTCAGCTTGTTAATTTTTAAATCGGAGCCTCTGCCCTGGCTGCAGACCTGACTGGAAGGGTCAGGGTGGGTTTGGGAGTTCATTTATCTAGAAAGAACTCTCCTGTGTGTCCCGAAACCCCATCTGACTCAAATGTGGTAGCTCTTGAGAGTTGGCTTGCAGTGACATCATCTTAAAGAGTTCATCTTCTGCCATCGCTTAGATGTAAATACCACATTTGTGGCACCAAATGTGAGGATGTGAGTCCTCAAGGGGTTGGGGCAGAGAAGGCTTTATGTTTGTGAATTTGCCATGAGTAATTAATCCCTGTCTGGGACCAGTAGTATGGTGTCAGTGGCAGTTTCAGGGCCACGTTACGGCTGTTGGTGAGAAGTGTGTTGCTTTACTGAGTATTTGCCAAGTCCAACCCAGAATCACCTTCGAGTGGACCTCTCCTTGTACTCAAGAAAGGTTAAAGCCGACTGCCCCAGGGCTTCTCATTTTTCTAGCCCATGGTAGTTTAAAGGTTAGTTTTAGTGTGTGTCAGACCCTGGGGTATGGCCCTTTTCTTGCCAAATTGTGATTCCAGTTCAAGGAAAACAGACTCACCTTTATTCACAGTCTTGCTGTGTGCCTGTGCATTATCTCTGTCAGTTCTCCCTGTGACCCCGTTAGGAGAGATCGCTGCTGTTGTTGTTTCCAGTTTGTAGTTGAGAACACTGAAGCTCAGAGACTTGCTTGCAGCGCACAGCTAGTAAATGCAGAGCCAGGCTTGGAGCTCAGGTCTTACCATGCCAGGCCCCCACTTGGCAACCTCCCTTGTAGAGTAGCTGATGTTTCTATCAGCCGCACAACGTGTTGGAAAAGAGTGAAAGGAAATGGAAGAACTGTCCACGAAGCTTGCAGTTCAAGGCAAGTTTCGAGCCAGAGAACAGTTTTAGTCTCTGAGTTTTCTGCCCGTTCTGCTCTTTCTCTTCTCTCACCAGCCTCCCCCTCACAGTGCACACCCCTTGCCCTGCCCCTATCAGTTGTCATTTCCCTGAGGAAATCTCAGGGGAGCTCCCGTCCACCATGGAGAGGCCACGTAACTCAGGACTTGGCCTGCCTGTGTGCTGTGGTCTTTCCTTACTCGCATTTATGTGTCAAACAGATTGTGAAAGTGAGAGCCACCCATTAGGAGAGCTCACCATTACCTAACTGCAGTCCAGCCAGCTACTGGGGCTCACAGTATAGAATTTAGTGCTTTTTACTAGGTCAAACCTGGTTTCTTCAGGCTCAGAGTCTTAAACTTCTATGCTGCTCTATCCAAGCACCTGTGCTGTATTATTATTATTTAGGCAGGTTGAATTCCCTTCGTTGTCAAGTGTTCCCTCACTCTTTCCTACATGCCAGGCCCAGGGCTGTAATAAGCCAACACACCAATGCAGTGGATATGTCCAAGGTACTGGGATTGACATGACAGTATAACCAGGGAAGATGTGCTAACTCTCCAGGCCCTTTTGTGAAGGGTTTCTGCCTGGAGCAGAGTGATGAAGAAGAATTGGCATCATCTTCAGGGAGGATGTAGTCTGAGGGCCCAGCCTAAGTGCTAACTAGAGGGAGAAACCAGCACTGGGGGAGCACAGTGAAGGGACCAGTTCTAGGTGGGCTTCGCAGCTTATCTTTTGCGTCTTTCCTTTCCAGCTCCACTACCACTGCTTGCATTCAGGCCAGCACCAGCTTTACTCTCCTAAACCAGTTGATCACCCTGCTTCCGATCTGTCTTCCAAACTGCTGTCGGAATAATCTTCTAAAGCACAGTCTTAGTCAGTTCACTGTTCTCCTTAGAACCTTCTGTGGCTCCCTGTTGCCCACTGAGTAAGACTTCAGCTTCTTCGCCCAACCTCCACCGCGGCCCCAGCCCCACCTCACTCCCCCATAGGGCTCGTCCCACCCTGTCAGCTTCCCCTAGATCTTCGCTGTGTTATACCATCTTGAGAACACACCCTCAGGCTCTCCTTTGAGCCAACCAGGATGGATTAATCATTGTCTGACATGAGTCCTCTGCCCACGGAGCTCACCTTCCAGTGGGGAAGGCGGGTGTGTGACATGCTGTGGTCCAGCGAGCTGAGGGGTATGACAGAAGCGTGGACAGAATACATGCCTCAGGCGTTTCCTGCTCTGCCCTCCGGCCCCCAAGGAAGACCGTCCCTCCCCAGAGCTTTCCTTTTACTTTGCTTGTTCCTTACTTATGGATCTTGGCGTTTCGTGTCTTGTCTTGGTTAGTTGTGAACGTACCTGTCTTCCTACCAGACAGTGAAGTCCTCCGGACGAGGCCTGCCTTCCTGTCTCTGTATCCGCGGTGCCCGGCACACAGTCCGCACCGTTAGCCCGAGTCTCACTCAGGAGCTTTGGGAAGACAGGTGCATGTTTTAGGCTTGGGGAGAGAAATCGGAGAGCGGGGAGGAACCTCGTTAGCAGCAACTTGTTTTTTAGAACATAAACATGCGGTGGGATTTTGAGGTGTCCTTCAGCTTTGTTCATCTGGAAAAAGTCAGCATTCTTTATCACTCCCTTGACTAGATGAAACCCCACACTTGGGAGAAATAGCTTCCAAAGCCACGTTCTTCTCGCTTTGGTAATTCTAGCTCATTCAGGGCTCAGGTCCCAGCTTGTCATTGTTGGTCCAAATAGATCACTTGCTCCAGAAATGCTTTGGAATGTCTACAAAGTTAGAGGCGAAGCAGGGGGCTAGCCAATTTCATATGCAAAGATTGTTGCATGTCATCAGTGGGAGACTGCCAACGAAAGGATTTATTTTTTTTAAAGCGAGTAAAAACTTTTAATTTAGGTTTTGACATGTTCTACTGATATATGTTGGAGCAAAGATTGGAACTTGCCTGCTGTCATCTGTTGCAGATTCTACTAAAATGTTAACCGTTGCAGGTTCAGTCTGGTGAGATTTGTCTTGTTCAAAAACCGCATATTTGTTATAACTACGTGGTATGTGTAACCGAGTACCTCGGAGCTCTGGTTCACAGGATGAAAGGAAAAAATGCCCCAGGCAGGCTTAGGTCTTGCCCTTTTTCGTGGTGTTTTGTTGTTCAAGAACATACTAGTCTTTATTTTTAAAAAACACACCAAAAATGTGGAATTCAAATTTAGATCTTTCCCTCTGAAATTAATTCTCTTTCCACTATGCCTACCTGCTTTGTCTTTTAAACTCCTTGGAGAGAGAAGCTGTGTTTGCTTTTTTTTTTTTTTTTTTTTTTAAGTGCTTACCAGACAGGCATGCTTACCCTGAAGAAGTTTTCCCAGGTTCATTTAAGTTCTGCAGATACTGGGTTATGCTAGGGAAATGCAGGAGGAATAATAGGCATTGGTTTTTGCCTTAAAGGACTGATTTACTAAATATTCATTAAGTACTCACCATGTTCCTAGCACTCACCAAGGCTAGGAACGTCTACATGTCCTACCTACAGCCTTATCGAGATGGGGCTTCTTGTTATCCCAGGAGAAAGGAGCTACTCAGACAATTGTTTAGTAGGTACAGTAGGTGCCAGGCAGTGGGTGAAGCCTTCCCACGTGCACAAGGCTTGTGGAGAAGTGTGGGCCAGCTCAGTCAAAAAGGACGATACCCAAATCTAGGTGGGGATGGTCGTGATGGATCTGGGATGTCTTAAGGAAGGTGAACCCATGGGACTTAAAAACCTACAGGTTGTGGTGATGTGTGTGCTGATGATGTGGTGATCTGGGCTCTTGCCCTCGAGCTCTAGAGGAGTAGTTGCTTAGAGGGGGAGGTGATGAGTCCAGGTGGAGATGTGTTGACTCTTAGGGGCGCACAGGACATCTGGACAGATGCTCCAGGAGAGTACTTAGGCACGTGGCCTGAGTTTTAGGAGAGCACTGTGAAACTGAGCCGAAGGTCTCAATGTGGAATTGATTAGCCAGGAGAGGGGTGAGGTCGCAGTGGGAGAGGGCGCAGAGTGGGAGAAGCATGCAGGGGAGAATTCTTCGGAACACCTCTTTAAAGAGCTCAGCAAAGGCATAGAGCCCCCAGAAAGGTCACTGGGAAGGAGTGAAATCAGGAGATGACCAAGAGAGAGAGGTATCCTGGAAATCAAATGAGGAGGGAAGCCTTTGGGTCTCAAATCCAGGCTTGTTTTTGTTTCTTTTAACTACACGGCAACTACTTTTTCTTCTGAGCTCACTGACGAGACATAGGACAGGACAGGACAGTAAAATATGTAAGCAGGAGAGGAAAAGTTTTACATGGGATGATATTTTAGTAGTTTTCAATGTCTGGGTTTTGCCCCGGCAGAGAAAAGATCAGACCTGCTCTTTGGGGTCCAGAAAGCAGAGTTAGGTTCAGACAATGGAATTCATAGGGCTCGGTGGGCGCAATGTAATAATAGCAGAGAGCAGGTGAGCAGTGGAAAGGGAGTCCAGCTTGGTGATGAGCTCCCTGTCACCAGAGGTGGCAAGCGGTCAGGGATATTCTCAAATAGAGAGTCCTGCCCTGTGAGAGAATGTGGTTATACAACCTTTATGTCACTTCCTTAAGCATCAAGGAGGAAGTGTTAGCTGGGCTTTGAAGTCAGACAGTCTGGGTTCAAATTGTGACTTTGCTACTTACAAGTGGTGTGACCTTAGAGAAATTACTTCCCTTCTCCGAGTTTCAGGTGCTCAGCTGTAACATGGAGATAGTAATCACCTTGCCAGCCATGTTATTTAGCAGGGTACTGTGGAAAAGTGTCTAGCACTTAGTAGGTACTCATTAAACAAAGGCAGCCTTTAAGGACTGCAGTGGCTGAGAGTTGCTGCGAGAACGGCTTTCTCAGTTGTGGGTACCACCCTTTGTGGAAAGGAGCGACCTGGAGGACAAGCACACAGGTAAGGAACAGACAAGTTTAAAATTTAACTTTGTGTGTCACGACAGGCTTACCATCCCCCCTCCCGCATGGTTTGCCCCTCTGTGACTTTATGCTGGTGCCACTTAGTACCCTGAATCTGGCCTGGTGAAGCCTTTGAGAGCAGCTAGACAGTGAGCTAGCAGGATGAGGTTCCTAGTTTTGTCTGTGCCCTCGCTCTGTGCAAAGGCCGGAAAGGCAGTGGGGGTGAGAGCGAGGCCACCCACTGGAACCTGGTCGGTGTTTCCTTCTTCCCCACACTGGAAGGCCTCAGCAGGATATTTCTTCTTCCTGTGTGCCCACCTGGGGGGATTGGATCATTTGCTCTTACCTGCACTACATAGTGCAGAAAGAGACCTGAAAGTCCCTGTGGCTGGCCAATAGCAGGGGACCTGTTGAGGTTCTAGTCTAGTCCTTAGTTTTTACAGAGAAGAAAATGGAGAGGATGGGATTAGGCACCTAGTGTGTTAGCTACAGAGCCAGGCCTCGAACTAGTTTTCCTGATTTCTTTCTGCCATACCACAGCAGGGATTTCTTTTTTGTTGTCTTGGCTGGATACAGTCCTTGAAACTGGAGAATTTTGTGTGCCCTGAATTTTATAAAAACAAAACACCGTAGGCCAGAGAATGCAATGTGCGTGTCTTCTTTGTGTCTTGTCTGTTTTTAATGCAAACATAAGACTTTGCAGGATTTTTGAACAGATGAAAACTTTAAACTTGCATATAGATATTTTTAAAACAAGCCCAAACCTTTGTAAAACATTTTATGTTTAGCCTTTCGGAATTTCATTGTAGCTAACAAACCCACACCAAATTAAACTCTCTGACAGATTCTTTTAATTATCCAGCATGATTATATGTAAATTGGGAGTCAAGACAGCGCCTCTTTCTTTTTAACCATGTACTGCGAATTCTTCAGGGCTGTCTTCACTTTCAAAGACAGACTTACGTTGGATTTTTTGTTCAACTGCGTGTTTTCTGAAACACTGTGTGCTTATTACCATGTCTCCATTCCCCCCACCCCCAATTTAATGGGATATTTGTCTCTCTCAAGTTAATAACAAATGCCAAGTTCTTCTATATTTTTGAAGAGCAACTTTTACCATATTTTTATAGCTTTAAATAGGGACTCTATTTGAGGATTATTTAGAGCTTGGTGGCCTTGATCAGCCTGTAGTTCAGGAGTTTGGCATCAAGTCATATTTGTATAGTCCTTAGTTCAATTTGGGAATTTATCGCAGCATTCTCCTAGAATATAGGCAAGATCTTAGAAGAAAGGTGGGCACTTCAGAAGTTGTGTTGATTCCCCAGCCATTATATATGTGCCTTTTACTTGAGTTGAGGAAGTTATGGCAACTTGGTAATTTTTCTCTTGTTCCTCTAGAATAATTAGATGACAGGAACAGGGCCGGAGTGTTATTCAGACATGGTTTGAAATGGTGGCGCTGCTACTTAATGGCTTCATGTCTTGGACAAGTCACCTCACTCCTTTGAGACTCAATTTCTGCTTCAATGAAATTATTCTGGGGATTAAACATAGTGATATTGGTAAAGAATTTGGCGTAGGACGTGGCACATAATAGGTGCTTACTTAATATTTGCCGAATGGACCAATGCTATTAGTTGACTTCACAGTAGCTGGAAAGGAGGAGAAGACAGTTGATGTCCAAATCCTTAATGGTTTTCTTTGCCCTGTAAACAAAAGAATTAAGAAATCAGAACCAGTGAAGATTATCTCTACCGGTCCATGGCCTGTTAGGAACCGGGCCACACCGCAGGAGGTGAGCAGGGGGCAAGTGAGCAAAGCTTCATCAGTGTTTGCAGCCGCTCCCCATCACCACCTCAGCCCCACCTCAGATCATCAGGCATTAGATTCTCATAGGAGCACCAGTCCCTGGTGCCAAAAAGGTTGGGGGATGTGGGACTAGAGAGTTTTCTTCATCCTTCTGAGTCAGCGGCTAGTTTCTTCCATGGTTTCCTGGAATTTGAAACCAGAAGTGTACTCCAAAGCCACATTAAAATGCTCCATGAAGTAACTTGCTGTCTTAGATGAGCCACACCACTGTTCACCTTCATTAATATGACCGGTTAAGAGTTACAGCTTCTTGTCGCTCTGTGTTTAGTCTCCTCTTCACACTTCATCCATCTTGCTTGCCACTACCACATTAATCTTCCTAGAACATCTCTTTCATCATGTCTCAGTCTGTGTTGGATACTCACAGTGGCTCTCTTTACATGGGATAAAAGCCAATCACATAACCCACAAGGGCATCCTAACAGCCACCACTTATTGGACACCTATGACAAGAAAGGCACTGTGCTGGGTGCTTTACAAGCACTCTCTTTTGGAAAAGTTTATTATCCCTGCTTTGCAGGCGGGGAAACTGAGACTCAGACAGGTTAAGTAGCTTGCCCATGTGCCACACTTAGTATGTAGCAGAGCCAAACCAGGACCACCTGACTCAAAGGACGGGGCCTCCCGCCCTCAGTCGTTTATTCGACCTTTTATGATGACACTGAGTGAGCAATAATCTGTGGGGTAGATATGGATGTAAGGCATCACCTTCAATTCAGGATTAGAGTTAGGAAGGCCTGGAGACCAGGGGTTTGTCCTGTGAGATCTAGCACACCCCTCAGGAAGTCAAACTTTGCCTTCTGGCTGGCGTTCTTGGTACGTGTTAGTTGTCAGAGTCCAAAAGACAAGGACCACTTAGCATAGTGCTCAACTCAGAGCAGGGGCTCCGTAAGTATATCCTGGCTACAGAAAAGGATGAGTGGAGGCTCCATGTCTCCTCAGTCCAGGAAGCATGCATCAAGGACTGCTGAGCATCATGATGGAGCCAGGAGGCAGGTAGCTCGCAGAGGAGCCTTATGATTCCCTTGGCCAAGCATCAAGGCAGCCAGGATCCAGGAGGCTTGAGATTAGAGGGTGCTGTCTGCTTATAGTCCTTTCTGGAACATATTCCTGTCATTTCAGACTCTCCTCTAGAGCTCAGCCTGCTTTTTCAGAGAACCCATCCAAGCTCTGAGGACTAGTTGCAATCTGTTTCTGTTGTGCCTGGAGATAGTTACTGCTTTCCAGGGACTTGCTGAGGACGGACAGGTCTGGTAGGAGAACAGGAGTAAGTAAAGTGGTCTTCTGCTTGGAGCTGGGGAATTTGTGTGTCCTTATCTATTGCCTTCATCCACTCACTCAGCTTTTGCTCTGGCTCTACCGTGTTTCAGGCATGTGTTTAGAGAGAACAGAGCCAGGGTTTGGGAGGCAGAGAGACCTAGATCAAATCCTGGCTCTGCACCTTTCTTTCTGGGTAGCCGAAAGGCCTTCTTTGAGTCTCATTGTTCCTTTTGTGGGGAAAAAACTGTGGCCTCAAATACTTAATTGCAGGGTTGCTATGAGTGAGGTGTAAGAACTATGTGAAGACCCTTAAGGTGGTATCTCATAAATAGTAGACGTTCCACCAGAGGTAGCCTATTTTTTAATTGGAGTGTAATTCACATAACATAAAATTCACCATTTTAAAGAATGTACAGTTCAGTGGTTCTTAGTATATTCCGTGTTCTGCAACCATCTTCACTGTTAATCCAGAACCGCCACCTGTTTTCCTCAGTGGCTGCTGCATTTTACAGTCCAACCAGGAATGTAATGAGCTCCAATTTCTCCACATCCTCCCACCGCTTGTTATTTTTCTTTTCTTTTTTTGATTATAGCCATCCTAGTGAGTGTGAAAGTGGTATCTCATTTCACTTTTGATTTGCATTTTCCTAATGATTTTGAATATCTTCTCATATAGTTATTGGTACAAGCTCCTTTTTTTGATATTCTTCCATTAAACATTTTTGTTTCATGAGTCTCTCCTGAAGGGCCAAGCCTGTAACATGGGCCCTGCCCCGAGGTTACTCATAATCCAGTGAGGAAGGTAGATCTCAAAGCAGATGATTGCAGCTTGGTAAGAAAATAGGCTGCCATGAAGGTATGTATTGTAAGTCCTCCCTTGACGTCCTTGACAGGTTCTTGGAACTGCAGAGAAACAATGTATAACGAAACCCAATTTTACCATAGCCTAATTGATATAGATGAGAGTTAGGGTCCTATGGCATCTCATCAACATTTTAATGAAACACCGTTGAATGAAATGACAGTATTCAAGGACCTGCTGTACAGTGTGTAATGGGGCCTTTGAGGAGGAGCTGAGTGGAGTCTGAGTGGAGTTTGTCAAGCAGACAAGGAAGGAGGCGTTCCAGCTGAAAGAGCAGGGAGCTTTGGGTGTAGCTGGTAGAGGGCCTCCTGTCATCAGGTGCAGGGAGTGGAGCATTCCTTAGTGTCACCTTTCCCCAGCCAGGTGGCTGAGCAGGTCTCTCCCTCAAGAAGCAAGCCTGCAGCAGTCTCTGAGCCGGCAGCAGGCTCTTCTGAGCTCTGTCATCCACCATGTGTTTCTCTGCACAGGACTCTCTTTTTTGCAAGGCTCATTGACTCGGCTGAGGAAGATGTTATATCTCCATTTCTACAGAAAAAGGGAAATGACACACTCATTGACACAGCAGCTTACCTGACTTCTCACTCCTACTAAGTGGCAGAACTAGACTTGGTATCCAGGTTCTCTGACTCTTAATGTCTTTATGCCTGCAGACTGAACCTTAGCTCTTCTTGCTTTGAAATTCAAGGCCATTTACTCTCTAAGCTCCAGCCTCCTCAACTTCCTTCACCTCTCCCCTTCCTGTTACTGAACTGAATGATCTTTTGTAACCTTTCCAGTTGAAATACCTCCCCAAACCTTTGGCTTCCATTTGTTACCTCTCTTATGTGGTCCAGATTCTCCTTGTCCTTAAATGGCTATTTTATGAGCACTGACTGCCAAGTGCTATTCACTCCGCTCAAGTTCTTAACATGGAGAATTGATCATCTTCACAGCATCCTGGCACTTTGAGTAGGAATTATTTACTTCAAGTCGCAGATGAGGAAACAGCCTCAGAGAAGTAATGCCACTTACTCAGGATCACCCAGCAAGTAAGGAGTTTGGCTCAAATGCCACCTCCTATCAATCAAAAGCCTGTCATGGTTGCACTGAGGGAGGTGATCTGCCTTGTCCCTAAAATCCCATAGCAGTTACTTCCCTTTTACTCAAATTCACTATTTGAGATCTTGGGTTATCTTTTTCATGGATTTTTATCTTAAGTGCCCAACTGGATGCTTATTCTCTCATGCTTCCAGGGCTCAGGCTGGTTCCTGCAAGTTTCAATTTCCAGTAAATGTTAAGCGGAGGCACGGGAGGAAAAGCTCAGGACCCTAGTTATGTGGTATTTCTCATAATACTCAGGTTATGACACTGACTCTTGTGACCTTGCACAACACTGAGCTCTTGTGGGAATCTGGCTTGTCCTGCTCCTTCTATATCCCTGGGCCTGATTGTTGCATGGATGGATGTGTGGACTTTACCATTTGGAACCTCATTTTTCTCATTGCATTCTGAAAGGGCTGAATGAGATGATCGTATGGTCATTCTCAGTTTAATGTTACCTAGCCTTGTGAGTCTGAACGATTGCTTCTCTGCACATCAACGTGACCCTGAGCCCTACAGAATTTCAGCTCGGGGAGGTAGAACATAGCTTGCCACTTCCAATTTGGTGGCCGAATCTCAAAATTTGGCCTTGAACTTGTTAAACTGAGGATTAGCCCAGGAGCTTTGCCCCAACACATTCAGAAGTCCTAACACCACCCTCTCAGCCCTACATCTCTGTTTCTCTTTCCCTTTCTCTCTCTCCCACCCTCGCCATTTCTCTCTCCCCTGTTCTCTCCCTCCCTTCCCCCGCCCATCTCCCCCTCCCCCCCTCGTTTTATTTTCACATGGGAAAACACCGACACCTCCCATTTCAGGATAACTTCATTTATTTTAGCAGCTTCTTGGCTTAGAATCGGCAATGATTTGTCAGAAGCTGTTACTCTTTCAGAGACCACGTTGTTGTTCATGCCTAAACCATTGGATGTATTTTATAGACACAAAGATAACAAGAACAGGCCTTTCTTATGAAATTGGAACCTAATCTCCTCCAGGTAGTGGGAAAAGCTTTTTTCATCCTTGATCAGGAGGCAGTTAATAACAAAGACCACCTCTTTTTTTCCCACCCCCCAGGGCAGTTTTTTTATACCCTATACCTTACTTAAGTCATTCCTTTTGTTTTTTAAATCGTATTTTTATTCACCTTATGGTTAGCAAAATAAAATGATTAGCATGTTAATACCACTTTCCACATCCCATTCATTGAGCGCCTAGTGTGCACTCAATGTGCAGTGAGTTGTGTCATTATTGCTGTCCCCCTCAGAACTAGCGCTACACGGGACACACCTGAGCTCGGTGAGACTAAGCTTTCGCCCCTCCCTCCTCACCCTGTCGCGGAAGAGCTGAGATTCACGCTGAGGTCTTGCTGATACAGGAGTCCCGCCTCTGGCCAGCTGAGGTTCCATTCCTGAGACCATTCGAAAAGACTTGGCATTTGAATGCATTCTGTAATAGTTATCTGCTTATGAGATTCCTTCTCAGCTTTACTAACAGGTTCTGAGGAGAGAAGCCTGGTTTGGGGGAAGTGGAAGAACGTGTTTAACACAATCACATATGTATGCGCACACACACACACACACACTCTCACACACACACACACACACTCACACTCACACATAAAGACCCTCAAAGACTGGATTTACTCAGCTACCTCACCGTGCACCACCGTGCACCACCGTCCAGCATTGGGCAACATGCTAGAAACAGCATTTAGGACATAGCAGGGGGAACCTTTGAAAAGTCTAAGAAACAGGAATTCCCAGAGTCTCAGTTCCATCCCAGAAAATAAGACCTGACGTATTTACCACAAGGGGCCAGTTCCAGAGATGGTTCAAATACGACTTCTGGGACGCTCCTGTTGGAATTTTTACTTTGGCATCCACTGTAAGAGACAGATCTTGGAAATAAAGTTTGAAATCTGAGCAGGAAAAAATAATTATCTTCCAGCTGATCTGAGGTTGAGCTCTAAAATGAGAAAGCAGTGGGAAAATATCCCCCTGTAGCGGTGTGGCACTTTACAGTTTGTAGCACACTTTAGTATGTGTTGTGACTACATGGAAGCACCGTTTCCCTCTCTGGTCCCTCCTCAAGCTCACACCTCTGGCAAACTCCTTCTGTCCTCTGGGTTTGAGTTCCCTCACCTGTACAGTGAGAGAGTGGACCAGTTGGTTGCTGAGGCCCCTCAAACTCTGCCGTTTTGTGATCTGATATGGTCAAGACGCAGTCACTGTTACTTGTTACTCTTCCTGTATCTGTCAGCCCTCAGCCTCTCCTGTATTTGGGGTGTGGGGAATCCCTCTCTTTCCAGCTCAGGCTTTACCTCCTTGAGCTATCATCCTTTTCATGCCTCTCGGTACCCGAGCTAACAGAAACCTACCACCTTTTTTCCAGGGAGTCACTTGGCTTAAAAAGATCTCGTTTGTTGAGAGATTCGTGAGCTACTTAAGTTTAGACTAGGTAGCAATCCAAGGGCAGTTCTATTTCCCAGATTCTGTAATTCCATAAAAGCACACCCTTTAAGATGTACTCAGAGAAACCCCTAAGCAAATTCATTGGCCACCATTTCAGCGCTTTGTATGGAAGTCTTTTGAGTCAGTTCTTTCAGTCTCGTGATCCGAGAGTTTGACCTGCACTGCTGCCTTAAGGGTCCCTGCATTAGGAGGGAGTAGTCCTTGGGTTTATTTGCTTTTCCTTTTTAACTGGTCTGGCCTCAGTCATTCTCTAGTATTTGAGGTTATGGGCATTTTTTTAGCATTTTGACTCAATGAACCTTGTTTTCTTGATGTGCATTTTAGAAGACAAATCTGACCTTGAAAACAGTGTGATGCAGAAGAAAATAAAAATCCCCAAACTTTCTCTCAATCACGTAGAAGAAGATGGGGAGATTAAAGATTATGGGGAAGAAGATTTACAGCTTAGACACATCAAGGTAACAAAATCTTTCCTTTTTTGCAAGTATGTGGTGGGAGCATTTTCAGATTTTTGATAGCATAAGAATTCCAGTTTGGCCTCCTCTCACCATATAAATGTCCCCTGGTGTCACAGGCCATGATCTTTTCAGGTTGGGAGAGATTAGGGCAGCTAGCGTGTTTCTGGCCAACCTTCCAGGGAGCCCTGCTTCATGCTGGGCCACCCAGCACCATCCTGTTTGCACCATCTGTGAAGGGTAATTGCGGCTGAGGGTTTGGATCACTGTCTCTCTTTCCGGCCCACAGTTCGGGAGAGGTCTCTGCTGAGCTCCAGGAACATTAAGCAGGCCGTTCTAGGGCAGCAGTTCCAAGCCAGTCACTACCACATTAACCCCAAAAGCTAATGGTAGACTCACTAGGAAATGGGGTGAGCCAGGTTCACAGAAGGGGGTGCATGAGCTGTAAGAAAACTTTTATACGAGGTTGCATTTCCTTTAGTGTGCACCCCAGTTAGTATCTTTAGCCTCACTTGTAAAACCTGCTGAAAATCTTGTTCAACGAGCCAAGTGTATTTTCTCTATAATGGGTACCCGACAGGAAGGGAGGAGAAAGAAGGGTGCTTTCTGCATTGACCATGGTCTGATTTTGGACACAAGGTCAAGGACATTCCCAAGGTAGAATCCAAAAGAGGCAGTTGAGTTCAGTTCGTGCATTCATTGCACCCTTGCTGTGGGCCTGGCCCTGTGCCAGTCTCTGGGGTCATGGAAATTAGCCAGACGTGGTCACTGCCCTTGGTGGTCTTACAGTGTCGTGATGCAAACACGTATCTAAAGTGACCATGACAGATTTAGCTGATAAATTCATCTAGACTAGTGGATGAAATGACAGGATAGGATATTGTCACGTAGCTGAATATCAGAGTCATGTTGGGGTTCTGGGTTTTTTGGGTTTTTTCTTCTTTTTAAATTTCCAGAAACTTAGTGACAAATTAAGGCAGGCTTGACCTGACACAGTTAAGTTGTCTAAAACCTTATTTGTGTCCTCAGTTGTCTTGGCCTCCTACAAGCGCCCCCGGTCAGGAGAGCTCCTGGCCCTCCTGACCGGGTGAAGGGTTCCGTTGGTTCTGTAATTCTCACTCCTCAATGGAAGCTTTGTCCACTCGAGCTAGAATTTCCTCCAGCAGCTGAAGCCCCTGGGTAGTTTTGGATAATTCTCTTCTCAGTGAACTGTCCTCTCTGTATCCACCGTCTTGCTGAGCTCCAGTTTGGCCAGTGTCCAAGGAGAGGCTGGCAGATCTGGGGTAGGAGCCTATGGCTGGAAGGTGGGCTCCACGTTCTGGCTCTGGCTCTGTTGCTCACCATGTGACCTGAGCATAGTCCTTCTTCTCTCTGAGCCTCAGTTCTCTCATCTGTAAAATGAGGGAGTTAAACTGAAGAACTTTCCGATTCTAGCATTTTTTGATCTTTTCAGTTACGAAAATATTTATCAAGCCTTTGCCAATGCCTGTTCTCTGCCAGTTCTGGGTAGGAGTGGAGAAACAGAAAATAAGACATGGGTCCAGCCCTCGGTTAGAGTAGATTAGAGTTCCCAGTGTCCTTCTTGAGGAAAGGTTTTTTGGTGGAATGCCCTTTTTACTCACTTTCATGTTTTTGTTGCTGAAGTCATTTGAGTGGTGACTTCCTTGGGATGGCTTGGGCTGGCCTGATTTCTCACTGATTCTCCACAGATACACACAGATACCCCCTGTGAGCTAGTCACTGCCTAGGCCTGTAGGTGGGGCAGAAGGCTGGGGAGCTGGGAGGGTGGCGGTCATGGTATGATATGTACCCAAGAGACAGAGTGATGGAATGGGGAAAGTGCCGGCCTGGGAAAGCAGCGTCCTGGTTCTGCCACCACCTGACTGTGTGACTCTGGCACACGGCACCTTGTTTCCCCATGTGTAAATTAAAGGGCTTTGACTAAGCGTTTGCACAGGTGTCTCCAAGCACTTATGTTCTGTGGTTCTGTGATTCTAGGATTGTCTGGGGAAATAATGAGCTGCAGTCCAAGAAAAGTCCCAGCTGCTCTTGCCTGAACTGATTCTCGTTGTCCTACACAGAGACCTGAGGGGCGGAAGCCGAGCGAAGTGGCGCACAAGAGCATCGAGGCCGTGGTGGCCCGGCTGGAGAAGCAGAACGGCCTGAGTCTGGGCCACGGCACGTGTCCCGAAGAGGTCTTCGTGGAGGCGTCGCCGGGCACGGAGGACATGGACAGTCTGGAGGACGCCGGCGTGCCCCGGGCTCTGTACGAGGAGCTGCTGCGCAACTACCAGCAGCAGCAGGAGGAGATGCGCCACCTCCAGCAGGAGCTGGAGCGGACTCGGAGGCAGCTGGTGCAGCAGGCCAAGAAGCTCAAGGAGTACGGGGCGCTCGTGTCCGAAATGAAGGAGCTCCGCGACCTCAACCGCAGGCTCCAGGACGTGCTGCTCCTGAGGCTTGGCAGTGGTGAGTGCCCCGCAGGCCACCTGCCGCCTCCCCCCCCCAAACACACGGTGGGATGCTTTGTGCAGCGCACCCCTTACAGGAGGGTGGAGAGGCAGGTGAGGTGCCCCGGAGGCTAGGGAAGGGCAGAGACTTGGCTCAGCCCTTACCCCAAGGTGCAGCCTCTCCCCTCCCACAGAGAATCTGAGGGGCGTAGAATGCAGCAGCCTTAGCTGTCTAGGACCCAGCGGGGAACATTGAGAAGTGTGGCTCAGAGGACAAGAATTGACAGAGTATTTGCCACCACTCATCTATACGTTCATGCAGCAAGAGGTAGTACCAGGGGTTATAGGAGATTTTTAGGATGCTAAAGAGAACTCATTGAGATTCTAAAAAAGTCTGTCCTTTAAGTGAGAAAATGATAAATGCTTTGGGAGGGATACAGGTAACATGATGAGCGTTCAAAGGGTGGAGAGAGGTTATGTGTAAGGGAGGTGGGCCTTGAACTGGGCCTTGAAACTTGGGTGGTGTTTCGAGGCACAGAGGAGGCTGAGGGCAGCAGTCACAGAGGATGAAAACACACCTGGAGCATACCAAGAAGGGATAATGCAAATGTGGTTTGAGGATAGATAATTGAAGGCTTCCAGAACGTTAGCAGCCTAGGGTGTCTGGACTTGTTTTGGAAGGAATGAGAAGCATTAAAGAGCTTTTGAGCAGAGAAGCACATGACCTTAGGAAGATTATCATAAAGATGTGTAAAACTCCTTACGGTTTGCTCATAGAACTCACTAGGCTCTTTTATTGCACCTGATTTTAACAAAGCAGATTTTTAGGTTTTCTCATCTAGGTTGATTTGGAAGCAGAGATAGGAGAAATCTGAAAGGTGTCAGGTTTGACAGCAGGGAGAAGTGGCTGTCTACCAGAGAGGGAAGAGAAACACTCTTTCAAACCACAAGAATCCAGGATTATAAAAGATAGAGACCATGCAGTGTTGAGGAAACCATGTAACACAAGTTCACAGCCTCCACACCCCTGAGGACGGTCATGGGTAACCCT
The DNA here is from genome assembly GCA_030015415.1 of Cynopterus sphinx. Classification (NCBI taxonomy): domain Eukaryota; kingdom Metazoa; phylum Chordata; class Mammalia; order Chiroptera; family Pteropodidae; genus Cynopterus; species Cynopterus sphinx. The sequence goes on from CM057387.1 coordinate 98,830,795, forward strand.
GCATCAATGTGCCTTGCTTAAAAAAGGGAGTCATCCTATCTAGAAGCACGAGGTCTGTCCCCAAGGTTTATATCAAATACAATATTATATTCAAGAATGAAGGTTTCTGTTACCTGGCTCCCGGATCTATGTGTGGAGCCTCATTCCTCTTTGAAGTTTAGTTAAATGTGCTCTTATCCTTCCTTCCTTGTATTTATAGATGCCTTTTACTTCTTAAACTCTGTCCTCAGTAGATCTCCAGGATGGCCCAGGAGTCAGCCAAGAGGCCTTTTTCATGCCTTTGTCTCACAGGGAAGGAAACCGAGGTTGGGGTTTACCCAGAGGTACTTGGGGAGGCAGAGGCAGAGCTCATCTCAAACAAGTCTCCTGAGTCCTAGGCTGGTAGTTTCCTCACTGTGGGACTCTGTCTTGCCTTTGGCCATTCTTCCAAATCATTTCCTGTAGAGGCGCACAGGAAGGTCACATGTGGTGTGCAACGTAAAACGTTATTAAAATTTTTTTAGCAAAATAAAATCTCAAAGACAAACCCTAACTGAAAATGTGTGAAAGACATGTTGGTCTTGAAGTAGGAGAGGAGAATGAAGAGAGGTCTGAAATTTTCCAAGAGAAGAAGTGTGTCCTGGTCTTGAGCTAAATGACTTATATTTTTATCGCACTCTGTGTGCTGTGCCTTTTGTAAACTTCTTTGGGGCTTGGGGGGAGACACAATAGCAACACAAACTCTCTACAACCTTATTTTGATTCCCAGAGAAACCGCCTGTTCTACGTGATCATGAACTGAGCTTAAACCCCCCATAACCACTCCTGAACCCACTGGGGCAAGAAGACACTGCAGTTTACATCAATATGTGACTCTTTAGTCTTAAAACACGTAAGCAAACTTGACCCCAACCATGATTTTGTGTCTCGATCTTTCCAGGCTCTCCCATCCCACAGGCCTTGATTATGAGGGCCAGTGGCTGACTGACTCTTCCCTGATCTGAGTCATCGTCGTCATCACAGTGGGGTGGACTGAATAGAAGTCAGCTCAGACCACAAACACGCATGGAGCAGCCATCGTTTGCGGTACCCTGTGCTGTGGGCATCGCAGGCCTCCCAGAAAAATCACACTCACTGTCTTGACAAGTCCACTGATTGGCACTTGTTAATTGCGGAATGATTGTGTGCCAAGTTCCAAGACAAATCCACAAGAATATAATAAAAGGGCCTCTACCCTAGGGAGAGGTTGGTTATTCTCATAGATCCGGTCTCATCTCTGGAACCAGGCTTGACTCCAGCCCCAACTTCCCTACTTCCCAGTTCCATGGCTTTGGGAACCTTTTCTCTCTCCTTTCTTCTCTTTCTTCTTTGCTTGCTTCCCTGCTTTTCTTTTTTATATCTTAAATATTTACTGGTTTCCTGCTCTGTGCCCGGCATTTTGCTTGGCGTTAAGATTTCAATTTATTTAAGATACAGCCCTTGCCCTCTGCCCTTGAGGAAGTCAAAGTTTGAATGTGGAGACAGCCACTGACAAAGCCAGTGACAACAGTGGCATAAGTGCCACTACAGGGACAGAAGCACGCAGGCTGTGGGACAGCGGAGGAGGGGCACCCCCTGAATGTGGGAGGATCAGGGAAGAAAGGCTTCCTGAAGGAAATGACTTCTGAGCTGGAGCCTAAAGGATCAATTTTTGTTATCCAGGCAGGAGCAAGTGGTTGGGAAGAGTGAGGAGTAATCTAGGAGAATACCTCTCTGAGCCTCGGTGTTCTCGTCTGTAAAATAATGATATACTTATCAGGGCTTTGTGACATGATGCATAGTGCCTGGCCTTCTTTCAGTGCTGAATTACTGTCAGCACCTTTTTCATGCTATTTAGTGGAGGGGCTAAGACGGAGTCCAGTTTGGTTTTTAACTCTGGCTTCCCCAACCAGTAGTCGGCTGTATGACCTTGGACGGGTTAACTAATCCTCTGCCTCTCTGGGTCTTCTGTTGTAGAAGACGTTGTGTGTGAGAGTAAGTGTGTATGTAGTCATTTTTTCAGTCAGCGAACATTGACCATGTGCGCTCTGATCCTAGGAACTTGGGGAGTTATAAGGAAACTGAGACGTTGGAAGTTGGGGAAGGAATAGTGATGAAAGTGAACATGTAAGCATGTCATTAAAATTCTAGGGAAGGAGCTAGCACTTGAAGGTGGAACTCTCTCATGGTGAGTCTGGGAAGAAACTCCCCTATTATATATAACAGCTCCTGATCCATACAAAACACCGAGAAACCTGAAACAAGGAAAAGAGAAAAAAACAGAAAGTGACCGAGAGACCATCCCTGATTCTTGGCTTGACATGTGCTATAAGGAGCACATTCCTGGCCTGCAGTTGAGGTGTGGCCTGAGCTATACCATCCTTGGGCCCCTGGGCCTGGCTTGAGCATTGTACATGGAGGCCTGTGCTTACGAATTTTTGCATGTCCACCCTGCCCATGGGCCCAGCTGAGGCCTTTGTCTCACTTGGGTGCTTAGTCATTTACACCATAACAGGCAAATTCAGAGGCAAGGGAGGCCAGCAGGTCAGGGGATGCTTAGTTTAGAAGGAAGATTCCCTGCTGGGAAGAATCACTGCTGATTCTCCTAGGAATGGGGGTCTTCTAGGTGGTGGACGGGAGCGGGCAGAGAGCCGGAGGCTGGCTTCTTGAGCTTGATGGGGACCTCAGAGTGGTGAGCAGGTCCCCTAAAGGTATAATGGTATACCTGGTAGAGATTGGGGGCAAAAAGGTGGGGGACAGCAGCAAGATGGTATAACATAACAGGTTTTAGAGACATCACTGGTTGGCTCACTTCTTCATTTGTGCATTTATTCATTCTTTCATTCTATAAATACACACTAGATGGATTTAAACAGGAAAAGATGCTCTGGAATATGGAGTCATGGAGTCGTGAAAGAACTAGAGAGAATATAGGCTGTTTTTCTCATGTTACTGTTGAGGAAACAAGCCCAGAAGGGTCATGGGCCTGTTCTCAGGGGTCTCCTGATACCTGGTCCTGTGTCCTCTCTCTGGGCCCTCATCGCACATGGCCTTCTTTAGTTCTTGGGATGTCATTGTCACGGACATGGAGGTGATCTCTCTGCACAGCCACCCCCTCCCCCAAAGGACATCTTTCTGTAAAACAGAACTTTCCTTTTTCTGTGATCTCTGTATGGAAAACACCCCTCTCTGATGGGAAGGAACCTCACTCTCCTTCCCTAAGGGTCCCTTCCCTTGGGACCTCTGTCACAGTGTCAAAATTAAACGAGAAAGCATGTGTAAGGAATATTGTAGTTTCCCCTTTTTCAGTTTTCTTTCTTCAGTTTCAGTAACCCACAGTCACCTGAGGTCTGTAAATATTAAATGGAAAATTCTAGAAATAAATAATTTATACTTTTTAAAGTGCATGCCACTCTGAATAGCTTGATGAAATCTCACACCGTCTTGCTTCATCCCACCCTAGATGTGGATCATCCCTTTGTCCAGTGTTTCCACAGTGTAAACACCCATTAGTTATTTCATAGCCATCTTAGTTACCAACTGTCCCAGTATCACAGTGCTTGGTTCGAGTAACCCTCATTTTACTTAGTAATGGCCCAAAGCTCAAGAGTTAGCAATGCTGGCAATTCTGATATGCCAAAGAGAAGCCATAAAGTGTTTCCTTTAAGTAAAAATATCGGTATGTTTAGGAAAAAATAGTATATAGAGGGTTAGATGTTATCCATGGTCTGAGGTATCCACTAGGGGTCTTGGAACATACCCCCATGGATATTAGGGGACTACTGTATAGCCCTGTGACCAGCATCTTCTAAGTGTTGAATAAATGTCTGTCCCTTTTTCCTTCCCTTCCCCTTCGCATCCCCTCCCTTCCCCTTCCCTCTTCTCTCCTCTCCTCCCTCCCTTTCCCTTCCCGACACTTCCTCTCCCAAAGAAATAAATGCTGGGGGTGCAAAAAATATGAACATATTCTGATTTGTAAAGTACAAATTTATTTGTGTGTGTATCCATTTCTTCATTTATTCATTCAACAAACATTTAATCGAGGGCATGCTTTGTGCCAGGACTTTGCCAGGTGCACAATATAGAAATGACCAAGACAGTCCCTTTTAAATCACTCACCAGCTAGGAGGTTAGAGTGGTGCGTATTAAACGGGGCCTGGCAGACGCAGAATTCTAAGGGAATGAGGGGCAGCAAACAGAATGGTGGGGAGCCTGTTGCAAGGGTGAGCGCTGGTGTCTGCCAAGGAGTAACCTCCGGAGTCTCTCTCGGTTTCTCTTCAGTTAGATGCCTTGTTCTTAGAGGTTAAAGGCCAAGCCTTAGATATGCTCCTCAGTTGTTAGCACGGTCAGTACATCTTAGATAGTTAAATTCATTTGTGTGATTTGGGGTAACTTTAGTTCAACTAAGGCTCAGAGGGGCTCTGTGAGGAATGTAGGAAGGAGGAGACGTAACCCCTGCCTTCAAGATGCACAGTCGGTCCAGCGGGGAGCGCAGTCCAAGTGCTGTCCTTGCAGGAGGGAGGCATGTGGTGGTTTTGGATTGTGTGTGTGCTTTGTCAGGTGATGCAGGTGAAATGATGAACTCTGACCAGAAGAGGTATAGATAAAGGGAATAACAACAGTAATTCACATATGCATGGCACCTCACAGGTTTCAGAGCACTTTAACATTTTCATCTCATGGGACTGTTCCAATAACCTTCTTGCGAGGCCAGGTATAACTTATTATCTCCATTTGAGAGAGAGAATACAAAAAGAAGAGATAACGTCCCTGTTGGCCAGATCACAAGCTGGTTGAAATTTTTGAAGAAGGAGAAAGCCATTTCGGCCTCCGAACCTGTCGTGGCTCTTTAGAACTGGCTTTCTGTCACCGCTGTTCCCCTCCAGGCTCATGCCTTGTGTTCTGCCCAGGTCCGTGAAAATACCAGCTTTGATCTTTAAAACCCTTTGCGGTCTAAGCTGGATTCTTTAAGCACAGGTCTCCCGATGGCGCCTTTGAAAAGAAGCTAATATCAGCCACATACCTCCTGCTGGCTTTCCCTGTACCAGAGGCGGCCAGGGCTTTGGCAGAGCATATTACCTGGGTTTGAATCGCGGCGTTCTCATTCATTACCTGTGCAAGTTCAAGTAAATGTTTTAACCCTTTCTCCTCTGTAAGATGGCTATTTTCATGCCTACCACGCACGGGCAGGAGAATCAGCTCGGGGATTAAGAGCTGTATGGGCCTTGAGGTCAGAATTTTTGAGGTTTTGAACCCTGGTTTTTCCATGGACTAATAATCTTGTTACTTTGGGCAAATTACTTAACTTTCTAGGTCTTAGTTTCCTCCAAGTCAGTGATAGCACCAACTGTTATGGTTCTTCAAAGGATTAAATGAGCAAATGCATATAAAGACGTCTGCCCAGGGCCTGGCACATAGTAAGTGCTCAGTGTGTCCAGCATTAATGATGTAGGGTAATCTGAGGATGCACGTGAGATAGTATGTGTATAAATGCTTGGCACATCGTAAGAACTCATCGTCCTGCAGTAGAGCACAGATGTGGTTGTCTGGCATATCTTAATCCTCGGTCAAACCCAGTGTCTCTTGGAGGTTTCTACTTCTCTTCATAAGTTCTCAGAAATCATATTTGGATAGCCTGGTTTATAGCTAAGCCTGGCTTGATTTCAAGCCCACTGATCTACAGATTTCTCCCCCACCCACTCTTCCTCGGCAGAATTCCATCTTCCCAGCTCCATCCTGGACCATTCCTTTGACCCCCTCAATTCTTCAGGCATGACTGGCTATGTCTCAGTTTCCCCTTTGCCAGGGGTCTCCTCCTGGGGCCAATTCATCTCAGAGCTTTCTCCATCTTCTTCAGGCTTTTCAGTTCATTCTCACCAATAAGCAGGAGCACTCACAGAAGTTGGGCTTTGGATGAGAGATGACAGAGGCGGGTGAGAGTCATCCTGGCAGGTTAGACTTTCATATTCTCATTGTAGAGGGGAGGTCCAGGAGGTCTGCAGCCTGCCAGATGCCTCCGTGAGTGATGGAGCAAGGCCAGAACCACTGTGCCCTGTGCCTCCTGATGCTGGATCCAGCATGGGAAAAGATCTAGCATGAGAACTGGATCTGTTCCTCTTAAACATAAGTCATCTTCCACTTTGAAGGACTTACTGCCCTGTTAACTGAATCAGAATTAGGCACCTTTCATCCTAATTATTTTAAGAGCTGATTTCAGAGTGGCAGAACAGTCCAGGACCCTCCCTCCTCATTCTCCCTAGAGTTCACTTTTCTGGGGCAATGAGGGTGGGGCTGAGGGACAACCCTGGGCTGTCCCTTTGCTACCTGCTCAGGCAGCCAAACATGCAGGAGTTGCTGGGCTTTCTCCAGAATTAGGAATATGCTTTTTGGTCTCTGGCTTTGGTGTGGCCATGTGACAGGCTTGCTTTCTGCTGGATTTGCCAGTCAGAGGATGGGAAGGGGGAAAAGTGGGAAAGAGTTCCTTAGGGGCAAGGGCTGGCCTCTCTGAACACCTACCTTTGGCCTAAGGGTAGGTGTTTTTCATACATAAAACAACCCTAGCGGTAGAGAGGATCATCAGATAAAGAAGCAGGCTCAGAGATTAATATCTTGCCAGAGGCCACACAACCAGGAAACGGTGGAGCCAAGTTTCAAACAGACCTGTCTCACTTGCCCATGCATCAGGCAGCTGGAGCACACAGGCGCTCACTCGGCCCTGTGCTTCTGCAGTGGCCCTGTCTCCTGCCTGCCTTTCTGATTAGGCCTCCTTCCAGTACTGCAGTGGGTTCTCAGACTGCTAGACCCTGGAGCTATTGGGTGGGTTGTTTCCTGCTTAATTTGAGAGCCCACCATTTCTGTAGTTTTAGCCTTGCCACACTGAGAGGCCAACCAGAAAATTCCTAGAGTTTTTATGGAAATTATCTCTTTAAGGAGAACTCCATCCCACCTCTCACACCCATCTTCTAGATGGGAACACTGAGGACCAGAGAGGAAATAGAGCATGCCTAGGCCATGTGTAATCCAAACAAATTAATCATCATGAAGGAGTGAAGGTTAATGTGCAGCCAAGATGGATGGATGGAATCAGCTAGCTGTCAGAGCTCAGCAAGGCCCAGAGGCTGGCCACACCTTTATTTGCTGTTCTAGGTGGCTCTTTGAGTTTGGTTGGAAGTAATTCTCAGAGTCTCAGCACCTTAGTCCCATAAGGAGCCCCAGAGCTCACTAGTCCAGCCTCCTGGAGAGGACAGGAAGCCTTTTGAAGCCTCCCTGTCAAGTGGTCACCCAGCCTCCTGTAACATTCCCCTAGAGACAGGAAGCTGCCTCACTGCCTTCCAGTGCAGCCCATTCCATCATTGGACGGCTCTGACCGTAGGAAATGCTTTGGCACAGGAACATTTATCAGACTCTGAATGTTCCAGGCCTTGCACTGGGCACAGGGGAGTTAGGTTGCTAAGACCGTATTCCTGCCTTAAGGAAGTCACCGTCTCAGCAGCAGGGAGTTGGAATGCAGCGTGAGCCTTGCTGTGCTCCTCGGCTCTCAGGGTGATGGAACAGGATCTGTAGGAAGGCTCCTTACGTGCCTGGGCAGGGCTGCTAAAGGTAGCAGGAGAAGGCTTCCAAAACAAGGAACTAGTTAGATTTACTTCGATGAAGAGGAAGTGAACAACATCAGACAACAGGAGAACCTGAACAAAGATTTGGAATTAGGAGAGGGGCTGGCTTATTCAGGAACCACAGGTTGTGGCTGGACTGCAGAGTGAAGAGGTAGGTAGGAGGGAGAGCCAAGGCCGCAGAGGTAGGCGAGAACAGCTAAAACTGCACAGCCCCTCCTGCAGGCGGTACCTGGGGGTCTCCTCCCCACTGGAGCAACCTGGGGCACAGCCCTTCAACCCCTGAGTTGCCACTTCCTCTGAACCAGGCAAGTCAATCAACAACTATTGAGTGAAGCCAAATCACAGATGGTCCCCTGCTCTGGAAGGGCTCATGGCCTGTAGGGAGATCAGGCAAGGCCAGAGTCACGGATTAATTTGGTTGGGAGATATGAGTCACATGATGTAGCTGCCTCTTCCTAACGCCTGCTCACGGGGCCTCACAGCACCCCCACCCACCCCCGAATCTGAAGGCAGGCCTCAGTGCCGCCCACGCCACTTATTCCCACCACAGTCCCTCGGCCTCCAAACCCAGCCAGTGCTGGTCCAGGACCTAATGCCATTTCACTGGCATTCATTCTTGGGCAGGACCTTCCTGGCTTCTCTGGCAGGGCAGACCCATGCTGTTCTCCATAATCCTGCCATTTGGATGCTGTCTGGGCCCAGATAGTTGGGTGGGGAGGGAGATAGAAGAACCACAGATGAAGGACCAGCCCAATTTTCTCTGGTCACCACCTGGCAGAGGACTGGCTCAGAGCTCCTAGAGGTGAGATGAATCCTAGTGACACCCACTCCTCCTCCCCACCCCCAGCACATGTAGCATTCTTCACAGACCCCTTGGAAGGTCAGGGAAGGTCACTAGTGAGAGGTGTGTGAGAGCTGAGAACTACAGTTAGCTCAGGAGGTGTAGGGTAGTAGAAAGAGCAAGTCTTTGGAGTCTATAGACCTGAATTTGAGCAGTCACCACCTGTGTGATTTTTGACACATTACCTCTTTGAGCCTCTACAGAGATGATAAGATCTGTTTTGCAGGCTACCATGAGGATTAATTTCTTCCATTCAACACCTGAGTGTTGATGTGTGTGCTGGGGTAGAGAGCAGTGGCCAAGCCTATGGCTCTCCTTGGAGTTTCCAGTTTAGCCAGGGGCATGTTAAACAAATAATCACTGGCCAATAGGGTGAAAAGTGCTACAATTATAAAAGGCATCTTGATGTAAGGTGCTGAACAAAGAAGACATTCAGTTAGTGTGGACCACCTCTCCTCTTTGCAGAAAACATATGAGTCGTTTGAAATGGTCATTCGCAGTTCCTCAAAGTGGGGAAGATAACTTGACCCCCCTCACTGGGGACCTGGTCCCATTTCTGCCACCACTTTCTTGCTGGGCTTCTCCCCCATGGCCAGGGGGCTCTGTGAGGTCCATTCTAGCTCTGCTGCTCTGTGCTACTGACTCCTTGAGGGACCGACCCCACTGGGGGGGCGTCCACGTAAGCTGCAGGGATCTTGCCAGACCCAGGATCTGAAGCTAGAACTGCTTTTCCTGCCTCTGCCCAGCAAAGCCTGCTCTCGCCCTCACTCGCAGAGACACTCAGAAGGCAAGGGTGGGAGGGGGCTCCCAAAGAGCCGCTGCTCTCTGTGACCCTGTCTGACTGCCCCTCCTCCTTCCCTATCAAGGCTCCAATCAGAGCTCACCTCTTTCCTGAAACCTTCGGGATCACTGAGCCAGGAATGATCTCTCTCTCCCCACATCTGTGTAGAGCATCACACTGCCCACTTCCTGTTCAGTGAGCCTTGATTATGTGCCACTTGCCTTCACCGTAAGAAGACAGCTACCTCGCCCCAGCCCATTCCTCCCAGCAGGCTCCCTCCAAGCCCCAGCACAGAAATTGGTGGCCATCCTCCTGAAGACTTCCTAGTCTCCTCCGGAAGTAGCGCACCATCCTTTGCTTCTGTTCCCAAGTGTTCATCCTAACCCTTGTTAGCAGCACAGAGTGGTAATGATCTGCTGCCTCCTTCCACTGCTGGGCGGTGAATCAAGACCACCTAGTCCAGGACAGGAACTTAGTAGATCCTCACTGAAGGAATGAAGCCAGATCTATCCTTGCATCACTGGAAGCGTAATGGGACTGAGAAGCGGATGTGTAGCTACAGCAGCAGGTGAGAGTGGCCGGTCCTTTTCAGAGGGCGTGTTGTGGTCCATAGAGGGGGACCCATTTGCCCGGCTCTTGGCCGTCTCACCTGTCTCCAAGGCCCCCATGAACCTCCTGCTTTGTCACATAGCTGTTCCCATACTAGGATCCTTGTCAGCAAAATAGAATCATCTTTTTTTCTACCGAATCTGGTGTGCCTCTGTGCCATGGTGGGTGTTCTGTATGCACTTAAGAATTTTGACCTGATTCGCTTTGCATTTTATGAAGAAGCGAATTATACCTATAGCAGAGAAACTTCCTATTCATTTACAGAAGGAAATGGCAGGATTTAGTACTTCTTTAGTAAAACCTAATGCTGTCATTTCTACTTCAGCAGAAATTAGAAATGGTTTTTAGTGTCCACATGTGTTATATGTTATTACATTGTCTTATATGTTATATATTATATACATGAAATGTGGTTTCTGGACCTCCTGGAAGTAACATAAGCATTAAACTTTTAGAAAGGTTTTCGGAAAGAATAGCATTAGTCCAATTTAAGATAAAACAAAACAAAACAAAAGTATAATTTGATTTATTTGTTGTGCCAACAGACATTACAAAGCACCTTATTACTCTTTGCCATGATTCCCATTTTACGGAAGAAGCCTGTGTGGCTTAAAGAGGGGAGGAAAGTAACAGAACCATGATTTGCACTATATTTTCTAACACTAAACCCAGTGTTGTCCATCAAATCAGTTATCCATATGCTATGAAACAGCATTTCACGTGTTAAATTCTCATCTTCTCCAGAACTGGGACATGTCTTATTTGTGTCCGTGTCCCCAGTGCCTCTTACAGGGCCTGCATCTTGGTATGCAGTCAGCGATTGTGTCGTGACTGGGTTCATGAATGACTGAATGAAAAGACAAGTACTACCTTTTATTTTTTTTTTTTTAAAGGCTTCCTTTACCCAGCTGAGAGGTTTCTCTCGATGGAAGCTATATTTTCCCCCAAAATAAACCTGAAGTAGATCAAAAGGCTTTTTTTTTTTTCCATTCCTCCTCTTCCCACAAAGTGAAAAAAGTTCCTTTGTTACTTAAAATATCTGCGCCGGATCGTACAATGCTGTCTCTGAGCGCAAGTGCTTATTATTGTGGCTAATTTGGTCACATGTGTTTGAAGGAGAACAATGCCTCAGAAATTTTTTAAAGCAAAACAGCAATCTTAAGCATTTGTTGTAATGAGATGTAAATTGCCAACATCAGTAGTAGAGCCGACCAAAATTCGCAATGAAGTGTTTTTCTCCCCCTCTTAAATTAAAAGCACTAGCAGCCCTCCCTCCTTCTCCCCAAAGAAGCCACATGCTTTTTTGTTCCTTTTCTTTTGGATTCTGTAATACTAGACACACTGCTTTTCTGATTCATTCCTTCATTTATCTGCCATTTCTGAGCCTCTGTCTGAGCATCTGTTCTGTGCCTGCCTCAGTGCCAGCCTCTTCCAGAGGCATCATCAGCCTGCACGGTGGCTATTTGCTAATCCCCATTTTGCAGATGGGAAAATGGAGGCACAGAGAGGTGAAGTGACTTGTCTAAGGTCATGCAGCTGGGGCTCACACTCGGGTCTCCTGACGAATGGCTTCCAAGATGTGCCTTTAGCGGGTCTGCCCTCCTCGCTAGGCCTCAGGCACCAGGTGCTTTCTGTATACGGTGCTGGAGAAGGAGGCAGTTGAACACCTGGCAGCCACGGGGTGTTGAAACAGTGCTCACCGAGAGACGGTTAGGAATAATTCTCCTTGAGAGCCAGGAGATCCCAGCACAGCAACCTTGAATTTGACAAAATTCCATCAGTCCCTGAGAAGACCAGTGTGAGCACTGGGGAGCAGGGGTGTGCCATGGAGTGCAAGGTTCTGCTCTGAGCTGGGCTGCTGCTGGGCACACAGGGTGAAAGAAGACCAGCAGGGCCCCTGGCTCACAGAAGCTACAGCTTAGTAGTGGACTAACCCGAGCCCCCAAGTAGAACGTGTATGTTGGGGAACCGTCATGGGGGGTGAGCTACTATTTACTAAGCAGCCACGCTGTGCTAGATTCTGGATTAATCACTTCACATACATGGTTAACTCATTTCATCTTCAGTCTCACCAAGTTGCTGTTGTCATTCCTCCTTTCAGGTGAGGCGACAGGGTCAGGAAGGTTAAGTAATTATTGATGTGTAAAATACTTGTTGAGGGTAGAATTTGAACCAGGCGCTGTGCTGAGCCCTGGACTCTGACATATAAAGACGCAGCCCAAACCTAGTGGGGGAGACAGGCACAGAAACGAATGAGTGTATCTGATTATCCTGGGGTGGTGGGGAGGAGAGGGGAGGGAGCTCAGCTAACCAAGGAAGCTCACAACTCACCTACACAGCAAATGGCAAATCCAAAGTTTAAACTCTAGTCCAACTTCAAATTCCAAACCCATGGGTGGAGAGAATTACTTACCTCCATTTGAAGGGCTGGGGCAGCTGCATGGAGCAGGTGGCATTGGATTCGGGCCTTGAATCCCTCCCCGTCAGAGTTTGAATAGGCGGACATTATTGGGAATCGGGCGATCTGGAGAGGAAAACAGCACAAGCAAAGACTGGGAGGCAGGCAGGAAAGGTAAGGCAGAGCTGGATGGGCGAGCCACTTCAGAATGGAGTCTGACTATGAGGAGGGGCCCAGCGAGGGGGTGAAGGCTTGCTCGTTCTGGTGTCCCTTAGGTGGCCCTCCATAGCCATCTGAATCTTCCGTTCTCCCGGCTAGATGTTTCCAGTTTCTATTTAACAACCCTAATTTCCACCTTAGGGGCTACAGAAAAGGTTACAAATATTTGAGAACAGTTGCCCACCCAAATCTACCTCCATCCTCAAGCACCTCAACTCAGCAATAGGTGTTATTTCAGAATCTCTGCCAACTCTCTCCCCTCTCTCATGTCATGGCAAATTTACTGAGAGCCTGCCATGTGCCAGGCACTGTTTTAGGTGCCAGAATGACAAAGACAAAAACTTTGCCCTTGAAATGCTTCATAGTCTAATGTGGACAGCAGACAGATTGGCATATGACGATTATGGCAAACATAATTTTCTAGAGTTTGAGACCAGAACTGTGAAGACTTCATACCTGGTAGTGATCAGAACAAAGCCTCACAAAGGAGACACCTGAGCTTCGCTCTCAAGTCTGACCAGGAGCTTGGCAGGCAGATGAGGGGGTATTTAAGGCTGAGACAATAGTGTATCCAAAGGCATGGAGCCCTGGGTCAACACCACATATGGGGGACCTGAGCAAAGGTCTGGGGGAAAGCACGTAGTGAGCACCAGGGGTAAAGAGGAGGCTGGTTGTTCTGGGTCTTAAGGAGGCTGTGGTGTGTGATTCCATTTTGAGAGTGATGGGGAGCCGAAGCAAGGAAAGACAGTAGTCGTGTGAAGATCTCTTTGGCAGCCATTGTGGAGCAGGATGGAGGAGAACCAGACTGAGGTCAGAACTGAGATGGATTCCTTCTCTTTGTCTCACATCTTCCTCTCATAGAAGGAAAAGGAGGCTTTAGAGAAAGGACACGATCTCGTCTTCCAAAGATGACTCATGAGCCACGGGCTGCGTGGATCTCCTCCTCTCAGCCCATTTCTTGTTCCTGACACTGAACGTTAGAGCAAGAAGAGACCCCAGAGGCCAACTAAGCCAAGCCCTTTAGGGGAAACTGAAGTAATTACCTTTTTCTCTGATTTAAGGAAAGATCAAATGCTCCACTTGAGTTTGTGTCTCAGAAATTCAGTCTGATAATGCAGAGAGAGGAAAAACTTCGGCATCCGCTTCTGGAACTTGAGAATTCCTAATTCATTGTCGTCATTCTTTTATTCATTTAGCAAACATTCAGAGAGCACCTACCCCATGCCAGGTGCAGGGGACAAAGAGAAGAATAAGACTTAGGCCCAGCCCTTGAATAGGTAGCAGCTCTTGGGAGATGCTATCAGAATGACTTTGATGCTATCAGTCCTTCAGTCTGCCAGCTTCTGCATCTGCAGTTCACTTCCTGCAGATGCACAGTTAAAACACAGCAGAGCCAGGGATGGGATCCAAACTCACTCTACCCAGGTGAACCATGCTTTTCATCTGCATTAGTCTGCTCCTCAGCCATCTTACATTCAGCTTTGTGCAAGGCTCATGCTTGAATTGTGGAGACTGCAGAGATTCTGTCTTGCAAATGGCAGCCGCCAACAGCTCAACTCAGGAATGAGGTTCTGAGAAGCCCTGTCATGAGGAATTTTAGTAACAAAATCACCGATCCCTTCCCTACAACCAGCCAAAGTCAAGGCTATGGCGACTGAATACATACAGAACTGCATCCAGATTTTTTTTTTTTTTTTGCTTTTTTATTATTATTTTTTTTATTATGGTGGCATTGGTTAACAAAATCCAGTAAGTTTCAGGTGTACAATTTAACAGTCAGGTACACACACACACACACACACACATCCAGATTGTTGATCAGATCTTCAGTGTATAAAGAGCCCTGTACCAAGTTGTCCACCTGGTGAAGGTAAGAGAAGGTTGAACCATGAAATTTATCAGTTACTTAAGTTATATCCACAGCTGTAGGGGACCCACCATGGTCGTAGCTACATCTCTGATCCCAGTCCACTCCTGAAATGTTTGCACAGGGAGAATTTCCAGGATGCTGAACTCTCCATTCGCCTTTGGAGTCGCTCTCCTACAAAAGTTAATTAAATCATTTGGCCTTATTTACTTACTTTCATCCTGTTTCTCTGCCCCTTGATCATCAAGACACAATAGATGATTTAAAAAACTAGCCCATCATTTTTACAAACTAATAGAGGAAAAGATATCCCCCATAGAAACCAGCGCTATTTAGCTAGCTTCCTTTCACTGTTTAATCTGCACATAATTTGTGTTGATTGCATTAAAATAAAAATCAGGGTAGCTGTTAGATCAGGCAATCAGGGGTCTAATCTGTATTGTATTTTAATTTCTTGGTTGAAATGCTCCTGTCTAGATACTAGGTCTTGGGGAAGGGGAGGCCTTTGCGTTTTGCCCCACCTCCCACCACTTTTTCCTAACCTCTGTTCCTTCATCCGCCGTGGCCTATTCCACTATAGGCTGAAGAGATGGGGATTTTGGCAAATACACAATTTGCATATTGCAGTAATTGCAACCCCTTCTCCACCCAGTCTTAATGGGACCTCTTTCCTGTGCAAGAAATTGAGTCCCCTACATTTCCATTCAGTGACACCCCAAAAGAGTGCTTCCCATTCATGCTTAATTAGAGTCTAATCCATTCTTCCAATTTTCCAACCTTTTGCTTGCGACGTTCATATCTCATATTATTTTCAAGCCTGGGTTTAAATAAGTGTAGACCAATGGACGAAAATAAGCCAGCTTAACTTTTTTTTGTACCACTATGTGCTGATAGATGCTTAGTTAAAAATATTTGCATTTTATTTTCCTTGGAGTTCTAGACAGATCTCTTTTCTTAACTGCCTAGGTCCCGCCATTGACTTGGAAAAAGTAAAGTCAGAATGTCTCGAGCCCGAGCCGGAGTTACGGAGCACTTTCAGTGAGGAAGCAAATACGTCGTCCTATTACCCCGCTCCTGCACCTGTCATGGACAAGTATATCCTAGACAATGGCAAGGTAGTGTTTCAAGCTCAATATCGATTCCCTGCAAGTGTTTGTTAGTCAGAATAAAGACGGAGAGTATGGTGGGGCTTCCCGAGGCATCGCTCAACTGGTTGGCCTCCTGGCCCAGCCCTAAATAGCTATTTCCTGAATTCGTGTATTATAACTAGTGGACCTTTACTGAGACTTTTTCATTTTCTCTTCTTTTTTTTTTTTTTAAAGAAAAACAATGTTGGGCCAAAACAACTGTGAAACTAAACTGACTTTAAAAATCACTTATTAGTGAGAAAGATTTAAAAAAAAATGGTAGTTGATGAAAATTGTCCTCTTCTATGAAACTGGATACATAAAATTTATAAGGTGAAATAGAAATGACATTTCTGATTTTATATATATATATATATATATATATATATATATATATCAGTGTGTGTGTGTGTATACTTATATACACATACACAATATATATACATACATACACACACACACACACATCAACTCAGTCTGTATCCATTCACCATTTATGATATATCTATGTTCCAACCCCTATGCTGGATGCCAGGGATACAGGGTGAACGAGACTTCCTGTCCTTAAGCTGCTCTCCAGCTGTGTATTCAGTGGTTGTTAGCCCACAGTCATAGGACTACATATAACTCCTCAGTTTTTCTTTTAGACCCTTGGGGGAAAAATCATGAAAGAAAGCCTAAGCACTGTTAGTAATTATATCAGTACAGGGGTGAAAAAAGTCTTGAGGTCACGTGATGATTCAGCAGCAGGAAAAGAAAACTGTTCTTCTATCCTTCAGACATCCAAATGAATTCATCTCGGAAGAAGCCCTCTATCTAGGCATGGTCAAATTCAGTCTTAGTGTTTTGCTCTCTGCCACCATGGCATACATTGCAAACATCAGCTCTCCTTCTCCCCAAAGAGTCATCTGTGTCAGTCCACTTTTCTTGTCTTATGCTTGAAAAGGTCTCTGTTTATTCGGTATTGTGCCCCAGTGAGTTAATGAGAAAGAAAATGTTGCTGTATTTGGGTTCTTCCAGATATATCCTTGCAACCGGCCAGACTGAGCCAAAGCAAATAAAACCTGTTAGTCTTTCGGGCCCTCTTGGCTATGCTGCCATTTCTTCATCTCTCACTGAGCGCTTCCTCGCCTGCAAAGGCGGACCTGATAGGCCCATTCTGCATTGCCTTGCTTCAGCCAGCAGACTAGAAGTCTGCTTTGCACTGGAGAGGTTGTGTGGCAGCGTGGCAACAGGAGCCTGACTTCTAAGCGTAGCTCTATCTCTGTCCGACCCATGTGACCTTAGGTGGGTTATTCCTGTCTCTGGGCCTCAGCTTCCCTATCTGTGAAAGGTGGACCTGCTTGATGCTCCCATAGGACTTTAGTGATTCAAACTGTATATCTAAGTTTGGTGAACATTCCCCAACTGATGATAAAGAAAAGAGAGGACTCTTCTTTGTTGATTTCTTTTCACTCATAATCACGTTATGGAGTAACTAAAGACTTTTTCTTAAATAGCTTCCAAAAGAAGTCTATTTCTCTCTTGCTTTGAAAACTAACAAACAGTTTCTGAGCATTATGGGGGCTTCTTTTGCAAAAGCATTGCTTTTCCTCCAAAAAAAAAATGGCTCTTTTAAATCTCATTTAATTTTTTCATGTGACTTGCACAATGAATCTTGAAAATGACAATTTTGTTTTTTCTTTGGTCGTTGCCTTCATGTTACTATAAAACTAACCTGGCGTTTGTTTGCAACTCATTTGTAGTCAGGCACAGAAATTTATTAAGTTATGGGACAGGAAGCGAGCATATGGGGAATGGATGGCAGATTCCCAAAGCATCATCTCCACATTCCAGAAGTAGCCTTCATTGTTCTTAGCTCTGCTGTCATATCTGACCCTTCTCTCTCCTGCACGAACAAAAACCTTAATCTCTGCAAAACATAGAGCACTGGAATGGGATCTGTTTTCTAGTAGGAAACTACTTTCTCCTACAAAACATATCACAAACATTTTTTGATCAGATCCCATCCTACCAGATGTCATAATTTTAATAACTTTTCTTAATACATTTTGGTCAAATAGTGAACTATGGTTTGTGGGAAGAGGGCTTATCATAAAAGTTACTTTCTGATTTTGTTAAGGTGCATTGCCTTTCTTTGTCTAAGATATTTTATTTCAAAAACTCATTGAATCATAAAGCTGCAAAGACCATTAAAGTTTAAATAGCCTAATTTATACATGATGTGGGTAGGAAAAAATATCCAGAGAAGGGACTTGTCTACAATTATACAACATGTTAGAGGCAGGCAAGCAGGAGCTGAAAGCCAGATCTCCTTGTTCTTAGGCCGGCACTCTTCTCAGCCTCTTCTGCTGCATCCCTGAAAGCAGGACATAGCTCTAGGGGACCCTGAGCTC
The DNA here is from genome assembly GCA_030015415.1 of Cynopterus sphinx. Taxonomy (NCBI): domain Eukaryota; kingdom Metazoa; phylum Chordata; class Mammalia; order Chiroptera; family Pteropodidae; genus Cynopterus; species Cynopterus sphinx. Next base: position 98,848,643 of record CM057387.1, read on the forward strand.
TGCTGACCTCAGGAGCCCTCACAGGATGCCCCTCTGATTGGTCTTACCCAGGGTCATTTCTTTCTGTGCTGTTCAGTTGGTCTTGTGCTTGAGTGAATGTCAGAAAATATTTTCTACTTCAAGGCACAGCAGCTCATCATAACTGAAAGCCAGTGCCTTTAAAGCATATTAAATATGCCATCAGTTTCCTACTTTATGTTCAGACCAGCTAGTCCTGATCACTTTGTAGGGACAGAAAATGCAGAGCCTCAGCTCCACTCCATAGAGATATAATGTGATGGGCTGAATCACGTGGTGAAGGTTCTCAGTAGGCTGGAAATTCAGCAGTGATAGAACTTAGCCCTGGAGTAGATAAAGGAGTGTTTTCTAGAATTTGGACGGGGGCTTGAAAGATTGAAAGATTAGCAGGCTTAAGTAGTCATAAGAGAAGGCCTTCATTCCTGGGCAGGGAAAAGGCATGCGCAGAGGAAGGAAGGAAGTTACTGGATGTGTGCTGTCCTAGGTGTTTTGCTCATGGTATCTCATTTAATCCTCACAACAATTCTGTGGATTATGTGGTGTTCTGCCTATTGTACAGCAGAGAAAAGTAAGGCTCAGAGAGGTAAAGCGACTTACCTAGCATGCCTAGCTCGTTACGTAGAAGAGCCAGGATTCACATCTAGGGACAGAGACTCCAGAACCCCTCCTCTTTCTGTTTCTGCTCACTAGAAGTAGGAGGAAATGAAAGTTTTGGAGCTTCATAGAGGGCTGGACATAGCAATAGAAATAAAAGCTAGTAGGTTAGTTGGAACCAGGATTCTAGAGCGCATTTCAAGGTGACAGGAGAGGTCAGATTTGATGTGACAGGAAACGAGGAGCCATTCAAGATTCCAGAGGGTTGACATAAAACTCGTGTCTTTCACAGAGTTTGTGAGAAGTGGAATTCATCTAGTCAAAGGAGGAAAGCCGTGTTTTAGGGAAATTAATCTGGCAGTTTACAGGGTTGGTTGGAGGGAACTGGGACTGGAGACAGGAAGGCTAGCCCATGGCTTTTTTTCCTGAATTTTATGTCTGTGGTGGTGAACTTCACTGGGTGCCAGCAAGGCGCATGACCCAGCAGGTACAGAGAAAGACTCAAAAGGAAAACTAATCCAACAGTGATGTGTGAGATCCGCTGTATTTTCATTCTGACACTGGCAGCAGCGGGAAGGCCAGAGGGCCTGGGCTTCGAGCTCATACAAATTTGGGTTTGAATCTCGATTCAAAGTTTTATTGATAGTATGTCTTAGGAAATGTAATTTAGTCCCTCTGAATCCCTATTCACATCTGTAAAATGGGAATAATAATTTCTACTTGTTTTCATCTCAAAGTCATAATGAGGATAAAGAAATTGAAGAAATGCCTGGTGCATTATGGGTGCTCAAAAAATATTAGTGTCCCTTTTCTCTTATAGAACATTGACTAAAATGACTGTCATCTCTCTTCAAAGAAATTAAATAATTAAAAGATTATAAGAAAGCAAGGCCTGGAGTAGGAAAGAGCACAGACCTTTGAAAAATTGAAGTTGTCTTCCACCTCTATGGTTTTCTGATTCTGAATTTAGTCCGATTCAGATTGCTTGTTTTTCCTCTATCTCTGAAGCTTGCGTGGGTAGCTCAGAGTGTCATCAAGCGAGGTGACTTGGGGTCCAGCACAGAGCAGCAGGGAACTTGTCCCCAGCATGCCTAACCTGGCACACAGACTGCCCACCGGCAGTTCAGACTGCAGAGAAAAGGTCAGACTTGACCTTGGGTTGGTGTTGCCCAGCCAGCCCCAGGCAGCACGTCTCATTCCAGGATTGCTTGTCTTCTCGAGCCCTGTGAACAGATTTGCGGCACTGAAGTTTGCAGCACAGGGGAGCCAGGTGCGTCTTGTTATCTGATATCATGCCTGGAGAGGTCTCAATGGTCTTTCAAGCAAAAGGAAGTGAAGTCAGATGTGACAGGTAGATTGTTTGCCTACTGACATCCACGGGTGGATTGTGTTGCTTTTTTTTTTCTTTTCGATGGTCGAAAAACCTCAGTAATTGGTGAAAAAGGAACTGTGGTTGGCTGACCTGTCTGCCCACCGTGTAGTGCCCACCTTCCTTTCCAAGCCAAGCATCAGTAGAAAGATTTTTAATTATCTCTGAACCATGGATATGTGTGCAGGCTCTCAGGCCAGGACTTCTCCCAAGACACCTCCTGACCATGTGATGTTGATGAGATGCAGGTTGTTCTGAAGACAGGCACCTTTGGCAGAGCCTTTTCATCCCCTTAGTTCAGCTTATTAGTGGCTGCCTCCCCTCTGTCTCCACAGAGGCCACGTTCACCCTCCATAAACTCAGCAGAAACACAACAACATAAATGGCAATGTCAGAGTCAAACCACTTTTTTAATGGTTAATGTTACCAAATGTTTTTTTGAGTTGTTGAAAGAGCCAGAAAGGAGGGGGAAAAAATGCAAAGCTTGTAGCTCATTGCTAGAGCATTCTGGGTCTTTAGCATTTATCGACTCTGCACTGAAATTTTATGGGTGCTTCCTTCCTGTGCACCAACAGAATCAGATCAAGGGCACTGTGGTTGTGTTCATTTGAAAACCCTAGATGTTTGGAGCCAGGAGGAGCTTGGAGATGAAATCCAACTCTCCCAGTTCAGGTCACGGGGAACCGAAGCCAAAGGTGGGAAAGAACTTGCGCAGATGCACTCTGATCAATGGCAGAGCCTGGTTCAGCGGCCTTCCCCACTCTGATGTCGGTGGTTTTCAAACTTAGCTATATGTTGGAATTACCTAAGGAGCTAAACCATCCTGAGACCTAGGCCCCGCACAGATGAAATAAATCAGAATCTCTGGATGTGGGGCCCAGGCACCAGTGATTTTCATAGCTCCCCGCGTGACCCCATGTAGTCAAGGTGGAGAGCCAGTGTGCTAGGAGGATATATGTCCCAGGATGTTCACATTTAAAGGGGGAGAGAGTGACAGCGTAGCAGAGAAAGTGTTAAACAAACGTGTTCCTGAGATTTGGTGGAGTTCTTGTGGTAACATTGAGGATAGTTTATGACCCCAGGTCTGTGACTTCGCAGTTGAGTGACGTTCAGCTAGTTGCTGTACCTTTCTCCTTCTGGCTTTCCCCTCTGAATTGAAAATAGTGTCCCAGCACCTTCCTTCCAGGGTTCCCAAGATTTGAGATAGCGGATATAAAGCCCTAGAATAAGGCCTGGCACATTATAGGTATTCGATAAACGAGTTTCATATTTCCCTTAAAGAGAGTTAATTTAGCATTTATGGAACGAATCCCTTACAGTTGTGCAGGAATGTGTTTTAAGGCTCAAGAAGTTCCCAACCGCCATCCTGTCTGACTAAACAGGTGCTTGCGTTCTTATCCCTTTCAGGTCCACCTGGGAAGCGGGATTTGGGTTGATGAGGAGAAATGGCACCAGCTACAAGTAACCCAAGGAGATTCCAAGTACACAAAGAACTTGGCAGTCATGATTTGGGGAACAGATGTTCTGAAGAACAGAAGTGTCACAGGAGTTGCCACAAAAAAAAAGAAAGATGCAGTCCCTAAGCCACCCCTCTCGCCTCACAAACTAAGCATCGTCAGAGGTAGGTCACTGCAGCAGACGCTGTCCTTTACTCTGTCAGAAATGTAGTTCCACAAGCACTTGCCGAAGCCTCTCTCTGCCGGGCCCCTGGCTGGGCCTGGGGACACAGGAGCAGATATGGACCAGTCTCAAGAGAGCTCACATGTAACAGGGCAAGTGAGCTATGGACACAGTGCAGTGCAAGGAACTGGCATGGGAGAGGGACCGGTGATGTGTTAAGGGAAGGATCCCTGGGGAGTGGCATCACTGAGTTGGGCCTTGGAGGATATGACAAACATGGAGACACACACATGGAAATGAGATACTTGGGGAGGCAGAAGAATCTGGAACAAAGGCATGGTTGGGAAAGAGCAGTAAAGGCCGAGACTAGGCGACAGTTTGTTGGGGTTCCACCATCATGCTTGGGTCAGTTAATGAGGCAAAGACCAGCTGAGAGTCACTGGACTGAGCTGCTTTTCTGGTGTTTGGGAGGAGTTGGGAGGAAGGCAAAAAGGCAGTGGGGCTGTATTCTAGACACTTTGATTTTCTTTCCTTCCTTCATCCCCTCTCCCTCCCTTCCCCTCCTTCTGTCCTCTGTCCCTCTCTCCCTCTCTTCACCCATTCACTAAGCTCTCACTCTTTGCCAGGCTCTCTACTGGGTATTGAGGACACATCTGCAAGGAGCTCATCGTTTCAGAGAGAAGATGAACATAAGAACAGCTAGTTACTATACAGATAATACCAATTCTAGAGAAAGGCAAGAAAGGAAGCAGGAGCAGAGAGGATACTATAGTGATCGCTATTCTGAGCAATTACTATGTTTCAGGTCCTGGGAGTTTTTCTGTGGTTCTGTTTTAAGGAATGCTTTTACATGTATTGATTCATTTAACCCTCATCACACCTCTACTGTTGGCTACTATTATCATCCCTGTTTTATAGATGAGGAAACCGAGACACAGAGACATTAACTTGCCTAGATTATACAGTTTATAGCGGTAGAGGCAGGAGCCTAAGCCAGGAAGGCTGGCTTCAGGACCATTGGTCTCTTAAGTGTCCAGCTGCCATGTTTCGATGAAGAAAATAAGACTCAATCGGTCGCATTTTGAGCAGGCCCTGCACTAGGTGTCAGATGCCAGACATGTCCATGAACAAGTCAGGTAATTTCAGGGACTGATGAAGGCTGTGAAGCATCACCACGTGACATGGTAGGACAAAGAGGGCCTTGTTAGCTGGAGCGGGTGGGGAAGGCCTGTTTGGGGATGTGGATGTGAGCCGGGAACTGGATGTGGGAGAGGCAGCTCTATGAAGGTCTAAGAGATGCTGAAATAGGCAAGATAAATAGCAGGTGCAAAGGCCACATGCTCAAGGGATGAAGAAGCCCCAGGCAACTGCAGAGTCCTGAGTGAGGTCAGAGAAGTGGGCAAGAGCTAGTCTTGTAAGGCCATGATGGGGGTGGCCTAAATGAGCATCCTGGATTTACTCTACTCCCGGGAGGAAGGCAGTGGAGCTGTTCGAATCGTGGAGCAACCAAATAGAAGATCAGTTAGGAGGCTGATGGCAGTGGTCTTGGGGAGAGGTGATGGTGCCATGGATTACGGCTATAGCAGTAGAAGTGGGGAAAAATGGCCAGGTTTAGGGTATATTTTGGAGGTCCCCGGTGCAGGACACAGAATTTAGGTGACCAGCCTGAGGTCACCACTACAAGGCTTCAGAGCGCGGATTCATACCCACACTCCCTGGTTCTGGTCTGGGGCTTGTCCTGCCCGAGCACAGCTGCCTCCCTGGCCTGGCTGACTCATGAGTAATTGGTTTAGGCAGCCACTTACTTTTCGACAATCTGAGGTAACCTTTAGTTAGCCCGCTGTCTGAAATGCGGAGCCTGATCTGGGAGGTCACCCTGAGAAAAACGCCTTCCCGGGGACGAAGCCCTGACCTGCCTGATGCGTGGCCAGCCTCTAATTCTGTTACACTTGTTGGAATGTGACTGAGTAGGTCCCAGGTGCCTCCCGATGCCTGGATGCCCTACTATCGCCTCATGGTTTAGAGACGGCTGCTGAGTATCTCCCTCGGGCACTAGTCTGACCAAACCTGATTTAGCTCCACATCCTCATTGCCTAGCACAAGGCCTGGCACACAGTAGGACCTCAGTAAATGAGGGTTGAACAGATGAGATGTGCAAGCTGATTGCCCGACTGACCGTGGGGGTGATTTCTTATAAATCACTTTCCCTCCGTGTCTCAGTTTCCAGCTGAAAACTTAACTCTTAAGACGGTTACGAGGGCTCTCTAGTTGTGTAGTTTGGAAGTGCCCATTTGAGGGGGGAAAAGAAGTTACCAACCTTTGTTGACAAGCGAGCTGCCTCCATGGAGCCAGTATGACCTCATGATGGTCACGTTGTTGAAGTTCCCCGTTGTGCAGAGCTTTTCAGCTTTCAGGCCCTCCCCTGTCGGCTTCCAGTGCAGTGTGATGGAAGGCAGAAGCGGGAACCAGGCCCCCAAAGCCTGGTGCTGAGCCCCAGCTCTGCTTCGGTTTACCTTTGAGCTGACCTTAGTTCATATCATAAGTATTTTTGTTTCCCAAAACCTCAGTGCAGTGCCAGGACCAAGTAGATGCTTGTTGTCTCCATCTGTAAAGCCAAGGTCACAGTCCTTGTCCTTGTGACCCAGTGGACCAAACAGACTTTACTGTTCTTTAAACCCCATTCAGATTATGGTCAATGCAGCTAACTGGGTCCCCAGTGCTGCCGAACAGTCTAGCAGAAAACACCTCAGCTGTGTGGCTTGGGACCATTACACGTTCACTGTCTTCAAGCCCAGCTGTCAAGTCCTCTGAGTTTCCCTGAACTGATCCACTTCCTCGTGGTCCATACCTTTTTTAAACCTTCCCTACTTTTCCTAAACGTCGTAGTCTACACCTCTCTCTTTCTCAGAAGATGACCTTGTCTCGTCCTTCACAGAGAAAAGAAAAGGAACTCCCACAGCTTGGGACCACCACACCTACAGACTAAATGTGCCCCCACACACACACACACACACCCCATTCTTCTGCCTCATGTCCGAAAAGAAGAGTTTTCTTATATTTGAGGCTGGCCATTCTCTTCATTGGGATCCCAGCCCACCTGCCTTCCTAAATACCTGTTCCTCCAACTCTGCTGCAGCCCTATTGCTTCTCTGCTTCTTTCTAACATCATTTAAATATACTTGGATGACTCTTAAAAAAAAACAACAACTTTGTAGAGGCCACTGCCACACCCAGCTGTTGCCACGTCTCTTCCTTTTCACATCTCAGTTTCTGGAAAGAGGTGTCCACACTTCGTGCCTGTGTTTACTTGTAACTCCCCTGCTGTCAGGCTTCCAGCCCCAGTCCTCTGTTAATCCTGTCTCGCCAGTTTACCCAGTAACCACCTCCTTACAGATCCAGGGCATGTTGTTCACCTCCTCCCCAGCACTGTGGGACACGATCATTCCCCCTTAACTGAGAAACTTATCCCAATGGCTCAGAATTCCCTCCTGCCTCTGGCTTCTCATCCCCCTGTAGGCTGCTCTTCCTCTGCCCTCTCCTCTGTCTCCAGCCCTCTGCTCTCCCATCCTACAAAGCTTTCCTCAGCTGAGCTCACTGCCCAGTGTTCCCGTTGCCCTCCGTGTGCCCTCATCCCTGGGGTGAACTCCACACTCCTCATCCTGGCTGATGTCTGGTGATCCGGCCTCCGGTGACACCCGACCTCACCTTGTGTGACACTTCCTGTCTTCTGCTGTGCTCTAACCTCAGAGGCCTCCTTCCATTTCTTTCCTGTTCCCACTGCACCAGTACCCTTTAACTGATGCACACATCCTGCCTCCTCCTTATCATTTGGGGACCCCTTTCACAACCACCTCGTCTAAAGTACGCTTTTCATTACTCTCTACCTAAAATTTCTGCATGGTTATTTCTTACTTGTTTGTTTGCTTAATAACTGTCCTTCTCCCTACAGTGAGCATCTTGTTCAGGGCTAGCATGTAGTGAGTGCTCAGTAAATACTTATTGAACTGATGAAGGACGATTCCAAATCCACATTTGACCTCAGCTCACACTTCTGAGTTCCTGACCCCTACATCCAGGTGCCATGGATGTCTACATGACGTTGGCAAAACTGTACTGCTCACTGCTTTTTCCTTTTTCTTTCCCCGAAAGCCTCTGCCCCTTCTGTGTTCCCTGGCTTGGTGAGTGGCACCACCTGCCTGGAACCTAGAGATATCTTATCCTTAATTCCTCCATATGCCTCACTCCCCATCTGTTCTGCCTCCAAACACCTCTTAAAACTTCTCTCCAGGACGTGGTTCCATAGTGTAGCAGTTAGCACGTCTCCTTTACACACAGAACATTCTGGGTTCACACCCCAGTAGAGCCACAGTCCATGGTCTGCGGCCATGCCACCCTGAACAAGCCCTATGTCTGATCTCAGAAGCTAAGCAGAGTCGGGCCTGGTTCGTGCTTGGATGGGAGACCACCTAGGAAGACCAGGTGCTGTAGGCGTAAATAATAATAAGTAATTAAAAAAAAAAGTCTCTCCATACTCGCTGCCCTCTCCCAGTTCCAGCCACATGTCTCCCCTGCTCTGCTCCAGCGGCTCCAGGCTCCTCTCTTCATTATATAACCCAGGGATCTTTCAGAAACGAAATATCTCATCATCACCACTGTATCACAGCCAGTCCACGGTGCTCACGGAAGGAAAAGCTGCTTAACCCGTCACAATTCTGCCCTTGGCTGTAGCTCCAGCTTTACCTCTTAGCAGCATTCTCCTGAAAGTTCTTGCCATAGTAAACTACTGGATTTCCTCACCCAGCCTCATTCCCTCTCACGTTAGGGAATTTTCAGATTTCGTGCCTGGAACGTAGGTCATTCTTCCTACCTTGTGCCGGTTCTGCTTCGCCCAGCTGGCGCTGCTCACACCCAGATCTGCCTGGGAGCACCTCCTTTCGGAAGGCCTTCCCTGCCCTCGGGCTCAGCGTGCCTAAGGCTCTTCTCTTCTTACCGTGTCTTCACTTCCCAGGAGCCTGGTCTGGCAGCCCCTGAGAGCCCCTACATGTTTGCCTGATGGGAAGGAAGGGAAATGGACTTGCCCAAGGCCATATAGCTAGTTAGACCAGAGCCAGGCAAAACTGGGCCTGCAGCTTCCCATCTCCAAAGGCTTCTTGTCTCACCGAAGTACAATGCTTTGGGTTTGTTTGTTTGTTTTACTACATCCAGGCAGGTTTGAAGTTCGGCTCCCATCCCACCGTATACTCATGATTTTAGCCTAATTATTTGAGCTCTTCCAGGTTGTGCTTGACTGGTTTTTTCCATGCCGGCTTTCAGCTGGGTTGAAATTGTACTTATTTTGTGTGATTCTACCACGTTTAGCCACATTTGCAATATAAAAATGGCAAAAGGGTTGTTGAGGATTTTCTCTTCTCTGATTTTAAAATAATTTCTTACCGGATAGCAGGGGGGTGGGGGCTGGTGAACACTGACACCACTTGAGGAAGATGCTGCAAGCAGGAGGGCTGGAGGGATCTCACTTTAATGACAAGCTCCAGAATGACAGTTAAACCTTATTAAGGTCAAATGACCTTTTGCAGAGTGTCTGAGTTTTCCAAATGAGCCACAGCATTGAGTTCTGGTTAATTTTTATAACTTTTTTAATAGGACACATTAGCGCTGTTATAAACCTTGTTAATTAAGCAATAATCTCAAATGCTCCCTCACAGAGGGAGACGTTCCTGGCAACTGCAGATGATTAATATCTAAAGTCTAACGAAAGCCTTTTAATCAACATGAGGGACCATTCAGTGCTCTCACACTCAGGAAATGAGACTGATTGGAATTCTGCGGAGGCCTCTCTGCAAGCCTTTCTCCATTTGTCCCTTCCTCTTCCCGCTGTCTTCTCCAACTCATGCTAGGGGCTCTAGGGCCACCAGACTCCCTCTCCTTCTTTCTCCTGCTCTTTCCTCTGCCTCTTTGCCATCCTTACTACCTTCTAGAGGCTGAGAGCTGGCAGAATCTCCCTGGATTATCTAGTTGGACATCCTTCCTTTATAGATAGTGAAACTGAGACCCAGAGAGGTTCCCACTAGAAGTTGTACAGCGAGCAGGTTTAGGGCCAAACACCTAAACTTTGGAACAGTTCACAGCATCAGTTGCTTCCCTCATTTGCTTCAGATTCCAGCATCTGCTGAGATTGTCTGTTTTTTCCTTGCCCAGGGCTGGAGAGAGAATGCCCAAGTGTTCCAGGCTGTAGAGGGACCGCATGGTTGTAGTTGTATTAGGTTGTGATCCATGCTTTGACAGAGAAGAACCCAGGCGAGTGTGGGAGCACAGCGGCTTAGGCAGAGTGGCATCTCCCAACTCAGTCTGGGAGGTTCCAGCGAGGCTGAGTTGAGAAGAACGAATAGGGTGCAGGCAGGTGGAACGTGGAGCCAGGGTGATCTGAAAAGAGATGAGCAAAGATACTAAGATACTGATTGATGGGAGAAACGGGAGTGGGGAGGGAATTGCAGGTGGATTATAGCAGAGGTAGAACTGCAGAGAGAGGTAGGGCCCCCTGCCTTCTTATCTGAGTCCCTAAGGAAAGCCAAGATAAGATGAAGTGAAGATTAGAAGGATTTTAGTGGTCAGGGAGTACTGGGAGTCAATTAAAAGCTTTTGATGGCTTCTCTATGCAAAACTCTGAGGTGAGAAAGCTCAGGTTCAAGGAAGTTGAAATTCTTGCCCACGATGATGTACTTCAGTGGTGCATTTCCCACCCATACCCCCAGTCCTCTTGTGTCCAGAATTTTCTGTCTCCTCAGGTTTCACTGGAAGAACACTGACGTATTCATTGGTTTAACAGATATTTACTTAATCTTGCCCTGTGCCAAGCACTGTGCTAGGTGCGGGGAGTGAACCGTAGTAGATACATTAAATAACTACAACCCCACACAGGCGTGGTGTTCCTTACAGTTGGAAGAAGGCTTGCAAAATGTTGCTCTCGTATCCCTTGCGGCAGCCTTAAAAAAGATACTCTTGGTTTGTTATCCTTGTTTACGAGGTGAGGAGTCTGGGGTAATGCACCAGGTCCCCAGGCTAGGAAGTAGGCTGCCCTCAGGCTCCAGGCAGGCCTGATCTGGGGTTCGCTCTGCTTCATCTCAGCAAATGGCAGACTCAGTAAAAGTGGCTCTCGGAAGCCTCATTAGTAATCACCGCAATGAGACACCACTTCACACCCACCAGGTTGTCAAAACCTTAACAATCTGACAGTGTCAAGTGCTATCGAAGATGTGGGGCAACCAGTACTGCACGCACGACTGTTGGGAGTGCCAGTCAGCAGAGCCACTTCGGAAAACAATTTTCTAGGCATCACCTAGTAAACCTGAGCACGCACATACCCTAACGCTCAGCAGTTCCACACCTAGGCCCACACGGGGAATTTCCTGCGCACCTACCCCAGGAGACCTGTGTCAGCATGTTTGTAATTACAAAACACTGGAAACCACTCAAGTATCCATTGACAATAAAATGGATTGGCAAAGTGTAGAGCAGTCACACAGTGCAGCACCACTCATCGCTGTCAGAATGAATGACCTGTAGCTGTCTACTCGAACAGGAGGTAAACTTCAGGGCTGTGTTGTTGAGTGGGGAAAAAAAAAGTCAAGGCTGTTTAGAGTACGGGCACACTTACAAAAAAGTGAAAACCAGGAAAGTAAACAGTATGTTCTTTAAAGACTCATGTATGTGTGTTCACATTAAAATGAGAGCAGAAATTTAGGAGAGTGGTTGCTTCTGGTGAGGGAGGGGAGGGAACGGAGGAGCGGCTTCCAGGGGCTTCAGAGGGACCAGAAATGTCCTGACAAGCTGAGTAGCGAGCACCTGGGTGTTTTATTGTTATCTTTAAAGGGTAAATTTACAGTGTATTTTTACACTTTTCTACGTACATTTTGTGATGAAGATTTGAAAGTATTGCTCTGCCACATACGTGAATTGGTATTTGGGGAGTATGTTAGTAGGTACACTTTCCTTTCCCTCAAAAGATTTTTACTCAAATTCACCATTAATCCTTGGCCTTCTCATTTCTTTTCCCTTTCTAGAGTGTTTGTATGACAGAATAGCACAAGAAACTGTGGATGAAACTGAAATTGCACAGAGACTCTCCAAAGTCAACAAGTACATCTGTGAAAAAATCATGGATATCAATAAATCCTGTAAAAATGAAGAACGAAGGGAAGCAAAATACAATTTGCAATAAACTTTGGATTTTTCATAATGCCTTCTCGTTTTCCTTGCGTGGCATGTGATTTGCGGGCGACGGTGCCATCCGGATCAGACCTCACTGTGCATGGTGGGTGGTGTATGGGTAGGGGTCAGCGGCTTGTTCTGAACTTGGACTTCCCACTTCAAAGAAGTCAGATGGATTTGCTGAAACTCAGGCAGCAACCTGGCGCCAGTGTCGTTCTGGGGATGGGGAAAACACTGTCTTCAGAGGGGCCTGAAATGTCTCTGAGTTGCCCGTCGCTTGACCCAGAATTGGAACTGACATTTTTACCGTTCAAGGACTTCTCTGCTCCTCTATTCTGTTCTATAATAAAGCGTCATTAATTCTTTGATGTAGGCAATCATTACCCTCATTTTCTTAAGGACAGTAATTGTACAGTAAAGGTGACCAGTGTCCTTTGAGGGACAGAACATTTAGGCCGAAGGAGAGAAAACTCATCAGGGACGTGGTTGCTGTCTGCAGATCTGAAGGGCTGTCTCAAAGGCAGACTACTTCAAAGGACAGATCTAGGACCAGTCACCTTTCCCGCGCAAGGTGATCTGAGATTCAGCTTCCCAGATGATTTGAGTCAATCTTTGTACAGGGGCGTAGCAGAGCAGTAATGTTGGATGTGGTCCAGGGTTACCATCAGGAAGGCAAGGACAGTCACCCGGTGTCTGTTTTTCCCATATTGTATCTCAAATGATCTTTCAAGTTACATAATTTTTATCTCGTTCAGTATCTGAGTCTCTGAGGTTCCCGGCGTGCAATCTGACAACCACATTTGATCTAACTATTGATTTGCACTTTCCTTTCTGTAATGCCTGTGAAGTCAGCATGGTACCTTGGAAATGGTGGAGGTTTGGGGCTGAGCACCTGGGTTCCAAGCCTCCTCATTTCCCCACTTGCTTTGAGCTTAACCTAACCTTCTGAGTTACCAGTTTCTGTTCCATAAAAAGGGGATAATATCTAACTTGCAGAGTTGCTATAAGAATTATATATATTTAGTGCTCAATAAATGTTGGTGATCGTTAATTTCTTAATTTCCGGTTATTGGCTTTTAGGCATTGGTTGGAAATCTTTGATCTCTAGTTCATTAATGCGTGATCTGCTAGACCATTAACGCATTAATGGTCGGTAAGCAAAGCTCAGGATCACTGGGGTAAGTAAGTAAGGGGGGTGGGTGCCCCTTTGGGGAATTTTATTCTAGTAAATAAAATAATCCTTTATAATGTGAAATTCTATATGTTCTCTAATAGGATGTATAGATGTGAATTTCCTTTTATGGTATTTTTCTAGCTCTCAAACTAGCAGCGTGATCTCCGGCCAATCACTTCTCAGAGTCTGTATCAATATGATGAGGAAAATAATTAAGTAGTAGTAATAGCAACAACAACAGATACTGAGTAAGTGCCAGGACTTTTCCAAGTGTTTAACATAAGGTTAACTCATTTCATGGGTCAGTAAAGTTAGTGCCTTGGCAGTGTTCAGTACTTGTTATTAACGTGTTCATTTTAATGGCATGGGGCAGCTTGGGCATGAGTAGCATGGAATGCGTGAGAGTCTGGGAGAAAGTATGCATCCTACTTTAGCTCATCCCTTTTCTCCCTAAGCATGGCAAAAGTACACCCAGAGGTTCCGTCCGTTTTCCTTCAAAGACTAATACAGTATAGTCTGTTTGGTAGGTGCTTTCAGGTGAGGGGAGAATCGTCATGGAAATACATATTAGAAAACGCTATGGCGTGTGCAAGTGCCTTGTGTCATGAACGATGCCTGCAGAAGTGTTCTGTGTAATATACGATGCATGCGTTAGGGACAGAACAGGACTGTGAAAGGCTGCGAGATCCAAGTTCAAATTCTGCCTTTGTCACTTCTAGGAAGGTCACTTGACTTCTCTGAGGCTTGTTTCTTCTAAAGCGGAACTAGTGATTGCTAACTCAGGGCTGCGGAGCGTAATCCAGGTGATATCTGGAAAAGGCTCGAAGAGCCATGCATACGAATGTTAGTTCTCCGTGCCTTACAGGCAAAATAAAATCAGAAGTGGGTGTGACAAAGAAAGACCTAAGGACCGATTCTGACCGGGAATCGGGAGGTTTTGCACATGAGTTGAAGAGGTTTTTGAGCGCCTGTTGTGTAACCAGTGTCCTGTTGCAGTTATACGAGGTCAAAGCCATCATCATTCTTGGATGCATAAGAATGAGGACATGGGCTCAGAAAAGGTGAAATAACTTCTTGGCCAACGTCCCAGGTTTGTCAGCATTGCAGCTGGATCAGAAACCCAGTCTATGCAAAATCTGCCCTTTTACCTCTTTCTTGAGCGAGGAGTGGGATATTGTGGTCTGGGCTCAGAACCTAGCTTCGTAAGCTCAGGGTTTGTCAAAGACTCGACCTGAGTAATCAGTCAATAGAAATGAGTTTCCTTAAAGCCATTTGGAAGGACTGGGAATAGTAGTGCTATTTATAAGGATTCGGTTTTATTACATTCAAATGCATTTGCAAAACTCAAGCCCATTTTGTGTAGAAGAGCGTTTCCTAAACTTGCCAAATCTTAAGAATCTGCTGAGACAATTAAAATATTGATTCCTGGGCTTTGGTTTAGAGAGCTGGATTCAGTAGGGGCGGGATGGAGCTGGGACTGTGTAATTTAACACAAGTGCTACTTCTGAACAACACCAGTTGTGTAGAAGGCCGGCTTGAATGAAGGAGCAAGAGTATGTTCCAAGTAAAAAGATATGCTTCCTCCAAAGTGCCCGAGGTTATTTGAAATGGAAAATAAATTTTCTTTTAAATAGCTGAAGATCTGCCCTAACCTCGTTCAGAGTTACGCTTTCACGCTCTGTCACTGCTGTTTACTTGGACGTGATGTAGAAAGTAACTTTTATTCTAGGCTCCAATGACTTCCCCGTCACTTTTACATTTCAGTTCTTCCGATTCCTTTCTTCCGATTCCTTTCTTTCGATGTCAGTCAGTGAGTTGCATAGGACAAGACAAGACAGTCAGTACCAATGGCAGGGCCTGCATTGATGAGGTTTGTGCACTGTCTTCAGAAACCCTGGCAACAAGTCCTCCGTTAGCAGACAAAACAAAGATGTGGCTTATTTTTATTTTCTAGTCGAGGAAAGTGTTAGTGACTGTTCTGTGCCCAAAGGTTTTTTGGATGCGTGTCTAAATTATGACTTTCTTAAGTATAACTAAGTAAAAACCACTTTGTAGAAACTTGTGGACAATATGGACAAACATTCCAGTTGCATGCACTACTACAAATATCATGACGAATCTATATATCTTAGGCTTTTTTTCGAGGGTGTAAATATGTATTTTACAGAGCTGTGATCATAGCATGTGACCAGATTTGTATCCTCTTTCCATTTAACATGCTTCTCTGCTGCTCTGTGTCATTTCTAGCCTTCAGTTCTAACATCTACCAAGAGAACGGATATCAAACTATCATCCAGGAAGCCACCTGGCCAGCTGTGGGGCTCACCCTCAGGACTTCCAGTTCGAGAAAGGCCTCGCTGCACACTTTGGTCCAGCTCAGTGGTAGGGCAAGCTTGGGTGAAGGTCATTGCATTTTAGTTTAATTCCCACCTCTAGCACCTGCTACCTCACTTGAGATGAGTTATTTCATCTTTCTGAACTCCAGCTTCTTCATCCGCGAAACAGAGAAAATAATACCGAGTTATAGAGGACTGAGCACGTATTAAAGTGCCCCAAAGAGAGGAGATAAATGGCGGCCAGTGTTGACGTCGGTGTTCCTCCCCTCCCCACCCCGCCTCCCTCCCTTCAGTCCTCACCTGAGTGTGCTCCTATCCTGTCTCTCACCTGCTCTGACCTTGGCTTTCACACCTGCCTTTGGCCTTCTAGTACTCATGGGCCTTTCCCTGTGGGCTCCTTCCAGCTCCCTTCACCGACCTGAGCCCGCACCCCCTCGAACTTTTACATCGTTGATGAACATTTTTATGTGCAGTTCCCCCCACACACACACCCTTATATCTTCTGTCATTTTCTTAGGGTCCTTTTACCTGGGTCAAAAGGAATAACATTTTAACATTTTTGATACATGCAATGGGTGTAACCCCGTTTTAAATTATTTTGCCAACATAGTAAGTGAAAACTAGTACCTAATTATATTTTCTTAGATTATTTCCACGACTCTCCAGAGTTTGGTTTCTTGTTAACAGAAAATGGTAGCTTAACCGTAAGCATCTCCAGCAGAATCTATTTCATTGTCTTCAGTTTTCTCTGGATCAGCCTTGGGCATATAATTGTTACTTTTATATCTTCACATAGACACACCAACAGATGTCGTCATCGCTTCTTTGGAAGGGATTGATCAGGTTCCGCCAAGCAGCTTCATAGGCTCATGGAATCTAAAGGTCAAAAGTGAACTTCGAGGTTGCGAGGTTCTGAGATCTGTCCACCCCACGCAGTGTCTTTTCAGACATGCTTGAATCCCTCTAGGCATGGGAATTATTCTTCCCACCCGAGAGTCCATCCAGCTACTGCCATCACTAAGATGTTCCCCCCCGCTGAGCTAAAAATCTACTTCCAGAGAGTTCGGAGGTCATTCAGGTTCTCTCCTCTGAAGTCATGCAGAGCGCTTCTCCTCAGAGCCCTTTGCAGAGCTGAAGGTGGCAGGCACATCTCTTCACCAACAATAAATAGCTCGGATTCTGTTCCACCATTTCTCACGTGAGGGAGGCTGCCCAGGAATTAGACAGCTCTGGGTTCGCCTCCTGACGGCCACGGGATTGTCTCCAGAGCAGTGTGAGATGACGGAGTAGAGCACCTCGGCATTTACTGTGTCTTAGTCCCCTACACCTAAGAACTCTGACCATCCTGGTTGCTCTTGTATAGATGATATGTCCCTAACAGGTGGGGTTCAGGGCTGAACGTTACCCTAGGAAGGGTCTGATCAGCACCAACTAGAGCGGATTGTCACCTCCTACTACTGGATGGCTTTTCTCTGTCAACCTCGCATTAGCCTTGAATTAGCATCTTTAGGGATAGAGTTGTCTCACGTTGCGTTTCTGGTCACCAAAGCTAAAAGGTCATGTTGAGCCTATGAACTGTCCCTTGCTCCCTCTTTTTGTCTAACACAACACTTGTTCCTTTAATTCGCTGTATTGTAAAAAAAAAAAAAAGAAAGAAAGAAATGATTTTCGAAGCCACAGAAACACACCGAATTCAAATCCTGGCTACACTCTTTATTAGATGAGAGGAAATCGGGTGAGCTCCCGCAGCCGCAGTCACATTGTCCGTTGCGCAGTGTTACGGCTGTCACAGTGGCCTGCCGCTGTGCCAGACCGCCAGCCACCACGATTCCAGGTCTGGGCTTCAGCAAATGTGGTTTTTTTGTTGTTTTTTTGCTTTTTGTTTTTGTCGCCATTTCTTTTTTTCTTCCTTTTTTCATTTTAGCAGCTCTTCCTACTGCTTCTCACCTCGATTGTGTGTGTTCTTAAATATATTCCTTAAATGAAATACAGGACTTTGCATTTATCTCTGTTCCATTTCATCTTATTGGTTTCAGCCCAACATTCCAGCTGGTTGAGATCTTCTTTTTCCATTTGTGTTTAAAATACAAAACAGAATTTGAGGGAAGCCAAAGCGAAAAGAGAAAACCCAGCCATAAGGCCAAGAGCCAAGCCCAAAATGCACGTTCCCTCCTGGGGGCCCCTCCGGTCTGGCCATGGGCAGCACCTCTGTCCGTGGGGGCCGGCCAGCCTCCCGGGATCGTGTTCTGTGCATTTAACATCACGTGGCAAACGTTTTCCCCTCTGCTGCCTGATTTCCGCAGCCACCACTGAGCCGTGGTTCCCTTCTTATCTCTTCAACTGTATGTTTTGCCGTCCCTGGTTTCTGACTATTAGAGATAATGCTGCCATGATCCTTTCCCGTTATTTGTTTCTCAGAGTCAGTTCCCAGGAGTGAGCTAAACTTGAGTTAGAGGGCAAGAACACTTGTATCGTCCTTCCTACCTGTTGTTATATTGTTTCCTGAAAAGTTATCTCGTGCCTCAAGCAGGGTAGACATGTGTGTGCCCCCTCCCCGCAACTTCATCAGTATTTGGGATTTTTTAATGACGTTTGGCAGATTAGCTTTCTATCTAGGTGTATTTTTTCCACTTCGTCCTGGGTGAATTGTCTATGCAGATGTTCGGTTGTCTGAGATCCTTATGGAATTTTCCTCTCTGATATAGCCTTCCTCTAAGCTTGATAGAATGTAAATGCTATCTTTTGTGTCTTCACCAAGTTATCAATAATATTGTTTAGTTCAGGGAAAAGGAAAGAGCCAGTGGTCCCCACTTTTACTCGTTAGCTTTCTCTGAGCTGGGTTATTCTAGTAGCTAGGACTGCCCCCATCGGTGTGTGATCAGGGAAGGGCTCTGAGGTGTAAAAGGAGAGCTTACACCTGAAGGACGAGAATGGCTGTAAGGTGATGCTTTTCCTGTTGATCAGCCCTCCCTCCGTCCATCTTAGACATGCTGAGCATCTTTCCTGTGCCCAGAACTCTGATAGGCACCGATAGGTCTGACCAGAAAGTCATATCGCAAGTGTGACTTCAAACCCTGTGCTCTTTGCACCTTTCCAGACTACATCCTCTCAGCCACGTCTGATCTGGTGCTCAAGAACTTGGGCATTTACTGCTCTATTAGCTAGTGGGGAGAGAGATTCAGTGTTCTGGCCTCATTACCGTATCTCGAAGCTCCCCCATGAGTAACTGTTCAATCATTCAACAAATATTTATTGAGTGACTACTACATGCCAGTCACTAGTCCAAATGCCTGAGACACATCAGTAAAGAAAACCACAAAGAGCTTAAACTCCGGTGGGGGTAGAGTGGGGTGGGGAGGAAGATAAACAGTATACATAATAAATGAGACTGTAGAAGGTGATAAGTGTCACAAAAAAGGGAAAAGAAGGGTCGAAATAGGGAGCTCAAGTGTGTGGGGAGAAGGCTGACTCATTAGTGGAGTGCCAGAGGAGGCTTCGTCCCGAAGGTGAGATCTGAGTGAGGACCCGAATGCCGGGAGGGCGTCAGCGTGGGGAGGAAGCCCTTGCTGGGCCCCTGTCACGGGGACAAGAGGTATCTAAGGAGCATGGGAAGCACGGGACATTAAATTTGTCTTGTCTACCTGGAGCCTCAGTTTTACTCCAAGATGGCCAGGGGGAGGTATGGGGAGGTAGGAAGGAAGAGTTCGTTTTAACTGGTACCTTAAAACACTTTATGGATAAACAACAAGCAAGAACAGATTATAGTATAAAAAATGTTTTTCATGAAGAAAATGAAACAAGAGACTTAAAAAAAATGGCACTCACAGGAGGTGGGTGGGGTGAAGGCTTGCTCCTGCCTCTACCCTCCCCCCAGCCCCTACAGGGGCCCCTAGAGTTCCTCCGGAGAAAAGCCTCGCCTTGGACAGATGCGGGGTGGAGGGGCGCCTCTGAGTCAGAATGCTCCAGGACTGAATCCGGGCTGTATCTCTCCAGGCAGTCACAGCCTTCCCTGAATTTCTGATTCCTCATCAGAAAAATGCAGATAGTGATTCTTCCCTTGCTGTGCAGAGAGGACAAAATGCAAAAGCAGGAAGCTCCTGGCGTAAAAGCTGCCCGGGGAAGCGCTCAGCTCCCAGTGTCCTTCCTTCCACTGACACAGCCCTTCGTCAGACGTGGTGATGTGTGACTCTGGACAGCCTGGCCAGCTCTGAGGCCCTGGGCAAGTGACGTCTCTCTCTAGGCCTCTTCCTCCTGGGAGCACAGCACTAATAACACGGCGTCGGAGGGGTTCCTCTGCGGATTCAGTGAAATCCCAAGGAGCCTGGCCCAGAATACGTCCTGGCCACTCCCGTGTCGTTTCACTTCAGGTTCCTGGCGGGGTGGGCACCTGTCCTCAGCCCAGAGATGCAGCCCTGCCCTCTGCATTGCAAAATGTAAAGAACCATCGTGAAGGATCGTCTGCAACCTTCACTCGACCCCGTCTCTTCCAACCAACCTGAAGGCTTGGGCCTTGGCCCAGTGGTTTCGAATCAACAGCAGGCTGGGTGCTCCCAGCCTGGGTGGCCTGGATCCAGCAGACTGGGTGCTCAATGAATGCTTCTTGGATACATTCATGAATGGCTTTATCATCATGTTGCCTAATAATATACAAGACTTTAACAGATCTTACTTCTTGTGACTTCTCAGCAATTTCTATGATGTATCTTTATTTTGAAGATGAGGAAACAGGCAATAACGAAAATTTGAATTTTCTGAGTCACATATTAAACGGATGAAACTTAAACCCAAGTCTCCCGAGGCAAAACCCAAAATCCAGCGCTCTCTTCTCTGGATCAGTGGTTCTGAAACAATAGCCTGCCTCAGCATCGCCTCGGAGGCTTGTTGAAACCCACATCCCAGTGCTGGCCCCGAGTTTCTGATTCGGCAGGTGTGGGGGTCCTCGGGGATTTACGTTCCCAGCAGGTCCTCAGGTGGTGCTGATGCAGCCGGTCTGGGGGCCACCCTTTGAGAACCACTGTTCTAAACCATGCTGCTTTCCTTATTGTAATCGTGGTAAGTGCCACGGAATTACGTCGTGGGGATGTCAGACTCGGGGCCATGACCAGCAGAAGCTGTGGGTGGAGAGGAGGGAGGGACAGTGACTGAGCCTCACAGCCAGCTGCAGCCGTTTAAATGCGTGTGACGTTGGAGGTGAGTCCCCTCGCTCTGAGACTAACTATCGCACGTGCAAGGAGGGAGTGGCCACCTGCCTTCCTCCGTTAGATGAAGTGATGCAAGAGGGCCATTTCGAGTGAATTTTAAAATCTCAGCAATCAATTCAGTGAGTCATCCCTGTTCCCGTCATTTTCTGTGTCCATTTCTAGGGTCTAGGCCATGAAGGAGACCCAGACACCCACCTCCTGTCTTTGCACCAACACTCACACACTCCAGATAAACAGACAACAGCCAGAACTGTGTGGCCAGTTTTCTCTCCCTGTTCTTAGAATAATTCACACACTTCATCGTCATTCCATTCATTATCCACTTTAACATCTCGGTTCCTGTGTTGTTAACTGCTCCATTTCCAGTACCTGAGCACATAGTATATGCTCATTAAAAAAATCATTGAATGAATAAATGACAACAATCAAAGACTCTTTCAGAGGCTGCGGCCCCAATCCAGGCCCGAACTAAGACCCCAAAGATGAAGCAGTGACAAACGCGGGGCTGCTGTAGCTCAATCCCAGAGCTGGGAAGGTGGCTCTCTCTTAGTCCCTAGCCAGGGACGGGCCATGGGGGTCCTGAGCAGGCCAGTGGGGTTTTGAGAGGATGGAGATACTGAATGTCCAAGACCCAGGCCACACCCATACAGACTGTTCTGTAGGAAGAATCTGAGCAAGGAACCGCTCCCCCCCGCCTCACTCAGGAAGGGCATTTAAAATTTACTCAGAAGTTTTTAGTGAGCCCAAATTGCCAATGAGCACACTGGACCCCTCGCCCACCCCTGACTTGAGGCAGCAACCACCAGAGAAGCCACAGGGAGCAGACACCAAGGTGGCTCTTCCTGTAGCGTTGTCCTCCGTTCCTTGTCGTTAATTCCTCAGCAGTTCTCGCTCGTGGCGCCTGTGGCCCTGCTCAGAACTCAGCAGAGGTGGAGCATCCCCGTCGGGGCCGTTCTGGAGGCTTTAGGGTCTGAACTGCAGTGATCACAGGGCTCCTGTGGTCTGTTGACACCCCACTCCAGCCCCACCCTGCCGTGTACCCACCCTGCCCTGCCTTGGAAAACTGTTAACCGACTGAAACTTGTTTTCTGAGATCAACAATGTGCCAGCCCAGATAGAAACTGCCTTGTGCCATCCCGTGGGTGTCCGTGAACACCCCTCCCGTCCCCCTGCCGTGACAGCACTGGGCAGTGAGGAGCACCCTCAGCGTTGGGCTCTGCGGCTGCCTCTTCCAGGGCCCCTGCCACCACCTCTGCCTTCCACTCCTCCGCCAGGATGGCCTGGGGCCTTAGCTCATTCTCGCCCCTCCCCTGGGTCTTTAGCTGCAGAAAACCTCTGCTCCCTAGGATCAAAGACCCAGCTCAAATGTCACCTCCCAGAAGGGCTTGCTTCCCCCTCCTCCGAGGACTCCTCCTCTTCTGCAGGTTTCCAGCCTCCCGCCCCAGCCTGCCCAATATCTCCACTCTCAGAGCACTGTGTTGCGTTGTCTGAGTTGTCTCTTTCCCTCTGGCTGTAGGCAAATGAGGTCAGGACACTGTAAATTCATTTCCCCCCTTTCCTGAGCTCCTACTGTGTGCTAGGTGCAGGATATTTTCTAGTGAATCGACATTTATTCAGCACCTACTGTGTGCTAGGAACCCTTGGTTATTTCTCCGACAAGCCTGTGAAGCGGATTATTATCACCATTCCCACTTCATAGAGGAGGAAAGTGGCTTAAAAGAGGTTGAGTAATCTGTCCCGGATGGCACAGCTGTGACTAGAAGGATCCAGAACTGGCATCGAAGCCTGAGTGACTCCAGTGCCTGGTGCCCTGATGACCATGCTGTAAGCTGCCTTAGAGCTTGTGTCGCGAGCTGCTGCTTCCCGCTGAACCTTCCTTGCCCGCTCTGCTTCATGACCCTGGGCTTCTGCTTGTCCCTGCTGCAGGAGGGTGGCAGGCTCCTGCCCCAGCCTGGGGTGGGGACTCCTCTCGCTGCTCCAGAGCGCCCTCTCATGACCTCTGCCGGTCTCATCAGCCTGTGCTGCCGTCGTGTGCCATCTGCCTCACTGGCCGTGAGTCCTCCAAGGTGGGGCCACTGTGTGTTCTCTGAGTCCCTGGGCCCAGCCCATGGCCTGGTGTCGATGAGAAGGAGCTTTCTCTCTCCAGAATCCTGGCCCCTGGCGACCACGGGCTGTGGGAACCAGGCACCAGAGCTGTTCTTTCTCCCCGGGGGTGTAAGACCTTGAGCAATCAAGAAAGGGTGTCAGGATATTGCAGATTCACATCCAAAGGCTGAGCCTGGTCGTGGCGGACCCTTCCCTTTTGTCCACGTCTTATGCTTCTTGTTTGTTAGTGGGCCGTGAGGGGGGGGGTGACCAGGGCTGGTGGTCTGTGCCACGTCAGCTGTGACACTGAAAGTCCCTTACCTATTATGGGGAGGGAAATGAACCACCTTCAGCCATTATAAGAAGTGGGTGGCTCGGCCTCCGCTGCTACACTGACCTTGTTCCACCAGGCTGGGCTGTCCCCAGGTCTAGAAAGGTGGAGAAGACTTGGGGGTGGTTACGTTTGAGGACTCTGACCTCGCACTGCCTTGGCCTGGCTCTGGGCTCCACCACTTACCAGCTCTGTGACCTTGGGCAAGTTATTGAGTAGGTTTGGGCCTCAGTTTCCTCCTCCATAAAATGCAGGCCTTAGGTCCCTGTGTGCCTTAAGTAAGTTAACTTCTACAAAGCGCCTAGAACTGTACCTGACATGGAGTAAACACTGTGTAAATGTTTATTGTCATCGTGAGCAACGGGCAAGAAGTGGAAGAGGGGAGGCGTTTCAAGGAGGAGAGGAGACGTTGGTCTTGGGAGAGGAGGCTGGAGAGGTGTGTGGGGGTGAGCTCATGGGGGGCCTTGGTCCCGGGCTGAGGTGCTAGACTCTGAAGACCAGGGACAGCTGCCAAAAGATCAAGTTGGCACCAATGCGGTGGGTGGTTAGGAGGGAGAGAGGGAAGAGTCAAGGAGATTTTTGGAACGACCCAGTTGAGAGATGATGAGGGGCAGGTGCTGGCTTGCCTTCATTCTTAAGTGTTGGCACTGCTAGGTAGGAACCAGGTGGCGAGCACCATAGCGCAGGGGCCAGATGGGGGGTGCCCAGGGGATGGCGTCTGAAGCAGCACCTCCTTCGTGCAGCCCCCGTGCCCCAGACCCGCTCTGTGCAGGCCCACGAGGGGTGGCAGAGGCAGAGCTGGGGAGGAGGCAGATTGCAGGCCGGACACGTCTTTCTGTCGGTCTCTCCTGGGCACGTCCTCAACGCCACGGAAACTGTGTGCTGTGGGGAGAGTATGGGTTTGAACCTTTCCCCCACCGCTTCTCAGTAGCTTGACCTTGGCCACGCTACCGCCTTCTGCGTCCTCACGTTTGTCGGCTGCACAGCAAGGACCACGGCGCCGATGTGTTAGGGCCGCGCACACAGCAGGCGCGAGGTGGCTGCTCGCTCACAGGCACTGCCCTCTCTGCGGTGTGAGGGAAGCAGGAGTGCCGAGCGCGGAGCCCTTGGCCAGGAGCGTCCATCCTGCTGTGCCTGTGTGGGACTTGGGTCTGTTTCTTCCTTTCTAGAGCCTCTGTTTCTCAGTTAGAAGTGTGTGACTGTCCCTGCTACACTGACCTCCGCAAGCTGGCGTGGTCCTGGCAGCATCCTCGTGGCCGGGACAGTGTTTGGAAACCACAAAGCAGGCCAGGTGGGGCACCGTGCTCCTGTGCCCCCGCCCCTCCCTCCTGCGAGGGAGCAGATTGCAGCCTCTGCTACACTTTCTCCAAACTGGTGGGAAGCCCGTGGCCCTGGATATGAAAAATGAGAGCTGCTACTGAGAGGTCATCATTGCAGGCGGAAGGAGGGAGCCCGGCATTCTTCCTTCCAGTGGCTCTTTAAATTATTCTCATTTTGCTGATTTGTGCACTTGTATGGGCTACAGAGCTTGGGGAGATAGTTACAGGCCATTTAAGCAGAAACCCTCTCTGGCTTAACCCTCTGTAGCCCCGCCTGGGCTGCCTTTCACAAGGCCCAGTAGGGCAGGCGGGCTTTGCAGGGTGGCGCTGCCCTTCAGGAGGCCTGGCCCAAGACTGAGCATATCCTCTGGAGATTTCCAGTGTTGCCCAAGCAAAGGCCCAGATGGACTAGAAACCACGGTTCGATTTGGAGGTGGGGAGAGCTCCCCTAGGTTTTAAATTATGACTGTAGGGTGGCTTGTTTTCTTTAGTTCTCTTTCTCTCTCATTCTCTTTCTTTCGTTTTTAAGACTGAGCTTTCGATCCCGACTTCCTAATTCGGAATGAGAAGGGCAGCCAACAGGAGCTTGCCTCTGCCCAGATCAGAGAGTCTTTCCATTGGCTCTGTTGAGCTCCCCCTGTTTGTCAGGAGCCACACTAACAACATCACATACTCAGTCACCACAATAAGCGTGTTGGGAGGTTGCGGTAACTGTCTTTGTTTCTCCTGAGGAGGATGCTGCAGCCCAGAGAGGTGAGATTTTTTGCACAGGGCCACACAGCTAATGAGCGAGAGGGTCAAGATTCAAGTCTGGTAGTCACCACTGACAGAGCCCCACACTGTGTGACAAAGTCAGAGGAGTGCTTCTGTTCCCTAGGTCAGACTCTGGCATGTTCAAGGTTCACCATCAGGTACAAGGTGCCTTTGGAAAGCAACGCAGGATGGTAGAGTGGAAGCAAATGTCCAACAACAGGATAGTTATACACGTCACACACACAAATACACGCACACTGACTTCCTTCGTAGAGTGAAAGTCCACACAGCTAAAACTGAACCAGAGCTGCCTATGTCAGCAAAGTACATCTCAAAGGCATAATGTGGAGTCAAAGCAGTAAGTGGCAGAATGAAACTTAGAGCTGGAGACTACTTACGTAAAATCTTAAAACATGCACAACAAGACTGCAGGTTGTTCGTGGACAACAGACAGACGTGCAGTCAGAGTATGAAAACCTGGGCAGGAAGATGCGTCCAGCTCTGGGAGAGTCCTCAGGGATGCGGCGGGGCATAGTGCAAAAGAGGCCTCCGTAATGGTTTAATCGACTTTTAAATATTTAAAACAAACAAAAAGGAGACATGAAGTAAAAAGCGGAAAGCAAAAAGGTCCCAATATGTTATACCCAGTGGGGTTCCCTGTACCTGAGATGCAGACCTGGGTTTGCAGCTCAAAGTCAAGTTGGGTTGGCATTGCCTCCTGCCCCACCCCCACCCACAAGCTCTAGGAGGAATAAAGGCGGGATCGGGTGAAGACACTTTTTAAGTTGTAAAATGTTATGGGAATGTAAATCGATGCCGCGCACTTCTGGGCTCTCGTCGATGGTTTCGAAATCACCTCTTGACCCCAGTCCCAACTCAGGAAACATTGCTGTCTCCCGGCCAGAACTCCCGATCCGATGAGCCTCGAGCCTCGCCATCAGTGTCTGCTCCCCAGCCCTCCTGCTGCCTCTGCTCCTGAGCACCGTTAGGATTAAGGGGGAAATAGCTCAGGCCGGGTTTGCCCTTGTGGACACGTCAAATTAATCGCTCAGTGTGGAGTTAGGTCCTTAAGTACAGAAAGGTCAAAAGGAAGCCTACCCTGGGTCCTGCCGGCACAGTGGAGGATGCAGTAGGAACAGCCCATCCCACCCCAGCTCCGGCCTCGGGCCCCCAGCAGGGCTCCATCCTGAGCGACACAGTCTCACCGCATGGATGCGCTGGGGGCAAAGGCAGTGGATGTGGCCCAATTTGGTGAGCAACTTCCCTGAAGGGAGTCCGCACCAAGCCCTTTCCTGACCCTTCGTGGCCCCCTGAGATGGTCACCACTCCCGTTAGGAATATGAGACTGCCGAGGCCAGAGCGGAAATAGCGGCCGAGTCAGAATTCAAAGCCAAGTCTGGCGGATTCCGCAACCAGTGCTCTCCTCTGGGGACCGAGGTGTCTTGACTGACTGTGAAGGAAGAGCTGTGCCCAGAGAATCCATGTGTGGCGATGAGATGCATCCTCCCCTACCCCCGCCCCTCAGCTCCTGTAGTCCAGTGGAAGGCTGGCTGAGGCAGGGACTAGCGTGCCGTAGTCACGTCTCAGAGCCAACCAGAGTGTCTGTCACTGGGGGTCCCTTTGCATTTTGCGTATGTGGCCACTAATTAGACTTCACCTTAATTGCAAGATTTCCATACGCCCGTGACTGCCGCGCGCTCTGTCTGCGAATACACACGTCCATCAAGCGAGACGCACGTTGTGACTGTTGCCTCAGCCCCATCGTCCTGCTTGCTTGTTCCACTGCAGCTCCTCGGGGGACGTAGCTCAGCCCTCCCCCGTGAAAGTGCTCTGGGGCCCACATTTTAATCAAAAGCGTGCCTGCCTCTAGGAAAAAGGGTAGGGGCACAGCTCAAAAGTGATTACATTTAATAACCAAAAGGCCAGAAATAGTCTATTTTGCAATGCATAATTTCACCAGATATTTATTTATTTCATCCTGTGGCCACATTCTATATGCTGTACGGGGACACTTTATTTTAAAATGCCATTTATTTTAACAGCAGCAATAAGGGAAACGCGCACCTATTTTTTTCCCCCTCCCCACTGTGTTAAAGGCATTGGTGGTTATTAAATTACTCTTGAGTAGAGGATTGCCTGTGTCCAAATTTACTCTGAAGTATTTCAATAAAATGGTCTCAAATGTTTATTCACTCAGCAAATACTCGCCCGCAGCCACTCTGGGCCAGGTGCCGGGCCAGCACCTAGATGATGAGGTGAGCGGCAGAGTCCCTTCCCGCCTCCCAGGAACCCACAGGGAGGTGACAGATGCATCCCGAGTCAGAGTGCTGGGCCTGGTCCCCAGGGGCTATTCAAGCAGTTTTTGTTCAAGAAATGAACGAACGAATGAGTTGAGATAGAAAAATCAAGTTCCTCGGTGTTGAAGTCCTGGGACTAAAATCGCGTGGGGTGCTGCAGAGGCATAAAAAGATGGGTTGATTTTCTTTGAATGTCCTCGAGGAGGTGACTGTCATGCCCATTCTCAGGTGAGAGCTGGTCTGAAGAGGCACACGGGGAGTTCCAAGCAGAGGGAAGGGGGCGAGGTAAGGTCTGTGGTCATCGAGTCCTCACCCTCCAGATATCCCCGTGGTGGCCCCCACTTCCCTCTGCTCTCTGCCCACGTCTCCCTCGTCAGAAACACTCTCCTTGCCCACCTGTCTGAGAGAGCACACGTGTCGCTCCCCCCCGCAGGGCACGCCCCAGCCCTCTTCTGCTGCTTTGTCTTTTTCTCATCCCGATACAGACATCTGAGTATGGTCCTATCCCTCGCCACCAGCTAAAATGCAAGTTTCATAAACATGATGACTAGCAGAGTGCCGGCCTATGATAGGGGCTGCACAGTTGGACAAAGGCGTGGGAAGTAAATGAAGGAGAGACTGAGAAGGCCCAGTGTCTTCTGGTACCACAAGAGGTTGAGCTCGGGGCCTGGAGCACGAGTCCGAACGAGATGTTGGGAGGCAAGGCTGTGGGGTGGCTGGGACCAGGCACCGGGCTCGCAGGCCTCATGTGCCCAGCAGAGCTCTGCTCTGAGGTGGCCACAGGCAGTCATTGGAGGGTGTTGAGCTCGGGCACGGCGAAGCCAGGTTGGCGTTGCAGATGGACCACGCTGCTGGAATTGTAGATGATGAACAGGAGGGGGTGAGACAAGAGTCGGGGAAAACAGGAGACTGAGTGCACGGTCTCTGAAAGGACCGTGGAGATGGGAGCAAGGCAGGGGTTTTGGAACGAAGCGGTGGCAGGGGAGATCGAAACAGAAAAGTGTGTCTGGGGTAAAGTCACTGCGACCTGCTGGTTAGAGGGGAAGAGGGAGACTTGGGTTGCTGCCGCTGTTTCTGGCGTGGCTGAGCAGGAGGGCAAGGACGTCCTTTGGTGGGAGGGAACTAGGGATTTGTCTTTCCGGGGGCTCCCGTGGCACGTGCTGTAATAGGAATCCATGGCTGAACACGAATCACTTTGCTTAAAGACAGCACCCACAGGATTTGGGGGCCCCTGTTGAGCCCTAGAAACACAGTTGACGGGATCATCTTTTGGTGAAATAAGACAAGTGATGGCCTGTTAAACGAGGAGCCGCCCAAACTGCCTGTCTCTAGCTGCTATTCGTGCCGAGGTCCCCTATTCCCTGAAAGATAGACGCGCGGCGATGGGAGGAGCATAGGATTCAAGTTCCGAATAAACAGTCATGGGTCCCGCCTCCATTACGAACAAACTTTCGGAGGGGACGTGTGGTTGCTCTAAGCCTCAGTTTCATCAACTGTAAAATGGGGGAAACGGTGCTGCCGTCTAGTGCCACGGCAAAGGTCTCGCTGAAGGGGTGCAGACAAGCTCCGTCAACCGCAAGCGCCATGCGGTCGGGAGAGCTCAGGAGATGCCACAGCGAGAGGGAGGGAGAGGCAGGCAGTCCCCAGGACCGGGACTGAGTGCTGCCTGCTGGCACAGGCCAGGGGGAGCAGGCCAGGTCTGTGCCCAGGGTCTTCCTCAGGGTCTTCCTCAGAAATCTGAGGTCGGTCAAGCTGCTCCTGACACCATGATTCCTCCAATGTCCACTCTACCCCTGCCCTGCCTGGCCCTTCCAGAGAGGACTAGGCTTCCCTACTCACCACACAGGACTGTTGGGGTCCATTTCTTAGAAGGCTCTTCCTCAGAGAAGCTCACTGTGGCCCTCACTGTGTGACCCCACCACCCTCTCTTCTCTAGGCACCCTGAGCTGTTCTGGGCTTCCCCTTTTCTGGCCTAGCACCCCCATCCGGCCCCCAGCACCCTCAGCCCTTCTGCTGGCCCAGCACCCCCACCCTGCACCCTGAACAGACTCCCACATGGCCCCGGCTGCTTTGCAGAGCATCGCTCCGTGGTCCTTCTGTCTGAAACCTGGCTGTCCCCTGAGGATGCCCGTCCTCCTTTGTACTCTGCCCAGCTCTCTATTCTGGGTCACTTCCAACCTCGGGTGCCCTGTTTTCTGGCAAACTCCTGAGTGCCGGCTTGATCTAGGTGTGCCTTGTCTGGGTGGCCGTCGCCAGGCACTGCTCGCATTTGGCGAATTCTCTGTGTTCCCGAGTCTGTCTCACCCGGCAGAGCAAGGACTTCTCAAGGACAGCGACGGTGTCTTGCTCACCACGTGTCCCGTGCCCAGCGGAGTGGCAGGGCACGTCCTGGGGGCATCAGGAGCACCCTTGTCTGATAGAGAGTGGATGCTCAGCTGCATTTTCTCCAGAGTCAGGGGACACCGTGCTCTGAGAGTGACCGCAGATTTCAGCCAGAAGTGGCCGGCCTGGCTGCAGGGATGGCCGCTCTGCGGGTTCCCGGGCAGCGCTCTCTCCCACGCCGCGGTCTCGCTGTCTCTTGCATGCGCTGCTGTTGTAACCCCACTCACGGGGGGCACTGCCACGTAATTGGCTTGAGCAGGCACTGACAAGGTCAATTTGACAATTTCATTAATGTTATATTAATCACGGGCCCCGAGTTCCAGCCAGCCTCGTCTGCCTGCCGGCCCCAGAACGTGCCTGGCATGTTCTCGTCTCGCATGCCTCCTCGGGCCAGAGGCGACTGTCCCAGCGAAGCCAACAGCCACGGGGTGCTCCCCGGTGCCGGGCCCAACGCTGAGCAAACCCCTAGGCACTCAGACCAGCCCACTGGGGTGAAGGAGTCAACATACACAAAGCGCTTAGAACCAAGTCTGGCCTGTGTTCAGCGCTCTGCATTATTATTATTACTATTACTATTGCTGCTACTATTAGTATTAACTTACAACAGCCTTGAGAGTATGGATTAAGACCTCATTTTGCAAAGAAGGAAACTGCGTCCCAGAGAGGACAAACGACGTGTTCATCGTCTAACAAAGAACAGCAAACAGGGGGACAGGACCCTGAGACAGAGGGCCAGGTACCCGGAGCCCGTGCCCCCGCCTCCCAGGGCAGGCCTGAGTCCTGGAGACAATGTCAGATGTGGGGTGACCCCACAGTGCCTGGTGGACAGCACGTACTCAACACAGGCTTGCGGAATGACAGGATAGAATGTGTATGGAAAGCTTATGCAAGCCGAAACCTGCCTGAGAATCTCAGGGAGCGGGGCGGTCACCTTCATGCGGGGACGCTGGCGCCCACAAATTCACACACAGGGAAACAGACACACTCTCCCCAGAGGCGTCGTGAGAGGCCATCGGAGCGCTTGGCCAGCTTGCTGTGATGTCACACGCGCTCACCTTCCTCCCCCAATCACAATGCCCCACGCTTTTGGCTGCTGCATGTCCGGGGACAGCCCTGAGCGGTTCCCATCCTCATGCCTTTGTCTGTTGTCTTCCCCGACCTGGAGGGTCTGTTTCATCAGGTGAACACATCTTGCGTTGTCAGAAGTCTCGCCCAGAGCTTCGGAGCCCAGAGCCCTGCACAGCCCCTGCTGCACCCCGGGGGACACCTCCGGGCAGTCTGCTGTGTTTATGAGCAAGTCTTGGTGTTTCTCCTCCCTCTGTCACAGGGAGCCACTGTTCATCGGTGGCATCCACTGCTCGTCAGAGGCCGTATGTTGAACGGGTCGGAGTACAGCCTTTCGAGTCAGATGGCCGCTTTCAGGGACTCGAATCCTGGCTCCACTGCCTCTGAGCTGTGTGACCTTGGGAGAGTTATTTAACCTCTCTCTGCCTCTGGTTCCTCATCTGTAAAATGCAATGATAATAGGACCCATTTCGTGGACTTGTTGCATGAATTAAATTAGTTAATTATGCAAAACTCTTGGAAGATTGGCTGGCAGTTAACAAGC
The DNA here is from genome assembly GCA_030015415.1 of Cynopterus sphinx. Lineage (NCBI taxonomy): Eukaryota > Metazoa > Chordata > Mammalia > Chiroptera > Pteropodidae > Cynopterus > Cynopterus sphinx. The sequence goes on from CM057387.1 coordinate 98,879,939, forward strand.
GCTCGCTAAAGGCTGGCTATTGCTATTGATTCTTAATTTCAAAAGTAATAAAGCGTAATGCAAAAAAAATGGGAGAAAAAAAGTCCCAAAGTTTAACAGAAATATCACCACAGCTCGGTTAGCAGATCTCGTTCCAGTTTTCTCTCCAATGTGTGTGTTATTGCATACCTGTTATATATGCATCCCCCCCCAAATTCAGACACACAAATGTGACATCCTCTTTGTAGCATGCTCTTCTCACTTCCCAGCATATACAAACGCTTTCGTAAACAGGTCGTCAGTCCTTTCATCTGTCTTTGCAGCCATGAAGCCTCCCTCAGAGCACCCTACAGAGCAGGCATTTCATGGCACTTTGTGGAAGGAAGTGGGGAGGGAGAACTGACAGACAGGCGGGCTCAGCTACAGCTTTTGGCTGCTTCCAGATTGTCGGCAATAGCATGGCAGAGTGTCAGCCATAGCATAGCATCCGCCCCTCACTTTAGTGACAGAGACCCTGAAGCCGAAGAGGGAAAGGAATTTCCCTGAGCTCACTCGGTGAGAGATGAGATTAGTTAGGGCCAAGCTGGTGCCTTTTTTTCTCAGGGGACCTGTGCCACTCTCTCCCTTTTCCCCCCCACCCCCAGAGTCTTCCTGGCCTCAAGTCAAGTTCTCTCACTCCAGGGTCCATGTGTGCATGGGTAGGAACAGCCGCTCACCCTGGTTCCACTAGGCTTTGTGGCCTCCCCACCACCCGAGTTTGCTGGGGCGGTCACCTCCAGAATGGCTCCCGGACAGGAGACTGAGGGAAGTAGAGGGAGGTGGCCAGCGGGGGGATGTCACCAGCACCAAGGGAACTTATTTTCTGTGTCCCCAGGTGGTTTAAGTTTACTTCTCAAGACTAAAGGATTTGGGAGGCTTGTCTTTCTAAAAGAAGGGAGCAGGCTTTAGGCTCAGCCCTTCCCATCTGTCCTGCGTTCAGTAGTCCAGATAATCTGAAAACGAGGCTCTAAGCATGCCCTCCCCTGCTCAGTTACCTCAGAGGGCCCCACTGCTGGCAGAATGAGGTGTCCTCTTGGTGGGACCCTCCCCCCAAATCCTCCCAAACCGTTGCCCTCTCGGTCTTCTCACTGTGCCCCTGGGTCTTTGTATATGCTGTGCCCTCTGCCTGAGATGTCCTTCTCTTGTCTCAGAACCGTTATGGTTTCTTCAGACCCATCTGCTCCTCTCACCCAGAGCGGTCAGTCCCTTTGCTTCTGTAGCCCTTTGTTTCCAGCCAGCCTCCATTCAGCACCAGGCCAAACCCTTCCCGCCCCTGCCCGTGGCGTAACCGGCCCATTCAGAGTGGAGCAGACGGGCCTCTGAGCCCTGGGTGTGGGTCCTCGGACCCAGGCAGTTCAGTTCTCATGGAGGAAACCCTCGAGCCAATGAGTGGTCTTTATCTGGGAATCTGGAAAATTCTGTCTTACCTTGGAAAAGCCCTTCACCTCTCACTGAACCTCGGTTTCCACATCTGAAAAATGGCAACAATACTGCCCAGATCACAGGGTTAAAGGTGCAAATGTGCAGGACATGCTTAACACATGGAACATGCCCCACAAAGGTGTTTCCTGGCCCTGGCCCTTTCTTTTAGAGAACATCACTCTCAGAGTCACGAAGTAAAATATTTTCCAGGCCTGAAAAGTGACCCCAGACTTGAAGTGGAACAGTACAGATCACCCCAAGCTGGACACGTAAAGACCCAAGGCTCTTCCTTACTTGAGCACTAGCTGAGGTATCTCCCTGCCAGACTGGTTTGGACCCCTCTGACCCGAGCCCCCCACACTGGCAGCCCCACGGGCAGCTGCGAGAAACGCTCCGTTTCCAGCCCATGGAGACTGGGCCTCTGCAATGACGGACTAACTGTGAGAAGCACACCAAGCACCAGGGAGTTTCTGCCGAAGAAGATTAGTCTTTGTCACCTGCTGTTGTATAATTAAAGAGGCTATTTCGGCAAAGCACTGGGATGTCCACCGGGAGCCCTGAAAACGCTTCCTGGAGGATGATGCCCAGGGCGTGTGCGGTTAGGCCTGAGCACACGGCAGAGCCTCAGCGTAGGCCCTTTCTCTCCATCCCTTGGCAATGCCGGTCCAGCTCCGATCGGGGCTGAGCTGAAGAGTCCCACATCTGCTCGGCGCTGATTAAGTTCTTCTTGCTAGGCCCGGGGCTCTGTCTTCAGGCAAGTTCAGGGGAGGCAGGAGAGCCGGGGAGAAGATGACTGCTCTCCCAGCCGGAGTTCTTCATTTAGGGACAGCTTCATCCACGTGACCAGACGGCTAAACCGTTCTCCCTAAGCGAAGTTCCAGATGTCTGAGGCTGACCCTCTGGAGCGTGGCCACCTTGGGTCCAGTTTCCCCCAGTGCTTTTCTGCAGCCACAAGGGGAAACTGTCTTCAAACAAGAGCCCTGGACCCCGCGGTAGGAGACCTCGGACGCAGTTGCTTCCCTTGTTCGTCGACTCATCTCTTTATTCCTTGCTGCATTTACTTATTTAACAAATACTTATGGAGTTGCTGCAATGTTCCTGGCCTGTTCTGAATGCTGGGAGTTGAAAACAAAGTATAAGGGTCAGCGTTGCTGTCCTCGTGAAGCCTATATTCTAATGGAGGGAGACAGACAGAAAGCAAATGGACCGACAGGTACATGATGGTAGGTAGTGATTCGTGCTTTCCAAGAAAGTAAAGTGGGAGACAGGATATTAGGAAAGTGATCAGGGAGCTCTCCTCTAAGGTGGCGTTTGAGCAGTGACCTGAATGACGTGAGAAAGCCGTTCCTCTGGGCATCTGAGAGATGGCACCGTATTCTGCATGGAGGGTCGGTGAGTCCAGAGACCCTGAGGCAGGAGGTGCTTAGGTGTCTGGGCAACGCGTGGCTGCCAGGGATGCATGAAGGGAAGCAGGAGAAGCAATGACGGAGAAGCAGAAAGAGGTGAGGTTGTCCGTGCTGCCGGGACCAGGTTCGAGGCCACGAGCAGGGTTCGTAGTTCATTCCAAGTGTGGGGGAAGCCGCTGAAGGATACCGTGCAGGAAAATGACATGATCCGATTTGTGTCTTGTGAAGTTCACTCCAGTTTCTTTGTGGAAAAGACAGTATAAGGAACAAGGGCGGAAGCAGGAGGGTCTGCTAGGAGGCTTCTGCAGTAACTCAGCCAGGGATGGCAGGCTCTGACGAGAGGGTGGCCGTGGAGGTGGTGAGAAGCAGTTGCCCTGGAGATCTGTTTTGAAGGAGGAGAGATTTCCCGACGGGTGGGATGAGCAGTCGTGAGAGCACGAGGAGGGTGACTCCCAGGTGTCAGCCTGAGCAACTTGAATGGAGTTGCCTTTAATTGTGATGGGTATAATATGGGAGGTGCAGGTTTTGAGGGAAGGAACTGGGACTCTCTTAGGAAGGTTTGTGCCCACTAGACATTGAGGGGACACGCTCAGCAGACGGTTGCATGTAGTCTAGGGGCCAGGGAAGAGATTGGGACTGAAGGTACGTACACACGTGGCAGCCATCGCTGGGTGAACGATATTCACACCCAAGAGATGGATGAGAATCGCCAGAGGAGGGGTTATAGCTAGAGAAGAGAAGAGGACCTAGAACTAATCCCTCAGGCCTGTGTGACCTTGGACAAGTCCCTCCACTTCTCTCCACCTCACCTTAGTGAAAAAGGTAGCACCTCATAGAGCCGTTGAGGGAAACATGGGAGCAAGAAGCAGGAGCTCTGTGACTTGTAAGTTGCGTGTCCTGGTTGCAATCGATCGAGCTGTCCCTGACTCTCGGCCTCTCCCCGGGGTGATGCTCTTCCATTCTGCTTCCATCCCTTCCCACCCAGACCCCCAAACCTAAACAAAGCCTCGAGGTTTAGTGCTCCAGTTCATTCAGAGCCCGCTCCTTCCTTCCCACAGAAACGACTCATCTGACACAGGAAGCACTTTGCGGTTTACTGTCTAGACCCTATTTAACCATCCTAATGACCTCCAAGGTAGAGAGTATTACCCCCTCTTTCCAGATGAGGAAACTGAGGCTCAGAGAGGCTATGCGGTTTGTCCAGGTTCACACAGTTGAGAGAGGTTTAGCTTCTATTCCAGTCCATCCCCAGCATCTGTCTCGTGTCCGGACACCATGGCACAGCACCAGGGGCCTCCCTGCCTGCACTCCCCAGGCAGACCTGGGCACTGGACGGAAGCAGCAACATGTGGATGTGGGGGAAGCCGGAGCTTAGTGGAGTGTGAGCTCAGTGGGGATCGGCAGGGCCGAGGCCGTCGGAGCAGTAAGTGGGCTTTGTGGCTGCCCCAGGGGATCCACACGGGGCCAGCGGTGTGTGTATGGAGGCAGGAGAAGGGGTGTCGTGCTTTCTCTGCAAAAGTTCACCAAGCCTGGGGAAGGCACCCACCTCTGGGTTTCGGGTTTCGAGAAGAAAAGACATGACACAGGGACGTGTCCTGGAAAGGGCGGTTAGGGAAGGAGGAAGGGTTACGCGTGGAGGTTCTGTGGGCCGGGCCTGCGGGGGCATCGCCTTCACGTCCTCTCCACCGGCCAGGATTCAGGCACGTGGCGCTCGCGTCCACCAGGGAGGCTGGAAATGCAACTTGCTGTGTGTGCCAAAGAGGGAAGAGCGAGGATGTTGGCCAAGGGGAACGACAGCTGCAAGTCCTCCAAGTCTGTTGTGGAGGAAGGTGCTGTCTGTGAGCATCACCCCCTCCCCCTGGACAAAGCAAAGAGGCTAGAATGGCAGAGACAGGAGGACGCTTTCACCCGGAGCTTGGCAGACCCAGACCTCCCTATCACTGCAGAGCTCTCTGGGGAATAGGGTGCCTCTTGGGGATCCCAGGGCTCATTCCAGGAACCATCCAAGATCACAGAGAAAGACTGTAAAGGAACCCACACTTGAACTCTGGTTTTCATCTCTGTCTCCTCCAACGAGACTGCGCAGCGTCCAATCAACTGGGGGTTCCCTTGGTCCAGCCTCTGCTGCCCAGCACAGGGCCCAGCGCCTGCAAATCCTAAGATGCTGCAGCACAAGGAAGATGGGTTTTCCGATCAGACCGGAACTGGGTCCAACTCCCATTTCCCCGCTCACAAGCCGTGTGATCTCAGCACCCGTACTTAACTTCTTTGAACCTCATTTCCTCACCTGTCAAATGGGCACCATCCAGCTCATAGGGTGGTTGTGATTATTAGAGAGAGCAAGTTTGAGAATGCCCAGCGCAGTCCCTGGCACACAGCAGGCATGCCAATCCTGGCTTTGCCCTTCCTTCTCCTTTCCACGACCCAGGAGCCGTGGTGCCAGGTCTGTGGAGCAGAGCCGGCACCAGAAGGGACATAGTCCGACTCTGAGAGGTGGGTGAGAGGAGAGGCTGACTTGACGAAGGGTCACCTCAGAGTTCCCCCAACATCGAGATATCTCCAGGAGCAGCGCCAGGGGTGGACATGGGGACTGCTCTTCCCCACACGAGCCTCGCTGGTCCCGATGCCACATGAGGTGCTGTGGCCCCTCCTGCTGCAGCAGGCGCCGCGTCTAGGAGTCGCCTCTGCTTCCCCACCCACAGAGCACAGCAGAGCAAGACTCTGTCCTCTGTCCATCTGTCTCCTTTTAGCCGTGGTGCTGGCTGCCTTCCCTGCGTGGAGGCCCCAGGTCAGGACCTTTCCAGGATATGGAAGTTAATGGTCCCAGGAGAGTGGGAGAGGAACTCCCAAGGGCGAGGACTTGGAAACGGGAGGCATGCCAGGGCTCCGGGCCAGCGCCTGCTCTGCCCCGGCTGCCTCCTGACTCCCTGTCAGTGCCCTGAGGCTGGCAAAGCGACCAGAGACTCCACTGTGGGGCCCCAGCACAGAAGGCCACACGGATTTTCGTGACAAGAGTCACCAAGGCTCCCTGCGCTTCCGCCCCTTATCAGGAGGCTAAGTGGAAAATAACGCCGATGTGAATTTGTGTGTGTGTGTACAGAAATTTAGAGCTGACGAAGGACTTTTACATCATTCGATACTGAAAAGAGTTTATTATGTGGATCATCTTGAATCCCCATCGTTCTCTCTGAGGCAAGTGTTCTCATCTCTAGTTTGCAGTTGAGGACACAGGCTCAGAGAGATCCATGGGCATGTCCGAAGTCACAGGCCTTGTTAGCGGCAGTCAGGATCTGAGTCCAGGTCTGCCTGGCTGAGAACCCCGTGATCTTCCCACTCCTGCCCTGGGAAGTTGCTGCTTGGTGAAAGCACAAAGCATCATCAAGAAAGAAGCCAAGCCTCAGCCAGCGTCTCTCCCTCTCCCTCCTTGCCACCCCTGAGCACCCACTCAGATCCTGTATTGATGGTGGGGTGGCGGGGGATGGGCTGCACCCTGTGCCGACAAAGGAGGTGAGACGTGTTCTGCTCCTTTATTCATTCCTTCCGCAAGCATCGTCCCAGCCCTGCCCTGTGTCTGCGCTTGACCTCAGTGTTGATTCTGATCTGCACCATGAACAACAGTCTGCTGTCCCGGGATCATAAGAAGGGACAGATGTGCAAATCCCTTTGTCTCCGTTACTTTATTTGTCGCGTTGCAATTTCTCTGGTATCGTGTCCTCAGCAACAGAAAAAAAAAAAAAACATCGTGTCATTTACGCTTGTAAAGTGAGGGTTGTCATGAGCCATTAAGATACCCGTACACCGTCTGGACCTGTGTTGTGTATAAAACACCCTCTGCCGAGTGAGTGTGTGAGGGGGGCTGCCAAGGTGCTGGAACCAGAGAGAGCTGGGCTCAAAACAAGTTCGTCGTGCAGGTCATTTGGGGAACACTTCCGGAGTTCCTATTTTTGCCCAGCCCTTGGCTAGGTGCCAGATTTATGAAAGGGACCTGAGCCCACCTCTCAAGGAGCTTATAGTCTAGTTGAGTAGCTGGACGTGCACAAGCGTGAGTATACTCGTGTGTCACATGTGTCAGGATAGAGGAGTGTGCGGGGGCTCAGAGGAGGGAGGGCCGAGTTTTCCATGTTATGACCCGGGAAGGCTTCATGGAAGAGGCGACTCTTCCCTGGAGGCTTGAAGCAAGAGTTCACCAGACATTCGGGGCAGGAAGGGCATGCCTAGATGAAGGAGCTGCACGGTCAAGAAAAGGCTGATATCCTTCACTTAAAACTGCACTTAAAATTTCAAGGAATTTGAAATAGCCTGGCCTGGCAGGAGCAGAGGGATGAGGGTGGCCTGTCTTTTTGCAGAGAAGGCTGCTGGGCGAGGTGCAGGGGCCTGACCAGTGAGGATGAATGCAAGCTTCGTCCTGCCTGCCTCCTCCTGCACCCCTGTGGCTCAGTCTGTAAAATGAACCTGACGATACTTACGTTGCATCGCTATCGTTGGCATTAAATGGGATCATGGTTGTAACGTGCCTAGCAGGGTTCCGATTGCACAGCAGGGGCGTCTCAGACCAGAAACAGTGTCTGAGAATGTAGCAGGTACGGCTAGGCTTCCTGACGTCCCAGGAGCACCAATGAGACCTGTGGGTGAGGAGCACATGTGGGCTGGCCTGGACAGGCTGGGCTTACACCTCACCTCTCCTGATGGTACCTCATAATGGTTTCAGGAATGGAAGGTACGGTAGGTGCTCTGACTCCGTGAAGGGTGGGTACAGGATGGGGAGAGCAGGCAGGTACAGCCCCCTATTCTCACTCCCAGGCGTTTAAAGATCCTCCCTGATGCAGCCCAGAAGCTGGCTCTGCCTTGAGCTCTGTTCACCGCTGAGGGCATCTGTGAATTATCTGCTGGGCCCCAGATGCTGCCTGAACAAGTCCAGAAAATGAAATGTGTATCCTTCCCCCACCTCAGGCTTTAATCCTTCTTTGACGTGGGGGTTCCCGTCCAGGTAGTGTCTCCTGACTTGCTGTGGCTATTCCAATCCATTTCCATGATAGAAGCCTCTCCTCTCTGGGAGGAGAGATCCCTTGTTTGAAAAACAGGAGGTGGGGGGGGGCAGCTATAAAAACAACATGCTCTACAAGCCGCCCTTCCGTTACAAATGTGTTTGAGTCCCATGGTGGCCCAGACCCAACAAGATGAAGGCCATTTTGCTGAGCTTAATATTTAGTGCCTTCGCAGCTTTCCTCTGCCTTTCCTTATTCATTCAACAAATACTTTTTGATGACTGCCTATGCACCTCGTACTGTTCTAGGGGTGAGAAAATATCCAAAGTTCCCATCCTTGTTGAGATTACATCCCAGCGAGAGAGATGGACGTAATAAATAAACCGACATAGGATGTGATTTCAGGTACAGCCAAGTGTTACAAAGACAAGTATAGCCTAGTACAGAGCAGAGATCTAACTCATTAATTCAACGACCGTGTATTAAGTCCCTACTTTGTGCCAGGCCTTGTGCTGGGTCCTGGAAGGGATGCTCTCTGGCTGCCCTGCTCTCCCACTAGCCCCCGAAGTCTTCTGTGTTCCCAGCAAGATGTGCTCTGCCTTCCTGTCTCGCTTCCCCTATCTACCCTCCCTCCTCCCCTTCCATCTTTCATTTTTCCTTTCCGCATTCATCAAACACATCTTGAAATGTAATATGCTGAGCGTTACGTCAGGTGATGGAAACCGTTACCCTGAAATTGCCTTCATTCTTCACTGCCCGCCCCACCTTTCAAACCCCGGAGAGCCCGACTTAACCTGAGAGGGACGTCGCCCACCTCCGAGTTCATGTGGTCCTGTGGCTTCTCCTCCTTTGGCTGCTCTTAGATACGTCCTGTTTTGTACAACTAACACGTGTTAGGTATTTGTGTGTGGATTGATACGCATTCACACGTGTACGCATGCTCTCGTATAACTAACTGTGTGATAATGTGCATTTAAGCATGTGCCTATAAGAGTGCACTTTGTGTCCAAGTGTGTATGTTGGAGTTTGTTCTAAAGCTGTCTGTCGACGTACTGTGAAGTGTCTGTTCACATTTTTACACCGTCAACATGCTTCTGTTATGACTGTAGCTTTGTAATGTGTTTACATCTAAGAGGTTTAAGTTCTCCCCCTTTTATCACAGAACACCTCAATCTCACCACTTACTGTACCAGATGATCTTCAGAATGATTTTTTTTCAAGGTTAATTCTGAAAAAAAAATCTATACATTAGTTTTGGAATTAATATGTTTATACCATTCAACCTTCCTGTGTAAATTATGGCACACATCTCCCGTTATCTAAGTCGACTTTTATGCTTTCAGTAAAGTTTTATAATTTTGTTCTCATTAGTCCCAAACAGTTCTTATTAAAACTATTTCTTATTTTTTGTTGTTGTTGTTACTACAACTAAAATATTTTTAAATTTTAGTTTCAATCTTAATTCTTGCTGGCATTTAGAAAAGCTATTAATTTATTTTATATTTATTTTATTTATTTGTATTAAGACTATCAATTTTTCAGTTCACAATTTCAGAGCTTGCTAGATAAATAATCATATCATTTACAAACAATGATAATTCGTCTCTTCCTTTCCAATATTTGTGATTCTAATTTATATTTCCCACCATACCACATTGACTGGTTCTTCTACATCAATTTGAAATAATAATGATACTCATCTATTTCCTAATTTTCAGTGAGAAGACCTGTGTCATTTTCACCATTCATTATGAAATTGGTGCTTGTTTTAAAATATATATTCTTTAGCGCGTTGAGCAAGTGTCTTCTGTTTTTAATTCACTCATTTTTTAGAAACTATCAGTGAGTGTTTTCATTTTGTCAAATGCCTGTGAGTTTTCTGATTTGATCCATTCCCTGTATACTTTATTAACTATTGTACTCCCTCACATCTCATTGTAACCCATCTTTGCATTCCTGGTATGAGCCGTCTTGATCTTGCTGAATTTGATTTGCGGACATTTTATTTAGGACTTTGGCTTTTATAAGCAGAAGAGAAATTTGTTTGTAGCTTTAATACCACACTTGTGTTATCTAATAAAATGTGAGTTGCTCCCCATCTTTTGTTTTTTGTTTTTTTTTTTACAGATTTAGAACAGATAATTAGTTCAAGAACTTTCTAATCTCAAATGTTTGGGGGGAAATGCCCAAAAAACCATTTAGACCAAGAGCCTTTCATAACTGCTCATTTTCTTCTATGGTTGCTCAGGGTTTTTTATTTCTAAAGTCAGTTTTGGTAACATCCAGAAACTTATCTCTTGTAACTAAAAAAAAAAAAAAAAATCCCATTGTCGTTACATCCCCTGTATTTTTTTGGTTTATGTTTGTCATTTTTTTCTTATTTTTTCCCAAAGGTTTGTCATACTTATTGGTTTTGTGAAAAAATTAGCTCTTGGATTTCTTTATTAAATCTGCTATTTTTCTGTTTTCTAATTTATTTATTTATATCTTTACTGCTTCTTTTCCACTGCTTTCCATGGGTTTCTTTTTTGTTCTCTTTCCATACTACACAGTTGCTGCCTTAATTATTTTTCTTAGTTTTCCTGTTTAGTTAAGAATGCATCTGGGTATAATAATTTCTCTCTGAGCATAGTTCTAACAGCATTCCATTAGTTTTATGAATTTTATTTTTACTTTTTATTATTTTCTAAATATTTTGTACTTGTTTTATTTCTTTTTATTTTATGCCATAACATTTCTATAAAAGTGATTTTAAGCTCCCTGCAGCACTTAGTTGCAGCTATTTCTGTTGTTGTTTAGACACTGTTACCAATTCCTGGTTTTAGTCATCATGGTCAGAGAATAAAAATTGTATATATTTACATTATTATTTGGAAGCAAATTATTCTGTTTGTAGAGTGAAAAAATGTTATATAGTATTAACTCAACTTTATTATTTTATTCAAATCTCTTATTTATTTTTTGTTCTAGCATTTTTTATCTTTTAAAATGAAAAAATAGGTATATGTGTAAGCTATAAAGCACAATGTAATAAACACCTATGAACTCACTACTCAACTCAAGAATTAGAACATTACCAGTAACTCACATTGATCAATGTCTTATTATTTTATTTACTCCTGGAATTAACCATCATCATTAATTTTGTATTTATCATTTCCTTGCTTTTTAAATACACTGTTTTTTACTTTATTTTATTATTAATTTCAAGTACATTGCTTAGACATTTATATAGTTTATTAAAAAATCCCCCTAATTGCTCTTTCTCTCCTCTGACTCTCCACCTAGTCATTACATTAATGCTAACTGCATTCCCTATGCTGTGATCCCCATCCCCATGACCATCTAATTTGTACTAATTTGTACTTCTTTAACCCTTCACCCCATCCTCCCAGTCCCCCAACCCACCCCCCTCTGGCCATCACCAGATCATCCTCTTTATTTGTGAGTCTGTTTTTGATTAGTTTGTTCTTTTTGATCCTTAGATTCTACATGAAAGTGAAATCCTGCGGTATTTATCTTTCTCTGACTTACTTCACTCAGCATAATAACCTCGAGTTCCATCCATGTCTTTGCGAATGGTAGGATTTCATTTGTTAAATGGCTGAGTAACATTCCATTGTATAGATGAACCATAACTTCTTTATCCAGTCGTCTGTCGATGGGCATTTAAATTGCTTCCATATCTTGACAACTATAAATACTGCTGCCATGAACATAGGGGTGCGTAGATCTTTACTAATTATTATTTTGGTTTTCTTTGGATAAATACCCAGAAACACAATTGCTGGATCAAAAGGTATATCCGTTTTTAATTTTTTGAGGAACCTCCAGACTATTTTCCATAGTGGCTGTACCAATTTGCAATCCCACCAACAGTGTATGAGGGTTCCCTTTTCTCCACATCCTAATTTATTTAAAATTAGCTTCAGGTCTACAGTACATTGGTTAGACATTTGTATAGTTTATGAAATGATTCCCCCGATTACTCTCTCACCCATCTGGCTCTGCACACAGCCATTACAGCACTACTGGCTACGTTCCCTATACTGTACTCCACGTCCATCCCCACAACCATCTTTTAGCTACTAATTTACTCCTCTTTAACCTTTCACCTCTTTCTCCCAGATCCCCAACTCCCCTACCCTCTGGCAGTCACCAGAGTGTCCTCTGTAAGTACACTTTTTTAAATCACTTATGTGTGAATGTCTGAAACTAGAAACAACGTAATCAACTATTTTTGTCTATGAATGCCTTCTATCCTCCTACAATTTCTGTTGCTTCCTCCTTGAATTTATAATATTTATTGCTTTGAATATATGGATATTTTGTTGGTTGTAATAAACTCAATGTTTATTTTACCTTTCATCAATTTAAAGTGACCAACCTCTTCCTTGCCTTGAATTCTGCTCTATTATTAATATTGTCACCTCTGCTTTCTCTTTAATTGAGTTTGCCTGAAATGTTTTGGACGTTTAATTTCAAATTTGACGGTGTAGTTTTGTCTGAGATGCAGTAGATGATACTGTTCAAGAAGCTGTGTTTTGTGATCAGATCGTGTTTAAATCCCAGTTCTGCTATATGTTAGCTCCTACACCTGGGGCAGGCTGCTCGGGGCACCAATGTCTGTGCCTCGTCCAGTTGTTGGGAGCATTGGATGAGATAATGCAGTACGATACAAGTATGCACTGAGTGTTAACCATTTTAATTAGATTTATCTCATAAATTGCACATACTTAATGTTTACTACATTTTAACTTGAGATTTTTGTTCGCCAATAGAATAATTTAAACTGTTTACAGTTATTTTATATCTCTTCTGTTTGACCTTAATCCGTTTCCCAATTTTCTATTTTCTCTTTTTAAATTTATGTATTATTTTCCTCTTAACAATGTTTTCTTTATCTCTCTTTGTAAACAAATCTCCTTTGTTTACATCTTTTGTATTAATTTAGAAGTTTAAAATCCTCTTTGCAAATTAATTCTCTAATGCACGCCTTAAAATGTGTGACATAAACATTTGCACCCATATTTTTGTAATTGTCAGTTAAGGACAAAGCAGTATCTTTTATTTCTCTTTATTCAGCATAGAAACTCACGTACTTTTATTTACCTTGCCATCTCCCTCAACATTTGATAACTTCTTTTTTCTGATGTTTGGTGCTAAGCTTAGCTGTCAATCTGTTTTCCTTCCTGAATTTTAATACAATATTTTATTTATCTTTGAAGTTCATTTTGCCAAAATCTTGCTAGCTGCGGTTTTCTTTTTCATTAACATTGCCTAGATCACTGATCTCTTTTTGGTTTTTGACTCAAGTTGATATTATTTTGTTTGGCTTTTTTTTGTTCATTTAATTAATTTTTCCCCATGATGTTTTTGTTACTTTTATTTTTATTATATACCCTGCCCCCTGGAATACTGATAATTCTTAGACTCCATTCTTGTCTTCCGTATTTCTAATTTTCTTTTTCATCATTTCATCACCGAAGTCTTTCTCTACCTTCTTTGAGAGGTGCTCAAATTAGTCCTCAGTGCTGATTCTGTTTTTTGCAAAATCAATTCTGTTCTTTTCTCATCCCAGGGGAATCTTAATTTGGTACTTTATTTTGTGTTAACTTACCACATCACCCTAGCTCATTCCACTCCCTCTGTATCTCTGCCTTTACATTATCCTATTTCCTGTTCTTCCTGTAAACCAAGTCCTCTAGCACCTTGTGGAAGGCACCAAGCAGATGGTCTCTGAAATGGTCTTAATTTCTTTTCAAACTTCCTCTTTCTCCGAGTTTTCGGGGCAATGTGTCCTTTTGCTTTTGCTGTAGTATCTCTCAAAGATCCCATCTTCCTGTTTCTTTGGAGGTTTCCTTTGACTTTGTCTCATCATCTTCAAGCAGAGCGAGGTCTACACAGACCTGGCGTTTACAAACAGGAAGCATGGCTGACTTCCTCACTGATTTGGACGGGAAGCACAAGTGGAAGTGCCCCTACCCCAGTTCCATTTGCGAGCCTCTATAACAGAGTGATTTAACCTGTCTGAAGCAGGGTCTTCTTTAGGACCAACTTCCAGATTTTAGGACAGCAGAATTAAACTAATAGCTCAGAGAACTACCTGAAAGACCTTCCTTTCCGCCAGCATGCTCTGCTTCCGACACGCTTCTGGTCTTGTCCCTGTTTACAAGGCTTTTCCTGACGTGTCTAAGTGAGAGGTTCCATCCCTTCCTCTCCTTCCTGTGGTGCTGCATGCCCAGGGTTGTCGTTTCTGAATACATGTTAGAAAGATCAAAGCAAGAAGAAGATGAGAGGACCAGAAGGTAGGGGAGGGGAGGGCAGTACAGGGCTCAGGCTCTGGCTGGCTGGGAAGCCAAGTCCTCTAACCTGGTAGGGTACTGTTTTCCTGTTCAGCACATGCTAGATTTGGGAACAAGATGTGTGGGGAGTGAAGTTGTTTTCCCTCCGTTTGGGAAAGGTGGATGTGCAGAGGGCGGAGCTCTGAAATTACTCCACCCCCAAATTTGACAGGATTTGTAGTACTATTGTCAAGTTTTGTTATTTTGGGTACCTTCACGAGACTTTTAAGACAGAAGGTACCAATTAAGTATTACTAGTCTGCGACTGTGCTAATAGTCAACCATTTCAGTAGAGGGTAATTTTATGGGCTTCATTCATTCATCCACTCACTTATTCACTCACCTATGTCTACTTCCTCCACTAGACTGAAAGGTCAAAAAACTATGAATTTTTATTGTTTTACTCCCAAGTCAGCATAGAACTATCATCTAATATGGGCTCGATACCTCTTTAGTGAATGTGTCACCGAACACAAAATAGAGTAGAGCAAAGACCTTCGAAACTGTATATTGAAGTATCAGTATTATAAGTCATCATCAAGTGTACTACACATTCACGGTTTTAAAGCATTCTAATATCTATTATTTAATTTGATACTATAAACAACCCAGGATTAGGCAAGACAGGTATTATTCTCTGTAGTTTATAGCTGAGGAAACTAGGACCCCAAATGACACAGACACCTGCCGATGGTCACAGAAAGAGTCGCAGGTAGAACCAAGAGCCACAGTCCCGGTCCCAGGGGCACTGCTCTCCTCTGTACCAACTGCCTCCTCCCAGATCTGGTCATATGGATGGGCAGAGAAGCGAGAGAGGTCTGAAGGGGCCAGAAAGGCTTTTTGGAGGACTACAGCTGCCTCTTGAAGATGGCAGGGACAACAGAGAGGAGTATCCTAAGCAAGGGACAGCTGGAGCAAGGGCATGGGCGTGGTTAGAGGGTCATGGGGAAATGGGCCAAGGCTCTTTCCCAGTCGTGCCTGGGCTTGGGGTAAGTGCAGACCATAAAACCCTCCCAAAATATTCAACGTCTGCATTTCAGCGAAGAGTCCTGACACCAGCTTAATGCTGATGCCACCTGCCCTTTCACCGACACTGTATCATCTCTGGGGTAGGAGGAGGAGGAAGAGAATAAGGATAGTGGAGTCAGACAAGCCTGAGTATGAAGACTGACTCCTCCATGTACTGTGAGGCCTGCCCTGGATAGACTGCATCACATCCCTGAGACTCCGTTTCTTTCCTTGAATAATGAGACGACAGTGTTGGGCTTGCTGAGTTTCTGATGATTAGAGGAGGTAATGCGTGTGAGATCCACGGCACACAGTAGGTAACGAAAACCTCTTAGCTCCCTTATCTTCCTCCCTGGGTCTTTTGTGGGCAGGTAGGACGTGGCCCTGTGCTCTGGACAGAGGAGCGATGTGATGTGCAGACAGAAAGACGAGGCCAGACCTGCCCTCCTCCCCATCACGGCCACACACTGCATTTCTCAGAAGGAGAGCACATCTCAACTTTTCTCTGCCAGCACTGAGGCTAATCTCCTCCTACGCAGAGCCCTTGGCAGCTAAGCCTCCGCATATGGTGGACTCCCTTGTTTGCTGTCTGAACAAAGCCCTGTGCTCTATGCAAACGCCATGCATTTTAATCGTCTGAGCGCGCAGATGAGGTTTATCTTGAATAAGGCACTGTTAGAGGGAGCTTGGATATGCTGGGTAACTTGCTCCTGCTTCTGAGGCCAACCTTGAGGCCTTGCCTCTAAGAGCTGGATTCCTGGGGGCCAAAAAAGAGGGACTCTGTCAGCAATGCGCAGATGTGAAAGATCCTACTACCTGTGAGACTGTGCTGGGCACCTTCTTGAGAGGGGCAAGGGGAGGGACTGGCCCCAAGCCTGATAGCCATTCTCAGTGTCCATGGCCCAGCTGAGGTCACCCCCAAACCAGAGCTGGGCTATGAGTGTGGAGGCAGACTTCCCAGGTTGAGGGTCACTGTGGGCTGGTGTGCAGAGGAGGGAGAACGTGCACCAGAGCCCAGGCTGTTCCAGGCTTTGTCCAGCCTTAGGAACCTCGCCGTGAACAGGGGTCATTCGGTACCTGCCTGAGGGCATGGTCTGGAGTCAGGCTGCAGATGTGACAAGGGTCAGGCTCCGACTGTGGCTGAGGCTCAGCAGGCTGGACATACCTTTCCTTTCTCTAACATCCAGCCATCCTCTCCAACAGACTGGCAGGGTTTTGACCCCTATATCAGCCCAGGCCCCAGGACATTTGTTCGTATTTGGTAAAGTGACCTCAAGCTGCATATGTCGAGAGGTTTCTGTGATGGTTCTTTCTGTTCCTTCACTCTGGGTGTGTCTCGAAGACCAGAACCAACGGGGCAGGTGAATGATTACATGGTGTGATTTGGGGAACTGCTAGAAACCTCCAAATGCTCCTTCCACCTGTCTGGTCAATCCTGAAACCCCTCAGTAGGAGATTCATCCATTTGGATTAGTTTCAGAGCAGTGGGAAAATCCCTGAACAAGGAGTGAGTAGATGAGGACCCGGGTCTCACTTGTGCCTCCTCTGGGCAGGCGTCTTACAGCACTTCTCTGAGCCTCCGCTTCCCAGTCTGTGAAATGGGAGTGGTGATGCCCACCTTCCCGGGTCGTTATCAAGAGCAAGTGAGACGCGGTGTGTCAAGCACTGGCACCTGGCGGGGGTCCCTGAACACGCCTTCCTTTCCGTACTGTCCTTGGGGTGGATTCGGAGTCCACCGTGCTGGGAGCCACCACCAGGTGGCAGCACAAAGCATGGGTTCCCAAACCCCGCCAGTGACCAGGAGGCAAGGCCAAGGTCCAGATGAACCCGGGCGGCGCGAGCCTCCCGGCCCTGCAGGTCAGTGGCCCAAGGCTGGGCGGCTCTCTGTCCTGCTTGTGAAGAACAGCTGAGTCCTCTGTTGGGGGAGCGTGGCACCCACAGAGGGTGACCCTGTTCCCCCAGGGACTTAAAGAAATGCCAGCCCCACCCCTGTCCTCAGGGAGTCTGGAGTCTGCAGTCAGGAGGGGAGGCAGAGGTGCACACGGCCAGGAATGGAGGGGAGAAGTGCTGTCACAGAGGGGAGCACGTGGGAGCACTGTGAGCCACCCTCGTCCCTGCAGCGGGAGACAGCAAGGGCTTCCCCAGGGAGAGGGTGCAGTACAGGGGCTTCTCACGGCCTGCGCTTGGCTCTGCGAGCCTGGTGCGTCACCCTAACCTTTTCTTTCACTACGGGCCGGGCTATCCGTGCGGCCCCTGTTACAGTAATATCTCCCAACTCCCAACTCTCTCGCATCCTCGCCCCAGAGATGCCCAGAGATGACCTCGCAGCAGACACCGAGTGAAGCCTCTCCCAAGAACAGGTCACCAGCTTGACATTGTGGAGGGAGGATTTAGATCTTTCTGGAATCAAAGGAGGTGACAAATATAATAGTGCTTTGGACTGTGCAACCCCCTGAGGATGCCTACACTGAGCCCTTGGGGAACAAGTTCAGTTAGATTCACCACTGTGTCCCCCACAGAACCTCGTCTGGCACCTGGCATCGGGACCCATGAGGGAAAGGGACATTTGGGAAGAGGTGAAACCATGTTTTATCTCCTCAGCTGTCCTGGGGCAGAAGCACCTTTGTTCTGTGGGGCCTCAGAGCAGGGCCAGGCCAGCGTGAGCTGCCTGCGGGGGGCAGGGGGCAGGTTTCCGCTCCTAACGAGGAAGCCCTTCTGCCAGGGACCTTTCGAGATGAGTCCAGGCTGTGGTTCCCAGAGAGTGGACTCCTCTGCCGGCAGCCTTGGGGGACCAGTGGTGGGCGAGGCCCGTCCTCCCCCAACCTGGCCACGAATGACAATCACCACGTTGAGAAACTGAACTCTGAGGGTCTGTCTTTGAAGCCCTTTGGGGGTGTGGCTTAAACCGTGGTCTCTTCATAAATCGAGGTGCCTTAAAACAGGATCCATCCACCAGCAGTTTGGCTGTTCTCCTGAGTCTCACGGGGACAGCCCTCAAACTCCAGGTCCAGGGAGGATCCAGCGCTGGTCCCTGTGCCAGCCGCCTTTCTGGCACTTGGACAAAGCTGTAACTGGCCAGTCTGCTGGGTCCCAGCCCCCCTTAAATTCTGAAACACTACTGGTGGAAGAGAAATGGGTGGGGAAAGGTAAGTCAAATGTATTTGAAGGAAAGCAGCTTTGAAGTCCTGAGGCCATTATGTTAATGGCGTTACTCAATTTCTGGAAGCAATCCTGATTAAATATTCATTGGCTTTGATTATACTGAAATTAGGGCTAAAGCGTGAAGTCAAATTGAGGGGAATAATGGCAGTGTAAATAATGCATGGCCTCTAAATGGAAAACACCAGCTTGTGCAGCCCCCCAGCTACCCCCACACCCTGCTTGTCACTGCGCCATTTGTTTAGAAGGTGATTAGTCCCACCAGCTGGGGGACCCAGAATTGGAAGGATCACAGCATCCTGTGGTCTCGGGGAATTCGGAAGAATTGAAGCAGACACCTTGCAGCAGGGGATTTCCTCCAGGTCTGCAACCGGGAGGCTGGGGAGTCTTGGTGGAAGCCCTGTCACAGAGCCCTGCATTCTCTGAGTGACACAGTCACCGACTCTGAAAATAACAGAACTTCTTGCCTCTGAATTTCCAACCGGGTAATCTTTGAACAGAAAAGAGCAAGTGGGGTGGGGGAGGGGTGCAGCAGGAGGAGGTAGGAATAACCAGGTGAGACTTATTGAGGAAGAGAGACATGCCAACTGAGGACTGTAAAATCAGGATGTGTGCTCTATGAAGGTGTGGGGATCTGAAGAACTGGGCAGGGGTGAGGCTGGTGACTGGGGGCGGGTGGCTGGGCCAGGGGAGAACAGTCAGAGAAGTTCCAGGGGAACTGGCTTAATGGTATCTTATCCTCCTCTGGTCTTCTAATGCCTGGCTCAGGACCTGGCACAGAGTGGAGGCCGATGATGTTGTTAGAAGAAAAGGATGGATGAATGCCTAGGCATGGCACTGAGGAGGGAGGAGGCAACCCTCCCTGCTTCCTAGAGGAAAACTGTCAGAAACACAGAAAGGCCGCTCCTGGAGCCCTTATCACCACACACGTTTCAGTGCCAGGCACTGTGCCAGGCGTCAGGATTACACGAATCATCTCGTCCTTTCTCCCAACAATCTTGTGAGGAAGGTTCGATTATTACTCCCATTGTATGATCAAGAAAAGCAACACTTGCTTCGCACCCACAGCTCGTTAAAGAAGTTATATCGCTAGGCTAGGGAGTGAAGCTAAAAGCCAAACCCATGTTTATTTCTGGAGCCTTTCTTTTTTTAAACCCATCTCAGTGGTTCTGTGTCTCCAGAGATAGGTATTTGTATATAGATCCTCATATCCTCACTCTCTGCCCTCACCCCATCCTCTTTCCCCCACTGTTTTAGGGTTGCTGAGCAGGGGAGTGCACTCACTCGGGCATGGGGTCAGGTGGAATGTTGCATGTACTTTAGCATCTAATGAAGCCTCAAGACCACAGAAGCCTTTGCAGGTGTGAGCCGCCACACCCCAAACCTCTACCTTTTTGTTTATTTTCAATTTAGCAGGCGTTCTAGACCTGGGGATAAAAGTAGGTTAGGGACAGAGTGGGTACCAAGGCAGGGAATAAGAGGTTCTCATGTGCCCAGGGACTGGGGAAGGCTGGCTAGGGCTCTGCAGGCCACAAGTGAGTCAGAAAGGAAGCAGAGCCAAATCCTGGCAGCCTTAAGGACTCAGAACCTATGTACTTAGAAGTGGGTTTCTGTTTCGCGTTGAAGAACCCAAGGCTGATCTGTGAAGTGACAGAGGAAAGGATGTCGCCAGGCTTATTTTCCTTGGCAGTTCCTCAAGGAAGCTGAGTCGCCTGAGTGCAAAAGATGCAATGAGGGAAGCACGTCTCCCGGGGAGGCACGGGTCCTGGGGATCCCCCTGCGGTTCATGGCCGTCGATGGCAGCCCTGAAGACAGCGTGTCTACACGCGCACATGCCGTCGTGGGATCTGCTTTTGTGGAGCAGATGGGCGCTGTGACAGGGAAAGCAGGCCGGCCAGGAATGCCGGACATCGGCACAGGTGCCGGGTTCTTCCTCCCCTGTGGAGCAGTCTGGTCCAGCCCCTGGGTCAGTCCAGGTTTCTCTCTGTTGAGTGGAGGATGGGGATGGACTGAACATCTTTGCCATGCAAACAGTTTTCAGATATATTCCGTTTCCCAGCAAATACTGGCTGGGCACTTCATGGATGCCCAGCCCCATCCTGGGCCACCGAGGGTCAGGTGGCCTGCTGGGGGATTAAGCAAGAACAGCCAGTTTAGGGTGAGGCGTGGTGCCTTAAGAGAGGACCAGAGAGACCGGGACATGCAAAGAATAGAGTGTAAGAACGTCTGAGGCTGCTCCAACAGTGTGAGCTCTGAAGGCACACGGCCGTGGGTAGAATCCTGCCTAGATTTTCCTGTACCAGCTCAGTGACCATCGACAAGTTAATGAGAGTTCTTACCCAATGAGGTTATTGAGAGGATGCAATGAGGCAATCCCGGTGAGAGCCGACACCAGTGCGGGGCACGCAGCCCCTCTCCATAAGCCCCAGCTGTCCCTGAGGGGCGAGAGGGCCTTATCCGAAGCCCTGCACTTCCCTCCTGTCCCGCGGCTCGGCGCAAGGACGGCAGGTGGGGACGTGGGGAGAGAGGAAGCCCGGAGAGGGGGTCGCGAGCCTGTGTCTGACGTCTGTGGCATTCTGGTGCCATAATGTACACCAACCCGTTTGGCTTCCCAAATCACCCCATGGGGTAAGTGGGAGCACCTGACCCATAAGCCGACTGTCGCCAAAGCCCTGGCCCGCCCAGCGTCACAGTCCTCGTAAGGGCTGAGCCAGGATGGGGATCCGGTTCTGCCTACACTGGCAGCAGGGTCGTAGTCGTGTTTGCAAACACAGTGCTCATCCCCCGTATGGTTCTGCGGGGGGTGGCCAGCAGCTCCAGCGCCCAGACGCCTCCCTGCCTCCCACGCGGCTCCCTGTGGGTGGCTTGACAGACAGTGTTACCTGCAGGTCCCAGCGGGAGGCTGGGATGGCAGACTCCCAGCGCCCCCCACCACGCCGCCCCCAGCATCCGCGCTGGGATCTGTCAGTGCCTCTGTAGAGCTCACGACTAAGCCGGTGCCGGCTCGGTTCTGTGGCCTCACTCGTCCTGAAATTGCGTTCTTTGCCATCAGGTGCTGCTGAACTTGGGGCTGGGTCTCTCCCCCCCCCCACCTCCTCTCTTCTTTCCTCCACTTAGACTTTTAGTGCGAGGAGGGGAAAGTCTGATTTTTTAAAAAAATCTCTAGAAACAACTTGTTTTTACAATAAAACTTCAGATTCTCCTAAAAATTCACAGAAGGGAGAAATTGGCTCTGATGAGACAAGGGTCAGAGAAAGTTTCCTGAAGGAGCGAAGAGCCACGTTCAGCAGGTGGGGGGATCAGGCCGAGCAGAGGATCAAGGGGACTAGGTCCCGCAAGAGAGAGCGAGTCGAGCAAAAGCCGGCTCGGGGCTCAGAGAGGAAACCCCTCTGCTCGCGGCTTCCAGGCAGGGCTGGAGTTCCAGGAGGAGCACAGGCAAGCGGAGGCGGAGCTGCAGCGCCAGCTCACCTGCGCGGCCAGGGGCAGCGGCCTCCGGCTCTGGTCCAGGGCGATGTGACGATGTGAACGCGCGTGAGCGTGAGGGCGTTTTTACACCGCCGGGCGCCGTGTGAGCTACGGCGGGTCACGGCTGTTGAAGTGTCACTGGGTGGAGCAAGAGGGGCAGCTCAGGGGTCTTCGCCTTCCACTTGTCCCCCACGTGGCTCTCAACTCCAGGCAGGCCTGCCCTCCGTGAGCAAAACATTCCCGTGCTCCACGTTCGGCCTTTGCCTGTGGCGTCGCTCCCACCTGCTGTGCCTTCTGCCTCCTGCCTGCCTCGCCGGATGCTCCCCCTTTCTTAGGGCCCCCACTCCTGCTCACGCGAATCCTCTGCCACACACGGGCACTCCAGCTGCGGGCAGTCGACTGAGCTGTGCAAAGTGCAAACCTGAATTTTAGACTTGGTAGCCAGGGATGTGAGTATCTCATTCGTAAAAATGTCCACGCTGGTTCCGTACTGAATGGCTTTTTAGGTGCTCGGATGGAACGATGTCCATGACTTCCACCTGTTTCTTTTGCTTTTCTAATGTGGCTCTGAGAGAATTCAAACTTACGGACGAGACTACCACTTGTGGTATAAGTCCTATTTCTATATTTAGTCCCAGCCTGGCTTTAACCTCTTTGCTTGTTCTCCGACCTGAATGGAATCGATTTTAACTCTTGATGAGGTTCAAAGATACTTTGTTTATTTATTGCCCTGTTGTATTTTATGTGTATGGCATGATGCCATTCCTTACATGTGACTTGCCACTAATTGTCTGTGTGGCCCTCAGCGAAAGCAGCACCCCCCTCTGGCAGCTTTTTCACCTGGAAAAGTCCAGCTTGAACTCACTGATCTCTAACGGTCCTTCTTTCTCTGACATCAGAATACGCATGAATGATTTCTGAACTTTCCCCTGTTCTAATGTGGACACTTGGGACAGTTGCCCCTTCTTGGCCACCATTTTTGCATCATTATGTAAATGAGCTGAGGCTCTCTGTATGCCCCCATCCCCTTTATTCAGAGTCAAAGGAGGCTGGGGCCCTGCCCACTCCATTCATTCAAGGAGCATGAAGACACTCAGGGAGTGTCATTTTGCAGACACTCCCTGAGCATCAGGCCTGGACCAGGGGTTGGCTCCATGGCACACGGACAGACCCACTGCCCCCTTGCCCTTGAGGTGCTGACAGTATGATGGGAACACCCGGAGTGACAGCAGAGAGCTGTAACAGTGCAGCCGCAGGGCATGTATGTGGGGGCGGGGAGCCGCAGGGGTTTCTGGACCAGGTGTTGCCTCCACGCCAGGAGTGACCTTCACGAAAGAACAATCTGGTCAGCTCCCCTACCCCTCAACCCACAGGCAGCCTCACTCCAACACAAATGTTTGTCTTTAAATAAAGACAAAATGTATCCACACGGTGTAACAGAGTCCTTTATCAGGCAGCTATGTCCATTTCCTGGCTGCCCTCTTCTCTGGAGATTGCCCCAGTCCTAGTACCTGAGAAAAAGCTGTTAGAAGAAGGAAAGAAGAGGAAAAAGGAACGGAGGGAGGAGTCACTCGGGATCCAGGCGACTGGGATGGCCCTCCTGGATGCGGCATCCTTCTCGCTTGGTCTGGTGTTGCAGCTACCTGGGCCCAGGTCCTTTTCCTGTTGGTACACATTGCCAGCTTCCCTGGAACAAAGACTCCAGACCAGGTGGCAGAGCCCCACCCTTCTGAGGCAGGATCCTAGCTTGATGTCACAGATCCCAGTGGACCCCAGTGGTCCACTGCCTGATGGGACAAAGCTGAGCCTGAGGCTCAAAAGCAGAAACTTCATCCTGACCCTAGTCCCTCCCATTCCTGCCCCTGTGTCCCCACCGATGCACAGACACTCCCTCCCCTTGTGTCTCCATCTTCAACAGCGCACAGTGATGCCTTTAACATCTCTCACTTGGATCTCTAATGCTCTTCCTGGACCTGCAGGGCCCCTTGGATCAGACCACCCCCCACCCTAGGACCTCCTTCTTCCCTTTGGTCCAAAGCTGAAATGTCTTCCCTAATCCCAGGAATGCTCTTTGTGTCATCTTCTGTGTAAAGAGCTGGCAGCTTCCTGGCAGTGTTCCGGTCTCTCCTGCAGTGTGAGCAGAGGGAACAGGTGTCGTCTTCTAATAAGGGGGGAATCTGGGTCCCTGGAGGCCACGGGCTCCTCAACACCATAGTCTAATTTCCGAGCTGGTGGAAACTGTATAAAGCTCTCCTCAGTAGCCAGTATTTGAATGGATGGATGTAAAATGAATGAGTGAAACAGGACTGCAGCTAAGCCTTGCAGACAGGAAGGACATGGGTAAGCAATGCAGAGGAAGGCATTCTGGGCCTGGGGTGGTGCACGAAGGCTGAGCACAGGGAGAAGGCCCTAGGGGTGGCAAGAGCATGGGAAGCCAGAGGGAGGGGAAGCCTGAAAGCTTAGGTAGGCCTGAGAGGAGAGAGAGCCACCCACCAGTAGGACCAGCCTGGTGGCGGGGGAGGGGGTTCTCATTCTCATCTCCATCATCTTTTCCCAATGCATGGACTTCCTCTGGACTCCCCGAGCCACCCTCTGAATGCAGTGGCGTGAACGTCTCCCCCATCTCTCCATCTCCCTTCAAATATTTAGGTCTAGGTTTCGGGGATAGAGCAGTGAATAAAATGGCAAAGTTGCTCTCTTTATAAAGCCTATATTCTGGTGTGGTTGGGGGGAATAACTATATCTTCATCAGGGGGTGATAGTGCTATAAGGAAAAAAGAAAGGAAATAGGTGAAATGGGGAGCCACCGCTCTGTTGAGGGTGAATAGGGACGGCTCCCCTGTGAGGTGACGCTTGAGCAGAGACCTTGGGGAAAGCTGCCAGCCATGGTGGAAGGGTCAGCAGGAGCAGGGACCCACAGAGGGAGTGCTGGCCGCAGGTGCTGGGTGAGGGGGCCTGCCACATGCCGGTAACCCACCAACTTAATCATCAGAGACTGTGAGGACAGACAAGGACAGCGAGGCTCAGAGAGGTGATGGAACAGACATAGGGTCACACAGCCACTAATCAGCAGGTCTGGTTTCAACGCCCAATCTGTGGATTTTTCCACTCCAGCCTGACCACCCCCGTCTGAGATCACAGGACCAGACCAGAGAATTTCGGTGGCCCAGGCAGCCTCATTCCACATGCCACCCTCCTCCATCAGGGCTGGGGTGCTGTCAGCCCAGGGCCTGGGGCTGCACAGACTCATCACCACTGCCAGGGCCCTTTCTCCTCCATCTCTCCTCTCCATCAAGCAGTGCTGTTCTGTCCCAAGCCTGACAGTCCCTGGACACGCGTTTAAGTTTTTAATTGAAGCCAATGGCTTGGCAGCTCCCCTGGCCTTTCCTCCGCTCATGCCCTTCTCCTTACTCTCTCCACCTCCCTTTCTCCCTCCCTCCTGGTTTTGCTCTGTGTGCCTTTGCTGCATGTCTCTCGCCTTCTCCACATTCACCTGCTTCTCTGCCTTGCCTCCCTCTGCCTGTATGTCTGTCTCTGTCTCTCTGGGGGTCTCCCGACTGTTTATCATCACCTGACCCGATCCCCATGCCCGACGTTGCCCTGCCCCCTCTTTGTTGGTCCCCTACCCATGAATTTCAACCACTCTCTTCCCCCTGCCTCCCAGTGTGCTGGGAGAGCTATGCCCAGTGTGAGTGTGTGTATACACATACACACACACGGGCCTGCCAACCAAATCCCTCCATCTTTGTGGAAGGGTCTCTATGACCACACAGAGCAGAGTCACTCAGGATGGCCTTGGCGCAGAGCTGGTACTGACTTGGCCCTCAGCACTGGATCCCCTCACTGTATGGCTAGATGAGGACACTGAGACCTAGAAAGGAAAGGTGGCTCCACCAAGGTCAGACACCCACTCAGCGGCAGAGCTCTGGTGTCCCTAGAGGCCATCCCCACCATACCTGCAAGTCCCCACCCATGTCGGAGCTCCACGGGGGCTCTCTACACAGCGGGGAGTAAGTCCTATTAGTTTTCCACTCCTGGTGATAGAAGGTTAACTCTCCTGTCACATGCAGCCCACAGCACCTCGTTCTGACAAGGTTGGCTGAGAGGGTGGCATTGGGAGCCATGAACTCCTGCAAAGTCACAGGCAGGAATTTCCTGCTGAGGGGTCTGCTCCTCTGCCCTCATTTTAAGGAAGGAAAAAGTGAGGTGCAAAGAATGAATTATAATCACACAGGATAGTAAAAACACCTCTTAAGGTTTCCAGGGCTCCACAGTTCATAACAGAACAATGGTACCAAGCCCTGTGGACTCTTTAAAAATTTTTTTCTTTCGTCAAAATCTAAAAAAATTAGTTTCCTATACTTACAAATTAGATATTTTGTATGAACATCAAGATCCCTAGCATCTCTTGAAAAACTTTCTGAACAGATCACAGACCTCAGGACCTAATTCCTACATGGCAAGGACTGGCAGTTGCTGAGGAGGGCTCAGTGCGCCTTGGTCCCCCCATCCCCTCACATAACTCTGCTTCAGTTATTTACGAGCATGCCATGAACTCCTTGTTTACATGGTCTTCACATAGGTTAGGCTGGGCGGTAGGAGAGGAACCCGGCCCCCTGTTTCTGTGCTTTCCACCATGCCCTTTCTCTTTCTACGCAGAGACTGTTCAGGACGGCTGGGTTGCTTCCACCCCAGTTAGATTTCCTCTGGTTTAACACTGAGGCATTTTTCCTTAGAATCTGTCACTTCCTTATTTTTAGCTGATACATTCCCAAAGTTCCTTTTCTAGGAGGTGTTTTAGGAAGAAAAAATCTCTATTCCTGAATCAACTCCAGCGTGTGATGGCCTTTGGGCCACTATGCATGAGCTAAGATGAACTTTGCCTTTCCATGACGTTAGGTATAAGTGGTACTTAAATCAAGGTACTTGTGCCCTCCTTCCTCCAGGCCCAGTGGAGAGCCAAGTAAGCAGGGTTCTTGTGGTATCAGTCACTTACATTACAATCCAAGACTAAGGGACATCTCAGTGGAATGTCTAAGTCCAAGGTCAGCCTCCGTGTCAGCGGAGCCTGAGGTCAGAACTCAGCCTCAGGCAGCCATAGGGCTCTGGCTGGGCTGTGGATGGGGCGTGTTTCTATTCTCAGGCTCCATCTTCCTTTCTTCTCCCTCCTGCTTTGCACAACTCAGTAACAAAAGCCTCCAGGCAGGCCTCCGCTAAATCAGAACCCCGGACCTTGTCTTGGCACAAAGCAGAAGCCACCCTCTTAAGGACCACAGTGGGGTTAGCAAACACATGGCGGCCATCAGCACGGGCTGGACACAACCCCCGAGTCTTCGGCTGCAGTCACAGTGGCACTCCTTCGTTAGGGGGAGGAAAATGTGCCCCCCTCTTCCTAATCCCTTTCAGGGTACAGAGGCTGGGTTCCCAGAGGTGCCCTCGTGGTCTAGGCAGGCAGACTCCGGGTGCCTACCGAGCCAGAGAAATCGTTTTCCTCCAGGCACCTTTCCTGGGGCATTGTTAGAATGTCATATGACCGCCCATGAGTGCTTCCTTATTTGATTTTCAAAACGTTGCCTTAAAACTGGAAAAATGGCCTAACCTGTCTTCTTCATTCATTCCCCCCATGTAGCAAAGTAGAAACTGCGTGCAGGAGGGTTTGGGTAAAGCAGCTTGTGAACTGGTACGTAATTACATAGTTAATGCTCCCTGGCTCCTCAACAAGCTCTGACCTCGCCTTGGGATCAGTGGTTCAAGCCCTGACAACTCAGGGTTTTTACCTGGTGATAAAACCCAATGACCTGGAATTAGAAAGCACCTCAAGGACAGCAAATCTAGGCCTCCGCGGAGACCCCTCTGTGAGGCCCAGCCTCATTCACAGCCTCCCCTGAATGAGTGTTGCTGGAAAGAGATTTTTTTTTAACACCTTTTTACGCTCTTCACCTCAGCCCCAATACTTCCTCTTGTCCTGATTCTGAGCCAAGATGAATGGTGGGGAAGAGCTGAGGGTCAACAGTGATTTAGAAGGAGGCCGTGCGGGGTCTGTACGCGTAGGGCGGTAGGAGGTTACGCTCCGAGTCTGAGGGCGACTCCAGTTGAAAGCTGAGGGAGCCAGTGTACAGGTCCTCTGTGTTAGGTTTTTAGAGCGCGCGATGTTCATATCAGAATGAGATTCTGATGGAAATAGGCTTCTCATTTCCTGGAGCAAGTCCTCGGGCGTTGCCTTCACACGATGCCGCTGGGAGCACGGGAGAAAGCGTCTAGAATTGGTCAAGCACGTGGGATGCTTGAATGGAAAGTATTCGCGTCTTCTGTCACAGCTGTCCCCATTCCTACTTCGGAGGCAGGACACTGAAGCTGAGTGATATAGCCATCATCTCACTGAAATGGGAGGCCTGGGCCTTGGACCCGGAGCCCGTGTGTCTACATCCACTGCTCTGAACTTCTGATCTTGGTTTAAAAGCAAATTTGGGGAAGACGACATCCTGCTTTGTGTGGACACAGTTGTTCCTCCCCTCTGTGAAGTGTTTATACCTCCTCAAGCCTTGTCACACGGGTTATCTTGCTGGTCTCCTGGCAGCTCCACTGAATGAAGTAAACAAAGGTCGTGGTCCCATTTCTTATGTGATAAAGTCAAGATTCGTAGGGGTTACAGGACTAGTCTAACTTTGCATGGCTAAACAGGAAAAGGAAATAGCATGCACCATGCTCTTAGCGTAGGCCAGCAGTGCCACACTTACATCATCTCCTGTCAGACCTGCCTATGATAACAACCAGTGAGCCGAACATACTGCTTCTCGCTTCCACAGATGAGAAAACTGAAGGGAACTTTCCCCAAAGACCCAGGAGAAGGAGCTGGCACCAAAGCCTAGACCCTCTGTGTTCAACCCCCACACCCTGGGGCTCACACAACAGAAAGCTCTTTTCTCACTGCTCTAGAATTAAGAAGTCTGAGGTCAAGGGAGTTGGCCAAGCGGTTTCACCAAGGCCTCTCCTTGGCTTGGAGATGGCTGTCTTCTCATTGTGCCACCCCAATGTCTTCCCTCTGCACATGATCTTCTCTCTGCACATGTCCTAATCTCTTCTTCTTATGAGGACACCAAGTCGTATTGGGTTAGGGCCCATTCATATGTCCTCATTTCACCTTAATTCCCCCTTTAAAAACCCTATCCCCAAACATAGTCCCATTCTGAGGTACTAGGAGTTAGAATTTTACTATACAGATTTGTGGGGGACACAGTCCAGCCTATGGCAGCACCCTTCACCCAGGTCTCCTGACCACTAATTTCTTCCCCCATCCCCTAGTTAATCCTATCCCTTGGCAGACTTGCTGGGAGGGAACTCACTCCTCAAGGACCCTCTCTGAGCTGAGAGCTCCTGTCCCTGAGCTTATTGTTTTGGGGTTATCAAGAGCCCTGGCATGAGGAGCCCCAGAAGTGGGGAATGGAAACTGCAAGCTAGGTTTTCAGCCTGGGCTGAGTCCATCAAGGACAGGTCGCCTCTACCCTGAGGCACTGGCTCCTGGGTTGGGGCCGAATCCCCCACAATGCCACCTGGCAGGCAGGAGCATGTGGGGCTCAAGTTCAGTGGCCGTGAGCCAAAAACTCTAGAGAACAGGAAGGGGGATTCAGCTACCTTCGGGGTCACTGGTTTGGAGGGCAGCAGCCTTCCCACATCTCGAGGGTGGTACTTCACACACTGCACACCTCCTAGGTGCCAGCGCTGTCTGTACACGTGGCACACTCATCTTATCTCTTCCTCAAACATGACATCCCCCTGAGAGGCAGGGAGTCCCAGCCCCATTGTCCAGATGTGGAAGGGGAAGCTCAGAGAAGGGATGTGACTTGCCCAAGGCCAGACAGTATTCCAGGGGCTTCAACAAGGAAAGCGTTGGTGCTCGAAACCAGTAATTTCCAAAATTCTCTGGTCATAAGAAGCATCCAGGACACTGGTTTAAAGCATCCAGGGCAGAAGTTTAATACACATATAGAGTCCCAGGCCCCTTGCTGGAGATTCTAATTCAGAGGGAGGCTCAGGAAACTGCCATTCTAATAGGGACACCAGGTGATTCTTACTTACGCAAGTTTGGGGATCAATGGGTTGAAGAAGGGTATCCCCATAGTCATTCCCCCATGCGGGAAAAAGCTCTGCCCCAGCTTGCATTTTTGCCCTTTGTTTAAAGTCAGTTTCCTTTCCCAGCTCATAACCTGTCTCCTGCCTCAACATTTCGGAGATGGGTCTGACAAAACCCCAGAGCCGCCTTGCCAAGGCTCCAGTTAAGAGGTTGCGCCCGCCTGGGGCGGTGCTGGGGAGGTGAGGCTCTCCCCCTCCCCGCTCCCTCCCCACAAGGCGGCCTCACCTTTCAGCTGGTGCCTTTCCGAAATTCCAAAATTCTGATTTTGTTTTGTTGCGTGTCCTTTTGTACAAGTCAGTTGCTAGTAATTATTTTTTCCCAATCGCCTGAGATAGCGCTCATCTATGGACCTATATACCACGAGACACACAGTACATCCCAGAAAAGACAAACAAACATGAACAAAAGGCTCTGTCCTGAGGTGGGCTCAGCTTGCAAGGTAACAGACACCATCTTGCTGATCCCCTTGCAGCCCTTGGAATGGTGCTGCACGTTAATTAGAAATCCAGAGTCCTGGATGGAGGGAAATGACTCTGTGTTCCAATTTAATTTGTTCTCATTTTTTTTTTGACAGGGTCAAAGTTCACCTTCCCCATTTGAATCTGAAAGCAAATTACAGCTGTGTCATTTTTATACGGATGTATCCAGGCTAAAGATCCTTGGCAAACATTTTCTTCTGGGAATCGGTGTGGGTTAATATTCTCTCTCGGTTTTGTTTAGCTCACACCGACCGCAGCCTTAACGATGTGCCAAGAGCTGTGCGAGTTGCTGGGGGTAGACAGAAAGGAGGAGTGACAATGACACAGGCAGGGTGCAGCACACAGGAGGATAACCGTGTGCAGGGGACTTTGAGCCAGGGACGCACGGGGTCTTCTGGCTGGACAGACAGGTGAGGGGGTGCTTAGTGAAGGAGCGATTAGTGAGCGGGGCTTTGGGAGAAATAAGAGCAACCACAGCAGACACGATGCCGAGTGACCAAATCTTGGCAGCAGCCTGCTGAGCACTGTGGACCTACCACCCACTCTAACGCTTACACCCACCTCCGGAGTAGGCCGCGGAAATGCCTGGTGCTCGGGCGTCAAATCCTGATGCATCTACTGGCCAAACCTGTGACTAGGAGCCAGCGATTTAACCTCTCCAGTTCTTCATCTCTTGCTCTGTGCGATGTTGTCACAGGAATGACCCCAAAGGGTAGCTGTGAGAAGGAAAGGAACTCACCTCACCCACACTGGTGAGGACAGAGGCGGGGCGGGAGGGAAGGTGAAGGAGATGGGGAAGGTCAGGTCCTGGAGGGTCCACATCTGCAGCCACCCAGGAAGGTCACCCCCACTGGGGGGCTAAGCAGGCCTTTGAAGGCTGCCCTCTCCCTGACATGGAGAAAGGGCTCAGAACCTATTAGGTGTGACTATTGCCCCACAGCAGTGGTGTCAGAGCTGGAATTGAACCCAGGCCCGTCTGACTCAAAGACCCTTGATCGTAACCTATTGCCAAGATGACCAAAAGTGCTTGAAAGGGCCAGTGTCTAAACACGGGTCTTCTATTCTCTCACGTCCTTTCCCCTGTCTGCGAAAATGTTTCCGTGGAATCAGAAGCCCCGCTCCAAGAAGTCTGATTCAGCCGTCTGGCTGAACCCAGGGTCTCCTCCGGGCCCCCTTCCTCTGTGCTTCCATCAGTCCCACGGCGGTCACCCAGAACTCTCACTCTCTGCTTACGTGTCGTCTCCCCCGTCTCCCCCACTGAGTCCCTGAGAGCCGGGGTCTGGGAGGATCTAAACAGGAGGTGGGAAACCGGCCCGCGTTGGAAGGTTTCTCAAACACAAAGCTTCCCTTCCACAGTAGCAGGTAGGAGATGTATGTGAATAAGCCATGGTGCTGACAGTTGTAAAATATTAATGATTTCGAGAATTGAAAATGCAAATAGCTGTCTGGAACTCTTCCACTTGGCATTAAAGAGAAGGGCTTTGAAAGGACACCGTGGGAAACTCAGGGCTGGAGGAAGGGCCTTGCTAGAAGACGCGGAGACAAATAAGACATTTACCGCCTTGTTATTGCCACATTAGCACCATCCCGAAGCAGGACTCCTTCTTCCCAGGAAGTCAGGTTAATCACGTGGGTGCTTTGTGAGGGCCTAGCGTCAGAGTAGACTCGCACAGCTTGTTCACTGACTTCGGCATGCACATATGGAGCACCTACTGTGTGCCAGCGAGGCGAGGGTGCAAACCCTGCTGCACAGGACCCCACTTTACGCTCTGAGCCGGGAAGAGGGAAGGGGAGAGAGGACTCCCAGTCCGGCACTGAGTCAGCTCAGTCCACAGCTGGGCTGTGATCAGGGCTCTGAACTGGACCTGAGCGAGGGGTGGTTTGGGGGAAGCTGTCGCCCTGAGATGCTGGCTGTGCGGCCTGGCACTCCCTTGCCTGGGAGCAGCTCACATACCCAGCACCAGCACCCATTCTTATTTAACTCTCCAGGTTGCCGCAGTGCACTCTCCTCAGCCCCCAAACCCCTAAAATGCATTCGCTTACATTTTTTTAAGTGTCGCCTGGTTATGAGACAGTATGTGCCTGGAGAGCAGCCCTGAGACTGCATTCTCAGGGGCTCAGCCCTCACACGCGGGAGACACGTGTGCACGTGTGAGTGAAATGGAACGAGGCTCCCCTGACTGTGCTCTTCTCAGATCCCTGAGTGAAGAGATGGGGGCTGTGACGATGGTCCTGAGGGTGAGTGAGCATTGGTTGTCCTCACTAGCCACGTAGGGAGACGAGGAAGTGCTAGGGGAAGCTGAGTGACATCCGGAAGGCAGCTGGCTGAGTGCAAAGGTGGGGAGGCGGGAGAGGTCTGAGGGATGGGCACCGACAGGTCTCACAGCGGCAACCCCCCAGCGTGGTCACCCCCACCATGCGGTCCCCGCACTGTGTCGCTGGTACTGAGCAGGCCCCACATCCCAGTGCTGTCAGGCTGGGCCCAGCACTGCCCGGTCAGAGCTCCTGAGGCATGTCCGTCCACTGCCAACCGACACTTCTTTCTGATGTGGTGGCATGTCAGGCGGTCAAGAACCGTGTCCTGGGTGGGCCCCAGTCTCTATGTTGACTTCGCCAGTTTTCCATCCGCTATCACTCTGTGCTGATAGACTAACTCTCAAAAGATAGACTTTTCTCTCTTTTTCTCAGAAATTGGGAGGTATCTCCTCGTCACTCCAGTGTCCCCAAGAGGTTCTCCTGGGACTTGACAGGACATTTATTTTGGGGGCTGTGTGTCCACCCTGGGTCATTCTCAGCCCTTTTCTGCTTCCTTCTGGCTCTTTGCTGTGATCTGGGTGTATGAGGCTATGAGGACAGGAAGCTCCGGATGAGTGGGGCACCGAGCTGTAAGGGAAAGAGCGTAGGGTTTTGGAATCAGAACCACCCGGTTTGATCCCGGCACAGCTGCCCACTACCTGTGGAGTCTGTAGGACCCGCATCAGAATACCTGCCACTGGGAGGCTGCCAGGATGGGCTGAGATTAGATGTGCCTGTGCAGATCGGACGTTCAGCTACAGTGGTTTTTCCTCCTTCCTCGTCTGCCTTCCCAGGAACCTGGTTCGGTATCCTGGCTTTCAGATATTCAGGATGCGCTATGCCCACCATCGCAAATGTATTTATCCTCGTCTGTCATCCTTTGGAGAGTGACTGTTT
This sequence comes from Cynopterus sphinx, assembly GCA_030015415.1. NCBI lineage: Eukaryota > Metazoa > Chordata > Mammalia > Chiroptera > Pteropodidae > Cynopterus > Cynopterus sphinx. The sequence goes on from CM057387.1 coordinate 98,913,548, forward strand.
TCCTGCTCCTCATGCATGTGGCTTCCATTTCCATTATAAATCTGATCCGTTTGCTCTAAGCTTTGTAAGTTCCTGGAGATGCTGTGCGTCTATCATCTTAGTAACTCTGGCCCCAGGAAGGGACAGTGTCTGTGAGAAATTATCTGCTTGATGTGTGTATCTTACCGTGTCCATCGCACCCACCTCTACACACACATACGGCCTCTCCTTGTTGTTCATGACCAACGTGGTCTAATCAGAGCCATCCCAAGTCAGCTCCTGGGTCTTCCAAACCTCCTGGATCACAGTATTTTAGACGTGAAGGGGGCTGGGAGACCACCCAGCCCTGTCCCTTCTTACTACAGATTGGTATAGTACGAAGACCGAGACCCAGAGAGCAGAGGGCCTGGCCCAAGCCCACATTGGGCCAGTGGTTCTCAATTACGACTGCACGTTAGAAGAAAAACTTGCTTGAGCCCCTCCCCAGAATCTTGGCTGGGGCTGGGGGCGGGGGTAGATTTGGGCATCAGGATTTCTAAAAACCTCCCCAGTGGCTTCTAATCTGAAGCCAGGGCTGAGAACCAGAGAATAAAATGTGTCTCTTGCCAGCGTTTTACCCTCACGTACCTGGAGAAAAGTATCAAGTAGTTATTCCTAGGGGGCCGTTTCTGAGGGGGATGGGCTTGTCCCAAGATGAGCATCGCCTTCTGCAGACAGGGACCACCTGAACCGTTATTAGTAGTCAGTACTTATTTTATTTCACAAATGCATTTTTATACAAGATTTGCACGATGCCAGAAACTGCTCTAAGTGCTTTACAAATACCAGCTCACTAACTCTCCAGACCATGACTCTGAGATGGTCCACTATGATCCCCATTTTGCAGATGAGACGACTGAGGCACAGAGATGTGAAGTAACTTGCCTAAAATCACAGGCCCAAAGGATGGTGGAGCCGCTGCTCTTGTGCCCACATCCCTGCTTAGAACCTTGTACTAGGTCATCTCTCCCGTCCTCGGCCCACACGTATGTGTGTGTGTGTGTGTGCGTGTGTGTGTGTGTGTGTGTGTGAGCACACTCAGGCCCCAGGGCCTTTCTAGATGAAAGGGATCTGCCCTTCCTGCATGAGAAGGTGGGACTGAAGCCTTTGGAATCAGTAATCCCAGAGGCTACCTTCATGAAGAACCTATGACTTACAGACCTTCCCTCACTTCGTCTCTGATGAAACCAGGGTTCAACAACCATCTCGATCCCACAGCTTCAAGCCCAGGTCTGCCTGACTCCAATCCCCCGTGCCCTAGGTACAGTCCAAGGCTGAACTTGTATGAAGAGTCCAGGTTTAGCCGAGAAGCCTTATTTTAGGAGCATACAGCACCACTCTGTAAAGACACCCTCCGGATATAAGTTCTTGTAAGTTTTTATTCAACCCTAGTCACGAAGCCATGAGAACAGTAGGGGTATATAATTTCTAACTCAAGTTAGCAGGGGTTTATTTCTTTCTTTCACAAGCTACAGAAATATCAGTTATGGAAATAGATGCAAGTAGGTCTTGGTTCGTGCCCCACACCACAGAAGCTCACCTTCCCTTATGCAGACCAAAGCCTACCAAGAGGCCTTGCTCCTCCAGGGGACTGTCTGGCTAATGGGATATTGACGCCTGCCCAGCTAGACACTAAAGCTCCTTTCACCAAGGACCCGATGAGTCCAGTTTTCAAGTAGCATGCTTCGAGCGTTAGCCCCTGCTGTGGGCTCTGTTCCATCCTTTGGTCTGCCTGCCATAAGCCCAGCGACGCTGCTTTGGTAGAGAATTTAGTGCCCAGGGTAGAGAAGTTACCCAAGAACTGATCACATTTTTCTGATCTAACAGGGGAAAATCCGATCACTGTGACACCTTGGTCAAGTCACTTCCTCTCTTGATACTTTGGCTATAAAGTGGAAGAGATTAATTAGACCGGTCAGCCCTGATAACCTCTGTTCTGTGAACTCCTGTGTGGCATTAGGCAGCGTCCTTAACTTCTCTGATCTTTGTGGTGGTGGAAACATCCTCACTGGGACAGACAGGAATTGCTGCAGGGAGGCCTGACATTAAGTGCAGGGGAATGCTTGTTAATCCACTTACAATGGTCTATGTTCTTAGATCCGTTCTCCAGGCCCGCTGCCTGCCAGGTGGTTTCCTTGCAGAGTCGGATCTTCTTGATGCCATCTTTTTGTTTCGGCTCCATTGATGCGGCTGCTCCAGCACAACTGTTTTGATATGGGGACATTTGACACAGCTGAGAAAACAAACCATTATACCTTCAGCTTTTTAAAAACGAAACCAAACGATGTGCCAAGGAGACATTTCAGGCTACCTCCCCTCATCCCAGGACTTTCTCCATCCCTGACTTCCTCTTCTGGCAAAGGGGTTCAGGGAGGGGAGCGATGGGAGAGGCTGGGCTCAGGGGTGGGCTCCAGGTCCAGGCTGGTGATGAGGGAGGCAGGGCCAGTAAGGGATTGGTGGGACTGAAGGACAGTGAAGGTCAGACATGCATGGGTATGGGGGGCTCTGTTTCACAGAGTACCTGGTAATTTTCAAAAGCAATTTTACATTTAGACACAGCCATTTCCACACTCTTGCATCAAAACAACCACATGAAAATGCCCTTCTCTGTCTCAGATGAAGGAAATAAATGCCAAAGAGGTGAACAAGACAGGGCTTCTGCCCCCCCAAATGCTCAGAGTCACCAGAGGAGAAAGGCGAAGATGGAAAGAAAAACAAATTACTATTATACTGCTGGGCAATTGCTGTCAAAGCAGAAGAGGTTGGGAGAGAGGAGAGCAGAGCAGAGCAGAGCAGAGGGTCTGACTCTGCCTGAGGGGGGAGCGAGGGGTGAGACTTCGAAGGAGAGGAGGATGGCCTGGAGCTCTATGAATATCTGTTGAATGACTAAGAATAGCAAATGTTAATAGAGGGTTTACCATGTGATGAGCACTGTTATGAGAGCTTCATTTTAATTCATTAATTCTCACAACTACCCAGTAATGTGAACTTTGTTATTATTCCCATTTTATGGATGCGGGGCTGGATATACCCAGAGATCCAGTGGCTTTCTCAGGACTACACAGCTAGAAGGGAGTGGCAGAGCTAGAACTGGAATCGGGCAGTAACACCTGAGGGCTTGCTGAGGGTGACACCCCAAAGAGGGCAATCTAATCACTAGAAGGATTGGATTTATGTTCCTGGGATGCAGCTGGTTGCCTCAGGTTTTCCCTGTGAGGGAGGGAATGGAGCCTCAGCAGGGAGGCAGAGGGTTCACGGGCTTTAATATTCATTGGGCTGGGGTCCACTCTGTTCTCACAGCTCACGGCTGATGTGACCTTGGACAATTTGCTGACATCAACCACTTCTTTAGTCTCATTCCTTTGGCCCTCCCCGGCACACATCACTCAATACCTGCTGGCTGTACTCATCGACTTGATAAATATGCAGTCAGCATGTGTACCTGCCAGGTGCCGCGCTGGGCCTGGGTTCACAGCAGTTAATAAGACAAAGGTCCCGTCACCATGCAGCTGTGGGAAGAGACCCAAGGGGTAAGGAGCCAGCCTCACGGGACCGAGGGGATCGTCCAGAGGCCAGAGAAACTAGAAGGAACCAGGCGTGAGGAGGCAGTCTGAGCAGGTGAGGGGGAGTAAGAGATGCGGGTGGGGAGTGAGCAGGGAACACGCAGGCCAGGGGGAGAAGCCTGGAATTGCTTCTAGTGAACTGTCAGACCGGAAGCAGGTGAGGGAGCTTGGTACCTGAGAGTGGATAAAGCAAAAGAGAGGCAGGGCCGGCTGTCATAGTTCAGACAACACGTGGCCTGGGGGCGGGGGGATCAGCTAAGGCAGCAGCAGCAGAACTATCTCCCTACTGAGCACCAAAGTGCCTCTGAACTGTCAAGTCATGAGTATACGGGAGTTTGTAATAATTACTTTTATTTCTTCTCATTACTGACCCTTCCCTGCCTGCCTCGGCTGTCTTCCATAGTTCGGTGAAGCGTGGGCTGGTTCATTTCCTCCCACCCCAGAATAATCCAGCTTCCCTGGCTCCTCCGAAGATGTTGTGTTGAGAGAGAGAGAAAGAGAGAGAGAAAAAATTACACTCTTTAATAGAAATACTTTTCCTTCATTAAATGAAATCTCCAAAGCCCAGTAGCATTTTCGGTGCTTATATAAAGATGCCAGTGGGGATTTGAGATTGAAAGTGGTATTTTTATACAAGTCAATGACGATCTCAACAGGAAAGAAAGAACACTCTTCACATCGAAATTCCTCCAGCATCGGGCAAGGCTGATCTGGGGCTCGGGGCCTGGATCACATTACTCCCAGCCCTACCAGGAAACTTTTCCTGAAGTACTTCGTAAATATTGGCTCTCTGTTTGGGGAAATTGTATTAATAGTGTCTTCCCAATACCGCAGATCATTCATCTTGCACTTCTGTTTGCACGTCACCTCCCGTAACTTTGCACATAACCTCCAGAATCTGTAGGAGGTCGAGTCAGAGGAGGGTGCGTGCCTGTGCCCACACGCACGTACTCATAGTCCGGCACCTTTTATCTGATATAGCTGGAGAGTAAACTGTGTCCCTTGGAGGCATCAGAAGAAAGACCGGTCTCAGGAGATAGAAAAACTGGGTTCAAATTCTTGTTCTCACTTTTGCTAGGTAAGTTGCATTGGCCCTGGGCCATGCACTTAACCTCAGATGTCTAATCTATGATATGAAGGAAACAATGCACACTTCTCCCTAGGCCTGGCGAGATCTGGATCTTAATGTGTGCAAAGTGCTTGGCACATAGTAACTGCCCCAAACCCATTCCTTTTTAAACACCACTCACCTGTCGTATGATAACCCATGCACTAGAGTCACCAATTTTATAGCAACCATTCGGTTACCTACTGCTAAGTAGTAACCTCCCCCAACCCCAAGTTTGGTGCTTACAATAATGAATATCTTGTATTTCGCAGAGAATCTGCAGTCTGACGGCTCCTTTCTGCTCCATGCAGTCTGGGCCTTCAGCTGGGGGTGACTCCAGCAGCTTATTTTACAGATGGGGAAACAGAAGTGGGAGCAGGCGCACAGGAAAGGGGCCCTCTGGAGCTACACAGCAAGTGAAGGAACAGATCTTTTGTGAGCACCACCACTATGCCAGGTCTTGTGAGGGGAGAAAAAACTGTAAGGCAGGACCTTAAAAACAAACGAACCAACAAACAAAAACTAAAAGGCACTAACTTTTGAGTTGGTGAGATCCCCGGGGGGGCAATAGAGCCACTGGAGGGATTGAATTTATGTTCCTCAACAGCTGGTTGCTTTGACCCCTCAGTGACACCAGGCTCTGGAGTCTGGTGGATCTGGGCCTTACTCACCTTTATCTCAGCTCCCTATACTGAGACAGCAACTCCCTCCTCATTCGGAGTTGATGGAGACTGCACCTAGCAGCTAGCAGATGCTCAGCAAATAGCATCTATTAAAAGAAAGATTAGTCCTCGGTCTGCCTCGGAGCATCCCAGTGCCTGCCCCGTCAGCCTCCATTGCCAGGAAGGCAGGAGAGGGCTCTCTCTGTGACTCGCAGGCAGGCTGAACTCTCCCCTTTCACTGTGGAAAAATCCATTACGGAGAAGTCATTTGTCAAAGCCAACTGTTTAGCTGCTTTAATTTACATATTTATCAGGTTTGATTAGAATGTATTGTCTTCGACTTTCATCCCAGCTTTCACCTCTTCTTGCCCTCTTTTCCTGAGGAAACTGTTTTTGTTGTCCTTGTTGTAAAAGGGCATGGCGTAATTCAGTTTGCATTTGCTGAGCCTGAAACTGAACCTGGGGAGGACTTTCTGGAGGCGGGGAGAGAGGCATTCAAAAGGCACAGCACAAGTTAGGGGAAGCCTGGGCACTCTGTCCTAGCCTGAGTACATTCCACCAAAGGGCAGCAAATACTCCACAACTGCTCCACGAGAATTTATGGAGCACTGTCTGTGTGTGAGGCACTGGAAATACAAGGAAAAAGAGACACAAAGTTAATGGCTCTGGTGTCGTTTAGAGTCCAGTTTCTGCATCTGTAGGAAGAGGGAGTTGGACCAAGTGACCTGTAAGTTGTCATTTTTGAACCCATCAGATCTTCTGCATTGACCTGATGCATTATCTCATTAATTCTTACAAGATCCCAGTGAGGTTGATATCATTATCCTCGTGTTGCAGATGAGGACATGAACAATCTCCGAGCTCAAGGTCATGCATGTCAGGACTTGGATTTAACCCTCCTTCTGTCTGACTCTGGAATTCAAGTTCATAACCGCAAAGGCAGACTAGATCTTTCTTCTCCCTAGTCTTCGAACTCCTGGATGACAGGGACAGTGTCTCATTCCTCTCCATGCCCTCAGGGACCAGCCCAAAGTTTGGCCTATGGTCAGTGTTAGAAAATATGTATTGAATTGAATTGAGGAAAAAAAAAAACTCCTTCCTCCCTGACCTCTTGTCTTTTAGGCCTCAGATATTCCCTGCTCTTTTCCGCTGTCTCAGCACGCTGTCTCAGTGCGTGCTGCCTCCATCCCCCTTCAGGACCAATTCCCCCAGCTCCCAGGAGTGTTGGTGGCTGGCAGCTCACAGCTGAGTTCTTCCCTGGAAATTGCACTCAGCCCAAGGAAGGGCCTTGCCCAAGGTTATTGCTCCTGCCCTGGGGGCAGCCCATAACCAGTATCGAGACAGTTCAGGGCATAGAACCAGCTCCATTGCCTCCTGGGACGACTAGGAAGGGCCCCTCTTGCCTAGGGTTCTCCCACAGGATTGATTAAAGTTACTGTGGAGACTGTCTCGATCCTGCTTAACTTGGACCTCTTGGCTCAAAGCCTTCTCATAAAGTTGCTGTCAGCTGTCACCCAGGGCTGTAATCATCCAAGCTCACTAATGTGGTTTGGGCTGGCCTCAGTCCTCTTGGCTGTTGTCTAGATTCTTCACCAGGTGGGCCTCTCCATAGGCTACCTGAGTGTCCTCTTGTCATGGCAGCTGGATTCCCCCAGAGTGAGTGATTTGAGAGAGAGAGAGAGAGAGAGAGAGAGAGAGAGAGAGAGAGAGAAACAACCACCACAGAAGCCACAGTCCTTTTATAGTCTAATCTCTAAGGTGATAACCTACTACTTCTAGAGGATTCTTTTTGTAAGAGCAAGTCGCTATGTCCAGCCCACACTGAAGGAGAGGGAAGTTCAGCTCCACTTCTTAAAGGGAGGAGAGGAACAAAGAATTTGTGGGTGTATTTTTTAAAGCACCACAAGGACCCTATTTTATCTTCAAGAGATGATTTGACACAGTGGTTGAGAGCATAAGTCTGAGATTCACGAAGGCCTAGGTTTAATCCTGGCTTCCACAGTTGCTGCTTAGGCAGGTTGACACAAGCCATTGAACCTTTCTGTATCTCAATTTTCTAATCTATGAAATACGGGTAAGAATAGTTGACGTTTCACTTTGGGTTGCTGTGAAAATTAAATAAGATCATGTATATAAAGTGCTGGGTGCAAAATAAATACTGAATAACCATTATTTAATTGCTACTGTAGCTGGATAATATCATTGTCCTTAGAGGTTACGGATATCTCCCCTTGGCATAGAGGGTAAAACCACAGAGTCACAGTGCATGGGTGGGGACTCAGGCCTTGCAGGTCTTTAGCTGAGAGAACCAGGGCAAGTCATTTAATGTCTCTTACCCTTCGTTTTCTGTAAAAAAAAAAAAAAGAAAGAAAGAAAGAAAAGATAGTAATACCTAGTTCCTTGCCACGGAGTAGGTGTTCAATAAATATTTTAAGAATAAGGACATAGTGGATGACAGAGGGATATAACGACAAAGGTGTGTGTGTGTGGGGGGGGATACTGCACAAGCACATTTGATTTCAAACACCTTCTGTTAGCTGGGGAGCCTGGTATGGCTGTTCTGTTCCACTTGAATGTGCCCTTGAGCAACATCCTCCATGAATTTCCAGGTTTATCATCCCTTATGGGTTGTTCTTGGTCTTGATCATTCAGCCTCTGTTTCACCCTGACTTTGTTCAAGTATACTTCTTTCATCCTCCCTGCTGCCCCCACCAAGGATATGTTTAATTGGCTTTGCACAAATCTGGGGATTTAGTGATGGGGGCGGGGGGTCCCATGTCACACTACCTCAGAGCTGCTACATTACCTTAAATTGATTTTGCAAATGAAAGCTAAAAGCTAAGCCAAGGCAACCCATCCATTTTGCCTAAAGATGATTATAATGCTCTTTTACAGCCTCCTAAATGACAAAGCAGTTTGTTACCTGCCTGCGTCAACATTTGCTTATATTAGCACCCAAGATGCTCGATTTTTATTAGCCCCACATTATCATTTTATGAAGATGCAGGGGCTCAGTAAAATTAGTGTGCAAATAGAATGCCCGTTTTGCATTTTCCTGTGGTCAGCAGAAATGGTGAAGGCAATTGAGTTGATACTGGGTTAGAGGAGACATCCATAAAGGTAGCCTCCACTGAGGGCCCAGTAATCCCATTTATCATTTCTGGACTGCCGAGAGAGATGGGGTCAATGTTAGACGGTATTTTTTAAAAGGGCTTGCTGGCTTTTTTTTTTTTTTTTTTTGTAATGAAAAAGCAATATAAATACTTAAACAGTAGTTCAACTTTCACCAGAATTAAGGGAGGAAACAAAACTCTTTTGCATGTGTTATAGACGGAAATGCAGTGGATGTAGAATCTTATGTTGTTGTCGGATCCCGGAGGAGACAGACAGGACAGTGAAAGAGGAACTGGGCCGGGAGCTGGGACTTGACAGGACCACTGCTAGCGGCTGACACTGTCTGTGCGCCTCAGTCCCCTCACCCGTAAAATGAGGTTAACTCTGTCTACCTCACAGAGGCACGATGGAGAGTAGATAAGACAACAGGAGTGTCAATTTCTTTATAAACCGTGACCTATACAAGCATTTTTTATTTATTAATTCAACAGCCAGTTCTTGAGCACCAACTCAGTGCAGTGACATACACGGTGAAAGTCACAGTTCCTCCTTTAAGGAGCTTATATTCAGTCTCGGAAGTGTTCAGGTGTCTAAGTCCTCTTCTACATCGCAATCTTTTGAGAAGGTGAGTCTTCTCTCTCCCTCTGTTCCTCAGCATACCTAAAATAGAGCTGAGCAAACAGTGAGTCCTCTAAAACATGTTTTGACTCTATTCTACATCTTGCTGCCTTTCAGAGACCTATTGTTGGGGAAGCAGTGACCTCAACTTCTCCTGGTTACGCCAATGGACCAAGCAAGTCACAAGGCTTTCGGACCAGGCTTAATAGAGTATTTTTTGTTCAGTCTGTGACACTAGCGTATCAAAAATTAGGATCATGAACCACATTCAGAATAACCGGATTCTAGCATTTCAGAAGCTGAGATCCTATTCGTTATTGCTAACCGCCCCCCGCCCCCACCAACCCCCAGATCATCCTCTAACAGAGATGGATCACTTTAATTCAGCTTCCCTCGATGTTCATTTCTGAATTCACTTCAAGTCATTGTTCCATTCTGGGTCAATCAGTCCTTCCCTCTGCCCAGGGCTAAGTACCCTCCTCCTGCCCCTTCTTTCTGGGAATGTCACTCATGCCTTTGTCTAATAATATCTTTGCTAAATTTTATTATACAAGTGAGCCTTCTGTAGAGGTCACAAGAGCTTGGGCTCTGATTTTGAGCCACACTTTCCTATTTCTTTACATGTCTAATAATTTTTACTGGATGCTGGATTTTGCGAATTAGACATTGTTGGATGTCTGAACTTTGTCGTTTTTCATTAAAGAGAGTTGGGCTTCATACAGCAGGCACTTAAGTTTCTTTTGTTCAGTTTGATCCATTTGAGATTTATTGGTAACCTTTGTTAGCCTAGAGCAGTTTAGCCCACTAAGGTGTGGCCCGTCTGGGCCCTCAACTGAGTGCCCTGAATGATCAAGGAGGGAATTCTAAATCATGGAAATACGAATGATTCCCAGTCTTGTGTAAGCCCTGAAAACTGTGCAGCTCACAGCTCCCTGATCATTTTTTCATTCTCCCCAACCTATTATCTCTGTGATCAGGAACAAGTTATATAACCTCTCTGAGATTCAGTCTCTGCCTCTATTAAAAAACGAGTATTAATGTGCATGTTTCTGTAAGAATTACACATGTATAAGGTACCTGATACAAAAGGAGCTAAAGAAATGGCAGTTGCTACTCTTCCTAATATAAATACTGCTTTCTTTACTCCATCATTTATTGAATATTTACTATATACTAGGCAATACATAAGCAGGTTTAAGCATTACAACAGCGCTGTGAAGGAGGTGCTATCCACATTTACAGATCAGCAAATTACAACTCAGAATGGTTACGCAACTTGACTAGGGTCACAGTCAGTGGATCTGGGATTTAACTCCTAGGACCTCTCTACATGACTTTAATATTAATATGATCAGTTGTACCAAGGAACAAGTTGTAGTCTCTTAAAATGGGGTAGCCAGGGACATGATTAAACTACTCAGCAATGCTGGGCCTTAACGGTTCTAACCCAACAGCGTAGGAAATAAATAGAAAGCACCCACCCGTTTTCTGCTTCCCTCTCTCTCTCCCATACTCCACATAACTTACACCAGTCTCAGCTTTCCCTGCCGTCCTTAGAAACCTTTCATTTTATCTTACAGATAATCTTCGGGAAGGTGCAGAGCAGAAGGTGGTATTCATCACGGGACGAGTTCACCCAGGGGAAACACCCTCTTCATTTGTGTGCCAAGGTGAGTTGCGGGATCTCGTGGGCTTCCTGTGCTCATCCCCCACATCCAACTGGGGCACCGTGGTGGTCCTTGGGACACTGCGATAACATACAGAATCGTTATCTTTGATGGGAATTCACTTTGCTTCTAAAGAGATTACACTTGGTCTCCACTGAGAATGATTTTCAACAAATATTGACTACATGTATGCATGTGTGAATGAATGGATGGTTGCATAAATGGTAGGTAGGGCTACGTGATGTTCTCTCGAAAGTGCTATGTTCCGGATGAGCCAGACAGGGACATACAGAGTCTCTAGCTTTGTTTTACTTGTTTCCAGTGGTTTACCAAAATAACAAATCTGGCCCCAGACCAACGTGCATGTTAGTAGAAGGGCAGACAGTGAACTGGGGAAGTAAGGACTAGCAATTATCTGTTCACTCATTTATTCGATTATTCCCTTAACAAACCACTTTTGACATACTTATCACGACCAGGGAAGCATGCTTGATATCAGACAGCTAGAGGTAAATGAGACATGATTTCTCTTCTCGAATATATCTCTTTATAATTGCATTTTATTTATTATTAAATATTTAATTTATATAAAATATATTTAGTCAGCAATATATAATGAATATATGCATGTCTACATGTATCAATTAGCAATATAAATATTCAATAAATAATATATAAACAATAATTTAATGAATGCCCAATTTAAGAAGCAGAATACTGTCTATTCCTTTTATTCCTTTGTTCTCATACCTTTGCTCTCACACAAATAACCATCAGCTTGAATTTTGTATTTGTCTTGCTTAACAGACTGCTATACATGTAGGCATTCCTACACAATGTAATTTTTTTGTTCATTTGGCATGGTTTTGAACTTTACAAAAATGGTATCATTCTGTATGCATTAATGCTGGTTTTCACCCAATATCCATGTTGGTGAACATAGCTGTCGTTCACTCGTTTTCATTATGTATTCTGCTCCATGTCTGTCTGTACCTCACCTTACCTGTTTTCCTGAAGACAGACAGATAAGCTGTTTACAGTGTTTTTTCTCACAAACAATGCTGATACCAATGTTCTTATACACGTCACTTTGTGCACATATGCAAACACTTGTCTAGGGTATTTAACCATGGACTGTAATTGCTGGGTCATAAGATATGTGCATTTTCACTTTTCCAGATCTTTTCACTGCCACAGGCAATGTATAAGAGTTCCTACTGCCCCACGTTCTTGCCAGTACCTTTTCATGTTTACCTACCTTGTGGGTGTATTACGTATAAAATATACGGTACTATGTATGTGCCAAGCACCGTTTTAAGCACTTTACGTATTTTATTTATTTATTTATTTTTACTAATTTGATTTATTTTAATTCTATATCATGGGAACTAATATTAACTATATTTTTACATATGAGAAAACTGAAGTTTGGAGAAGGTAAGGAATTTATCTCATTTTAGTCTCAAAATGACCATGAGGTCAAAGGGATATGGGAAAAAAAACAAAACAAAACCCTAGAGGTTATCTAACTTGAGGGAGGTAGCATGCTGCCTGCCGTGGAAGTATCTGGTGATTTGTCATCAGTCGTGGGGTCAAATACTGGCTCTGCTGCTTCCCAGCAGTGTGACTTCAGTTTCCTCAAGTGTGAAGTAAATTAGGATAACAATACCCATCTGAAGGCTGTGAGGAAGCTGGCATGCATGAATATAAACAAACACCCAGTCCTGTTCCCAGCACGCAGCAGGCACGCAACAGATGTCCCCCCCTCCCTCGTGGGAATCTGAGAAGATGAAGCAGGTAATCTGCTCTGCAAACTACAAGGCACTGTGCAGGGAAACATGAGGTTTATTCTCCCGTTCATATTTTTCCAGTGCTGTGACAGGCACGACTGCCTCCCCCTGTGTTTCAGGCAAGGAGACATTCTCAGGGAGAGAAAGTGGTTGCCCAGAGCCAAGCAGCTCAGAAGAGGCACAGCCAGGGGGTCCCAGCTCCGCGCCCCAGTCTCCTTAGCTTACTCCTTGCCGTTCTCACTTCCAGCCTTTTTCCCTCCCAGCGCTGTCCTTGCAGTACCCTTTCCCAGGTCCCTCCTGGTTTTACCAACCCCTTTACTTGCAGCCATCTGTCAGTTACTAAACTTGGCAGCAGACCTGTTCCCCCAGCTGATCAGAGGCAACGAGTTTGTCCTTGTTTGTAGAAAGGCAGTAGCCTTACCATCAATACTTTCCCCTCTGGGAGCTCAAATTCCCGTGCCCACCTCCTGGGTGGTCCGGTGGTCCGTAGACAGAGGGCAGGGCCACTGTCCCCTTTTACAGAGGTGCCCTGAGGCATGGAGGACTTGGTGAATAGAGCTCAGGGGCTCTCTCTGTCGGCCCTGCTTTTCCAGAAAGGAATCGGATGGTGCTGAGTTGATAGTCAGTGCTGTCCTGGAGGCTTTCAAGCAATGTTTACGCTTTGGCAGAGCCTTTTAATGCCTTCCCACTACCTTCTCGAGATAAACTCCAAACTCCTTGGCATGACATTCATAACCCTCCATGATCTGGCTCTTATCAGGTTCTCTGGCCTCTGCCTAATTGTATCTCAGCCCCACACAACTTAATCCCTCAGTGGACAACCTTCTCTCCACCACTGGGCCTTTGCACCTGCTGCTCCTCTGCCTGCGGCTCCTTGCCACTTGGCAAACACCTCTCATCTCCTAAGGCTCGTTTCAGGTGCCCTCTGTGAGACCCCTAGCCCGCTCTCTCGAGCCCTCTGCTTGTGCCTACGCTGTTGGTTGCCTGATGGCCATCTTCATGACCATGATCTGTTTTCCGTTTCAGTTATATTTGTTTCTTCCCACTTAAACCGTGAGCTATTTCAGGCCTAGGGTGGGGCCCTCCAGTGTCATTTCCTAAATCTGAAAAGCAGAGGTTATCTTGTTCATTTCACGGGGCTGTTGTCGGGACACATGCTGTGTCAGCTCTGGGATGCTAAATCCTAGTTCAGAAAGAGGATCCTCAAGGTCACACAGCCAGTAAAGAGCAGAAGGCGGCTTTGATTCTACGTCTCCCAAACCTGTACATGCTTTTTTGCCGCACTCAGGGATGGGAAATGCTAGAAGGCCAAGCTTCGTGTCTGGAGAAACAGCACCTCTGCCCACCCACAACCGATGTGCATTTTACAGGCTCAGAGAAGTAAAGTGGCTTACCCACGGTCACACAGCTCACTCATGACAGACATGGCCTGGGACTCATCTCCTCAATCCTGCCTTCCTCTTTCCCTATCTCTAACTGTCCCTTGAGACATGCAATTCCTCCTTTCTTGAGGCAGCTTAAGTCAGGCATCATTCTCCCACTTTCCCAAAGACAGAAGGAGGCACAGTCTCTTCCAGGGATCTCTCAGTCCCCTGGAGACAGCCAGGACCACAGCCCTACAGGGCTCAGCTGGGCCAAGCTCTCAACTGGGTGCCCTCCCCTGCCCACCTTGCTGTGGGGTGGCAGGAGGGCCCAAGGCCTGGGAGGGTGGCTGAGGTACCTTTGGTTCTGTTAACTTCGTCCCCATTAACTGGCTCAGTGACCTTGAGCGGAAACAGACGTGTGAAGCCTGGTCGTCCCCATCTGTCTGGGACCGAGTTTCTCTCCACAGAGCTGCTGACACACCTGCTGGTGGGAGTACAGTGACGACGTCATCCCAGAGCTCCAGAAGCAGGTGTCATTATGGGAGGCAGAGCTTTGATTTCCTCAAGGCGCTGCTTGTGGTGGGACAGCTGGGCCTCGGCCAGCACTCTGCTGCCACCAACCCCCTTCTGGCCTCTATGAGGCTAAACTATCCTTGCTGGCCAGCTACGACAGGGGGCTCGGTGTCTCCCTATAGCAGTGTGTGTGCGGCATGGGCTCTGGAGCTACAGTGCCTGGGGTTGGATCCTGGCACTAAGCACATTATGACCTTGGGGATGTCCCATAACCTCCCTGTACCTCTGTGCCTTTACCTTGAAAGGGAACTATAATAGGGATCCTGCCTCGTAGGGCTGTTGTCAAGATGAAATGAGCTAAGACTCATAAAGTATTTAGGACAGGATCTAGGGTAGAGTGAGCACTAAATACCCGTTATTAGTAGGGGAGGAGGCGGCACTGGATGAGCACTTTGCAGGTGGCAGGTATGGCTCCTCTAATCTTTGTGGTGAACCCAAAGCCTAGTGTGTGACTTCTGCTCTGTGTGCCTCCCCCACTTCCTCGCCTGCTTCCTGAGGGAGCCGTTAGCTGAGCCTCCTTATCTACGCGCCGGGAAGGTCATGCTGCACGTCCACGGTCTGGCCGGGACTAGACCTGGGCCTTCCTCCTGGCCCAGTGACTGCTCTTGCGTTGAAGCCAACTTCATAATTAAGGTCCTTCATAACCGAATTAGTTATAAACCTACATTTATGGACTGCTACTGTGGGCAAGGCACAGCCCCTCTGCAGGGCTGCATGGGAGATGGACATATCAGAGGCTTTGGACCCGGGCAGGCCTGAGCTGGGATCCGGCCACTTCGCCTCCTGGCTGGGGGACCTTCCGCAAGTCCTCAGTTCTCAGAGCCTCTGTTTCTTCACCTGCAAAATGCGACAGCAGTGTGGTCCTCACGGAGGGTTAAATGAGATCACGTATGTCGGTGCTCAGTGCAGCCTCAGGCACGTGTGGGTACCAGCCATGCCCACTCTCCCCTCTTCTCGCTTTTCCACAGTAGACCTACCGGGTCACTGGGCAGCTCTCAACTCCACTCGTCAGAAAAGCCGAGCGACTCCCTGAACGTCACCTGGAAAGTTAGTGGTGGAGTGAGGACTGGGCCCATGTCTCCTGCCCCCGAGCCTAAGCCCTGCTGTTATGTGCATGGCCTTCCCTCGGGGAGCTCACCCTCAGGTTATCCTGTCGGGGAAGAGGAGGAGGAGGGGAACATACACGCACGCACACGCACACACACACATGTGCCCACAGCCACCAGGACCAGCACAGCCCAATATTTTCTCTCAGTAAAGTGGCGACCTTTGCCCCTTCCTTCCTCCCCTCTCCTGCTCTGCTTTCTCCTCAACTCAGCCCCTCAGCTATTCTCCCTCTTTTCTCTCTCTAGTCCAAATAGCCTCACGTAAGCACAACGCTAGGTCCACTAGGGGTTCTCATGGGGCCTTTCTCTTCTGTAGGCCTCTGTCTTCTCATCTATGAAATGGGCAGAATTGGGGGTGGGAGAAGTTACGCTCTCTGAACTTTGGCCATTCAGTGCCAGACTCCCTACGATTCAGAAATTTGGGTCCATTGGGCTCAGCTGAGGGAAGATGGGCCTGATGCCAGGTCAGCAGAGGGCCTGTCATGGGACCGCCCACTGGACCCAACAGAGATCCCTGACTATCTTACTTCAAGCCTGGGCTCTTCCCATGGCTGTACCCTGCCACTTAGCAGAGACTAGCAACAATAAACCTCACACAGAACTGTCTAGAGAGAAAATCATACAGACGTCCATGCAGATCACTCTGCAAATCAACTCCTGGCTCTTCCCTTCTTGCCTTACTGGAAAGAGCAACACTTGAAGCCAGTAGAACTGGGTCCGAATCCTGTCTAGGTCCCTGTGAGACACTCAGGAGTGATGTCAGCAGGCTGACTTTGTTTCCCTATCTGTAAAATGGAGCCAATGGAACTACAGGTTAATCCAGCTGATGAACATACGGTGCCCATCACTGGTCCATCTTTCTCCATTCGTGTCACTCGTATCTATTGCAGACTTTCCTTGTTCTGGCACTGAGCTAGGCTCCGAAAAAATAGTGGCAAAGAGGTAAACCTGTCCCTGTGCTTCCCAGTGGCTCCTGTGCCCTTGGTGTTCTTCAGCTGGACCAGCCAGTCCGCGTTTCCCTCTCCTGCTTCTCCCTCAGCATCCTCCCAACCCCACACTTGCAGCCAACCCAAGTAACAGCAATGATTAAAACCACACACGTATGCACTTTCTGTGTGCCAGGCGCTTTGCTTGTATTGACTCCCTGAGATCCTCACAGTAAGCTACAGGTAATTCTTCTTCTTTCCTCTGGAACTAAGGAGGAAGCTGGAACTGAGAGGGTGAGGCCAGACAGGTAGTCGAACCCAGATAGTCCAGTTTCAGCATCTTGGCCTTTAGACATGAAGCTCTCCCGTGGAACTGAAGAGCTCTCTGTTAGCAAGCAAGCCCTCTGCTTTCTCCCCTCCCAGCCTTTGTGCAGGAATTCCCCAGCCCAGATCCCCTTCCTAGCCGCCCCTTTGCCCCTTTTGTCTGGCTCATCCCATGCCCCTGCCTGAGCTCCCGCTGAGCTGTCACCTGCAGTTTCACCACAGCAGTTCAGAGTTCACACAGTGGGACTGACTTCCCTGCTCACACCCCTCTAATGCGGGAATGCCAAGCTTAGGATGTGGATCTCGCTGCCAATGTTTGTGGAATGCGCGATAATCAGTTTAGCTAACCCTGTACTTTGCCAAAGTCAGATGAATTCCTGGGGCCAATCTACCAGTGGGCACTTATTAGGCACCCGGGGAGTGTGCCTCCCTGAGCCAAGTACACTGGGAGAAATAACAATATGCAGCTGTGGTTGGCCAGGCGCTATCTGGCGGGGCCGGGCCAAGGCTGGCCCAGGACAGTGACCTCTGCTGCCTGACTTCCCTTTTCATCCTCCTCCTCCAGACTTTAGTCTTCCTGTTGTCCTACTTCCTCCCACCTTCCTCCCACCTTCCTGATTAAATTAGCTCAAAGGAAAAGACCCTGCAAAGTTGTTTAAGAAGGGACAGAGACCGAGCTTAAGAGGGTCGACTGTGCCTCCCCACAGGAGGGAGGTTATTCTCCTCACTGGCAGGGGGAATTCTTCTGCTTTGGGAGAGAGAAATAAAACAGGTGAAATCAGAGGCTGTCAGTGTGGGGTGCATCCTGGAGAATGACTGAGTTCTTTCTCTTACTTTTAAAGATGAGAGTAGGCCCGCAGGCTTTCTACAGGTCACCCAGTAACTGAGCCAAAACTGGAACCCAGGTTCTCTGACTGCTTGCTGGCTTGTTGGCTCATCCAGTTCAGTATCCTCATGCGCAAATTCCATAGTTAGGAAACCTCACAGACCAGGACGCCGACTTCCAAAAGCCATTCTGTTTTCTACTACCTGCATTGTCTTTCAACCTTCGATCTAAGTAAGTTTATTAAAGCACACTGCAATGTCCGGGTGCGGCGCCAGGCAGTTAAAATGCAGGAGTGCTAACCCAGTCACACGGCAGGCTTCTAGATTAGGTGCTATTATCCCTACATCAAGATGAGAAAACCAGTCAGAGAAAGCTGGTAACCTCTGTAGCTAATAACCAGTTTTGATTCAAATACAGGTCCCCACGTTCCCGTTCTTTCTGCTACCTCAGTCCCTGCAAGGCTTTGGGCCCATGGCCAGGGATGGCATTTCCTCTCCACCCTTACTTCCTCCAGCTTTCTCCTATATTCCTCTCTACTTCCATCCTCCACACCAAAAACAAAGTGAAAGGTCTCCTCCCAATTTTCTGATCAATGAGGATGAATTCTGTTGAACTGCATCTGACCTCGAGCCAAGAGCTGAGTCTAAAACCTCTCCCGTCCTGTCCTTGCCCCACCCTCAGTCTGAGAGCTGGAGCTCTGGGTGGCTGCAGCCTCCAGTCTGGCTTTGTTTTCTCTCATCCTTTTATTAGCTGCCTAATTGGCAGCCCAATTAATCTGTTCATCTGTGAAGGAGGATGGATCACAATGAGCTACTCCATTTCTAGAAGCCACTCTCTGAGGCAGCGTGGCCAGACCCTGAGCGCAGCCTGGCTCCTTGATGAAGGGCCGCCCGGGAGCCGGGGTCAATTAGTGGACAGATTAAGCAATTATTACCCCCTAACAAGGGCGCCTGGCATCATTACCCTGCCTGTTTACTGGCAAACTGCAGCTTTAATATGAAGACCAACAAATAAATTAGGGCATCTGGTCCACTGCCGCATCGGCCGAGAAGTAAATGATGTCCAACTGGCTTTCAGCTGTCCATGGATGCTCAGCCTTGGCCTAATGAAAAAAAAAGCCTGAGATATCCTTCACTGGTCACAGAAGCTCTGGAATGTGCTCTGGAGCGGTTTATGATTCCAAGAGCTAAGTGCCTGCTGCTGGGCATGTGGCTTGTTGTTAGTTACCCTGCTACCTTCCTCCTGTCTGTCTGTCAAAACTTACTTATCTTTCAGGGCCCAGCTCAAAGCTTCTTTCTCCTTGAGGCCTTTCCTGCTCTCTCAGCAGGAAAGGCATTCCCCCGTCTGCATTTTGGAAGGGTTTTGTACTCTCCTATTACTTCCTAACATTACAGTCATCTTGTGGAAACGCAGAGCTTCATTCTGCCCATGAAGTTCCCCAACAAAGAAAGAGAAACGTGGAGAAGAGGAGAGAAAAGGCTGGGCTCCTAGCTGTTTGTTTCCCCTTACTCTGCTGTAGGTGATACGCAGGCTGTCACCCGAAAGATACTACGGAGGGGGGTGTCAGGGTCAGATTTGCACTCATGGAAGATTCTTCTGGCCATGGTGATGAGGGCACATTCCAAAGGTGTTTGCTGTCGCCTAGGCTAGATGTGACTGTGGCCTAGAGTAGAAGAAAGGCAGAGGGATAGAGATGAGGGGCAGATTTGCTAGATTCAAAGAAGAGACTTGGGCACTGCCGGACTGTGGGAGGAGAGTCGTGAGAAATTCAACTTTCCTAAATCTGGTGACTTGGAAGCAAGGAGGTGTTGGTGGAAAAAGCAGGAGGAGTCTGGGAGCAGAGGACTGTCAATGTGGGGACAAGAGCAGAGCTGGGGAACACTGGAAAACTTCTCTCCTCTCATGTGACTTGAGCCGAGTTCCTTCTCCTCTCTGCTTCCAGATGTGGCCATCAGTAGCATGAGGGTTTAGATCCCAAAGGTCCCTGACTCCACAGCCATCAGTCCAGTGTCAACATTTAGCTAACTCTGTCCATTAGAGAGAAGCTCTTAATTTATTGTTCGGCTTGTTCTGCCTCTCCCCCATCTGTCTGTCAAAGCACCGTGGGCCCTCAAAGGCGCAGGTCAAATGTTATCTTCTCTTGGAAGCTGACTCTGTGCTCTCCACAGAAAATGCTCTCTCCCTCCTGCCCATGGGCTTCAATGTTCTGTCTCACACTATTTTTTGGAAACAGACATATTTATAAAACTCACTGGATAGCACGTATTCTATAGCCACATATCCACAGTGCCTAACAACATAGACCCAAAATCACTTATTGAGCTCTCATCATTTTTCAGGCTGAGGAAGATGGGCTCCCCCCCTCTTGACACACTTTAACCCAGGTTCTTCTCTTTCCCTAGGGATCATTGATTTCCTCATAAGCCAGCACCCGATTGCCCGTGCCCTACGGGAACACCTGGTCTTCAAGATCGCACCAATGCTCAACCCTGATGGAGTCTACCTGGGCAATTACAGGTGAGAGGTGGGGGAGGACGCTTGAAAGCTGGTGGTCATAAGAAGGTGGATAGAAACAAGAAGAAAAAGGGGGTGTATGTTTGAGGAAAAACATTCAGACTATCCATGAGTTTATTATAGGAAGTTTCACCCTGATGGTTAAGACTGGCCAACGAGCCTTGGCTGTGTCGTGTGCAGCCATCTGAGATCACTCGCTGAGGTTTACTGGGCAGCTTGCTGGGCCAGGAATCAGGAGGCCTAGGATCAGTTTAGGCACCTCCTTCCTGTGTAACCTTGGGGAACTCACTTTCCCTCTGATGCTCAGTTTCTCTTGCATAATGGAGACAGTAATTACTTACCTGACAGGGCACTTGTAAGGATCAAAAGAGATGGTGGGATGAATGTGCTTTGCGGAATATCCCACGGCTGTTGCAATGATTACTGTTTCATCCCTGTGTTTCTTCTTGGAGGTCGTTAATGACGGAGAGTGTCATCCCAGATCACCTGAATGGCATTTCTTTTTGGTTTGGGCATATTAGGTAGCCCTATACTCATTCCTGCACTCATGTCTTGAAGTCTCTTTCTCCTAGCTGCACCATTACGTACAACCTAAACTCCCACTGCTCAGGGGATCATCAACCCAAAGGACATTGAATCCTCTCTGGTGGCCGTATTACCTGTATTAAACACTCAAGACAACTGACTTGCCCCAAGTCATACAGCCGGTGAATGACTGTCTAACTTTACCGCCCAAATTATACAGCTTTATAGCTGATTAGACCCACAGCTCTCAAGAGAACATTCAAACTCCTCAGCTTTGCATGCGAGGCTCGGTATGACCTGGTGCCTGCCTGTCTACCATGCTGCCTCACCTCCCACCCTCCTGCTTCACCTCCCACCTTCCATTCTTAGTGGCTCTAGCCACACTAAGCAAAGCCTAGTTCCCTAGACATGTCCTGTTTATCCCTCACCTTTAGAAAGGCTGCCCTCTGCTCAGACTCTCCTCATTTCTTCTTCATCTCACTCACCCACCTTCACAACTCAGCTTGTTTTCCTTCTTCTGAAAAACATCCCCCAAACACTCACACAGAACTGGTAGCTGCCTTCCCTGAGCTCCCACCAGCCTGATTATTGAACAAATTTTAGCCACTGCACGGACCCCACTGGCCCTCACTTGGGCTACCCCAGGGCTGGGACTGAGCCTTGACAATCTTAGTATATGCCCCGTTACCCAGCAGCAGGGATCGGCACACAGTAGGTGCTCAAAAAGTATTTGATGAACACTAGTGAAGAAAAGCTATGACTTTGCTGATGAAGAAACTGAGGCCCAGAGATGAGATGGGACTTGCCCGAGGTCAGTGGCAGAGATCAGTCCGGAACCCGGACCGTCTTATACCCAGCCAGGTTCATTTTAAACAGGCTTGGTTTACTACTTTCCAAGAGCATGGCAATTGGGTCCAGAGGGGCTTCCTAGTCCCCCTGGGTATGAGTTAGAGAGAGCCCTTGGGATGCATGATGCCTTAATTAAAGACAGTTCAGCTTCCTCTCTTAATTGGCACAAGTGATGGTTCATTAGTGCTGGCAGGCTTTACGGCTTGCTGCAGGCCTGAGAGTAATGCCTTCTCACCTTCCCCAGGCAGATGCACTGTTGGTGATAATGGTGGCAGGAAAACCATTTGATTTATGTTAACATTTCTGTCTAATTACAAGAGCAGCAGTGGCCAGAGAGAGGTCAGTACCGTCTACTTCACACACATTTATGTCATCATCCACTGTCCAGGGATGATGAGTTGGGAAAGAAGTCTGTGACCTTGGCTAAAACCCCTCCCCTCTCTCTGGGTTTCAGGTGGTCAGTTGGGTAGTCATGGGGAAGTAGATGCTTTTTTTTTTTTTCTTATCTCTTTAAGCTCCAGATTTTGTGATTTGGGATTTCAGGATAAAAGAGCTCTAACCCTCAGACACAGTTCTGTACTGAAGTTTAAGCCCTCAAGTTCTCCGAGCGAGAATGTGATTCTCATTATGAGAGTGGGAGAAAACCTCTAACCACAGGCATTAATCCTGTTGCTTAAACAGCTCTAGGTAGCAACAAAGAGCCTATCAATCACAAGAACTCACTACTACAGATTTGGAGAATGTGGAAAATAATAATAAAGACTCAGAATGGAGAGCTTTAAGGTGCCTTAGAGGTCCTTTATGCCAGCCCCTCCCTGAGCCACCCTGCTGCCTACAGCAGTGATTTCCCGTGGCTTGATGGGACTTGCCAAGGCTTTATGGCAGTGGGGTGGGGGAAGAATTCAGAATTTGAGCAGGTTTGGGAAACACAGAGCTAAACAAAGCTAAACCTGTTCTTTTACAATAAGGTTTTTTAGTGTTGGCTATGCTAATAAGCAAGGATCTCAAGAGGGGAAGGTAGCATTCAGTGTTTCCCAAAGTGAAGTGTCAAGAAACCCTTTTCCTATAGAGCTTGTCTCCCTCCTCCCTCCCCCTCCACACCCCTGTCCCCAGTGGTGTTAGGGTTTATAAAACATTGTGGAAAAGGCCACCAAGAATTCTGCATCAAGTACACACTTGTCTCATTTAATCTTCATATCCACTCTGAGAAGGACGGTCTTTGCTAAGGTTCTGCTTGCAAATAATATACATCTTCTCAAATTAGCTTAAGTGCAGGAGGAAAGGTGGGAGGGAGAGAGGCAGGGTGGGAGAGAAGGAAGAAGGAAGCGAGGAAGGAAGGGAAGAAAGGAGGAGGGGGAAGGGAGGGAGGAAGGGAGGAGCAGACTTATAAACAGAGCCAGACCTCATAGGGACTGGTCACATCGCCGCCGGAAACAGGTTTGCACGCAGACACCGAGCCCTGGCTGCCTCTCTCTCATGCTCCCCGACTTTCACTCTCTTAACATCCCCTGGGGATGGGCAGTCTCTTAAGCCTCAGTGAAGTGAAGTAATCGGCCTTAGGTCCTGTGGCCTGTGAAGAACAGGCAAGGATGCAGGTATGTCAGAGCCAGAGCTGGCGAACCTCTCTGCTGCCTCCCACTCCCACGACAGCCTGCGTCAGATAGGCCAGACCCTGAGTGGAAAACGAGTCAGGCTTGCCCTCGAAGCGCTTCCCTCGTCCTCTCCCTCAGCTCCCCCTCCTCCTTCACCTATTTCTCTTTCTTCTACATTAGAGAAACATGGAATTCAGTCTGGGAAGGACAATCAGGAGGGCTGATCATTCAAAGTGTGTATTTAAAAATACATGTATCTATACTCTAGCATTTTATGGCATTTCTAGAAAACTAGACAAGGTACCCTTTAGCATTTAATGCAAAAGGTGGCAGCTATACCAGGATAGATGACACTATGTTAAGGGACAGCAGCATTTACTAACTAGACAGTTGTGTATTCTACCAGACCATGGCTTATGGGAGGGGTATGGGGGTCCCATACTGAAGTTTGTAACAACCAAATCACGCTCTACAGTAGCCACCTATAATAGTTAGAAGATATAACAGTAGATAATAATGATATTACGGCATACAATAAAGACACAGGGCAACTATACACTTTGTGTCCCTTACTACACCTTAATTACACTGGCCTGTTTCCATTTCAGAGCCTCCAATAAGAAGTATGCTCTTTCAGAGCATTCTGTTTTGTCCTTTCATGCCCCAGCCCCCAATCCTGCGTTTGTAGCTGTTTGTTTAATGGCCATCTCCTTCTGTGGACTGTAAACCCCATAAAGTCAGGGCTTTGTCTACCTGCATCCCCAAAGCCAAGGGTGATGCCTGGCCCGGAATGGGCCTTCGATGTATAGTAGTATCTGACTGAATAAATAAACTTAACAGCAGTGTGTAGTGATTTGACCGGGCACAAGCTACAACCCCCAGTGTAGAGCAGCTATCATTTAGGGTCGTCACAACCACAGAGACAGAAAGTAGAATCCTGGTTTCCACGGGCTGGAGTTAATTGTTTAGTGAGTATAGGGTTTCGGTTTTATAAGATGAAAAGCATTTGAAGACGGATGGTGGTGATGGTAGCATGACGTTAAGAATGTCCTTAATACCACTGAACTGGATACCTAAAAATGACTAAGACGGTAAATTTTATGTTATGTGTATTTTACTGCAATAAATAAAAGAAGAATGGTGTGACTACTGATGCCATGTGAGCATCTTCGCAGAGTCCCGGGGTGGATCTGGGGCCTAGAGGTCTTGCGGGATGAATCCTGTCACTTCAGGTATCGCAGAGCCAAGAAGCTGCAGGAGACTCCTAGATGGGAGGCCACTGGGCTGGGGGGTGATGGGCCGAGTCGGCCTGTCATCAGTTGACAATCCTCCATGTCTGGCAGTAGGTGTGGCCATCCTTTTGCACTGCAGCATTTGCTTCCTCTGCCACCTCCTCCTCCCCATCACTTTCTTTGCAGAGAATACAGCCCCCACCCCCACCTGTGTACCCCACTATGTTTTCTTTTGAGCTTGTGTAATGCACGAGTTGCCTTGCATTTGAAAAAGAGACTCTCCATCTCCATATGACAATATGAAATTCCGTGTTGGGTTTGCATTTCTTAATTAGGTGCTTGTCATTGTGTATTCCATAGAGCCACGTATAAGTAAACAGTCATAGACCTTTGAATAAATTTATTGGTTTTATTTATGTTTCTGGGCATAAAAATCTATAATTACCAGGTACAGCCTCAGTATAACTGGTATTTAATGACAATTACTTTTTGTTACCATAGAAATGAGTCCAAAGTAGTTACCCATAATTTCTCATTTCCCAAACCTCACACATGCTGAATTGCAATATTACCATAGTAATTGCCTATTAGTCATCATAAAATACGCAGTTACCCCAAAGATAGCAAGATGCTGTGAAATTTCTCATCTTCAGAAAGCCTCAGTGCTTCTTGGGAATGTGGAGGTGGGGGGGAGGAACAGGCCTCCATGGGTGGTGCAGAAATGAATCAGCTTTGCAGCAGGGCACACTGCAGACACCGCGGTGGAATCGGCTGCTGCTGCAATCTGCAGACCCGCGCCTCGCAGTCCCTTGGCCCTGGTGCTCCTCACGCAGCAGCAAACGCTCGAGTGTAGTCAATCCAATTTAACTAAGGTTTGTTGAGGGCCTGCTGAGTGTCAGGCCCTGTGTCGGGCCTTAGGGAAGCAGATGGAAATCAGAGGCAGCCCTTCTCAGGAAGCAGCCCTGTGGTTGTACCGTGTGTGTGTGTGTGTGTGTGTGTGTGTGTGTGTGTGTGTGTGTGTGTGTGTGTGTGTGTGTGTGGAGTCGGGGGGCGGGTGCGTGTAATGCTATGGAGGCCTAGATAGAATTCGAGCTAATGTCTAAGTGCTTACAAACTCTACGTTATATATATCATTGCATTTAACTCTCACGGCAGCCCTATGATGAACGCCGTATTATAGCCCTATTTTAAATAGAGGAAATTGAGGCACAGAGGTACCAAGGAGCTTACTCCAGGCCCCTCAGCAGGCACAGTCAGATTAGGTTTTTGACCCTCGGCAGGCCAGTCACAGCCTGCCACAGATGCAACCCCCTGCTACACTACTGAACACAGTGAGTGCTTCCTTCTGAGTGAGTGATGAGGGGAGGTTTTTGAGAGATGGAGGATACATAGGAGCTCACCAGACATAAAAAGGAGATAGAGATAGATTTGCATAGCAAAATATCATTAAGGATGGCAGAGGGTGAAACACTAGGGGAGATATTTCCAACACACACACACACACACACACACACACACGTGCGCGCACGCATGCACACACGCACACGCACACACGCACACTGACCGACATTGTCCTCCTCAACATCCAAAGGAGGAAACATTTTAAATGTCCAAAACGAAACAAAAAAATAAAACAATGTCAGTTTCTTTTGTACTTTGACAGCATAAAAACCATGCATTTTTCATTAAGCTTTAAATGAAAAACACTCACTCCAACTGTTGTCTTCCAGAAAGATCCGCCAGCGCCGTCTTGCTGTGCCTTCTTCTCCACCACAGCCACGTTTCTCTCGCCCACTTGGCACCTCTGTCATAGTGTTATCAGCCTTGGAGTAGAACGGGTGCTCAGAGACATCTGATCCAGTGCCTGCCCAGAGCAGGGGGTGCCCTCAAGAAGTATCCCCAGGTGGCAGCCGTGCCCCTCTGTTGTTCACCTCCAGCCAGGTCTGAGCGGTTCTCTCTGCCTTCCAAAGCATCATACTGCACTGATGCCAGTTCTGATCACCTGCTCCTTCCCCTCCATGAAGGATTACTCAGGTTCAGTCCACTATTTACAGCAGCCCCTTAGCTGTTTCAAGACTGTGTCCCCTCTCCTCCCTACTCACTCCAACCACTCCATCTCTCCAGGCTGAAAATCCCCAAAACCTTCCAACTTCCAACGTGGAATCTGAGATCCATTCCTCTCCCCATTGTTCCTGCTGTCCTCTGAACATACTCCAGATGTTTGTCATTGTCTTCAAGGCATGGTGTCTACCACTGAACAGTTATGATGATCACAATGAAGATGATGATGATGGTGGTGGCAATGCTGATGGTGATGAGACAGAGTTAACACCCAGTGATGTATTGTTTTAATTAATTCTTAGAACAACTCCATCATTATTCTCATTTTGCAGATGAGGAAACTAAGGCACAGGTAGGTCAGGTAACACCCTCAAGTTATAGAACTAGCTAGTAGAATAGGAGCAGGGAGAGACTGTCACAGGCCTCATTGTGAGCACCGTACTTCTGATACAGCCCATATGTACGTTGCTATCTGGCTCTGAGCTCTTCTCAACTTAAATCTTTCCCCTTGCATTTCTACTAAGTCACAATTTCCCATCTTCTATTAGAGTCTTACAAGAAGGCTGTGGCATCGGCCTTCGGGCAAGACTCACTTTCCCTCTTTGAACAAAGAAGAAACCAAGCCACAGAGAGGTGAAGCAACTCATTCAAGGTCACACAGTGAGTGAGCCGCATCGTCCAGATGAAGCATGAATGACAGCGGGGGCCAGACAGGACCGTAGCTCCCAGAGACTCTCTCCTGCTTTATGTAACCTGAGTGATGTTTCTATGGAGGCTGAAAGGACATCGGGGCTGGCAGTGTAATCAGGTGTCTAACCCACAAGTGCACACCGCCAAAACCAATTATTCAAATGAGCTTCCCAGCCAGGTTCCACAGAAAAGGCCAGATGGCGAGATGTCTGTGCAGGCAGCTCCCCGTCTCTGTCCCTGAAAGCAGCTGAATAGCATTTCAAAGTTAAGAGTTGATAGCAAGTTGATGTTAATAATTGACTCTACAGTGAAGACTGGCCTCTGAGGAGACGGTAACCCAGAAGTAGTGGCTGGGGAGTCCAGAGGAGCTGAACACCGTGATAGAATCAAGAACTTCATCATTTCTGGTCTCAGTTCCTCAACCACTGCTTGAATAGTGTCAGTTTTCCATGTAAAGTCCTTCCATGGCTCCCATTGGCCATCAGAAGGGAACGGAACTCCTTAGCTTGGTATTTAAGGCATATGCAGTGTCCCAGAACTTCTTTCTCGACTTCGTCTCTCACAATCCACCCCACCCCCGCCTTGTACCTCCCCCCTCCATCAGTCCCCTTACCTTCCTGGGCACTCTCCAGTGTCCCAAAGTGGCCTACTCTAGTTCACACCTTGGCCTTCGCTGGCACTCTGCCCCCCATTAAGAAGCCTTTCAGCCAAATTGTTTCTTTCCCTTCTGCTTTTTTTCCCTTCCCTCCCTCCCCCTCTTTTCCTTCCCTCCAACATTCACCCAGAGCATACTCTGTGCCATGCCCTGGAGATCTGAGATGGACTTTGCCCTCACGGAGGAGGTGCTGTTTAAGATGAGTCTTGAGGGATGAGTGGGGGTTAGCCGGGGGAAGAGCGTGGCAACACTTTCTAAGCCAAAGGGATCATAACTTTAAATGACAACAGCGATGATAATAACACAAACATAAAGTGAACTTATACCAGCTGCCAGATTCTGTTCTAAGTGTTTTATGGGTATTATTTCCACTGGAGATGTAGAGGTGGTAACTCATCATATTCCCACTCCTATTTCTGCCAAGTTCAAAGGAGGTACAGAGATTAGAAAGACAGAGGCCTAGTATTAGCCTTATTATTGATAAAAGCGGGGTTTGGAAGGCATGGCTTATATCTGTGGCTAAAATTGGCCTCTTTTTACCTCACCGCCAAATTCAACTTCCTCACCAGCCACAAGCAGAGCAGGAAGAGAGCTGTCTCCCCAAAACACACCATGTGGCAGAAAGGAGGCCAGAACGTACCCGCCCTACAGAACGAAGCAAGCCGTGCCAAGAGAGGCTAGGCCCTACAAGCCCTGCACCTTTTCTCAGGCTGCCCAATCAGATAAGTTCCAGTCCCTCCCTCAGGCAGAGGAAGAAAGGAGATGGAGACAAAGAGCTACTTTCTCTATTCCTGGGGAGTAGAAGTCCCCACTTGGAATGAAAGCAGTTGGGGGTCAGTCCCAACAACCCCCTGAACCTATGATGTAGGTTCTTGTATTATCTTCCTATTACAGACCAGGAAGCTGAAGCACAAAGAGAGGTTAAATCATTTGCCCAAGTTCCCACGATCATGGGAGATCCAAGCATCAAAAGCAGAATGCTAGCTCAGAGCCCAAGCGCTCAGCCTCTGAGCCTTGTTGCCTGTGCCTTGAGTGAGCAGGTAGCCTGGGAGAAGGCGAGGTGGTCTGGCATGGCTGATGCACGTGCCCGGAGCCCACAGTATAGGTTCACACACAGCACAAAAGTCCCAGCTAACAGGGCAGGTGGAGGCTGACCTTCAGCCCAGCCCTATCAAGCCTTGAGACTTGGAGGAACTGCATCATCCCACAGGAGGGGGCATCTCTTTGCAATTAGTTCATAGGACTTATAGGATCCTCGCATGGTGTACAGATTGGGGCCAGGGTACAAAAAGTTGGAGGAATAAGTGGGGACCAGATTGTGGAAGACACTGAGAGTCATACCAAGATCAAACCATTAGACCAGCTAACGTACATGTAGCATTATCTCGAACTCGGCAGTGTTCCCAGCATTTTGCACGGCTGATCCCATTTAATCCTCTGAGGTGGGCAAAACCCACATTTTGCAGATTGGTGTTGAGGCACCGAGAAATTAGGCCACACAGCTAATGCATAGCCAAGCCAGGGTCTTATCCAGGCGGCATGGCTCTCGATTCCTCCTCTGTCTAAGCCGCTTCTCAGACCAGGTGGGCAGGGGTCTTGCCAGCTCCCAGATCTTTTGAAGACCTGAAGGACTTCTCTTCCCCTTTGGGTTTCTTTACCCTTTTTCACTTAAGAAAATGAAATAGTCAATTTCTAGCCCTAAGGGCCAGTGCACTCCTTCAGAAATCGTGTTCCTCCAGGCCTGTCACAATGGATTTGTCTCCTGGTCAGTGTTCTTATAAAGAGAAACATAATCCATTAGTTCTAAAATGGACTTCCAACTCTACAGTTACATAGCAGTGTGACCTCGACCTCAGGTTCCCCATCTTTTGAATGTGGGGACAAATTTATGAGGTCTTCGGTGCCTTTCGATTGGTGACTGGCTCACAGAATTGTTATAAGCAATGTAGAAATCCCACCTACCCACCTCCCATCTTGCACTCTGACCACCACCAAGCCCGGTGTTTGTCATTAAGCAGAGGACAGGAAGGAGGAGAGATGAATCCCCAGAGCACATGCTTTCCATGGGAAGGGAGGAGGTACCACGACAAACCTGCTCTTTGTACACTTTGAAAGTGTATTCTGTGTACACTTTGTACACAGAATAAGTTCTGGGAGAAAAGACCCCAGAAAGTGTAGGGCTGGAGATGATCATTTTCTAGGCATGGTCTGAGCACCTCCTCCCCCAAATCCTGCCACCCTCCATAAAGGCCACCATTACATGGTAAAGACCTGGCTGACCCTCGGAGTTGAGAAACTTGAGCACTCTCCCTGGCTCTGCTAGGAACCTAGGACAGGTCCAAGGTCCCTTGACATGGTCAGATAGTTTGTGCACAGAGGCTCCTGGCAGGAGGGGGCCAATGGGGGCTGCAACTCTGGCCAGAGCAAGGGGCATCATTTTGTATTTAACCTACCCGGAAAGGGAACCTATTTATAAGTTGTCAACCTGGATGGGGAGGTTGGGGCATGGGAGTCTTTGCTGATTTTCATAAAAGTTCCCTTCATGCTTGTCTCCCATTTGAGACTTAGTTTTCCCCTTAAAAAGTTAAGGGTGTTGCATCCACCCCTCACCTTACATTAATTCCTCTATCACGTGCTGACCTGACTCCCAGGACTGCAAAGAGAGAATATAGTCATGGCTAAGAACATGGGTATAGGCTTTAGAGCCAGCAAACTGGGTCCAAGTCCTGCCTCTGTCATTTGTCCTTTCTGGCTACAGGCAAATTATTTAACCGTTCTGAGCCTTTATTCACACAGTTTAACTGAGAGTCAGCTGTGTACTTGACACTGTGCTACTAGCACCGCAGACTCAATTGCAAATGAGATAGATTCAGTTTCTGGCCTCCCGTGGCTTTCAGGTTTTTAAGCAAAACAGATGAATTTGTCCAAGGTCACAGCACTACTCAGTGGTAGGTCTGGGACACAAACTGAAATCCTTCTGACTTGAAACCTGTGTTCTTATCCATCCTCCTCCTCTCTGCCACCACAGCCCCGGTCATAGATATCTCCTTGTTGTGATAATCTAAGAAGGGGTGTGAAGGAAATGCTTTAAATATCCTGGTGGTGGTGATGAGGAGTAGACGCATTATAATTATCCCTTGTGTTCAGGACAAAGGACGCTGCCTGCTGTCCTCCATCTCCACCACAGCACAGCCCACCCCACCTGCTAAGCATTTTGCAGAAGCTGTGGATGACAGATTGTCTGGCATTCTGACACTGGCCAATCAATAAAGCTGGAAGGTGCCTCAGGCCAAGGGCAATTGAATCCCAACCTTTTAGTGGTATTAAATAAAGCGATATTTATTTTGCTTTTGGTGCAAATATACATAATCCAATCCAGCTCATTGGTCGTGCTGAAAAACTGCTGCGTTTGAGGGACAGACAATTACATGCAAATCCCATACATCTCTGCTTGTCAATGCCACCCTTCCAGGAGCATGCAGCCCC
The DNA here is from genome assembly GCA_030015415.1 of Cynopterus sphinx. NCBI lineage: Eukaryota > Metazoa > Chordata > Mammalia > Chiroptera > Pteropodidae > Cynopterus > Cynopterus sphinx. Next base: position 98,944,811 of record CM057387.1, read on the forward strand.
ACAGTGCTCGGAACAAGATTGATCTGGAGCCACCAAGCTGCCTTTTTTTTCTATCCTTTACAGGAGATGAAATGGAAATTATAAGAGAGAAATTAAAATCATTGCTCTCATTCTAGCTGCCATTATTGCAACAGGAATGAGGCATGATGCCCTTCATGAGATGGAGCTATTTATTTGCCATTTGAATAATGTTCTCTGGAACCACTGTATCGCTGCCTTTGGGCAGAGGAGGAAGAGACCAGTACAGTACAGGAAAGAGCAAAAGAGTAGCGTAGTATCTCTCTCATAGGTCACACAATCTTGCTGATGGCTAGAGGGACCTCAAAGGGTAACTGTAGAACATCCTGGCATCACTAAAACCTAGGTTCAAATCCCAACTCTATATCCTAGCAGTTGTCAAGTGACCTTCTCAAGGTCAAATCTCTCTTGCGTTTTATTTGCTCTTTTATAAAATGGGGATTCATAATTCCTACCTCTTTCGGTTATTGTGTCCAGCATATAATAGGTATTTAAATATTTTTCAAAATATATCTTCAAGTAATTATCTAAACCTTGTTTTCAAACCTTCAGGATATTTGTTTATGCATTTATGCAACTATTCATTCACTCATTCAATAGATATAGTGGACCTTCCCTGTACCTCTATCTATAGTAGATAAGTTGGAGTGGAGGTAGGCAAGATGACTTAGACACAGTCCCTGTCTTCACTGGGTTCACGGTCTGGAATAAGAAAGAAAAGATACTCAAGAGTATGTTCAATTGAAGAGAAGGAAATTATATGTTATACAGTCATATATAAATTTGGATTTTCTTGAATGGTCCTAATGCCAAATATTCTTTCTCATTGTGCCATTATGAGTTTTGAAACTGCAAAGAGCATAATTTCATCCTATAGGTAACAAAGAGGCATAGATGAATCTTGATCCGGAAAGCAAGATGCATCAGTGTGGGAGACATGCTGGGATTAGAGGGAGGATGATAATTTGAATTGTGAGCGAGTACAGGATTTCTGGACATTAACCTCAGCCTGGGCTGTCCTGCTGAGTGCCTACATACAGTATGTTGCAGGCCCAGCAGAGGAGACATGGGGACAAGAGACCTGGATAAGGTACCTCTTCGAAGTATAAGCAGGGCTTTGAGCAGATCTGGAGCGAGAAAAGGAGAAAGGAGAGGAAGAGCATCAGAGGTTATGGTCGAACTTGACCTAGTGAAATTCTTTAATGTGCCCAAGGGAGAATATGGAGAAGGTGGGCGGAATAGCTTTCACTGAGCAGGTGACATTCAATCAATGACTTGAAATCAGTGAGAGTGAGTCATTCTGATACCTGGAGGGAGAGAGTTCCAAGCAGGAGTGGAGCCTGTACAAAAGCCCGAAGGCAGGTTGCACCCGGTGTGTGGGAGAAAAAGAGGGGAGGCCAGTGCCTGGCACAGAGAAGCAAGAGAGATGGTGGTAGAAGCTGATGTCAGAGAGGTCAGCAGGGATGGACCACTTGGGGGCTTGTAGCTTGTTGTAAGGACTTCAGCTTTTACTTTGCATCTCACAGGGAACCATTTGAGCACAGAGAAAAAAAACACAATCTGACTTATGTTTTAAGAGGATTACACTGGTTATTATGTGGAAAATGAGGGGTGAGGGAATAGGGTAAAAGGTTGAATAGGAGGGCGCAAGGAGACACGATAAGAGATTATATTACAATGCACCAGACCTTGGTCCAAGCTCAAGGTGATATCAGTAGAGGTGATTAAAAGGTGTTGGGTTCTGAATATATTGTGAAAATAAAGACAATGGATTAGCTAGGAGTTTAAGAGGAATAAAGAAACACCAGTGGTTTTTGCCTGAGCATTTCTTTCTACTGCCCTGTGTAGGAGATATGCATGAATCTGTGACCTTGGAGCTCAGTGAGACTGCACCAGAGAAATATTTTTGAACCTTTCTGTGACTCAGTTTCTTCTTGTGTAAAGTGAGAATTATAATTGTAGTGACCTCATAGAGTCACTGAAAGGATTAAATGTGAAAAGCTTAGGATTTAAGGTGAAAAGCTTAAAACTATCTCTGACAGAAAAATAAATGAATGAATGAATGAATGAATGAATGCATGCTAGGTAAGTGACATAATAACTGCTCCTATTCCTAAGTGTATTTCGATAAATGAGAAACTTGGCTTGTCCCATTTATACTGACTCTGACTTTGGGTACTACCTAGGTGCTCTCTGATGGGATTCGACCTGAACCGTCACTGGCTGGATCCCTCTCCATGGGCCCACCCTACCTTGCATGGGGTGAAACAACTCATCATCCAGATGTACAACGACCCAGTGAGTAACTGAATCCCTCGGCAGCTGCTGGTCTATATGGCTTGTTCTGAGAAAAGGCAGTTTTGTACTGGGGAAGTTCCCTAAGAGCTGGAAATGAGCAATCCAGAGCCAAAATCACAGAGGCATTGGGCCTGCTTGTCAGTTCTCTGTATTGGACAGACCCGAGTGTCTTTCTCCGCCCCTCACAAATACTGGATTCAGTCATAGAGATCTAGTGGGATGAAGGAAATATACTGGAACAGATACACATTTGTCAGGGCTCTTTGATTACAAGCAAAAGAGATAATTTAAGAAAAATAGAGAACGTATTAGAAGAATACCAAAGTATCTCATATAGTTGAAGACCATAGACTGGCCTCCTCCACCTGTAGGGAGCATGTGCCAATTGTCACATCCAGCTGCTTCCACCACTAGGGGGTGACTTACTCTCATTTGCTAGTTCCAGTTCTAAAAGGACTGTGATTGTCCCTGCTTGGAGGACTTGTTCATCTCTGGGCAAGTCAACTCTGGCCCAAGAGGCAAGGTTATGTAAGGACAGAATAGGCTCACTGGTTGGACTTGGGGGGAGTGGTAGCAATGGGAAACCCGTTCCCAGAGAAGAGGGCCTGCTATTCCAGATAAAAAAGGGGAACAATAGGAGTCCCCACTGGGTTTACTCAGAGGCGCAGGACTTTGTAAGAAATAGAAGCCACTGGGGTTTCATAACTTAGAGAAAGGAGGCAGACCACGATCATTCTATCTCTGAAGAGCTATCAGAGAGAACAGGGCCGTCATCTCTCAGGTGGAGACCAAAGGAAGAGGTAAGGCCTATAGCGAAATAGCACTTCTTAACAATTAGAACTGCCTGAGAGTGAAGTAGGTATGTAAAGTGTGATCTTTGGCTTACTAAAAGTGTCAACTGGAAGCTAAATGACACTGTCAAAAATGGTGTATAGAGAAGATTCAACTGTTTGGAAGACGTAGTGAGATTGTATCTGAGTCTCTTCCAACATTGATGACTCTTTTGATTTTGTGATCCCCTCGAAGGACATCAGGTGACACATAGTGATTGCTAAGAGTTGGGGTATTTCAGAGAGGCATTGGTGTAACTCTTTGAAGATTCCAACAGAAATTACCTAAATTAAAAACAACATATATATTAACCAGAAAGAGATGTGTACTTAAAAATAAATGTGTCTATTAGAGCAAGGATTAACGGAAAAGTAAATCCTTAGGTGTAATATAGCTGATTCAACTGTCATCTTGATACTCCTTGAACATGGCTCTCCTAGGTATTTTTTGGAGCCCACCTGCTGTGTGATTTCTTAGGTAGCCATAAAGCTTTAGTGTGTTTGCTTCCTTTTCCAGCACATCTTCCCTTGTCTACAATATAAGGTGTTGTCTGTGCTCACCAAACCCCTTTCCTACCCTGAACTCCCAATGCCATCCTGATCAGCTTTCCTGGCAGAGAGAAGCTGCTTCTGAATTTCTCAGGAGGGGTCTGTTGTCTGCTGGCTTCTGCCAAATGCTCCAGCCTCCACCTCGGCATTGACTGAAGTTTTCCTGACAGAATCACAGTGCTTTCTTCTTCTGCCACCTCTCCTCAGAGAGAGCAGCCGCTACATTTTTTTTTCTGACCTGACTGATAATAGATATTCAATAACTATTTGTTGAATTGAATTAGATTGAACATGGCAAATCCTCTTATGGAAAATGTACAATGGTATATAGACACAAAACAGTTATTCACAGGGAGGACAAAGAGGCATGATGAAAGAGAAGACACAGGCAGGCAGAAGTGACAGGGTAGGAGACACTGACCAAGTGGTTTTTAGGTGAATCCCAGGAAGAGAACTGGGGAGGGAAGGGGCGGGGAAGAACCAAAGGAAGGAGGTTACGTTTGCTAAAGAGAAGAGGCTTCCGCCTGCCAATGCCATCCTCAGAAGTCATTGATTTTTTCCACAAACAACTGGGCACTTGCCATGTCACAGAACATAGAGGAGACAAGATTGAATTCGAGATGTTAGGACTCTCTTTTGTGCCACGAATAGGTTGGTCGTCAGCTGACTGGTCTTAATAATAAACACACTTGGATGTGAGCTAGTTGCGTATTCTTCTGGAAAGTCCACTCCTTTATGCCGCAAGCAGGAACATGGAGCGCTGATGTGGGCGTGGAGCTGCCCTGGAACAGGGTCCCAACTCCCTCAGGCTCCTCCTCCCTTCCTCCCTCCCTCTCTCCTTGCCCAGTCTTTTATTCCATTCTCTCCTTCCTTCTTTCCGTAAATGTTTATCAGATGCTCTCTAAATACTATTCACTGTGGTTCTAACAGCGAACAAAACCCTAACCCTTGCAATCTAGTGCAGAAATAGATATTAGATAAGAAAATACTGATAACTATAGATTTACAAATAGTGTCAGGGGTTACCAAAAAAAGCACCCCAAATGCGACCTATCCGTAGGATGCTGGTAAGTTTCAGCTCGCCTCGGGGCAGTTCCGGCTCATCCCTCCTGTTCTGGAGTATTTGTCAGTACTGCCCCCTTCCCTCTTAAAAGTGTCGCGTATCTTTGCAGATAAATGTTTTCAACTTTTTCAGGTAAACAGCCGGAAGAGGGAATTTCTATGCTCAGTATTTTGAGGACCCTCTGTACTGCTAACAGAGACTCATCATAGACATGGACAATGGATTAGTCATCACCAGAGGGGAGTGGTGAGGGCAGAGGCCGATGGGGTAAAGGGGATCAAATATTTGGTGCCAGAGGAAATTAAACTTCGGGTGGTGAACACACATGCGATATATCTATGACATATTGTTGAACTGTACACTTGAAACATATTTGATTTTATTAACCAATTTCACCCCAATAATTTTAATTTTAAAAAGTATCTCAGTGTGGGTGATAAACTGCAGTCTCTCTACTTAAAAGCTATGTGGAAGCACCTAGAACAGCACTAGATATGTAGCAGATGCTCAGCAAACATTATTTGGATTTGATTCAAACTCACATTTGACTTCAAGAGTCATGTGGTCCAGTTGCAAAGACTTCAGTGCCCTGAGGTATATGCCCGAATAGCTTTAAATGAGTTCCTACTTCTGACCTTCACTGTCACATGTCATCACAGTAGCTCAGCCCAGAGCTATCTAACTGCCAGGAGAACTGGCTTTGTTTCCAAATGCTCACAGCCTCACCCCTTCCATCCCTTTGGGCTTTTGTTCACAGAATCGACAAACAGAGGATCAGCAAGCCCCTCCCTGATAGGCAAGGACTGTCTGTGTCTGTGAGTATTGTGGCTCCTCACTGACCTTCTTCAGGCCCTGTGTTGGGCACTGGGAATAATCAGAACTGGTGTCCACTCTAAGGAGTTCCAGCCAGGTGAAGAGAGGCATCGACAGACAGTTACTCTGGGTGCATATGCGGAGAAAGGCGCAGGGGTTGTGGGAGCCCATAGAAGGAGCCCAACCCAGGAGGCTGCACCTGAGCTGAAGCATGAAGGATGCCCAGGGCAGGGAGGGCCTTCCAGGCAGAGGGGACATCTGTGCATCTGCCACGAGAGGGGGCACCCTCAGGAGATTGCAAGTCATTCAAGTGTGGCTGGTACTGGGGGCAGAGGAAGGTTATGATATAGGGAACAATTTGGACTCTATTCTCAGGAGCCACTGAAGGACTTCAAGCAGGGGAGTGACAGGATCATTTGCATGACAGAAAGACCTCTCCAGTGCCTGTAAGGAGGTGGACTTGGAGGGTGCCAGGCTAGAGGCTGGAGGCCATTAGAGCTTGCTGCCGTCGAGCTGGAAAGGCGAAGTCTAGGGCTGTTACAGAGGGAGACATGAGTGACTTAGTGACTGCAGCTGATGGGAGAGGAAGGACTCTTGCATGATGCCCATGGTCTGGCTTGGACAGTGGAGTGGATGCGGTGCCCTTGCTGAGATAGGAACCCAGGAGGAACAATAGGCCTGGGACAAGCTTTAGACTTGCTGACTTTGAAACTGGGCAGGGGTGAAATGTCCAACGTGCGCTGTGAGCCTCCTGGCACGAGCCCTTTTGTGTTCTTGTCTTCTGGCAACAGGACCCTGCTGTCCTGCGTTAATGATGGCATTTGCTTCAGAGGCTGCTTTCCCAGTCCTGTGCTCACCAAATCCTTCGTCCCTCTCAGAGACTTGGGTATGAAGTGATGATCTTGACAAAGGAGTGTTTAACCTAGAGGACTGCACTGGACCTCAGATAGAAAGTGCTTTCTGTCCCATTCCCAGGGCCGCTCTCTGTGGACAGTGTGGCCCTTGTTTGCTGACTGTGATGGATCGCCCCCTGGGGCAGAGTCTGGCTGATCCATCTCAGAGCCCAGTGCCCAGCAGGGACCTGGCTCTGAGCAGGTTCTCATCTGAGCAAGTGGTGAAGCCAACCCAGAGCCTCTTAGATTCTCCTGATGCAAAGCAGCAACTGAGCCACAGACCCCTCCCCAAACTCCCTTCCTCCTCAGAGTATTCTGGGTTCTGCCTCCACCATCACTGTGCCCCCACCCCCACTTAAGGCTCTGGTCTGTGTATAGAAAGCATCTCCTGGGTTCCCCTGCAACCTGCTGAGATTGTCCAAAACTCCCAGGGACAGAACCTGAGATGGCATCACCCACTCTCCTCCCCATGACACAGGCTTCTGATCATCTTCACCAACTCACTTCACCCATGGCCTCAGTACCTCCCCATTCTACCCACCACTGACTTTGGTACCTTGCAGGGAGAGAAGACCAGGGAAGCCAGGTCCACCTCTGCTCTCCATCAGATCTCTCCTTCCTATGCTGGTGTTAGGTCTGAGCTCTACATCATCCTCAGGTAATTAGCACCAGAAAGGCCATCGCCTTTCAGCTGAGAGCTCACACTCTGCCCACAGGAGTTTGGCTTCATCCTAACACACATACCATAGAGCATGACATTGACTTCACTTCACACCATCAGCCCTACAACCAGCCACTCACACGGGAGCACACACAGGGGCCTCCTCGCATGTGGATATCCAGGTGCAATCTTAGACAGCTAAGACCACTTAGGGATGAGTTCCCCAGGACCGTCCCTCTGCCACTCTGCTAGCATCTATGTGCCTGTGGGGCACACCCAGAGAAGTGTTTGGTAGAGATAAATAAAAAAGCAGGCATTGCTGTAAAACGCTCAGTTAATTGAATCAAACGCACACTTCTCAGTGTTACCACGTGTGAGACCCTTGGACATCCTCCGTGGTTACAGAGGTGAATGGGGCAGTGTCAGGCCAGGAAGAGCTGACAATCTGATGGGAATGCCAGACCCTTATGAAAATACTTTTAATCCAAGCCATCCAGGAAGGTGTATTATAATCGAGAAAACACAGTGTTTTGGAAATATGGGGCTGGGGAAGATTAACCGTGTGTGTGTGTGTGTGTGTGTGTGTGTGTGTGTGTGTGTGTGTGTGTGTGTTTCTGTCCCTATCTGTGTTTGTGTCTGTCTGGGGCGGGGGTGAGGGGAAGAGAGTATGGAAGGAAGTATTTTCAAGGAATCTGGCCTTTTCTATGGCCCAATGCTCTCATCTCATTAAAATCAAAATCTTAGGCCCTCTTTTAAATTGATTTTCAATTGAATTAAATATCATGACCAAAAAAAAAAAATCAAGGCAATGGAACAAGATGCCGCTCTTCAGGAATATTCCAGCACACACCCTCTCTCAGTCTTGAGAATTGGTATAGCCAGTGGAGAGCCAACAAAAACGTTTGAGCAAGGGAGAGGTCAATGGTTAGTATTTCCATCCGTTCAGTCTCTCAGTCTAGAAACTCTAGAGGTATCCTAAAATTTAAATCCAAGTGGGTCTCTCTCCCCTGCTTGAAACCTTTCAGTGTCTCCCCATTACTTGTGGGATAAAGACCAATGTTCGTGACATGCCATTCAAGGGCGTGCCCTACTCACATCCAAGACATGGCACAGAATGTGGCACCACAGAGAACATTATTTTAAATGATGAATGAATGAACCGATGAATAAAGAATATATGCTTTAGAAAATTACTACGGCTGCAGAGCAGGCAGTGGGTCAGAGGAGGTAATCAGAGGAGGAGGAGAGAGGCCTGTTAGGTGTTTACTGAAGTAGTCCAGCTGAAGGACAAAGAGGTCTGAACTGGAGAGTGGCCAGGGCTGTTACTAAGACCCCACGAAATGACTTTGGGGGTGAATGGACCCCCTCCGGCCCTTCCTCTGGCCTCTGAGTTCCTCAAAGCCCAAGGGTTGCTTTTTTGAGAGGTTCCTGTGCTCTGGGGTGATGTCCCTCCTATTTGCTGGAGGAGAACGGCCTGTGTTGCTATAACAACTTGGCTGCGGTTCTTTGAGACAGATCCGTTTTCTTAAATCATTTAAGGAAAATTAGCTGCCATAACAACACAGAGCAGTTTTTAAAATAGAGCACCATGGGGCTGCATTGTTTTTTCCCCCCCTTGCTTGCTTCCTGTAGTCCTCAAGATAAGCTGTTCTCTTTCTGTCAAATAAATAAATAAATTATAACACGTTGCCGTGACAAACAGAGCAGTCAGTGACATGGTCAAATACCATACTCACAGCCAGCACTCGTTCACACGACACTCAAAACACACACACACGGCACAGAAACGGGGAAAATGCACACATTCACGTACATAAAAAGAGAAAATACACATACATAAAGACATAAACATGGTGAGTGAGAGAGAGACAAGTATGTAGCTATGCAAAAGCACACAAAGGATAGACACAGAAACACTTGGCCGGCATAGTGCTACCGCCCATGGCAAGAAGTGCCCACGAGGTCTGTCCTTAGCGAGAGCAGAGGTTTCATTGCGTGGCCGGACTGGAAGCCCTGAGACGGCAGAAACCAAAGGGCATCTGCAGGTTCATACCTGGCGGCCTGGGGGGAGAACCTCGCTGGTGGGAGGGTAAACCGACCCTGGGAAGGACAGGGAAGGAGGGTGAAGGTTACAGGCACACCCGCCCCCCACCCCACATGCACACTTAGAGGTAAACCAGGAGAGCAGGAGGCCATGGCCATGGCACTTGGGTGGGAAAACTCTGCCCAGTATGGCGGGAGGCCCACCACCCACTAGGGAAGGCAGTGTCACCCCCGTGAAAACCACAACCTTAGAGTATTTGCAGACTGTCTCGATGAGGCCTCAGAAACTGGGTTCTCAAACCTTTATTCCCCCCATGTCTGTAACTCTATTATCCTACAGGTCCCCTGCAGGGAGCAGCTAAAACTGTGTGGGCTTGTCTTTGTCGCAGTGAGAGAGGCTGGGGACACACACTCCCACACAGATGCGGCTGAACCACTGATGTGCTTGGGGCTCTTACGGGAGTCTCTTCTCCTCTCTGAGGCTTTCGTTTCCCCGCTTACGCGTTATAAGGGTTAAAGGATGAGCCCTACAGGGCCCTTCGGGCTCCAAGAACCTGTGCTGTCTTACAGCTGTCTGCTGGTTATGGTATGTGAACCACTGATGGTAAAACTTCCACGATCAGGCACAAAAGTCCTGGCTGCTGCCAGGGAAGGACGGCCTGGAGCGAATGCCTACGAACGCTTAGCAGACAGGCCATAGATGTTAGTTTTCTAAGCCTCAGTGTGCCCATCCACTAAAAGGGAACAGCAATCCCTGGAGAGAGCGCCCTGTGCATGTGAATGTAAGCACTCTATAAAGGTGAGGACGGAGTATGGTTGCCCTAGGGTCAGGGGGAGAGGAATGTCCTACTGAAATGTCCAGACCATAGCCAGCGGCTGGAGGCTTCATGTGGGACAGATCACACGCAGTCACACCGCCAGCATAGACCACCTCTCGTATGTTTCCCCACTCCTGCCAGCATGGCCCAGGAGGTCAGTAAGTAGCCACTAAGGAGAAGGAAGGTTCAATATGGGAAGAAAGACTAGAAGTAAAAGTAATTGTACGGGGAGCTCTGAGAACAGAGGGTGCCTTGGGTTCATGAAATTTTTACAGTTTTTCCTACAACAGTTTGAGATGATTTATGAAACTTTAAGGAATTTTAAGAGAAATCATTATTGTTCTAAAGGGCAACTTCTCCCACCTGTGATAAAAGACATAGATTTTCGAACTCTCTCGATTGTAACTTTGACTCTGGCAGCAAGCGGGGTGGAGCGATGGATTTCTCGCTTCAGAGTAATATTCCTGTCAAGTGGGTTGTTTTCTTCAATTTCTCTAACATCTTTTCATCCTGAAAGGTCCCGGTACCTTTCACTGACTGACTAGATACATACTGTTTCAACTGCACGGGGATCAGCAAAGCTTCTGGAAGTTTCCCTTTGAGTCAGGTCAATTAAACTCTCTGCGTCTTATTTTCACTATCTGTAAATTGGGATTAGCAAAGCCTATCTCATGAGATTTTTCTCAGGATAAGATAATATGTATATAAATAACCTTCAATAGTAGGTATATGAGAAACGGAGCTATTGATATTTTATGCCTTTGGCCATTGGAACCCACTTCACTGTCCTCACCCTCCTGCTTTCATACCCAGCACAGACTGTGATCTCATTCGTACATATTGACTTTATTTTAGTCATTTCTGAATCTCTAACACCCAGCATGAGGCACCCCACCACCACCACCAACAAAGAATGGGTATTGGGAGAGAGAGGAGGAAGACAGGCAGAAAAGAAGAAATTCACTCCCCCAAGGACCTAGACTTAACATCCTAACAGAGTTCTGAAGAAGGGATGGGAATTTGCTGAATAAAGAGGAGACGCACAGAGTCAGAACCCACCTCCAGGCCTACCTTCTCTAAGATTTCCCTGAATGCTTTGGCCCACAGTGAACTCTTGTTTCTTTGTTCTTCTATAATTATTAACAGACTTTGCTCCTTTCATCTAGCGGTTTATAACATAAAAGTTACAGAGCATGTCCCAGGGCTTGGTGCCACAGTAGCATCTCATCTGATGGTAGGTTACTTTTTCCCAACTAAATCGCAAGCCCCTCCAGAGCAGAGGATGTTCCCTCACTTCCTTGCTGCCCTGGGCTTCATGAGAACATCTTAAGCATTGATTTAAAATGCCATCTCTCCTGGAGGGCGGTCGTTTGGATTTCAATGGGCATCCCACAGGGCTGGGTCCACCCCTTGGTTCAAGTGCACATCATGCTGTGTTTTAGTGATAGTTTTTCTTCCTCCTTTACACTGAACTTCTCAAGGACAGAAGCCCTCTCTTTCAGCATGCATCTCCATCACCGGGCAGAGTCCCACACTTGGTAGGGGCCTGAGTGTTTGGGGAAAACTTGGTAGCTACCTCACCTGACCCAGTGTTTCCCGGCAAGACAGCACTGACACATCCCCAGCGAATGCATTGTCTCTCGACGTTCCAGCCTCCCCCGTTCTCTCACTGCACTGCATTTCCATTGACTCATCTTCTTTCGTTCATGCTTTGCCCTTGCTGATTCCTTGTCGCAGGAGCTCACACATACAGACCCTTTTCCTTTTGTTCTAGTTTACAAATTCAGAAATTCTAGAATTTTAGAATTCAGCCATATAGGCTCTCCATCACAAACCCACAAACTCTAAGGTTCTTCTCTTCATGGCCTCTCTGCTACTAGTGTCTGTGCCACTCTCCCTGGTTTCTAGGTTAGCCCAAGGTTGCTTCCCCATTTTCCCTATCCCATGGGTACCCAGTTATCTGAGCTGCAGGAAGCTAAAAAGAGGTCTCTCTGAGCAACCTGACACTCCTGGAATAGCCTCTTTTCACTAACTCAGCCACTCTAGTTTACCTCCAGGTCATCTCTTCTGGGAACTTGTCCAATTAACCTTCCCCATCCATTTCTCATCCCTCCAGTAGCTTCCTCCTCCTCCCAGCCTCTGGCTTGAGCAGCTTGGGATCTACATGCAGCCTGCTCCTCTCCTAGGCACTCAGCCCAGCTGGCCTATAACAGAGCACGGGGTACGTTTCTGGCTGTTTGGTGCTCGACGCATGTGGAACTTTGCTGAGAGTTATTTTTGATTGTTACTGTGGGGAGGCTCTTGAGCCCAGGAAGAATTCATGCTGGTACATCAAATAGCATATTGCATTTCAGAAATTGGCCTTAGCCATGGGAAATCAAGTAAGCCAGATGCCTAATTAGTCCATTATTTACTGTAGTGGAGAGAGCTGAATTTTGATGAAAGAGACCAGACTAATCACTGCTTCCAGCAAGAACTGAACTGTTTAACCTTTTATCAAGAAATTGTCCCTATCTTCCTAAAGTACTAATGCCCACCTCCTCAGCCCCATGCTGGTCCCTGGTGTCTGGCTGGGAGATGCCTTATCAACCTGGACACAGCCTGACCTTCTGGCCAGTGAGCCTTGATGTTCTCTTACTCAACAAGTCACTCCAGGCTCATATTGCTGCTTTCACTTCAAAGCTGGTAAAGTGTGCAGGAACTTTCTTGTTCTCTTCAACAGAAAAAAAATCACTTATCCATCAATGAACATTTTCTGAGTCCAGACACTGGATACGGGAATACAAAGGCAAATAAGGAACAGTTCTTCCCCTCAATAAGCTGATAATCCAGAATAGAGCAGTGGTTTTCAAATTGTTTTTCAGAAAAAAATTGCAAGAGGTTCAAGAACTCCCTCCATGAGGCTCCTCTCCATTTTAACCAGAGCAGTATAATTTGGTGCTTAAGAGCTCAGGCTCAAACCTAGATTTAAATCTTACTTCACACTCAATAGCTTTGCTGTCTCGAGCAGATCCCTTAACTTTCCTAAGCTTCGCTCTTCTCCTTCGTAAGAGCTGATGTGAGGATTAACTCAAGTGATTCATGTGACTTTCTTAAGACACTGTCCAGGCACAAAAATTCTCCAAAGACGTTCACCTTTATTATAAGAAATGTGTTTGAATAAAGGATTCCATGGCCATACAAAGTTTGTCAATCCCTGGGCTAGGTCTCCAGACTCAGTAAACCAGTGAGTACAGGACAAGGTAGCAAGCATTATGATAGACAAGGGATCTGGGTGCCATGTAGGAAAAGCAGGTCATCTCACCTGGACTTAGTTAGGGTCAGGTGAGACTTGCTGGGGAAGGTGACGTCTGACATGCGTTTTGAAGGAAGAGTAGGAGTTGTTTAGACAAAGACTGGGGAAGCATTACAGGCAGAACGAGGAGCATGCGTGAGGACACGTGTATTAGACAGGTGAATATACTCAGGGAATTCCAAGGAGTCTGCTGTACTGGACTAGGGGGAAGGAACATCAGGGGAAGGGGTGGGAGGAGAGGAAGGGGTGGTAGGAACAGGCCACTCAGAGAGAGCCCCATGTGCTACCCCAGGAAGCTTGGCATTGACCCCGCAGGCCGTTAGAGTTCTCCTTCAGGGAGCAGGGAAGACATGGAATTCAGAAGAGAGGAAAAAAATGTTAGTATGACTTTCTGGGGTTTAATATATATTGTTGTGTTTGTAGCTTTGAGCCAGCAATTGCAGTACTAGAAACCTAGACCAAAATAATCTGAAGTGTGAATAAGGATTTATGGGTGAAAAGAAACCTCACAGAATCATTGTTTATAAATAATGAAAACCAAAAAAAAAAAAGAAAGTCTAACTGCCTAACAGTGGGAAACTGATTAACTGAATCACAATACATTCATGTAATGGATGTTTATGTAGAGTTAATAATATTATAAAAATGCTCATGCTGTAATTTTGAATGAAAAAAGCAGAAGACAAAGTTGCATATGTATTATATGTTGAGATGTATATAACAACCAGATTTAAAACATACACAAAAAGAATGGGTATAAACTAGATGTTAACAGTGCTATTTCTGGTTGCTGGCGTTGTTTTCTTTCTCTCTGGTTTTTTTTTTTTTTATTTCCCACCAATCTTCCACAAGTATTTGTTAGCTTTCAAATTGGAAATCAAATCATGGAAAGAGGAGGGGACCTGGCCACCCAGATCTGAGGATCTTATTTTATAAAACGGAACCAAACTCATCAAGGTCAACTGCTTGGTTCCGGGCCAGTCCCAAGGATAAGAGTCTCATGAAGCCAACCCAGCCCACGTGATAAAAGGAAACTGTGATCTATTGATACCCATCTGTGTATCCATCTTCTAACTAGCCATCCTTCTATCTATAGTTCCATCCAACTCTCCACCCTTTGTCCCTCTACCCTCTGTTCAAAACTCCTATTTCAGAGGCATTTACATCCAAGCTTCTAACACCCTAGGAAGTCTGCCATCTCCTCATCCTTCTTGTAAATATAACTGTGTCTCTCCTGTCTTCCCCAGAGCAAACTTCAAATTGTCTTTTCTTCCTATTCTGGTTCCTTCTCAGTCTGCCGAAATTTTGACCTTCGAGCACTGCCCTGTCAGCTGGAAGGACTGGAAGCAGACCCTTTACTCTCTTAGGAATTAAGAGCAAGGACTCAGCAGTCAACATTGCCTCCAGCCTCCAATTTTGGCTCTACTTACCACCTCACCCCTCTGGGCCTCCTTGGCCTGATCTGTGAATTGGGGTAGTAGTAGCATCTCCTCTTAGAGGTGTTGTGAGAATTAAAAAAGACACTACATAGAAAACACACTTAGATACAATGATATTTTCTAAGGCTGGTAAATTGTAAACACTCAATAAATGTTAGCATTCTTATAATAAGCTCAAACCTAGTCATATACAAGAGCTGATATTTCTGTGATAATTTGGTAGACCTTCAGAACATTATCACCATCTTTAAACTGCAGCATGCACACACACACACACACACACACACACACACACACACACACACAGAGATAGCTTTGGTTATTGATATCACGTCTTAAAAGAAAGACTGGGAGCAGGTTCCAGGCTTTCTCTCAGTCTTTCTGATCACTCCCCAACCATCTGTGACTCAGTCTTTCTTCAACTGAGCTAACACCATTAATTGAGTGATAGCTCAATTCCAGGCATGGGAGCCTTTCTCTCTTAGTGTTTCCTGTATTTGTCTGTTGTAATCTATTCTGGGAGGATTTTACAGTTTAACCTTTAGAGGGCCTGTGGATCTCCATCATTTCCAGAGTTTGAGTGTGTGTGTGTGTGTGTGTGTGTGTGTGTGTGTGTGTGTGTGTTGGGGCAACTCACTGTAATTCCTAAGGGCTCACAGCAGCAAGGATGGTTCTAAAGTGAATACCAGTAAATGTGGTCCCCCAGAACCCTTGGGCAATGCCAGATCAGCTCACTGGAAGGCGGAGTTTTTGTGCTGATTGGCAGCTAAGGCCACTTGACAGAAATGGCCTCTCACTTACTGGGCCTAGAGGGCACATCAAGGTCAAAGGTTTTTTTTTTTTTTGAAATTCCTGGCACCAGCAATGCACACTCAGCAGTCAGAAAAGTAGACTTACTCAGGCTTCCAGTTACAGGAGTACATTTCGTTTCTGTCACAGTTTAGCTCCAGGCTATGACTTTGAAAATTCCTCCAAATGCTAAAGCATAGCAAGCATCCTTGCTATGTGACTGGACCTTTTGGCAAGGATGAAATGAAAATAAAGTAGCTCTTGAGGATCTTGGTGGAGGAGAGGCGCTGATGTTTATTCATTAAGCATCCATTAAGTACTAGGTATTTGTCTCATCTAATCCATATAACAGCCATATGAAATGGGCTCCATTATTCCCATTTCTCATGTGAGGAAACTAAGGCTCAGAGTGAATAACCACCCCACCCACACCCCAACCATAATTTCTCCTTGTGCACATATGTTATCACTCTGCATCATGTCGATAGGTTTATGTGCTTGTTTTCTCTATGCAACTGTGACTCTTTGAAGGCTAAAATTGCCTCTCTGTCACTTATGCATTTTCTTGCCCAGAGAATAGTGCCTAATTCAAATGTCAGTTGAAAAAAGGAATGAACGAAAAGTGGTGAGGACTTGCAAGGCCATGCAACTGGTGAAAGCAGAGCTGGAAAGAGAAGTTGGGCCTGTGTGATCCCAAGGCCCATGTCACCAGTGCAGCCCACAGGAGCATGTTCCCCAGGGCTGAGCAGCCAGCAGGAGGCTCTGCCTTTCTCAAGGGGTGGTCTCTTTTTATCTCTAAAAAACACACAAATGGCCAACCTAGAAAAGAGAAATTCTGTTGATTTAGCTTTTACTTGAGTATGATGACACCCTTTAATAGCAGTTGTTCAGAATCACCGCCATTGTCTTTAGGTTCAGTTGCCATTAAAAACGTTTATACCAGGTTTATTTCATTACTTTGGGTACCCTGCCCATCCTGCACTACTGTAATGAATACTGGGTTTGAGAACTCCAGAATGAACTCCACGGATCGAACATGACAGGTAAATTAGGGGCTGGGGTCCTAGGTGGGGCTGGCAGCAAGAGGTTTGCACCTCAGGTTGTGTCCTCTCCTTCCACAGGTTGTGCACACTGCCTGAGGGCGTACACATCCCTAACTTCTGATTTGGCCACTTCTAACCTTTAATTGGTAGCTTAATTCTGGCCTTGAGGAGTTTTAGCTGACTTTGCCCTATGTGAATCCAGAGAACTTCAGAGCTGAACAAAAGAAACAAAACTAGAGAGGTACTCTAAACGCACCTTTCACAGAAAGAGAACATAGAAAGAGAACATGGAAGCCCCAGGAAAGGAGCTGGCCACACAGTGAGACAGTACTATGGATCTGGGACTCAAACTTAGGCCCCTTGACTTCCATCGCATTGGAGTACATACACTCTAGGTCCCGGGGTTGAACCACCAGCATATGGGGCTTGTCATAATTGTCTGTACTAAGTTGTCACAGAGTTGTATAGCTTTCAGAGCCCATTCATATCTAACCATTCATTTGACCCCCACTGCGGTGTTGTGAAATAGGGATTTTTTTTTGTTGTTTTGCACGTGGAAAAACTAACCACAGTTATTAAGTAACTTTTCCAAGAGACAGAGTCAGAGTTCATCCTTAGTTCTTCTGATTCCAGAGAGCCCGGTAGTTCATCCCAGGGCTGAGCACAGATGAAAAGATGAAAGAAAGATAGGAGCAGGAGGACCAGGACAGAGGATCATCTCTGCTTTCTTCTTTCTCCCCTTTAATAAAGCACCCATATTCAGTGTCCCCTTCTAGACCACCAAGCCTTTTCCAAATGTCTCAGAGGAAATTAAGGATGGGACAGAGCAAGGTGTAGGAGAGGCAGAAGGAACTCATGGTCCAGGCCATGGTCAGAGTGAACTCAAGGCAGACTCAAGGCCAGAGCAAGTCAGTTCCGAGGAACAAGAGGCCAGCCAGTGGGTTGGATGTTTAGAGCAGAGAAAAGATAGAGAAAATCTTTGTGGGCATATAGCAGGAGAGATGGCAGATCAGACAAAGGTATGTAAGAGGAGAATAGCAGGAAGGATTTGGGTCTGGCTGAGGTAGAATGTCCCTTCGGGGAAGGAATTGATTTTTTTAAAAAAGTGATTAAATTTTAAAGGGCCTCAGAATACCAGGCTGAGATATTTGAGATACTTGGGGCAAAGGGAAGTATTAGAGGTCTGTGGGCAGGGAAAGGGCAGAATGACAAGCCTTAGTTCTGATTATGCAATCAGCATAAGCGTTTAGACCTCGAAATGGCGACCCCTTTAATCTGACAGTCTGCTTTCGTATAATTTGTTAAAAATGACAAAATGTCTCATTTTGCTGCAGTTCATTTTGACCTTTCTTAATATTAGAAAGTTAATTTCAGAAGGGAAATAAATGTATTAGTGTTGTCACAGTCATAAAAAGATGAATTCTGTACTGTCAAGCGATTTCTTTGAATGAATCCATCATGCTGTAAAACGGTTGCCTTCTAACACCCGGCATCGTCCCAGCTCCCTCCTTCCTTCCCTCCCTCCCTCCTTCTTTCTTTCCTCTCCTCTCTCTTTTGTTCCTCACTCCATCCATCTGTCAGCACATCCATTATGCTGGACTCTTAGGAGACAGAGATAACAGACATGGTCCCTGCTCTAAGCAAGACACATGCTAGTGGAGAAGACAGAACAGGAAAGCAATCCTTGTAGCTATGTCTAAATGCCACAGGAGGAGACAGCCATGTGCTGAGGGAGCACACAGAAGGAGCTGTCCATCCTGCAGAGGGAACTCATGCCCTATAGCAGGACTTGAGTTGACTCTCTGATTAGGAGAAAAGACAGTAGGTAGAATTCTGAAGCGTCGGGTTCTTGTCCCATCTCTGAAATACAGCAGTTACGAGAAGTCGAGACCCCAGACCATGGGTGAATATCCTCCGTCTGTTATTGCACTTAACCTTCACATCTTTTTGGAAGAGGAAAGTGAGGCAGAGAGATGAAATAATCTGACCCACTCGGGTTGTAAATCTTGCACACAGAGTTGACTCTGAAATCAAGGTGGCTCACAATCTACTGTGCTTCATCTCCGGCTAGCTATGGGAATTCTTTTTTTATTATTCTACATGATATACTATTATTTACATTTCTATACCAATTATACTTACTGCTTATGTGACCTTAGAAAACCCGGTTCTTTCCTCTGTCTGGATCTCAGTTCCTCATTAGTTCAGTGAAGAGGATGGACCAACTCTGACCTTGGGTTGTGAAGAATTCCTGAGATCCGAGGGCATGATGTAGCCCAGTGCTTCGCAAACCTTCATGTGCAGGAAACATATGGCTATTTATGGGACCTGAGAATCTGCGTTTCCAATAACCTTCCAGGTGATGCTAATGTTGCTAGTTCAAGGACCCTATTTTGAGTAGCAAGGGCCTAACCTATGTTAGGAGCAAACTTGTGGGTCCAGGGTGGACCTGGTGCAGATGTGGGTTTAAGATTGCTGAAGGAAAAACATTAAAGCAATCTTAGTAAGGTCAACAGATGGAGTCCTGGGGTGGGGTTTAAAACCAGTGATTCTCTTAACGGAGTAAAAGGAAGAAAATCAGACTGTGAAGGTCTTAAAGAACTGTTTTCTACCATGATCAAATCTGTTTTAATTCAAGGTGCAGTAGCTCAGATTTCTGGCTCAAATGAGTGCAGCGACAGTCCTCCTGCGGGGCGGTAACTACCTCTTTCCCTCCCTACAGCTTAGTGTGGGTGGAGGATGCAGCTCCTTTCCCAAGATGCACCAGCACACTCACACTTTCCAAAGTCCTCAGGGACCCCCATTGCCTACTAGGTTAGGACCCTCCAGCTTGGTATCCAAAGCTTTAGATGCATTTCTCCATATTTCCTTGCATGAAACTTTCACTCTCTTCTTGCCTGTTCTGCTTCTCCCCCAAAGACATCTGGCTCACCCACATTCACACTGCCAGCCTTGCTGCATGCATACTCATCCCTGCACCTTCACCCTGCCACGCTCTCCTCTAATCGGACTCTTTCTCCTCCTCTCTCAGTATCCAGATCTCAAAATTCTATACAGGATTCAGGTTTGTCTCTGTGCTACTACTTTCGGGAAGTCTCTGTCGTAGTCACAGCTATAAATGAATACTTATTTGGGTCCATAAGCTTTTTCTATGTCATTTAATTCTGAGAACAACAGTGTTAGGTAGTATCATCTCCATTCTTTATTTGAACAAAAAGAGAGATGGGGATTCCAGCCATATCTGTTGATCTCCGAAGTCTGGATTTTCTCTCTCCCTCCTTTGCCTTCTCCCAGCTCATTATTGTATGTCTCTTATGGTGTCATCACATATTCATTTTGGTTTAGAGCTCTTTTTCTTTGTGATGAGAGGATAAAATAGTTTTGTTGGGGAAAGGGGAGGTAAACAGAATGGCCTGAAAGATACTGGATGTTGAAAGTAGGGGAGAGGCTGCTATAGGAATGCAAGGTGGGTGACAAGGGGCATATTTGCCCCCCTTTTTTCAGTGAAAAAAGCACATGATAGAGCCCTTTACAGTGTGCAAAGCAGTTCTGTGCATTATCTCATTTGAGTCTCAGGATCACCTTCTTTGGGCTATGTTTTGATTAATTTCTGTGATTACCAACACTACTGGGTCCCATTCAAGCCAGTTGGGGCTAATGAGTTAGCGGCAATCAAATCACAGAATGTCAGAGCCGGAAGGAAAGTGAGAGATTCTTGTGGAGCTCCTTCATTTTACAAATGAGAAAACCGATGCCAGAAGGAAAATGACTTCCTCAGGGTCACACAGCAATTTGGTGGCATAGATTCACTTAGCATTTATTGCATCATTTTCCTTAGTAGCTTCTATTTTAGAACTAGATGTTTCTGGGTGAATGTGTATTTCGGTTAGTGCCAGCAATCCTTCATGTTGTCTCACTGCCAACAGGGTGGGTTTCCATTGCAGTTTTCTTTCATCAGAGAGTGATCTTAGAAATCTAGACCTTTGAGTCCTGTTTTTTTTTTTCCTGCACTTTATACTTTTCAACTCTCTCTCTATAAATACATTTCTTATACATTTAGTTCTTAAAGGGCTCACAAACACAGCCTTGTGGCCTGAATTCATAATTATGGCACAATTGGAGGCAACTTTGAGCAAGACTAAAACGAAGAACACATTTCTGCAAGAAGTGGTGCTGTATTAGTCAGCTTTTGCTGTGGTAACAAATAACTCCAGTAGCTTGGTAGCTTATAATGGCAAACATTTGTTCCATGCTCATGTTACGTGATGACTGTGCATGTTCAGCCGCAACTCTACTGGGCTCTACGCAATTCCACATATCTTCTCCCTTAGGGCCCAAGTTGAAAGGTATCTTCTAAGTGGAATCTGCTGTTTTCATGACAGAGGGCAGGAATACAATCCCATTTAAAGCTTCCATACAGAAGTGGCAACTATCACGAGTGCTCACATTCTATTAGCCAAAGCATGTCCGAAGGCCAAGGCCAAAGTCACTGAGGTGAGGATATGCTTCCATAGGGATGGACACCCCTGCCTTTTTCTACCTTCGTCCTCCCTCGTAACTCAGTGGATCCTGACCTCCCCACGTAGGCCCCACTTTTCCAGGAAGCCTTCCCTGCCCCAGCCATCCCCAGGGCTCAGGTTCTCCTTCCCTACACTCTCACAAGCCCTGCGCTTGTCCCTGTCACAGCCCTGATCACCTGCATGGGAGTCACTGGATTTCTGCCCATGTCTTTCCTGGGAGTACAAACTCCTCCTAAAACAGGAACCAGGGCTTATTTACCTCTTTCATCCCAGCACTCAGAGCCAGGTGTGACACACAGTAGGTACTCAGCGAACAGTTGTTGAATGAATTGATGGATGTGGTTCTGTTAGTCTAAGCAGGTTGTCAATTCACACAAAGTAGCCAGAGCCAGCCCAGCGGCTGGCCCTCAAGCCCTCTGGCAGTGGTGGAGCCGGTGGCCAGGTCTCAACTCTGCTTTGGCAGGTTGGAATTTCCTACAGCTCCCTTTCCTTCATTCTTCTCTGCCTCCCAGGGCTAAGAGAGCTCCTGTCTCTGAGCCTGTTTATATTTTCCCCATTGTGAAATGTTGTAGCACTTAAACTGTAAAAATAATGGGATTGATTTGTATCTTGAGTTTTTGTTTCTTTCTTTCTGACTAGAGCGTTAAAAAAAAAAAAAAAAAAGATCTTATTTCCTTTACACCAGTGGAGATAGTCTTACTTTATAGACATAAAGAGGCACAGAAAATGCTCAGCCACAGCAGGGCCTAATGGTAAAGGGCATATGCTTCACAGCCATGCAGTTGGATTTAAATTCTTTCTCTCGTGCTCAGCTGTGTGACCCTGAGCAAGTGAGGCACTGTCTCTGAAATTTTCTTTATCTTTAAAAGGAGGATGATACTTAAAGCTCTGGCTTATGTGAAAATTTACTGAGATGGTACATGTGAAACATAGCACAATGCCTGCCATTCTCACTGAGTGCTGAAGATTGCTGGGTTCATAACAGCTAGCCGTAACACTTGCCAATGTTTTCAAAAGTACTTTATTTGTACTAACTCTATTAGTTCTCACCACTGCAAGATTAAGTATTATTATTATCTTCATTTTATGGGTGGGGAAACTAATTATCCCTACAGTCCAACAGACAGCACTTGCTCCTAGGGAGGGTGAGCAGAGTGCGTGCTCTTAGTCCCTATGGCTCTCTAGCCTTGGGGTGAGACGGGCATTGGGACTCTAAGTCTGGGACCCTCTCCCACTGTCTCCTCCTCCTCCTCCTCCCCTGCTCTTTCTTGCTCTCTGTGCTCCCTGCCTTGGAAGTCAGGTCACTTGACAGGAGACTCCCTCCTCTCCCATCCTTCACTGAAGCCCAGAGTTCTGGGCCTCTGCCAGGAAGCCTCAGGCCTGCTTCTAAGTCATTTGTCAGGCTGCCAGAGGGCTGGGCAACCTGTCCGTTTTTCACACACAGATATCAGGGCAGCTGACAGAGCTGGGCAGGCTTGGCAATGGCTTTTGCTGTGAACAGAATCTCAATGAAGGCTCTGGCCCAGCCTATAGTGGATGTTTATACCCGGGGGCCTGCCCTGGCCTTCAGAGAAGAGAGTCATGTTGCTGGTTCAAGGCCAAATTGCCAGCCCCTACCCCTCTGCTGTGCGATGGTTTTTTGTCCTCAACCATGTTGATAGCTGTTCAGCTGCATTTGATATCTGTTTTTTACCAGTGTGTGTGTGTGTGTGTGTGTAAAAGGGAAGGAGAGTGACTCGTGACTCTTCATTCACTTAAAAGCTGGTGTCCTAGGGTAAAGAATGGATTCAGCAGACAGAGAGTGTGGGAAGAAGAAGCGGAAAGTAAGGAGGAGAATTATAAGGATTCTGAATCCACTGGGAAAATAAAAGTCAGAGGGAAATGAAGAAAACTTTGGAGATAAAAGAAATTATATGGACTGTCTTAGATCACCTAATCTGATACTATTCTACCTAAACTTGCTTAATGACAGCTGAAACTGAACGTGGGAGTTCTAGAGATTTTGAGGTGGGGGAACAAAGCAGCTCCTTACAAAATTTATTTAAACATTACCTTTCATCTTCAAAATTCATACAACCTAAATATTCAGCATAAGCCTAAAATAGATTTCAATCATCCATCTCTTTACTCTCACTCTCAGGGTTGAACCCCGTACCCTTCATCTCCAGACAGCTCTCCCAGTGATTCTGTGGACGACTCTAGGTTGTGCCTTCTGGTGCCTGGAAACACATTTTAGCCAGTGGCCTCAATGTGCGCAAGGAAGGATTCAGGAAGCCCAGTCATATGTTCAGAACCAAGCACTGAGGATGCAGAGATGAGTTAGACCCAGGCTCCATCATCAGGCAGCTCACAGGCTGGTGGAAGAGGCAGACCCAGTATCAGGTTATTATGGTGCAGCATAGCCAGGCTGGAGCAGCAGCCTCTTCCACATGTAGGACTCATACTCCACACCACGCATTTTTACATTATCACGAATTCCAACATAATCCGGGGGCAGACACTAACAGGTTTACTGCAGAGATGAGGAAACTGGGACAAAGTGAGTACATGATGTGCAGCTGATATGTGGGGCAAACAGGATTTAAATCTAGTTCTCTTTTATTTCAAAGTTTAGGTTCTTTCTACTCTGTTAACTACTATAATAAAGAAGAGGGTGATCTAGGGGGACAAAATGAACCCAGCCTGGGAAGGTGCTTAGGAAAGGCTTCCAAAAGGAAGTAATGCTAATACTGAGTTTCAGAGGATAAGTGGAGTTGTCCAGGCATCCACAAGCAGGAGGAAGAGAGTTTAGGTATGGGGGAAGATCCTGTGACAAATACGCAGTAGTGAAATAGCATGACTTTCTGGGAGTTGACTAAACTGAAGAATGCTATAGAAAAGTGATAAGATCGAAGGTCAGACAAATGGGTAGGGCCAGATTGTAAAGGCTTTTCAAGGCAGAACATTTTCTGTAAGTCTTTGGGGGAAGCAATAGAGATTTATTAAGTTGAGTGGCATGGTCAGATTTGTGCTTAGGAATGTTGTCTTCAACCAGGTGTAGAGGATGGGTTGAAAGAAGAGAAATTGGAGGTTGTCTCAGCATCTATCTATCTATCTTCATTTGTCTGCATCGTTTGTCCATGATTTTGTCTCCTCTGTCTTGTCTCTGTTGCCTGTATCTGTCTAGTTATCAGGCTCTACCTCTGTCTAACTTGCTGATTTATCTGGTCCCTCAGCCTCCCTATATAACCTTAGGCAAGGCACTGCACCAATCTGAGAAGAAGGTCCCTCATCAATAAAATGAGGATCATAATGCCAGACTCAAAAGGTTAGCTTAGGGATTAAGTATGATATTGCATGTGAAATCTTTTTATATATTACAAAGTACCATACAAATGTGAAGGATTATTATCTAGCTATTGCTCTCTCAGGTGTTATATCTATTTTGTTTTGTTTTCTTTTAACAAATATTCATTGAATATCTAGTCTAGGCTGGGTACCTTGCTATATGTCTGGTAGAAGAGGGAGTTTATAATGAATGAGAAACAATGCCAGGCTGCTAGATGTTTGGAGTATAGTAGAAGTCTAAAAATCTAAAATAAAAGCCTCTATTATGTGTTACTAACTTGCTGCCTATCTGTTTGATTGCCCATCTATTCTGTCCGTCCGTCCATCCATCCATCCATCCATCCATCCATCCATCCATCCATCCATCCATCCGCCCATCCTTCCTTCCCTCTCTCTGATTCTCTAATTGTGCTTATATCTGTATTTACAAGTAGTCACTGACTCAGAACCTTCCAAGTCATATTGATTCTCACATGCAATTCCCTCCCCACTAGGAACCATCTTTCACCATGCAATTTTGAGAGCCGATGCCTTTAAAATAAGTGAGAAAAGTAAATTGCAAAATGACCACTGCTGTAGATAATTTTGAAGGTGCCTTCTTTCTTTACAGTTTTTTGGATTCTCTCCACCTTTTCACATGCATGGGACTCCCAGGACTTTCCTGAAGACTGAGCTGGTCCCACATAGATCTGATGCTGCCACATTCCATAAATCAAGAAAGCTAGGTTGAGAGCCCCAAGGAGCTGATTTCATTGGATTCTATAGTCTCTGTGGTTAATGCGGGTCTGCCAGATAATCCCTAGGTAGTTTTGAATATCCACATCTTTAACAGAGATTGTGAAGAGTTCGTGGTGACTTTGCCCTGTAAGCCCTTTGTCTCTGAAATGTCCTTTAAGAGGTAGTATTATATAGTAGGGAGCAAGTTCTGTTTTGCTGCTTATAAGCTCTATGACTTCAATCAAGTCACCCAACCACTTTGGGCCTCAACGGCAAAATCAACAGGACAAGGATAATACTTCCTATTAGGATTGTTGTCAGGATTTAGTGATATGGTGTCCAAAGTTAAATGTTTAGCACAGAACCTGACTTTTCATATGCTCAACGAATTCACTCAGAGTTGGGACTCAGATTTACTTTTCCTTAGTAATGAAACATTGTCACTGACCAAAACACTTTATTTTTGTGCTTTTATACATATCCATTGGTCATTATGAAAGGAGTTACATCTGTGCAAGTGTGTGGACATATGTTTTCAAATTCAATGCACCACTTACGACCACTAAGATACTAGGAGAGGGCTGCTCCATGGACTTCCTGTGAGTTCTGCACTCTCTGTTAAGAGTAGCTACCAGTCACCTGTGGCTGTTGAGCCCTTGCAATGTGGCTAGTGCAACTGAGGAACTGAATTTTTCTTAAGCTAATTTTTTAATTAATTGAACTCTAGTCACAAGTATTAGTGTAGCCCTAGGATATGCCCTTGTTTTTAATGACACCTGAAATAATTATTGCGGTGTGAAAAAAAAAATGACTGAACACCTACTGTGTTTCAGGCACTTGGACATGCATTAACTCATTTAACCCATGTCAGCTCCATGAGAGGAATGATCTTATTGTCACTTCTGGTTTGCTGATAAAGAAACTAAGACATGGAGAGATAAAATAACCTCCTCAATGTCACACAGCCAGTTCAGGGCTGGAGCCTAGATCTCCAATTCCAAAACCCCTCTCTTTTCATGACTTAAACTCATGATGCCTTATAGCTGTGTTTCCTGTCTGCAAGCATCAGCTGTATTCCCATTGCCTCTGGAAGCTCTCAGGGGTTAGTTGCACCTGGGGGTAGTGAAGCCCTTTCAGTGGCCTATAAGACCTACCTGATTTGGCCCTCCATTACTTCTGTGAGCTTCTCTCCCATGACTGCCTCTCGCTCTACTCCAAGTGCACTGGCTTCCTTGTTTTTCAATGATTTTGTTTGGGATACGCCTGCCCTAGGATCTTCTCCAGTCTGACTCCAGGGTATATGTATAGTTTGCTCTTGTTATAAACTGATCACTCTGGCAGCAGGATGGAGAGTGGATCTGGGTGGTGAGAGAGGATAAGAGGTGTTTTGAGTGGAAACAGAGAGGCCAGCTCAGTGGCTAGCTACTACAGGTGAAACACAACAGCCAATGTCAAAAGCCAAGCCACTGGCCTCCTTGGCCAGAGCCTCACTGACTGTTAAGTGTCAGAGCTGGAGTGGCCTTTAGAGATCATCTAGTGCAAGCTCTTATTTGAAGAATGATAAAACTGAGTCACAGAGGTGAGAAGGTGATTTTCCTAAGGCCAAGTTGATACAAGAGCTCTCATTTTCTGATATAATCTTTTATAATCTTTCTCCCATATCACAAGACCTCATAAAAATAGAGGTTTTACAATCACTAACCTTCTTATCTCCATTACAATCCTTTAAAATTTTTTTTGAGATACTCCCTGTTTTCTTAAAGGCCACCAAGTCACCTTAAAGGCAGGAATTCAGTTCTCCCCAAACAAATCAATTTTTATAAAGAATAAGCAAATCTTCCCCCAGAAGTCTGAGCATGTCCTCCAGAGAATACAGAAATTCATACAAGATGTCTTGAAAGAAGATAGAAAAATCTTAATCCATTTTTTAGAGATGAAGGGGAAAAAAACAACACAAAAGCCCAAACGTAACTTTTCTGATGCCTGATAATATTCTTCTCTCATCTCTCATTTCCCCACAACTATTCAGTCTTAAGGCTCTGGGTGCCTGTGGGAAGCTACTGTGTGATTTTTATCTCTATGATTAAAGTGTTACACTTTATTGAGTTTTTTACATCAGCAGCAAAATCTGCAGTGCAGGATTTTACATAACACCTCATTTTCTTCTTGCACCATTACTGTTATTAACCTGGTGGCAATAAACAGAAAATATGGCTTTGCTTGTGATGTACTCTTTATTTTTGTTCCAATAGCAAGAAGGGGGAAAAGCACCCAGAGAGAATGGGAAAGAATTTTTTACCCATTCTATCCCTTTGATGTCTGCCCTTCTCTATCCCTATTCCATGCCAACATTTCTCACAGAAGGTCAAAGATGGACATGTTCTTTGCTCAAGGGTGCTTACTTCTTTCTCATTACCTCACACATTTATTCATTCAATAAAGATTTCCTCAGCACCTACTCTGTGCCAGGCACTGTGCGAGGTCCTGGAGACATAATGATTTCCAGTCTTGACCAGTGCTAGTCCAGTGAGGGAAAGGGACACACACAACAATAATAATGAAACTGCAAGATGAGTATAATAAAGTGGAAGAATTAATGATAATGTACGTGAAAGGGGGCATGGTCAACTACATTCAGACGGGTTAAGAAAGTCTTCACAGAAGAGATGCTTGGATTGGGCCCTGGAGGGTGGCTAGGTAGAGCAAGGGAACAACATCGGCAAAGCCTTGGAAGGCACAGCAGAGCTTGGCCTGGTCTGGGAGCTATCAATTTGGCATGGCGAAAGCATTGGATGCCTGTTAGCAGACAGTAGGAAAGAAGGTTGGAGATAGAGGCAAGTCATCGACGACCTTATACTCATTTTTTAAAATATTTCCCATGCCGGCTATTAATCTACTCTCTGGGCTCCCCTCAGACCAGGCCAAAATTAGAGGTTCAGGACAGAATGACATACTGGGGAGAATTTGTGCTGTGGATAGAAGATCTCGGTTTTATCCCTGACTCTGCCACTTCTTAGCTGTGTAATATGGAGCTGTGTATTCATCTGTAAAGTGGGTAGGGTGAAAATGAGACAAGATTTTGAACTAGTTGTGTAGGTATTGATAGTATTTCATATGTCAAAGGAAAGTTTCTGGGGGAGCACAATTCCAGACAATTCCAAGAGAATGGATTTGGTGATTTCTCAGGGCTTATTATGCCCTGGGAGTCCTATATTTTTCAATCATCTCATGTCCCTGCTCTGCACTGTTTTGTTTTTCTCCTTCCTTTGGCCTCTGAAGACAGCTTCTGCCAGTCCTTCCCACCTTGTCTCCTTCAAGACCTAAGTGCACCCTGTGGTGAGAACCTACTGCAAGACAGCCACTTAGCCATTTCACCACGCTAATGTAGTCTTCCTGTTTGGCAGATATCACTGTTTTTGTTTCATTTTGTTTTCAAAAAGTGTTCAAGGGTGCCAACATTCATGCTGAAAATATGTACTTTATCCTGGCAAAAAAAAAAAAAGAGGAATGGGACTTCTCCAGGGTCACAGGGCATGTTAGTGGGAAAGCCAGGATGGGCATCCTTACCGAGGACTGACCACACTCCCAGGGTGGTGATTAGATGTTGTTACCGCTCCGCATCAGCTAACAACCTCCCGCAGGCGATGTCTCCAAACATTCAGGCCACATGTATTTATTGAGTTCCTAATATGTTCCTAGGGGTGCCCTAGTTTCATCAGCCTTTGATTTATAATGAAGCAACATTAACTTTTAATTATGAAATTAAAACGTCCCTCGGCTCTCACAGGCTTAAATATTGTATCTCAGTCCTCATCTGAGTTTGTCTCATCTTCCTGCTCAGACCGGGGCTTCCTGGGAAGGTTGGCTTTTCCACCTTTCCATGTAAGGATGCAGACCCCTGAGTAATCCCCAAGGGTCAAGTAGGGGCTTTAGAGGCAGTGAGTCAGGATCCCCATTCAGGCCTAACTTGCCGTGAGATTGTGACGAGCCAGTAGACTCTGAGCTTCTTTTGAGAAATACGATGATGATCTCATTTACTTCAGTGGATTGTTGAGAGAATCACAGGAGTTAATTTAGTGTCAAACTGGTTTATAAATGCTACAAACATGCAAGGTGATAGTTATTGTCAATAGATGGCCTATCGAACAAGGAATAAACTTACATTATGTAAGCTAGGTCCCCAAGCCCTTCCCTCTACATAGCTACTATAGCCCCTGTACCTCTCCTTGAACCTTTCATAGCACATGAAACTACTTTTAAAATGTCCATCTTCCCTGCAAGGTTTTGAGTTCAAGGGGGTCTTTATTCCTGGTGCCAAGCACAGTGCCTGCATTTAGTATCACTGTGTGAAAAGCATGCATGGAGAGTATATAACCTCCTAGACGTTCTGCTAGGCACAAAGACACTCCTGGGAAGGTGGGATTATTATCCCCAATTTTTAGATGAGGAAAGTGAGACACAGAGAGTAAAATTAACTTCCTCAGGTCATAGAAGCTCAACCATAGCTAATCTGACAATTGAAACCAAGTCTACCAGATCCAAAACCTGCGCTACTGCCTTCTTCTATCATCATCATTGTCATGGTCAACATTGGAGCCACCAATCATCGCTATGGGAGCAGGAGACAGGGTTCACAAGTTCTTTTGCCCTGGGTAGGTCATTTACGAACCCAAGCCTCCTGTGCTGATTCAGGCCATAGGAGGGGATGCAGATGTGCCTCCATGTACACAGAGATTTTACTTTTCACTTCTAACTAGGGCAGGATTTAAGAGACATTTACATTGTTTTGTTTGTTTGATTTGCCTGGTTGTTTTTTAAAAAAGAGTTCTCGATTTTTCTAAAAACTTTTTCTTCTTCCTTAAGATAGCACCCTGACTTCCATAAACATTTTTTAAAAACAGGGATATCTTTCAGTTAATAATAAAAAGAATAGATTCAGGGCCTTTTCACCTGAGGCAAAACAGCTTCGTGGGGCAAATCACAGTAGTGGAGCTGTCTGGAAGTTCTCCAACACTCCTTGCTCCTCCCAGCCCTGACCTCAATGCCTTTTGAGAGGCTAAACCTGATAGGTTAAACCAGACGTCACAGTCCCCCAGCTCAGAAATGAAGGAAGCAGCATAGAACTAACTTCCTTATGATGTAAGATCAGGGAGATTGCCTTGCTGGATGCTGCAAGCTCCTGGGAGCACAGGGCTCCAGTTTAGCTTACAACTAGAGGCCTAGGTTTGAATCCCAGCTCTGCCGCTTCCTGCTCCATAAGCCTGGGCAAGCTTCAGTTCCTCCTCTGTAAGACTGGAATTAATAAAGCCGCCCATCCTTCTCACCCTGCCCTTCGTTAGACCTGCCCAAGATGTTTCTTTCTCATCTCCGGACCTTAGATAAACCCCTCTGCCCTCCCAGGATTGCATTTCCCTTCCTTCATTGGACTGAATCTGGGATAAGCCCTGAAGTACTGGCCAAATATGAAGGATTTGGCACCACATCACAGCATCAAGCTCAGGTTTTGGCCTGTGCCCAGTGAGGTGAAACAGGGAAGCAACTCAGACTGTAGAAAGAAAAAAAAAAAAACAAAACAAAAAAAAAAAAACGACAAACAAAACCCCATTTCCTCCCTGGTGTCTAGGAAGAAGCAAACTCCACACTAAATTATGTTGCAAATATGCCCTAAGGTAGTTTTAATTTTATTGGCACCGATTTTAATTTACTCTTTAGGCCCCTGATTGCAGGATGAGCTGTTGGTTGCTGGCAAGGGGCAGCCCTTCATCACTTGGTTTTAATTAAGGTTCTTAAGTTCAGAAGGAAAGAACCGAAATGCTTTCCTCCATTTCCATTCTCAATTCCAATTTGTAAGCAAGGGCCATGCATTAGTGGCATGCCCCTTACTCTGACATACCACAGAAAAGTACCTCATGTGACTGCTCGGCAAAACCTAAGATGCATCTGCTCGTTCACATAATTCACTCATTCTTCCATTGATTCACTTTCTATTCGTTCCTTCGCCAAACTGTTAGTGATAACTTATTATATCCTACACCTGGCTCTGTCTTATGCGTTTAAAACATTAACAATGTAGGATCCCTGCCCTGAAAAAGCTCACATTCTGATGGGAGATAGAAATAAACAAAGCATTATTATGCCATGTGGTAAGTGCCATGACAGGAAGCTGTACCTTGAATTATGAGAGTACAGAGAAGGCTTTACTTCATCCTGAGGGAGAAAATAAGGCTATCTGAAAATGAGATTTTTTTACTAGTCAGTCAAGTAATATCAGCTGCTAAGCTAAGCAATTCCTAAATCTCAGTAGCTTAATACAGTAAAGGTTCATCACAATTTGTTGAAGTCAGGTGACTCTCCTAGCCATTTTCCTCTGAGTATTAATTCAGAGACATAGGCTTCTTCCTTCTTAGTATATACCATTGTTTTTACATGTAGCTTTCATGCACAAGAACAAGAGAGGATGTGGGGGATTGTATATGAGTTTTGTGGCCAGGCCTGGATGTGGCATTTGTCACAACTACCCACATCCCATTAGATCCCAACCAAATGGCAAGGGAGCCTGGGAAATATCTTCCATGGTCCAGGGAAAGGAAATGAGATTGGTGAGCACGCGCTCAGTTATCTGCCTTAAATTTTAAGATTGCATCAGAGTTAGTCTGGTTAAGTGAAAGTGTATTCTCAGCAGAAGAGATGTTTATTATGTGTGAATGTGGAGACAAAAGTCATGAATATAGTGGTGTGAGGTACTCCAGGTAGCCCCACGAGGCTGGAGTATAGAGTATCTGACCAGAAATGGCAAGAGATGAGACTAGACAAAGGGCAGGGACCAAATCTGGGCCTTTTAAAATATATTAAGGGGCTTGGATTCCGTCCTGTGAGCAATAGGGGAGTGTAGAACAGGAAGTGATATGATTTGTTTGCGTTGAAATGATCACTCTGAGCAGCAAGGAAACCAGATAAGAAGCTATTGTAGCAGAGCACATAAGAGATTATGGGACTTGGATCAGACATGGTCCCTGTCCTCAAAGAGCTCATAGGCAGACAGACATACTTATCAGCCAGATTAGCTATACAATAGCAAGTACCAGTATCAACGCCCGAGCAAGAAGCTGTTTGGAAAGAATGAGGGATTTCTTTTAACTGAGAATGAGAAAAAAACCATGAAAAGTTTAAGGAAGTCATATCTTCTCTCTCATCCAATGACCACTTCTAAAGGTGAGGAAGTTGAAGCACAGTGAAGAGTTGTACTTGTCCATGGTCACAGATTCTATTGACATTAGAACCAGAGTTAGAAACCCTGCTCTGCCTTCCATGCTCCATTCCAACTGGGCCAATACCAGTCCCTAAGGCCAGTTGAGGTACAAGATATAATCGCAACGTTGTTGGAATTAGTGTTTGTGGTCTTTGGCATTCCCAGAAAAGGTCTGAATATGTGTAATGAAGGTGAAAGAACTAAGACAAATTCAGACCCTATTCAGGTCAGTGTCTACTTTCATTCCATCCCCTAGAATCTCAGAGTATGGAGGGATCTTAGAAACTACTAACTCTTTAACATCTTTTGGAGGTACTAGGCTAATGCAGTTAGAAATGAGAAAGAAATTAGAACCATAAAAGCTAAAAAAGAGATAAAATTACTATGTACAGGTGATAAGATTACAAACCTGGACACTATTGTCCGCTTTAGTCACCCCCTCTTCCTAGGCATCCTCACCTCTTTGCTGTTCCTTAAACACAGCAAGTGCATGTGACTTATGCATTTACTTCTCCCACTTCATGGAAAACTCTTCCACCTGATATCCTATTTCATTCAAGTATCTCTTTTTCCAGAATCTCTGTTACTTTTTATTTCCTTACTGGACTTTATTGTCTCCATGACATTAACACTTCCTGGCATCTTGTATACTTATTAATTGACCTGTTTGTTTTCTTTCCCCATAGTTTGTGAACTCTTTGAGATCAGGAGCTTTCTATCATGTTCAATGCTATTTCCCTAGTGCCCAGAACACTCCCTGGTTCATATCCTTAGTGCCTAGAACACTGTCTGACACATAGTAGGTACTCAGTGACTATTTGTTGAATAAGGAAGAAAATGAAAATCCAAGAAAATCAAAAGAGAAATTATTACAAATAATAATAAAATTAGTGAAGTACCTGGGTAAAAATTTCATGTGTTGAAAACAAGAGCCTTTTATTTATAACAAACCACCAGTTGGAAGATTTAATGGGAAAAGCATCATATTTATAACAACAACAAAAATATATAAACTAGCTTAGCATAAAAAAGAAATGTACAGGGTCTATGCAGAAAAAAAAAAAAAACTTTCAAAATTCCTATGGTACCCTAAAGAAAACTTGAATAAATGGAAAGTCAAAACATGTTTATTCTTGGATTGAAGGCTGAAAGACATGAATCAATCCTCCCAACATTAATATGAAAATCTAATTTGATTATATAACAGATATTGAGAATATTGACAGGATTTAGGAGAGCAAGAAAAACTAAACAAGCTAATTATAATGATCATACAGGAAAATATACAAGAAAATACAAGAAAATTTGGGGAAAAAACATAATGAGGTGATAATAGCCCTTCAAATCTTAACATACATTATAAACTTAACATAATTAAAACTGGATAGTACTGACACATGAATAAACAAATGATTAGAACAGACTAAAAGTCCAAAAATAAACCCAAATACATAGAAAGTCCCAAAATAAACCCAAATACATACAAAGATAGCTTTTCAAGTCAGTGGGGGAAAAAATGCGTAATTTAATGGTGTCAGATAATAAAATTTTTAATTCTTACCTCTCAACTTATATCTATGTAAATTAGAATTGAAATATTTAAATATAAAAAGAGAAATAAAAAAGTAATAGAAGAAACAAAGAAAAAATTTGACCCAGAATCCAGAAAAGATTGATAAATCTGTGTAAAAAATTAGCATTTAAAAATTTCTTCATGGGAAAAAGTACTCATAGAGGTGAAGTAAAAAAAAAAAAAATAACTAAATGACTAAAACTATTTTTATGTAGCCATGAAAACTAATTCCTAATATCTAGCTGCTATAAATCAATAATGAAGCCCAACAACCCAGTTTTTAAAATGGGCAAAGAAAATGAACAGACAATTCATAGAAAAGAAAATGTAAATGGTTCTTAAACATGAAAAGATGTTTAAACTTAGCCCTATAATAAAAGATAATTATATCAAGAGAAATTCAGATGAAAACTAATCTTAGATATTATTTGTCACCCATCATCTTGGCAAACATCAAAAAATTTCATTCCACCCATCTTGTCAAGGTAATTTATATGAGACATTGTAATACATTGCCAGGAGTGTAAACTGATCCTTCTAAGGAAGTTAATTTGTCAGTATTTATCAGAATTGCAAATGCTCAGAAGACCCAGAAATTCTACTTCTAGGAATTTATCCTACACATAATTATATATGTGTGAAACGACGTATATACAAAGTTGATCACTAAGACATTATTTGTAACAGGGAAAGGTTGGAAATTAATTAAATATCCATCAAGGGGGAATGCTTAAATAGTTTGTATATGGCTATTAATAAAAATGAGGTAACTATGTGTTGAAAAAAAAATCACCTCCAAGATGTGTTAAGAGAAAAAAAAAAAAGGGCAGCTCTGCAAAGTGTTTTTAGTGTGTTGGGAGGAAGGGCTAGGGAGTTTACTTGTTTGTGTACAAACTATCTCTGGAAGGATGCATGAGAACCTGTGAATACAAGTTGCCTCTGGGTAGTGAAACTGGGTGTCTGGAGGACAGCGGTAGAAGGGAGAGTTTTTACTAGATATTCTTTCATTCTTTAAAAAACCTTTGAACCGTGTGAATCAATATAATTCACCTGCTGGTTATTTAAATCACATAGATGCCAGGTGTCAGGATGGGGCAGTGGAAGCCACTCTAGAGTGGTTATCAGAAGTGCCAGATTCTAATTCTTACTCCTTCCCTAACTTGCTAGCAGGCCTCAAGCAAACAAATTCCCCCACCCCAGGGCTGATCTGAGAAAGGTCAGAAAAGCTGGTTTTCAAGGCCCTCTCTAGCTCCAACATCCCAAGGTGTAAACTGCAGTTTTTCCTTATACATTTCTTAAGTCATCTCTACCTCATCCTTTCCTCTGCAGCTCGTCAAAATCTCAGAGGAAAAGACAGACAGCTGAAGAAATAAAATTGCAAAGATGACTTTTATAGGGCTCCTGTTGAATCACTGTGTCTTCCACCGCCAAAGCTGAAAATGATGAGTTTAATATCACACAGAGCAGTGCATCTTATATGTCTCAAAAGACAGCTTATGCTACCCAGAAAACTGGGAGCTCAGCGAGACATAATTTTTCACTCCAACTCTGAGGCAAATGAAATGACAGTCATCAGCCCACTTTCTAGAAGCAACACGGTTTTCATTTGGTTTTAACTTCGTTTGAAAGTGTCCCAGGGTGGGAGAATCCTTCTAAGTGTGGACTTTTCTTTTTCCCGAGGAGCGCATGCTAGAAAGGGCATGAACAGGTGGCCAGGTTTTCCACGGGCTGTTTCCAGCATTGGCCGTTGTCGACAAGTTAACTGTGCCGGGCATCAGGGAACCTGGGTTCCAGTCCCAGTTATGCCATGAGCTCAGACAAGTCCCTTTTCCTTTCAGGGTCTCTGTTACTCTAAGGAAGGGTTAATAGATATAACCTGGGCTGATGCGTAGGAAGAGAAGGTTGAATCTGAGGGATTGTGAAGACCTAAAGACCTGGAAATTCCTCAGTTCCTGCTGCTAGTTCATTACCGGTTCTGGAGTAATCTCTCTGGGGTCTTTTGTTCAATCATTCCTCATACAGCTACTGAGCATCCTTCATGCACAGGCACTAGGCTCTTTCCAGGTACTCTCCCTCCCTGTAAAGGGAGCTCATAGATGGCAATGTTAACAGATAATACCATATTAAGCTAGGAATATGTGGAAGTAGAGAGCAGAGAAAGACTAGTCACAATCATCTTTACAGATGACAGAGTATTTTTCCCCCCATACACTATTTATATATTATTGGGGAATAGGTATGGCATCATGAAATGAGGTTAAATAAAAGCAGTAACTAGAACATCATAGGTAGAGCTCCCAGAATGGTGCCTGGCAAGCATGAAATATGCTGTAAATGATAGTAATTATTATTGCAGTGTTTGATCCCCACTGTAGCTCTCTTGGGTTGGAATTAAAATAACCAACCACTCCTCAAATAAAAAAGCTGAGTTCAAAGTGGGGCCATAGTTTACCCCAGATCCCCTCAGCTAGAATGGCCCAGTCAGAGCAAAACCATAACCAGGCCCAGTGTAAATACAGTTCTGCTGCCCCAAAGTATTTCTCATTAATCAGAGAAACAAATTCTGATAATACCTTGAGTCGTGGATGTATTAACTGTTCTGGGTACATAACACCACAACTTAATCCAACCAAAACCTCACTTCTTCCGAAGAACTCTAAAGAGGGATGCTAACGGTAGTGATCTCAGACCCCGAGGGCAGATGGTGTTAAAAGTGAGGAAAAATTGATCCTCACTGGTCTCAACTCCTCTAATCGCATTGCAAATGGCTGCTAAAGTAGCTGACACATAGGGCCAGCTTGAAAGAGTGTGTGTGTGTGTTGGGAGGGGGTGTCTCCTCCCTTTACGGTAAGCTCTGTGACCCCCGCACGTCTCATTTATCATCCTTTCTCTCAACAGAAAACAAGCCTGGAGTTTTACATCGACATCCACGCCCACTCGACCATGATGAATGGCTTCATGTATGGCAATGTCTTTGAGGACGAGGGACGCTTCCAGAGGCAGGCCATTTTCCCCAAGCTCCTCTGCCAGAATGCCGAGGACTTCTCCTACGTAAGCCAAGAGCTCCCTCTCAGCCAGCCCCAACGCCCCCTCTCCACCCCAGCCCTCTCCCCCTCTGTCTCCGCACTCAGTTCAGTTTGGTTTAACATTTACAGAACACCAGCTCTGTGCCAGGTCTTGCATGGATGATAAAGAGAGAGAGAACAAGCGCTGCCATGCCCTGGGGCCGCTCATCACCAGCCGGGAGGGAGACGCTTTGAAAAGGCTGCGAGTGCTTGGTTTGTCTTTAGGAGCTGGCATTTGTTTAGTGGATCTGACTCCTGAAGTGAGAAGCACCTCTCACATGCCAGGCCCTGCTTTCCCCTCTCTCAGCTCCTTTACTTAGGAGCCCTGCCTGTCTGCTGAAGGGGGGTCTATGCCCACCACGACCCCTTCTGGGCCTCAATTTCTTTGTCAGTGATTTGCGGGTGATCATTTTCCACCTTGCCTGCGTCACAGCTTCCTAGGGAGACA
Source organism: Cynopterus sphinx (assembly GCA_030015415.1). Taxonomy (NCBI): domain Eukaryota; kingdom Metazoa; phylum Chordata; class Mammalia; order Chiroptera; family Pteropodidae; genus Cynopterus; species Cynopterus sphinx. The sequence continues at coordinate 98,982,262 of CM057387.1, forward strand.
AATGCAGAAATAGATACACCAAAGGACTCTGTAGGCAGTAAAGACCTCAGCAGACTGCAGAGGCTGTTGTTACTGCCCACTGCACACACTGAGGACTGGACAGGCGGTCGGCTGGCGGCTAGGATCATTTGCAGCAGAAAGCAATATTGGGAAAGGGCAGGGAGGGAAGAGAAGGAGGGAAATCAGCGTGAGGAGTGAGGACAGCAGAGGGAGTTTTTGCGCATTTTTCTTTGTTTTGATACTACATCTCCGAGGCCTGTTATTTCCAAGTGGCCAGAGGGAGAGAGGCTCACAAAGGTCATTGCAATTTTTGAAGTTGATGAGCTGAAAACTTGCCTGCCCATTGCTTCAGGCATGGACATTAGTGGAGATGATGCATTTCTCCTTGAGGTACGATGCACTTGGAATCCCAGAATCTTTGAATGCCGCACCATGAAAGAAATTGAGAGGCTATGTGACTTAGTCTCTTCTTTACACGCAAGAGATACATGCGACCCAGAGAAGTTGAGTACCTACAGCAAAGTCCTTCAGCATTTCAGGGTAGAGTTGAGGCGGGTGGCTCCCCATTTGCCGCTCTTGCTTGTTTCTGTAGGAATTTCTACAGGATGGTCAGCCCTTGTCTTTATGAAACCGTTCGAATTTCAGAGCAGACTTGGTCTCCTGGATCCAGGTTCCCTGGAGGGCTTTAGAGACTCTCATATGGGAGAGGTTTCCAGGGCCAACAAGAGAGGCACAGTCTGGGAGCTTCACTCCTGGCCTTGTCTGATGATGTTTCAGTATTATAACCCCCTTAAGAGCTCAGGGCTGGGGTCAAGGTCGTCTGGCCTGGTCCAATCTCCGTTTTCCCTCTTCTCTGATCCTCTGTGCCCAGCTCTAAGGTGAGAGTTGGATTTCACTACGTGGACTTCAACAGTCATTTAAGATCTGACGTTCTATGATTTTCTGATCCTTTCCTTTACCTTAAGACACACGCATGCACGCATTTCTGTTTCTTTCCATGTCTGCCTTGTTTTGTTGTTGTTGTTGTTTTCTCCTCCTTCATTCCTCTCTTTTCTTTCTTGTAAATCTGCTGCGTAAGACACACATTCTCTTGTTATAACTGGTCTCATCATTTACTTGGATCTCTATGGGTGAGCATAGATGCCCTACTAAACTCAAGTGAACTGACCCTCCAGCTCTGTGAAGGAGATGTGATTACCATCTTCACTTTACAGATGAGGAAACGGAGATCGAGACAAATAAGGCAAGTTGTCTAACATCTCTCATATTTTAAACACGGGACTTGAGACACTGACCTGCTCATTCCCTCCTCTGTCTACCGTGACTGGTGTGGCGACACCCGTGTGAAGAAACAGCCATAACCCCGACTCTCTGGCGAGGTTGGACGTGAGTTCAGCTGTCCCTAGTGGAGGGGGAGCATTGTGAAGGAGTGCTGAGGTTTCTGGAGTCACTTAGTCCTGGGTTCAAATCTGTGCTGTCTCCCTTCCTTGCTCTATCTCCATGAGCCTCAGTGCCCTCACCTTAGAGGGACAAAATTTTAACACTTACACCGAGGGATTATTTTGTTTTTGCTTTTAAATTAAATTTATTAGGGTGACGTTGGTTAATAACATTACATAAATTTTTGGTATACAACTTTATAATGCAGCATTTGCACACTCTTGTGTGCTCACCAGCTGAAGTCTAGTCTCCTTTCATCCCCTTGTATTTGACCCCCTTTATCCTCTTCGTCCTCCCCAATCCTCTTCCCCTCTCATAACCACCATTCTGTTGTCTGTATCTATAAGTTTGCTTTTTGTTTTCTTTTGTTTTTCATTTGTTCCTTATTTTATATCCCACATTTGAAGAAAAAAATTATAAAGTTCTTGTCCTTTTCCATCTGACTTATTTCACCTAGCATAATACTCTCAAGAGTCATCCATGGTGTCACAAATGGCAGTATTTCATCTTTTTTATGGCTCAATATGTATCGCATCTTCTTTATCCAGTCATCTGTCAGAGAACACTTGTCTTGTTTTCATGTCTTGGCTATTGTAAATAATGCTTCAATGAGCAGAGGGGGACACATATCTTTATGAATAAGTGTTTTCAAATTTTGGGGGTAGATACCCAGAAGAGGAATTTCTGGATTCTATGATAGCTCTAGTCTTAATATTTTGAGGAACCTCTGTAGTGTTTTCCGTAGTGGCTGCACCAGTTTACAATCTCGAGGGATTATTTGGAAGCCTCAATGAAATACTGCAAGGAAAACAATATGAAGAAGTTGAAAGCATTGCCCAAATTTTAGTTCTGATTATCATTACAATGTAATTGCTTCTTGTTGTCTGTCTACTTTCCCTTGCTCCATCTGTCTCCATTCAAATTTCCACAAATATTTATTAAATGGCAGTTACTGTGCCCCGAGAACTCTAGGGTATGCTTTTATTTAATTATATTTGTTTATTAATCCTCAGAATAATACCATGATATGGGATTCAAATTCCACTTTTCAGATGAGGAAGCCGAGGCTCAGAGGTGTTGAAAGATTTGCTCAAAATCCGACAGCCAGCAGGTGTCCAGCACTGATTCTCTCCTCCCTGTTTGTTTTTCGCAGTCCAGCACGTCCTTCAACCGGGATGCTGTGAAAGCAGGCACTGGCCGTCGTTTCCTCGGTGGGCTCCTGGACCACACCTCCTATTGCTACACCCTAGAAGTCTCCTTCTACAGCTACATCACCGGGGGCAGCACGGCTGCTGTGCCCTACACTGAGGAAGCCTGTATCCTTGGCAGATCCCCTTCCAGCCCTGGGCCAGCCCACATCCCACAGAGAATCGGAGAATATCAGGTCTGGCAGGATTTACGAGGCAGGTCAGGAATCTGGTCTCCAACTCAGGTGAGGACTGAGACTCTGGGATGAAGATGGAGGTGGCTGGTTCTGCTGGGGGCATCTTTGGATTGTCCTGTTGCCCCCTTGCCTTCTAATGCATACACCTCTCCCAGCTGCCTCTGTTATGACGGTCCAGGTGGGAGATGATTGAGGCTTAGATTCTGGTGGTGCCAAGGAGTGTTTCGAACACGGAACTGAAAAGACTTAGTTCATGAGTAGTTGGGGATGTCAGTGGGGAACTGGAGCTAGTGACTGGAAGAGTTAAGGGTGCATAGTGAGGCTGCACATGAGCTGCTCAGGCCACCTTGTTCTGTCATCCATGGGACAAGAAGAACCTGGACTTGTACCAGGGAAGCTCACTGAAGTGTGATTTAACCTGGGTCCTGTCTGAAATGCACTTTTTAAAAATCTTCGTTTCATAACAGAGGGAGACTTCAGGCAGACAGATTGTGATCTTTATTGGCTGCTGGCTCTGTGTCCCAATCAGAAAAAGAAATTACAGAGTCTGACAGGAATGGTAATATGGTCTGGGAAGAAGTGTCCTCTAGACTGGGAGTCAGGGGACCTGGATTCTGATGACAGCACCAACATCATCCTGGGAGGTGCCCTTCAACAAGTCCTCTAACCTTGCTAAGGTGAACATCCTCACCTTCAGAAAGGGATTAAGGACCTTCAGCTATTCCAACCTTTGCTATGGGAATGAGAGATACTCATGAAAAGGTACAAAGTTATGCAATGAGAACAGACTTTGAATTCAGATAAACCTGAGTCTGAACCCTGACTCAGCCACTTACTAGATGTGTCACCTTGGGCAAGTTACATACCCTCACTGGCCTCCCTGTCCTAATCTGTAACAGGACATAATAATGCTTAACCTCACTGAGTTGCAATGAGGTTCAATGAAATAACGTTTATGTGTGTGTGCTGTACGTTTTCAGTGTTAAGCGACGATTGGTTAAAACATTGGGACGATTGTGTTCGCTTCGGCAGCACATAGACCCAAATTGGAACAATACAGAGATTAGCATGGCCCCTGAGCAAGAATGACATGCAAATTTGTGAAGTGTTAAAAAAAATCATTGAAAAGATTTATGTGGCTGTGAATGAGGACCTGCATTTATGTTAGAGCAAGAGGCCAGTGGCTGCATGGGCTGGATTCTTCGGAAGAACAGCCTTGACCTCAGAACACCAACTCGTTTACACGGTGGGGAGTGTGTACTTCCCAGGGTTGGTTTTTTCATGTCTGTCATGTCTGTATGATATCAGAGTTCCCCTTCCCAGCATCAGGATACGTGGAAGCCAAATTAATTGTCCAGAGCGTGCTGGATACATGTCAGAGAAGGGAAGGCCTGGGGAGGCAGGGAATCCTGAGGGATACTGCATCCAGGCCCACAATAGTATTCACGTCCCCGCCTACCAGAGCATATGTGTCTGTCCGTTAAATTTCTCTCTCTGGAAAAGCCTCAGCTAAACATTGCAGGGTCTTGCTCCGTGACTTCCTTTCTTCCTGACATCAGGGAAATACAGCAGTGGATACGGTCACTGATGCTCCCCTCGCTGTGTGACCTTGGGCTGGTTATCTCACCACTCTGAACCTCTTTCCTCATTTATAAAATAAAAATGCTCTGCAGGGTTTTTGGGAGAGTGAAATGATAAGTGTTCAACAAATGTTCCTTCTGTCCCCATGCATGGCTTTCCTTCTATTGACTGAGTCTTTAACCGGATGATCTGGCATCAAAGACAGCAACTAGGGTTTAAATCTGTTACTGGGTGGCCTTGAGCAAGCCGTGTTCCTTCTCTTAGCCTCAGTGTCTGATACTTCCTACCTGTCAGAGTTGTTGTGGAATGAAATTATGTATGAGCTTGATCTCTACTCTGGTCCCTTTTAGCTCTGACATCCTAAGACTCTTCTGATTTCAAAATCTAAAATTATATAATTCCATGCTTAGATGAATGTATAATATCAAGAATCCACGATTCTTTTTTTAATGAGTCTTAAGGTTGGGTGATTCCATGAGCATACGAATTTCCAATCCAGTTAGGAAAATCAGTACAAACATGTCCTAGAAAGCTGATCAGGCCAAGCTGACAGCCACTTTCATTCTCTTGGTTTAGGGGTTCTTAACTGAGGGGTCCATGGGTGGGCTTCAAGAGGAACTCATGAGCCAAATAAAATGTATGCAAAACTGTGAGTAAAGATGTGGAGTTCATCTCCTGGGAGAAAGACTCATGACCTTAAACAGAATCTGGAAGGAGAATATCCTCAGAGGCCTCTACCCTGGCTGGTGGTCTCAGTCCATGCCGTGTCAGGAATGCAGCTCTGATGTCAGAGTCTTGGATGTGAGTTCTCCTTTACATCATCCTAGCTGAGGGCCCTAACCTAGTTAGTTAACCACTCTGAACCTCAGTTTATTGATCTGTAAAGTGAGGGTAATGCTTTTTTTTTTTTACTCCCCAGGACTGTTGTGAGGGTTACATGAGAGATGCAGATAAATTACTGGGCACTCACTTGGTGTCATGCAATATTAATTCCCTTGCCTTTCCTTCCTGTTAGTTGTTGTTGTGAAATGATAAATTCCCAAGAAGTTTAGATCATTCTTTAGCAAATGCTATTTACAAGTCACTAGCCTGCCAAGTACTAATAAATATGCCTTGAGAGAGAGATTGAGAGAGATTGAGAGAGAGAGAGAGAGAGAGAGAGAGAGAGAGAGAGAGAGAGAGAACTGGAAAGAACTGGAATCATAAAATAACCCAGAGATTCTGTGGCCTTTGTTTATGGCCAAAATGAAATAGTTCTTAGACATAATGGATGAAGAAAATATCGGGAACAGAGACCTTGGGTCCTGAGCAAACTGGTGGTTTTCAGTGGTTTGCAGGCAGGCTTATAGCTGCAGACACCTTAAAATCAGAAAATGCTAGTTTTAGGAGAAAGGAATAATGGGTGTGGCCAAGAGAAAATTTAGAGATTTAGAATCTAGTTAATTGTCTTGGTCTCAATTCAGAGCCTATGATGTGCCTTCACTGGGCCCTCCAAAACATGTATCAGAAGTGTAAGATACCATTTATTACTCATCCGAGAAAACTCACTAGACACTAGAAATAGACAAATGAATAAGGCCTTCAAGAAGGAGACAGTTTGAGAAGGAGAAAAGTAGAGACAGCAATAGCTCAGAGGGATAAATGCTCTGGCAGAGGGAAGCTCTGCTGATGGGGGAAGCACATGGAGGTCTTCCAATCCTGCAGGAGTGGCGGGGAAGGAGAGGGAAGAAAAACTTCCTGGAGGAAGAGAAACTAGAGCTCATTTCAAAGATGAATGGGATGCAGGCAAAAGAAGGGAAGGAGCAACCTTTCTGGCAGAAAGAGATGAACAGGAGAGCCCAAATATCAGAGAGAGGATGTGTGTTCCTCACTGTGTCCTGGAGGATAGTGGGGGCAAATAAATACAGACAGAGCCAGACCATGAAGAGAAGAAGATCTGTGAACTATGGAACAGATACGTTGAGCAAGCAGTACTTACTGGGTACAGTTGCAAACTATTGTTGTGTTTCCCATGGATGCTGCAGATAGATGGATGTAGATTATAGATTTAGACATCTAGAAGCTCTGGCAGACCCCAGGACTTTCTAGTTACTCTCAGGAAATTAAAAGTTTTCTAATTAATTCTGGGCATAAACCAGTCTTAGTTTAGCAACGACTGCATCTAGACCAATCACAGTCATTGAACCTATTCGGAGTAAACATCTCCTTATCCACTGGCTGAGGCCTGTCTCAATTTGGCTGCTCAGAGGTGACTTCTGTTTCATCACCTTGACTTTCAGCTTTTTCCTCCATCTGGACAACCCCAGATGTTTAGCCCTTCAAGGTTAATTAGGATGAGGGAGAGGAGGAAAGAGGCAGGAAAAGTCTTAGGTACTCTGATGAGATGGCATGGGCAATCCCGTGTAAGCTTCAGACATACCTCCCCCTGTGCTGGAGGTCTATTGATGTGGGCAAGTGCCGCTGCTCAGACGGGTTGTTTACGGTTCCTTCCTCAGTCCCTGGTGATCTGATGATTGACTCCACTGGTTGGGGGTGCTCTATGCCCCTCCAGCGGCTCTCCTGTTTGAAGGTGAGCTAAAGTTTGCAGAACAGGTTGTCCAGTTCCCTTTTCCAAGTCCTGCATGGTGGTTTCATCCCTCACTTAAAAACGTGGTATCTGTAGACTTGAGATCTCAGCTAGAACCAAGACTAAGACAGTTCATAACATATTCCAGTATCTAGCAGCATTATGGGCAATTGCCTGGACATGAGAATAAGGAAGAAGTCAAGGAAGAGGCCCAGTTTCTTGACCTGAACAACATGGTGGATGGTGGGGCCAATCACTGAAATATGGACTGTTTGGGAAAGGGGTTGGGGCCAGGATATTTTGAGCTCTCTTTGGGATGTGTTGAGTGTACAGGGCTCATGTGATGTACAAATGGAGAAGTTTCGCAGGCACATGGCTCTATGGGCCGGATGTTCTAGATAGAGGCCTGGACTTTCGACAGGCTCGTAATAGGTTTTTCTACCAAGTATTGTAGATTCAAATGAAGGCAATTATTTTTTTTTGGTGTGCACTGTCAAGGTAGGCTTCCCTCTGCTGATTTGGTAAAAAGAATGCTGAACTGAGTCAGAATCCTTATTCCAGTGTGGCCTTTTACCCCTTGCCCTTCTCATAAAGCTGTGTGACCTCGGTTAAATCACTTCACTTCTCTAGCTAAGGTCTGATTCTAGAGAGACTTCAGTGAATGCCACTGAAAGAGAGAGAGCGGGGGTGGGGGGAAGGAGGGAGAGAGGGAGGGAGGGAGGGAGAGAGAGAAAAGAAAAGCAGGCCTCACCAGCACCTGCTAGTTGGCTCACTAATGGGACGACAAGTGGTGTGAGCTGTGTTGCTCAGAGGAATTATCAGAATACGTATGTGTGTTGGGGTGGTTTGGGGGATGTGGGGGTACTGCTTGATTTTCTTTCTTGGGAAGGGGCCTTCACTTTTTAGGCAGAAGAGTAGGAAGCAATCAGGTCAGCCTGTTGATTGGCATGGAAAGGTACCTAGGTACTTCCCAGTGTCTGTTCATCATGCCCAAGGTCAAGGCTTTGTCAAGACTCATGGGAAAGAAATGAGAGAGCTTTGGGAACAGAAGACTAAACTGGACTGAAACCTGCTAGGTCTTTTCTCCTCCATGGACCAGACGTGGACTAGAGCTTGATCTTTAAATATGAATGCTCACTGAGTGCCCGGGTGAGTGAATGAAGGACTAACAGTGGCAGTAGTAATGGTTATCGTTATAATCTGGAGACGTGCTTCAGGAGACAGCTCAGGATGCCTGCGCTGCACAGTCGGCTTTATCTCTGGCTTGTCACGGAGGTTTGAGAGGCTCTATTCCCCAGCCTGGGTGCGAACTTCCCTATCTTTAGATTAGAAGATGAAACAATATGATCTCCAAGTTCATTTCCAAATCATTAGACAGACAGATAGAGAAAGAAGAATCATTTGATTTTGGGCCTTTGATGTAAGAACCTCCATTTTACATGGCGGGGAAACTAAAACCCAGAAAAGTCAGACAACACACCCAGGGCCACTCTCTCAATTCTGCCTGGTTGGCTTTGTCTCACTTTCCTCCACGCTCTGCAGTCACTGTTTCCTATGAGACAGAAGGTTTTTCTAGAACCCTGCAGGTGTTGGGACCCACCTGCTGCTCCTGCTCCCCTTCTATTGGTAACCCCCACCCCTGGCCTTGACCTGTTTGTAATCTCTGATGGCTCGGATGCCACCAGAGCCTCTCTCTGTGGTACCCTGGCTGAGCCTCCTTGCCCTTTGTAGGTTCTGCCTTGGCCCTACTGCTCCCACCTCCAGGCCAAAGCAAGTACCTCCTGCCCAGGCCTGGAACACGAAAATGTTATCACCTTCCTCCAGCCCCTCTCCTCCCCCCAAATGAGGTTTCTAAGGGTTTTATCTGCTGTTGTCAAGTTTATAGCTATAATTCGAAATGCTGTTAATATTGCAGCAGAAAGCTACAAATTACAAAGTAGTAAAGTTACTTTATGGTGATAACTGTCAGCTTTCACTAGCGGCACCGCAAGGCTCCATGGAAACCAAGCGGATGATAAAGAGAGTTGATGCTGTCTCGGGATTGTGGCTGTTAGCTGCCGGTCAGAGAATCCCCGGCTGGTTCTTAAGTGAGGTGAGCCTGTTTGTCTATATCCGTGTTCACTTTCATACTTGCCACACAGTTGCTTGTGTTCCCGTCCCCCTGACGTACAAATGTGGGGCCAAACGCTGACCAGCCCAGAGGGGCTGTTGGCCACGTTATTATAGGTGTTTACTAAATCACTGTGGAGTGGATGAATGCCTGGAACACTTGGAGGGCTTAGACAATATTAAAAACGATGGAATAATTTCTACCTTTGGAGTAAAACAAACAAAACAAAAGCTGCTTTGGAAGTAGTAATTCAGGGAAATGAGATTTCCTGTCCCATACCATGGTTTAGACATCTCATTTGACACTATTAAGCTCAATATTGGTCAATAAGGCAAACGCATCAACCCCCAAATCTACCACACACTGTCTACCTGTCGAAACTGATGCTAACTGGCTGCATTAACAGAAGCAGATGTCAGGAGTGAGGAGGTGCTGGCTTCTCTTTGCCCCGCTGTATCATCAACCCCTGGAGCCTGGGTTCATCCCTGGCCTCCACTCTATGCAGGACATTGGGAAAATGGTACACAGCCTCTGGAGGACTAGGACGGAAAGGGAGCACCATGCTGGTTTACCAACTGTCCCAGTTTGCCTGGGACTGAGGGGTTTCCTGGACAGGGGACTTTTAGTGCTAAAACCAGGACATCCCTAGGCAAACCGAGGTGGCTGGTCACTCCACCCAAAGCTATGACCTGTGAGGAACTGGTGAGTGAATTGGAGATTTTTGCTTTGGGAAGAAGACATCTGGAGGCTACATGTTTGCTTTGGTCAGATTTATAAAGAGCCATCATGGAGCAGAGGGAGTAGATTCATTCCCTGTGGGCCTAGAGTCAGGATAAGAGCCAGTGGGATGCGAGGCAACTCCAGCTTGAATCTCTCTCTGGGAGATAATGACAGGGCCATCCTTACTGAACATCTGCTACACCCCGGGATCTAGCTTGGTTTCTGGGCATGCGAAGAGGGTGGTCACGACCTCTGCCTGGGGAAGTTCCCAGTGTGGTGGGGTAGACAGGCAGGAGAGTGACCACGGTGTATTGCTGAGATGGAGTGGGACTCAGGGTGGTGGGAATGAGCATTGAACAAACCCAGGCTTAGAGGTGCCAGGGGTGGGAGTACGGACAGCAAGGAAGGCTCCACGGAAGGGCCTCACAGGCCTAGAGAGCAGCACATACGGAGTCTGGAGCACGGAGAGAACTGCCTCCCTCCTTCGGACGGGTCTGGGCCTTGGAGTGACAGTTAGGGAGTGAGAGGCGATGAGAGTGGAGAGGGCTGTGGGAACCAGCTGGTGAAGGACTAGTGATCCGCAGCCCCACCAGCGTTTCAGGTAGAGTGCCCTGGCAGGGTGGGACGGTGGGTGGGCGGAGTCAGTTGGAGACAGGCCAGTGCAGCACAGATACATGTCGCACCACCTCACCACGTAACACTCACCTGCCTGCCACCTTGTCATCTTTTCATTATCCTTTAAAGGTGCCAGGGAAACTGGCTCTGAAAGTAAGTCCAAGGATCCCCTTCTTCTCGATTCCTCTAGGCAACCAAGACTTCCAGTTTCTCCGATTATCCCATGTGACCAGAGGTTTGGGCATAGCTCCTAGAGGCATTGTTGTGTAATGGACGGTGTTGATGTGAGGTTCAGGAGACCCGGACTCTGTTACCCTGCTTTCTGCCACCGCCTTGCTGTGTGATCTTGAGCAACTCGCTAGACTTCCCTGAATCCCAGTTTCCCATCTATGAAATGAAGGGCTTAGACAAAGGGTCTCCATTCTCCAGGCCTTATTCAAAGAGTCTATTTGAGAGAGATCTAATTCATATTTATTGAACATCTACTATGTACTGGATGCAGTCATCAGTAGGCAGGGGCCCTTCTCCTGGACCTCCAACCCACCCTTTCTTCCAGAAAGACCTGGAACCAGCACCTCAAATCTCACTTCCCAAGCAGCAGGCTGTCTGCCCAGTGAGACACGCTGCCTATCTGGGGTTTCTTCCCCATCAATATTTTCCTCAAGATGATAAATGTCCTGCCAATAAGAGGAGACAGCTGCCAACTGTGTCTGAGGCAAGGGCCTTTAGCTGGGGTTGTGGCCGTGCTTGGCTTGTTGATACGTCTCCAGAGGCTAGAGGTGGGAGTCGTGGCTGGGAGGAGGAAGGAGGAGAGAACGGGATCAGGACCACTGCTCTCAATCTATGCATATTCTGCCATGAGTCAGTGGAAAGCAGAGAGGAGACAGAGGTTGCTCAGATTTTTGTTCAAAACGAAATACATTTACCATATTTACAGAGCTCCTACAGAACGCTAAGCCCCGAGCGAACCGTCAGGAAGTGAACAGCATTTATCAGTGTACAAAGTGCATTCAGAGCCATCGTCTTGCTTGATCCCCACAACAATCCAGAGAGATGCGTGTTATTATCTGCATTTTATAAACAAGGGAGGTGCATTCTTTTCCCTGAGGGTCTGTGTGAAGGCACGACCAGCCCCTGGCTCCAGAAGTGCGGGAGCTGGGAGTCAGATGGAGGGGGCCCGCACAGACGGCTGGTGGAGCAGTGCCCTCCCTCCCAGAAGCTTGAATTTGTTTCTTCTGATATCAGACCCTAAACTGATTGCCCCACCGGAGGACACTTCCTTTGAAGAACCCAGCCATGTGGTGGAGGAACTAATAATAGCTGAAATGTAACCAACAGATGCCGTTGTCCAATAATAGTATAAAAGAGAGCATCCACGGCCTTTGGAGCCAAGCCAGACTGGGTACAGATCTCGCTCTTCTGTTTACTAGTTATATGACCTTGGGCAAGTGTCCTAATCTCCCTGAGTCTCATTTTGCCCATCTATGATGATAATTATGATACTTACCTCATAGGACTGTTTTAACTAGATAAAAACAGAAAAAAAAAAATTCTCAGGTGCCTCATAGATTACCTGGAACGTGGTAAGTCCTCCATAAATGACAGCACTATTGTTGCTGTTACTAGTCAAGTAATGAATTGGGTAAAATCTAAGTAATACATTTCTGGGCCATCAGGAAGAGATGAAATCAGGGCGGGCCGAAGGTTTCATGGAATCATGAAAGGTTAAGCTTCTTAAGGGGTTCCTGGGATTCTTAAGTCGCAAGCCTCTTAAAAGTGAGTTTGGAGTCCTCAGATATCGCAGTAGAGCCAGATTCCATCGTCGGACTCGTGTGCACAAATCCAGACTTTTTACCACGACAAACGCATTAATGATCAGTCTCAGGGTCCATCCATGGACACGATCTGTGACTCGGTCTGCGATGTGGTTAGGGACTTGGGGCTCAGTTAGAAATACCTTAATTCTGCTGCTGAGGAAACATATCCTGATCAAGAGCTAACACATGTACTTCGGTTGTCATCATAGAATGTGAGAACTGGAAAACATAGTGATTTATTTTTTAATGTGATCTCTCAGAGAACACACTCTCCATCTCTGGGCTTCGGTTTCTCATTCTCCCTCTGCGTCTACCTTGCGTGTGGTAGATCCAATGGCACAGTGTGTAAGAAATGGTTGTGAAAATTAGTCTGCCCTTATTCAAGGAAAGGGTGATTCTTGGTGAAGGGGAGAAGGAGGAAGAGGAGCCACAGACAGCAGGTGGAAGCAGGCTGCCCTTCAGGATGGAAATCTGGACTAGGGGAGGGCCGGGGCCAAAGGAGGTGCGGGGCTGGTGTGGAGGCAGCCAAGGCCGACACGAACTAGTTCATGGCCCACCCTGCATGCGCAGGGATGTGCACGGGGACCGGGCTCCATCAGAGAGGAGCGAGTAGCCCACCGACCTGAGCAAGAGACCGGCTTCTCCTCCTGGCTCTCGGCCTCTTACTGCTTGCCTGGCAGGACCACCAGCCGCTGCTCTATTGCTGTTGCCTGAGGTTGAAGTGCCCTCTCCTGGCCCCCAGGGCGCATGGCTGCCTTTGAGAGTAGCTTCTTCCCCGCAGAGGATTGGGAGGCTGCAGCCAAGTCCTTTGTCTGGGCTGGGATCTCTGAGCCCTGGGGGGCCTGAGTCACCTACGTGGGGTGGAGGAGAGACAGGGATATCACTTTCACATCTCTTAGGGTTTTCTCTGCATAGAATTCCTCCTCCCCACCTATTTCTTCCTTCTTCTCTCTTTTTCCTATTCCTTTTTTGTTTATTTGATTCTCATACATACACACATATTCACGCGTATCTCTAGTACACCCTCTCTCACCTGCTACCTTTTCCTCCCTGCAAGCTCCCATCTCTCCTCCCCTCTCTTCTACTGTCCCTTTCTTCCTCCTTAGCTTCCTCCCTCTCTTAAAGCAAATAGTGAAAATATTTTATACCCACATCTGCATTTCACTCCAATGTTCTTCATTTACGTGATCTTGAGCAGGTGCTCAGTACTCTGACACCTTAACTAATGGCGAAGATTACAGAAGGTGGCACAGGCAGGGGCCAAGCAGGCTGCTGGCAGCCCAGGGCGGGCCTCAGCACACCCTCCCCTTCCTGTCTCCTTGCAGACTCACTTGGCTGGCCCACCCTTTCTGTTCCTTCTCCCCTTTCTCCTTCAGTCCTCCCTCCCCTCTCGCCCTCCTCCTCTTTCCCCCTCCTCATACCTCAGTTCAGATTCAAATACCATTTATTGAGCTTTTCAGAAAAGTAGGGACTTGACCTTCACCTTGAAGGAACTGTCTTTCAGGGCTCACTGCCTCTCTCTCCTGCCTTCCCAAGGGGGACAGAGTAGCTTCTCGACACAGTACGTGATCTGGGCCTGTGAACTGAGCTAAGGGACAACCAGAGGACATAAGAATGTCAAGGATAGTCTCTCCCCAGTATGTCCTACAGGGAAGGTTTGTGGTGAGGAAGCAGTCATCTCCTGAGACACCACATGACATCCTGGTATACGTCACATGTCCCTGGGCCAGTTATGTTAATTTACTTGCTTATTTATTTACCATTGTACTAATTACAACAAAAGCACGAGCCCCAATAAAGCAACATGAAGCATTTTCCAGCACTGAGCTCTAAACGAAACATCACACCCAGAGACCTGTGCTGGGAAGAGTGACCTCTGGCCTGTGAAGCATTTACTCAGCATAAGCCAGCTCTAGTGACATGAGGTTGTCTCTCATAGTGTCCCCTGATGAGAGCCAAAATACACGCCAAGCTCACAGAAGTCTAGCCAGCTGCAACGCTAACGCAAGCTGCGTCTTCAGCAGCATCCTTGGGGCCTGTCATATTTCTCAACCCAGCCATGGAGAAGCCGGGATAGCCAACTGGTCCAGGCTCAGGCAAGGGCCTGGATTGTAGGTATCTGAGCTGGTGGGTTTCAGTGGTTAAGAACCCAGGTTCTGCAATCATACAGATCTGGTTTCAAATTCTAGCCCTGCCATTTCTAAGCTGTGTACATTTAGGCGCGTTACTTCACATCTCTGGACCCCAGACTCCTAACCTGCCAGAGATAACAGTACAAACTTCCTAGAGTTAGTGTGAAGATAAATGAGAATGTCTGTAAGGACTTAACACCCTGATGGCTCCCAGTAAGGGATGGTGGCTATTGTTACACATTACGATTCTGTGTGATGACTTCACGGAAATCCGGGTAGGTCAGAGATCTGCTTAGTAGTTGGTCAGGAGGCCAGCTGGTTAGGGACGAAACTTTCTGCTTAGATGTTTGATACCACCCCGGAGACATGTGCAGCCAGAAGACTAGTTTTGAAACAAAGGGGATTCTTCTTTTGAATTCTCTCACAGGAAAACTGTGACCATCGTCTGCCCCTACTTATTGCACGGAGGTCAGACTGCAAAATCCCAAGCTCACTTCCGTTTGGCTAAGCATTTCTGTAATAATACAGCCAGTGGATGGCTGTGGGATTCAAAAGCCTGAGGAAGATATCTGAATCTTGGAACATGAGGACGCTCTTGAGAGAAGAAAGAGAGTTGCTCATTGCCTACCACGTGCCAGGCACTGTACTGAGCACTTTATTAGCCTATTTAACTCTCACAGCAGCCTTATGAAGAAGTCACTATTTGTCTTGCCAGTGAGAAAATGTTGGCTCAAGATAGCTTACCTGGGGTCACACTACTTGTATGGGGGCAGAGGCAGGTTGTCAACCAAGATCCCTGTAATTCCACAGCACCTGCTCCGCTCCTATGCACGCATCCAGACTACTAAGATTCCGCCTTCCTCACCTCACCACTCTCCAGCTCTTTGCAGAGCCAGCAGGCCACCAAGTCCTGGCAGAACAAACCCTCTCCCCACATAGGGTGCCCACACTATCTCTCCTCTGCTCTGGTTTACTTCTGAGTGACTGAGAGTTTTCACTTGGCCTCAGTGCCTCCATGTCTCCTCGCCGGAAGGAAACCGTTAAGGGAAAGTTACTGGGCTCTGCTCAAAGTCAATTTTAGATTCTGGAGCAGGACAAGTTGGAACAATGACTTCACAAGTGCATGACTAATTCAAAGCATTTTTAATCTTCAAAATGTCAAACTTTATAGTCGGTGGCTGTTCCACAGTGAGCAGTGGCACTGTGCATATTAAAATACCAGGATGGCAGGGCATCAAGACTGGGAGTCTTTGTAAGGGCAGAAAGTCTCCAAAGGTGGTGGCGAATGCGACAGGCCAATCTGAAAACACAGTGTCATTGTAAGTAACTGACCAACTAGATTAGGATGGTAATCTCTGCTGCAAATGGCACAGACGGCACAAATCTTTACTACAACCCTGAAAGAGAGGCACTGTGGTCCCCGTTTGGAACAGGAGTCAGGGGAAGAGATTGACGCTCAGGGTAATTAGGGGATTTGTCCAAGGTCATGTAGTCAGGAGATTCTGCTAATTCTCAAACTCGGGTCTGTCAGCCTCCAAAGCCTGCTCCAATTGCTGCCAGGTCAATCTGCGTTCATGGATTTAAAACAAGGTGAACTCATCCATTTTGGATTTATCAATGATCTAAGACAAATTTAGAGCAAGCAATTAAAGCCCTACTTTATATAACCTTAGGTCTGTGTCAAGAAACAAGGCCTTAGAAAAAGTCCAGGTGCTGGTGTCCTGGAAGTCAGGGGAGCCAGGCTGGAATCCAGTCTGCCGGAAACTTACTGCGTGACTCAGGGACTTCATATCCCCTCTCTGAGCTTTTATTTCCCTGTCCATGAGACCATTAGAGGGATTCACGTAACATCAATATTTGCCGAAACCCACTGTGTACCAGGTTTTGTGCTGAGCACTGGGGATCACAGGTGAGTTAGACTTTCCTCTTCCCTCAAAGGGGCGGTTGGGCCCAAAAGTCTCTAATGCTGTTTCCTGTGCAGACATTCTGTGAACTCAAATTGTGACCATAAGTATGAGTGATGGGTCAACGGTCTTTGACCCTATTCCATGGGAACCTAGACACAGGGTTTTGAGCTATACCAGTAGGAACAGGGTCAAAGCCTATACAGAGAGCATGGGTCCAGGTAGAAAGACAAGTGAGCATATAGACACCCAGACCTTGGACATTTATATGTTCAATTATTCACACAGTAGTTTAGCAAGAAGTTTCTGAGCACTCCTGGGTCAGGCCCAATCCTGGGTGGCTGGGGACACAGAAACATACTAGGTGAGGCCCCAGTATTCCAAGAGTACAATCTGATGGAGAAGTTGACATGCAGATGTTATAATTAATGGACTTTCTCAGCCAAGGCCCAGAGATGTGACACAACACACTGTGCTCAGGAGCTGGGAAGATCTGTGGCTTTAAGGTAGGACTATAGGTAGAGTGGTCTTCTTTGCCCCACGGATTGAGGTGACTCACTTTAGTGAAGAGGATGCTAACACAACTGACTGAGGTGGAGGTCTTCCATGTGTCTGTGCAGTATGGCTTGGCACCGGCTGATCCACCAGGAGGACAGCATGTCACAGGAAGTAACGGCCACTTTAGCTCAGCCCCAGAATGAACACTGGGGACCCACTTGTAACCTGCAGCCAAGCCAGTCTGGAGGCCTGTTTCTGGCCAAGTTTATCCCAGATCAAACCAGCTATCTGAAGACCTGGGAAAGAGAGAATTAAAAGAATAAATGTTTAAAAAGAGATAGAATTATTAGGGGAGAGAGTACTTAGAGATGGGGCTGAGCAAAAGCATAGGGTCCTTATTTTCTGTGTCCTACTGAGGAGGGTAGGTTCCTGTCATTCTGAGCGAGAGGGTGATATGGATCAGATTTGCAGGATTCTCAATCCATAGAGAAATACAGCAACCACAAGACCCATTGGAGCTCAGGGGACCAAATAAGACTTCTGATAGAAAGCCAAGCTTTCTATCTGGTTGGCCTGAGAGGACTGCAGCATCATTTATGCTCCCAGAGGAGGGGGAAAGCATATCACAGAGATTCCCACCCCAAGTGCTTAGGTGGGTAATGGCCGTATTAAGTACTGATACCTAAGCCCACACCCAGCCTCACAGGGCCTAGAGCAACCCAGGCTTTGGGGCCAGTAACCCCCAACAGAAGGCAGCCCCTCACTTCTTCACTGTGCAAAGAAATATCACCATTTTCTCTGAGTCATGGCGTGAAAGATCGGGGAGCACTGGCTTAGTGTAAGGGATTCAGGCCCTCCCTGCCCTGCTGAGAACATGCCATCTGCTCTGACCTGTTTTCCCCCATACAATGTCTGTCTCCTGCAAGCCCCAGACATGTCTAGTTTCCCTCAGTAGGCAGAGAGCAGGGAGCTAGTGCTGCACCTTTGCATCCATTATACACTGTCTGAGGAATTTTATTACCCTGTCCAGACAAAGAGCAACGGGCTGCATTTAAATTCAGGACTCAGCCCCGTACAAACACCACATCTGAATTTTTCACAGCAGCCTCCTCTCTAGCTTTGAGAGCTGTCCCCACCCTGGTCCTTACTGGGCATCTCTACTGGGCTTCTCTTCCCACTTCATCTGTCTTCTATCTGGTGCTGGGCATCACATGTGCAGAAAGAAAGGACAGAATCAGAGGTGCAGTGTGGGGCCAGACAGCTCTCAAGCTCAGGAATGTCTGAGAGCGAAGAGGGCTGGAGCAGGTGGGGACACCTTCCTGGAGGTGACGGGCCTTGATCATAAGATTTTGCATGGTACAGTAACTCACAATTTACAGGGCTTTCACATACACAAACAGGGTCTCAGTGAATCATCACAATAACCCCGTGAAGGAGGAATGATTATTTCCCTTCTGTGGCTTAGAAAACAAAGGCTCAGTGAGGTAAAATAACTCGACAGAAGTAAACAGCCAATAAGTGGTTGTATAAGTCAGGATTCTCCAGAGAAACAGAACCAATAGGATCTGCATTTATAGAGACAGGGATTTCTTTTAAGGAATCGGCTTATATGATTATGGAAGCTAGCAAGACCAAAATCCACAGGGTGGGCCAGCAGGCTGGAGACCCATGGAAGAACTAGTGTTACAGTTCAAGTCTGAAAGCTGTTCATTGCAGAATTCCTTCTTCTTGGGAAGGTCAGTCTTTGTTTTATTCATGCCTTCAACTGATTGGACGAGGCCCACCCACATTGTAGAGGATAATCAGCTTTCCTCAGAGTTCTCCAATTTAAATGGTGACCTCATCTAAAATATCCTCGCAGAAACATCCAGAATAATGTTTGACCACTTATCTGGGCATCATATCCCAGCCAAGATGCTATGTGAAATTAGCTATTGTAGTGGCAGAGCTTAGGTTTGACCACAGGTCATTTGGCTTCACATCCTGAACTTGGCTACATCAGAGCACCCAAAGAGGTCTGTTCTGGACTTTAAAGAAGGATTTGAAAGGGTGGCACTTAGTCCAGTTTAACAAATACTTCTTTGTTAAAAATTAAATTTGTTAAAGAAGCGTCATTGTGTCTAGCTCTACTGATATTGAGATTCAAAACAAAGCAAAATCGTACCTACCCATACAGTCTGGTGAAGGAACTTGCAGTCTAGTGGTACAGCAGCGAAGGCATTCCAGAGAGTGAATTATCATGAATAAAGGCTCAGTGACAGAACTAATCATGTTAAGAAAGTGGCCTATCTGGAGTGGCAAGTTTGTACAAGGGAGACTTGGGTGCTAAGTTGGAAAAGTCTTTTGGGATCAGATTATAGAAAGCCTTGAGTGCCATAGTACTGATTTGGAGTTTTAGCATGTAGGCCATGGGGAGCCATAAAATGTTCTTGAGTGAGAGAATAACATAAGGAAATTATTATATGAACAGAAGAAGCAGATGGTGTAAATAGAAGGAGATAGAAAAGGGAAGTTTAACCAGCGGGTACCTTCTCTTGGCATGATTTTTGGAGCATTGTGAAGTCCATACTTCATTTTTCAATCAAGAAAGTAGCAACCAGCAAGGGCCAAGAATTTATCCCACCTACCAACTTCTTCGTTAAGATGCAGAATTAAGGCTGGGACTTGGTTAAGAGACAAGAAATGCCTGGGCATGTTTCCTAATTTAATCTCAGAACAATCATATGAAGAAGGAAGGACAGGGAATATATTCTCATTTGGCTGATGAGGACACTAAAGGTCAGAGAGAAAAAGTAACTTTCCCAAGGTCACATAGCTAGTAGGAGTGGGGGTCAGAGTCCCAGCTAGCACTGTCTGATTCCACAGCCTGTCCTAACCACTAAATTGCAATAAAATGTGGTTGGAAGAGGCCCTGGGTGCTTGAGTGTTATAAAGAGAAACAAGTAGTAAATGGAGAGGTAAAGAGAAAAACAGAGTCAAGGAACCAAAGAACATTTTTGAAGACTGTAATACTTTACCAAGCGAGGCCTGACTCAGGAGTAGATGCTGGAAACAGAGGCCTAGTCATATCCGAGAATGGCACCTCAGAAGAGATGGTGATCACTTGCCCGAACCTATCCCCAACTAGAAGCCCAGTTCCACTCACTGTCCACACTGTTTATGTTGGCATTAGGGAGCGGGGTTATTCTTACTGCTAGCAGGCCCTTCTGCTAGCCTCTTGTCACTCCCGCCATCCAGTCCTTCCAGAGTTAACCCTCCCATGCTACAGTAGAGTGAGCTCTGAGGAGAGGGCAGTGATTTCCTGGTTTGCTTCCATCTGTAACCATTGCCTTACCTGGTGGGGGGCATCATCTGCTGTAATTAGTCTTCATTAAAATGCTGATTAATAACATCTTGGCTGGGCCTGGTATATGATTGTATTGGCCTAGTCACTGTAAATGTTAGTGTTCCCTCCAGCTATTTACATACTGTTCATAATTCTGAAGGGCCCACAGGTGAGGAGACAGCAGAGGTTGTGAAAATGCCCCTGCATAAAGATACCAGATGCAAATCAATGGCAAGAGATGGAAGAGGAGTCTGAGCACAGAGGACCTTGTGGGGCAAGCTAAGCTCCAAGTCCAGGTGTCAGGTAGAACATCACCAACTAACTGGTGATTCCTGGCTGACTCCTTCCTGCAGAGTGTGGGTTTGGCCAGCAGAATGACTGCTCGCTGATGAGTTGTTTGGTTGTTTTAATGTTGAGTTTGAGGGTCTTTGAGCATGGCATTTACTGTCCAATTTCCCACTGCTTCCCCTATTGTTTTACACCTATCATTGTACATATTTACATCACAAGCCCCTCATCTGAAGACATTTGAGTTTAGGACCCTTTGTAGGAGGAGATGCACTGGTAAAAAGAACAAGTTAATAGGCAGGAGAAGTATGTGAACCAAAGCACCGACATAGAAAGGCACAGAGCAAGAACGGGGATCAAGTACATTCTGCAAGGGGCAGAAAGGGTGAGGAAGAGCCCAGAGGTAAAGGTGTATGGGGCACCCAGAAGCCCTTGTCACCTAGTGTGGTTGGTGTGAGTGGAGAGTGGGGAGTGGGAGAGATGGGTCAGAGGAAGGCTGCAGAGAAGACAGCAGGAACCAGATCCCAGAAGGAAGACCTGAACGCATGTTTAATGGGCTTGGACTTGATTCAGAGAAAGTTTGGAACTCAATAAAAAGGGGTTTAAGTCAGAGGAGGATATAGTCATACCTGTGTCTAGAGATATCACTCTGGCAACTCTGATAGGGAAAGATTAGACAGCTGCGAGGGGAGACCAGAGGCTGTTGCAGTGATGTAGAGGTGTGACTATGAGGGCAGAGTCAGTGCAGTGGAGGGCAGGAAAAACCTGAAAGTCATTGCTGAGGTGGATTCAGTAGGAGATCCTTGGGTTTCCTTCTTTGAGGAAGACAATACTGATTGATTCCAGGCCCAGCAATTGGGCCCATTGGGTTTATAGGAGTAAGTGTAGGAGTGTTGACCTCATACCTGACCTGCTAAAGAGAAATCAAGTCTCATGGGACGGCCAACATTCAGTGTGAGAAAGGAAGAGAAAAGCTCTGGTTTGGCTCTCCTAGTTTCTTTTGGATCTTACCGTAGCAGCCAAACTTTGCCAAATTTTAATTTGAACTCCCACAGCTAAGCCTGATTTTACAGGTCAGAACACTAGGCTTCCCAATGAGCAGCTATTTGCCAAAAATACTGATGGTCAGTAGGTCTTTGCTATATCTTTTCTATATTTAAGAAATTTCATTTTCTCTGTGCCTATATGATTGCTGTTTCTTTAACTGTAACAAGCTACCTTCTCTCTCTCTGTCTCTCTCTCTCTGTCTCTCTCTCTCTCTCTCTCTCTCTCAGGATTTTTATGTCTTTGTGTGTTATTTCTCTTTGTCTCTTTCCCTCTCTGCATTTTCCTTTTTTTTTTTTTTTTTTTTTGCCTTCCTTCCCCACCACATTCTGTCTTTTTCTCTCTACCCCCCAGTTCTGATTAGACGAATGACTCAGGATGAGGCTAGTCTCTGCCTGGTGGCTAGGCTAATTGATGACTGCTATAGAATTGTCTAAGTGAGGAACTCTTGTCATTAGCACGAGATGGTTGCCTTGGCCTACAACTAGGAAACCTTTGAATTCCTGCATCTAAATTGCCATTCTTTTGACTGCTGCTAGTGATGCTAATTAGCTGTGTTAATTGGATGTTTTGATATTTGAAGAGCAAAGCAATTCAACTTCTTCTTCCAGAAAGCCAAAATTATTAATGAACTTGGCAGCAGCCTTGGTTCTCTTTCTGCAATGGACACAGCCAAAGATTTTGGGGCAGGGAAAGGGGTTGTTTGGAAGAAGTGTCTTGCCTCTTCCTGGGGAGAGGGAAAGTCTGGATAGTTGTCTGTGGAGCTCTCCAGTGGCGAAATGATACAGCGGGATGGAAGAGTCTCAGATCTGGAGACCAGAGACCAACCTAAGGGATTTGGTTCTGCTCTTCCATTACCTTCCAAGAGCCTGCGGAGTCTTGCTCAAAGTCTTGAATCCCAGTACCTAGCACAGTGCCTGTCACATAGTTAGAATATAACACATATGATGAAGTGAATAACCATCGAGAGCATTGATTTTGGAGTCTGATTCAAAGTATAGTTTGACCACTTTCTAACTTGATGATTTGAGCAAAATTGACTCTGCCTCGCTGGGTCTCAAATTTCCTTCCAACTACAAATAAGTAAACAGTTTTGATAAATATAATTTCCTCTAACTTGCTATATTTTTATTGATACTTTATCATTCCATCACAAATGGTACCTGGTGCCCTGTCTGCCTAACCTGGCTCTTGATCTGGCTTAGATTATAAAAGCTATTAAAGCTAAGGAAAAAATAGATACAGAACTCTGCAGGAACACAGAGAACAAAGCCACTAAGCTACTAATCCAGCCCTGAGGAATCTGGGAAGACTTCCTAAATAAGCCAGATTTTGAGTTGGGTCTTCAAGATGATCTAGCATTCGCCAAGAGGATAAGCAAGAGTGGGAACAAGAGGAAGGCATTCTGCAAGCTCCCAAAAGCTCAAAGCTGTGGATGAGCATCTCACCACTCTGAAATAGGAGGCCTGAAAGACCTCTTAGAGCATATATATATGCTCTAAAGAGAGAAAACTACAGTCAAGGGCAGGAACAGAAATCTAGGGAAAGGAAATTGGGTATAGTGGAGACTTGACATCTTACCATTGGAAGGAACTTTTCTTAGGAAGCCAAGCCCACAGCTTGCAGTCTGGTTAATTGGCTCTTGGGTTGTTTTCAAACACTGTGAGGAGAGGCTCAGCTGGGACAGATTGATCATGCATTTCAAGGAACTCAGAACAAATATTAATGAGTGATGACTGTATCTTGAAAGTGTTCTTAGGGCTAATCTAATCTTCCTATGAGAGGGAGAGAGAGAGAGAGAGAGAGAGAGAGAGAGAGAAGGAAGGAAGGAAGGAAGGAAGGAAGGAAGGAAGGAAGGAAGGAAGGAAGGGAAAGGAAAAAAGAAAAAAAAAGAAAAAGAAAAAGAAAGAGGGAGGGAGGAAGGGAGAGAGCAAGAAGGGAAGGAAAGAAAGAGAAAACTTTCTTAAAACTATAGTATTTACAAATGTGATGCTTCTTCTGTGCATACCTCTACCTTGGTACTTTGAATTTGTATTGAAAGATTGTCAGAAATTTAGTAGGTAGAAAATTTTGGAAGGATATGGGCAAAGATAAGAATAATAATGGGCCCTTGGGAAAGACTAGCACTGGAGAACGGCCAGGGTCAGTGTGAGGGGCACTCTGGACAGGTAGGCAAGGGCCAGATCACAAAATGTCTTGGTTTTAGGTAAAGAAGATTGGGAATTTGTCCTGAAGGCAGTGAGAAGGCTTCATCAGGTTTTAAAAACAAAGAACTATGCAATATAGAGATGTTATAACATCTCTGATGCCCCTTTCCATAACGCCTGCTAGACTACAAGACCTTGACAGGAGCTAATCATATCTGATTTATCTCTGTGTCTTCAAGACTAAGCACAGTGCCAGGAGAACAGTAGGTTTGATAATTGTTGGTTGAATAAAATTGAGGTAGCTAAACTGATACTGAGTGGGAGTAAATGACTTATTTAACATGACAGTGAAACTTGGTGGCAAAGATGAGTCTGACACCAGGCCAGAGCTTCTGCGGGTATATTTCTAAATTACATATCCTTGGGCACTCAGTCACAGCTGATTTGGGGTTTTTAGGTTTGAATGCATCCTGTGTGACATGATCTAGGAACCCGGCTAATTACTGCCCAGATCTCTCTCTGTAATACTATTTCCTTTCCCTCAGAAAGCTCAGGAAATCTGTGCCCAACCTCAAGAAGCTCAACGGCCTGTGTGACCTCACAAGACCTACCAATGTGCCAGCCCAGATAGTCTCTCCTGGGTAACCCACTGCCATTATCAAGTATGTAAGGACAACCTATCATGGCCCAAGGCCTAGGGTATAGAAAGATTAGCCAAGTCAGTTGTTGTGCTTGAGGACTAGTCTGAACCTGAACATCTCAAGACACAGACCCAGTCAGATGCCTCTCAGTATCCATGATGCCCACCATACACTGGCTCAAGGTGTTGGTTGAATGGTTGAGTGAAGGAACTTGAGAAGACAGAGAAGAAAAGATACCCATATATCATATATCACCAGGTATAAAGGGGGCAGATATCCTGAAAGAAGAATGGAGATCAGTGAAGAAGACAGTCCTCGAGGAACAAATTTCAAAAATATCATGAAGGAGGTGGTGATGTCTGGGCTAAGTCTTGAAGGATGACCAGGATTGAGACCAGGGTGGAGAGAGAGCATGAGCAAAGTCACAGGCTCTGTCAACAGTTGCTCAGCAAATACCCACTAGTGACCACTGTGTGCCAGTGCCAGGGACCGTGAGGGGCAACTGCGACACTGAACTGCCCTCCCAGAACCTACAATCCCAGAAAAGAAAAAGGCGGGAAGGTGTGTGTGTGAGTGTGTGTGTGTGTGTGTGTGAGTGTGTGTGAGTGTGTGTCAGGGATAGGTGGGGAGGACAGTGACACAGGATTAAGAGGCGGGGGTTTGCAGGGGAGGAGGCTATCAAGTTGGACATTCTGGGTCCAGAACACTAAGGATCTAAAATCTCAGGTCACGTTGGGCTGTTATTCTCTACCAGCTATGAAAGGTGTTTGATGTGCAAGGAAAGAGAAATAGCACTTTCTGAGCTGCTGCTACATACCCATGACAGGGCTTCGCTACAATATTCTTATTTAATCTTCTAAAGCACTTTGAGGTAGGTCTGTTTGACAAATGAGGGGGCCAAGTTCAAGCAACTGCTTAGTAGTGGCTACTAAAGTGACATGGTGACGCCTTGATTTGTTTAACACTACAGTATCCTGACCAGTCGCAAGCTCACTCTGTACCCTCTCTTCATACCCTAGTTGGTTGGGGGTGGGGGTGGGGGTGGGGGTGGGTGTACGAGTGCACGTGCCTGCTCACACTGGCCTGCACACAGGTACCAGCTGTGGGCTAAGGGCGGTTCTGATCACTTCTGTCCGATTAACGCTCTGCTCGTTCTTGCTGTCTCCTCATGATTAGAATTAATTGCCGCTGAGGACACTGTGTGGAATAGAAAGGACGGTCACCAGCAGTTCTGCTCGGGGGTGAGAACATTATAACGCAAAACAAAACTAGTTCCTGAGGACTAGCATTAAGGCACTCTCTCTGTTGGAGAAAGATTTAGCATTCTGTGACCAAAACCAATATTCTATGACCCTATCCAGGCAGAAGGACAGCCTGTCCCTGCTTTGGTCCTCAGCAAAGATAAAAGGGAGTGAGGCCATATAGCTATTTGGAAAACTGCTTGTGTGTAAAAACTGTCCACGTGACTTGGCAACTCTCTCCCTCATCTGTAAAAGTAGGAGGTTTGATGAGGTAAACTCCAAAGTCTTGCATTCAGCAAAAGTCTTCTGGTCGCCGGTGACAGAAAACCCAACTCAAACTGACTTAAGTAGAAAGGGGAATTAATTAGCTCACGTAACTCGAAAGCCCAAAGGAGTGCTGGTGTTAGGCATGCCCGGATCAGGAGAGTCAAGCTGTCATCGGGACTTGTCTTCTGGCTGCTTCCTGAGTGTGGGCTCCATTCTCTCCAATGGAAGCAAAGTGGCTGCCACCAGCTCCTGGTGAGTGTCCCATCCTCTCAGCTTTGATGGTGATTCCCTCTCTCACGAGTCCCTGGACTGAGTCTCACGGGCTCGTGCCATACCTCTCTAAAGCCTGTGGAAAGGAGAACTCAGTGTTCTGATTGCCCGGGATGGGGTCATCTCTGTCCCTACCCAGAGCCTGGGTGGGGTCAGCAACTCCTGAGCCACACAGACTGAGATTAGGGGTTCAATGTGGAAAAATGGGGTGTTGTAAAAGGGGACTAGATTAAGAGCAGGAAAACAGAACAAAACAAAACAGGTGTTTACTGTTGATACACTCCTGCTCAGATTTTTTAGGACTGGTTCTCTAACCACCAGTGCACTATCAAGTTCAGCCCAGAAAATACGAAGCTCTGTAAAGTGCAGGGAGTACCTGAAGTCAGGAGGTGTGGCTAAAGGGAAAAGAGAAGCTAAGGATCTCTTTGGGGGCATCTACTTTATGTTAGGCCCCGTAGTGGGTACTTTTCCCTTTCATTGTGTCATTTAATCTTCATAAAACTCTAGTCAGTAGGTATTTTATTCCGGTTTTACCAGTAAGGCGTTTAAGCCCAGTGTCTTACCCATTCTGTGAGTGGGATCACTTCAGCTTTGCCCAACATGAAACTAAGTTGTCCCCAAAAGAGCATTAGATACAAAGGAAATGACAATAACTAGACATTACAGTGCAGATTCACTGTAGGAATCCTAGGATTCACTTGGCACGACTGTGCGGCTAAATATAAATTAGGCAACACTGTCACGAAGAGGAGTGCCATGGAGGGGTGCTCTAGGGAACACAGAGCCGCCTGGCTTCTAGAAGCCACATTCGGACTTCACAGCTACTTCTGCCAACACCCCACATTCAACCCTCAGTCACAGCAGTTTTAGTTGACAAATATGTCTAATTCTGTCCCTTACTCTTTCCTCCACTAGTTCACCATCCTCCCTGGACCAGAGCTATCTTCCCTGTCTCTAGTCCTGGTCCCTTTCAAACTCTCCTCCTCCAGGGCTACAGGAGTGATTGTCTTACAGCCAAATCTGACATTTTCTCTCCCTTAGAATCCTGCCATGGCTCCTCATTACATGCAACATACAGTTCATGTTTGTTACATCACACAAAGTGCTCATGACCTGTCTTTGCGTATTTCTCGTGCTTTTTCCTTTATCTTGTGGAAGTGTCTTAGTGTCTTCAGAGGGATCACCATGCCTCAGCATGCTTGCACGTGCCTCTGTCTTTGTTCAGGAGGCCTTTGCCTGCCATTAATTCCTGTTTATTTGGCCAATTCCTACTTTTCCTTAAAATCCTTCAGGTTTCCATCTTGCTCTACATTTGTTTATTCACTTATTGCCTACCTTTTCTACTGTGATGTGAGTCCATGAGGATGTTGTTTAGTGGACAGTTGTGTCTCAGCATCTCGTAAGGTACCTGGTGGTACATAGTCGATTTTCAATTGTTTGTTGACAAAATTGTTTAATGAAGACTCATCTCAAAAGAAAAGATCCAACCTCCCGCCCCCATTCAGCTCAGGTGTTGTCTCCTCTAAGAAGGCTTCCAGAGTCCCTCCAATGTTAAATCTTACTCTCTCTGCCCCCACTTCCCTTACCTCCCTCTGCCATAGAAGTCATTGCCCTGCAATTTTAACTTACCTAAGGTCTTCTCAAGGGCGGGGGCTAACTTCTCATCTTTGAATCCACAGTAGCTGGCGCAGAGCCTTACACAGCAGATAATAAATATTGAATAGATGAACAAATTCATTTTAAGAATGTTAAAATAATAAATAATTATAGCATAATAATATATGAAAAGCCATAGGCCTTGGAGTTAGGCAGACCCGAGTTTGAATCCTAACCTCTGATTGCTGTCTGAGTGATGTTAGACAAGTGTCATCTCTGAACCTCAGTTTTCTAGCCTGTGACAAGGGGATAATAAAATCTACCTTGCTTGTGCACAATAAACGAAACTAGCACAGTGCCTAGAAGACAGTAAGTGATCATAAACATTAATTCCATCCCCTGTGTTTCAAGTTCAAGACAGCAGTTAAAAATAAAGTAGCGCAAGGGCAGGAAAGAAAGTCATAAAGTATTAGAGCCAGAAAGACCCCAAAGATTGGAATTTAAACCCAACATCATACCCATCCCAGGGTTGGGATCATTTCTGTTTTGCTTGAGATGAAACAAGAATGTCCCAAAATGAGGATTAAATGCAGGGAGGTAGTCAAGAGTGCGGTATTTTAATGGAGTTTCACTAGAGTCACTCCATTGGTGAAACTATGAAGTAAGCCCAATTCTTCATAATTATACGAACTGGGAAATTAAAGTCCAGGAGGAGGTCAGTGACCTACCCCAGGTCATATAGCAGTTTGGTAAAAGCTGATGCTCAAATGTGTGTCTCTTGACTCACAGGATATTGCTCATTCCGTTAACCTGCATAAGTGCTTCAGGTTCAGGCCTAATCTGGAATAAAGACACAAGGTCATGGGAGTGGGCTTTTTTTTCCCCCAAAGAACAGGGACCTCATGTCCTGTCCCTTCAGCAAACCCTTTAGTGGGCCTCTTAAATTCTAAGCTACTTTTATATATTAATTTGCTTTCTGGCCAAAGACTGACATCTACTTCTTAGCCACGAAATAGTCCAGACATCAGCTTAGTTTTGCAGTCCCCTTCTAGGGATCATCTTTGCTGAGCTGTTTTATGACCCCTTCAGCAGGCCAGGGTCCCCAGCCTCTGCGAGGTTCTCCAGTTAAGTTAATGCAAATGCACTTGGATAGCGTCCACATCTTGTTCATTACATTCCAAGTCGAGGTTAATATCACTCCCCAGCACTACAATTCTCTGAAATCCCAGAAGAGGCAGGATATAAACAGCAAATGAGTCAGGAAATAAGGAGGAATATAACCTGAAAGGTGATGATAAACTCAAGTATAAACATCCATAGACCTAGAGCAGAGATTCTTAACATTTTGGATGATGCAGAGTCTTTTGAAAATTACAGAAAAGTATGTATATTCTCTCCAGAAAAATTCACATAAACACATAAAATTTTGCCTGTAAGATCAGAGGGTTCAAGAACCCCCTAAAGGCCCCAGGTAGAAACTCCCAGTCTAGAGGCTGAAAGGTTTCAGACAATCAGCAACTCACCCCCTCCCTGCAACTTTACAGACTGGATGAGTGACATCTACAGGGGATTTGCCCCACTCAAGGCCATAAAGTTGCCCAGAGCCAGAGCTGAGGCCATGCACTAAGTTGAGATCTGTTTATTACACCTCTCTTCCCTCTCCCTTCCTTGCCTGGTCAAGATCCTGCTAACACGTGTATTTACTTTGGTCTTTGGTCTTCTTTTTATTGTGCATCAATTGAAGCTTCTGAAAATATCTATGGGACAAACAGGGACTGAGCATCTATCAGAGAAGTAGAGCCCACTCTCGGGCCAAGCCTCATCTAAGTCCCAACAGTTGCTGAGCAGGCATGGCAGATCTTGAGAGCCAATTTCCACAGCCATGGTCAGCCATCAGTAGGAAAGGGAGGCACTGCTGAGAAATTGCTGCTACCTGGAGTGGAAGAGGAGGGGCAGGGAGGGAGCCACAAAGCAAGTGGTAGTGTAGGAACAGGGGGAGAGATTAACTTCCCTCCCAAGTGAGGAGTGAGTCTGAGATAGTCAGATGAGTTATAAATACCAGCAGTCCACTGCAAGCAGGGAAGGGGGAGGCATCTGAGAGGCTGAGGTGTGCTAAAGACGGAGGGAGGCCACGATGGGGAGGGGGGACTGGATGACCATTCGATAAGGTCAGTGCAGCTTGTGAGAGCAGGTTTCTTTTCCCCTCCCCTGTCTCCAAGGGTACATTTGGAGATGACTTTTTCCAGGTAAAGAAGCCGAGACCCCTCTCAGTTAAGCTCTTACCCACCTCTCTTATTTCACCTGCTGCCCTCCGCCAGATATTGTGCATCCCCTGACCCACTGGTCCTCACCCAGGGGTGAATTGTAGCCCCTCCCCAGAGAATGTTTGGCAATGTCTAAAGGAATTTTTGGTTGTCATGAGGTGGGTGGTCCTACTGACATCTAATAGGAGAGCTCAGGGATGCTGCTAAACGTCCTGCAATGCACAAGACAGCTCTTTCCAACAGAATCATCCAACACAAAATGTCAACCATGTCTGGACTATCAGCAGCCTGAGGGCAGGGCCGCCCCCGTTCTGTTTATATGTCAGGTGTATATACTCCGTATACTTATTGCATGGCCCAACACCTAGGAGGTGCTTGATAAGTGTCTGTTGAATGAATAAATGAGTAACAGTGAATGAGTGACAACCACCTGCCAAATGTGGTCTGAAGACCAAGGTCATGCTATCCAGACTCAGCCACATTATACCCGAGGTTGGACTTCCATCTGTTCTAGCCCAGTAAGCCTCTAGTCTCATTCCTCTTCCAAATACCCCATCAGGGTGGCAGGTACCACCTTCATGCCTGATAAGGCTGGTCCTCACTTGTGTGTCTGGAGAGGGTATCTTCTGCTCCAGGGGAAGAAAAAGAGTGAGAACTAGAACTAGAGATGATCTAGGTCAACCTCGTTCGATTTTACAGGAGAGGAAACTGAGGCACACAGCACGGAAAGGACTTTCAAGGTTTTATCCTTGAGCATCCAGAATACAGGATTTTAAAAACAATTTCTTTATCTCTACCTTCCTCTATCTCTCTGTGCCTCTTTTTAATTCCTCTCACCCTTATCTGGATTTCTGGTTTGTTTGTTTGTTTTCTCCCTGCCTCTGTTAATAATCCTAACATGTGCTAAATGGTGCTGGAAATAAGTTTGAGCATAACACATCCTTGTCCTTGAAGAGGTCATGCTTTGTTGGAAGTGACAGGTTCATAAATAAGAATGATAATAAAAAGAGCTACTGCATGCCAGCATTGTGCTGGGTGCTCTGGATATTTAATTTCTAATCAGCACAACAATCCTGTGAGTTAGGTAGCATTATCCATTTCAAAGATGAACATGCTGAGGCTCAGAGAAGGTAAGTAGCTCGCCCAGAGTCGCACAGCTACACGTGTAGGAGCTAAGATTAAAACTCATGCTTTTCAGACTTTAAACCTCCATGTTTTAAATAGATGCACGACAGAGTCGGGGACAAGGCTTAGACTAGCTTCTGGAAGGCCAGGAATGCCAGCCTTTAAGAGTTTTGGTCTCACCCCCTAGGCGACATGGAATCAGTGCAGGGTTGGTTGTAAGTCAGGACGAGATTTCCAATTAGCAAATGTGAGAACGTCACTCAGTGAAAATGGGGAGAAACTAAAGGAGTTTAAAATAGGAGGCTGAAGCAATAGTTCATGTGAGTGATAAGGGCCTGAACTAAAAGAATAGTGGTAGGAGAAGAGAAGAGGGCAGAGTTATGATATGTTTAAGAGGAAGAATAAGCAGCATTTGGTCCCCCATAGGCCTTTCCTGCCCTTAAGAGGCAGCAAATGATGCAAATAAAAAGGAGTCTGGAGTTAGACATATTTGGGTCCAAGTCCTGCCTAATGCACTTGCTTCTTGTGTGGAGGTATTAGGCATCCCCTTAGGATACTGCGGGCCGGGTGAGCTGAGTGTCCAGCAAGGTGTCCTGCACACAGCCGGAATTCAACTCCTGACCCCCTGGCATCTTCAGCCTCAGCTTTTAGTAAGCAGATGAACTCTGGGAGCAGGCAGTAGCAGGCTGAATAAAGGCCCCCAAAGATATCCAGATCCTAATTCCTGGAACCTATAAATGTTACCTTAAATAGAAGCGAGGCTCCCTGTACGTGTGATTATTAAGGATCTTGGGTTGGGGGAGTATCCTGGATTATCTGGCTGAGCCCTACATACAATCTGCCTTATAAGAGGAAGGGAGAGGGGGATTTGACATGCTCAGAAGCGGCGAAGGCACTGTGACCACACGGACAGAGAATGGAGTCATATAGTCACAAGCCACCAGACCTGAAGGAGGCCAGAAACAGTTTTTCCTCTAGAATATCTCCACAGGGAGTGCCGCCCTGTTGACAATTTGATTTGGGCCCATTGAAACTGATTTCAGATTTTCGGCCTCCAGAACTGTGAGAGAATAAAACATCTGTCGTATTAAGCCACCAGGTTTGGGGTCATTTGCTGCAATTTGTGGCAATAGGAAGCTAGCACAGAGCCTCACAGTTATCCCAGACGTGAATTCGTTCTTGAATGGTGGGTGACACCCCCCACCATGCGTGTGTATGTGCTCATCCCTGCCTGCTCTCTTGAGCTACATTCCACACATCAAAGAGGTCTCCCTCCCTGTCAGTCCGCCTCTCCATTCCTTCTGTCTGTCCTCCTGCCTCTCTGTGGTTTCTGTCTTCATTTCACGTGTTGCAGCTCATGTCCTGTCTATCCTCTTCGGCCTGTGTTTCTCTGCTGCTGTTCTTTTGTCTCTTTCTGTGTCATCCTCGGCCTTTCTCTCTTCTTCTCCCTCCCGCTCTCCTCTCCCCCATTGCCTACACTCGGGTATTTCTCTCACACTCTCTGCTTGATTCTCTCCCTTTGCCATTCACTTCCTATTTTTTGTCTCTGCCCCTCGCTCTATTTTCCCCCAGTTTTTCAGTCTGAGTTTCTCTCAGCCCTTTGGATTATTTTTCTCCCCTTATCTTTCTGCTCCATCTTGATCAATTTCTCTTTGTATCTTTCTGTCTGTTTGCATCTCTTTCTCTTTTGGTCACTGCCTCTGCTTCTGCCTGTCTCCCTTTGCCTCTTCCTCCCTCCTGTGCTCCAGCACTCTCTCTCTCCCTGGCCTCTTTACCTCGGGGTACCTCAGGACCTGCCTACAATCGGAAAGGACTCTGCAATTACATCTGCAGCCTCCACACTGCACTTCAGAGAAGGATTCATCTGTTTAGTCACGCACCTGTCTGACACCGAGGGAGGATGAGTAAGGGAGGCAGAGACAAAAGATATTTCATTGTCACGTTGTTCTTCCGGCTTCACCTAGAGGCTCCTAGACAGGTGCTTCTTAATATTCCAGCAGTGCTGTCAGCCTTACCAAAGAGAAATCACTTTTCCTTGGCTTGCCCCTCTGCGGAATTAAGCAGTCTCCATTAATGACGATCATCTGGTGCTGGTATGGGTAGGAGTGAGCAGAGAAAGCAAGCTAGGTCGGGGTTCCAAACTGGGAGCAGGTAGCAGTTTAAATTTTTTCAGATGGAGGCAGGAGGTTGGTATGAAAAGCTCTTCATGAGGACAGGGACGGTGTCTGCTTTTCTCTTCATTGTACTCCAGCTCTTAAAACATGTAGAAGGCGCTTAATAAGTATATAACTGAATGAATAAATTGAACGAACGAATGAATGAATGAATGGGCTTCAGCCATCCTTGTGCCAGTACTTGATGTGCTTCATTGGACAAGTCCTTCCGGTTACTCATCTGCAAAATGGGGATAGTAATCAGACGTGTGTGCAGCAAACCACTGTGGGGAGAGAGGACGTGGAATACGGTATCGGATGAGTGGGGCCAGCTCCCTGCAGGGCAGGACAGGCCAGAGGAGCTCACTGGCAGCTCCGGAAGAGCTGCAGGGAGTGCGAGTGTGGAGGCAGCTTCAGAGATGAGGGCCTATGAGGGAAGGAGTGGGATGGAGAAGGGAGGCCGTGGGCCAGGTGGGAGGATGTGAGTGAGACAGGTCTCCTCTGGGACCGCTCTGGGAGGTGGGGAGGACCTTCAACCAAGAAACTGTGATGTGACGAGGAGGTGTTCCTGACTCCCACCAGGGGAACTCATCTCTGAGACTGACGATTGTCCCCATTAGTGGGAGCGGGCCGGACTTGCCATGATCCCCATTGTGAAGTGACTGCTCAAGGGCCGTGTTTCAGGTGAGGAGGCTCAGCTCAGCCTCTGTGCTGGCCAGCTCCTTAGCTTTCTCCAAGCCCACGGAAGCCGCACCTTTCCAGTAAGACCTCCTCTGACCAGTTAGTGCTGCTGTCTGCTCCCCGGCCCCCAGCAGTCCCCTTACCCTGTTCTTTACTTCATAGCACTTACCACTTTCGGGTATTCTCTATCATTTATAAATGTATTAGGTTGACAGCTCGCCTCCCAGAGCTGGGATGTAAGCACCGTGAAGATAAGGATCTTTGTCAGTTTTGTTCCGTGTATCAGGTGCCTAAAGTAATTGGGCACATAGTAGGTTCTCGATCCATACTTGCTGAGTGAAAGCATGGGAATGGGATTTTTCATACGCTTATGACGTTGAGGTACTGAGGCCTTTGCTTGAACACACCCTGTTAATACCGGAAAGGACCTCGGAGACGACATTTTACCCATAGAGAAGTTAGACCCAGAGAAGGAAATGGCCCAGGGCACATGGCAAGTTACTGATAGAAACCAGGTCTCTTGATTCTCACTTATGTGCTCATTCAGTTCACGAGATCTGAGGCTGTGAAACTGGAGAACAGAGGGCCCCGCGGTCACTGCCACTCTCCTGGAAACTGTGGGGCACCCCGAGAATGGGTGTTTTCTGAAAGCAGGGGGCACGAGGTGGAGAGCCAAGCAGAGTGGGCTGTATCATATAGTCAGCCAGTTTGTGACATGAATCATCCCAAAGAACTGAGAGTTCAGAAACCATTTCCATTATCTGATTTTTTTTTCTGTTTCTGATTTTTCCTATTTTCTACTTCAGAATCTGGATGTTTAACATCTCGTGGGCATCTCGAACTCAAACTGAACTCCTATGCTCTCCCCTGAACCTGTCCCACCAGCTCCCACTCTTCCACATTCCAGATCATGGCACCCCCATCCATCCAGCTGCTAAATAAAGCTAAATAGGCAGGAATCATCCCCGCTCTCTCCCTCCCTCCTCCCTCCCTCCCTCCCTCCCTCCCTCCCTCCTTCCTTCTTTCCTTCCTTCTTTTCTTCCTTCCTTCCTCTCCTTCAGGTTCCATGTCCAGTCTGTCAGCAAGTCCTTCCAGTTCTTCTTCTAAAACATATCTTCCCATCCCCACTGCCTCTGTCATAGTCCAGGCTCCTTTGTCTTTCCCCTGGACCATTGCAGACCTACTTGTTTCCCCTCTAGCTTTCTTATTTTAAGCACAGCAGTGGCCTTTGAAAAATATAAATCAGACCATCTCATTATCCTGCTTAAAATTCTACAGTAGCTACCTATTCACTTAGAAAATCCAGACTCTTTAAACGAACCCAGAATAAGGCTCCAGGTGATCTAGCCCTTGCCCTTCCCTCCACGTCAGCTCTCTTTCGGTCCCTCTGTCCCACCAAGAACACTTCCCACTCGCCCCCTTCCTCCTTCATAGATGCTCCTGTCCCAACTGTCTGCTCTTAGTTCACAGGTCTTCTCATCAGAAAGCCTTGCCCAAACCCAGTCTAAAACAACACCCCCATTGCCCTCAGTTACGGACTCAGTGCATTTTCTTCATGGTACTCTTACAGTTGCAATTATGTATTTATTTGTGGTTTTTTTCCCCTTTGTTATCCTGTCTCTACTTCTAGACTTAAGAACCATTGTCCTAGTTGCTTTTGTTGTCTTGTCTTTTTTTGTTTGTTTATTTATTTTTTAAACCACAGAATACCCTGAGCCTTCCAAGAGGGCCTGAATATAGTAGATGATCAATAAATATATCAAGTGAATGAATGATAGATACAGCCGTAGATATTCACTGGTTTTTATTGCCTACAGAATAGAAGTTTATATTTCTTACGTGGCATTCGAAGGCTTCGCCGAGCTGCCCCAGCCTACTTAATATTGCAGCCTCACCTTTCTCTACTCACATTAGCAACACGGGCCCTCTGGCCTTTCTGGGTCTTGTTTCTGGCCCCGAGTCATTTGCCCCCATTTGTCCCTCCTCCTTTTCAGATTCATCTTTGTCCTTCAAAGCTTTACTATACACCCACTTCCATGAAGCCTTTCAGAATTCCTTCATGTGGATTTAAATCTCCTTCTACATGTCCATCGAATTGAGTGTTTGAATGTATGATTATGTTCAAGAGAGGAGAAAGCATGCATGTTGTTAAGAGACACTCAAGCCGATGTGCTCCCTCTGAC
The DNA here is from genome assembly GCA_030015415.1 of Cynopterus sphinx. Taxonomy (NCBI): domain Eukaryota; kingdom Metazoa; phylum Chordata; class Mammalia; order Chiroptera; family Pteropodidae; genus Cynopterus; species Cynopterus sphinx. The sequence continues at coordinate 99,018,254 of CM057387.1, forward strand.
ACTTTCAAGCCACGAGACTCTGGTTAATTATGCAGACTCTCCTTCCTTCAGTTTCTCTGCTGTAAAATACGTGCAGAATTGTGCTTTGACCCCGCAGAGTATCGTGAGGATTGGTGATTGTAACTACACTGCACGGTGCACAAAGTAAACCCTAAAAAAAAAATAGAAGTTGCTTTTGTGAAGGTGACAACGCGCCCTGCTTGGTTATGTAGTTAACCGGGACGTGTTAGTTTCCTCCTCTAGACTGTAAACTGTAATTATCTAATTTTTCTTTGTCAAACCCAAACTCCTGTCACTCTTCGTAGCAGTATACACATGAGAGGAGACCAACAAATGTTTGAATGAATGAAGGAGAATGAACTGTAAGCATTCCAACCCTTGTTACCTATTGAAGTGCCTGATTAAGTAGGAGGCTGGGGCTACTGACACCCACCCTTTCGTTCAAAACAGCTCTGGGTAAGAGTCACCACATCGGTCCGAATTTCAGGCGATCTCGAGAGAACCCTCCTGCTTCACTACTTCTGGAGTCTTGTATTTTCCTGCTGTCTGCAGGAAATAGATCAGCGAGCTACATAAGAATCTGAGAAGGCTGACATTTTCAACTTCCAGACCGTCCTCAGATTTTTGTTGGCAATGAAGAGCTGGGCGTTCACACCCCAATCTTTTCTGTCCTATTTCTGCAATATATTGGAAAGGGTTCCAGCCAAGAGTTACTGCCTTCTCCTTGCCTGGATCTTAAATCTTTGTTCAAAGACAGCTTGTTTTAATTGAAAGTGTTCAATCAATCTCTCCCCATCTCCCATCCACATCCCATTTCTTGACTCGAACAGGACCATTGCAATAAATAATCTGGAGAGAGGCTGTAAGGGTTTAAGGAATATGTAATAGGGCTGGAGAGGGAGGGAGAAAGAGGGTTGTCTGAGACAACTCCCACCTTAAAACACTGTCTTTAAAACAGAGCTTGTCTAAAATGATCAACACTTCACGGTGGGATGTTTCCCTGGAAGCAGCCCAACTCCTGTCTCTTGTAGAGCTCAAGAGTGTTGATTAACGGGGATATCTTCTAGCATTCCTTCAAGTATACCTGTCACTGCAGGTTGGGGAGAAAGGGTTCAGGCCTCATTCTTCCCCATTCGTTTATTTACTCAGGCAATGCCCATAAGTCAGTCACACACTCCATCACCACAGCCCTGTGAGGCAGGCGTAACTGTTCACGTTTACGGATGAGGACGCTAAGGCTCGGGGGGATGGCATCACTTACGAAGGGTCACACAGCACTCTAGTTCTCCGTGGCCACATAACAAATCTCAGTGTTTGAAACAATAGCTATTCTCGCATGCTTTCTGTGGGTCAGAAATTTGGGAAGGGCTCAGCTGAATGGTTCGAGCCTGGAGTCTTTGATGCAGTTCCAGATAATGGCAGGGGCTGGAACGGCTCTGTGCTGGAGAAGCTGTGGACTGCCTGGGACTCTACTGCCGTCTCTCCACGTGGTCTCAGGCCTCTCCCTGCAGCCGCTCTGTGAGCTGCTTTGGGTTTCCTCACAGTGTGGTGGCCTCAGGGCAGTCAGACTGCTTACCGAGAGGCTCAGGACCCTCGCTGGAGTCTTCCAGCAGGCAAGGTGCAAGTGGCATCACCTTTCCTGACCTCTCTTCAGAAGTCTCATGGAGTCACTTCCACTATTTCTGCATCCTTTTGGTTGCAGGTGAGTTTTAAGCCCACCCACATTCAAGGATGGGAACATAGACCACACCTCTCAGTGGAAAGCATGTCAAGGTCATGTCATAGAGTAACATGTGAGATGCAAGCTATTCTTGCAGACATCTTTGAAAAATACAGTCTGCCATATACAGCAAATGGCAGAGCAAGAATCTGGATTAGATACACCTAATTCCCAAGCTTCTGCTTTGAAATTTTAGCCTAGCCCACAGGGACCTGTCCTTTTCTCTGAGCCCCTGTAGGTCTTCGTGTTGGCACACGCAGTCTTGATTTGGTCTCCTCAACTGACTAGAGCCTGGCTAAGTTATAGCAGCCAACTGCCTCTGTGGGGCCTGGCAGTGAGACTTCCTCCAGGGTCTGCTGGTCAGAGAGGCCATGCCCACTGCCAGCTTGTGAACTTTGTAAAGAAGGAGACAGAGAAGGTCGGTCACATCCAGAGGAAGAAAGCAGGTGGCAGCCCGAGAGCACAGCAAGCCTGCAGCACATCTCACTGTCATAAACAACTCATCTGGTGTTTTTCCTTCTCCCACCAGGCACTGGCCTGGGATGACTCAGCCCTTGACAGAAAAGGTGGTTTCAAGTTGGGAAATAGCTCAGGGTTGTGGAGAGCTCATGGCTCTGAAGTCAGACATTCCTGAAGCGGAGTTCTGACTCTTCCATTGCCAATTATGTGGCCTTGGACAGGTTCTTTAACCTCCCAGAGCAAAAGGGAAATACAAATGCTGTCCTTGCTGGGTTGTTTTGAAGATTAAAATGCATATGTGAGCAAAGTACCCAGTGCAGTGCCAGGCATATAGCAAGTGCTCCATAAATGTGAGTTTTCATGCCCTGGGTCATGCCCAACTCCAACTTGGGGATTTCTTGAAGAAGGTGGTGAGAACTCACGTGACTGTTCCTCGAATGCTAGTCCAGCTCCATGACCCTGGGTGGAGTGGTGGCCAAGTGAGGTGATGACCAAACTGAGGTGTCTGGAGGCTGAGAAGGAGCAGTCCTGTCAGGCATGTGGAGCACGGGAGAGTGGTCTGAGAAGGTGGGGTGGTTTGGGTAAAGGCCCAGAGGCAAAAGTTCAGTATCTCTGGAGTGTGAAGGTCAAGGGGATGGAAGGTGGAAAGTCACAAGCACGAGCCGAGAAAATAATCAGAGACCCAACTGTGAAGGACTTTATAAATCAAGTTCCAAATTTTGAACTTGAAAGGTAACTGGGAGCCACGGAAGGGTTTAACTCAGTTGGGTAACGTGGTCAGATCTGTGTTTGAGAAAACCACCCTCCTGGCTACACTGTGGAAAATAAGGTAGAAGCAGACAATCATGTGGCACAGAGTCCTGTTAGGACACAATGACAAGAAAGGTGATAGTGGCCTTTTTTAGCAAGGGACTGGAGAGAAATGGACAAATGCAAAGGATAGAAGGTGTTATGGAGAGAATTGGTGAGAGTTTGGATATTCAGAGCTGAGAGGTATAAGTGATAAGTGCTTTGAACGAAGTCAGTTCAGAAGCCATGGAAGTACAGGGCAAGGCAAGAGAAGTATCACGGAAGGCTTTACTAGAGAGTTATCACTGAACTGGAGACTTGATGGGTATAAATTAGCCAAGGGAAGGTTGGGAGGAGGAGTACTTCAGGCAGAGGAAATAGCTCATGGGAAGGCCCAGAGACGTGCCATATAATGCAAGGAGCAGATCCTCAGTGTTGTTGAATAGGTGATTGTTATACTAATTCATGCTAAAGTGTTAATGGTCGATCTGGTTTCCAGGGAGTCTGTACTTAGACAGGTCAGGAATCATTACCCTAAAGATTCATTACTGATAGATTTCAAGGAGGAATCTGGATACTATTTAGGGTTATTTAGACTATTTTATTTATACCATTATACTATTTACATCATTCTCCCTGAGGTTACCAAAGTAGACGACTGACTGCTGAGGGTCAGGCGGGCCCTGGTCTACCTATAACAAAGGGTCTCTCACTTTGGGGTCTTGTTTATCTGCCTCTACCCTGAGCCACCTAGAGCCAGACCATGGAAGCCTAGGGATTGCCATAGGGACACAATATACTATAAAAAGCTAGACCCATATCCTGGCTCCTCTCCTTCCCAGTTCTGTTACTTTGGCAAAATGATATAATTTCTCTGCACCTGTTTCCTCATCTGTAAAATGAGGAAAATATTTAAGGATTTGTAGAATTTAAGGTTTTTGAGGATTAAAAATGATCATTTGTGCAAAAAACCTAGAATACGGAGTGATGTGGCTATTTTTATCACTAGACCTTCACTCTGTCTCAGTCTTTCTAAAGATGCTCCTTAACGCACGCACTTGCAGATATGAAGCTGGGGCGGAATGTGGCAAGAACGTTTCTGGATTATTATCGGCTGAATCCCATGGTGGAGAAAGTGGCGATTCCCATGCCGAGACTGCGGTAAGTGACAGGGCAGAGAGTGTGGGCCAGAGTCCTGCTTCAGTGATTTCATGTTCAGACGCAGCTTCCCCGAGCTTCTCTGTGGCCCTCAGTTTCCCAACCGTGGCATGGGAAAGAAATTCCGGCCCTGCTGCGAAAGGGTATGGGGCAGATGAGCTTACAGCTTATTTCCTGAATATGAAGTAGCATCATGGGGTCAGAGAGTGGGGGGTGACCACAGTCTGGGTCTAACGTGGGAGACCACAGGGATGGGGGTTGTTGGGAAACCGAGACGAGCCATGTTTCTAAGTTAGTCTGGGTATTTCCATATGCGACTTCATCTGATAGCTCATCCTCTAGGAGTTCTGCATCATCCAGGCTCATAAGGTCTCCGATCCTCCCATTCCCTCATCTGTAAAGAGCGGATAATGGCGGCCACTCGGAAGGTTATTAGGAGATGTGTGTTAAAGCACCCTGGACAGGCATACATACATCCCCTCGATGCATACCAGTCCCCTTCCTTCAAGATGTGAAACTTCAGGGCTGGGCAGGATATACCCCTGAAGTTTCACCTCAGGTCCTCTGCTACAACTGGATTGTGCTGATCCTGCCTTGCTTCTTGACCTCATTTTCTACTCCCCTCGTGGTCCAGCCTCCTCCGAGGACATGAAAATGTCTAACCTACTGCTTCCGCCAGACCAGTCTTCCCACTGACCTTGCCCATGACCTTGACTGTGTGCTTTGCTGTGTCAGGGCCTTTGCATCTTCCTCCTAACTCTGTTATTAACAAAAATTATATTAGTCACTACTATTGAGTGAAATGATTATTGTACATGATCTTATGTATTTATTCCTTGTAGATATTATATTCCTCATATTATAAATAAGAAAAAGGGAGTTCAGAAAGGTGAAGAGAATTGGCTGAGGTCAAAGGTTTTTGTCAGTTCTCGGCTTTTAAGATTCTAAAGCTGGACCGAAGTTCAGCAGTTCCACCTGGAAAGTGTGGGTTCAGATTCTCTCTCCAGGCTCATGCTAGCTGTGGAGTTTTAGGCAAGATTCTTGGCCTCATATCCATATGTATTTAATGGTGAGGTAATAACAAGTTCTAAGGATGCTTTTAAAGACGAGATAGATACAAACTTGGTACAGTGCCTGGCAGCCAGTAGGTGCTCAGTAAATGTTTTCATCTCTGGTTTCTAGGTTGCAGCCCCAGATTTCCAACAAGCTCATCAGAGCCTGGGGCAGGCCCCTGAACTCTGGTTGGGCTGGATGATGTCTTAGGGCCAAAGTTCCACTATGTTATGAGTCCCACCTCTCTGAGCCCCAGCTCCGGGGAGAGTCTGGATGGCAGTGTACTCTGGCTTATACTCTGACTCAGACTGTTCATCAGTCATGTAAGGTTTTTATACCCCTCATCCTGGGGGAGAATCATTTATTTCTTCTCTGCACTCCCACAGTGCCTAGACTGTACTGAGCATACATCCATGTATGCATTCATTCATTCACTCATTCACTTAGGAAAACATCACTCAGGCCAGGGCACCGGGTGCGGGGGTAGGGGGGTGAGGGAAGAACCAGAATGAAGAAATGATTAGGGCCTTACCCTGTCTTTGAGGAGCTCATTCTAGAGGGAAATGCTCAGTTCATTCTTAAAAGTCATTCTTGATTGGTTAAAGTTCTTAAAAATTTAAAGCTTTGTAAAACTCAAAAGAATTCTTAGAATCTCATCTGCAAGTTAATTTGGGGATTGTCTTTCAGGTCCTCTGTCAGCCAACATAAAATTTTCTTGATCCTTTACCACTTTTTTTCCTGCGTGTTGCATTGTCAAAGACCAGTGAAATGGTGCTGACATTAAGGGGACATTAGCAATCGTTTAGTCCCCCTCTTCATGATACTGATGGGGAAGTCGAGGCCCAGGGAGCACACAAAAGTGGTCAGATGCAGGACTAGAGCCTGGGCCTCATGGTTTGCAGCCTGGTGTTCTCAGTGTCAGTTAGTGAAGAGTTCCTTGATATAGGGGAGGCAGCACCCTGAAACCGGCCCTAGGGTTGCAGAAGAGTTCTCAGTACCTTGACTTCACCTGTTCATGGAACCCACTTGCCTTGAGCTTTGAGGCCCTCCTTAGGAAACAGCAAGAGAACTCATTCCTCAAAGTTCACAGCCTTGAGGACTTGAGGTAAACCCACCCTTAAATTGAGAAAAGCAAAATTAACTTCCTCTCCATCCCACACCTCTGCCTTATCAAACTATGAATGCCACTTAGTTCTCAATTGGTCAGAAAGTCTTTAAAAATGAACTTCCAGGAAAATACAAGACTCTGATTTGGGATTTAAATGTTTCCCTTTTCTCGTTTTGTTTTCCACTGAACCATCAAATAGCATAAGTGAAAGAGCAGTTCTGGTTTTAAAGGAAAATTACATGTTTTGATTCAAAATTAATCTTTGTTTTCTCTTAACTGTATGGCTAATTATAATATGTCAGTTTCTACCTTCATGCCAGCGGGAGCCTGTCAGCATCCCCAGGGTGCATGCCACCCTTCAGAGGGTCCCTGGGGAGGGGCAGCAACGTGGGCCTGAGAGCACAGGCTCAGGGACATGGTACAGTTGACCAAAACGAAGATCCCACACTTATCTGGACCACAGGGGTGCAGTCTCATGGCTAAAGCTCAAAATGCTCCATCAAAATGGGTAAAAATTAAACAGGAAAAATGAACATGCTAAGGAATCCTCAGTGAGGGCGAGCATGGAGGTGTGGGGAATAGGCAGACCTCCTAGTATGAGGTGGGCTTAGGCTCAGCGACGGGCTGGGAGGGCTAGCTCCACGGTGGGGTTTTGATGTATGTGTGTGAATATTGGGAGAATCATAAATTGTTCAACACATGGGAAGCCACCATGTGCTGGGCCCTGCCCTGGGGGCTGGGGACATATAGAAAGCCCCTGGGCTTTAGGAGCCCAAGTTTATTGAGGAGAAAGACATGAACACAGGCAAAGATAACGAATACTGAATAGTGTATGAAAGAACTCAGCTATGTATCAGATTATACCTTCTCTCAAATACCTGCCATGGCTCCCTATGACCTTCAGGGTAATGTTCCAATCCATCTTCTTGCTAATTCAAAGCCCTGGATTACATGTAAAACTTCATTTACAGCCTCCTAGCATACTGCTTCTCCTGTGAACACCCTCTTCACCCTCCCTGTTTTCTACCACTTCATGCCCAGCGCTTCAGTGTGAACAGGTCAGCTATTTTCATGCCTCCCCCCATATCTTCATTTGTTCTTTTCCCTCTTCCTGGAATGTTCTCCCTTTTTGTCAATGGATGGTGAGCTCCTACTTATCTTTCAAAACCCAGTCCAAATCTCACACCTGTTTCTGTGTCCTTGTGCACCTGAGACAGAGCTGCTTTCTCTCTGCAGGATTCTTTCACACACACCTGTAGCATGGTACATCCTATAGTGTGCTGTCATAGCATCTTTGCATGTCTAGCTTCTCCACTAGACAGGTTGCTCCCTGAGGAACTCTTTTAGTCACTCATGTACCCTTTGTGTACAGTGCAGGAGCAGGCATGGAATAAGTCGGCAACAGTATCCTAAGAAGGCTTCAGGGAGGAAGTGTAGTTTGAACTCGATTTTAAAGGACACATAGAATTTAAATGGATGAAACAGAAGGGGAGAGAGAGTATTCCACGTTGGGGGATAGGGTGTGGAAGGTGGGAAGCAGGACCTAAAAAGAGGCATTCTAAGGTCATGACAAGGCCAGGATGTTTAGTGCAACAGGGATAGTAAATATAAGACCAGAAGTTTATTTCTGTTCATCAAACACTCCTCAAGCATCTACTCTATGCCAGGCCTGTGCTTTGCTTGGGAGTTACAGAGGAAAGTCAAATACATCAAAACTCACAGTCTTATGAGAGAAACAGACAAAGAACTACCTAAAAAATGGTGTGCTGATGGGTGAGGCACGAAGTGCGGCAGAAGCCCAGAGAGGCTTATTTTCGGGGAAGTCAGAAAATAAGTCTGGAGAGGTAGGGAAGGGCATTAAAGGAAGAGGAACAGCCTCTGCAGAGCCTGGAAGCATGGGATGTTGGCCTTCCAGTGCCTTGTCCCTCTCTGGGCCCCCATCTGAGTTATAGAGGTTCTTTGCCTCTGTAATGACCCCTCCAGCCATTTGCATCCACACCCCTTCCTGGCCACTGCACATCTTCTCTCCATGCCACCATCGACTGAGGGTGCTTGCCCCACCTGTAACCATACCTCTACTACCATAAAAACATACCCATCTTATTTCTCATACTCCCTTGAGTATTATACACCCCTCAATGACATATAAATGGTACCTTGTAATTCACAAGGACTTCCCCAAACCCCCATATATCAAAAGCAGGAAGGATATAGGCTACTCTCATTATTTTAGAAATGAAACGGAGACTCAGAGAAGGGAAAGGACTTCTTCAAGGTCACATTGCCCGTGAACAACATTTCAAGGAGGTGCTCCATGCTATCAATGGCTATTGAGGTCTAGCTGTACCTTACCCATGCTAGACAATCTTGCCATGTTAGCAAGGTCCCTTGTGAGTGTGGAATTTCAGGCAGTGAGGCTTCCTAATGGGGGAGATATGTTGAAGCAAGGTGTTATTTCTGTGTGCTGCCACCCATTCTGTCTTTACCTTCTTCATGACCCATTAACAATGAAGGAAAACAGGTACTCCGAAGTCAGAGCATGACGGACTACAAGAAGCCATTTCTTCAACCCTAATTCAAGCAGCTGAAGAGATTCCCATATTTATGGCATTTACCACTTCTGACATGCACCGTAGTTCTTTATTGTTTTGTGTAGTTATTTCATGTAACTGTGTCCTCTAAACTGTATGTAGCCTTTGAATAGCATCAATGTCTGACTCAGCTTTGTCACCTCCAGAGACCACTGGACCATACCTAGCACCTAGCACCATGCCTTTGTAAGTTATAGTAGGCAAGGGAAGATGCTGGGTGTATTTTTATCTCATATTATAATATAGGATAATAATGAGACTTATTTAACCTTGCAACACCCCTGCAAGATTGGAACACTTTATCCCCATTTTACAAATGAAGCTCAGAGAAGTTAAATAATTTGCTCTAGGTCACACCTCCTGTTTGTAGCTGACATGGGAATTCAGTTGAGTTCTTTCTGGCTCTACAGCCCACTCTTTCTACTCCAAATAAATCTTAGTCCGAGGCATGAATGAATGTCACATCAACTAGCCAGGCACAACACAACAAACGAACAAGGCCATGTGTGAGGGAAAATGCAAAAATGGATAAGACATGGTCCCTTCCTGCGAGGAGCACATAGTCTAGGGTGTGAGGAAGCATACACTCTAATTATTGAAGAGTAATGTTAAGGGTATTGCATTGGGTGTTGGGCACCAGGACACAGAGATTACCCAAACACACCTCTGCCTTCCAAGAGCCCCCAAGCTTGTGGGGGAGACAGAGCTATAAGGAAATGCCATAATTAGGCTATACTGAGGAATATAAAGGAGATTTTGGAGCTCAGATGTGAAGGGAACGAGGTCCTAGGCTCCCCCAAGCTATAGCTCTTCTATCCTCCTCCCATCATGAATGGATAGAATGAATTAGAATCAAGGTGGAAACATGGAATAGCAGACGGTTAGGTTTTCTCCAGAAGCAGAATGATACAACATATCCATCTATCAATCTAATAGCCACTCATTGAGCCATGGTGCTTGCTTTGAACCAGGCCCTGGGCTGGGTTTCTGAGACAAGACAAGGCCACTGTTCCTAGGAGGTTGCAGGCCAGTGGGGGAGATAGACATGCACACATGATTTCAGGACAGTGTGTATATGTGCTGTCTTTCTTCTCTCTTTCTGTTATCTCCCCCTTTGCAGGAACGAAAAACCCCCTCCCTACAAGTACCCACTCCTGAGGGGCCCGGCCAGCAACTACCCCAACGGCAAAAGGGACAAGAAGAGCTCAGTGAACCACAAAGACCCTTCAAACTCTTTTTAAGGACATGGAGTCCAGGGAGGTCTTGTGGAAGCAGGAGCATGCATTTTCTGCTGGAGCATGAAATTAATCACCCTTCTAGTTTCCACGATAAGGGTTGTGAGATAATGAATACGCTAGTGAAAGGAAAGGGAAAAAATGAGAAATTTCATCATCGATTTTCTCTTTTACCAATGGAAAATCAATTGTAAGCCTTCAGCTTAAGGCGCAGGAACAAAATAGGAGGCTCAAACCAAGAGAGTGCAGATGCTCTTTCCCACCACATAGAGATTCTCACAGAAAGAGGAAAACTTACACATCCCTTTTGAGAGGTTTGACACGTATCAGGTCAGTGTTTGCAAGCCCCTTTACCTTTTTAGGTTGTACAGTTACTGCAGATGGTTACCTTTTAGAATAGGCTGTGGTTGTTTACAATTTTAGAAAACTAGCGTCCATGTTTGCTGATCGAAAACAACATAAACAAAGCATCCAACCCAAAGACAAATGTACCATTGGGAACAATAGGACAGAATTTTTGAAATCACAATGGTCTTAGACATTTGGTTACTTAATCTATGAGCTGCAGGCTCCCTGATTCCCCCAAACCCAGCCTACAACATCAGCAAACTGTTCTGAGAGGTACTTTCCCAATGACCTCTGATGGTTTGATCGAGACTTTAACTCCAAAGACAAAAAGTATTTGGTCACTCGTTCCAAGGGGTATATCATGGTTAAGATCTCCAGATCCTGGTGTCACAGATCAGACCTGGCCACTGAAGAGGTGGGCACTGATAGTCTGCAATGGTGGAAGGCTGATTTCAAGATAAGGGAGATGCTAAAGACAAAAGAATGCACTCCAAGTCAAGTGGAGGATGTTAAGGTAAAACAGCAGCAGTAGCAATTCCCAAGGTGGGGCAAGCTTAATATTGTGCATTTTTCTAAAGAGTAAAGTGCCTTTGTATGATGAATGGGTCCAGGAGAGTCTGCTCCCTTCCTGTCTGCAAAGCAGCAGGCTGAGTCACCATGACAGCTTGCTAATTAAAATGACCTCCCGGAAATGAGGATTAGGAGATAGGGAGAGGAAGGGAGGCTCAGGGGAGATAGGACCTTTAGCACAAAGCTTCAGTTAAGCATTTTTTTTGCTTTGGATTGGAGGTTTTCTAAGTTCGTTGCAAAAAATCAAAAGCAGAGCTTATTCCCTCTTTGCTTATTGGTTTGCAGAAAGTGTAACAAAGAACCATATGTTAGCTGGCTACAAATGTTATGTTGTATATGCAGCTTCTCTCCTGGGTTCTTGTTGCCCAGAGGAACACAAATAAAGTGGTTTTTGCAGCTCTTCTTTTCCTCAGAGCATTCTTGGCACCTTGTCTTTCAGTCTCCCACTCCAAAAACCAACCACTGCCAACCCAAATTTGGTGTAGACCTCACTTTATTGTCAGACACTTTATCATCAAGATAAGGAAGAACAGCCAAGACATGACTTTCCAGCAGTTCCCGTGTCATAGTCCTGGGGAGTTTAGTTGACTGTAACCAATTCAATGTGGGCCAGCAGTGGCAGGCCTTTCAGAAATGATAGCATCTCCTAAGACAGCATAAATAGGAGTAGCCTGCATGAAATGAGAGAGAGAGATGATAGTCCAGATCTATTTTTCTCTGGTCAGACTGCTTCTATATGTTGTAACTATATTTAAGCCCCACTTTTCAAATCTGCTTTGATTAACTGGATCACAGGCCTCGTAAAGCAGCTGGTATCCTAGTGGTTTACAAGCAAAATCTTGGAGCCAAGCAACTCTGGTTTCTAATTTTGCATCTGAACCCTGGTTCTGTCTCTCAATATCTGTGTTATCTTGGGCAAGTTATAAACCACTCTGAATCTCTGTTTTCTTATCTCTAAAATGATAATAGTTAATGCCTACCTTGTTACAGTAGTTACATAGTTTTGATGAACTTGTGAATGGGAAATACAAGCAAAGGCACTCAATAAATGATAGCTTTGGTACTGGGAATGTGACTGGGATGGTGAGGTATCTGAAAATAACTTCCCACTAGAAATGGAGGAGGAGAGTAGAGCTTCTTGTCCCTGAGATGAGGAATAAGAGAGAGTTGGAGGTACGAAAGCAAGACCACAATCACTAATAGTTAAAAGGATATCTTGGACATCCTCTTTGTCCAAAAGGAGCAAACTTGTTCTGTGTTGTCAAAGGTAAGAACCAAATCCAAGGATATATTCTCAGTGAGACAGATTTCAGCTCAAAAACTAGGAAAAGTTTCTAATGAATAGAGTTGGCAAATATTGGATAAGCTCCCTTGGGAGCAGTGAGCTTCCCATCTCCAGGGGTATGCAAGCAGAGTCTGAACATCTGTCATGGAGGAAATAGCGGATTCCTTCTATGAGAGGGTGCCGAATGCTCTGTGGCATTACCTCCTAGTCTGTAACTGCAGAGAGAAATGACACAAGGCAGGTTACATTCCTGATGTCAGAGGATGAAGTGTACAGTATGAAAAAGCATCTTTTCACGTGAAACAAGCGACATCAAATGTCTCTAAATTATGGCATGTGGACCGTGCTCACATTGAGCATTCCGTAAGGGGGAAAAATACATAGTCATAGTGACGAGACTGTGGGGTGTTTACATGGTAGGACCGTCTGCTTCTCCACATTGGCAGAGTAGGAAGGAAAGGTCTGGCCTAGAGACAGGGGTTGCTGGTGGACCTCCCTGTGACCTTGGTCTGCTCAGCAACTCCCTAGCTTTTGTGGACCAAGTAATACCTATGATCTCAAGTTAGAGGGGAAGGCTTTCAGAAAGGAGATGGAGGACAGCACCAACCCCGCAGGCGGACCAGCCGGAAGCTGCTCTCCCACCCAGCTCCGGCAAGGGGCTCTCTAGCCTCCCTTCTTGCTTGCCCGCTTCCTTCTCAGGATAGAGCCACGAGTGGGTAGAACCTGGTACCAACCACTTTTCTGAGGAGAGTGAGACAACTATAAGAAAGAAAGGGTGGAGAGTGGAGAGACATACGAGCTGCTGCCTTGCTCTCACACAACTCTCCATACTTGGTGTCATTATTGTTCCACATCAGTCCAGAGGCTCAGGCTTACAGCAGAGGCTGATGATGCTGTTAGCAGCAGCAAAGAACCTTTAGTTAGGAGATTTCCCTATTGCCTTCGAGTGGGGGAGAGGCACAAGATGAGCTTGTACCCTTTCACTGGTAGTCAGTGACACCGTGCTACTTGCCTAAGAGGACCCCCAATTCATCTTCCTAAGTAGTAAGAGCATCAACTCATACATCTACCAAATATTTATCGAACATCTACTGTGTGCCAGGCATTGTGCTAGAGGCCTTGGCATCCATTGTCTTTTTTGATATTCCTAACAGTCCCTTGAGGTGAGTATCATTTTTTTCCATTTCCCAGGTGAGAAAACTGAGACTCCTAAAGGTAAAGTCCTTTGTTTGTATTCATATGGCTAGTGAGGACCTGGATTCAAACCCAGCTCCCTTTCTGCTACTCTACACAGGGCCCTCTCTACTTATCTCTAGATAAAATCAGAGGTAAAAACAGGAAAACAGGTAAAAAAAGAATAACAAGTAAACAATGGCATCACTTAAGGGTCGTGGGAGATGGGGAGAGAGGTAGGGAGCACGTGAGCTTTCAGGCTAGGTGCATGTACAAGGATTCCAGGACTTTTTAGCACCTGCTGCTGAAGCCCTGTCTCCTTCCCATCTCTCATTCTCACACAGCAGCCTGAGTCTCTGCTGTGTGCCCCAGCAGGGCAGGGTTCAGGCAAGAGGCCCACTTGTCACTTGACATGCAGAGGCTTCTGGATCTTTCAGGGCCCCAGCAAGCTCAGCAAGGAAGTCATTGCAGGGCCCATCCTGGCACCCACTGGGTTACTGACCTCAGGCAGATAATATAGTTCACGTTCCATATCACTCTCTCCTCAATTGTGTGAGCTGAGTCTACTGTGTCCCTCAATTGTGGTTCAGAATTCTTCCTCTGAGTCCTGCTTCCTTGAGCACTTTAAAGGCACCTAAATTAGAGGTCCTTTTCATCATGGCGCAGCTCCGTCAATGGGGTACCATCACAGACAGAAAAGAGGAGACGTTATGATGCAATAAGCATAGCCTGGGTTTAAAAATCAGACAAACTGAAATGTGAACCCCAGCTCTTCTCCTGGCTGGCTGTATGGCTCTGGGCAAAGAATTTCACCTCTTTAAGCTTCAGGATCCTGATCTATAAAATGGGAAAGACAATATCCACCTCCCACAGTTGTTGCGAAGGTTAAATGCAATAAAATCTACATAAAACAAAATACCTGTAATTAATACTGTTGTGCACTTACACATCTGGAAAGGCAGAAGTGCTCACGTTAAGTGTTCTTACAACAACAAAAGAAGAAATAACAAAGAAGCACAAGGAAATGTCTGGAGGGGGTAGCTCTTCCTACTCTCACCAAACTCAGGTGCATGCTGTACAAGCCTTATGTTCCCCATTTTGCAGATGAAGAAACTAAGATTAGCGTGATTAAGTCCCTTTGCCCTTGCCACAGCTGGTAAATAAGTAAGTAGCACAAGACCGGGACACAATCCTGACTCTGCCATACCTCTCTCTGGGTTCAATCCTGAGGCGTAACACGAAGCCTGACCAATTCAGAAAGTCATCCCTAGGATGCCTTTTATAGCACTTACTGCTTAAAATCTCTTTGTCCCCCAAAGACCTGAGATTTATTTTTGGCTGACCCCATGTCAATCTTAGGTCCAAATCTGCTTCTCTCCATGGCATCAGCTGTCTCCATTAATGTCTTCTTTTTCCGCCTACTGGCAAAGGCTGGAAACCTCACCATTTTCTTAACTCCCTGCTCTCCCTCTTCCCACACAGCCAGCCAGTCACCATGCCCACTGCTTCCGCCTCTGTGACATTTCTGCCTTCAAGCCGTACCGCAGAGTGACTTTGGAGCCAGACACACCTGAGTTTTAATTTCAGCTGCACCACTTGCTATTTTTGTCTTGTGAATTATTATAAGTGGAGTTTACTTTCCCCACCTTTAAAATGGGGAAATAATACTTACTGGCGGGATTGTCCCTTTCTCTCCCCTCCCAGTGCTCTCACTCCACCATCCCACCTACCTGGTTCACTGTTTTAGCCCCTCATTGACTTTTCAGTCTCTCATGCTTTTCTGTTAACCCATTCTGTCTCCAGAGAAGCTTCTTGAATCTCTATAAATCTGACTCCGTGTTTATGACACCTCTTTCCAATCGGTTGTCCAAGCCAGGAACGAACCTGGATAGCATCCCATTTTTGTGCCTTTCATGCCTCTCTTTTGATCATTCACCACATCCTGCGGGTTCTACCTGCTCAGTGTCTCTCATATCCATCTACCAGCTCTACTCTTCTTAACTCAAGAAAACCCTTCTCATCATCCAAGACTTAGCTCAGGTATCTCAACTCCATGACATCCTCCTCAGTCTCCGGTTGTAATTAATTGCTTCCTCTTTTTATATCTCCCAGCACTTTGCTTATTTATCTATTATTTCACTCAGGTGATAGTCACCTCGCCCAATATTATTTAATTTCTTTGAGAGCAAAGACTGAGGTTCATTCATCTCTATACCTCTCGTAGTCTCTGACACAGTTCCAGATATGTCAGAGGCATTCAGAAGATGTAGCAGAAAAAAAAAAATGAATGAATCTTAAATCCAACATTTCATCCTGAGCTCATCCTAATAACTGAATCCTAATTACAGACATATCTCCCAAAGCGTTGACTCCTACTCCTACTGCTACTACTAATGCTGGTTCTGCTGCTATTATGACTAATCTACTACTACTATCTGCTGCTCCTACTACTGCTGCTACTACCACTACCATTGCAACTACTTTAGTTAATCTGCTCCTGCTACTGCTACTCCTGTTCCTGCTACTCCTACTGCTACTGCTACTACTACTCCTACCACTGGTAATCTACTACCAGTACAACTACTGCTGCTACTGCTGCTAATCTACCACTACTTCTACTACTTCTGATGCTCCGATTATTCTTACTACTACTGCTACAATTACTACTGTTAATGTTAGTCATTTGCTACCACTAAGCTACAACTGCTAAGCTACCACTAGTACAGCTGCTGTTGCTGCTGTTGCTGCTGTTGCTGCTGCCATCACTTTGCCCTGACTGAGTGCCTGCTTGGCTCCGGGCCCTGCCTTGGTTGCTTTATCATACATGATCTCATGTCAACCTTACAACAGCCCTATGAAGCGAGTGTTATTCTCTTCATTTCCCTAATAAGGAAACAGAAGCTTAGGAAGGTTAAATCACCTGTTCAAAGTCACAGCTCTTGAGTGGAGGAGCCAGGATGTCACCAGATTCCAGTGTTTGTGTTCTTTCCATTCTTCCCTCTGTCTTTTTGTGTTCAGTCCTAAGACTGACAATCTAGTAAATGTTTAATGGTGGTTATAAAAAGCCTCTGCCTCAGGGAGCTCTCTGGTTCATTTTTATCCCCATATATGACCTCATTTGCCTTATTCCCCCGAGCCTGGCTCTGGGTATTCTCCTTTGCAGTTGGATGTCCCTGCACGTCTTCCAGGCCTGAGTCTCTTCCTTTGAAATAACTGCCAAGAAATGATTGCCTTAACAGGCAGAAGTGGCGCTATCCACAGAGCTGTAAGAACAATAAAGATGTTTTGCCAGGAGACTGGGATGGGGTAATGCAGAGGAGGCCTGGCCCCTCTATTAACCCACTCTGCCCCTACTGCTGCAAAGCAAATCAGGTGCTCATCACAAACTAGAGGGAGTTTTTCCACTAAATTACTGAAGACTTCCACTTCCTCTACCCCGAGTCGCATCCTACCCTCCTCACTTCCTCAGGATTCAAATTGTAAAGCGAGAGGATTTAAAGATGTGGCCACTAGGAGCCTGGGTTCTGCTCCTACCTCTGATTCTGCTTGGCTGTGTGACATTAAGTAAATCTTTTGCCCTGTCTGGAGTTACTCAGTTTCAACTGGTTTTAGTTTATTACTCTTTGATATGGGGACACATTTCCCAGGCTACCTCCTCCTAAGGATATTGTGAGGATATGATGAGAGAATGAATGGGAAAGTACAGTCTTTTGAAAAGTAATTCTCAGTATTTTTTCTCCTTCATCTGAGATCTCATGAAGGTCCCCATTTGGTCCACGCTTTGCCTTTGGCCTAGATTGTCCTATCATTATCACCCAACAAAATATATTAAACATCTTGTGTTTGTAAAGCATGTCCCATTCCTCTCTGCAGCCCTGATTTCTACCTATCCTACAAGGTCCCTCCTTAAGAAAGTCTTCCCTGACCTCCCAGCCCTCGCAGATAACTCTTCCTTTGAGCTTCTAAGAGAGCTATTATCTAAATGTCTCATGTAGCACTTAGCTATGGCTTTGGCATTTCACATTTCCCATGTATCATCTCTGTATTCCCAATTCAACTTTGCATTGTTCTTGGGGTGAGATGATTGGAGAATAAGTTTTACTCATTGTTCAGGACCCAGGACCCACCATGAGGTCAGGCAGAGAGTAACCATTCACTGGGAGTCTGCAGGTATTGTTGCTGCTACTGATGAGGGGATTGAAGATGGGGATGGCTGCTCTGAGCAACCCCTTAAACTCCTGGGTAAAGTGATCAAAACTACCTTACAGGCTCATATAGGAAGTTGTCAAACTTTAAACATGGAAGAAAGACAAAGACAGGAGAAGAATGAGGAGAGGCTGGGAGAGGTGACAGAAATAATTGACTATGATGGATTTGAGTGTGTGTGTGGGAGTGAGTAAGTGTGCACACTAGTATATTTGCATTATACATGAGGTTTTTATGAGTAATTTCTTTATATTTGAGTGTGAAAATGCATGAGCTTGCGTAGTTGTGAGCATGTGTGTGCATCCCTGAGTATTAGATGACAGATCATTGTCGATTCTAAGCACATTTTCACTTCAACTCCTAGTCAGAGGTCCTGGGTTAAGTTTCTGTTTGAAATTCTACCTAATCTCTTGACAGTTCATCCATATTAATGGGCCACTCCTCCACCCAGCCTCCCTGGACTGAGCCCAGCAGGATGTCAGGGCCTCCTGTCCTCCTACCCAAACCCAGTGAGGCTGATGCTAATTCCAGTCAGACCAGTCCCTAGGGGCGAGATGCTCACCAAGACCCTTTTCCTGACTGTCAGCAAGCAATCTCATGTTTAGGTCTCCTTCCTCTTTCTCAGCCTTTGTGTTCCCACCCATTTTTGTTTTTCCTATTTTCCTTTCTTCAGGCCAGTCTTGAACCAAAAGTTAAAAACAACTGTGGTGTAGTGTTAAGAAGGGAGAGGCTGCTCTTCTTAACACCCAATACCTCTCCAATCTGCCCCTGGAGAGTTAAATGCCATGGCTCCTGAATTTTCATTTCTATTCAATTTCAGAAGCACTTGTTGAGGGCCTGCTATAAACTAAGCTGAGTTGTGGGGGGTGGTTGGAATAGACAGTACGAGATTGCAAATCGACACTCCATTGCACTGCTCCATAGAGCACCTTCAGGGGCTTGACACTGACTTTATTGAGATGCAAATACACAGGATGTGGATTTTGAAAAATGAAATCTAGTTCATCATGCATGTCTTAATTTGTTCTTTAGTCAGTTCATTTATTCTTTCTTTCTTTTGTTCATTTGTTCATTCACTCTTAGGCAGGTCATGTGGTTTATTAGAAAGAGTGCTAACCCAGAAGCCTGAATGTAAGCCTGATTCAATTGCTTTTATCCTCCCTCTTTGAACCTCAATTCCCCTCACCTGTGGGATGGAATTAAGAAAAATTGTTTTTTCTAAGCAATCAAAGGATTGCTTTTAGGAACTTCAGGGAAACGGCTAGAGTGGGGAGAAGGAACAAACATTCTCTGCATACATCCATTCTGCAGCTACACATAGGAGGTTGAGGGCAAGGGACAGAGACCTCAAAATGATCCATTAGAAAGGGCCTTAACTGGAAGCAAAAATACCTGGAATCTAATTCTAGTCTACTAGCATTTATAGAACTTTAGAAAAGCCACTCTCTCTCTTATCTAAGCCTTAGTTTGCCCTTCTGTAAAATAAGCCTGTCAAAGTAGGTGGTCACTAAGACCTCCTACAGCTTTGCCATTTTTGCTTTCGAGGACCCCTCCCTACCCAGCTTCCTACCCGGAAAGATGAGCTCATAGCCACCTTGAAAAGGATGTCAGATTTCTAGACCCTAATGCTGTAGGCAAGATGTTTAGATAGTAAATTTTCATACTTGGCTCAGCAACACTAGTGATGCTGGCCTCCCAAAGATTCTCTCTATCCTCAGACCTGATGCTGAACCAGAGGCCACTGGAGAGATGAGACCAGCAGGTGACACGGAGAACCTTGCATACAGGAGGTGCAGTGCTGTGGACCTTATTAATATCATTTGTGTAAGAGACACCATGGAGTACCCTTGAGATGCCAGACAGAATAAATAAAGCAATGTTTTATCTTCAGTATTGGTTAACAGTAACAAATAGACTTGTGCGTTATTTTTTGTATTTCACTCCACAGACCTTCTATGGCTACCCTAGGCCCTGTGAGAAGGCACACCCTGATTTCAATGATGTGCACTATAAATTGCTTGCTAAGCAGCTGGAGAATCAGGTCCCTGACCGGATGCTCTTATAGACTCATGTAGAGAGGTGAGCACAGGAGCATGGACTCTGGTATCTCACAGATCCAGCTGAAATCCAGCTCTGCCACCATGTGATCTTGAGCCATCTCTATAAATCTCAGTTTCCTTGCTTATGAAGTGGGGTTAATTAAGTCCTGGTCACAGGAGGTTTGTGAAGAGTAAATGACATGATGTGAATAAAGTCTTTAGCAAATGGAAGTATCCCTTCAAGGGTAACTATCATTATTAGTCACATCCACATGTTCAGTATTTCAAAGGTAGTCAGTCAGTCAGTCAAGCCAATGCACTGTCACACACACTTGGAAGCTATGGTCCCTCATTGTAAATAGTAATGAGGTAATAAAGTCTTTCTTTATTAACAGCAGATAGTTGTTTGTCCACCTCCAATAATGTCCTCCTCTCCTCTTATTATGATATCATCAACCTTCATTCATTTATTCATTCATTCATTATGCCTGCCATGGTATCATACTTTGGGTTTTTCTGAAAGCAGAGACTAAGACAAGGAACTGAGAGCAAGCAGCTTATTTGCCCAGTGATACCTGGAAGCAGAAGTAAGGGAAAGGCAAAGTGAGAAGAGCGGAGAGAAGACCCAGGAAAAGGTATGCTAATAAGCTAATTACCACTGAAGGAAAAGGAGTCAGTACCTCTAGGGACTTTCTTAGAAATGATGCAGAAACACTCCCTAGATTTGTCTCCACATAGAACAGGGAGACAATTGAGTGTTGTCTTCCTGTGGGTAAATTCCCCTTCCCAGCTGCTCCTCTGCAAGGCTGATCCCTGAGGTAGCTCAGGTCCACTTGATAAGGGATGTTGACCAAGTGCAAGGAACTGTCCACCATGGCTGTGCTGAAATCAAGTAAGCTGAGGAGATGTGTGGCAGGCAGCACAGTGCGTTACATATGGAGGTGGGGGTGGACAGGAGAGTTGAGTGAAGCATGAGTGCTTTATCTTTGCTATCCCATTCCTGGAAATTTTGGTAGGAATAGAGACTTAGTCAACTCTGCATTCCAAGAATTTAGCACAGTGCCTCGACAGAGTTGCATACCCAGAGATGATTTGTTGACTGAAAGGATGGATGGATGGATGGATGGATGGATGGATGGATGGATGGATGGATGCATGGATGGATGCATGGATGGAGAGCTGTGCATGTGGATGGATTGAAGGACTTTTTTTTTTTGTAACAGTAATTTCTACCTACAAAAGTGGGGAGTAAATTGAGGTTGGGGAAGGTTGAATGCAGATAGATTTTGATGTAGAGGGGTGATCAACATGGGTCAGGGGCAGGTAAATCACGGAATTTTCCAAAGTAATGTATGTAGAGCTGGGTCAAATGAGATGGGCCACGTGGACCATCAATGCTGGGCCTGTTGGTGGAGTTCCCCAAGCAGGTACTTCAGCTAGATGTCACACTACCAATGGTACCAGAGGAACAACTAATTGAAATTATGAGTAACAATAGTCTCAGAGCTTAGACTCAAAAGATTTCAGATTTGGAAACTCTTTAGGCCTTTGCAAAGTCTTGGCCTTAATGTCCACTTCAATATAGTGTGAAATGTGGATTTCCTTTTCATAATTGGTGCATTTCACCAGGAATGCACCAATTATGAATTAGGAATCTTTATTTTTTTAATCATAGTTGAAATCTTGAAATTAAGATGAATTTCTGTAAGTAACATTCCCTTTTTCCTCACTTTGAACATAGTACTATTTGGAAATTTTTGAAATTTGAAAAATAGAAAAAAAGCATAAAGAAAACTACCACTATTGAGATTAAAAAATTTTAATGCATTTTTAATACATTTTAAATAAAATTGAGGTAATTTTAGACTTACAGTTTTAGAGATTTACCTCCACTGAATTCCACAAGTGGATTGTGTAATATGTCATTTTCATTTACAATTTTCTGTCACTGAATATTCTTTGAAACATTATTTTTTACTGATTATGCAACATTTGTTGTGCAGATAAAACCAAATTTATTATCCTATTTCCCTCTTATTGGACGTTTTGGCCATTTCCCATTATTTGCTATTTGAAATTTTACTTCTATGAACAGAACTGTGCAAAACCCTCCATAAGCAATATGTCTTTAGATTCCCCTACAAATCTATGAGAGTGCTATAAAGTTTCTCTTTTTGCAAATAAAGAAACTAAGGATCAGGGAGGGGTCAAAAGTCACTGTCTTTGTTCAGGTTCCCCAGAAACAGACCCTGAGATAAGAACCTAAGTGAAAGGGGTTTACTTAGAGGAGCTCTCAAGAAATAAAAGGGGGGGGGATGAGAAGATGAGATGGAGCAGCCGATGAAGTGTTCATTAGCAAGCAAGTTGCCACCGTGAATAACCTGAGCTTACTCCTGTTGGGGCAACTTGGGGAGCCACTATATTCAGATCTCAGAATCGTCTCACATGGAGGATGTGGGAACTGGTATTTTTCACCAACTCTGATATGTCTTGGTTGAGGCTCCTCCCAAGAAGCTTAATTCTCTGTCACTCTGGACTATTGTGGGGGTGGGAGCAAAGCAGGCTCCAGCAGCCACATAAATGCAGGTGCTGGCAGTCAGAAGTTAGGAGCATTCTCTTCAGTGATGAGGATGAAGGATTAAGGGCGGGCACTGACCAGGACCTCTAAGGTCAGTCACAAAGCTGTAATTGTCAGAACTGGGATTTGAATGCAGATGCGCCTAAATCCAGAGTCTTTACCTTCAATGACCTGGCTTTGCAGAGAAACAAAACCTCCCTGTGACCTCAGGCAAGTCATTTCATGTCTCTGACCTCCAGGATCTGATGGGGATAATGCTATCTGCCATATCTGATTCAAAGCACTGTCATGAGATGACAGCATGGATGTGTCAGGACTTTGATTATCAGCAAGGCCGTCATTGGTTCAGTATTACTGACCATTCCCATCAAGCGGGAAGGAAATACATCAGGCAGACATTCAGGGATTTCCTGATGATAGCTAATTAAAAGAAATTAATAGAAGATGGGCTGCTTCTCTGAGTTTATTAGCTGAGCAGTTTTTTATGTTAATTACATAGTATGCAATGTACAGATAACTCATTGAAATACAGTATAAGTCCTCAATGAACTCTGGAGCGTTTCATTTATCTGGCAAGAGGGAGACAAAGACACAAGTGCTCATCTCCATGCACCAATGGTCTCCAGGTCTGGATTCTCCCAGGAGGGAACATAATTGCTCCATAAGCTTCAAACTCAAGGGCTTCTCAATGCTAAGCTGCGTTAAACTAAAAATGACAAAGATGCTAGTTGACATATTATTAAATATGCAGATCCTGGAGAGACCAATGTGGGCTGCTTGTGCCAATGAGGTTACAGATGGGAAGTCAGCAATGCTGCGCCCACCAGCTGGAGTCCACACTTAAGGGTAAGGTCAAGACCAACAGGAGATTTGAACCCTGGTCTGGCTGATGTGCAGCCATTGGCTTCAAGTCATGACTTCAAAACTTCAAACCACTGGAAAGCAATGTGAATTAGTTGCACAGAACCATTCCTATGTGGTAGCTACTTACACCAGGATTTCACTATTCAGCCCCCACTCAAGTCCAGGCCTCTATAAGAATTTATCTGAGATTTTTTTTTTTTTTGTCTGTGTGTGTGTGTGAGGGAGAGTCGTATGGAACATGAGTTAATGTTTCAAAAATCTGGGTCAATAAAATTAGCATATTTACTCGTAGACACTAAGGCTGTAACTCAAGTAGCTTTCAGCAGGTGAATGATGGTACCGAGGTCTCCAACATCTACTACTAATTCCAGGAGATTTACATATGTTCTGAACCCTTTCAACAACCCCGAGAGGATGTACTATAGTCCTAATTTTGTAGATGAAGAGTTGGGGACACAAAGAGTAGCATGCCCATGGCCACATCTCTAGTAGGTGGTGGAGAGAGGGTTCAACCTCATTTCAGACTGGCTTTAAAACCCAAGCACGTAACATCAGGACACTACCTCTAACTGTCTAGATATTCCCCAACCTTAATATGCAGCTTTAAAACTCACAAATTGTGCCAGCAATTCCAGATCCTCATCTCTAGCCTGACACCAGTTCAGAAATTCAGACTCATATAGCCAGTCAATTACCAGGCATCTCAGACACAATCAGAAATTTTGATTTCCATGTATTTTTCATCCCTGCCCCAAATATCTGGTTGCTTATACCAAACATTTTGTTATTCCCAATACCTCCCTTTTGATCCTCCATATCTAATACATTACTAGACCTATAAAATATACCCCAAATCCATCTGCCTCTCTCTAGATCCATTATAGCCACTTTAGACCAAGTCAACACCATCTCCAACTTTTATAAATGCAAAATCTTTCTGACGAAACTGCTTTAACCTCCACACCCCTGAAAACTATTCCCAATACACAACCAAAGTGCTCTTTTTTAAAAAAAACATAAATCATGTCATCTGCTACAGATTGCATGTTTGTGTTCCCTCGAAAGTCACATGTTGAAACCCAATGCCCAATGGGATGATATTAGGAGGTGGGGCCTTTGGGAGGTGCTTAGGTCATGAGGGTACATCGCTCATGAATGGGATTAGTGCTCTTATAAAAGAGACCCCACAGAGCTCCGTTGTCTCCAGTCAGAAAACCCACCTCTGAACCAGGAAGCGGGCCTCATCGGACCCCAAATCCGCTGGCGTTCTGGTCTTAGACTTCCCAGCCTCCAGAACCATAAGAAATAAATCTGCTGTTTATAAGCCCCTGTTTATGGGATTATGGGAATTAATATATATATATATTTATATTTGTTTATATTTATATTTATATTTATATTATTTATATTTATATTTTTATATTTATATTTATATTATATATAAAATCAGCCTGAATGAACTGAGACATTATTATTTTCCTGCAGAAGGCCCTTCACTTTTTTCCCCTCATGCTTAGATCGAAAAAAGTTTCAAATGGGCAATTGAAACTTGTACATCCTAACTTGGCACCAGTGACCCAACATGATGTGGCCCCTAACCACCTCTCTCTCAAACCTCTTACCACATAGGATCCCTTGTTCTTTATACTCCAGCCACACTGGCCTTCTTCCTGTTTCTCAAACATGCCATGTTCATTTGATTTGAGGGTTATAACACTAGCTGTTCCTTCACTTAGTTGCTTCTTACAGATTCTCCACAGGAAGCCTTTGCCTGAGTACCCAACACCAACTAACTGACCATGGCTACCTGGTCTACTCCAGCACATGTATCTCTCAGGGCATTCATCTCACTGGATATTTCCTGCTCTTCGGGTCCATTTACTATGATGTCACAAATATAGTGAACCAGTGTGACATTCTACTGCTTCAAACAATCAAAGCCCCTCCAGACTATACAGTGGGGAGCAGGGGCATTAATGTAGCTCTGGGGACAACTGAATATGGACTGCTGCCCTTAGTGAATGTGTTTGCTTCGAATTCTTTTCTATGATAGAGATGAAAATAATATATGTACCAGGTCAGTAGCCCATACCCAAAGCCAGAGGCTGTTTTGATGTCTTCTAGTAAAGGTATCACATCCTGTATAGCTGTAATTGGGCTTTCGTTCAGTTATGTTTACAGTAACCCACCATCTTCCACCATTAATCATCTCTTTCTGTTCAGATGTCAGAATGGTGACTTGAACAGGAATAGGATGAGAACGACTATCCCTGCATTTCCTAACATCTCCCATTCCACTAGAGCCAGTATTGCTCTTAATTTATTATTATCTGGCTGGGGTGGGGCACAGTTTCAGAGGCACGTACTCTCCCTCCCCCACCATAATGACTCCTGCTTCACAGATCATGAAATGAACATGAGATTTCTGTGAGCCACTAAGTATATGCATCTCAATTATGCATTCAAGTCCCAGAAAAGTGATGACATTGGATCTACTGTGAAGTGGGTCAGAACTCTACTTATTCCTAGCTCCCCTAGGCCTCCATTCTAATAAGGTAGTCAAACATGCCATATTCATTTGATATTTTGGGGTTTCCTGGAAATGTACCAGTCAAGTTGACATTTGAGGTTTCCTGGAAACGAACCAGTTCAGATCCCATGTTTAACAGCCCTCAAAAGAGCTAGGTATGCCTCACTCTCTGGTATTCAGTACTCTGAATAATGGTCCTTTTGGAGAAAGATTGGGGAACACAACTGTGTATCCATTATGTGGTTTTTCCTAAGGAAACCTGGCTTCACCTTTGACCAGTGAGCTCTGGATATGAGAATTGGCTCAAGTCTGGAAACTGGCTGACGGATCATGATTTTTCCTTCTGGAAGCTGACATCAGCCTTCTGCTTACATGCTCTCAATATTGTTTGGTTAAGTCAAGAAAAACCCTCATTTTCTACCCATCCATCTCATCATTTTGCTACAGATCCCTGTGGGTAAGGACCATGGAGTCACCAATGTGGCTTTGCTGCCCATTATATACTCACCTACCTTCACTTTGATAGATTTTAACTCCTGTCCCCTGTTATTCCAGAACTATGTCATGCTGGTTAATATTAGGGACAGATTTACAGCAGTGTCCTTTATTGTTACCTCAGCCAACAGAAGATAACCAACACTGATCTTTGAGGGATCATGGGGCCCCTTGCACCAGCCCATTTCTTAGCACATTAGCACAGGCCATCCTTGGGTCCTTCATAGGTCACAAATCACTCAATGGGGTCTCAGATTTCTATAATAAATCTATTTTATCATTGGCTACTTCTTTGCACCTTTTGGCCCCTTTTCAGTACTTTGTCAAGGCAGTCCTAGCATCTCTCCTCATTTCCTGTAGACCGTGTGTGTGTGTGTGTGTTTTCAAGATTAAAGTAGCTATAAAGCAGCATATTAGGATGACTTCAGGTGTCTTTTCAGGATGCTAAGTTCTCAGTTACAAGTTAAAGTCCCAATATTGACAAAACCTCTCTTATCCAGTCATATTCATCTATCACCCCTACTTCCCCCATTGCATTAGTCCATTAGGATGCATTCCCAGATATGTATTTTCAGTTTGCAGTGGTGCATATTAACCAGGTTAATAATCCTTTTGTCACCTAATGATGGCTCTTTGAAAAGAATCAATAAAATTAATAAACCTATGGCTAGCCTCATCAGGAAAAAAAAAAGGTGAGAAGACACAAATTACTAAAATTAGGCATGAAAAAGAGAATATGAATACAGATCCTAGAAATAATAAAGAATAATAAGGAAATATAATGAGCCACTTAATGCCAATAAATTTGACAAATTAGATGAAATGCAAAATTTTATGAGACACACAAACTACCATAGCTTATTCAAGAAAAAAAAATGCATCACACAAATAGTTCTATATCTATTAAAGAAATTGAATTTATGGTCAAAAACCTTGCCACAGAAACATTCCAGGCCAGGATGGTTTCTCTGGTGAATTCTATCAAACATTTAAGGAAGAAATAATACCAATTCTCCACCAACTCTTCCAGAAAATATGAGTGGAGCAACACTTTCCAATTCATTTCATGTGGCTAATATTACCCTGATTAAAAAAAATAATAAAACAAATATATTTAAGGAAAGAAAACTACAGACTAATATCCCTGAAAGAGCCACTCTAAAATTCATCCTACCTCTGGATGTTCCATTCACCTGACCCAGTTTGAGTTGAATTTTCTAGCTTTTGCATCTGAAGGCAATGTAGGTGATGAAACCATAAGAGGCTCAGAGAGGTATCACAAGCGAAACATATTTCCACGGGCCTGATGGAACTGTTCTCCTTTCTTCCTGAAGATTTTCTGAAGAAAGCCCCTCCTTTCTTCATCAGCAGGTTTGAGGGGAACGGCCCAGGCCCCCTGCACCTCAGCTGCGTGTTGGGCCGGCTACAATGCTTGTTTATTAGTGAAATGCATCTGATCAGAGAGGCCCGCCTGACAAGTTCATTACATATCAATTTAATTAGCTGATTTACATTTAATTTACATTTCAATTAATGTCTTTAGCGACAAAACGCTGCCTTAATAGGGTAATTGCCTGTTAGGCAATATGTAAAAGAATAAATAGTCACATTCTGAGGAAGAATTCCTATTTTCAATTTTTTTATTACCATAAATAACTGAAATAATTATTGCTCTTAAGGGCCACGTCCCCGTTTCCTTCTGGGCCTAATTATAAAGACTTACTACCTCATTAAGCAAAATGGTTTTGGAGTCACAGAAAAACATTACTCGAATCGTGACTCATTAGTTTCAACAAAAAGGGAAAAACTGTGATAGTGGTCACATTTGGGGCTTTGACAGTTAACAGAGGAAACATTGTCTTCTCTGAGCCACAACGACAGCTTAGCAGAAGGTGTCCGTTCTGCACACCTGTTGGGGTACTGGCTTGGGGGTTGCTCAAATAGCCTCTTTTAAGTATTTCTAGAGATGAGGAGCTCACTACCTCTTGAGGCAGACTTCTTAGAGCTCTAGATTTTAAAAGTTCCTTCTGACATTAAGTTAAAATCTGTGCCCTTCCTTGAATCAGTTGTGGTAGGTGCCTGCTAGAGAAGATGTTTTGCCAGGAGTAGTATTATGAGATAACCAAAATTGTGTAATAAGAGACACTGACCTCCCAGAATAGGCAGGAATAAAAATGAGTTGGAAACTGTGGAAAGGAGGGCAAATGGTTTGTGAAATGGGGAAAATGAGACCCTGAACTTTTGAGAATTCAAGAAGAAACGGTGCCATTCACCCAAGGTGAATACTGGGGACAGAGGTTTAGGTGTAAGGAGTCAGACACCAGAGTCACAGTACAAATATGGCCAGCTTGTTCCTTGAGAGGAGGCTGGATGTTTAAATTGAAAAAGCAAGGACTGAGAATTGAAAACGTTAGAATCAAAGTATAGGGTTCCTTTTGGCTAGGGTTATCCTTCCTCAAAGGACCGGGCAATCACTGCTGTCAACTGCAGCTGGCCTGCAGCATCTTTTGTACTCCGCTGGACTCCCTTCAACAGTGCCACCACGCGGGAGCAGGACGCAACAGCCGGAGTGGCATACCCCGTGCTCTGTTCTGTCTCCAGTTAGCTGTGAAAGCCTCATAACAGATTCATGTTTGGATTTGATTCCTAAAACAGTCAGACGAATGAAGGAGGACTTAGAAAGAGATACTGGACTTCCAGAAACCAACTTGTTTAAGGGGTGAGGGAAAGCAGAATTTGGTTATTAGTTAGTTAGAAAAATGTTACCATATTTGCACCATAATGTTTTGGAGATGTTAATTCTAATCAGCTGGTCCTAGCTCTCCCCTTTCTCCCACTCAGACCCAGTTTGTTCTAGTAAGCCCCTCAGAAATTAAATGATAGCATTTAGGTCACTCATGCCACCTATATTCACTCCCGAATCACATTTCCAAGGTAAAGTCACCAATCCCCTCTTGACCATGTTTTTTGTTTGTTCTGTTTTGTTTCTGTTTTAGGGTAAGGTTCTTAGATTCCCTGACACCTTAGGATTTGCTGATAGTCTAATCAGCAGATCACCGAATCTGAAGGCAGACTCCAGAATCAGTCAACACAATGCAGGGTGAAGGAGGTTATTGAGATGGCAGCGGCTGGTCCTCACCAGCATGGGGTGTCTGGAGCTACTCTTGCTCTTCCTGGTTATTTTTTTGATAAGCTTAGAGCACAGAATCTCAGCTCTACAAGACCCAATGCCCCCTTTTTTATAGCAAATATCTTGTAACACTTTTTTATGAAATTTACAGAAAGTGTGACTTGCATACATGCAGGACTTTAAAATATATATATTATTCTAACTAATATAAAGGAGAAATAGAAGTAACATATAATAGAATAATATGTATTTCCATATGTAAATGCTCCAGCACAACCACATAAAAAGATATAATGAAGTCACATATGCTTCCTTCTATTTATAGAATTTCCTGAATGTGAGAACTACAAATGCAAACTGACTCAGTAAGGAATTTGAATAGGTGATTCAAATACTAACACCAGCTGAGAGCAATGTGTTTTTCTAAACTCATATAGACCACTGAACAAAATACAGTTTTCTCTAGATTAAAAAGAAAAAAGTTGCATATTCCTGGAAAAAAAACTGCTCTGTATTAAGTTATGCAAAAAAAAAAAAGGTGTGAAATGAAGGTAGGCTGTAAATTCAGATATTTATAAATAAGTTTTTCATCTACAATAATATGTGAAGGGGTAGGATTTGTGAATGCTGGACAATTCATTACATAGAACTGCCTGGTATTTCTGAATATATCCCACCAGTATAGGAATACTCCCTAATTATTTTTAAAAGACCCACATATTTCTGAAACACCTATTGGGTGATATTATCCACATGGAGAACCATTTAGCTATAGCAATGCAGATTTATGCCTCAGTTTTCTTTCTTTCCAACCCTAATTCCTTTTCGAACTAAGATTTCTTTGCTAAACCCCAACTTCCTGCCTTACTCTTATCAGTGCCCGAGGGGCTAGGAATGTAGGACTGTTTCGGGTTTTTTGTTTTGTTTGTTTGTTTGTTTTTAATTCTCAGCTGTTTCTTACTGAATAGGTTACTCAGGGTTCTCATCAGAATATCATATTCTGAAGATCGTACAAACTACTTTTCTTTGGTTGTAGCCTTCTTTATGGATCATGAGAGTGTCCTGCCTGTCCACTTGGGAACTGAGCCTCCCATGTTAGTATCCCACCCCTGTTATTTCAAATGCACTATGTTGAGTTCACTGGCCAGACTTCCAACTGCCAACACCTGTAATTTTCTGCTTTCTGCAGCTGCTGGAACCCATTCTGCCCACATGGCAGGCCAAGAAGGGCTGGAATTACCACTCTCAACAAATGGCTGATGGGATAATTCTGAGATGTGTACACTACATTAGCTCTCAAGGGGATTAAACTCCATCCAGTTGCCCATGAAAGCACCCTGCTTGCAAACTTACCCTTTATTGGCCTCCTTCCTTCTCTGATTAGTTTCCTGGGATCACCATTTCAGTAAACTACTTGTACTAAAATAACTGTCTGAGGTCAGAACCCAAACTAAGACAGGAACTCTGGGAGAGCAAAGCTTTCAGTAGCCCTGTTTGCATAAGGACTTCTAGGCCTTCTGGGGGAAAATAGTGAGTGGGACGTGAGCCTCATGATTGAGCCCAGATTCCTGGCCTTTGAATCCTCAAGTAAATTGGCTCTCACAGGATGCCCTCCAACAGGTCCCAGGGGTTTTCAAGGAACTCATTCTACTGTAGGAGGCCTATGACTCCTATCTTGGAATTGTTGTAGCTTTGTGGGTTGTCAGGGAAGACTCATGTTTTGCCTTTGATACTGGATGCTACCATTCAACTGTCTTCCAACTTGGCCCTGGATAACATGATCTAAACTCTTCAAAAATGGATGTGAAAAATCAGAAAAGGTATTTACCTTTGGTAAGCTTTATAAATAACTGTTTTCAGTAGGTTACCAGACTCTCTGAAGTCTGAGTGAAGGGGATGTTTTCATTGGCTGAAGAGACTTCCCCTCAGAACCCAAAGCAGAGCAGCAAGGGTGCAAGTGAAGAAACAGCTCTAAAGAATGTCAGCAATGGCAGTCACGGTTCAGGTCTCTATTCTTCTTTTGACATGGTAGTAGCCCCAGTTGGCAAAGCTGGAAGAAGGTGAGGTAAATGACTGTGTCACCCATGGCTGGATGACTGTATTGGTACCTGAGGACACCCCTAACCCCATCCTGATGGGGAGGAGAAGGATCTGGGGCAGGCCCTGAAATCCCAGGGGCTTTGCTGAGTGTTGGCCTGAGTCCAAGGGCTGCAGTACTGAGGACTACGCTTGCATTCATCAGCCGGGCTGGGGCACTATAATCTAAGGGAACGAGCTGCACATTTTGCTTTGGTCAGCGCATTCTAAAGCTGCTCTGTAACTTCAAACTAGACAGGGGGTTTCTTTTTCTCTTTACAGTTTATTGGCAAACTATCAAATGTTTTATAGGGCAAATGCTGCCATCCGCCCAGCTGTGCTCAGCGGTTACTGCGCGCGAGGATGTTTCAGTTGGGACTCACACTAGGGTAACTTCAGGTTTAAAAGCCTGACTCTGAATGCAGCTCTTCATGCCCTTTAAATGTTACAAATCAAAGAGGCACACAGGGAGGGTTGGCGATTGGCAAACTTCCTGCTCTAGACATGAGAATATAGCCCTTTGTGTGGCTGGAACAGATGGGGTGAAGAGGAGGGAGGAACACAGGCAGCTTACTCCAGAGGTCAGAAGCCCCAGTGCACAAGCAAAGCAAGTTTCCCAGGCTCGGGTCAGGCTGGGGTACCAATGACACCTCACCAACAGCAGCATTACCTGGCATCTTTTCAGGTATCATTCCTGTTTTTCCCTCTTCTTCTTCTTTTCCCTCCCTTTCACATCTGTTCATTCATTGGGTACCACTATGTGACAGACCAACAGATTAATTGTAGGTTCAAGAGGCTTCAGGTCCCTTCACTCGCTCCTTCTCCAGTACTATGTTCACCTATTATATGTTTCAATAAATCGCATAAGGAAGATTTTAATGGCAGTCGTCTAAGACCCTTGTCTCTTTCCACTCTAATGTCTCCTCTGCCTAAATTGCCTTCACATATGGAGACAATCAAAGAGATGTGCCATTTGGGGAATCCAGCTAAAAGGGAGTCCAGTTGAAGTATGTGTGTAGTGGGTTATGTTTATGTGCTTTGAAGTCACTTCCCATGTACAATTCAGTTCTTGCTAGCCCTCCCTGGTGTAGGAATGCCTTCCAAGGACACTGCTACTGCCCACTGTACTGACTAACCCAGCGTTGCAACCCAAAGGTGCAGGCGCTCCACAACAAAGACCTCCACTGGCCGCCAACCGTTGAATGAGTGCTGTCAATACAGAGAGTGAGTGTGCAGGATCAGTGCTGCACGAGGATATGCAAGATGCCCTGGATTCTTATAGCACCTAAAACAAGAAACTTGAAAGAAGTTTTGAAAACAATAGTCTGAAAAACTTGCAAAACATCAAGAAAAAGATACCATGTGATTTCACTTATAAGCTAAGGAACAAAAGAAGCAAGCAAACTAAATGAAAACAGACTCACAGATACAGAGAACAAACTGGTGAGTGCCAGAGGGGAGGAGGAGTTGGGGGCGCTGGGTGAAAATGGTGAAGGGATGAAGAGGTACAAATCAGTAGTTACAAAACAGTCACAGGGATTTAGAGGGGTATAGCATAGGGAATAGAGTCAATATTATTGTAATGGTTGTACCAGATGGGTGCTAGGGAAATCGGAGGATCACTTCATGGTTTGTAAAAATGTCTAACTTTTTAAATTTTTAAATGAAAAAAAAAATTAATTAAAAAAAAAGTTGTTGTGAAGCCAGAAGTAACTTTTCCAAATTCTGGAAAATAAAAACCCAATTTTTATCCAACATGCTAGAAGAAAAACTGAATTATCTTTCCGTTCTCTGAAAAGAACATGACCTTACAAAACTTGTAGTCATATGAAGAGGACCACAGGAAGAAAAGTGTTATAGAGGTATATCAGGTAGCTAATTCACGAAAATATGTGATTTCTCTGGATTTTAATATTTAAAAATTCTGTGATTTGTTTTTCACTTGAAATAAATATTCACTTTTTTACTCAACTTTCCACTAATATGTTTTGTGTTCTTTTTCTTAAAGGTTCCTCCGCAAAAACCTGGAATTGCTGAGGCACAATGATAGCTACTGGGAGTAGAATAGCCAAGACCTAGTCCTTGACTTCAAAGATCTCACAGGCTGCTGGGCCAGCTCCGTACCTAAACCAACAACTACATGGAGCATCACCAGGATGTTCAGGGCTTGTGCCTCCCATCAACCCCCAACTCAGTTATTTTCCATTCATATATGAATTATTAAGGGCTCTTTACCTTGCTTTCTCTCACGGTGCTTTCATCCCCCCATTCTCCCTCTTGCATCTGAGGCAAACTCAGATTTCTTCCCTCCCCATACCCAAACCTCAGAACTCATTCCACTTCACCGTGCAAGGCATGGCTGGACTAGGTTATCCTGCTTATATCCTCTGGGTTTCCCTTTTCATACCTGTAGAAAAGTCTTGAAATTATTTCCCTCCCCGCAAAAACAGTTCTTCCCAGGAAAGGAATTAGGCCATCTACCTTAAGCTAATTTATTTCTTTCCCACTTGGTCTATCCCAACTCTTTTTTTCTTCTCTTATCCAACCATCCCAATGAGCTATGTTCTCCTGTACAGCTTTGGCAAAAAGATTAGAAAGTTGAGAACATGTAGCAAGATTCAAAGGAAATAGGATATCGTGGGCTGTGAGGAAAGAGCTCTCTCTCTCTGTGTCTCTTTCTCTAATCCCTGGCCTACATATGGTATTGGTCTGAGTCTTGTTGGTGGTAGAGAGTGGCAGATGAAGAGCAGGGCCATCACTATCCAGACCAGAAGCAATGTAAGGACAAAGGCTTTGTCTTATTCTTTTTTGTATCCACAATGCTGGCTGGTAAGGACTCAATAAATGGTCAATGAAGGGAGGAGAGAGAGGGATTGAGGGACACATTCGCATTGAGATTTCTTTGTCTCCTCAAACATTTCTGTCTTCATTTCAAAGCAGTCTTCCACTTCTCTGTGTGTATATTATTCCTCCTTCCCTCAGGCTCCGAGGAAGATGTGTTAGTCTACCCATTCAAGGCCAATCCCGCCCCCTGTGCCTTTGACTCCAGACTCTCCTGGGTCCTCCAGAACATAGCTCCGTTAGTTATCTTCTTGCTTCCTTATTGCAGCCTCTACCTCTCCAATGCCTCTTTTTGGTCAGTCCATAACCATACTCAAACTTCTCCCATGCTCATGTGTACACACACACACCCTGCCCTCTACCTTCTGGACTATGTCCTCCCTGCCACTGCAATCTATGAATTCTCACTTCTTCTGCACTTGCTGTCTCTACTCCTTATTTGGCATTCATCTTTGTTAGCTGAAACTCATCTAATGAAGTCACCATTGATGACAAATTCCCAAAGCCATTAAGCACTGTCACTTCTTTACTTATCAAACTCATAACAGCATGGGGCGCCAATGATCCTCACCCTGAAACTTTTTCCTCTATTAGTTTCCATGACACTAAACTCTGCTGCTTGTTCATGTGCCTACCCACATGTATCTTCTTTACTGGCAGCAAGGCAATTCTGTGAATGAGACTTATATTTTCCACATCCTCTTTCTCCCCTTCAAGGACAATAAAATCACCCCATCTCTGGGTAGACTCTCCCTGTTCCAATGCTCAAGCTACAGTGCTGTAGCTTAACAGGGCAACTGACCCCTTAACAATGTATCCAAAGAGGACTGAGGAAAAATGATGAAGGGAATTTGAGCTACGTTGAAGCAGAATGGCTGAGAAACATGGAGGAGAAAAAGATGTCATGGGGCCTGGAAAGGAGGGAGCAAATATGTTTCAATCAGCTCCAAACCATTAAATGGATCTTTGCATGGAATCTTGAGAAGGTAGATTTTTGTTTCATTGTAAAAGATAACTTCATAGTGGTCACAGTCATACAGCAGTGGAAAAGGTAGTCTCTTAATGCCAGGGCCCCTGCTGGCCTATGTGGCATATTCATGTGAATTAGAAAAAGGTACATCTTTCTCTGGCTGCTCAAAACCTAAATCAATGGCAGTCAGTCCCCACGTGATGCTTCAGGCAGGTGAACTAGTGCAGGGCACAACTAGCACTGTCTTATGTAGTAACAGTGTGGAATGTAGTGAGCTTTCTGTCATTGGAAGCAGTCAACCAATGCCTGGATGATCTGCTTTGGTTCCGTAGGAAATAGTTCTTATAATTTTGCTTATAATTATCTAAACCTGGTTATGAAGGTGTGCTAGAGATAGGGGGAGGGATGTGAAGGGAAGAAAAAATGGTGTGGGAGGGGGAGAGCTGGAGAGAAAGGAAAACGGTGGGGAAGAAAGATGAAAGGAAAGGGAGGTGGAGGAGGAAGAGAGAGAGCAGAGAAAGAGTTTGATCATTTTAATCTTATATCCAAATATGCCCAAATCCAGCTGCATTGTCTTTGTTTTATGAGCAAATAATTTCTGTGTCTGCCACAAGGTATTAATCTCTATCCTATTATTTTTCCTGTCCCGCTTGGTGTTTGAGTCCCAGTTTTGTTCCAGGAGGAGTTGTGGGATGAACCTAATTGTTCTACGCCAGTGTTTTCCAGCCATGTTACGTAATGTACCCCCACCTGTAGAGTTAATATATTATATAAAATCTACACCTTTGGTAATGAAGCCCAGGCACCTATAGTTTTAAAAATTTTCCAGGTGATTCTAGTCAGGGCTGAGAACCAATAGTTCTCAGTCACAGACATCCTTTTCTCATTCGTAAGATATTTCACTTTCAGTCTCCCCTGCAGCTGCAGGCAGCCTTGTGACCTAGCAAATGGAGGTTTGTTGGGATGCTTCTAAAAAGGCTTTTATTTCCCTATAAAAAGGGATAGGCATGACTTTCTAGTCTGCCAGGGCATCCCTTTTATCCTTTT
This sequence comes from Cynopterus sphinx, assembly GCA_030015415.1. Classification (NCBI taxonomy): domain Eukaryota; kingdom Metazoa; phylum Chordata; class Mammalia; order Chiroptera; family Pteropodidae; genus Cynopterus; species Cynopterus sphinx. The sequence continues at coordinate 99,054,519 of CM057387.1, forward strand.
TCATGGTGTGAATTTAGACAACCAGCTGAAAGACAACCAGAATGAAGATAAAAAAAAAATATATTAATGCACTAAAGACAGTGAAATGGAAAGGTAGAAAGCCCTGGGCGTTCAAACCAGGTGAGCTTCTGCAGCATCCTTTTCCTGACCACCTCCAGACTTCTTGTTATGTGAGGTAATTTAATATATTTATTTTTCAGGCCAATGATAATTGAGTTTTCTGTTATGTTCAACTAAAAGCAATTTACCTGAGTATTTGGTATTTTCTTATGGTGAACGGTATTATGATTGCAAAAAGAGAAATACAGCTGATCATCAGAGTTCAGAAAATGAGTGTTTCTAAGATGAAAATGTACAATGGATTCGAGATCAATTTTCTGACTGGTAGTATTAGGTTGTTAGGGCTGCCATAACAATGTATCACAAACTGGGTGGCTTAAAATAACAGAAACGTATTTTCACACAGTTCTAGGGGCTAGAAGTTCAGGATTAAGGTGTTGGTAGGGTTGGTTTCTTCTGAGGCCTTCTCTCCCTAGCCTTTATTTGACCATCTTCTCTCCATTTCTTTGTATGATCTTTCCTCCGTGTGAGTCTGTGTCTGAATCTCCTTTTCTTATAAGGATACCATGGGCTTAGGGCCTATCCCAATAATCTCATTTAACCTTAATTATCTCTTTAAAGACTCTATCTCCAAATACAATCACATTTTGAGGTACTGGGGTTTAAAACTTCAACCTAAGAATCTTAGGAGATACAATCCAGCTCATTATACTGGTGATAAAAATTCGGTCCCAGGCAGGATGTTCATGATTGGCTTAGATCAGTGGTTCTCAAATCTGATTATAACAACCTAAATAAATTTTTTAAAATCTAGATACCTAGGCCTCATTTCCTAAGGTGCTGATTTAATTGGTCAGGGTGGGACCAGATATATAATTTTAGGTATTATTTTTCTGAGAATTGGTTAAACCAAGTTAAAAAAAATCTTCTTTATTTTTTAAAAATCCCCCAGAACTTTGAGGGAGAGATAAGAAGCAAATCTTGTTCTGATGGATAGAAGCTGGGAGAAGAGCAACGTAAAAGTATGTCCTTGGCGTAGGGGTCAGGCTGCACATCTTGTTCAGAAAGTGGGGAGAGGTCCAACTCACTCCCACTCCTCTTTCTTTTAAGAACAAGGGGAAATGAAGACACCCAGAGGCATTGGCAGCCATATTCATTTGAGGAAGAACATCCAGAATAGAATATCTAGGAGTGTGCAGGGTGGGAGGGCAGTCACTGGGTGCCAATATGGATTTATGGTTTTATTTTATTTATTTGTCCACACCCTCAATTAATAGGCTTGATTTATTTTCAGGGGTTGTTATTAGAATTTAATTTATTGAAACTGAAAGGTGGCCAAAGAAAGACTGAAAGGGGCTGTTTTATCACTTAGTGTGCTAAAAACACCATCCTTAGCAAATACCGCAGAGGTGTTATTTGTTTCCTGAGAGCGTGACTTAAAAAGTCCCCTGAGGTCATTATTTGTGTCATGATTTTTAAATTTGCAATTTCTTTTGCAAAATCAATTCTGTAGTAGTTTAAAAATTTATTGTCAGCCTGTTTAACCTCTAACCCACCTGGGTTTTTCATTACAAATCTTTGGAGTGACATTAATAAAATCAAATAAGTTTCAAGTGTATAATTCAACAGTATATCTTAAATATGCTGCATTGTGTGTTCGCCACCCAAAGTTAGATTTCCTTCCGTCACCGAATATTTGACCCCTTTTACTCCATCTACCTTTCCCTCCCTCCTTCCCTCTGGTAACCACTAATCCACAGCTTGTGTCCATTAGTCTCTGTGTGTTTTTGACTAAATCAAGTAGTGTTTTCGTTTCCTACCACTGCTGTAACAAATCACCACCAACTTAGTGGCTTAAAACAACATAAATTTATTGTCTTACCATTCTGGAGGTCACAAGTCTGAAATGAGTCTTATAGGGCTAAAATCAAAGCCCTGACAGGCTTGTTCCTCTGGAGTCTCTAGGGGAGAATTCATTCCTTGCCTTTTCTAGTTTCTAAAGATTGCCCTCATTTCTTAGCTCATGGCCCCATATCACATCACCTTTTCTCCCTCTGCTTCCATTATCACATTGCCCTCATTCTGACTCTGACCGCTTTTAGTTCCCTTGTGCTTATATAAGGCCCACCTGACTGAAGCAAGATAATTTCTCCATTGCAAGATCATTAACTTAAACATCTACAAAGTACTTTTGCTATCAAGAGTAATATTCATAAGTTTCAGGGATTAAAATGTAGACATCTTTGGGAGGCCACTATTCAGTTTATCATTCAGTGTCCCAGGTTCTTACAGGTTTTTGTTTCTTACAGGTTTTTGGTTGTCATGGACAAAGCAAATGTTATTTACACCAGAATCCCCAATAGCTACCTAGTTCCAACACCACAAGAGGACCCTTCCTCATTTAGAAATTCTTCCCTAGGATGGATATGGTTTGCAGTCAACGCAATGCTACTAGATTTTTGGGGACCTTTGTGCATGTGCCCAGATCCTATCTTTTTTAAAATAAGAGGGTAAGGTTGAGTCTCTGGAGGCTATCAGCCAGGTTGGAAGTAATGCCTAATTCCAGCAGACCCAGTTTGTAATGTGCCCACCTCATGTTTTTCAAAAGCAAGCGCATGTATTACATGTCCATTTTCTTTAAGACTGTTATATAAAGAATTGGAAATCATTCCTCATTAGCTTATTACTTTCTAAAACTCAAAAGAATGGCAATCTAATTATTATTGACTGAACTAGCATAACTTGCATAGGGATACAAGATTAATAAAACAAACATTCTTCTGGGTATTTATTATTATAGTTGCATAATACATTTTAAGCTGAAACACATTTTTTTCCAAGGGATACAATTCATACTGCTCTCTATAAAAAAAATTCTTACTACGGGGTGATTTCTGCTTTCTCTTTATATTTCAAAGCATATCAGAAATTTTGCAAGTCTTGTTTCTCTTAAACCTTTCATACATTTTTCAGTGATAAATAGGCCTACAGTCTAGTGTTAGAGGTTTAGATATAGCTCTATTTTAAAATATATAGAATCAGGGCATGGTTTCATAGTGTAGCAGTTAGCACATCTGCTTTACAGGCAGAAGGTTCTGGGTTCGTGCCCCAGTGGAGCCACAATCCATGGTTTACAGCCATGCCACCCTGAATAAGCCCAATGTCTGATCTTGGAAGCCAAGTAGGGTCAAGCCTGGTTAATACTTGAATGGGAGACCACCTAGGAAGACCAGGTGCTATAGGCATAAATAATAATAAATAATAAAAATAAATAAAATATACAGAATCATTCTGAGAATCAACTTAAATGAGTAAAAGATGCTTTAAGAAACAAATTTCTATTCAAATGCAAGATCATAATGACATTATATATAATATCTATTCTATTAATTTAGCAATTACTATGTCATCATCATTATTTGGTTGCAATGTATCTAAAACTAACTTGTATGTTTGTTATTGATAATATTAAAAGAAGGCTGCCTTTGGTGTAGGGCAGACTTAGATTCAAATTCCTGCTGTGCCAGGTACTATGTGAGCATGGGCAAGTTAATTTACTCTGAGCTTGTTTCCTCCTTTGTTACATGGGGATATAAATATTTACCTTGTAGAGATATGTGAGGTATATAATTTTGTATGAAACCTATCTTGTACAATCCCTGATATATAATGTACTGTCAGTGAATGATTACCATGACTATTATTATTGTTAATAGTCTTATAACTAGTGAAGACACTGACTCTGTTGGAAATCAATTTCTTTATGGAGATTGAACATGAATGAAAAACAATAGAAGTCTTTAAAAATGCCTCTGACTTCTGACCATTTGGCCAGAGAGTCTGAGTTACCATCTTTATTTCATAAATGCAAATTAGACTATAGACAAGAAAAAAAAAGCTCTAATTTATTCTCTCAAAATATTCATCAAATGAGGTAGGATTTCTGGGAAAGATTAAGACCTTATATTTTTTATTAGACTTATTTCCCATAAAATTTTATAGAGGATAAAATGAGGGGAAGTACAGAAGCAATACAATTTCTATTTTATCTGCTACCTGTGATTATAAATCTTCCTGTGATATCATTAATTATAGTGCTTCTTTCCATGCATATTAGAATTTTCACCAAAATTCTGTGCCTGAGGCTTAGAAATTGGCAGTTGAATTTCTGCATGAGGCTGAAACTTGAAGGCTATGACAGAGAGAACACCTTCAAACTAGTTGCTATGGATTGAATGGTTGTGTACCCCCTGAATTTATATGTTGAAATCCTAAATCTCAATATGATGGTATTTGTAGGTAGGGCCTTCGAGAGATAATTAGGTCATTAGGGGGGAGCCCTTGCAAATGGAATTGTGCTTTTATAAAACAGAGCCCTCTTGTCTACTTCTCCATATGAGGATACAAAGAGAAAATGGCTATCTGCAACCCAGAAGAGGGCTCCCACCAGAACCCAACATGCTGGCAACCCAATCTCAACTTCTAGCTTCCAGAACTGTGAGAAATTAATTTCTATTGATTTAAGCTGCCTGGTCTATGGTGTTCTGTGATAGCAGCCCAAACTGACTAAGATAGGAGCTATGGAGAGAGAGAGAGAGAGAGAGAGAGAGAGAGAGAGAGAGAGAGAGAGAGAGATCCAGAAACCTATGAGGAATTACTCCCAAAGTTCAAGGCTGAGTGGTGGGCTTTTCACACATAGGGTGTGGGGCCCTGAGGTTTTCCACTTAGCAGCTGCTACAGGGTTGGGAGCAGAACAGATTCTTGAGATCAGTTGCTGCTGAGAAACATTGGAGTTGTGAAAACTTCTGTCGTAGAGAGACCTTTTTAACACTTTATTAATACTCTTGGATTCTAACTGATAGACCAAAAAGGCTGCACTTTACAGAAAAGGACAATACTCTGTAGTAAGGCCTACACTAGATTCATGTTAACAAGGTCAATAACCAAAACCTAACAAAACCTATAGGGGAGATAGAATTTAAAGGTTGAGTCCTATCAAGTTAGAGGGGTTTTAAAAACATCTTGGGATTTACACATATCTACTAACAATTATATCAGTAAGTTTACTCAGGTTTAATGTAATCAGCCAGTAAATAAACTGTCTGCTAAAACAAGAATAAAAACTCTTCAGAAAAAGATAATAGAATCCAGGGTCTTACAACATGTTCTTTAAAATATCCAGTATTCAATAAAAATCACAAGACATACGAAGAAACAGTAAATATGATCTATGGCCATAACATGAAGTTAGTGAAAACATAACTCGACGTGGCACAAATGTTGAATATAGCATATAAAGACTTTAAAACAGCTATTATAAACATGTTCAAAGAATTAAAGACAAATATGTTCAAAGAGTGAAGGACAATTGGGCCTAATAAGTGAACAAACAGGGAATCTCAGAAGACATGTGGAAACTAAAGATTGAATGGAAATCTTAGAGCTGAATAATATATTAACTGAAATTAAAAATTCACTGGATGAGCTTAATAGCAGATTGAGGATGGCAGAAGAATGAGTCAGTTACCTTTGAGACAGATCAACAGAAAATATACAAACTAAAGAATTAGAATAAAGATTGAAGAAAAATGAAAAGAACATCAGAGACCTGTGGACAAGAGCAAGCAAATAGTCTAATATATGCTTTTATTTCATGAGGCTGGTGTAATCTAGATTCCAAAACTGGGAAAGGACAATAAAGAAAAGAAAATTTTAGGTATAATTATTTTATAAATATAGTTAAGTAAAATATTAACTAACATAATATAAAACATAATATAAATTCACAAAATAACATAGTATGGGACTACAAGGAAAGCACAGCAGAAGAAAATTCTATCTATAAATAGGCTAAAGTTTATAAAGCTCATATGATCAATAATCAATATAGAAAGAACATATGATGCTGTTTAACACCTATTTATTTTGTATGAATTAACATGGAACTAAACATATACAAAAGTAGAAATAATAGTATAATGAACTTCAGCATGCCTGTCATCAACTTTCAGGAATTACATGACTAATTTGTTTCATCCATACCCTCACCCAGTTTCCATCACTACCACCTCCAGTCTCCACTGGAGCTTTTGAAGCAAATCTCAAACATCATATATTACTGATAAATACTTCAGTGCATAGGACTTTTTAAAAGATAAGGGCTCTTTTCTTTAAAAAAAAATCAGGATCCCAGTTCCTTTTCATCTTGGGCTCAGCAGAATGGCTCCTACAAAAAAGGTGGCGGGAAAAAGAAGGGTCCTTCTGCCATTGACCAGGAAGTGAGCAGAGAATATACCATCCACGTTCACAAGTGCATGATGGAGTTTCAAAAAGTGTGCCACTTGGGCATTCGAAGAGACCCGAAAATTTGCCATGAAGGAGCCTGGAATTCCATGTGTATGCATTTACACCAAACTCAACAAAGTTGTGTAGGCTACAGGAATGAGGAATGCCCCATACTGAATCCCAGGTAGTCTAGAAAATATATTGAAGTTAAAGATTCACTGAACAAGCAATATGTGTTGGTTACCCAGATACCTGTCACCACTTTCAAAAATCTATAGTTCATGTGGATGAGAACTGTTGACTGTCAAATAAAGTTATAAAACTGCCAAAAAAAAAAAAAAAAAAAAGGAATGGGACCCTAGTACCATTATCATTCCTAAAAATACTTTAACAAAAATTCTTTGAAATCATCATGTCCAATCAGCATTCAAATTTCCCTATTGTCTCATAAATACTTTATATTAGGTTATATCTGTTTAGTATTTTTTTTTAATACATAGGGTCTCCCTCCTTGTTCTTTTTCCTTTGCAATTTATTTGTTGAAGAAATCACATTGTCTTTATTTTGCTGCTTGCATCACTGTGGTTTTGTTTAACAAGTTAGTTACTTTGAATATTGTATTTCCTGTACATTGGTAATAGATTTGAATGCCCAGTCAGATTTAAGTTTGATTTTTTTGGCATGAAAGGTTGTGTTTTGTACTCCTATCTGCATCACTCAGAAGGGACATGATGTCTTATTGTCTACATTTAAGTACCTAGGAATTTAGTAGGACCTTGAAACTTTGAAACCTCTAGTAAAGGACATATAAAGTGATTTGATAAATATACAAATATCCTTGAATTGGATGATGTCATATTTCTAGGAGGTCAATTCCCTGAATTACTGTAGAAATATAATGTATCAAAGTAAAAATTTCAGTTGGAGTGTTTGAAGAAATTGATAAACTTACTCTAAAATAAAACAAAGCAATAAAGAATCACAAATAGCAAAATTAATCTCATAAAAAAAGAGAGATTTGCCAAATAGGGTATTAAGAAGTACTAGCAGTAAACCAGTAGAACATTGAAACAGAATAGAAAGCTTAAAGACAGAACTCTAGGTAGTTAATATATGATACAAGTGGTGCCACAAATCAGGGGAGTATGAAATGTTTAGGAGCTATTATTAGGAAATCTAGCTCACTCTCTGGAGGGAAAACAAATTGGATCCTGGATTCCTATCTAACATCATGTACAAAGATTGAGTCTTGATAGATTAAACATCAAAATGTAAAAGGTAAAACTATGAAGTTGATAGAAGAAGATATAGGAAATATTTCTCTCACCTAGGAATGGGGAAGTCTTTTCAAGTATGAGAAATACAAACACAAAATATGAGGCAAAAATGATTGCTTGGTTTACATAAAAGTAAGGTATTTCTATAACTGAAGTATATACTCTGTACAAAGTTTATAAACAGATGCAAAAGGGAGAAGATATCTGCAATGTCTAAAACTGACAAGAGATTAATAACTAGAGTACACACAAACTCCTGTAAGAAAGACACAAACCCCAATACAAAAAAAAAATGGGCAAAAGATATGAGCATATATTTATAGTAAAGAAAGCCAAAAATCTTATGAACAAATAAAGATATGCTCAGACTCATCAGTAGTCTCAGAAATTCAATAGTGAGGTGGCACTTTACATCTGTTAAACTGGGGAAAACAAGAAAGCTTGCATATGCGAAGGTTGAGAAGAATGTGGGACACAGTAACCCTCAAGCATTGGTGGTGGGAGTGTAGGCTAGTGTGGCATCTGGACAGCAACTTGGAATTATTTGATCAAACTAAGAATACTCATACTCACTCCATGACTTAATTTCTTTTCTATTCATCACACACTATATGGGAAATTAAAAGACCCAGCAAGCACAAACTGGGGAAGATATATGAAACATATATAATAGACAAAGAATTAACATCTGAAATGTATGAGGAACTCATGTAAATCAGGAGGAGGGAGGAAAGGAGGGAAGGTGGAGAGAGAGAGAGAGAGAGAGAGAGAGAGAGAGAGAGAGAGAGAGAGAGAGAGAGAGACTAATAGAAAAATGGAATGGAACTACTAAGCAGCTCACAAAGAGGACATGCAAAGACTAATAAAAGCATGAAAGGTGCTCAAACTCAATTGCAATAAACGCAAAATAAATCCACAATGAGATACCTGGACCATATACACTCAAATATTACAAAAAAAAAAAAAAACACACACACACACAAACAATACCAAATGTTGATGAGGATGTGAAAAAAGAACTCATACACTCTCAGCAGAAATATAAATAGGTAAAACTACTTTGGAAAATGGTGTGGCATTACCTATTAAAGCCCCACACGTGCAAAACTTAACAAAAGTCAATCCATTCCCATTCCAATAGTTGTACTGGAATGTTTGTAACAACATTGTTAATAATAGTCAAAATGGAAACACTACAGTGACCGTCAATGATAGAAAACATAAGAAAATAAATATATACTCATATATTAGGATGCTAAAAATGGAAAAATTTCCAGCTACATGGCATCAACATTGGATAAATCCCACAACGTAATAGAGAAGCAAGTCACGGAAGAATATAGTGTCATTTCCATTTATATAACATCTGTAACAGGAAAGAACTAAACAATATCTTATTTAGAATACATATATGAATGGCAAATATATTTAGAAAAGCAAAGGAATTGTTGTAACAAAAGTCAGCTAACTGGTTACTTCCAGGGCAAGAAAGGCAAAGCAATGGTTGGGACATTTCTGAGGCCTAGCAGTGTTCTATTTTTTAAGCTGGGAGTTAGGTATTCCCTGTATTGTTGCTTAAGATGGACATGCTTTATAGACTTCTGTATGTAACATGTATTTTTCACTTTTCACTGAAATAGTGTTTGAAGTGCTTGGATTGGGCAATCTCTTAGATTCTGTTCATCTTTGATCGTTTACGACCTGGCCCTTCCCAACGGATTTGCTGTTGGCCCTTCATTGACAGCTCAGTTTAAGCAACATAAGCTGAGATGCGAACACAGGTAAATTAGACAGGAACCCTGGAAAAAAGAGGGGCAGGGACGCACTGACAACGCATCTCAGGACGAGGAACACGGAGACCTGATGCGAGCCCCTCTTCTCAGGGCGGCAACCGGTTTTCTACGAGAGCTCCCGATTTCCTGACTCTGCTGCCTTTGAGTTGGGCGGGTCTCCTTCCTCCTCGGATTCCTCGCGCCGTCTTTGGAAACTGTACAGTGAAATTCGAGGGAGAACTAAATATTACTCCTTTATATTCGGGGAAACTGAGGCCGCAGAGGGACTCCACGAGCCCAAGGTGCCATCGCCACGCTGGAGCTCGGGGCTCCCGAGGACAGCCCCCTGGCTGCCTGCGTGCCCGTGTCACCCTGCAAACGGTCGCTCTCCCCAGCTGTGCCCGTCGTCTGAGGTCACAGAAGCCCCGCCTCCACCCGCGCTTCGGGAGCCCCGCCCCGCCCACCGTCGAGCCCCGCCCCCGTGGCGGCCCGCCCCGCCCCCCGCCTTCCGGCCCCGCCCCTCGCGGCTGCCATGACAACGAGGCCGCGCCCCGCGCACAGCTGCAGCTCCGGCGGGACCCAGGCTGGACCGCGGGCCCCGGCCTGGGGGCCACAGCTGCCGCCGCCGCCGCCACCTCGTCTCCTCCCCGACCCCGCCCCGCCCCGCGTCTCCTCGCCCCACTCGGGTCCGCGGCCGGGGTCCCTCCCCGCCGCCCCACCCCGCGCGGATGCCGAAGGTGAAGGCGCTGCAATGCGCCCTGGCGCTGGAGATCCGCTCTGTGAGTACCGGCCGCGCCCCCGGCCCGCTGCCCCCGCCACCTGCGTGTCAGTAAGCCCCGCATTTCCTCGGGACGCCTCCTCTGTTAACTTCCGAGAACCCCGAGTCACCTCAAAACCTCCTCCACCCTCCAGGTCGTCCATCCTTAGGGAGGCTAGATCCCTCGTCCCCTCGGTCCTCCCCATCCCAGACCCCTGAGCGCTCCCCCACTCCGGCCCCGCGGAGGTCCGACCCCCGCCTGAGCCTCAACTCTCCTGGCTGCTTCCCCACTTCCTGTTGGGATTGTTTCGAGTCATTTCCAAGGCGCTCCAGAGACCCTCTTCCTGCCCGCAACTTTCCAATAAGTTTTATTCTCTCTCTCCCTTCCTCCCTCCCTCCCTCTCTCCCTCTCTCCCTCTCTCTCTCTCTCCCTCTCTCCCTCTCCCTCTCCCTCTTCCCCCCTCCCCCTGGTCTTTTAGTGAGAGAGTATACCACCGGCCCCGCTTCTCTCCAGACTGGCTTGGGGTGGAGGGGGAAGAAGTGTTTCTTCCTCAGTCACTGCAGGCGGACTTTTTCAAAGTTCCAAGCTTCTGATTTGGGCCTTTCCTCTCAGTGGTCAGTGTAGGATCCCCGCACCCAACAACTGGAGTGTGTCATCGCTGCACAAAGCATCTGGCCACCAACCCCTTCCCCCCCACTCCCGGAGCCAAACCCGTAGAAATCTTTCCAGGCCCCGCCAGTCCCTAAACCCTCCCGACGCAGAGACAGACCACTGATCCTTCTTGTCGCTCTAAGAGAGGCACCGACTTTTAAAGGGAAACTACTCGTTCTCTGAAGTCTCTCTGCAGGGCATGCATCGCCACCCAGGCGTTCTCAAGAGGCTCCTTTCCCCCCAACCTGCTGGGTAGATCTAGCCCAGGTGGAGAACCTCAGGTCCCTTCCCCCCAGAAGGTGTTTTGGCCTCTCCATGCTCTGAGAAAACTTCCCCTTTATTGTTTAGAGAACGCCCTCATTCTCCTCGGATGAGAGAATTCCAGCTTCTCTAAAGGAAATCCCCAAAGAGCCTTTCCATACCGCCAGTGTAGATTTGCAAGCAGTTTGGAACCAGACTTTCTCCTTCAGCCCCTTTTTTTCCCCTCCCACCTCTCTACGCCTTATCTCTCAACTCAGTCTTTGATCTCCCAGCAAAAGTTTAAATGCCCAACACGGCAGCACCAAGCTCGCCCTCCCTCCCACTTCCTTCCTGCGCACCCTGGGGCAAGGCCCCCTCTCCACTTACCCCACCCTTGCAGCGTGTCCCCTTTCTCGGCTGTCCCTCCTCACATTACAGTGAGTCTGCGGCAGCACAGTCCGTGGAACCTCCAGGAAATTCAGAAGACTGTTTTAGTGGCTTTGTTAGGAGGGCAGAGTGTGAGGCAGGGGTGGAGGGGATGCGTTTCTGCCACTCCCCGTTTGCCTTTAAGACAGCAGAGATTTTTCTCTCTGCTGGATTGGAAATTCTGTATCGCTAGCTCGGGGCGTTTTCTCCCACAACTGCCCAAGTTTGGCAACTTTTTTGAACAGTCAGATGTTCAGCAGAAGAATACACGAAGCTCCCCGAACCGCTCGTTCAGGGCAATTACTGAAACAGACTTGCTACTGGCTGCTGCTGCCTCCCCTGCTGGCCAATGGGGTTTTGCAGCCTGCCCGGGGCTGGCTGCTGCTTCCCCTCCCTGGCGGACACAGACCTCCTAAGAGGAAGCACTGAGCTGCACTGTCACTGCCTGAAGGAGTCTGAGAAACAGATTTTATTTCAAGACCCTTTCTGTTCAGTGTTAGCTGTACTGCAGAGAGTTAACCAGAATGGAGCTTTGTTGTTCGTGGAGGCTTAAGAAATGATGCGGGTGGAAACATTCCTATTTAATTTTTTTTTTTCAAACTTTGGAGACACAGAATATCATGTTTCTAAGAAATCTTAGCTACCATCGGATTTATTCCTTTTTTACAGGTGGGAAAATCATTGAGGCTTAGCATGACTAATTATCTTTCTGGTGTTACGCAACTTTTAAGGGGCATATCTACAACAAGAAGCTAAGTTTTCTGACTAGTACAGCCAGATTGAATGGCTCTGATATTGAGAAGGAGCAGAAAAGACTGTTTATAACCATACAAGTTTAAAAAGCTTGATTAATTTGGCTTTGATTTGACTAGAAGAATTATGTGACCATAGATGTTTCTAACATCTTTTCAACTTTGTTTTTTTCTTTTTAAATTTAATTGTTTACATTTACATGGTATAAAAGTTAAAACTATAAAATTGCATAGAGAAGTCTCAATTCCAGCCCTATTCAAATCTGTTTACTACCTACATCTGTTATTAATAACCATTTTTATTCATTTTTAATTATTCTTCTAATATCTCCTTTTGTAATATAACCAGATAGACACGCACACACCTATGCACGCACACACACAATACACTCCATGTATTTTTTTAACTTTCTTACACAATAAGTAGCATATTATTTAAGCTCTTCTGCGCTTTGCTTTTTTTCTTCACTAAGTATATCCTGAAGATTATCTATATATTGACATTTTTCAAAATAAGAGTATCTGGAAATTAGTACAATGAATAACTATGTTCCATGACTTATGTACATTAATATGATTTACCTGTACATATGTGTATGCATATGTATAAAATAAGTATTTTTGCTGAAAAATTAAGTTGTTGATATTATATTTCACTCCTAAATACCTGTATATACATCTTCTAAGAATAAGGGTTGCTGTCCATAACCACAAAACCATTATCACACAGTTAATTAATGATAATTGCTTAATGTCTAATCCATATTCAAGTTCTCCCAGTTGTCCCCAACATGAATTGTATAGTTAACATTATCAAACCAGAAATCAAAGTTGACATGTTGAATTTCCTTTTTAGGTCTCTTTAGTCCATTTTAATATAGAGCGGTTTTATATTTCATTCCCACAGTGTTTCCTTTTAATTTTCAGTGGATCTAGATAAATTCGTACACTCATGTAAACCATCACTTAGATCAAGATTTAGAACACTACTCTCACCCTAGGAAGTTACCCTAAACCCCTTTCAAGCCCCATGCAGAGAACTGCTCTTCTGATTTGTGTCACTATTGATTAGTTTGCTGGTACTCAAACTTCATAGTAAATGAAGCCATGCGGTGTGTAATATTTTGTGTTGGCTTCTTTTGCTCAGCACATTTTTGAGATGCATCTATGTTGCTGTGTTTATCAGTAGTTCTTTTAGGTTGTGGAGTGATATTCCATTGTATGTGCATATCACAACATGTTTTTCGGTTTTATTTTCTTTATTGATGTAATTATTTGGGTTGTTACCAGGTTGTGATTGCCATGGATAAAGTTGGAATGTATTTTTTTCAATCAGGCTTTTGTATTTTTACTACATTTTTGTGTATGTCTGTGTACTACCTCTACTATTGTTTCATTTAAAACTTTATACAAATGGCATCGAACCTGTTTTTTCCACTTCACTGTTTTTTTGAAATTTGTCAGTGTTGTTTCTTGCAGATCTACTTCATTTCCTTAATTGCTATGTAATGCTGTTTGTTTATACGACAGTGATTTAATTTTTATTCCCCTGTTGCTGAACTTGTAAATGCTAGTGTTTTCCTCGTTTTTAATATTACAAACAATGTCGCAGTGAGTATATTTGTACATATCTCCTGGTGTCACAGTGACAGTTTTTCTCAAGGGCAGGTACAGTGCTCTAGGGAGCATTTAAAAATTTGTTGGGCTTTGTTTGCCATAGAGGTGGAGGTGGGTCCTGTTGGTGTTAATTGTCTGATATTCTGTTCGACTTGAATGTTCCATTGAATATGTAGATGAAAACCTGTTTATAATTATTAGGTATTAAGAACCTAACTCTGTTTTGTATTTAAATGCAAAGTCTCATTTTTTGGGGAAGCTTTTAAAATAATACAGTGAGTTTTCCAGGAATATAATTACCATGTAAATTGAGGAAATAGTGTACTTTATTTTATTTAGAATTTTAAGAATTTATTTTTCAGAAAATCATGGCACCAGTGTCAGCCCTACTTGTGTTGGGTTGCCACAATATGTGACACCTGTCATTCTGCTTTTGAAACTGTCCATCTCATGTAGCTTCTATATATAGAAGCAAATATATCTTAGTTTAGTACTGTTTGAGCATTTACATATAGAACTCATGTTTCATTTATTATAAATTATTTTTATATATTTCCTTATTTTAGGTATATATATATATATAACTAAGAAATTATATATAAATTGCAAAATATTTGTTATAATAGGGGGGTTTTGGATCTTACAGAGACTCAGTACTCTAGGGAATAGATTTATAAATGAGACTACTGAATTTTAGGGAGTTGTATTATTTTCCTAGGGCTGCCATAACAAATTACCACAAACTTGATGTCTTAAAACAACAGAAACTTATTCCCTTATATTTTGGAAGCCAGGAGGACAAAACAAAGGTATCACCAGGGCATCGCTCCCTCAGAAGGCTCTAAGAGAGAAGACTTACGGGTTCTAGCTACTGAATAACTCTAGTCTTCAATCCTAGGAGTTTCCTTTTTTTTTTTTTTTTGAATAACTAGTTTATATCCTTTGCCCTTTAGGTATGTAAGAGTTATTTTTTCCTTCTCATTCAATATAATTGAATACTAACCTTTATTGGTTGTATGTTATGTAAATTTCAAAGATCTTCTAATTGAAGCTTATTTTTCCACTTTGGTTTTGCTTTCTTTAGTAATGCCTTTTTTTTTTTTGATTTTCTAATTTTTTTTGTTGTTGCTGGTAAACAAAAAATGCCATTGACTCTTTAAATTAACTTTTTATGGAACTATAGCATACTTCCATAAAGTGTATCAAATCCTCAGTGTGTAATCACTACCCAGATCAATAATTAGAATATTGCTCCATCCCTTCAGCCACTTCACCTGCCATCCTTCTTCTCCCAAAGGTAACCACTATCTTGACTTCTGTCACAATATGTTTTGAATTTTTGAAATATCTCTATCTCCCTCTCCCTTTCTCCATCACATGACAATTCATCTTTGTTGTTTTGTGATGCAGTACTTCTTTATCCATTTTTTTCCCTCCAGGTTTATTGAGATACTAATTGACACATAACTGTGTAAGCTTAAGGTATACAATGCTTTGATTTCATAGACTGATAAATTCAAAATGGTTACCAGCATGGTATTAGCTACAGCTTCCTTTCCATCACTTAGTTGCCATGGTGAGAAAATTTAAGATCTGTATTTTTTCAGCAACATTCAAGTATATTATATAGTATTATTAGCTGTAATCACCAAATCCCCAAACTTGTTAACTGTACAACTGGAAGTTTTTGTCCTTTGTTCACTGTTTCCTCATCTCCCCCCTTCCCCCACCACAAACCTTGAACTCCTGGTTACGACCATTCTATCTGTTTCTCTGAGTTTGTCTTTTATATCCTACATATAAGTTATATCACACCGTATTTGTCTTTCTCTATTTGACTTATTTCACTTAATGTCTTCAGGGTTCATCCAAGGTGTTGACAAATGGCAGAATTTTTTTCTCATGGTTGAGTAATATTATATTGTGAATGTATTCCACTCCTTTGTCCATTCATCTGTCCACAAATACTTGCGTTGTTACTGTATGTTGGCTATTGTGAGTAATGCTATGAACATGGGAGTGCAGGTAGCTCTATGAAATCCTGATTTCGGTGTCTTTGGATAAATACCCAGAAATGGGATTTCTGAATCATATAGCAGTTTTATTTTTAATTTTTTTGAGGACCTTTCATACTGTTTTCCATAGTGACTGTACCCAGTTTGCATTCCCACCAGTAGTGCATTAGGGTTCCCTTTTCTCCACATCCTCACCCACATTTGTTATCTCTTGTCTTTTTGATTATAGCCATTCTAACTGGTGTGAGGTGATATCTCATCACTGTTTGATTCTCAGTTCCCTGATGATTAGTGATGCTGAGCACTTTTTTCATGTACCTGTTGGCCATTTGTTTGTCTTCTTCAGAAAACTATTCAGTTCCTCTATATCCATTCTGTTGCTGGTGGACGCTTTCATTTTTTCCTGCTTGGAGATCTTAACAAATTGTGCTCCTATGAACATTCTTTGCATGTCTTAGTTGCACATCTTGTACTAAGCAACACTGCTGAAGTTTCTTACTAGTCCTAATAGTTATTTGGATTTTCTATGTGGAAAATCATGTTTATAAATATCCAGCTTTCACTTCTCCTGTATAATCTTTTTCTTCTTTACTTTTTCTGAGGCATGTCCTTAACTACAGAATCCCCAGTATAATGTTAAATAGTAGGAATAATGGTAGATACACTTGTCTTTTCTTTTCCTTTTAAGCTATGCTTCTGATGTTTCACCAGTATTAGATTGAATCTTGTGAAATTGCTGACAGTGGATCTTCTTTTTAACTTTAAATAAGCATGGCAATTTCTTGTAGTTAACCTAATATATTGGCTGTAGGATTTTCATTTATTGAGTTAAGAAAGTTTCCATCTACTCTTAGTTTTAAAAATATTTTGAGCATTTAATTATATTGAATGGTTTTTCTTAATTTAATGAGATTATTATAGAATACTGCTCTCATATTTTATAAAAAGGACACATTTTGTGATTTTGCACTAATTTCAAAGTCCTATATAAATTCTTTTTGATTAGAATGTATTATTTTTACTATATTCTGCTGGATTTGGCTAATTTTTTAAATTTAGGATCTTTTCATTAGTATTCATTAATGAGATTTTAGTTTATGAGACAAATACTTATTTAGTTTTACATTTTTTTATTTTTAAAACATTTATTTTGAAATATTTCAGACATACAAAAAGTTACAAAGAGTAACATAAAGCACACATGTGTATCCACCCACCAGCTTAAGAAGTAAGACAGATAAAGGTGAAACCTCCTGTATATCTGTAAGGGAATCCTTCCTCCTTTCTTCCCTTTTGCTAATCACTATTCTGAATTTTGTGCTGTCATTTCTCTTCATTCCTCAATATATTTCTCATCTTTAATACCTGTTTTTAAGGTGCTTTATTTACTTCCAAGTGCTTCTTAACTGTCATCCTAAATGGATGGATAATATTGTTTTAAAATTATTTGGTTCTAAATATTTTGTTATAGTTTTATTCCTACTTTAGCTTATGAGCTATTTAGGAATTCCTTTTAATGTCAAAATGCATAGGATTTATATGTGTGTATACAACCTCCCTATACATGCACAATTACACATTTACATTCATACTATCTTTGATGGTGGCATTTTAATGTAATTTCACTGGGATAGTGAATGAGGTCTGTATGATTATAATTTTTGTTGAGATTTCTTTTGTGTCCTAACACCTATTCAATTGTGAAAATTCTCTTTACTTGAAAATAATATATAACTTCATTTGTTGGATGTAGAGCTCTATCTACCATTATCTGATCAAGTTTATTTTTTCTGAAATATCTTCAATTTCATATTAAATTTCTGTCTGCATGATCTCTACCAGGTTGTACTGGAGATTAAAGTTTTCACTATAATTATGTATTTTCGCTTTATCCTAGATAAATTCCAGTACACTGTGATGTGTAGAACTGTGGATTCATTTCTGTTTATTCTCTTTTGCACTGGGTATGTTTTACATCTGAGTATTTGAGTTTCTTCAGTTTCAGAAATTTCTTAGCTATTATATCTTTGAATATTGTTTTCTGCCCTTCTCTTTTCTAATTGTACTATCAGACTTTTATTGGAACTTTTATCTATATTCTCCATGTATCTTAAGTGTTTTTTGTTGATGGAATATTTATTTTTATATTTTCTTGTCTGGGAGAATTCATCAGTATTATATTCTTATTTATTTAAATATTTTCATCTCCTGTATTGAGATTTTTTTTTTTACTTTATTGACTAAATGTTTTAAGATTTCTCATGTAGTCTCTATTTCTAAATATCTGCTAAATATTTTTATTTTACTTATTTTAATTTTATAATTTTAATGGAGTTTTTCTTCCTCATTAGATGAGAGATCCTAAATATTTATTTTTAAGTTGTTTTCAGATTATGCAAGTTAATTTTCATTTGATGTCAATTTATCTCATGATAGGTAACTCTGTTGGTATTCTTAGTGCTTGGGATTGCACTGAAGTTATAGACCAGTTTTGGGGGATTGTTATCTTAACAATATTGAGTCTTTCAGTTTATGATCCTGGTATGTTTTTCATCTATTTAGGTATTTAGTTTCTTTCAGTATTGTTTGTAGTTTTCAGTGTACAGGTCTTACACATATTTTGTTAATTTTATACCTAGTTTTTATATCTTTATTTATCATTATCCTTTTACTTAAACTTATAAAATAAATTTATACCTTACTTTGGTAAATTTATGAGTAGTGCATACCTATTTTTTAATGCTTTTCTAATTGATAATTTTTAAAATTTAATTTTGTAAGTGTTGGTAGCATACAGAAATAAAATTGATTTTTCCATATTGACATTATGTCCTGTGACTTTGATAAACTTATTGCCAGAAGCATATTTGTTAATTGTAGACCAAAATTATGTTGTCTGAAAATATAGTTTTACTTTTTCTTTTCAATCTGTATGCCTTTTATTTCATTTATTTTTAAATGTCTTTTTCTTAACCTTTTGCACTAGCTAGAACCTGTATAGTACATTGTTGAATTGAGGTGTTAAAAGTGGATAACCTTATCTTTTGCTGATATTAAGAGAAGGGATTCAGTCTTTCAATATTATGTATGTGTGATATCCGATTTAGGCTTTGTCACAGCAGTATTTCACCAGTTGAGGAAATTTCCTTCAATTCCTAGTTGCAGAGAGCTTTTATCATAAATGGGGCTTAAATTTTGTCAGTGTCCTTTCCTCAGAAAAAGAATTGAAGAGAATATGTAAGTTTTAATGCTATAATGTACCTTTTAGAAGTGATTTAATTATATCTAACAAAATTTGATATGTTTTCATTTTCATGCAGTTTAAAGTATTTTCTGATTTGTCTTGTAATTTCTGACGCATGAATGATTTAGTAATGTATTGTTGGGGTCCAGTGTTTTGGCATCTTCCCTAACATTTGTTTGTCCATCTTTTTTATTATAATTATCCTAGCTAGTATGAAGAGATAACTTATTGTGATTTTTGTTTATATTTCTCTAATGACTAATGATGTTGAACATGTTTTTATGTGCTTATTGGCCATTTGTTTTTTCTTTTTTGGAGTGATGTCTGTTTTTGCTTCCTGTACTTTTTGAATGGAATGTTTATTCAGTTTATCTTTAGTGTATTCACAGATAAGGTAGGATTTACCTCTGTTTTGCTGTTTTCTTTATGTCTTATGTCTTTTTTGTTTTTGTTTCTATATTAATAACTTTTTTGTGTGTTAACTATTATCTGGTGTACCACTTTAATTTCATTGTTTCTCTTACTATATATTTTTAAGTATTTTCTTAGCGGTTGTCCTGGGGTTCACAATTAACATTTTTTTTAAATTTATTTTTATTTTATTTTATTTTTGGAGAGCAAGGCAACCCTTGGTTGACCTCACAGATTGCAAGGACCTTGTCATTTTATAATCCCTACTTTTTATTTTGTATGTCTACAATACCTGGTCTTCCTAGTACTTCTCATCCCAGTACTAACCAGGCCCCACCCTGCTTTGCTTCCAAGATCAGGTGGAATGGGGCTTGTTCAGTGTAGCATGCCATAGACCACAATTAACACCTTAATTTATAACAATCTAGGACGGATTGTTTCATTTTAGGAGTAGACAAAACTTTTGCTTCTATTTAGTTCCCTTCCCTCTCCTCTTCTTTTTTTGTCATACAAATTACATCTTTATGCATACAAGCCCATTAAACATAGTTTAATAATTGTTGCTTTATTGCAATTTTATTTTAAATAAGAAAGGAGAAACGAAAGAAAAAATACATTTGTCCTCTCTCTATATTGACCTATGTAGCTGCCTTACTAGTCTTTAATTTTACATGTGGTTATGAGTTGCCATATGGTATCTTTCATTTCATCCTGAAAGATTTTCTTTAGTATTTCTGGTAGGAGAGTTCTAATAATGGAATAACTGTTTTTGCTTTTCTTAGAATACTTAATTTTCCTTTTTGAAGGAATATTTTTTCTAGATGTTGAATTCTTCTTTTAGCAGTTTAAATAAGCCATCCCACTTCCTTCTGGTTTAATGTTTCTGCTGAGCTGTTAATCCTATTGAGGATTTTTGGTATCTGCTGAATCATCTTTTTTCTTTTTTTTTTAAATTAAATTTATTAGGGTGACATTGGTTAATAAAATTATATAGGTTTCAAGTGTACAATTCAATAATATGTCATATGTGTATTGCTTTGTTTGCTCACCACCCAAAGTTAAATTTCCTTTGGTCACCAAATATTTAACCTGCTTTACCCTTATCTATCTTTCTCCCTTCCACCTTTCCCTTTGGTAACCACTTAACTGTTGCCTGTATCTGTGAATTTTTGTTTGTTTGTTGCTTTTAGTTTTATATTCCATATGAGTGGAATCATACGGTTCCCAGCTTGTTCAGTCTGACTTATTTTCCTTGGCATGATAATCTCAGGATCCAAATGGCAGTATTTCATGTTTTCTTATGACTGAGTAATATTCCATTGTAAATATGTACCAAATCTTTAATAAAACATCTATTGAAGGGCGGTTTAGTTATTTCTGCGTCTTAGCCACCGTGGACAATGCTGCAGTGAAAACTGGGGTGCATATGTCTTTATGGATAAACATTTTAAATTTTGAGGGTAGATACTCAGAAAATGGATTGCTGAATCATTTTCTTTTGCTGCTTTTCAAGATGTATAGGTCATATTCTTGTTTATTTGCATATTATAAAATTTTTTGAAAACTGGGTATTTTAAAAGTGGAATTCCATAAGTCAGACTCCCACTGTTTTTCAGGGTTTACTCTTATTTGCTGCTGTTGTTGCTTTTTGTTTGTTTCATTACTTTCCTAAGCAATAGTTTGTATTCTTTGTTGTGTATGGCCATTGAAGTCTCTGCTTCCCGTCCCACTAATGACTGGATTTATATTTCTTAAAAGCTTTATACCAATAAGTAACCCAGTCTTTGCTGAGGATCCCTCTGTGCATGTTGGGGTATGCTTTCTATGTCCTGGCAGGCAGTTTACAACTCTGTCTTAGCCTTCACTTCCAACATGCCTAAAACTTCAAGGTCAGCCAAAGGTGAGAATAGGGCTTCCTTAGGTTATTTCCAGCCATGTGCATAGCCCTGAACATGTGCATGACTTTCTAAATTGCCAAGAATATATCATAGCTTGTCAGATACCCACCCTCCCCACCACCCCCCCCACACACACACCATTCTCCAGCTTTGCCTTTTAAGTCTTTTAATCAGTTTATTGTTTGCCCCATTGATGTTAAATAATTGCTGCTGATTATTTTTGACAAATGCCTTGAGGGTGAACTCTGTCAAGAGTAAGCTCTGATTCAGGCCAAATAAAGAGAAGCTCTGTGAAGAGGGGTTTTCATGGTACTGTGATACAGATCAAACAATGAAAGTTCTCTAAGGATAGGGCTTTTTGGTGGCTCTAAATCTGTTCTCCTCCAGTGGCTTTGGGCCTGCTGGTGTTATGGCTACCATAATTATAATGGCTTTGGTTTTCAAGGCTACAGAGGACCTGGATAGAAAGGGCTGTGAATAGAGTATGCTAAAACACCACAATGTCACTGTTTTTACCAGAATAAATACTCCTTGGGTTGTTGTAAGCCTCTGGTTAATTTTCAGAGCTCTAAAAAGTTGATTTTGACAGTTTTTGATAGTATTCTCATTGCTTTCATAGAAGGGCTGTTTTTTGGAGGCATTTATTTCACAATCCTGAAAGTGCTTTTCTGTGTGTCTTTAAAGTGGGTTTTAGCAGACAGCATATTGTCTTGCTTTTTTAAAAATCCCATCTGACAATCTATGCCTTTTAATTAGAATGCTTGTAATATTTACTTCATGAAATTCTCCTTAAAGTTGGTCAACCACTTTGCTATTTATTTTCTGTTTGTTCCATCTGATTTTCTTTACCTCCCCCACCCCACCTCCGCTTTCATTTTGGAAAGCTGCTAGCTATTCCTTTAAAGGATGGCAGAATTTGTAGAATTGTGGGTGAAGGAAAAAAAAGTAATGCCTTCTTACATATTACAAATTAGAAGAAACTCAGTATTTTCCAGTGAGGACAATTAGAGAAGTGCTGTACAATGAAAATATAATATGAGCCATGGATGTATGTAATTTAAAACTTTCTACAAATTACATTTAAAAAGTTAAAAGAAGTATGTAAAATTAATTTTAAAAATAAGTTTTATTTAAATAAATATATTAACAATATTTCAAAATATAATTAACATAAAAGCTATTAATAAGATATTTTACTTTTTTCTGTAACAGTTCTTTGAAATCTTCAAAGTCTTATATTTTACAAGAATAACAACACATCTCAATTTACAGTAGCCATATGTATAGGCTTAACTGGGCAACAGCTATCATGTTAGAGAACACAGATTTGAAGGACTCTAAGACAGTTTTGGTTTTAACAAGGCAGAGTAGGATATGAAGCTGATGAACAGAATAAGATTTACTGGGAACGCTGATTTTAATAATTTTAGGATAAAATTGGAAAGTAGAATAAGAAGTAGATAGAGTCAAAATAGCTGGCACAGCAAACTGCTGTGTACAAGGGGACAAGAAGTCTTAGTCATTTAATAAATGCAATAGTCTGTATTAAGATGACAGATGATAATGGTTTTTAGTCTAGCAATGATAGTCGTTATTGGATAAATGGTTTGTCAGGCACTATTCTAAATACTTTTAACATTTTCTTGACTCCTTTACTGTGTGATTTTAAGTAAGTAAATCACCTATCCTTTTGGGGGGCTCTGTTGTTTTCATATATAAAACGACCATAATCTCTGAGCTTCTTCTTAATACTTAAGGTTGATGTTTTAGGATACATTAATGAGGAAAATAAAATTTCGGTCCTCAGGGAATGTATAGTCAAATAAAAGAGGTGAAATGTACCCACTTTATTAAAATGCATGGAGACAATAATTAGGACCTTAATAGAACTACAAAATGTTTGAGAATCTAAAATATATTTACTTGGATATAGTAAATTCGTAATAAATTTCTAAATTAGTTCGAGTTGAATAATGAATAATTGAATATTATGAATAATGAATAATTGAATATTATGTGGGTAATTAGGTTAAAATCTTAGCCTTTAAGATCCTGTTAAGGGCATGGCCAGTCATTGACAATTAAATGTGGCAGGGACTGGAGAGAGTGTACCATGTAGTTTTTAGAAATTCCACACTTTATTTCTATACTTTCTGTCAACTGGGAATAGTCAAGTTCAATTTCTTATTTGAAAATATTGCATTGGACTAGAAACTTACAATTCCCTTGCTTTGAAGCTTTGTCATCTTGTTTTTGGTGAGGGTGTGTGTGGCCTGCTATTTAGGGTAATGCAGGTCAAGTTTGTGCTCTTAATCAGTATTTTTCTAGAAGAGTAATTTATTTCTACTGAGTCTTAATTCTTTGTGATTAAATGATACTGAATAAGTTTATGTAAGCATTCAGCATAGAATGGGTGCCTGAGGCTGACTGCTTAAAACTGTTAGTGTCTGTCCCAAGAGCTAATACAAGAGCTAATTCAAATGGGGTACAAATAACCAAATGGAAAGTCACAAATTTCTCAGAGGAATAGAAGTTATAAAGGCATTTCATTTAACTCTGTAAACACCAGAATTGTGTTCTCTTTGTATTTGCATATATTTATTAGCATAGCAGACTAGTGTTTTATATAATATTTTTTGTCATTTTAGTAGGATAGATCAGGGAGTTCAGAAAGCAGTCACATCAGTCTAATTTCTTTCAGGTAACTTGTCCAGGAGTGGTGCTGAAAGACAAGGAGGATATCTATCTTAGCATCTGTGTGTTTGGCCAATACAAAAAGACACAATGTGTCCCAGCCACTTTTCCACTGGTCTTCAATGCCAGAATGGTGTTTGAAAAGGTGAGTTCAAACCTCAAATCAAAATGAACAAACGAAAAACAAAAGTAGTTCCAAATTTTGAATAAAATCCTAGAACAGAAATTTATTGCTATCTACTTTGACTTAATTCAAAATGAGATTTGTCACAAATCTGGAGTCATGAAAATAAACATGCATTGTATTATACATTGAATCAAGTGCTTCTTTTCATGATGGTTCAACTTGTTTCTAAAATTGTCATAGTGGAATTTTATGTAAAATACAGCATCTAGAATTCTAAAAAATTCTTTTCATGAACAGAGAGGAGAGACATTAATAGGTAAGAATATTTTACTTATGGCTATGTTGTGGTACTACTTTCTGTAAGTCTCTTGTCTTTTTCCCCCCTAAAACTATTGCTTTTGTTTATTGCCAATTGTATTTCTTACTTTTTAAATTTCTTTCGTTTCTTTTCTATTTCCCTGCCTCTCTCCTTCCCTCCCTCCTCTTCTCTTTCCCCTCTCCCTTCTTCCTTTTCTCCACAAATGATTACCCAGCACCTGCTCTGTTCCATGCACCGCTCTGGACACTGGGTAGACAAACTTCTTTCCTTCTTGGAACTTTCATTATAAAAGAAGAAACAGACAGTAATTAAGTAAATACACAAAGAATGTAATTTTGGATATTGATAAGTACCATGAAGAGAATAAAGGGAAAGTAAGGAGACAAAAAGAGACTGAGATTAAGGGGATTTTCTATTTTAGAGAGTCGTCAGAGAAGGAATAACATTTAAGCCAACCCTGAATTATATGATAATATCAGTCATTTGAAAGTCTGGGTGGGGGGAAGCACTCTAGACAGAGGAATAGCAAATATAAAGGCTTCTTGTTGGGAATAAGCTTGATGAGCTGGAGAAACACCAAGAAGGCCAGTATGACTATGGTAACAAAACAAAGGGAAGAAAGCTAGCAGATGAAGTTGGAGAGGGACACACAGCCAACTCTAATGTGTGTTTGTTTGTGAAATCTTCCATAGTGATCACGGGAAGCAGAGGAGAAGTAGCAGTTCTCAGTAGTGTCAAGTTTCTTTGGTTGGGAAAGGAATATTTTGAAAATGAGAGGGAAAAAATAGACCATTTTATATTTATGTTCTGTTTACTTCCTCTTCTCCATCCTGCTTCCCTTCTGTTCTCCCACTGTAGGTGTTCCCTGAAGCAGTAGACCCTGGAGATGTCGTCGCTCAGCTTGAATGTGAGTTTTTAAATTTTAGTTCCTGATACTAAGACAGTTTAGAATTACTCTTTTTAATCCTGGGTTAGATAAAAGTTAAAAAGAGTATAATAAGTTTTAAAAAATCTTGAGCACTTTTTTAATACTTCTTGGAATTTCAGAATATACCTTCAAATGATAAAAAATACATGTACTTGGAATTTTTTCTTTTTCTGTGTTTGGTCTGTGGAAAACAAAAAGACTTATTTTAACTTTTTATTGATTTAATTAATATCGAATTTATGATATAAGGACAGAGATTCATATTACGTGGGACTTTGCAGACAAAAATATCTTAAGTATATAGTAAATCAAGAGAGTAAATAGTAGAAGATTGTCATAATGGTAGCTATATATATATATATATATGTATATATATATATATATATGCTTTTCACTTTGAATTACATTTAATGTTAATAAATTATTTAGAAAGAGGCTTTTTAAAGACTTGATAAAAGTAAATTTTTTAAAGTACTAGTAATCAACTATTAGAAGGTGCAACTATTTGTGAGAGCAACAGTGGAAAGGTATACACCTGGGAATAAGTTATTTGAGCTCTGGGTATGAAATGAAAAGCTCTGTTATTCTTATAGTTAGAAGGGGAGCAGGAATCACCAGATTGGTCTAATATTTAACTGTGGATCAGGAGGTCAGCGATTTTGGGCATCATCGTTGCCATCCATTGCTTCCACACCTTCCCCTTTCCACATCCCACTGGGACTCTAACAATGTAGAAACTTGGAACCTGGCACCGTGCTAGAATCTGGGCATATAGGGAGGAATAGGGCTGGCTCATCGTCTTACATTCTGGGAATTTATGATTTAATGACTCTTCTCCAGAGTACTCTTCATGGCTGGTATCAATATCTCACTTTTTATAGCTGTTTTGTCACTAGGTATTCTAACTTTCACTGTGGTAGACTCACTAATTGGCAATTTGGTGCTAGTGGATATATGACTTTTACTATTTCCTAAACATCTTAATATCTAGGAAATTATTTTAGATGATATGAAGATAATACTTTTATTGTTTGGAAATTCTTCTGTTAAACACATTGTCTTTTTCTGTTTGATTTGAAATTTGGGGGCTGTAAAAAGTGTACTTAGTGTGGTTATCATTTTTTAGAAACTTTCTTGCCTTGATTTTTCTGATTTGGTTTTCCTCTTAGGTCTCTTCCTCACTCATTGACATTTCATATTTTGGTATCTTTCTTAAATTCATCTTTCTCTGCCCTGTCTTTAAATATTAGTACTTCACAGGCTTCACTTCTCTGATCTCTTTTTACATAGTTTCTACTCTTTCCTTATATTCTCTTCAAAGACTTGGCTAAATGTATTACTATCTTCTGATGACTTCCACATCAGTCTTTATCTCTGATCTCTCTTGTGTGCTTTGGGCCCCATTTTTTCTACTTTAATTGATCTCGTTAGGCCTATGATCCATTTTGAGTTAATTTTTATGTCTGGTGAGTGGCAAAGGTCTAGTCCTACCTCACTTCTTCTTTCTTTCTCTCCCTACCTCCCTTCCTCTGTCTGTCTGTCTTTATTTGATAGATGGATATACTTTGTCCCAGCATCATTTGCTTAAGAAACTATCCTTTTCACCATTGAACTGCCTCTGCACCTCTACTGAAAACCAATGAACAGTGTGAGGGGTTACTTCAGGACTCTCGTCTATTCTATTCATCTGTATGGCTATGCTTATGTCAATACCACTGTCTTGGTTACTGGAGCTTTATAGTGAGTTTTGAAATTGGTTAGGTCCTTAGACTTTGTTTTTGACTATTACTAGATTCTTTGCATTCTATGTAAATTTTAAACTGGGCTTGTCAACTTCTACATGAAAGCTGGCTGAAAATTTGAATAAAGGCCTATTGCTTTGGTCTGCACCTCGAGTACAGTGTTGCAAGGATAGTATTGATAGAAATAATGTTAAATCTAGAGATGAATTTTGGGAGAACTGCTTTCATAAACTATCAAATCTCTGATCTATAAACTAGTGTTTTTGTCCATTTTTTTAGATGGTGGTTAATTTCTCTGAGCAATATTTTGGAGTTTTCAGCGTATAAGTTGTGAATTTCTTTTAATAAATTTATTTCTAAGTATTTTATTTTTGATACTGTTACAAATAGAATTGTTTTTTTAATTTTATTTTTGAATTTTTATTTACTATGCTATGAAATAAAGTTGATTTTATATATTTATATTGAACTTTTAACCTGCCAAACTTGTTTATTAGTTCAGGTATAATTTTTATATTGTTGGTATTTTATAGATTAACTTTTTTCATACAGAATTAATTTATCTGAGGATAAAGGCAGTTTACCTTTTCATTATCAATCTGTATGCCTTTAATTTTTTTCTTGCCTATTGCTCTGGTCTGCACCTCAAGTACAGTGTTGCAAAGAAGTGTTAAAAGCAAATATTGTTAACTTGTTTCTGATGTTAGGAGAAAAACATTTCTTTAATTAAATATGATGTTAGCTGTGATTTTTATTGTAGATGCTCTTCATCAAGATACCTAGTAATAGAAGATGAAGAGTTCTCTTTCTCACTGGTTGAGAATTTTTTGCATGCATGTGTCAAATGTTTTTCAGTATTACAATGATCATGTGATTTTTCCTCTTTATCATTTTAATATGGTTTATTACATACTGGATTTTCAAACCTTAAATCAGCCGTTCACTCCTGGAATGAATTCTTGTTGGTAATGGTATATAATTTTTTTTATATTTTCCTGGATTTAGTTTGCTAATATTTTGTTAATAATTTTTATATCCATTTATGAGGAACATTGGTCTGTAGTTTTGTCTTGCTCTGTTATCAGGGTAATAATACTGGCCTCATTGGATGGACTGAGAAATGTTTCCCTTTTCTCTGTTTCCTAGAACATTTTGGATACAATCAATATTATTTCATCTTTAAATATTTGTTAAAATTCACCAGTGAAGTCATCAGAACCAGAGGTTATTATTTTTGTGGGAAAGTTTTAAAATTACTATATCAAATTCCATTTATATTTTTTTTCTTGAGTTAACTCTGGTATTTGTATATTTCTAGAAATGTGTCCATTTACCTAAAATGTCTACTTTGCTTAAAGTTGTTCATACTTTTCCCCCTATGATCCTTTTGATTTTTGTAGGGTTAGTAGTGATGTTCCTTCTTTCATTCTTGTGGTAATTTGTTTTCTCTCATTTTTTTTATTGGATGGTTGATATTTTTTAAAGGTTTTGTTGATATTTTCTAAAAAAATCAATATTTTATTTCAGTGATTTTTAAAATTTTCCTCTTTTCTGTTTCATTGATTTTCATTTTAATTATTATTTCTTTCTTCTACCTACGTGGTACATGATTTGTTCTTCACTTTCTAGCTTCTTGAGATAGAAACTTAGATTGATTTTAGATATTTTTGTTTTTCTAAGCATTTGAAGCTGTAAATTTCTTTCTTCACCCTGTTTGGCTGTATTTCTTAAATTCTAATGTATTTTTTGTATTCATTAATTTAAACATATTTCTAGTTCTTTGATGTTTCTTCTTTGATCTTTGGGTTCCTTTGAATTATATTTTATTTTAAAATATTTTGAGATTTTCTATGTTTCTAGTGTTGATTTCTTATTTTGTTAAGGTGAGAGAACATAGTTTGTAGGATTTCAATTCTTTTGAATCTATTGAGATTTATTTATGGCCTATCCAAAGGTCTATGCATGAAAATATTCCAAGAATACTTGAAAACAATGAGTATTTTGTTATTTTTGGTTGGATTATGCTATATCAATCTTTTTCTGTCGCTTAGTCAGTTGATAATGTTCAAGTCTTCTGTATTCTTGAAGATTTTATTTCTTGGGGGCTAGAGGAGGTCTGGTTATTTTATTAATTACTGAGAAAAGTGCACTTGAATGTTCTGTTGAATATTGAAATTTCAAATATTTTTTTCTTTCCATTTGACCCTGCAGCTTTGTGTAGTAGAAGGCCCTGGATTAACATTGTAGAAGGAAAGAGTTTTGCTTCTAGGTGTGAGTGTGCTTGCTTGGTAGGCTCCTGCATTGTGCCAGTTTTTTCCAGGACCAGACCTCTGTAGCCCATGCAGCCTCTCTGGAACCCAGGTATCATCATACATGGTGTCCAACAGCAGCTTCCCATAGACATCCTCCTTTAGGTGGTTTTGTAGTGAGGAGCCTCTGGTGAAACACCTTCCTGGTATCCTAGAGGGGTGATTCCTGACAAGTCCCAGAGTCAGATTTTCATAAGTTTTACTGGCATTGCTCTAGAGAAACTTTTCCCTCTTTCAGTGAGCCAAGGCTGTAATCTCACTAACAAATTTTGGATCTCAGCACTGGAAAGGCTAGCTTGGGGAGAGGTCTTCCTTGGGTGCTCTGTCTGAGCCCCAGGACTAATGGCCGCCTCTTCTAAGTGCTAGTCTTATATATTTTTAAGTTATCTTTTTAGTTTCCTAGGTAATCCCCCATTACTTTAACCCCCATTGTGGTAAATAGTTCTTTATATTAAACTTTCCCTGTGTGGGTTCTCTCTCCTAATTAGGCCCAGACTAATATAAACCTCATTTATGATAGTAAAGTTCATGGTAGTGAAATTACAGCAGTTTTAGCCCTCGTATCTTCCTACTGTGTGTTCTTAAGAATAAGGGGTTTGTATTCCATCATTTTCATCAGATCTTGAGATTTGTTCTAATCACAGTAGGATGAAGGACGTAGTATGCTGTTGGCTTAGCTAGCACATGTTCTACCTTTGTTTCGGGTGGTCCATATGTCAGCTCCGTAAGAGCTATGCTGGTCTCTCATGGAAGGGGAAAGGAGGGGGATTGGATGCTGTGGAGATGGCTCATAGGTGTCCCTACAATGAGCCACCATAGTGCTGAACCTTCACACATAGTGCGTTAGTAGAAATAGTAGAAACAGCCCCTTTAAGGTATAAAATGAAGCCCAAAGTACCAAAGCAGGCTTTATGTCAATGGAAGCAAAAAGAAGCATTTCAAGGAAGGAAACATTGAATCAATGTGGATTCTTCCAGAATCTCCACCCAACCTGTTCTACTTCAGGAATCGTCACATAAATCATTTTCCGTTGTGTAACATACAAAACTAATGTGTGCTTGTCTGCCTGTCTAAAATCTAGAACAATTTATTATTAATAATTGTTATCTAAAAGCATATTGAGCATGGTACAAATGCTCAAGGAGATTCTAGGACTTCCTTAACTGGACAGTCTGATAAAGGGTCAGGTCCTTGAGTAACCTTAGGTGAAGTGCTTAGAGCAGTTTTTGACACACAGCAAACACTTAAAATTGTTTATTATAATTGGTGGTGTATTGTTACTGTTAGTGTTGTTAATATTTGGAGAGCTTACCGGTTCTATTGCACACCTAAGACTCAGAGGAAGTATATATTTATGATGTATAAAATGATATTAAGTGCCAATGATATTATAAGCCATAATAGGGAAATTTTACATTTATAGTGAAGGCATTCTCTTTAGGGAGATATTTTTAATCCTGGAATTTACCAGAATAAAATTAGTTATGGCTAAAGCTATATATCCTGGGAACCATTTTTAGGCAAAAAAGATAATGAAAAATTTTTTTGCTTCTTTATTGAAATTGGATTTTCATCCTTTCTCAGTGAAGGTTTGCAGTTTCTTTTTACACACACACACACACACACACACACACACACACACACACACACAAATGAAGACAAGCTGTCAGGCTCTCTTTCTTTCTCACACACATACACTGGACATACAAACACGCACTGCCACAAATATCTTTTGAAAAGTTGTTAATACAGATAAACACAGTGCTTGCTCCTTCACTTCTTTTCAGTCACTGCTCAAATTTATCATCCTAATAAGAAGCCTTTTCTCACCAGCGTTGTCTAAAATAGCATTGCCTTTTGCTCAATATCTCAATCTCTATCCCATTATCTTTAGAGTTATTGTATCTTCTACACCAGGATATTTTCAGATTAAAAGAGTATGCTTTTAATATTTCAACCAAGACAACAGGTGTAAAAGAGCAGATAGTGATGAATGGTCCTCCTGTTTTTCTCCCTAGCACTGATATATTAGTTATTTTTTATTTTCGCTCATTAGAAACAGTTTTATAAGAGCAGAGACTCTTCCTATATTGTTCCCTGTATCTCTAGTGCATATGACAATACATGATACTAGGAATTTGCTATCCAGGGAGCTAAATAAAATATCATAAAATATAATAATAACTGCCTCTCATTATTTTTATGAATGTTGGAACTATCCTATTGAGAGATACCTATTTGGAGTATTATAATGCTTTTATTAGGAAAAATATTTTGCATTTGAAAATTTATAATAACTGCTGTGACTTTATTCCCTTTAACATTCAGATAAAGAGAAGATATGATCTTTATTTATATTGCAGTAGATTACTAGGTGTCCCTGTTGCTTTCTCTTGCCTGTTGGGAAAAAAAAGCAATTTCATTAGAGCCCCTGTTTTTCAGCTTCTGGGAATTAGTGCTTACCTGGTGTTTGAGGTGTTTAATATGCTTTCAGGTAAAGATTTGAAGGCTGAGAATAAATCCTCAAAGTCTGCATAAAAGTATCCTTGCCTGGATCCTCAGGAGAGCTTATAGGACTCAGGATGCATATTTTAAATCCACAGTGGCAAATTCATTCCAACCCATTCACCTTTGTATTTAGGGCAGGTAAATAGGCATCTAGAGGAAATTTTGATAGCAATTGTTCTTGCTGGTACAGAGGTTTAATAGCATTCCGGCTCTCTCAAGGTATTTACTGTAGCTTTTGATTTGCTCTTTGTACCTCGGATTTCTGGAGCATTGCAGTGCATTTACTTTGTAACTCAAGCTAAAAGTACATGTGAAAATGAAAACTTTTACAGAGGAAGGAGGAAAATTGTAAGTAGTTATAAGATGAAGGGTAACTCTAAGATGAGGTTAATTATACTACACATTCTAGTAGAATTTACATTAACTTACTTTTCGGTTTCCAGTAGCATTAGTTCTCTGTAAGTCTTTTCCTTTAACAATTACCTGAAGTATTTTAAATATAAAGGAGTAGAAAGTTGTTTGTAGAAACTAGAAATAATTTACTTAGAAAATCTGTGTTCTTACAATAAAATAAGAACTAAGCAAACCCAAGCAACTACTCTCCGGGCCTTTTTTTTACAGTTGAGGAGTTTAAGTAACAATGAAAGTTGTTTATTTTATAGTTTATTTCATTACTTCACTCTGTGTGGCAGTTACTCATTTTGTTGATGGTAAATTTTGAAGGTATAGAGTATTTTGACAGAAATCTTAATTTTGCTTTCTGTTTAAAATGTATTTAAACTTTATACTCCGGAGACCATTGCAACTTCTGAAATCACTGATACCTTTAGTAAAGATACTGGAAATACATTTTGTTAATGGCTGCATTTTTCTTTCTTTCTTTCTTTCTTTTAACTTAAATTGTTCACAGCAATAGTACCTGGCAATACTAAGTCCTCATGTAGTATTTTGATGAATGCTCTCTTGACTATGTTCTGCTTGTGTGTTTGGCCACTTCCAGAATGATTCTGGCTAGGGCAGGGCATTTTCATTTTACTTAGATCCCTGTTTCCTTCCTTTGCTTTATTTTAAAGTTTTTCACTTTTTGTTGTGAAATGATTTTTTGCATTAATTTGACTATCCTGTAGGACTTTCAGACGACATATATACATGACTATATATACACATATACATGCATCTATATTTATCTATATAAATATGTATATATGTAAATACTAATGTCTTTTAATTTGCTTTTAACTTATATCAAAATATTATTTTTAATTGGCTACAAAATTATGCTGTTTTTATTTATATCAGAGTTATATATAGTCCATAAAGCTTATTACAAAAAAAAAAGTAGCCCCGTAACATCCCTCTCATCATTTCCCACTCCCTAAGGAGTTTTTAAAAATTGTTTTTCTTTGTACTCACCTCCATATCTCTAACATGTTTATATTGCATTTGAAACATTATGATTTTTCAATTTTAGATATTATCTGTACTTTATCTTATGGAAAATGAGGATTTAAATATTTTTGTATATTCTCTGCTTGCCCTCAAACACATACATGCCTATTTTCTGTCTTAATACATGTTTTCCCAATTTTGGTTTATATTTTCATGATTATGTGTTTAAAGTATTTATTGCTGAACCATGTGGCATATAGACTGTGGTTACTTTTCCTGCATGAATTTTTTCACTTGAATTAATAATTTACTCTCCTTTGCTAAGTTTTTTAGTTTATTTTAGTTTCCTATCTTTAACTTAACCCTAGTTCTCCATCAGAAATTTAAATCATTTTCTCAAAATTTAATGCCCTTTCACTTATAAATCATTTTTGTTTTCATTTTCGTTTTTGATGTTGTTGTTGTTGTTGGGTTTTTTTTTTTTTTTTTTGCTTAGACACCTACAATATTTTTTAAATCTAGTCATTTTACTAGAATATGTCCTGAAGTTGTTTTTTTAATGGCTTGGTATTCTTAGGTACAATGTGTTCTCTTTTATTTGTAGTTTCTAATCTTTTTTTATTTCTGCAAAGTTTCCTGAAATATACTATTTAAATAGTATTTATTTTTGTCCTTTGTCATAGTTTTCTTAATTACACTGTTATAGTTTTTTTGATCTTTTTTGCTTGGTTAATATTTGTTCTTTTCTTTCAAATTTTGAAATCTTTTTTTGTTTCCTTTTGATTAAAAAAAAAACTTTTATGTTCAATATTTTTTAAGGCGTTATCTGTTGTGTCTGTTTGCTTTTGTTTTAGTTTGATATTAATTTTTGAAATTACTTCCTCTATTTCTACTTTCTGAGTTATATCATTTCACTTTTATGTTTTTCTAAATTTGATTTATGTAATTCTTCAACGTCTTGAATTACTTTATTAATTTTCATATAGTAAATTATAGACTTGATTGATAATGTGAATACCTATTTTGAAAGCATTAGTTTGGTGTTGCTGATGAACTCTTAGGAACTTTAGATTCATGCCAACACAAGTTGCTTCTCAGTACCACCTTTCAGTCTTTTTACTTCTTGGAGAGCTTCCTCTCTAATTTCTCATGTAAATATTTTAAGCACATTCATTTATGATATATGCCTTTTGTTTAAACTCCAGCATTCTTAAGATGAACAAATGGATCTACTTCCTACTTCGCTGTCCAAAATTGAGTCCATGGCAGTGATCTTCTTCAGTTTACTGCAGCCTTGTCCCTTGGAGTCATCTACATCATTACCCATTCTAATCTTTCTCCTGGTTCTTCAGGAGGTTTCTCTGTTCTGCTCAAGGTTATTCTCTGTTTATCTCCTTCATCCATCTCCTCATGCCATTTCTAATATGTTGGTCATTAGATTTTCTTTTTTTCCCCGTATGTCTTCAGTCTCTCTCTTGTTGCTAACCTCACCCTGTATAAACATCCTGTAAATTCTCATCTTAAAAAGAAACATTTTCTATCTTTATCCTTGCCCCCCTTCTAGCTACTGTCCTCTTTATTCTACTCTTCATTCAAAATACAACTTTCTCACCTCACATTTATTTTGCAAATTGCTGCTTTCTAGTTTCAGTAGAGTTGTTAATGAAAACAGTGGAAGTTTGGAAGACAGTCAGTTATAACTAAGCTCAAATCTCATCTCAGGAAACTTACTATCTTTGGTAATCTAAACCTTTAGTCTCTCTTTTTTTTTTTATCAGTAAAATGGAGATAATAGTTTATTAGGGTTGTTTTGAGGATTTCCTAAAGCTTATAGGAGCTCAGTCTCAACATACAGAAGATATTCTTTAAATAGTAGTAAATAATATGTTTTTGTTATCGTGTTTTTTGAATAGTTGAGGTTTCAGAATAAGTGACCTCTGGAAAAATATAGTGTGAGTTGAGTATGTATAGAAAGTTATAACACTAAGCATATCTTAAAATTATTTGATTTGTTTGATTTCTAATGAAATGTCTTTTTATGTTTAGATATTTTTCTAAATGACAGGCCTGTGTGATCAGGTATTATAATTATTGTATATGTGGTAGATCAAGTGTTAAAAGCCTATTTTTTTTTCAGTACTATCTAACAATCTTTTATTGGTAATATGATGAGGAACAATATGATGTATTTATAGAAAGTGTCATGTGATTCAAGGGGTGATAGAAAAGCCTTCTCAAGCAAAAGCTGCTTATCCACTGACCTATAATAAGAACTAAGAAAATTTGTAAAAACTTTGATTACCTGTGCAATCTCACTATGAGAGAATACAGGGAATTCCAAAATGAATGAAATGCAGCCTCTTTGTTCAAAGAAGTGTCCATTTTAATAAAAGAAGAATCAGGCATGTAAATAAATAATCAGATCTTTGTGTAAGTATACTGGATTTGAGATCAGAGAAGTATTGGATGAGGCATTCATGTGCAGGTTAACATTGTTCAGAATTACGGCAAGTCTTAGGTTTAAGAGGAAAGTAGACCTTTTTGTCTTCAGTGAAAAAGTTGTAGGGACTTTGAGGTTAAGAGATTATAGCGAGAAAGAGAATGAACAGTTGTCAAAATCAGATGGCACGAGGCAAAAGGAAATCATTAATTTCTTGGTAAGTGCCTATTGCTTCTATTATCCTCTTTTTAGAAGCTTTATTATTTTTTCTAGTTTTATTGAGAAATAATTGATATGCATCTTTGTTTAAGTTTAAGGTATGATGGTTTGATTTACATATATTGTGAAATGATTGTAGTTAACATGCATCATCTCATGTAAATACAATAAAAAGAAAATCAGTTTCTCCTTGTGATGAGAATTTTTAGGATTTCCTCTCTTAATTTTTCCTCTGTATTATGCAACAGTGTTAGCTATCCTTATTATGTTGTATATCACATCCCTGGTGCTTATTTATCTATCTTTTAACTGGAAGATATGACTTTTGACCACCTTCCTTCAATTCCTCCCCCAAATCAGATCTCTTTTGCTATGAGTTTGGTGGAGTCTTTTGTAGATTTCATGTATAAGTGAGATTGTACAGCATTTGTCTTTCTTTGTCTGACTTATTTCATTTAGTATAATGCCTTCAAGTTCCATTGTTGCAAATGGTAAGATTTCCTCATTTTCTTAAATGATTGAACAACATTCCATTGCATGTTTGTATGTGTGTATGTGTCTTTGTGTGGGTATTTTGCAGCTTCTTTATCCATTCATCCATTGATGGACACACTTAGACTATTTCCATATCTCAATATTGCGAATTATGTTGTTGTGAACATGGGCGTTCAGATATCATTTCAAGTTAGTGCTTTCATTTCCTTGGAGTATATTCCCAGAAGCGGAATTGCTGAATCATTATATTATTTCTATTTTTAATTTTTTGTGGAACCTTCATGCTTTCCATAGTGGCTCTATCTTGGTACCACTCCTGTGAGCGGTGTTGATAATGGCTATGCATGTGTAGGGACAGGGGAGATATGGGAAATCTCTGTACCTCCCTCTCAGTTGTCTTGTAAACCTAAAAGAGTACTTAAAAAAATAAAGTCTTTAAAAAAAAACAGAAAGAAAACCCCAGAGAGATTGAAGGGTTAATCTCTATTATAGATTAGTAAAGCCATAAGAGATGTATCATATATGTATATATATACACACACAGTATACTAATAAATATATATGTAGTCTATCTAGCAATTACTTTGACTTTAGATGCTTCTCTGATAACTTTTGTACATTATTAATTTACTTAAGGAAATTTTTCTTTAAACTTTCAGATGATACAGCATTGTTTGAGTTGATTCAACTAGTTCCACCAGGTACTGTATTATATATTGATAAGGTAATTGACATGTGAACCTATTTCAATGAAATGCTTTTTGAATATCTCATCTTTTCCCCTTTTCCCAAAGTAAGAACAATGTCAAGTTTCTAGTATTGGTCCAGTGTGTGTAAAATATCAGTAGACCAAATAATATGTACAAAAAGATTTACATGTGGCATTTGAAAACACTGTTCTAAAAATGAGTAAATAGTAATAATTGAAAGTGAAAAAAATATGATATTTCAACATATTTTCTGACTTGCATTAAAATTGATTTTTTAGTTTCTGTGATTTTTTTATAAAACTTTTCTTGATAAAGTAGTTGATTACCTTTGTTTTTATGTGTGGACTGTTATGGGGAATGGACAGGAATAAAATCTTACCCATTCAGTAAAAATTACAAATCTCTAGTATGGCTTGAGTTAAAATATGAAGAATAGTTTCATTTCAGTTATTGATATCTATGATTATAGAAGGAACCTGTCTTAATTGAATGCATATTTTGCATGAAAAATAATTATATTTTATTGAAAACTAGTAGTTTGAAAACTTTTTGAATATTAAATATGTATCTAATTCAGATAACCACAAATTCCAGAGAATGTCTACATTTTTTTCAATGTGGAACATAATACCTTATAACGACAAGTAGAAAAGGATGAGAAATAGAAAAATGTGGAAATGGTAATTAACTTTCAGATGTGTAAATGTTATTATATCAACTTGCTGTGTTTACAGGACTTTTTTTTTTTTTTAGGAACTCTAAAGCTATTCACTAAATTTAGATGAACATTCTCCCTTTTATAAAAGGGGGGAGGTATAATCATTAATATGCACTCCATGTATGAATAAGGAAATATGTTAACTTATTTAACATAACTTTATTTTAATTTTCTTTTCATAGGTAAAAAAAAAATCCCTTCACCCTCTAGCAGTTATTTCAGTAAGGCATCAGGCATTATATATATTGTTACCTGTTGGTTTTGTTTCTAAATAGAATATTTTGTTATAATTTGAATCATAGGATATCTTTCTTGTAG
Organism: Cynopterus sphinx; assembly: GCA_030015415.1. Classification (NCBI taxonomy): domain Eukaryota; kingdom Metazoa; phylum Chordata; class Mammalia; order Chiroptera; family Pteropodidae; genus Cynopterus; species Cynopterus sphinx. The sequence goes on from CM057387.1 coordinate 99,092,841, forward strand.
TGGGTGAAACACTGTCTACATATGATGAAAATACACGAGATTTCATGTTCCCGGGTCCAAACCAAATTTCTGGACACCATGATTCAAACCGCCAGGTTACCATGAGGAGGATTTCTGGCCTTCGAGTAAGTGCTTGCTATTTTCTGAATCAATTCCTGATGCAGGGTTATTGTTAAAACACACCACATAGCCCTCAATACCCAGAAGGTGAGGAACTAGTTCAAAGTTTAATTTGGTTTAAAACATAGTGGTTTTCTGGGCCTGGAGAAGCTTGGCGAAGTGAGAGATGTCCCCTTGAAATCACAATAAGTGGAACATCTAAAACTCAACAAAAATTACCCAAACTACACACCAGCACATCTGAGTATGGGATCTGAGTGTAAGAGCTGTCACAGGTTAGAACCCTGGGTGTTGGGCGGTGACTGGAGGAAATAAAGAAGCTGCCTCTTGCAGCTGCTAGAGATCCCTGTGGGAGAAGAGGGTGGGGAGAAGGTGCATGAGTTACCTGAACAGCACTGCCTGGGAATGCTGTGAGCTCCACGTGGCTGGTGCCAGAGCCTAGTAATCAAGGCAGAGAAGCAGGACGGCAGAGAAACAACAGTTAATTTTTACCAGCCATGGTTGCAAAACTGAGGCTGAGCTGCATTCCCCAACCCCTCAACCCAGAGGGCTCCTCTCTCCATAGCCTCTGAGACTGAACAACATGAAGCCCCAAGGGAATCTGAGCAAATGCTACTGAAACTGAGAGGGCCTAAGACTGAGAGTAGCAAGCACCACTAAACAACTAGAAAGAAAAAAAAAGGTATTATTAAGGCTTTGTACAGAGGCAGGGATTCCAGAGGCTTAGACGCCATGTACTGGAAACCAAAAGAAAAATGTCTTCTTTGCAATAGGCTAAGGAGAGACCTTTTATAATAAAAATTTTTTTTTTCTGGAAAAAGAGCAGAATGCAGTTCCATTAATGCCCAGCCAGAGAAATAGTCCATTAATCACCATGAACAGCCGAGGTGACAAGGCATCTCAGAAAGAAAGAGAAAGACCTCCAGAAAATAGGCTTACAGACATAGAAATATGTGACTTAAATGCCAGAGAATTCAGGATGGTACTTGTGAAAAAACTCAGTGAGATCCAAAGTGAATCATATTAAGAATTTCAGGAATTGAAAAGACAACTAGATGAGCAGAATGCATTCTTTAGCAAGGAGATTGAAATTCTCAAAAAGAACAGAATAGAACTTCTGGAGATAAAAAACATATTGTAAGAGTTGAAAATTGAAATAGCAAGCTTGGGAAATAGAGTGAATCAAATGGAGGAAAGGATCAGTGATATCGAAGACAGAAATCTAGAAATAAGTCAGAAGGAAGAAGAGAGAATCCAAAGAATGAAAAATAATGAAAGAGAAATGCAAGAACTTGATGATACCAGCTGGAGAGGAAACGTAAGAATAACGGGCATTCTTGAAGTGGAGAAAAAGGAGCAGGGTTTAGAAATCATTTTCAGACAAAGAGTTGAGATTTTCCCAAATATGAGGAATGAACTGGAGCTTAGAATTCAAGAAGTGAACAGAACACCCAATTATCCAAACCTAAGAAGGACTTCATCAAGAAACGTTGCATTAAAATTGTCAAAAATCAATGACGAAGACAGAATTCTCAGGGCAGCCCGGGGAGAGAAAATAGTAACTTATAAAGGAAAACCCGTTAGATTATTGTTGGACTTCTAGCACAAACCTTACAAGCAAGAAAGGAGTGGAATCAAATATTCAAACTATTAAGTGAAAGGAACTACCAGCCTGGAATAATGTGTCCAGCAAGTTCTCCTTTAAATATGAAGGAGAAATAAAGACCTTTCCAGACATAAAAAAATTGAGGAAATTCTCCACTTAGAGGTCTGCACTACAGAAAATACTGAAAAGGGTCAGCTCACCTAAAACAAAATGACAGAACAGAAAAATACAAAATTGGGAATAAGATGACTATCAGGCAAATAGAAGTAGAGGATTACAACCCTAACTAAGAACAAGACATTATAAGCTTAAACAATGAGAGTTTTGCTTTTGCAAGATAGTAATGAATGTTCAGCATACATAGGGACAAACTGAGAAAACAATGACTGAAAAGGTGGGGATTCAAAGATCCAAATTTGCAAAGGAATGGAGGTAAAGCATTCACAGAAGAAAATGGATGGCTGTATATACATAACTGTCTTTTACATATTCCTAATGGTAACCACAAGCCAAAGATTCAGAACTGAAGTATATAACATAAAACAAAAAGGACCAGAGGGAAAACACACAAAAGCCAACCAAAATAAAGAAAACAGAAGCACAAGGACAAAGAAGCAATGGAAATACTGAGATATACCAGAAAGCAAAAGATAAAATGGCTATAAGAAGACCTCATAGTTCAATAATCACTCTAAATGTAAGTGGACTGAACTCACCAATAATAAGACACAGAGTCGCAGAATGGATCAAAAACTGAAACCCAACCATATGCTGCCTCCAGGAGACACATCTCAGCTCCAAAGACAGATATAGACTCAAAGTGAAGGGGCAGAAAATGATGTTTCAAGCAAATGTCAGTAGTGATACTAATATCGGACAAAATAGACTTCAAATTCAGAAAGGGGAAGAAAGATACTGAGGGACACTTCAGAATGATAAAGGGAATCATACTCCAAGAAGACATAATACTTATTAATGTCTATGCTCTCAATCAGGGAGCTCCAAAATATATAAAACAGTTACTAAATGGAGAAACAGAACAAAACACTATTATATTCCACTGTCGGATGTGAACAGGTCATCCAAACAGATAATCAATAAGGAAATAATATCCTTAAATGACACATTAGACCAACTGAACATAATTGATATTTACAGAGTCTTTCATCCCCAAACAGCAGCTTATACATTTTTCTCTAGTGCAAACAGAATATTCTCAAGGACTGACCACATACTGGGACGCAGAGATAGCCTCAACAAATATAAGAGGGTTGAAATCAGACCAACCATATCCTCTGATCATAATGCTTTGAAACTAGAGATCAACTGCAGAAGGAAATCAGGGAGAAGCACAAATACATGGAGATTAAACAACAAGCTACTGAAGAATAACTGGGTAAGAGAAGAAATGAAAAGATCAAGAGATACGTAGAAACTAATAATGATAGCACAACATATCGAACTGGCAAAAGCAGTCACAAGATGAAAGTTCATATCATTATAGACCTATCTCCATTATAGACCTAACACTTCATCTTTAAAAACTAGAAAAGGAAGAATGAATGAAGCCTAAAGTCAGCAGAAGAAGGAAAGAAATAATCCAAATTAGAGCGGAAATAAATGAAATTAAGAACAAAACAAAAAAATAGAAAAAGTAAATGCAACAAATAGCTGGTTCTTTGAGAAGGTTAATAAAATTGACAAACCCTTGGCGAGACTCACTAAGGAAAAAAGAAAAGATACAAAATCAGGGATGAAAGGCAGGAAATTATGACAGACACTGCAGAAATACAAAGGAACATACAAGAATAATATGAAAGAATATATAACACCAAAGTTTATAACCTAGAAGAAATGGGCCAGTACAAATCTAAATAGACTGATCAGCAGTATGGAAATTGAAACAATCATCAAAAACCTACCAAAAAGTAAAAGTCCAGGACCTGATGGCTTCACCAGTGAATTCTACCACACATTCAAAGAATATTTAATACCTATTCTCTTCAAACTCTTCCAAAAAATCGAAGAGGAGACAATACTTCCCAGCTCATTATATGAGGCCAATATTACCCTGATACCAAAACCTGGTAAAGATAACACAAAAAAAGAAAACTACAGACCAATATCTCTCATGAGCACAGATGCAAAAATCTTAAGATACTAGTGAACCAAATACAGCAACATATTAAAGAGATTATACACCACGATCAAGTGGGCTTCATCCTAGAGGCACAGGGATGGTTCAACATGTGCAAGTCGCTTAATGTGATACACCACACAAACATTTAAAAATAAGAATCATATGATCATATCTATAGATGCAGAAAAAGCCTTTGACAAGACACAACATCCATTTATGATCAAAACACTTAATGAAATCAGTATAGAAGGAAAGTAACATAACATAATAAAGGCCATATTTGACAAACCCTCAGTCAACAGTATATTTAGTGGTGAAAAACTAAAAACCTTCCCTCTAAGATCAGGAATAAGGCAAGGCTGTCCACTATTGCCACGGTTATTCAATGTAACATTGGAGGTCCTGGCAAGTGCAATCAGGCAAGAGAAAGATATAAAAGGCATCCAAATAGGAAACAAAGAAGCCAAACTATCACTATTTTTGGATGACATAATCCTGTATATAGAAAACCCTAAAGATTCCACAAGAACACTACTGGGAACAATAAGCAAATACAGTATAAAGTTTCTGGATACAAAATCAATGTTCAAAAATCCATAGCATGCCCATACTCCAATAATGAAGTGTCAGAAAAAGAAGTGGAAAAAATAATTTCTTTTACAATTGCAACAAAAAGAATAAAATACCTAGGAATATCTAATGAAATGTATGAAGGACCTATATAATAAAAATTACAAGACCCTATTAAAAGAAATTGAAGAAGATAGAAAGGAATGGAAAGATATTCCATGTTCTTGGATTGGAAGAATCAACGTAATTAAAATGACCATATTACCTAAAGCATTATACAGATTTAATGCAATCTCCATCAAAATTCCATTGGCATTTTTTAAAGAAATACAATGAAAAAATAATCAGATTTGTATGGAAGCACAAAAGACACCCTGAATTGCCAAAGCCATCCTGAGAAAAAAAATGAGGCTGGAGACTTCGCTCTGCCTGACTTCAAATTATACTACAAAGTGACAGTAATCAAAACATCATGGTATTGGCAGCAAAACAGATACACAGAGCAGTGAAACAGAATTGAGAGTCCAGAAGTAAACCTATATTTATATGGGCAAATAAGTTTTGACAGGAAACCCAAAAACATACAGCAGAGAAAGAAAAGCCTCTTCAATAAATGGTGCTGGGGAAACTGGAAAGCCACCTGCAAAAGAATGAAACTAGACTGTTGTTTATCACCACACACCAAAATTAACGTGGAATGAATTAAGAACCTGAATATAAGACCTGAAACAATAAAATGCATAGAAAAAAACAGGAACAAAATTCAAGGATCTTGGACTGAAAGAGGATTTTTTTAATTTAACCTCAAAGGCAAGGGAAATAAAAGCAAAAATAAATGAATGGGACTACATCAAACCAAAAAGCTTCTGCTCAACAAAAGAAGCCATCAACAAGGTAAAGAGACAGCTGTCCAAATGGGAAAATATATTTGCATGCAATGCCTCTGATAAGGGCCTAAGGTCCAAAATATACAAAGAACCTCATACAACTTAATGACAACATAAAAGAAACAATACAATCAAAAAATGAGCAGAGGAGCTGAACAGACACTCTCCCTACAGGACATACAAATGGCCAATAAATATATGAAAAGATACTGAGCATTGCTAACCATTAGGGAAATGCAAATCAAAACCACAATGAGATACCATCTCATACCTGTTAGAATAGCTATAGTCAACAGGACAAGTAATAACAAATGTTGGAGGGGATGTGGAGAAAAAGGAACCGTCATACATTGCTGGTGGGACTGCAAATAGCTACAGCCACTATGGAAAACGGTATGGAGGTTCCTCAGAAAACTAAGAATTGATCTACCATATGATCCAGCAATCCCTCTACCCAGTATTCACTCCAAAGACTGGAAAACTCATATCTGAAAAGACACTTACACACCAATGTTCTTAGCAGCATGTTCCCAGTGGCCAGGACATGGAAGCAACAAAAGTGTTCTACGATAGATGATTGGCTAAAGAAGCTGTGGTACATATATACAATGGAAGATTACTCAGCCATAAGAAGAGATGAAACACTGCCATTTGCTATATGGGTTAACCTTGAAAAAGTTGAAAGTCACATATCACTTATATGTGAGATACACACTTAAAAGCAATAAATGAAGAGGACAAACAGAGACTTATGGAGGTGCACAATGGACTGACTAGTGGTTAGAGGGTAGTGGTTGAGGGGAGAGGGGAGGTAGACAGGGTAAAGGGAGTCAAATAGGTGGTGACAGAAAGAAATCTAACTATGAGAAGTGAACAACAGTATAAACATATATATGCCTTATTGTTAAAGTTTATAGCTGAAACTTACTGGATTTCATTAACCAATGTCACCATAAAAAATAAAGGAAAAAACCATAATGGTTTTCTGAAATTTTACTGTTATTTTAAACATACTAGAATGAAATGAAAATAATTTAACAAAACCCATGCATCTACTGCCCCAAATTACCAAGTGCTATTTTGCCTTATAGTCTTCACATTTCTCTCCTTTCTTTCTCCCCTGCACCCCTTTCACCATCCTTTTCTGTCTGTCTGTCTCTCTTCTCTCTTTAGTTTTCTTTCAAAAGAATGACCAGTAAACATTTGGAAGGTGCTCAATATCACTAACATTTATGGAAAGCTAAATAAAACAACCATATGATTTCATTTTTAAAGCGTAAAAATGATAAAATTTGATAAATCTGACAATATCAAAAAATGAAACTCTTTTATGCTGTTTACTACATAAACTGGAACAACACAATTCAGAATTATCTAGCAAAGGCAAAGATTCTCATAGCCCACAACCTTCCAGGAGATGTATTTTCTCTGATACACTAAGAGACTTCTTAGGAATGTTCCTTTGTAGCACTGTTAATTATAGTGAAAAGTGGAAATAATTGAAAGGTTCATTAGTAGGTTTTTGGACAGGTTATTATATGTTCATGTAGTGGATGGAATATACATGCATAACACCTAAAAGAGAAAACTGCAGTTTGACAGCCAACTCTTCCATCCTCTGTCCAACTTCCTTCAACTTTTGTTAGATGATTTCAAAATAATCTCTTCCCTGAAAATGTCCTCCACTTAAAGAAACTGAGAAAGCCTCTGCTGTTTCAAAAAAGACAAAAAGTAAAAGTTGTTTAGCTTGACATAATTTGGACATTTTTTACTAAGCTAGTGAAAGAGTAGTCTGAGTAAGGAAAGTGGGGCAATTTATAAGCCAATGTGGTGGATAAATTTCTTCTGTAGGTCTTTGTTTATGATATGCTCTGTCTTAAGAAATAGCAGTTTCATCTTGCTGAAAGCTTAAAAGTAGACTAGCAAATCTAGGAAATATTTCTTTTGGGGCATTTTTTCAGTGTCCATTAGCCACCTTCTATACTATGAAAGTTTTTAAAAAGTGTTTCAACTGTATAGTAGCCTGCCATGAAAAAAAATGGATTTTAAATTATGATCTTCTAAGTTATTATGCTCTATTATTTTAGATTGGCAATATAAACATAAGAGTGTGGACTATTAATAGTTATCTTTCTTCCTTCAATTTGAGTTAACTTTTACATCTATTCAGAAGATATTAGATTGCTAAGGCTATACATACATACATACATACATACATATATACATACATACATACATACATACATATAAAGATTCCCAAATATAAGAATTTTTCTTTTTCTTTCTCTCCTCTCTCTCTCTCTCTCTCTCTCTCTCTCTCTCTCTCTCTCTCTCTCTCTCTATATGCCATGTCATGAGAACACTCAAGCAGCCCTGTGGAGAGGTTTATGTGATGAGCTAAGTCTCCTTGCAAAAGCTAGAAAAGAAATGAGGCCTTCAGCCAAAGCTGTGTGATGAGCCTTCATGAGAAGCAGATCCTCTAGCCCCAATAAAGCCTTCAGATGACTACAGCTGATTCCATCTTGATTGTAATCTCATGAGAAATTTTGAGCTCAAACTGCTCTGCTTAGCTTCTGCGCATTCCTGCCCCATAGAAACTATATGGGATAATAAGTATTAATGTTTTAAGCTGCTAATATGTTATCAGCAATAGATAACTAACAAAGAGGCATAGTGGACATTAATAATAGATATGTTTGCAAGAAAACAATCATTCAGTTAATTCTTAGGGAAGTCAGACTTGCTTTTCTGTAACATGTTTGATGTTTGAAACTTTAAACTTAGTAGATCAAAGGCTGTGTTTGTAGAGGACAATATAGGTACCTTTGGTCAATGTCTGTTTTCCACTGTATTAGAGTAAAGCTGCAGTAGGTACAGACAATGTCTTTTGATGTTTCATTGAATTCATAACTTGTGTGCTTCCAAATATTTTCTCAGATGCTTTGTTACTGTCCCTTTGAATTTCACTGTTTGATTTCACCTTCTTCAAAACAGTGTTCAAGCTGGTGATTGCAGTGTTGTAAGAAATAAAAGCCAGAGTCATTCATAGATCTGAATGTAAGCTACATTATGGAAAAAATGTTGAAGGAATTAGTAGAGATTCATCTTCTGTTTTCAACAACTGCATACCCAGGAGCTGTGGTTTTTTTAACAGACTATCCAAAATATTTCTTGATTATAGTTTAGATATATCTTAAGTTGCAAAAATAAAAAGCTGAAATTCATTAAATATTTTTATGTACTTGTGACTTTAATTTCATATCAGTTTTAAAATCTTAAAAGAATTTGAAAGGGATATACTTGAAAATAAAAAAAAAGTATTAATTATTCTATAAAAGTAATGTAATCAACTCATAAGTGAATCATCAGCGGTGAAACTGTTTCTCGCTGACATTTAGCATTATTATGTTGTATTTAATAAGAAGTGCAAACCAACAAGTGAAGCAGCTGAACCTTGACAAGAGTTTATTACTCTAGTTCATATTTCCATCACTAATAATTATCCTTTTTTAAATTGAAATGTCTAATAATATCCTCTTGCCCCCTTAGGGAATTGCTCCAAAGCTGGAATTTTCTACAACCTCTGTGATTACTGAATGTCTGATAAGTTCAAGGAAGTGCCGCACTCAGGTTAAAGTCATTTAAAGTATTTAATGATTTAATTTATTTGTTGATATTTATGGGCTTTTGGCAAGCATTATTTATTATTATTATTATTTTTTTTTTTTTTTAGCTGTAGCTATTTTCACTTTTTTTTGGTCAATCTTTAGGTAAAATGATTAATGTAGGTTTTAGCAGCTTGGTTACATCTTAATAAATGTGTAAATAAAAAGTTTGGTATGTGAGGTAGATGGTGCCATAATGTTATTTTAACTTTATGATTTTTTTTTAACGTTATGGGCCTTTTTGTTTTAATGCCAAGAAATTCGGCTGTCAGAAAGATTTTGGGATCAAGAAGCTCCATGAGAACTAGATTGGAGGCTTCTGTAAGTTTTTCAAAAGTTACAGGTTTTATTTTTAGCATTTTTAATCATAGGTTCTCAGGCTGGGATATTGGTGTTTAGTGAGTATGGTTGCTTGAGTGTCTCTAATTCCTTAAGGCACTGTTGCTCAGTTTGGTGGCCATACTGATATATCAGATCAAGGGAAGCTTGGACACTCCAGCCTAAGCACCTTCTATATTTGTGAAAACTGCCTTTAGTAAACTTAGATATCTGGAACTAATATTCCATTTTGGTCTAACTTCTTACTAAGTCACCAGGATCATCTGACAGTCCTTGTCTACATGTTATCTACTGATGTCTAGGATTCACTCATATATGATTGCATTATGACCAGGTAACAATGGCCAGTCTGTGATGAAGAGCCAGTAATATATAAAACCCAGAAAACCCAAACAGGGCAGGACTGGGCCTATGATGGGAAGAGTGGAGTGTTAAATTATTGCATTGTCAGTATTAAAGTAAATTTGCTGAGGATGATAACCAATTTAAGCTAAGAAAGGTAAAATATAGTTATAAATTATCAAGGGAATCATATTTTATTGGCAAGATATTTAGTACATCAGAGTTTGACTGTAGTTATTTATCTTTTCTAAATGCAAGCTGAAGCACAGCCATTAGAGCTCTAACAGCCTGGGGGTTCCAATCACAGAGATGTGTTACTGATTTGTTTTGTGATATGCACTGTGCATGCTTGTTATGAATTATAACTTATTAGAAATATCTTACCTGGACTCAGACAAAATTTTCTCTCTACATGGGGGTATGCCCTTTTAGTGGGTTGGTAGAAAAGTCTTTTTTTTTTTTTTTTTTAAATCTAGAATATAACATATACACATTAGAGTGCACACATTCTGCAAGTACAGCTTGGTGGAGGATCCTTTCTAAGTGTAAGCTGTCACCCCGTTAGTTTCATAGGACTTAGAAGCTAACGTTTTCCTCTGTAGACTTTTTGGAAGACTTTTGTTTTTTTAACTTGCTATTTCATAAACATTCCTCATTTTTTCTTTTTTGAACAGAGATGTGAGAGAATAGCTTTTGGCATCAGATTGTTTAAGAAAATATGCTTTAGAATCAGACAGATACGGGTTCCACTTACTCTTAAGGATACTTTAAAAATTAAAATAGAGACTATATGCAATATGCCTGGCCTATAACATATAGTTAATTAATTTCGTGGCTGTTACTAGGTTATTATCTTTTAATTAAGACAGTTGGGAGAGATCAGAAGACAAAGTTGCAGCACTGTCTGGTAGGCACAGCAAAATATACACTCGTAAAATTCTGAATGCAAACAGCCAGAATTTTAATCTTATTTGAACTTATTTGAGAATGTGATAAATCTGCTTTTTAAAAAAGTGAATATTAGTTGCAAGTAAAATTTTAACAGCTATAAAGCAGCATTTTTGGTTCAAGTAAAGAATAAGACAAATCATTTTGTTTTTTAAGAGAGGAGTCAGTAAAATCATGAAATTTTTGAAGTTTACAAATACTTATAACGATTTTTATTCCTTTAGGCACATTGTTTTCAAATTGGATGTTTTGTCACCAATTGAATGGACTGAAAAATTATGCATATTACGGTGATTTTCCCGAATAAAACTAATTTTCTACTTTTTTTTTTACCTCCTACAAAGTAAAATTTATTATTAAATATCAATAGTAGATTTATTAATTATTTGTTAAGCTTTTTCTTTGTAAAATCCACACTAACTTAATGGCTTACAATACAGTGTTCCTCACAGTTCTGTGGATTGGCTGGGTGATTCTTTTGGTCTACACTGGCTAACTTAGGACTGAATGATCTAGGATGGCTTCATTCACATGTCTGGTGGTTGGCTGTCTTTTTGGTCCAGGGCAGACTTTTTATTTCTGGTAATTGGCTTGATTTCAGCTGGGACAGTGGCCATAAGACTCATTTTCTAGTAGGCTAATTTAGCTCAATTTGGCTCAATCACTGCAAATACTTTTCAAATCCCTCCTTGTGTCAAGTGTGCTATTATACTGTCCTGTTGACCAGAGGAGGGAGCCATTATGTCAACAATATAAAACAGCCACTATTTTAAGTTTTATTGGGCTTTAATAGAATACACTGAGGTTTGAGTGAAGTTAGGCAGTATTATCTGTAGTCAATACACCACAGTTTATAACTTCCTCTAGTAGTGTTCAGCAATCAAAAATATGAAGAAAGAAGATGGGGTTAGTTACTTTAAGTATGGTATAATCAGGGGTGAATAAGAACTTTACAACATTGCTGAAATGGATGATTGTGAGTTGGTTCATCTGGATCTGGAGCTAAGAGATACTAAAAATTTATAAAGGTCTCAGGGAAAGAGGTCTATGGTCAGAGAAGGTGAGGAGGGTAAGAAAAAAAGTAGGTTGAAGAAAAGAAATTTTGGTCAGCAGGAGTTTTCAGTTTGGATCTGAATAATGATGGCATCCAGGACAAAATATAAGGAGATAATTGAAGCTGATAAATGGAAAGTTTAAGTCCAAGGTCTTAGATTTGTTGCTTGAACATTTTATTAAACCTCAAAGGCCCTTTTACATGCTAATATTCCCACTTCTGTGAGTCAGTGTGATGTCATAGAAGTGGATGAAATGAGATAAGGTAGAGGAATTCTGAATTACCTGTTGAAGCCATTGAACAAGGTGGGAGAAGGTCCAGGAGCATATCAAGAACTATAGAAGAAAGAAAGACAATGAAATAATTTGATGCTGCTGGTTTGTGTGAAACTGATGGACTTATTTTTCCAATTAGGAAAATATGTTCTTTTCCATTTATTTGTTTTTAAAGAATATTCGACTCTTCTCCCTTCTATTTCACATTTGTGTTTTACTTTATTAGAAGAGATAGCTTTAGAAAATAGGGAGCAGGATTGAGAAAGTAGAGAGAGGGTATGATTGGTGTTTTTTAAAAGTGATTAAAGTTAGGAAGACACTCAAAGATTCTTACCTGTCCCTTTTCTCTTGATATTGGAAAATTTATAATTCTAGATAATGAAAAAGTCTTATTTACTTGTAATCTAGTGTTTAATGCATTCATAAGTCAGAGACTATATAAAATGTTATCCTAATGCAAAAAAAAATTAGAAACATCACATTTGTTTTTTAAAATTTTAGGCTGCTAACAAATTTTTTAGAAGATAAAATACTAGTCATTAAAATTTATAATGTGTCTTTTATACATTTTTACTTTTATAACAATATGAAACCAGATTTAGGATGATACAAATATCTGTCTCTGCATTGTAAAGTTATAGTTTGGAAGAGATTTGAAAATCCTATTTACCTTATATAATCCAAGTAATACATTTCATGAAAATACATATAAACCTGTTCTTTAGATTTTCACATTATACATGTGTATGTATTTAAAGCAGTATGAGTGAAACTTATTCTAATAGTTTTCTCCATAAAGATTTTATAATCAACTAATTAAGCATGTATATCTGTAACATTACTAAACAAAGCCCTCTTAAATATTCAGTTTTTAGATAATTATAAATGATAGATCAAAGTTTGCCTTAATAATTTAGTATGCTGAAAAATAATTTTTCTGACTTTAGATTTTTCAAATGATTAAATGTTAGGTTTTTATTTTCATAAATTACTTGTTAGATTTAAGAAGGAATTCAATACAATATACTTTATTAACTACTGGACAGAGAGTTATCTTGGAAAATAAGGATTTGACTTCCCCCAGATCTACACAGTTACAACAGACTAATCCAGTTGGATTTCATAGGTTATATGTGCCTTAAATTACTTCTTAAAGTGTGTATCTATATCTGTCTGTCTATCTGCGTTCTACTGAAGTTAATTTTTATTTTCTACGTTTAGGATAAATATATTTACCATACGGCTCCAGTTGAAAAATCACACAGCAAACTTCAAAGCAGAACATCAAGGTCACAGAAGAAAAAGTCCAAGTCACCTGAGAGAAATAAATATTGTGTAAATGCAAAAAACTACGAACAGCCTACGATTTCTTCAAAATCACACTCTCCATCTCCCTACACAAAAAGACGCATGTGTGAACTATCTGAAGACACCAGGCGGCGGCTGGCCCATTTAAATCTGGGACCCTATGAATTCAAAAAAGAAACAGATAAACCTCCATTTGTGATTAGACATGTATGTGTTCCCTTAAACATTTCCATTTAATACAAATCTAATCTGTTCTTCATTGAAATATTATTCTAAAACTTATTTCAGCTTCTAACATATTAATAATTTTCTTTTCTGAACTGTCTCTTAGCATAGCAATCTAAAGTGGAAAATTAACTTAGAATCAAAGAACATTTTTTGTCAGTCTTTACACCTAACAGAAACAAGCTCCATTATGAATGCCATGTTAAATCCTCTAAGTACCCATTTCTTTTCTTTTTAAACAGTGGACAGTGTAATAATAATCCTACACCTTGAATTTAGATGTAATTGACATTACTATTAAAATGTCAGAGTAGGGTTTTAAAAGAGGACCAAGTTTTCTGTATGAAAAGGAAGACCCACCTCAGCTGTTTTAAAAACTATAATGGAAAGTAAGTTTCCTTTGAAATTATGTCCCTTGGGTAAACCTTATATAATGGATCTTTGAAGCCAATCATTTGATGGGAATGAAATAGCCTTTGGAAATAGAGTTAAAGGTTGCATAGTTCTAATCTTTCTAGAGAAAAACCTGCTTTTAATGTGGTTTAAGTTTAGAGCTTATGTCACATGATGGTCAAGTAGACTTTGGCTAAATTTAAGTGTCTATAATGAGAATATTTTAAAAGGGCCTTCTCAGAATCTTTATAGTTTCTTGAAAAAAAAATTATAATTTTATCTTTAAAGCATTTCTTTAACAAAAGCTTGCAAATTAATAAAAAATTACAAATAATATATAATGATATATACTAATATATATAATAGTATATATAATACTAATATATATGATGATAATAAATTTGAAGACTAAAATGCCTATAGAAGCAAAACAACTTTTCGAGATATCTATAAAGCTTTCTGATTTTAATGCCTCTAATTCATTTTTCCAAATTTTAAAACGTAAATATAAATTTAAACATATAAATATACTCCTTTGACAATCTAATGGCTTTTTAAATATACACCACCTGAAAGCTAAGGTTTTCTTTGTGATACCTTTTTTAAAATTTAGATGTGTCTTAAGCAACATTTTATTCTGTCTTTATATTTTGACACTGAATCCTTTATTTTTTAACTTAAATAGAATTTTTATTATAAAAAGAAAATTTATAATGTAATGAGTACTTTTAAATGTCATTATTTTATTGAGATTATTATGGTTACATTTTTCTTATTTTTGTAGGATTTATAACTTCTGGTCACTTTTTTTGTGGTTGTTTATATAAACAATATTCAGGTAATTGCTTGCTTATTTAATGGCAGTTTCAGAATGTCTTTAATTTTATATCTACCTTCAAATATAATTAAACTGAAAAGAAAGGACATAGTAAATTCTAATCTGAAAGAATAATAACATTTTAATTAGAATGCCTATACACAAAGATAACCAGGAATTTAGGTGTGGTTAACCACATAAAAATTGTTTGGGGATATGACTGCTTTTAAATTATATTTAAAAAAATTATATTTTATTATATTATTGCTTTTCACATCAGTGTTCAAAATAGAATAATTCTAATATGGCTTGGTATAAAACTTGACATTTTAGTTTAAATTATTTTCCTCAGCTTTCTAAGGAATAGAAATGCATACTTCTAAACCTGTAGTTAGAAAATTGTTTATCTCTCTATACAAGAGATTGGATTTTTCCAGTTGTATTTGTAAACATATTCATGTCTCCCCCTACACCCTACCTCATAGCCATTCATGATTTTAAAAGCATTTACCAAATTGATAACCAAAAAAGTTAACATTTTTAGGAAAGATATTATAATTTTATATACATTCTATGAAAAATAGCCTAAAAGAATATGGATCAATTTCAAGAAATCACTAACATGCCCCCAAACAAACTGGGACAATCATTCTGGAAGAGTTATACAGCATTTTTTTTTTTTTTTTAGTCATTTATATAGAATAGGATTTCGTTTATGCAGAATAAGACCCTTTTTTTTTCTATTGTGGTAGAATATATATAACATAAAAGTTACCATTTCAATCATCTTAAAGTGTATGCTTTAAAGTGTGTAATTTGGTGGCATTAAGTACATTCATATTGTGCAACTGTCGTGACTATCTAGTTCCAGAACTTCTTCATTACCCTAAATGGAAAGCTTGTACTCAAGCATTCACTTCCTGTGCCTCCCATTTCTCAGCCCCTGGCAACCACTAACCTACTTTTTATCTCTGTAGGTTATCCTATTCTGCCATTTCATGTAAGTGGAATCATACAATTATATGGCCTTTTGTGTCTGGCTTCTTTTATTTAATATAGTATTTTTGTGTTTTCATCCATGTTGTAGCATATATCAGTACTTGATTCTTTTTATGGCTGAATAATACTCCATTATATAAATATACCATATTTTTTATTGACATTTGGATTGTTTTCACCTTTTGATTATATAAATAGTGCTTCTATGAAAATTTGCACACAAGTTTTTGTTTGCATACCTGTTTTCATTCCAAATTGCTTTAATACCTGTGAGTAGATTGCTGGGCCATAAAGTAATCTCTGTTTAACTTGTTGAGGAATTGTCAAACTGTTTTCCACAGTATTTACTGCATTTTACGTTTCCTCCAACAATGTGTGAGGGTTCCAATTTATCCACTTTCTTAGTAACACTTATTTTCTGTTTTGTTTTCTTTTTATTATAGACATCATAGGGGATGTGAAGCGGTATCTCATTGTAGTTTTGATTAGCATTTCTCTAATGACTAATGATATTAAGCATCTTTTATGT
Organism: Cynopterus sphinx; assembly: GCA_030015415.1. Taxonomy (NCBI): domain Eukaryota; kingdom Metazoa; phylum Chordata; class Mammalia; order Chiroptera; family Pteropodidae; genus Cynopterus; species Cynopterus sphinx. The sequence goes on from CM057387.1 coordinate 99,109,058, forward strand.
GCTTGCTAGCCATTTATGTATTTTCTTTGGAGATATGTCTACTCAAGTTCTTTGCCCATTTTTAAGTGGGGATGGTTTTCTTTTCGTGTTTAATTTTAAGTTTTCTTGATATATTTAGGATTCTAGAACCTTATCAGTTATGATTCAAAACTTTTTTCTTGTTCTGAGGCTTGTCTTTTGACTCCCCTTTTAAAATTTTAGTTTTGAAAAATTGTGGTAAAATATACACATAACATTTACTATTTTAATGATTTCTAAATGTACAGATTAGTGGCATTAAGAAAATTCACATTGTTGTATAAGCATCACCACCATCTATCTTCAGAACTTCTTTCATCTTGCTTAACTGAAACTTTGTACCCATTAAATAATTCCCCTTTCTCTTCAGCCCCTGGCAACTACCTTTCTATTCTCTGTCTCTATGAATTTTACTACTTTTAAGTATCTCATATAAGTAGAATATACAGTATTTGTCCTTTTGTGACTGGTTTATTTCACTTAGCATAATGTCATCAATGTTCATTCATGTTATAGCATGTGCCAGAATTTCCTTTTCACAGTAGAATAATATCCTTTTATATGTATATGCCACATTTTAATTATCTGTTCTGTTGATGCACACTTGGGTTGCTTCCACCTTTTGGCTATTGTGAATAATGCTGCTGCAAACGTGGTGTAAAATATCTCTTCGGTTCTCTGCTTTCAGTTTTTTGGGGTATATACCCAGAAGTGGAATTGTTGTATCATATGACAATCTTATTTTGAGTTTTTTGAGGAACCACCATACTATTTTCCATAGTCATACCATTTTACATTCCCACCAACAGTACAAAATGGTTTCAATTTCTCTACATCCTTCTCAACACTTATTTTCTTCTTCTTTTTTTAATAATAGAGATCCTAATGGTAGTGAAGTATCATCGCACTGTGGTTTTAATTTGCATTTCCCTAATGACTAGTGATGTTGAACAATTTTCCATGAATGTTGGTCATGGCTTATTGGTCATTTGTATATCTTTTGGAGAACTATCTAAGTCCTTTGGCTGCTTTTAATTTTTTTTATTAAGTTATAGTTTTTAAATTGTTCTTCATATCAATGCCCAGAGATCAGAAAATGATTTGCAAATGTTTTCTCCTGTGGTTTGTCTTTTCCCTCCCTTGGTATTATTCTTTTTTGCACAAAGTTTTTAATTTTAATGAACAGAACTGTCTTTTTTGCACAGATTTATCTTGCTTACTTTTTTATTTTTGGTTAGAAACCGTGATTGACTGTTGTTATCTGTAAGCTGTAAAGCACTCAGCATGTGGGACTTTGAACATAGCCAAGTAATGACACTGTTTGAATTCAAAATCTATATACTAAAGGGATAAGTAGAAAATGGCTAAACTTGTTTTTTAAATGTGGCAAAGTAGTGTCTTTTTTAAACTTCATAATGGAAAATAAACTGGGCAATGGAGCAATGTATATTTCAATTGTAAATCTGTTCATTTTAAAGTAGACATATATACATGCATACATATATATATATGTATGTGTGTGCACACATATATATATATATTTTTTTTTAGTATGTGTGTGTATGTATTTATATACATATATATACACTAAAAAAATCTCTGGAGTTTTATTTTGTTTAAAAATGAACAGCAAAATTCTACACTAAACTTTGACTTTGAAACAGGCCAGAACCATGTAGTTACTATCACATTAACCTGATGATATGTGGTCTGTATATTTTAGTTGATTTTCTGGTGCCAGGAGACTGAAAGAAGATTTAAGCTTTTCTTTTGCATTGAAATTCTTCTTCTAGGTTGATCCTCCAAGTCCCAGGGCTGATGCTTTATATGGATCTTCTGGCAGAGACTGTGAAAGAGATGGGTGGTCCAGGGTACACAACGGTAAGCAACAAGTTACCTCTCTTCATTTCCTTAGTTGCCTTTGCTACATTCAAGCCTGTAACTTGCCATCAATTAACAAAAACAGAACCTTTGCTGTATTATTGAATAATATGGTAGAGTGCTGTGCTCTATAACTTGTGGGACACCCATATAAATATTCTCTAGAAATAATAGAATTTTTGTGCTGCTATAAACTATCTTCCTCTTTGAGATTCAGAATATGTATTTGTATATTAAATAAAGACTGATATCTTCTAGTAAAAAAAAAGTTGATTTTGTTTGGCCCAGCTATTTCTAAATTTATTTCACTACCTCAACACACATTGCTTAGTTTGTGGAACAGTCTTTAGGAAATACCATAGTAATAATAGGGTTATAGGTTTGGGGTGTACATTTGGACATGTACTTAAATACTTGTTTTGCTACTTATTCATAAAGTGGGCATTCTTGAACAAATCCTTAACTATTTTGATAATCACTTTCTTTATTAAAGAATGAAGATAAATGATAAATGTTACCATGTAAAATGCTCTAGCATACAGGACTTAATATTAACTGTAATTATAATATATAAATAATACTTATCAATTATATTTCTGAAAAGATAACATCCTTTATGTTTAGCTTATAGGAATATTTCTTTTATCTTTAGTCCTGGTTCTAATGGTTAGATAAGTATTTTCTTCAGTTCAATATGAAGATGATTTTTATGAAGATTAATTGGTATTGTATAATTAGGGATATTTGAGTGTTAGTATCTATAGAGATTGGCTAGTCATTTCAGCAAGCATTCACCAGCCTTTCAGTTAATTTACTACACACTGAAAAAGGCAGAAAGGAAGAAAAACGAAATAGAGTGAAAAAAATATAATCATGATATGTAGTGAGCTCCATGTATTTCTCTTTCTAAACTGTAGTAGATAATCTCTTTTTTCTTTTTAAATGGGGAATTTAAACATTCTTCTCTGAGAACATGCAAAGTTTGTGCTCATTTATTTTGCTTCTTTAGCACTAACAGGGAGAGAGATGTGTTAATCAATAAATCTTTTATACCTAGAATGTCAGATTACATGAAATTAGGAACAGATATTACATTGTTTCCCCGCTTAGAAGAAATTTATAGACATGGCAAATTAAGCTTTAAGAATAAGAAAACAGCAAATAACCTCAATATAGATGTTTATTTAGAAGGTGTCTTTGGAATGCACTTAAGCATCTGATTTCTCTTGACAGTTATATATTTGCAAAATTTCAGACTTAAAGAAAGTTGAAAGAGTACAAAGAATTCTCATATACCTTTCAGAATCCACAAATACTAATATTTGCCTCTCTCTTTCCCTTCCCTACCTCCATCTCTGTATGTGCATCTGTGTATGAACATTTTTTTTGACAAGGACATCGCTATGGAATTAATTGTGTCCCTTTGAAATTCACATGTCGAAGCTCTAATCCCAGAGTGATGGTATTTGCAGATGGGAGGTAATTAGGTTTAGATGAGTTCCCTCATAGGAAGAGATACCAGAGAGATCTTGCTTTCCCTTTCTGCCATTTTCAGGCAGCCATTTTCAAGTCAAAACAAGAGTTTTTACCAGAACCTGACTATGTTGGCACCTGGATCTCATACTGCCAGCCTCCAGAACTGTGAGAAATAAATGTATGTTGTTTAAGCCACCCGGTCTGTGGTTTTTGTTATGGCAGCAGAAGGAGACTGATACGGATGTTATCTTATGTGGTGCAGTTATCAAAACCAAAAATTAACAACTTTATAAGAATATCTAACCTATAAACCTAAATCAGATATTGCTACTTGTCCCAATAAAATCTTTGTAACAAAAGAAATCCTACATTACGCATGGCCTTCAGTTGCCATGTCTCTTTAGTTTTCTTTAACATAGTTCAGTTCCTTAGTCTTAATTTGTTTTTGACATTGATAATTTTGAAAAATACAGTCCAGTTATTTTGTAAGATATTCCTCAATTTGTTTGATTTTTTTCCCTCATAGTTAGATTTAGCTTATTCATTTTCCCCAAAATAATACAATAGGCATGATGTGTTACTCTGAGTGTATCATGTCAGGAAGTACATGATGTTGCTTTGCTTTACTGGTGATGTTAGTTTGCTCACTTGATTAAGATGATGCCTGCTAGGTTTGTCTATCACAAAGGTGCTATCTCCTCCCATAATAATATGGGGAGATACCTGGAGACTCTGTAATATCCTGTTACTCCTCAGCTTTGGCCCCTTTAGTATACATTGATGATTTTTGCCTGAAACTATTTATCACTGTGATATTTGCCAAAAAGTGATGTTTTAAAATTCCATTATTCTTCATAAAGTTATTATGTGCATTTCTACTATAAAGATTTTCCTTTCTTATTTCTTTAATTTTAATACCTCCATTCACTTGACTACATTTTTTCCCCCTGGCTGGCAGTTGAGCAGTTGTGATTTGGGTTTTCATCAGCTATTTAAATGCATATGGGGATTTCTTATGATAGAGTCTCTTAAACAGAGTGAATTTTTACTTGAAATTATCTTACTTTGATGGAAGTTTTTTGAACATTTTCTTGCCAAATTATCTTGCCTAATAATTTCTAAGTTTTTATAGGATACTATTTTCATCATTGTTTGTTTTAGTCCTCATAATAATCATGTGAAGATGAATTTAACTATTTTTGATCAAGAAAAATGACAGAGGCTTGGAGAGGTTGATTTGTGGGAGAGCTCCGAAATAGCCATGGTTAGTCTAGAATCCATATCTTATAACCTCAAGCTTCTTGGTTTTTCAGCACTCTCCTACTTTCTCTGCTTTCTTTCAGGTGGTTTTGTTTTGTTTTGTTTGTTAGTTTGTTTTTAGATAAATTTTTTGAGCACATTTTTTCTATCTGGAATTTCCATGATATATAATTCTAATTGTAATTTGTGTAGTCTTTTGAAGAAACTCGCTATGTCTCAATCATTTATGTGTTTGGAGGAGAAAATTAAGGGCATCATACCTGGCCCTATTTTATTTGCTTAGAATTTAGGAAAGGTGTTAGATTCTGTCCCCACCTTGGAGGAAACTTCTCTTATTCTCTTCATTTGAAGATTCTTTTGTGAGTTTCATTTTTACATAAGATTGCAATATTTTCCTGAGCTTCCACTAATCCCTTTGTTTGATGGTTATTATTTGTAAAGTAAAATAAATTGGAAATAATATTCAAACCATAATATGTCATATCTTGAGTAGATAGCAAAGAGTGGTAATATTGATGTTTTTTTAAATAACATAATGTATTGTCATCATGTATATACTTATAAGCAAAATATCTCATTTTCTTTGGCTTTTATTTAGATGTGTACCTCCTCATCTTAAAACAACAGACAACAGAACTGTGTCCTGTTTAGGAACTCCTCATGTAGTTTCTTTATTTCTCTGTTCTTTATTAAACATTTTAAGAACTTTCTTAAGGTATGATTTATCTATCATAAAATTCATCTGTTTTAAGGGTACAGTTAAATAATTTTTAATAAATTGGCATAGTTGCTCAACTATCACAATTCATTTTTAGAATATTTTTTATACTCATTTGCAATAAATCTGCATTCCCTACTCAGCCCCTGGATTGTTTTTCTACCTTTTGGCTATTGTGAATATTTGCACTGAAGTTTTTGCACAGACATATGTTTTAATTTCTCTTGGATGGATTACCTAGGAATGGAATTTCTGGTTCACATGGTGAGTTTGTATTTAACTTTTAAAGCAATTGCCAGCTATTTTTGCAATGTGGCTGCACCATTTTACCTTTACATTCCCAGCGTGGTGTATAAGGTTTTCAGTTTCTCCATATCCTTGACTACATTTGTTATTGCTTTTTTTATTATTTTTATAACCATTCTGATGGGTATGCAGTCCTAGCTCATTGTTATTTTAATTTGTATTTGATTAATGGCATTGAATGATTTTATATGTGCTTATTAGTCATTTATACATCTTTTTTGATGATCATCACTCTTCCAGTCACTGGTAAACAGGGAATTTGGTCTTTCCTAAACTTCAGGTGAGAAAAGTGAGGGGGGAAAGTCTGAAACTTCTGCTGTAGAGATTTTCACAGACATAAAAATATGAAAGATAAATATGTTAGAGATCAGAATAAAGGGTTTCAGGGAAATACATCACAAGTGAGCAAGAGATAGAAAACACTTTGTTAAAGGCCTTTCCTTTTTAGAAGACTGGATTCCCTGAGAGATATTAAACCCTGGTTTTATTTTATAAAGCTAGATATCTTAGCTTTGCTCCCATTTATAAAGACTGACATATAGCAAATGCATTGGCTGTATGCTGTATGGAGATTCACGAGAGAAGAGGTCAACTTTAGAATGTTCTGTGGGCACTGGGGTAGCAGTAGGGCATGTACAGATAAAGGACTCCAGGGGCTTGCTCTTTGAAGGTTCAAATAGGTTCATTCAGCATTAGAGAAGTTTTGCGATATTAGTAACACTAACTACCAGAATAGGATATAACTCCTTAAAGTTATGAAAAGGGAAGATGATAGTAGGGTACTGTGGAGGTTTCCAAGAATAGGGACTGACTCATAAGGAACACAGTGGTAATCATCAGAATGGGGCTCAAGAATTACTTTGATAGAAAGAATGAGTTGCTAAGAGATGCAAGTTTTAGATTAAAGCTTTTTTAAGTCCTTGCTTGAAGTCTGGATTGGTCCTTTAGGACTGAGTCATATCTGAACCTATTGGGTGAGGGTCAACTAGGGAGAAAGGCAGGATGCAGAGACTCAGAATTATCAAACTACTCCAAGTGTGACTGGTGACTTTGATACAAAATGGACCTAGTTTCTGTATTATGTAAGTGCTAAGGAAATGTTTTGATGACTGATGGCCACATTTTGTTTTCAATGTGTACTATTAGTCATTACTTGATATTTGATTAATTTGATTATATGTATATCACATCCATTTAGCTAACAAATCCATGATCTGACATCATTTCAGCCTCCTGAAATGTAGAGTAGAAATAATAATTAGTATTATGTATCGCATTAGTCTGCTTAGGCTGCCAAAGCAAAATACCATAGGGTCTTAAACAACAGACAGTATTTTATCGCATTTCTAGAAAGTCTGGATGCTAGAAAGTCTAAGATCAAGGTACTGGCAAGGTAAGTTTCATTCTGGGATCTCTTGGCTTATAGGTAGCTGCCATCTCACCCTATGCTCACATGATCTCATTTTTTGTGTGTGCATGGAGAAGGAGATTGAGAGAAACATCAAAAAAGTACACATGTATGTGTGCATGAGTGCAAGCTCTCTGTCCCTAAGGGCCCTATCTTTAATACCTTATCTAACTCTAATTACCACCCAAAGGCCCAGTCTTCAGATACCATCATTTTGGGGGCTAGGTCTTTAAAATATGAATTTTGACAACACAAACATTCAGTCCATAATACCTATTTCATGAGGTTATTAGAGAATCAGATAATAGCTAATATTTATTGAATTATGTTTTTTGCTAGCACCTATTCTAAGTACTTATATTTCATTGGTAAATTACTCATAGAAATATAGAGAATTTTAGATACTATTATTTTTCCTCATTTTACAAAGAAACATGAGATTTAAAAAAGTTGATCAAGATAATCTCTTTTTTTCTCTTCCTCCATCCCACACATGATTGAATTAGCTCTTCATAATTTTCTCAAATGTGACCCATTCATTAAGTTCCAACTCAGATATCTCCTCATTTAGGAAGCTTTTTTGATTGTCTTTGACCTTGAGAGATTGATCTCCGATATACTTTAATAGTACCAATTGTGTATACCATTCTGACTTTGCCTATTCCTTTATGCTGCCATTATTCAATTTTGTATAACTTAACCAAAGTAAACTATAAGCACTTTGCGACAACAAGCCATGACTCTTATCTCCTTTATAGAATGTAATTAGTAATTATTGGTATGGGCGATTCAATGTGAACATTAGGAAACTTCAGATCAAAGTAACTGTTTAATTTGTAAAAATGAAAGAAAATTTTAAATTTGCCTGAATTAGAGTAAGTTTATAAATGTTTCGTGGAAAGCAAAGGACATACTAGTTCTTTAATATATTGATACTTTTAATATTACATTAGCTGTCAAAAGGAAGATATACCATGTCCAGAAATTATTACTTTAATTTTCAAAATTACCGTATTTGGAGAACTAGACTCAGTATGTACTTATCATTCTTTTATTTCTTCTGCTATTTGTGTCCATGTTGTATATTAGACTTTGCAGAAGAGGAGTTGGGCTGTGATTTATATTTATTTTGAAAATTTAATTTTGAAAAGCACTTGAAGTAAGTTGAATCTTACTGAATTAAATGGTGAAATTGTCCTTGTGTGGAATACATTAATATTTCAGCTCTCTTCTACAATGGTTCAGGACACTTGGAAAATAAACAACACTTGTACCATAAAAGAAAGCTAACTGACTAAATATAGACTATCCTAGGTGTCTGTCCATAGAGCCATTTTTTTCCTGGACAAAGCAGTTTGGAAAGTAAAATGTAGAATGTTAGAATGATTATAATACTTAAAATTTGATTCTTAAAAGCTGACTCCTTTTAAGTAATGAGCAAAACCCCAAATCTACATCAACAGTGTAGTAGTCATTACTTTGGGGAGAGATTTAGAATTGTGTTGTAATCGACTTTGTTACAGATATAGGGACTTTCATAAACTGTATAATTTAATCATTATTATGACTCTGAGGTAAAGTTAACATTGTCTTTATATTCTTAAAATTAGGAGTGAAACAGATTAATTGTATAACTTGACCAAAGCAATATATGTGCTAAATAGTAGAATCAGAAGTTAAACCTAGTTAACATTTATTTTATTGCCGACATGTAATATCTAATGTAATCTTTAAAAAAATTTATGAAGGAGGTTCACGAGACCGATGAGGAATTGAGACTTAGAAAGATTAGATAATGTGTCCAAGATCATACAGTAAGTGCTGTGGGCCAGACTAATGTAGATGTATTTGTCAACAAGGTCTGTACACTAAAGTATATGCTACCACCCTCTAAAGCTGGTCTCATTTCCATTATGCAAACTTGACTCTAGCATGGATACCAAGAATAGGAATACATGTAGTTTGATAATATCTATCAAATCTATGTATTCAAATTATATTTGATCATAAACTAGTTTACCAACTATAAATATCCATGTCATCCATTTCAATTTTATAACCAATCATGTAGACAAATTGGTTTATCAACTAAAAGTTATGCAGATCTATATTCAGGTATTTCCTACTCTAATGAAATTAGTATTTGTGAAATCCCTTAATCACTGAAGAACTGATAACAGATTTTAACTTGTTGCTTATCATCTTCACTTATGTAACATTGCTGAAGGATTTTAAGATATTTTTGAAAACTGCTGTATGCATTATAATCATAGAACCAGGGTGATAGAAAAAATCAAGGTTGAAACAATTTCCTTTTTTTGATATGAAATATTTATAGTTTCTTTTGTATATCCTTTTTTAGATCATTCTCATGTTGGCTGCTACCGACCCAAGGATTATAAGGTATGTGGTATAAATTACAGAATGACATTTGTCCTTGCTCTCAGATAAAAGCATGTCAGAGATTATTGCACAAGCAATAATTGTCATGAATGTCATTATTTTGGCTATATTGTCAAGTAGTATAATAGACTTTTCTTTACATTTTTTTCCCACAAGTATTTTGTGGCTTTTGGTTGTTCATTTGGTATAGTTATTTATTAAATGTGTTCATGTATATGTAAGTGTGTGTGAGAGAGAGATAGAAATTGGTTGTTACTTTTAGTAACACACAGTCCCATTTGTAAACTTCAGTCATTCACAGAGGATCCTCATAATCTTTGTAATACCTGCATGCAATTTGTGCTATTTTCTCTAAATTTACCTTCTTTTTTTTTCACTACCATAAGTGAAAAATCAATATTACATGCTTTCAAAGTATGATAGTCTTAAAAAATACAGTGAAAACAAGACAGTTGTACTAAATTCTGGCTAGATAACTGTTGTTTTCCAAAGGCTGTAAGTCATGTTTTCTATTTCTTAAAATGAGGTAAGCAATGGTAAATAGATATAGGAGACATAAATAGCTGACTGAAGATTTGTGATTGAAAGATAATTGAAAAGAAAATATGTATTTTTGTGATGCTATCTTATTTAGTGTACGTCCATGTGCCATGTAAAATATTATTGTGTACCATCTAAAATCATTTGGGGGACCATATTATCTGTCATACCGCTAGTAGTTCAAGTCCTACATTTGGAGTTCTGTCTCAGAGTTTGTCTTTTCTGTCCTTAAGTAAATGCTTCTTGATAAATAGCGTTATTATAGTTGGGAAAACAAAGCCAAACAAGATACATAACTTTCCTTCTAATACCTTTGCTTATTTACTTGAAAACAATTTGTTTCATGCTTACCAAATAGCATAGTACTTTGTCATGGTTTGAGTGTGATAAAAGTAATACGGAACAGTGAAGTAATGAGTCAAGGCACTGAATGACTACGGTCTTAGATCTACCGGAGTGTCAGAATCAGGTGGAACTTTACAAAATTCATTTCAGGCCTACTAAGTTGAAATTGTTGAGAATGGAGGCTGGAAAATATTTATTTTTAACTAGTTTTTTAGGTGATACTTATGCAGCTCTCTTGCCATCTAACCAAGGATTGACATTTGAGAACCACTAGTATAGGCAACAAATACAGCACTTACATTAGAACTGTTCCTCATTCGTGTATGGATGGGATCGTGTCCTTGTGCAAGCCTGCTCTGAGAGGAGTAGGGACCTGACATAATTCAGCTAGTGCAGACCCATCCCTTTACGTGGAATTCACTCAGATACACATACGTACGTGCATGCACACCGATGTGTGTAATATATGTATGTGCACACACATGCACACATGCATGCTCATACATGTCAGAAAGCATAATACTCATTGTCTTGCATGGGGCCCAAGGAAGCCTCTTTAGTTATCCTAAATCACTTGTAATTTATAATTGTATATTTTCATCTTTGTTTAAAATCTTTCCTTCTTACTACTCTGTATAAGTTCCAGGATGATAAAGACCTTGTTGATCTTGCTTAATTAATTGCTAGTACCTAGCAGGTCGTCTGCTATATAATGTGGCTTCTTAATATATGTGTATTGTGTGAGTAGGTTATGAAGAGAAAACAAGTAAACCAAATATATAAAAATACAAAGTAGAGAGAATGGGATAAATCTCATAGAACACTGATTTTTATCCTCAGGTAACTATACTCCTCCAGCTCTATGTTGGCTAGTCCATTTAAAAATAGGTGTAAGTATTTAGAGTCCTCTTTTCCAAATGAATTCTTTGAAAGAACTGCACTTCCACCCATCTTTAACTCTCCCCCACTGTCACCTCCAGATTCTTTACTTTTAGATTTAGCATATAAATTGATGTCTTACTACCCTCATAAGGCAGTGGATGATGGTAAGTGAGCTCACAGGATTATTTTTGTATTCAAGGGATAGGTTTTCATAGAAATGCTTATACTGCTTTGAACACAACAGTCTTTTCTATGGAAAGAATAAAAGTTTTTTTATAGGCATGTAGGAGCTGGTTAATAAATACCCAGATGGTGGAACACTTTAGGGTTTCTATAAGGAAAAGAGTCATGAAGCTGGGGGCGCTTGTAAAATATTCTAGAAAAGTGGGACTTCGCCTGAATTCTGTTGAGAAATATATTTTACACAGGCAAGAGAAGAAAAAGCAGAGTATCTTTAGAAGGAAAGCAATGTGAAAAAGCCTGTGGATTTGGAATTGGCACAGTGTCCTGGAAGAAAAGAGAAACTACTGGTCTGGCTTGAGTGATAATGGCTTTTTAACATCTTTACTTACTATTTTACCTACTTCTCCATACCTGTTACATCTGCTGGATCCCTTTTTAAGATTTCTAGTTGCTTGGTTATATCTGTTCTCTTGGCCAAACTCAACTCTCTTCACCCTGGATAAATTATAAGCAGCTATTCTCATAAATACTTATATTCTTTTAGTGTCATTTCTTTTTATTGTTGTACCATCACTTCACCCTGAATCACTGGCTTCTTCTCTTCTGTATGTGTAGTTCCATATGCTTTGTGTATAATAGGCATCCATTTACTATGTTGGTTTTCAGTGGAGGTTGTACCAACCTCAATGTGGCATTTTAGACATTTATAGGGACTTTTTTTCTTAGTTATTTAGGAAAAATACTCTTGATATTTAATGAGTAGAGAAGCTATATACTCTATAAAGAGTGGGACAATTCCAAACAGTGAGGAATTCTCATGTCCCACATGACTTTCAGCTGTCTCACTGACCATTATATGGAGGTACAAATATGTTCATAATTATTAGAACCAGTCCAAGTCTATATAAAAAGGAGTGTTTTTAATTGTTTTGAGATGCATTATATGTCACAGGAATACATGTGTAGTATAAAGTTTATAGTTTGTTTGTTAACTTATGGTGTTATATAATACCATGATGAAGTATATGGCTGCTCATTTATTTTCCTGGTTTTCTTGGATGGAATGATTTATGATCCTCTTACATTTACTCTAAACTTATTTATATAAGCAAGTGTAAGCATTTATTATATTTTCTAGAATAGTCATATTTGAACATTAATGTATTGATGTACATGTTTGAAGTCACATTCCTTTAATTTCTCTTTTATACTATAGTTAGGACAATACATTTATTTGAAAGTATGTGTCTTTGTAAGTTATATTTTCAGTACATTTCACTTAAGGATTTAGTGGAGGGCAATGTAAAATATTTGTTCTTAAAATGAGGGCTACAATAACAAATACCATAGACTGGGCTACTTAAACAACAGAAATTTATTTTCTCACAGTTCTGGAGGCTGAGAATTACAAAACCAGGGTGCCAGCCAGTCTGGTTCCTGGTCAGAGCAAGAATCTCTTCTCAGCAATAATTCTACTCTGAAGGAGGGAAAGATAAATTGTGGTGGAAAGCTAGCTATTTCTGCCACACTTGGAATGCTTTGTTCCTCCCCACTCCCAGCTTTTCTCTTTCCCTTTGAGAAAGATAATGTGACTAAAATTCTGTTATCCTGAAAATAAAAATTTTAGCAAAGCTAGAAATCATTTCTGCCCTCATGGATATTTCATAATAGTAAAAGGGATAGGTATTAACGAAATCACAAAAACAGCATATACTTGGAACTGTGATAAATATCATGGAGTACATGCACTAGCTGAGACATTATATGTCGGGAGAATTTGATCGGGTGAAAGAATAGAAAAACATCTTGAGGATCAGTGATTGCTCTTGAGCTCTGCAGGTGAATAGGAATTTACTACATTAAAAGGAGAGAACATGTACAAGGAAAAGGGGGAAATAGCATTTATTTTTTTCCTTATTTTATTTTATTATTATTATTATTTTAATTGAAGAAATGAGTTAAATTTTTATTCCTCTGTCTACCTCTCCCCTCTCCCCTCCCCTCTGGTAACCATTAATCCATTGTCCATGTCCACGAGTTTCTGTTTGTCCTGTTCATTTGTTGCTTTTAGGTTTATATCCTAATATAAGTGACATCATGTGATTTTCAACTTTTTCTGTCTGGCTTATTTCACTGAGTATGATTATTTCAAGGTCCATCCATGTTGTTGCAAATGGCAGTACTTCATCTCTTCTTATGGCTGAGAAGAAATAGGATTTATAAAGGTTCAATGGCTAGGCAACTAAAAGACCAATGTTGCCAGAAGTGAAAAACACAAGTAGATAGAATGAAATCTTTTAGGTCATGTTATAGGAATTTGGGTAATTGTCCTAAGTACAGTGGGAAGCAAATGAAGTTGTTTTGAACAGCAAGGTGACATAGTTAGATTTCTACTTTGTAATATCACTCTTGATTACAGTATGGAAAGTGGAATGGACTAGGAGACGAGTGGATACTAGTAGACAAGTTAGCAGGGTATTGAATAGTCAAAGTGAGAAATAATGATAATTGGGATTAGGGTGTGGTAGTACTGGAGGTTGCTAGCAGTAGAGATATTAGATATTCGGGATTAATGTCAATGGAAACGTAGACTTGAAAAATGGAAAAGATATACTGTGTTCTCATGGAAAAGGACTCAATATCATAAAATGTCCTTTTACTTAGAGTATTTTGAAAATTAACAAAAATCTCACTAAAAATATCTCCACATATTTTTTTTTTAATTCCAGAAACTAGGCGAAAATAGACAATAAAATGTTGAAAGCAGAGAGCACTGAAAGGAGTTTAGCTATGTAAATTTTAAGAATGACTCTTAGATTTCTGATTTTTACAACTCAGTGTCTGATGACACTATTTATTAAGATACAATGTGGGAAGGTGAGTTTGGAGTTCACAGAATTTTAAATAGTACTACAAAACCTGTTCATTTTATTTAGACTTTGGAGAGTCTCTGACAATGTCTTCCAGCTCAGAAACAGACCAGGCTTCAAAGTCAGATGGTACTTTTTGTATTCTGAAGAGGATTAACTTTAAGAAGTTATAAGGCTTTTGTTTCTGGCAAGTTAGATGAGACAAAAAGCAGATCAAAGGAAGGGTAGGGGTCTCAGTATAGCCCAGGACATGGAGAATGGTGGGATAAATGATATTTCTTTCAAGGTGGGGTGTGATGGTATCTAAACCAGACAGTTTAAAATTTTTTTATTATTATTTATCTTGGCCAATAAATCTTTTAAGGAAGAAATTTTTGGAATCTGACTTTTTTTTTTTTTTTTTTTGGAATTTTTCTCATTCCAGTTAAGAAATGCAGACCATTCGATGTGTTGAACTTTTTTTCCTTTTCATTCTAAGGCATCTTTCAAATGAACAGTTATGATCGCAAAAATGTCCTCTGCAGTAGCCACTGTAATTCTAAAATATCCTTCGTGAAGTAATGCCATTGAGAACAATAAGCGTATGACTTAAAATTATGGTATGAGACATATAAGAAGCTTTACTCTAACTTGGAGAGGGCATGGACCTAAACTGAAATCAACACATAGGAGACAGGCAATGTTGGTCAATACGTTGCTTACATACCTTGTGTCTTGGGCCCCAACCTAGTGGTGTCTTGAATTGGAGACCTGACAAATCTGTAATTCTAGGAAGATGTAAAGCTTTTGTAGCAATTTCTTCTAGAGGCATTTTTCTCCCATGGAGAAAACAAGAAAAAAACAAGGAACATTTTCATATTTTGACAAATGACCAGGGCTAAGTTTTTACTCTAAGAATTCTGGTATGATGACAACATCTGAACCGACTGGTCCTTGGGCCTGGCTTGCAGACGAATTTGGTAGCTTATGCCCCTTCACTTCCCTATGAACTTCTCCCTATAGACTCACAACAAAAAGTAACAAAGATAGAAGCATATTAGTATTGTTAGAAATAAGACTAATTTCCATCTGGGACACAAGTTTTCAAATCTGGTCAGAAAATGAAAAGATTGCTAAAAGGGTTCCACATTCCTAGAAGACAAAGTAATGTAGCATTTGAGAGCTTTAACAAAAAGGAAATGAGGACCCAGACTCCACACCAAGATCCATTTACGTCACCACTGTCGTCAGCATAACCCCTCGAGGAGGGAGGCTCAAGAAACCTCAGAGGAGACTTTCTAACGCTGTTTCTAAGTTGAGGGTCTTAGCTGTGGCAGCAAAGGGGGGTCTATTTTGATCTTAATTGGATTTCCATAATTATCAACTGCAGCACACCAAAAGACCACCACAATAATTGATTAATCTGTTGGTATCAAGCAAAGCTGAGTTTGTGGCGTAATGCTGCAAGGGAGAGAACTATCTTGGCTATCTTAGCTGTGTCTCTGGAAGTCCCCGGGAAGGTTAAGATATTTATGGCATTTTAAGTTCCGGGCTCCAGTGTTTTAAGGTAGGACTTTTAATAAGGGAATCTAGTCAATAGACTTTGTGATATATACATGTAGGATTAATGGATGCAAAGGTTGGGGTCTTAATGTAAGTTGTGATAAGTAAATAGTTATTTGATAAGGAAGGGATATGTCTAGTTGACGTGATCTGTTGTCCTGAGAAGGAGACTGTTTGCCCAGACCAAGAAGGGGGGCGACTGATGACTGAGCAGTCGTTCAGCTACAGGCTATATTGGAAGGTCCTGAAGCAAATAATGAAGTTATTTACTGACTGGTTTATAGCATTATTTTTCTGAGCAAGAATTTACTGGAATTCATGGTAAATTCGAGGTAGGTGGGCCTCAGTTATTCCGATAGTTAAGCCATGTGAATGCAGGTGGTCTCAGTTCTCACGTGTCTCACTACAGTTATATGTGCTTTTTCTGTTAATGTGTTACATCTTGTTATAGTTATTCCCAGAAACCTTATAGCTTTGGTTCCTATGGTAAATAGTATTTTGCGTAAAATTACATTTTGTGTGTGTGTTGTTACTGTTGTGCATAGGTTTGAAATTGATTTTTGTATAACATTCTTATCATATGTATTCTTGAGGGTTTTTTTTAGTAGAGGAAACCACATCATTTACAAATAATGCATTTTACTTTTGACTTTCAAATTATTTCTTTGTTTTAACTTACTAGGACCTTTAGTACAGTGTTGAGTAAAAGTGGTGATAGTGGATACAGCAGAGACATTTATTGCTTATTGGCTGTTTATGTCCTCTCCACATTTTCGAGACTTCTTGCAGGTGTACTGGTCCTAGCCGATAGGTTATGAATGAAAATTATATGGATACCTTCCAGGGTGACGCATAGAAGAACCGATATGAAGTCTCTCCTGTTACCAGCGACGATGAGGCTTCCTTTTACAGTTGGTGCAGCAATAAGTTGTTCGGCATGTCTCATCAGCATAGGTCCCTGGGCAATTTTGTGAAGTGTAATTTCTTTTGCTAACCTGTATTGCCGTAAAGCACAGGGAACAATGAACATTTATTATTTAAGACCCTGATTTTCAAACTTAATTTTCTGCTACACTGTAGCCTAACACGGAGCAGCATAGACTAATACAGCACACGCTTTTATCTTGGTCCTCTGATAGGATCATGGCCAAGCCTTCATACCTACAGATGTTTTTGGCAGCAGATTTTAGTTAGATATCCTTTCACAAGTTAAGAGAGTATCCATTGAAATTCCTTGTTGGCAAAGAATATCTATTTTTAAATTGAGTGAGTGGATGTTGAATATTGAGCATTTTTGTTTCAGCATCTCTTGAGTTGATAATGATTTTTTCTTTTTTTAGGATTAATAGATTTTCTAATGGTAACCTATCCTTATGTTCTTTGAATAAACCCAACTTGGTCATGTTGCATTCTTTTTTTTTTTTAACATTACCTAATTTAATTTTTAATATTTTATTTAAGATTAGTTTCCAGGTATGGTCACTAGTGAGGACAGTCTCTTTCTTCTACTTTCCTCGAGGAGTTTGCTAGCACTGTTATGATCACAACATAATATTAGTTGGGGGATGTTTTCTTTCTTTCTTAGGAATAGTTTGTCAGTTGGTCCTTAGCTCTGTGTATCGGGTTGTTAGTAAGTTGGATTGAGAGCTAATTTTCTGTGGGACTTTCCTTACAGGTATCCGTGAAGCTTGGATCAGGGAAGGTTTTCTTTTTTTTCTGCCATGAATATCTCATATGTCACTGTCTTGGGATCCCCACCACTTAATAGCTGTTTGAATTTGCTTCAGTTTCCTCTCCTGTAAAGTGTAGAAATTAAAAATACCTGCATCATAAGGTTGTTGTGAGGATTAAAATTATTTTTAAAAGTGCCTAGAACAATGGTCTAAAAAGAGAGTGTCCCCACCCCAAGGATTGATATATTTAGGAATTACCATTTTATTGTGTTATTTTGGAATTTTTTTCTAATTTCTTCTTCAGTGTAAAGAAAGTACTTCTTCTTTAAACCAAACCAGATAGTTGAGCTTATGGATTTTTTAAATTGGATAATATAGGAATTCATTCACTGAAGAATGTTCTTGGCAAATTTGAAAAACTGATCTGGTACCAAAATTTGTTTGTTTTTCTTTTTTCTGTTGAACTAGAACCATCCTAAAAGTAGTACCTATACTGAACTCCTTTCCTACAGTCTTTATTCTCAACTACTTCCCACTGTTTCCATTGGAATTATTTGTATTTATTTCTTAAATTTTATGCCCCATGATAAAGAAGAGATTTTAGATCAGGCACTAGAAGGCTTTCAACAAATATTTGTCCTGTAAGTGAATTTCTGGTTCCCATTATACTTAGTGGTTAATTCTTTCATTAACTTGAACTTGATGTTCCTGTAAATATAAAAATTTCACGGTCATTAATATGATTTAACTTGCTAAGTTACTGTATAAGCAACTTTTATTAATCTTATTTCACAAGTATGGTATAAACAAACCATTATATCTCACAGACTTGAAAAGTATGTCATTTTCATAATCACATTACATTTGTGTAATTATAATGAATTTAGCATATGAAATTTTCTTTCTTACCTGTAATGGTTTCAGATTGGTTTAAAATAGGTTCTTTTTTAAAATCTTAGTTCATTTCAACATTTGAAATGTTGGAATTGTTACATTGCTAAGATCTTAAAAAAGGCATTTACCAAACTATTTCCACACACAAAAAAACCCTTATGCTGACATTCAAAAATTGCTATAAACAGAAGAAATCAATATTATTGTCTTTCATAAGCCTCTGCTTTGCATTTTCACTAATTTTATTTCATTATATTTGTGGCAAAACTACAAGATTATTTCCCCAGTTTTTATAGGTAACGAAACCAAAGCTTAGAGCAAATGACTTGCTCAGAGTCACATAACAAGAAGGGATTTTGAACCCACGTCTCTGGACTCTAAGCCATTGTTCTTGAGGAGTCATTCAAGAAATGAAACTTTTTTTGTAATGAGCCAAAGAGATAATATTCCATTTGGTTTTTGGAAACGATAAGTAACCTATGGAAAACTCTCTAGAGCTACAGAAATGTTTCTTAAACTAAGGCTTGAGGCTGAAAGTTCAAAGTGGATCCTTATCAAAGATTTATCCCTCATTATACCTCCCAGTTCCCCATTTAGACACGAAACTTTCTAAAACCAATGTTTACTGTAATTCTATGAAAAACTACATCCAAGCTGTGTTCTCATTGCACAATTACTTATTGTATGTCTATTTAGTCTGAATTTCATTTCTCAGTGTTTCATCATTGCTTGTTTTTAAATGTCTACTGTTATAGATTGTCATGTCTTTAGGTCTTCTGTTGTATTGATCTGTGATTGCCTTCTCCTACCTTTTCAGCACTTCACACAGTACATAGCAGATGCTTAATGTTGAATAGTATTGAGTTACAGCATTTATAGTTCTCTACAATGTGCCCTTCTTCACCTTTGTGATATTTTCTTCTATTGCTCTGCTGTTGAGATAGCCAAGTGATTGTCGTCATTGTCTGTCTGTCCTCATGCCCTTTTCTCCATTCTGAATGCCCTTCTCCCCCTCTTCCCTACTATGGCCTTAATTCCAATCTCACCTCCTCCATGAGACCTCTACCATTCAAATCAGAAGTCTTTGAATTTCATTCTGCTGTTATTGTCCTTTGGGTATACCTGACACTTTGCATATTTCAGTCTCAGTTATCTTTTTGTTTATGCCCTGTCTCATCTGGATTGTGAGTTTAAATCCATGTACCTCTCTAGATCTGAACAGTAGCTAACATGTTCAAGAGTTTCTCAGTGAATGTCCCGATAAAAAAAAAAAAAGTCAATTGTCTCCTAGAAGAGCCTTTGTTTATAGCATTGCTGAGAAATTTTAGTGAAAAAAAATGAAATGGCTAGCCAGCCAACATGTCTCAAATGACATTGGAATTAATGAAGAGAAAATAATCTCTCTAAAATAAGCCAAGTGACTCATATTTGGTTATAATTATAGAAACAATATTATAGCATTCCCCCGCCCCTTTCCTGTCAGTCTCTTAATATATACACTTGTATTTGTTGACCATGGACCTCTTTGATCTTGTGTCTGACATTCACTGTTTTTGCTTTTTGTCTCTGTGAACAGTTAAGAATGGAGCAATTTTTAATTTTTTTCTTTTATTTGATCTGGATCACATTTCTTAGTTATTTGGGATTGTAGCTGAATCATTTGAATTACATGCTATTTGGTTC
Source organism: Cynopterus sphinx (assembly GCA_030015415.1). NCBI lineage: Eukaryota > Metazoa > Chordata > Mammalia > Chiroptera > Pteropodidae > Cynopterus > Cynopterus sphinx. The sequence continues at coordinate 99,129,140 of CM057387.1, forward strand.
TGTGATGAGAGCTTGATTCTCTCAGCTGACTGTCAACTTACCATATGTTGCTGTAATTCTGGAAAGCAGTGGAAATTGTAGTGTTGAATCAAAAAGCTAAGTTGGACTGGTGTTTTAATAATAAATTCCTTCAATTATTGTACAATTCATTCATATACCTAGGCATTCTGTAAAATACTTTAAACTTTGGAAAATCTATAAATTAGCTATTATTGACCCTATTTTACATATGAGAGAAATGAGTCTGAGAAAGATTAGGTAGTTTTCTTAAAGGTCAAATATTTCAGAAATAGTGCTGCTAGAATATAAGCTGTTGTAAACCCACTTACCCCAGACTGGAAGTTAACTATGTGTTAAATGAATGCAGTTCCTCTATCTCATTCTCTCTTGAACTCAACTCTGGATTATCACTCCCATCACACCATCAAATCTACTCTTTTTGATGTTATTGATGAACTCCCTATTATTAAATCTAAAAGTCCATTCTCTGTCTTCTCTAACTTGACCTATCAACGATATTTGACCCAGTTACTCCCCTTCCTTGAAGTGCATTCTTTAGTTGTCTTCCAGAACAACACATCCTCCCTTCTTCTGTTTTTTATTCTGCCCTGCCCCTTTCTCCCCTGGTCACTCCTCAGTCTATTTTCTTCCCATCTTCCCAACCTCTAAATGATGGAATATTTCCAAGGCTCAGTCTTCAGATGTTTTCTTCTTTCTATTTATTCTGTTTCTTGGTGATGTCACCTACTGTCATTATATCTTCATTTCGGACTCTTCCCGTGAATGCCATGCTAATATGTTAACACATTAATGGGTATGAGAAGCTAAATATGCCCCAAACCAGACTCCTAATACAGACTCCTAATTTATTAATTTGTCGGTCCCAATTTATTTATTTGTCTGCCCCCAGAACAGATGAAGCAATGAATGAGTATTAGGGTTAGAATTCTGTTCTGTTTGGCCTCAAAGCTAAACTAGGCTATTATTACTTTATGTGTACTTAACTCTTCCAGTTGCATAAGCTGGAAGATGTTGGTTTTATCTCTGACATCTAATCCATTAGCAAATTCCATTAGCTCCATCTTCAGATTGCCTTCTGCATCTGATCACTTTTTGCCTCCATTGCTATCACTCTGATCCCAGCCAGCATCCTTTTCTCTATATCATTGTAATAATTTATTAGCTGATTTCTCTGTCATTTTCCTGAGCCCCTCTATAAACTGTTCTTAATATAATAGCCAATGAGATCTTATTTTTTTAAGGAGCATGATTTCTCTGCCCAGAACAGAAACTTAAATTCTTAAAATCTTTTTGACCTCATCTCCGTCATCTCCTACTATTCACTCCAGCCCTTCTGTTCCTTGCTGTTTCTGATACATCAGACATGTCCCCACCCAACCAGCCCATCAGGATCTTCGCATTTTTCTTTCTTTCTGCAGTGTTCTTCCCACAGATGTCTCCAGGACTTAGGTGTTCTGGTCTTTACTAAGGTCTTCAAGCCTTCGCTCCTTAGGTCTTTACTAAGACATTCTCTTTTCTATGAGGTCCCTCTTGACTATCCTATTTATAATTACAGCTCTTTCCCTACATACCCTTTCCTCCTCACCCACCATCACTTCTTTTCTCCTTTCCTGCTTTATTTGCTTCCCATGGTATTTATCATTCTTTGATATACTTCATATTTCATCTATTTATTTTGGTGTCTGTGTATATTTAAATCTTTTATTCCTTATTAGAATATAAATTTTACTAGAATATATGTAAAAAAGACAGAAATGTATTAATTTGTCCCAGAACAAATGAAGCAATGAGTATTAGGGTTAGAATTCTTTTTCGTTTGGCCTCATAGCTAAACTAGACTATTATTACTTTATGTGTACTTGTTTTTTTGTTTTATATATACACCCATATCTTTACTTCACCCTTACTCAAAAGCTCTTAGAATTGGTAGAGTTTGCATATTTTAGACATGTGGAATGAACAATCCAGATAGTGTTTAATGTTTAATCTTACAATGATAATGATTGTTACAATTCTGAAATTTACGCTCAAATATAGCTGTGGCATTATATATATATATTTTACTTTTACAGAGGGTGCGTGCATGTGTGTGTGTGTGTGTGTGTGTGTGTGTGTGTGTGTGTGTGTGTGTGTAATGTTACTAAGTGTATACATATATAATTTTTTATAGCAGGTTATCAGGACACCCCATGGGAGAGACTTCGATGACTCTTTGGAAAGGTCTGATGAGTATTTGAGCTCAAGGTCATGTAGCAAGCCCCAGCATTCAGCGAGGACTTTACTAGTACATTCGGCACCCTCAACAGTACCAAAGCATTCTCCAAGCCCTGTGTTAAATCGAGCTTCTCTCAGGGAAAGGTAATGTTTAGTCTCGATTTCTGTACTACTTTTTTGAATAATCATAATTAGAAAAGAGAAGGCAGCAATTACATATGTGAAGTGATTATTTATAAAAGTATAATTTGATTTTAAGAGGCTTACTTAAATTATTTTTGTTTAGAACATATTACATATTACTTAGTGTTGAATACTCCTCTCCAGCCCAGTTCCCTTAAAGCGAGTTCACTGTTATTAATTAGAGTTACTTTAGCCCTCATTAAGTACTGTAGTGCATTAAAGTAAAAAATAGAGTATGTGATAGCTTGTTTTTAGTAGATTCATAGGTATTTAATATTATAGGCATGGCTTATGTATAAAAATGGCATAGGCTATATTTTCTTTTTGGTGATAATGATGATACTATATATTATTGGTATGTGGTACCTGGTTTCCTCAAATAACCTCCTCCCAACTCCTTAAGAGAATCTGAATTATGTAAAGATTCCGGATTCCAGATCTCTCTCTAAAGATGCTTTCACAACCAAAATTAGACACCAGTTATAATTTGAATGTGAAAAAGTAATTCCTCTTCATCTGTTTTTGTTGTTGCTGTTGTTGAATCCAAATTGGAAATTCTTTGCCTCCTTGCCTTTCTCACAAATAGTAAGAGAAAAAAATAGTTGTCATAAATTTAGAAAAAGCACCCAACCCTGGGTATTTTAAAAATTGTATAGAAATTTGAAAAACCAACAGACATACCATCAACAACATGAAGGTAAAATCTATCTTTACAGTTGGTATCAAAGAGCTAAAGTAGCACACTAAATTTTTACAACATATTAGGGACATCAGACATAATTGATGAAGTTTCAATTATAGATTCTGTAGGGGATCTGTCAAAAATTCATTTTAAAACTGATGCTTTGAAAAGTGTGTGTCAGTCTGGGGGCTATATTATAACATCCCTATTCTGAACAAATAGATTTGTTTGTTTTCTCATTAGCCCTGTAAGCATTCAAAATGGATATTGGAGGTATGATACAGACCTAATCCTGAGATAGAGGAAATTATTACTAATATTGCTTCTAGTCTATTAGAACCATACCTGTTAGGGATCATCGAGTTCAGGTAGGGAGAGAGGGAGGGAGGGAGGTGATAGTTAGAGCTATCTCTATTCTGTAGGCTTTCAGTGTTCAAGAGGAAAAAAAGTTCAAGAGGAATTCTTGAAGAATTTTTCTGATGAAGTCTGGTAATGTTATTCTCAGTATTAGCTTTGATTTCCATGTCTGCTAAGATGTTCAGACATTTAGTTGGTGCTACTCTCTTTTAGTTACTTTTAGAATTAAACACTTCTGGTTTTGTTGATTAGGTTCTTTATAGTATCTGTAGGTTTTCAAAAATTTTTTTTACCTTATTTCCTTGGATCTGTTTTTATAAATATTGTTTTATTTTTCCACTTTTTCACATATTTTGCAGAGCTCTCTAATTGTTTACCACTATAATATAACAATTTTGGTCTAGTGTTATTTTATTCTTCTATATAATTTTGTCCCAGCTTTGAATTCTTCATTGAAGATATATTCAGATTTTTTCATTAAAGATAGCTGAAGTCGGTTGTCTTTTTTTCATATTTCAATGCAGGGAATGGCTTAGATTAGATATTAGCATTTACACACATTTATTTTGATACTGGATAGTAGATGTGGATAACCTCTGATAGAAGGAAACAAGTGATTCTAACATTAAACAGTATGTATTCTTCTTATGACTTGAGGAAGGTTGAGTTTCTTTTAATTTTGAATTTATCTAAATCAGAATTTTAGGGGTACTCTTTAGGGTAGATAAACTTTTTATTTTCACTAAGGTACAACAGCTCTACTCTGAGTGTATTTTCAAAAAAGATCTAGAATTCATCTATAGAGAAAAAATTTATTTTTAATTATCTTCAAGAAATATTACTAGAAATTTTTTTTTTTTTTTTTTAGCGCAGTCAGCACCACTCTTTAAATATTCTCTGATCTGGCTTTTAGACATTCTCTGATCTGGCTTTTTAGGTCACAGAGCGATATACTTATTCGGTGTTTACAAAATCCATTGGAATAATAAGTGATTTAAACTGGTACAAATGTAGATTATATGTCGCAGGCGAAATTGAGAGTATGACAGAACATAACATCTACAGGAATAGATCTAGGTAAATATTCATTAAAATTAATTAAGCTTTTTTCTGAAATTACTGTAAAACACTGACTCTTTAACTATGTTCTTTGAATAAACAGACTTTTAAAAACTTTATCACTGACTTTAAGCAAACACATTTTTTAATTTATAGTGAAGGTTCTTTTTGCTTTAAGCTCGTTTTTAAAATAACTCCAGAGAGTTAGCACACCATAAAATAGTTTCAAACGTTAATAAGTGTAACATTTCAGAATCAGTTTTCTCTTCAAAGTACAAATATTAATGTTTATGACTTATAAATTGTATTAGGCTATAGAGTTGTTACTAAAATCAAACTAATACTAGCAAATCTAAATAAAAGAAGCTGGTTTTCTTTTAAATCATGCTTAAGGTTTTAATCCTTGTAAGTAGGCAATCATTTCTTATACCACAGCACAGACTAGTGGATCCTCTCATGCTATCATTGAAGAGCTCCTATTGAAGCTACATATGGATCTCAAGATATTCAAGATGTGTTACATATGCAGCAAATAACAAAGTCTGCCAATATATTTGTAGAGAGATACAGTAACACTTCCTTTTACAAATGAAAGAGATTAAAATTTAGATATAGTTGATTTTTATTGGTTGCATTCTTTAAAAAAGATTGTATAAATCATTTACCCACTTAATAGTCTACACTCCGTTTAAACATATAAAATTATAACTTTTTAAGAACAAACTAGGAGATAAAACAGCAAAGTTTCAAACAGCCTATTAGCATTTTAGTACTTATTCTTTTATAAAGGAATTATCAATAGCATTTTGTATATATACACTATGATCAGATCTAGAAATTTTTATTATTACATAAAACAAAGTAGCTTAATTATATTTGGAAAAGGCATAGAAAGAGCAATGATTGCTTTATTCTTTCACATCTTTAATTCTAACACTCAGACTCTAATAAAAGTCATGTTTTTCTTTCCTATTTTTCAATATTTATTTTATAAAAATATACTTATGTAATAGCAGAGACTAGACCAGTGTTATAATCTGTGCTTAGATGGGAACATTCAATTTTTATGTTCCCCTATATTCTTTATTTGCTTGTTTATTGAGGCATAATTGATACATTATATTAGTTTCAGGTGTACGACACACCTGAAATGATTTAATATTTGTAATATTCCCCTATACTCTGAAGAAATAAGAACATGATTGGATTATAAATAATATTTTTATCTATTATAAATATTTCATTGTATTTCACAAAATGAGCTTTATTTTTCTGTGTGCAGAAAGGAATTTCTTGTACATAGCTTAAGTACCATTAAATTACTGGAAAATAAAAACTAATTTTAAAGCCATGCTACATGGAATTATTGTTCTAATATGAAAATCTGTATCTTTATGTAGAGATAAAGCTCTAAAGAAATATGTATGGAAATTATTAAAATAATCAGATATATTGGTATATTCTCCCAAGTGCATGTCAAACTTTATTATTAAGACTATTTATCAGACATATTGTAAGACTACTTATTGAACATATTTTGAAGACTTAATACTACAGGTGAGAAGAAGTACCTGATTTTATATATGCCTCTCATCCTTATTCAAAAGAAGAAAATATGTTATTCTAATCTTTATATGTGATTACATAAGGATAAGAAAAATGCCTTTCTGTGTCTGGCATTTGGAAAGATTTTCTTCTGTCCCTCTGGTTACAAGTCACCTTTGTTTTTTATGCCTACAGATTCCATTCTGATTGGTGTTCACCTTCAAACTGCGATGAGATCCATGACCGGGTAAAAAATGTCTTGAAATCACATCAGGCTCATCAAAGACATTTATATGTTAGTTTCTAAAATTTTCTCTTGAAGGCTTTTTATAATTGGGCATGAAAATGACCCAAGATGCTTAAAGCTTGCAATATTTAATCACTGGAAAGAAAAAAAGATACAACCTCCATATCCAACTTCCTGCTTGACCTGAGTCATAATGCAAAATGTTTGACACAGATCATCTGAACTATAAACAAAGTTAGTGATAATTATCTCATCGAGTCAGTAAGTAATGACTTTATGGTAATTTTTTCATAGCCTTCAAATGTGGGAACTCTTATTTTGTGGCCCAGCATAAAGCAATTCCATATCCTACAAATAGATTTGATTCTAAATGGTAGAAGTGGGGAGGGGGTGAAGAAAACTCCCAAGTAATTGCTATGTTAATTAAATATTTAAAAGAAGAAAAAAGCAGGTCAGGGCTATCAGGTTTAGTATTAGAGAACGTCAAATGAATTATAATCAAATCACCTCATGTAAACTGTCTACCAGATCAAAAAATGAAACATTATCAGCTCTGCAGAAGTCCCTCCTTTTTCCTTGCAGTTACTGCACTCCAAGGATAAAACATCTTCCTAACATGTAATAGCAAGATTAGTATTGTGTGTTTTGATCTCTATATAATGACATCCTACAGTGTCTACTCCTTTTTTTTCTGACTTGTTTTACTTTGGTCTTACAATTCAGATATTTCTGCAATGGCAACATCTAGTTACATTCAGCAATAGTTCTTCACTCTTGCTACAGTATGGTACTTCATTATATGAAAATATTACCATCGATTGCTCATTCCTTCTTTCAACATTTTTTTGTTTGTTTCTGGTTCAGGCTATTATAGAGCTGCTATTAGAAGTTTATGCATATCCTTGAGTAAGATTGTACATTTTATTTGGGTATATAACTATCAGTGGAATTACTCCGTCATAGGGTATATATTCCTTCAGCTTTGGTAGACAATGGCAAAGATTTTTCCAAGTGACTTTAACAGTTTATACTACTGATATGTGTGAGTCCTACATATTCCACATTCTCATTACTACTTGATTGGTTGTGTGTGTGCCTGTGTGTTTTTGTTTTGGCATTTTGATAAGTAATTAGCAATTTATTACATAATTGTTTTAATTTGCTGCTTCCTGATGACTGGTAAATATGTTCATTGATCATTTGGATGTTCTCTTTTGTGAATGATGTTCATGTGCCCGTTTTTGTACTGATTTTCCCTTTCACTTTTGGCTTTAGAGTTCCTTATAGATTCTTGATATGAGTTCTTTGATAAATGTTTTACATTTTTTTTTTCCCACTCTGCATGTCTTTTCAGTCTCTTACTGATATCTCTTGATGAAAAGATGATCTTAATTCTAATGAATCCAATTCATGTTTTTTTTTGTTTGGTATTTTTAGAACTCTTGTCTATTTCCAAACGTCCTTTTTTCTCTAAAGGCTTTTGATTTTCTTTCATATTTAAATGTATGATCAGGTGGAATTATTTTTTTTTTTCCTGTGGAGTGGTAAATAGTTTTCAGTATTTTAAAAAGACTCAGGTTTCATGGTGGTGGAGGTATCTCTTTTTCTTTCTAGTTCTGTTAATTTTATTTTATATATTTTGAAACTATGTTATTGGTTGGATACAGATTTCAGACTGTGATATGAACCCTCTATTGTGCAATGTACCTCTTTATCTCTAGTGTCATTCCTTATTTCACAGTGTGTTTTGTCTGACATTAGTTAAAGTTGCTTTCTTTTGGCTAGTATATGCAAGTTATATATTTTTTCATCCTTTGCATTTTACCATTAAAGTGCATATCTCATAAGTAGCAATAGAGATTTTTTTTTTTAAGAATGAAAATCGAATATTTTTATGTCATTTGGTGCAGCTTTTGTTTGGATTAATAAGTATTTTTTTGCCATTTGTTTTCCTCTTTATTAACTTATTATTATTATTTTTTACTATTCTGTCGTTGGTTGTCCTACAAACTTCAACATGCATACCTGACAAATTATTTTTTAGATGACCTCCCCAATAATATCAGGACCTAAAATCAGTTAGCCCTTTTTAACCCACCTCCTTTTTTGTATATTATCATGGTCCCTGTCACAACTACTCAGCTCTACTGTTTTAGCGCTAAAGCAGTCATAGACAATACATAATCACGTGAACATGTCCGTGTTCCGATAAAACTTTATCCAGATACACTAAAATTTCAATTTCATGTACTTTTCATGTGAATTTTCACGAAATCTTTTTTTTCCCCCAGTCATTTAAAAATGTAGAGATTGCTATTAGCTATCAGACCATACCAAAACAGGCAAAGGGCCAGAATTGCGCAGGGAGCTGTAGTTTGCCAAAAGCCACTCTAGTAGATATATGTGTCTCATATAGCTATATGGAGTAGCATCCCTGAAAATGCATGTGCATGAAAATTGGACAAATAACTAAATAAATTACAGATAAAGACAACTGGTTTCTCATTGTCAGAAAAAGAAGTTTTAAAGAAACAAGGTGGGTAAATACTATATGAACCCTGTGATGTTGGATTAGAGTCTATGATAATAATTTCAATTCATGTTTATTTTAATGTAACAGATAGATTGATTTAGAAGTAAAGATATGAGTGTATACACAGGTTAATATACACACATAGTTCTAGCTTTTTCCTCCAAAAGGCTTAGAAGGAGTGATAACCCAATAGCAACAAACACACCCAGCTCCCAGATCTTGGTTTCTATATGTCTATTTTTAAGAGAAGTTACCAGTTCTCTTGGAGCAATGGTTAATTCCGGGGCTGAAGCAGGGAAAACACAAGATTAGCATGGAACATCTTATAGTGTAGAAAGTGAGGAATTGCTCAAAAAAGGAGGGGGGTGTGCATGTCATAAGGACACAGGAACCAACCTAAATGAGCCCCCAGTGGATATTGCTGCAATAATTTGTGCAACAAAATAAACAGCAATAGACTGGGCGAAAAAGGTGAAGGGATAAAGTAGTACAATTTGGGAATTACCAAATAGTCAAGGGACTATGAAGTTCAGCACAGGAAAAATAAATAATACTGTAATTATGTAGTACCAGGTGGGTGCTAGACTTATCGGGGGGGGGGATCACTTTGTAAATTATATAAATATTTAACTACTATGCTTTATACCTGAAACTAATATAAAATAATTTTGAATACCAACTCTAATTGGAAAATAAATTTCAAATAAATAAAGGTTAAGTAAAAAAAAAATAAAAGCAGTAGTAGGATTATAACTCAAAGAATAAGATAAATATTCATCCATCCATACTGATCTAAGCAAAAACAATTAATGTCTAAATGTAAGAATGGACACATCTTCCTTACAGAAGAATTCTAAATAATAATTGTGTATATTGCCCCCTCCAGGAAGTGAGACTTAATTCCTCCTCCCTTGAGTATGGATTGGACTTACTTATTTGCTTCTAATGAATAAAGCATGGAAAAGAAAACCTAGTAACTTAGATGGAAAAACCTGGCACTTTAACACTTTAGCAATGTGATCAAGATTAACATCACTAGTGATAACTCACACTGATATGTATCCCTTGATACCGGATGATGAGCACAGTGCTTCTCTGTGATATTGTTCCCCCAAACCCATAACCTTTGTCTAAACAAGAGGAAACATCAGACAAAACCAAATTGAGCAACTTCCTATAAATCACCTGACCAGAACTCTTCCAAACTGTCAAGGTCATGAGAAACAGGAAGGCCAGAAACTTGTCACAGATCAGAAGAGACTAAGGGGAAGTGATCACTAATTGCAATAAGGTATCCTATACTGGATCCTGGAACAGAAGAGTACATTTTTGGAAAAACTGGTGAAATCATAATACAGTCTGCAATTTAGATAATAGTATCGTACCAATGTTAATTTCTAAGTTTTGCAAAATGTATCATGGTCACATACGTTACATAAGATGTTAAATTTAAGAGAACCTGTGCAGAGGAGCCAGAGGAGAGAAACGAGCAATCAGGGATCATTTTATAAACTATGTAAATGTCTAACCAACATACTGTATGTATGCTTGAAACTAAAAATAAAATTTAAAAAAGTTTAAAAAGAATCTGGATGAAGGATGAAGTTCCGGTGTACAGGAACACTTTAACTTTGCAGATTTTCTGTAAATCTAAACATTTGAAACTGAAAAATTTTAACTATTGAGTTCTTAATTTCAGCACATTGTGTTTTTAACTGAGAGTTGGTGTGATTTTAGTCTCCTTCTCTCTTGTAGGCACTATGTATAATTCTTATTTTATGCAAGACAGAGAAACTGCCTTCAGCTTTTCAAAGGCTTTTTGCATAGGTTTTTGTCTTTTCACCTTGCAGTTTCAAACATTCTGCAACTGTCTGGAAGTAACGATCAGCTGAGTTTTGCACCCGTTGTGTCTCGCTGGATTTTGGTTTCTTGGATTTTTAATTTTGTTCCTCTAGCACAGGAAGACTGCCAAAACCTGGCTGGTGTCTTTGTCCTGCAGCAGTGGACTTGTGGTTGAACAAAGCATAGATTCTTGACATTTTGTTCAGTGATCAGAAAACACATATACCCCCAGGAAAAAATCCAGCTGCAGACCATTAGCTCATTTCTCCTCTCAGTAATCTTGGCACCACTAGTACCATGTAAGCAGCTTTCTAATGCCTTTAAACAAAAACAAATAAACAAAAAATATATCTGTGTGCTTATATATATGCAAATTATTCCTTACTCAGGAGTAAAAGGTCCCCCCCACCTGACTTTCTTGAATGGAAGGCAGTAAAGTTGCTCATGTGGCTTACACTGGACACTAATCTCAAGGTCTTAAATCATTTTACATTAAGAGCATCCTGAAAACAAGCTCTTAAAGTGAGTCATGTCTTTTTGCCCTCTGTTGAGCATTTTTCACCAAATATCTGCATGTTTAGTACCTGGCACCATGCAAAGCCCTGGAGATATTTTTGTGAAATCAAATTTCCTGCCCATAAAGAATTTATATAATCAAAAGATTATTTAATAAACCAATAAGTGGATATAAAAGATAAAAAATGTGGCATAGTATATGATTACATATAAGAATAAAAAGCATAAGTAGGAAATGTCATCTTCCACAGAAAACCAAACTGATAGGAATAATAACTGTTTATTAAGTGTTAATTATAGGTTAGGCGTTATACATGTAACATTCCATTTTATCCTCACAAAAATCTTACAGAGAATTAAGTACCATTTTAAAGATGAGGAACTGAGACTCAGAAAAGTTAAGCGACTATGTAAGGTCACATAGTTCCTTAAGATGATCAGAGCCAAGATTTGAATCTAGATTAATACTCTTTGATCATAACTACTAAACTCTCCAGATATAAGCACAAAGCCAATCTGCTACACATAAGTCCAATAACATGTTCAAATAGAAACATGTGAAAACATGCAAAAATAAGATCCTTGGTAACAATACATGTTCAGAAACAAACAGTAACAGACAGAGAGAGAGATTGTGAGCTGTACACTGAAACATGCTCCCTGGACAGGTCCATTCTGGCTTTGTGTGAAAGATACTCAGAGACAAAGATGTCCATTGGGAGTGTTTTAGCTTCACAAAGAATTTTAAAAGATAAAACATTTTTATTTTACAAATTAAATAACAACCTCTTCTGGGACAGTGAAAAAGTCCTTTGTGAATTATTAAATATTTGACTAGTAAAGAGCATAAAACATGCGATGTCAGAAGTTTGACAATCATTAAAAAATTAAGAGAGAGTCCATTTCAAACAAACTGATGGAAGTCAGTGATCAGGAAAGATTCTGTTGAAAATAAAATCCGGTTGAAAAGCTAACACCCAACATTTTGACATACACATGTATTCAAGAAAATGCGAGATCATTTTAACAAAGATTCTAGTCCTTTCGCTATTACATCTAAGGCCCAAGCTCTGTTGCCTTTTGGTAGAAGTCAGGGAGAATATGACTTAATCCTGTCTACCTCTCCTGTCTGGAAATTAATGTTTTTAGATAAAACTCATTCTGGAAATTGTAAGGAATAATCCAGTTAAAGCAGAAGGTTCATGTTGGGCCAGATAATGAAAAACCAGGATAAGAAATTTAGATTTCTTCCTGGAATACAGGAATCATGAGGTCGGATACATTTAAGAATTAGACTAGGCACAGCAGTACTGCCCCCCTCCTTATCTCAGAGGTTACGTTTCAAGACCCTCTGAACTGCAGGTAGTATTTTTTTCCTTTACATACATACATATCGATAATAAAATTTCATTTATAAATTAGGCACAATACGATTAACAACAACTAATAATAACAAAATTAAAACAATTATAACAATATACTGTAATAAAAATTATGTGAACAAAAAATTATGTGAAATTACATGAGTACTCATTTCAGGGGGCCCCTGGCTAGAGTCTTCAGGTAGGCTCAGTGCTTTCCTGCATAACATGTTGCTGCCTATAAGACATGTTTTCCTGTTCATATCTTCCACCCACAATTTTAATGCATTTTCTTTCCTAACTAAGCACTTAACCATGTACACTGTGGCCATAACTTTTACAGTTTGATGTGTGAGAGAAAACCTAGCACGAATTTCTTTCCTTCCACACAATTTTAAGAATAGAAGATTCATTCTTAATGTAGAGATTTGTAACTTCTGCACACGATTTCTTTCCTATTAAGTGGATAACTTTCACCTTTTCACTTAAAGGAAGCGCTTTACAACTTCTCTTTGGCCTATTCGAATTGCCACCATCACAATTGTGCTGTGAGGAGGACATTATCAAGTAAATTAGGGATCGTTGGAATACATGCACTGTGATACGGCAGTAGTAAATCTGATAACCGAGATGGCCACAGAATGGCCAGTGGGATGGGTAGCATATATAGTTTAGACACTCTGGACAAAGGAATGATTCGCGTTCTCAGTGGGATGGCAGGAGATTTCATCATGCTGCTCAGAATGTGCTGTTTTAAGAAGGTTCTGTCTGGAACCGGTCTGTTGGGCAAGTTACTTCTCTGTGCTACAGCTTCCTCAAAGGTTTCTTGTATTAATAGAAGCTGTATATGTAACATATTTAGAATGACACCAGCATATAGAAAGTGTTTAATAAATGTTTGCTCTTTGTGATGGTAATAAAACAGATAATTATAAAAACTGAGAAGTCAGTCTCACCAGAGGTTTGCGAGATTTATTACTTTTTTTCCCCTGAAAAAAATCTGTCTTGTTGGCTCTGTTGTATATTTTTCCTACATTACTGACTTTTGCCAAATATCATTTCCTTCCCTCTCCTCTTTGGAATTAATTTGCTGTTCTTTCTCTTACAAACTTTTGGTGACTATTCACGTCACTAATATTTAGTCTTTCACCTAATATATATTAGATGGATTTAAAGCTATCAATTTTCTTCTAAGCAATATATTAGCTGAATCTCATAAGTTTTAAAGTCATATTTTTACATGTTTTGGTTCAAAATATTTTCTAATATTCATTGTAATTTCTTTTTTAACTTGGGTTATTTAAAAGTATATTGCTAGATTTCCAAACATTCTTTATGTGGGGTTATTCTACTTTTTTATTTTTTGCTTTATTCTGTGGTTCATGACTATTCAATTATTCAGTCTTCTGAAGTTTTTGTTTTTGTTTTTTGTTTTGTTTTCAGTTTGTACCTTTGACCACTTTCCTTCAATTCCTTCTTCCCCAAAATCCCACCTCTGTTAACCACAAATAAAATCTCTTTTTCTATGATGCTGGTGATTTTATTTTTGTTTTAGATGCTACATATAGGTGAGATCGTACAGTATTTGTCTTTCACTGTCTGACTTATTTTACTTAGGATAATGCCATCAAAGTCCTTTTATATTGTCACAAATAATAAGATTCTCTCATTTTTTAACCTAATTTTCCATTCACTTTAATATCAGTCATGTCATAACCCACAATTGGTGAAAATTTATTTTATTTCTATTTTTATTTATGGTAAATGAATTTATTTGTCATTTTATGTTAGTTTCAGATATACAGTATAATGGTTAGACATTTATATAATTTATGACATGATCCCCCTGATTACTCTAGCACTCACTTGGCACTATACACAACCATTACAATAATATTGTCTATATATAACCTGTGCTATACTCTAAATTCCTGCAACTGCTAATTTGTACTTCTTCATCCCTTCACCTTTTTCACCCAACCCCCCAACCCTCATCCCCTCTGGCAATCACCAGAGGGTGGTTTGTTAAGACTTCATTTATACCTAGTTTGTGGTCATTTTTGGTCCAAATGTACTTGCAAACAAAACGTAATGTCTATTGTTAAGTGATGTGGTTGACATATAGGTCAGGTTTGTTAATGTGTTTCAGTTTTTCTTCATTATTATTCTATTTCTTTATTGATTTTTTTTTCTGTCTGCTAGTTCTGTCAGTTACTGAGAGAACAATTTTTAAAATCTAATATTTATCGATTTTAATACTCCTGATCTAATAATTTTGGCTTTATATATTTTGGAGCAATATGATTAGATACATATAAATGTGAACCATATAGTTATTAAGTGACTATTTCTAGTAATAACATTTATTTAAATCTATTTGATATTACTATAGCTAAAATACCTTTATTAAATTAGCATTTTATAAGAAACATCTTCCTTCATCTTTACTCTTTCAACCTTTCTCTTTACATGAGGGAGTTTTTAATAGTATACGTTGACTTTTTATGCAATGTGGTAATCATTGTGTTTTAATTATGGTATTTACTCTGTTCATATTTAATGTATCTAATGATATATTTGTGTATAAACTACTATTTGTATGTATCCTGCCTTTTCAACATTCTGTATTTCCTTCTTTTTTTGCCTTTTGGGATTGATTATATGTTAATATTTCAAACTTATTAAGTTGTGATGCTTTTCCTATTCTTTTGATGGTTACATTAAAGATTAAAACAGGTATTCTTAAAGTTAAATATAAATGAACATATTAACTTTGTTATTCCCCTTCTGACTTAACATACATTGTTATCCTGTGTGGGGTTTTTTGTATATTTTAAGCATCCTATTACATCATTGTACTTTATGTAGGTGATTCTTACTTAGATGTAATCATATATTACCACTTTGTGGCTCTTTATTCCCCATTGCATCTCCAGGCTTCCTCTATGATTATTTACTTCTGTGATTAAAATACTTTATTATTTTCTTTAGTGTGGCTCTTACCGCAGATGAATTCACCCAGATTTGTTGGTTTGTTTTATTTTATTTTACTTTTTCTTTTGTCCTAAATTTTTAAATTTTCAAGCATGAGTGGATATCTTTTCTTTTTTTGTTCCAGGGATATTCTAGGTATGATGTCATTTACATGTGTACGATAGTGTGATTATTGGTGAAAGGAATATTAAGAGAACATTTAACTTACTTTACTGCCAGTTGAGAGGAGAGCCCCAGCTTCTTTTAATAATGTTTCATTTTATTGATGACTTTTTCTAAAAAAAAAAAAAAAAGTACTCATGGAAATTCTGAAAAAGTTTCTTGTGGGCTATATTATTTTAGAATACTCTTCTGAAAAACTAAGTAGATATTAGCTGAAGGAATCTGAGCCTAATTTTCACCTAGGAGGAAATCTAATGGCTCGGGATGGAGGTTTTGATTTCATAGTCCAGTTTACGTGCATTCTGAAAGGCAGTATAATGTAAATCACATTATATCTGGATTTTTAAAGTCCAACTTTATCTCTAAATAACTTGTATCTTTGGGCAAGTTATATAATT
This sequence comes from Cynopterus sphinx, assembly GCA_030015415.1. NCBI lineage: Eukaryota > Metazoa > Chordata > Mammalia > Chiroptera > Pteropodidae > Cynopterus > Cynopterus sphinx. Next base: position 99,145,254 of record CM057387.1, read on the forward strand.
TTTCTGAGTTTCAGTTCTTTTTTGATAAGGTTATTGAAGGTTTAAATGATATCCATATGAGAAGTACCTGTGTTCTAAATACTTTGAAAGTACTCAAGAAATATTGGTGTCTTCCATCTTTTTCTGCACTTGTATGTGGGAAAGTGGGAACGTTGGTGAGGAATAATGGAGAATTACCTCTCCTTGCTCCAGGAATGTATTTGCTGGCACTGACAAGAATGATACATCTTTTCAAATGTTTGCTTGATCCATAGTTAATAGCTTATAATAAAATGTGATGTTTATTGCCTCTTGGCTTTCATATAACCTGACCTTTTTAAAAAAGACTATATAAAAGGACTCTTATGAGAGATATGTATGTGTATCAAATTTATATAAAATGTCACAAAACAGAGTCTTAAAATTTGAAGGGAATAACCACGAAGGCCATCTAGTCCTTTTTGTCTCTCAGGGCAGAATTACCCTCCATGAAATCCTCAGTCTAGATGGGGATCAGTGGTTTGCATGAATACTTTTTGGTGATTGCGATCTCACTCCCTCTTAAGACAACCATTCTCTTTTCCCAATGCTTAATTAATTGTAATGTTCTTATTTTCTTTACTATGTCTCCTCATAAATCTACACTTTGGTCCATTTTACCACAGAACTTGATAGAATAAACAAATCTTATTCCACAAGTGTGCAGGAACGATGTCTTAGTCATCTTTCTATCTTTAGAGTCTAGAATAGCAACTACCCAGCTCAAAATATGGCTTTTGTTTAATGAATAATTGAGGCTAATATTTTTTAAAGGTATTTTATATGTTTTTTTTATATAGACTTTTAAAATGTAGTCAATATTTTTATTACTCCTGGTCAAAAATTATTTTTTTCAATCGTATTGACAAATTTAAACAAAGAATATTGATTTATGGATATGTCTGATATCACTTATATAATCTAGAAATATGTAGAACTTAATAAATTTTGCCATGTATAGAATTTTTAATTTAATATTATTTACATCTCTCAATTAGTTGCAACATAATCTATTTCTTGAGATTGAAAACGTTATATTTTTAATTTCTTAAACTTTTGTGGTGTCTTTTGCCTTCATTACAGGCAATTGTATTTGCTGTGATATTAATAGAGATTTATTAATAATAAATACTCCACTTTATTGACTTATAAGACTAGACCAAAATAAGCAACATCAAACTATATGCTATTTAAGGAAAAGATCTAAACATAATAGTAAAGGTTGAAAATAAAAGGACAAATATAAACCAGCCAAGTACTAAGAGAAAGCTATTGTGCTACACTAATAGTCCCCCAAAAGTGTTAAGGGAAAAAAAGTATTAATAGAAATAAATGAAGTTACTTCATGATAGACATGTTCAATTCACCTAGAAGCTATAATAATTCCAAATATATATTCACATTTTCTGTGATTTTTAAACTTGTTTATTTAAAAATTTAATTTATGGTGATATGGTTAATAAAATCCAGTAAGTTTCAACTGTACATTTAACAGTAAGGCATATATATATACTTAACATTGCGTGTTCACCTCCCATAGTTAGATTTCTTTCTGTTGCCACATATTTGACCCCTTTTACCCCATCTACCTCCTCTCTCTCCCTTTCCCCTTCCCCTCTGGTAACCACTGGTCTATCGTCCATGTCCATGAACCTCTGTTTGTCCTGTTCGTTTGTTGCTTTTAGGTTTATATCCCACATATAAGTGATAGCATGTGATTTTCAACTTTACCTTTCTGGCTTATTTCGCTTAGCATGTTTATTTTGAGGTCCACCCACGTTGTCACAAATGGCTCTATTATTTATTGCTTACATTTTGAACTGAATGCTCTCTTCTCAATTTCATGCTGTCTTCAAATTTTTTTAAATTATTTGTCTTCATAATCTGTGTTCAGCTGATTTCTTATATAAAGTGAATGAATCCCTTATTAACACTAAACCTTAAAGCAATCTATTTGTGTTTCCTAGTTTCTTTTGTTATCAGTTCTCTTTATTTCTGTTCCAGTTTGAGTAATGAGGGCATTGGCCAGTAGATGAGAAAGATGTTTGATATTAAATTATGTAAAATACCATTAAGAACATAATTACTATGAATGATATAGCTCGTAAAGCTATCTCTTTAGAATCTTATTTCTCATGCCCTTGAATGTGTCTATTAGAAGAACAGGCCACCCATAGAAGAATGAGTAGCCATGTATTTTGATTTCAACTAGCTTGCTTTTCATTTTTGCTTCTTGTAGCTTGTTATTGCATTTTGGCTTATGAGAAATTATTTTAAGTCGTCTACTTTGTCAGTCATAGGTACATATTAGAATGCTTATATCTACATAGTTCTCCCAAATACTTATCCTGCAGAATGCAGGTACAATCTTTTGAGAGGTCACATCACAATGTGCAAGATATTACTACATATCTTATTACATATCTTGACATAAGTATTCATTCCCATTTATTCATTGATTCAGTAAGCATCTACCAAGGGCCCAATCTTTGATAAGCAGTATTAGCAAAAATATAATGAAGCCATATTAGTTTTATTGAACAGAATGATAAAATCTCACCCTTTTGGTTTTTTTTCTAACATATCCAGACATTTAATTCAGTTTTTTATCATGGGGGAGGAGGAGAACATTACCCAAAGAGACATAGCATCATTTTAACTATAAAATGAATTAATGAAAATCTTTATGTTTTTCAGGATGAGAGAGACCTAGAGAAAGAAGATGAACTGGAACTAAAAAGAGGTCTTTTATACAGAGACTCTGCCTATGACAGTGACCCTGAGTATAGGTATGGGTTTGGTTAATTCTGTGTATAGAGATCTTTCTCACAGTTGATGTAAATACAACGTTCTTCCTAATCTGCTGGATTTGTGGGAAATCCAGATTCAAATTAGCAATTATTAATTATTTCTTTAACAATTCAAAAGTTTAATTATGTAAAATCCTATTAAGATATTTTAATGTTTGTATTACTGAAACTTTTCAGTGAAAACAAATATAGTCAATTAATGGTGATGGCTTTCGTCCTACTGAAGATATTTAGTATATATGGCTTCCCTGCAAATCCACATTTCAAGGGCTTATTTCAAGATGTATTTATATTTCCATGCTAACTGTCCTATGTTTTCCACTACCTTTGAAAATGAAATTGATTTGGAAGAAATCTCTTTTCAAGGAGTTATTAAGTGACCTTTACTTCCAATACTTTGAGATTTGAGAGCTTGATTAGGGAATCTACTACTCCTACAGACTCCCTTCTTACTTTCACATTGCCCACCTTTTATAAAACTTTAGACATTTACTATGGCAGCCTTGCCACTTCCCAGGGCCCTAGGATGCTCTTCTCTCCTTTTAGTATCTTCTATTTATATCTCAAATTTCTTCAGTACTTCTGGCATCACTATCCTATTTGAGCATTAGTCCTAATTAAAGACAAGGCATTGAAGTGATGCTTCATATAGTTGTGAGTTAGCCACAAAAAGAAGTAGTATAAAAATAATTCGAAGTTCATGTTTAGAATATGACTTGGCCTTTTATGTCTATTGCTCAAAACTTTTAGCCATGTTGTTTTTTTATGGAATTGCTACCGATAAAAACTATTTTCTATTTTCTTATGCATATTTTTTCAGATTACTAACAGGAATATGCTCAATAGAAATGCTTTAATTATGAAATTATTTATAACAGAATCTCAAACTGAGTAGTTTAAATTTTGCCTATATATTTTTAAATGACACAAGATTGACTTTAGTTCTCTTTCCCATTGGTCATTATCTGATTGATTTGACAAATCTACTAAGATGTAATAAATAGCCAAAATATATCTTTAGTATTAACAAATAGAAGGAAAAATGTCTAAATATATATATGTATATATATTTATATATATATATGTATACCTAAAATCTCTTGAATAACAAAAAATAAGCTTTTGTTTTTAAGTGAGAAAATGTTTAATTCTAATTTGAGTTAATTGGACCTTGTGTTATTAACTCAAGTATTGCAAAGAACTTTTTCATTAAATATTTAAGATTTAGTTATTCTTTTTTAAAAAATTTTTGTCAAAAGGCATATTGATATTCAGAAAATTTGGGTTGCTACATATTTACATGATTTTTCAAAGTGTAAAAATTATAGCCTAGGGGTCTAGAGGAAGTGTCTTATTATTAGAGAAGAGACGTATATTCATCTTTAAAAATAAAAGTATAACCTTATTAATTAGACTAGCTTACTTAATATTAATGCCTGGTCTCTAGAAAATATCAGTACATGTTTAGCATTTAACTTGTAAGCCTCTTTAAAGAACACTAGTAGACAACCAGAATGGTTTATGACTAGCAATTCTTGCCAGACTAATTTATTTTTTAAATAGATTATGAAAAAGTAATACATTAAATATAACTTTTAGTAAAGATTATGATTTTCTAACATTCTCATAAACAAGTAGGCATAATGGTTCTCACTGAATATTATTAGGTAGGTGGACTAGATGACATGGAAAAGATTATTAGCAGTAATCCCAAGTTAGCTTTGGGAACCATAATAAGTAGTATTTCTGATATTATGCTCAAACTGTAGTTGTCTAAGCTTTAGAGATAACTGCCTTTAGGAATAAATGTGTTCATTCTTTTATTTATTTATGGATCTTCTCTGAAGTAATCTGTCTACAGTCCATATTAAGTCAGTTTTATGACTAGCCTTTTTGTTTTGTCCTTTTGTTTGCTTTTTTACTGAAAGGATGATATGACATTCATAAAAGAATAATGAAAATAAATTAGTTGCTCTCTGTGGCATCGTAATGATATTGAGTTGAACCTGCGTTAGTGAAACCAGAGAGATGACTTAAAATATCAGCTTAAAATACTATCCTGTGTGTTTACATAAAGACAGGTTGTCATTTTTACCTGGATACACCCTGAAAATAGTATTTGAGATTAAGGAGACTTTATTGTAATTTTAATTTAATGTCCCATCGTAATAGAAATCCCTTTTTGATTCTCCCATTTTAAGTTTCTTATTACTCCCAGATAAAATTCTCTGTTTGACTCTTACTTTATGCTTACCTCTGTAGGTATACCTGGTTTTTCATGACATTCTGGACTATTTCATGCTTGGTTCTGTCACAATATGATGCCTGGAATAACCCATTTCTTCTTTTTATCTAGCAAATGCCTACTAATTCTGTAGGACTAAGTTGTAGTTGTTTTCTCTTTTATCCTCCACTTCCTCTCATATATATTTTTTCAATTAGTAATACCTGTCTCACAATGATAACCATTTCCTTCAACGTCTGTCCTGCTTTCTTCTATTAGCTGTGAGCTCTATGAAAGCACAAATGTTTTACTTATCTTTGTTTTTGTCTGCCCATCAAGGTCTCTGAAATGTGCTAGGAGCTCAATTTTAAAAATTACTCAAATATTAAAATTGGGTCTTTTATTAATAATGATCAGTTACATTGCTGAAACTCTAAGGCATTTTTTAAATAAACCCATTTTATGATTGTGATATTTAGTAACATCTCTAGATAAGGAATCAATACTAGAATTAACAGTGATTGAAGCTGTTGGACCTTATTTGTTCTCAGTGGCTCATTTCTACACATTCTTACTCAGGGAAGGGAAATAAGTGACCTGTAAGTAAACTATAAATAACCAGTTTTCAGTGAATTTATTTCAATAAATATCTTTTGTTGTTCACTGTATAGTTTCTGCTAATTAATAGAAGATAAATGCCAACGTGGAATTTTTTCCCTGAGTGTTTTTTTTTTTCTTTTCTTGTAGAAAGCTAAACCTCTAGTTTAATGCTCTCTAAAGCATAGTTCTTAGGCCAGCAGAATTCAGCATTACCGTGGTACCTGTTAGAAATTCACATTCGTGGACCCCATTTCAGACTCGAGGCTTAGTAATTTAAGTTGTAATAAGCCTTCCAGATGACTCTGATGCATATTAAAATTTGAGAAACATAGTACTATAGTTTATCAATAAATTTTGATCTTTTATGACATTTATCTATGTATGGTATCTTTAAAAGTACAAAGTACCATTTAGATTTTATTAGACCATAATATTATCTCCTTCTATCATCTATTATAAACTCCAAGACACTGAATTCTTTCTACTTTCCACCCATTCATCCATTCAGTGTGTACACAGCATACATTATATCATCAATGCTTTTCTACATATTTTGTCAAAGTTTTGCTTGATAGGAGCATTTTCAGAGTATTATAGAATGGAATTCATCTCTTATAAAGTGTTTTTTATTATACTGATTCTTAGGTAACAAGTTTAAAGTATAGCATATGTATCATCATTTTTTAAAGTCGCTTTCAACTCTGATTCTTTGACAAATGGTAATGATGACTTTTTAAATTCTCATGATCTTCCAATTATTTTTTAGAATTAATATTCTTTGGGTAGTGTATTCATCTAACTTTCTTTTCTATGTATACAGCCTTATAGATATTTTATCTGAACACTATGTGTGAAGTATTATGTGCTTGGTTTTTATTTGATACTGATTATAGAAAACACCGTCAGGGTTTCAAGAGAGTTCATCTTTTTCTAAACAAAAAGCTGGTTATGTCCTTTGTCTCCTGGTCCATGATAAGTTACCTAACACATTTCTGTTCTTTTTATATACACTAGGCTTGAAAAAATAAATTTATAATTTATACCTTATTAACACTTAGAATTTGAAACTGCCCAGTTTGAGATATTATCTTGGTCTCTGGTCTCTGTTCTTCTTCTTCTTCTTCTTTTTTTATTTTCTTAATAGCATTGTCATAATTAAAGAGAATATTCCCTATTCAAGTAACATGATTATTAGGTTGATTTAAAAAAAAAAACAACACATTTGATAGAATAACAATATTATCCCTGCTTTGAAGATAACCATTTTATGGCATATAGCACTGACGCCGTATTTTGTAGAGTATAGTAGGAATTTACTAAATTTTTTGAATGAGTAGATGCTGGAGATACCATAGTAAAACAGAGACTTGTAGTTTTTAAAAGACATTGTTATTATAACAAGACTTTTTCATGTCACTTACACATTTTGAACTTACTAATAAACTAAGTAATAGAAAATCAGAATTAATTTAATATGTTCACAGTGCATTAATTAGTCAAGGCTTCCTTGTATACAAGTAAATATTGTTTTTAGGATTTTGTTATTCTTTGTTTTCACCTGTCTAACCACGAACCAAGTTAGAACCTGTTCTGTGTTCATATCTCTGTTTTTCAATTCAGACTTCCAGGCTGAATCAATTCCAAAATTCTCTCTAGAGAGTCACAATACTGTTTACTAAATTGAAAAAGTTTACAATTTCAAATATAAACAAACTCCCTGCCAAATTTTCAATATCCAAAAACATCAGAATGTCTATTTTGGCCATTTTGGCTCTTTACAGAACCTTATCAGGTTCATAGTTGCTCCTAAAAGCTTTCTGAATTTTATTTATTTATTGCAAGCTATTGAGGTGGTTATTTTAAGGCAGCTTTGAGACATGGGGGGAAAAGTGTTGTCTAATGGAACCAAAGCAGTAGCAAAATCTTTGCTTGACAACATTATAACTTGTGATAGGGATTAGGAATTTGGTTTACAATCTTGGAAATACCTGCACAACCTACACAAGTTAGCAGCCCTACTCCTTACCTTCTGGAGAGTTTGGTAGTGGTATGCGTTAGAAATTCAAACTTCTGTTGAGTAGGTTCATGGTAGTAGAATGAGCCTAGCAACTAAACAAACCATAGAGCCCAGGAAAGGACATGATTATCAGGCCATCAGTATACAGTAAAGTTGATAATTGCAGACAAGAAGGAGATAGGGACAAATCTGTGTTTTGTGAACTATTAATTAGTGTATGACTTGCTGCAAAACAAACAAAAGACAACCAAACAAACACAACATGTAGGACTCCTAAAATAGTGTGAGGGAATGGAGGCAAATGCAGGGACTTAGGCTGCTAGGTATGTTTGCAGAGATACAAAGAACAGGCAGAAATTTTTCTGTTAACGTTTTTGTGCATTTGATCTTTATCACTTGACTCAAATTGCCAAAAAACAGTTTTAAGTGACAGTAGGAGTTAGGCTTGGGGAGAAATGGTGTGAAATAAATTATATTCAGTTGGCTAGACTGTTTCTTGAGCAAAGACAGTAAAAGAAATGTGATATCAAAACAGTAGCATTGAGACTTGGCTAAGGCCTTTTGAAAATCTTTAAGGGTTATACTGGCATTATTAGAAATTGTTTTAATTATCTCTCTGAAACTGAATGGACAAGATAGAAGTAATGATAATCATGTTTCAAAATACCTTTGTCTGTAAGATTCATCCAGCTTGAAACCGGTATCTATGTTTAACAGTTGATGCCTTTTTATTGCTGAATAATATTTCACTTTATGGATGTTACTATAATTTGTTTATTCATTCACAAATGAGGGACATTTGGATTGTTTCCAACTTGTGACTATTATAAATAAAGCTGCTTTAAGCATAAAAAATACATTTGTTATCCCAAAGACTATATCATTTTCAAAATTTTCCAAGGTGAAAGAGGTGATACCAAGTGTAAATAAAGTTTGACAGGATCTAGTAAATATTGGTAGGATGTGTGAGGTAGAATCCCATTTTAGCAAAGTCATCAGCTAGTAGAAAGAAACGTTGTCATGGTTCATGGAAGTGAATTTTTAAAAACTTAATATAAAATATATCAACTCTAACAAAGGAATATATTTTAAGGTTTGTGCATCCCAAATAATAATAATTAATAATAATAATAATAATAATAAACCACTTACTTATCATCAAACTTAAGAAATAGAATATAACCAATACCTATAAAGCCACCTTATGCCCCTAAGCAATTGCATCTCTTTCCATAGAAGTAACAGCTAATGTGACTTTTCAATTAATCCTTTTTTCAGTAGTTACATATGTATCTATATTTAATTTAAAAACTATTTAATTTTCTTTGTTTTAAGCATCATATAAATTTAGTCACAACTGTGTATAGTTTGAATTATTGATTTTCCCACTGTATATTATACCATTGTATACATATACCCTGATTTGATTGATTTGTTCTAATGTAGATGCATATTCAGGCTGCTTCTAGTTTTTAGCTCTGTTACAAAGAGTGTTGTTATGAACATGTCTGTACCTGTCTTCTGGTACGCGTGTGCAAGAATTTCACTGGGGACCCTAGAAATGTATTTCCTGGGTTGATGTTACATAATCACCCTTACTAGGTCACACCAAACTGTTTTCTAAAGTGAGTGGATACATGTTCTCATTACTTTACATCATCACTGACACTGTGTCAAGCTCTAGAAATGAGAACACAGCCGCTCCATGCCTTTTGTTTGTGGTCACTTTTACTGTGTTTCGGTGGTCAAACTGACTTCAGGCCAAATAGCAAATACTTTTACAGATACATAGCTGCAAGAATTTCTATGTTTACAATTGATAGTAGAGCTAACATCATGAGACTGATAAGTCATGGAAGAAATCATTTGTTTGCGTGAAGTAAGATTCCAGATATCTGAAGAAAACATTTGTAGCATTTAATAGCCATACGGTATTTTTATGGCACAAACTTCATAACCTCTGACATGCCTGAGAGGTCTTATCTATAATAAGTACTTAATTTATTTAAGTGGTTCGATTATTGATTATTTAGTCTTTGTGAAAGTCAACATTTTGTTCCTAGCAAATAATATAATAAGCCCAGAACTTAATGTTTATGACAGTAAAATTGTAACTTTGGTATGTATAAAAAAAATACTATCAAGCTTTCAGAAAGAGTTGCCTTTTCTTCTCTATTCCCATTACAACAGTAAAGTCTTGGTCTGTTTCCTAGCTTCCCATCTGTTCTTTTTTTTCCTTCAAAACTCTCAAAATTAAAGTAATCCTTATCACTTCGGATCCAGATTCTTCTACCTTGTTTTTCATTTCCCGAAAGTGGTCCACACGCAGGCTAACTTTCTACTCCAGCTTGAGGACAAATAGCAGCATACCACAGTCGAAAAGGCTTTAAAACCAGAGACATGGTACCCCTTTCCGTTCTGCTACTCCCTCTCTGAGCTCTCTTAGGCAGTCACTTGACTTCACTGAGTCTCAGTTTCCACACTTAGCAACTTCAGAGGGTTGTAAGGTGTGTTGATAAACATATAAAGATATGTAGAAAGTCCTAGTAGTTCAGTGCCTCATACTTAATAACTTCCATGTGCAAGGTAAGCGCTGTACTATGCATTTTAAATATACTCTCTTTGATTTTTAAAGAAAATACTGCAAAGATACAGTACAGGAAGCCAAGACTCTGGATGATTAAATAAACTGCCCAAAGTCCCGAGCTTACAGGGGACTGAGCAGAACTCAGTGCCAGGTCTGCCTGACTTTAGAGGCTACCCACTGCCATAACTGGTCATACCACAGCCTCTGGGCTCTGCTTTTACCACAGCACATCTGCCTCTCTTCTCTGAATTCCTATTTAACTCTCTCTCTCTCACACAATTTCATTTTATTGTTTTGTAATTGTTTCATGCAAATAGCATCACCCTTTGAAGGCACAGAACTTATTGTCTTTTATTTCTCATAACCCAGAGTATCACATACCCATGAAGTGTGCTCTGTAAATATGCAATTTATATAGTCCTACCTCTCTGCTACTTTCACCATTGTTTCAGCCTTTTATATCCTTTTTTCTAGCTCATTTCAGCGGTCACGTGGAAGTCACCATTTGGATGATGGCGAATACTGGTCCAACAGGGCAGCCTCTTATAAAGGGAAGTCCCACCGACCCGTCTTTGAGAACAGCATGGACAAGATATACAGGAACTTGTACAAAAAGGCCTGTAATTCTGTTTCTCATACACAGGAAAGCTTCTGAGACCATCCACGATAAACTGTATGAGTGTTCGTGTCAACTTCTCAATGAAAACATTTGATGTAATCGATATCTGTATTCTTTTTTTTTTTTTAAACAGGTGGCTCTAATTGAGTACAGTTGTTAGACGTGAATAAGCTCATTACTTCAAATGGGAAATTAGCATAGGCAGGTCTTTTTCTAGTCACGGAAGAGAGAGCTGTGTCCCAAAGGTCAACACCACCATCACAACGTCCAGTCTGATGGTGAGCCGGATATTCTGCTGCATACGTCTCATCTCACCATCTACAAATCCAAGAGTAGATTCTCTCCAGAAATGTTCTTCTGCCATAATCACCTTATAATTTTCTTTTCATATACTTCACTGGTTTTCTTGTCTGAGTAAGAATTAATGCTAACTCCTTTTTCCTGGTGAGGAGCGAAAAGATATACTGTATAGAAATGTATATCCCAAGACTTTAAACTGTGTTTTAACTGGTATTTTCTACTTTTCCACAGTAAAGGCTATTTATGTTTCTTAGTGCATAAGAAATAGCTTTCTTTTTAAAATTTATATAATCATTTCCTCCCTCTTCTCAAAAGAACCACTTAAGTTAACTAAAATGCATAACAGCTAGAAATAGCAGTGGCCATGTATGACCCCAAAATGTGAATAATTTATTTTTAAAGATAGAATTCTCTGCCTGATTTTCTTCTAGAGCCATATCTCTTGGTGCAAACAGACTCAGAAAATAGCCTTTGTTAGTGAGCATGCAGAGACTTGAAAAGCATAAGGGAAATTATATTTTAGTTTAACCTTTCAGACTTTTCAAAGGTAACAAATGGCCTGAGAAAGTAGTATCCTTACTTTAAAAGGACACTTGGGACCATGAAGAGGAGTAAAATATAGTAGAACTCTTTGTAGTAGGCATGAGAAAGTCTGTTGATTGATAGAATTAACTCCTTTCTCATATACTGAACACACACCTGTTAAGCCAGTGACACTCTGAAGATACAAAGAAATGAGTTACCTCACATTTACTGGGGAGTGAGTAGAGAGAAAGCAGAGGATAGGAAATAAGTAAACTTAGCTTAAAAAAGAGTTGACTACAAGATAATGTTTTTTCATTAACTCCATTTTTGGTTAATTCTACAGCTGTGATTTAAAAAGAAAAAAATCTATTTGAACTACATTTAAATTGAAGTTAACTTGTAAAGGCGGGTGACATTTTTTTATCAGGAGAAAATATTAAAATACTTGCAAATCTAATAATAGGACTTTCCAACTTCATGTTAAGAGAACTTTAGTGTAGCAATCTGTGATACATCAAAAAATGCATCAGAGGTAGAAGCCAGGAGTCCGTCTCTGCCATTTTCTAGCTGAGTCTCTTTAATTCTCTGGTCCTTAGTTTCCATCAACGATTAAATGAAGACAGAGACCCAAACCATGACTTATGGGCTACTGTTCCAGGAGATGGTTGTAGAAATGTAAATACAAGTATTTACTGTTCATATAAGTTTAGGAAAATCTGTGCATTATATTCACCCTCCCTTCAACTTACAGAATTATCATGAGTGAAAGAAGATCCTATTAATGTTGAAACACAGGAGGCCATCCCAGGAAAACTAGGACATATGGTCATCATTGTCATAGTAAACACTAGCACATTAGAAGCTCTAAGAAATCCTGGCATACACCTGGTTTGCTCAAGCATCTAGTAGATAGCCGGGCAGTAGGCAGTGCTCATTAAATATTTATTTAAGTAACCCAGAATCTCCTAGACAAAATTGAGCAAGTACCAGTATTTGTTGTTCTGGCGATCTTTTCCCTCCCGTTCTGTCTTCCTCAGCTTCCCACACTCCCTCTCAAATGTCATCCTCAGGTGCACATGGACATCAACTGGGGAAATCTGGATTACACGACCACTGAGTTACCTCTGGCTGTAGGTTATATACTGTTTTATACGATCAGCTTTTGAAAGTCAATGTTAAGCAATGCTTTAAAAAAGATTACCAGTGAAGCGTAGGATCTGTTTTGTGTGTGTGTGCGCGCGCGTGTGTAGAAACAAATGAAAAACTCCATTGAAAAGTTGCTACTTGGTGAAAAGAACAAATGTGAATTTTAAGAAAAGGTGTTGCAATCATAGAAAACCTCTCGAGTAAATAAGTACCACAAAGATTATTTGCTGTATTTATATCTGCCATTGGCTATAACAAGCACCACAAAAAAAATGGGCCTCAAAGGGGAGCTTCAGAAAGTGACATTCTGAAAGACATTGTCTCGTGGATTAAATCTGACATATGTCTCAAGGATCAGGTACATATTTTCAGATATGTAGTATCTTTGTCAAGTGTCTGATTATATCCATTCCCTTGAAGAAGGAGGGGTCTTTGTTGCTCTCCCTAATTATTCCTGTGAATTCTTATGTTGTAGTATCTTTAAAGAGTAAGATCTTTAAGTGTTAATAGTTGTATTTTCTCATTGATAGAAACAGAAAGGTAAAATTGTTTATTCTCTCAGCCTTTTCTTCTATATTTCCTTCAATCTTATAACAGTTATTGGACTTTTGAAAAATAAAGAGGCTTTCTTCCTTTTAAATCATTTTTCTTTAAAAAAAAAATGGGGATTATATGAAGGAAAATGTCAAATCAACTAAGGAAAACAATGAATCATTGTGTTGAAAGTGAATTCTTCCTGGTTCCAGTACTGTTTGTATAACCTTCTTAAGTCATTTTTCTTAGAGCTCAATTTTCTTACCTATAAGATGATGAAGGGGTTAATTTAGAATGATCGTTAAGTGTTGCAACATTTCTATAATTGTATAATTGATTAACATTGACGACCAGGAAGAGCTGGGGAGCAGAGTTGTGTTGAACTTTTGTGTACAAGTTTCTGAAAGGACTTAGGTATTCAAGAAAGTACATTTTGCTATGTTTCTATGGATCACCTCCACAAAAGTCCTAAAAGTAAATGAGAGAAATGGGTTTCTGAACTCAAGGAGCTTATCAACTATGTCATAATGGAGGGTCAAACAAGTAAATAGTTATAACAGCTATGGATTTCCTCATTTTAACTCTATCATATTCTGGGTAGGCTCTTCTACACAGAATGTATTTCTTTCTTTTTGTAAAGTAACCCAGCACCACAATCTGGACATTTCTTTATTATAGCACTTAACAAAAACTGAATCATGAATAACTTATGTGCTTTTTCCTGTTGGTCTAGGGCCTTGTTTACCTCCACTTTTGTGGCACACGGCAGATATACAAAGTTTGTTGAATAACTGCATACAAGAAAAAAAAATACACGAAAGGCTACTAAAAACGATGCAAAGCCTAACTCCGTCTGAATACAAGAATTAAGATACTCTGACAAAACTGTTGCTGTCAGCTAGTCTATTTCTGCCTGTAGCCAGAGACAAAAATGGAAAAGAGAAAATCTTAGTTGTACCATGGTCCTTGAGAAGAAATATATGGTTCCTTAGTTGAGTTAGTGTTTCTGTAGTGAAATCTAATTTTTAAAAGAATACTCTTAAATTAAGAAAAAAAGTCATAACAATGGCCTGCCTTTTTCTTTGTCTGTTGTTTGGCAAACCAACTAAGATATACAGCATTTAGGTGACCAGGGCCAGCTCTTAAACCTCTACTGCAAAGGGTGATAAGTATAGAGTTAGGCAATGGACCAAGAAAGCAATTGCCTGCAATTGTTTCCAGCACCTTATACTCCAATGGAGTTTAAATCCCTTCTATGAAATGCAAATTTCTTGGTTCCCAAGATGAGCCTTAAATATTTTCTTTCCCAAAGTCTTATCTTTTGTCACTCACAAAGCAATGCATTTTTGACTGCAGGACTGAATAATTCTCTGTGTTCTAGCATTCAAATGTAACCAACTGACTTAATCTAGAAACTGTGGCTTTCTTGATTAATTAAGAATTAGGTATTTATGTGATTACTTAAGCAAAACTGTCTCAATGAAGTGCAGCCTTTTAACAAATTTTTTACTAATAAATCCCAGTCATATTCAAGCTGCAACAATTCACATTAATGACCATGATGGAAGATAATGATTCTGCTCTAATTTGTATAGCATATGAATGTCTGCAGGTTTTTGGAGGGGACGCAGTGGTGTTTTGTTGTTGTTTTCTAACTTCCCATCTCCACCTCAGTGTCAGCTTTAAAGTTTTTAAAACAAGGGAATTAACGTCATATTTAGTAAGGACCACCATTAGTACCTGGTAATGTACGTACATTATCTTATTTGATCTTCACAACTCTGTGAGCTAGGGTAGGTATAAGTACTCCCAGTTTTACAGGTTAAACAACCAAGGATCAAACTGCTGTGATTAGCCGGTGATAAACACAGCCAGTAAATGCTAAAGCTTGCATTTGAATCTAACCCCAACTCTGCCTCTCAGCTCGGTAAGTGCTTGAAAATAGCTTGTTACAGTTCATAATTTTTTTTCAATTAGAGTTGACATTTAATATTATTTTATATTAGTTGCAGGTGTACAGCAAAATGGTTAGACGTTTATATAATTTACCAATGACCCCCTCCATAAGTCTAGTACCCATCTTGCACCATGCATACTTATTACAATATTATTGTATAAGTTTTTAAATGGTGGAGTCTGTGTCTCTTCAGTGAGAACCAGTCAGTGGATTACAACGCACATCGAACTTGCATTAATGCAATAAAAACTAAGGCAGATTTCTAACATCCGAACACTAAAAATGAATAAAGAGATCATCTCATGAACTACGGTAGAAGTTGGTGGAAGTGTATGAAAGGAATATCACTGAAGAGTTTAATGGACCCGAGGTTTCATAGTCACCAGACTTCATGTCTGGGACCGTTGTAGGAGAAGGACTTGAGGGTGTACTTTCTGTGGAGCTCGTTACCTGACCGTCTTTGACTGAGTAACCACACATTCACGCATCACTGCATTTTCTAAACCTTATTGAGCTATAATTAGTGTACAGAAAATTGCACATATTTAATATGTACAGTTTGATGAATTTGGACATATGTAAAAATCTGTGACTCTGTCACCACAATCAAGGTAATAGATACATTCAACACTTCCCAGAGTTCCCTAATGTCCCTTTTTTTGTTAACTATGGGCACCATGCTGTTCAGCAGTTCCTTAGGATTTATCTTGGGTTATTATTAACAAATAAAAAGGATATTAACCTCTGACCCCTCTGCAAATATGGTTTGCAAATATTTTCTCCTGTACCCTAGGTTGATTTTTAATTGTTGATTATTTCCTTCTTTATGTAGAAGCTTTTTTGCTTTGCTGTGGTTCCACTTGTCTAATTTTCCTTTTGCTACCTGTGCTTTGGTGTTATAATAAAGGAATTATCTAAGACCAGTATCAAGAAACTTTTCCCCTCTGTTTTTTGGGGGGAGTGTTACAGACTTAGGTCTCACATTTAAATTGTTAATTGACTTTGAGTTGATTTTTGTGTGTGATATAAGGTAAGGGTTCAATTTCTTTTCTTTTCTTTTTTTTTGCATGTAGATAAACAGTTTTTCCTACACCGTTTGTTGAAGAAACTATCCTTTCCCCATTGTGTGTTCTTGGCACCCTTGTTAAAGATCAGTTGACTATGTGTATGTGTTGCTTTATTTCTGGGCTTTCTATTCTGTTTTAGTGTTTTATTACCATGGCTTTGTAATTTAGTTTGAAATTGGGAAACATAATGCCTCCAGCTTTGTTGTTCTTTCATGAGGTCACTTGGGCCATACTTGGTCTTTCGTGGCTCCATATTTTTATGGTTTTTAAAATTTTGTATGGAATTTTATGATTTTTTAAAAAATTCTTGTAAAAAAATGCTATTAAGATTTTGATAGAAGAGCAATAAAATGATAGATAATGGTGATCTATGGGTCATTTTGGGTAGCATGGACATTTTATCAAGCCACATGGTAACCACACATACACATAAGTTATATAGAGAGGGTACACAAAATAAAAGGAAAAATGAAAAAAATATTACTGGAACAAAAGAACTACAAAACAGAAAACAAAATGGCAAAAGTAAGCCCTTTTCTATTAATAATTACCTTAAATGTAAATGAATTAAACTCAATCAAAAGACAGTGGCTGAAGGGGTAATAAAACAAAACCCAACTATGTGCTATCTACAAGAGACTCACTTTATACTTAAGGACATACAAACTAAAATGAAGGAATGGAAGAACAGTATTCCTTGCAAATAGTAAACAAAAGAGTACACATGTGGCTATAGTAATATCAGAAATAGTAGACTTCAAGTCAAAAACTTGCAAGTACCACTACATTCCTGTTGCAGTAAACGTTTAAAGAAGTTTAGCTTTTGGAGTTTGTGATACAGTTCAGAAATAAGGTAAGAGAAAACCTTTAATGCCTTTGAAAGTGTGTAATAGAATTGAGGATAAGTATTTTAGGTTAGAGCCTTTTATCAATGAAACGTTTTTCACTGGATTTTTTGTTGTGTTTGGTTTTCAGTAAAATTAGTGATTTCTGCAAACAAATTATTGAAGAATTTATGTATATATAGGTTTTCAGAAAGTTCTATTTTTAAGGGATTGACAGTAATATTGAATAGTAGAAAAAGTGCTATACAGCTTTTCTGAACCTCATTTTTTCCCACTTGTGAAATCGGATATTAATAAGCAGTGTCTTTCATTCCTCAAAGAAGTATTATTAGGATTAGATAGGAAAATAAATATGCACATTCCTTGACATATTAGGCACTATTACATTTGCTTTTTGGAAATGATCTAGGAAAAATCATTTGCAATTTGAGAAAATGCTCCATGTGGCTTCATAGCAATATGTTGGTTCTAGAGTTGAACAGACCTCAGATTTCTTTCTCTGAATTTGTCGCCTTCGTGTTACTTAACCATTCTGAACTTGCTTTCTCACTTGTAAAATGGAAGATGTTTTCATAGTGTTGTTATCACTTAAAAAGTTAATGCATGTGGAGCACTTCATACAATGTGTGGTGCTCAATAAAGGGGAACTATAATTAAAATTTAAGTCATTATAGAGGTATAGTATTTTGAAAGATCTTGAGGATCTGATTGGAGAAAAATGGAATATGAGCTATGTGAATAATTTTCTTTTAAATATTCAAATTGTTTTAAGATATGAGACTAAGTTAATCAGATTTTTTTTATATAGATCCTAAATTTACTAGTTACCTAATGTATGTAGGTTGTGCAGAATTATGGAAAGAACCATATATACCTGGTTTGAATTCTTTACTGTGATACTATCTGGAGATATTGAACCTTAATTTTATTATTCATAAAATGGGAATGATACCTACCTAGGATTGTTATAATGAAAAATATATTAAGTAATTGATGCAAAATGACTGGCATTGTACCTGACAAATAGCATATGCTTAAAAATGATTTAGTGGAATCATTTTGTGCATAAATCCACCCAGCCATAGACAGCTGCCTTACCATCATTATTTCTATTTTTTTAAATCCTATTAGCATTGTATACCTGTGCACTTTGCTGGAGGTTTTATGTAGATTTTACAAGTGAAACTAAATGCATGACTTCAGTCTCTGAATATATTATCCATTTGGAATTTACATATGACTTCGTTCACTTGTTAAGGTGTTATTTCTAAAATAAATTTGGTTTGTGGGAATGTCCTATTAAACCAATTTTGATGTAGAAAGTTTATATTGTCCTTTGTTTATTTTAAAATTTGTGCAGTTACATTTTACACATTAACCATAGTCTTTTGATTTGGGGAATGTGAGAGGTAGAAGTTAAATCACCCTAATTCAATAGAAATAACCCTAGATCATCTCAACCTGATGAACATCTCTACAGCTCTTAAGAATTTGTAATGAATGTGATTGAACAATAAACTTTCTCAGAAGATTACAGTGTTCGACACTAGCCACAGAGGTCTATGTATATGTAGTCATGTGTCACTTAACGATGGGGATATGTTATAAAAATTCATCATTTTAGGTAATTTTTCATCTTTGTGCGAACATCACAAAATGCACTTACACAAACCTAAATGGTATAGCCAACTGTACACTTAGACCATAGGATATAGCCTGTTGCTCCTAGGCTATAAGCCTGTGCAGCATGTTACTGTGCAAAACTACATGAGATTAAATTAAGCACAAGAGAAAATGGTGCAGTCAAGGGACATGGTAAACAAGTTGTATGAGGCTAATGCCGGTTGTAACATGGCAATCTGTTTCACAGTAAACTTTTTTGTTAATAAGTAGAAAAAGTACACCCCAACACTAAGAAGTATAGTGTAGTAAATACATAAACCAGTAACATAGTCACTTATTATCAAGTACTGTGTACTATGTGTAACTGTATGTGATATACTTTTACACCATTGGCAGTACATGCTTAGACCAGCATCACCACGAACATGTGGGTAATATGTCTCTCATGACCGCTATAATGTCACCAGGTGATAGGAATTTTTCAGCTCCATTATAATGTTTTGGGACTACCATTGTATATTCAGTCCATCATCGACTGAAACATTGTTTATGGAGCACATGACTGTGTGTGTGTGTGTGTGTGTGTGTGTGTGTGTGTGTGTGTGTGTATATATATATATATATATATATATATAATCATATGTACATACCTTTTCAAAGTAGACCCATCTTGAGTTTACCAGGTAATTCTGCAGAAGTTTCAAATTAAAGATATCTGAATTACAAAATTTTTCTTTAGAGAGCTTAACCTAAGGTAAGTAAAAAGATGTAAATAAAATAAAATTTTTAATGTATTTATATATTTTTAGAAATTGCTAGCCAAGTAGTATTATATTTTATCTATTGCATCTTAACTGTATATGAATTATTCACATCCCAGAAAAGATAGCCTAGTGGGTAAAAACATGGCCTCGGGAGTCACAGTGCTAGATTCAAATCCCACTTCAACTACCTAATAACTGTGTGACTATAGACAAATTATCTCATTTCTTTGTATCAATATTCTCATTTGAAATGAAAATAACATTATCAATCTCATAGGGTCATTAAGATTAAATTAGTTAACAACTATAAAGTGCCTAACACATAGTAAGGGCTCTCTGTAAATGATATGATGATGATGATGATGATGATGATGATGATGATGATGAAGCTGGCTGACTATCTGTTGGACTCATCTGAATCGTATTTTTTCTGAAACAATTAGTATAGCTCTGTTCCCCACTCCCATTTTTAATGATATTCTGTTGTTAAATAAAAAGTTATTTAAAAGAAAAAATCTATCACTCTTCTCAACAAGAACATGTTAAAAACATTTTGCATTTTCCTAAAGGATAGAAAAAATATTCCATCCTAATTCTCCTTTATGACCCAGCATTTGTTCACATATGATAATATTTCTACAATTGTGCTGCATAAAGAATGTGTTTTGGCATAGAAACTGCATAATTTGGAGAGGTTTTTGTTGATAATCTTAAACAAAAACAGTCAAACTCATTTCAGTTCCACTGGAAACCCAAGGGGGTGGAATTGTTTTTGCCAAATGAGAGAAAAGATGCCAGCTTTTGAATTAGGAAGTATTTTCAAGTGTTTATGTTGGGAAAATGGAAGAAAAAGAACATTTGACTTCAGTGAATTTTTGTCTAGTAAACATTTAAAGCCTCGGACAACTATTTCCACTAAACTTTTATGATAAATAGTGGTTTGTATTTTATATAGCCTCTTACCATTTTCAAACATATTTATATGAGTTATTTTATTGTATTTCTCCATAACATATTTGTGAATTAGGTAGGGCAGGATTATACTCTACATTTTTGCATATGAGAACACGCGAGTTCAGGTTAAGTGTCTTTTGTAGGTCACACAGAGGGAGTGTAAGTGGCTGAAATAGGACCTAAACCCAGGTATTAGTACTTTCTCATAAATATTCTAAAGAACTTTTTCTTATATTGTTTGATTTTTTTTAGATTTCAGGTTCAATATTGATGATACTTGATTCTCAGTGAGCGATTCACTTCTATGTTTGGAGGCAGCTTGTTTTCCATTATCCAGAAATGTTGTTTGCTAATACCTCTACACATTAGCTTTTTCTGCTCCCCGCTCTTTCCTATGTTTTGGCCAATCCACCTACTTATTAACACACCTCTGCTCCATTGAGCAGCAAAGGAAATTAAAGTAGCCAACCTGTGACTTGTTAGTAGCTCTACCTAAGGTTTAGTAAAGATTTCTGTGGGATTGAAAGAATTTAGTGATTTAGTTACAACAAATAATTAGAAATTGTCGTAATCTGGAAATATTTTTTCCTTAGATATAGGACTCAGAAGTAGAATATCTGAGATGTACCTCATATTCATCTCATTAGTGGAATACACATGACTGTAGCATCCAGGTGTGAAGGTGGTGAAGCTTCTGGTTATTGTTCCAGTTCTGAGGTTCCTCGTCTGACTGATCGGAAGAGCTCAGGAAGCATGTTAAAAATATTTTCTGTCTCAGCCTCTGGAGACCCTGATGCAGCCAATTTAACTGTGTTTTTAAGAGTCTGTCTAGGTGATTATGATGCTTGCCCAGGTTGGGGGAACCAGGTGTCCTGCACCTATTCGTGGCTTCCTCTGTAATGAGGAGCATGTAGGACTATTTTTTTTTTCTGATCTAAATTTCTCTCTCTCTCATTATTTTATTAACCTCTTCACCATCTGAATTTCTTTTTATTTTAGATACAAAATATCTTGAAGGATAATGGCTGGCTTTTGACTTCCATGTGAATTCTGTACCTTTTGGTTATCCATGGCTAACCTTTAAATTCCAGGTTTTTCCCCCTTCATCTAAACAGTTAACAAAGTCTTTCTTTTATGTATTCATTAAGCAAACATTGAGTACCTACTATGAACTAGTTATTGTGAGCGGCATTGGGCAAATATAAAATAAAAAGATATATCCTGACTTCCCACAAACACATTATAATGCAGTGTATTGTAAAATATTTAGTGTATTGTACATATTTACAGTATAAGTAAATATATGAAGGAGTTTTTGGGGTGGGTGTGTTAAGAGCGTGAGAGAGAATCACTAAGTGAAGGAAGGTATCACAAAGGAATCAGTCTTTCGTCTTGATCTTAATGGGTGATTTTATCAGAAGAAGACAGGGCATCAGAGCTTGCATGGACATGAAAGAAGCACAGCATATTCAAGGAGCTGCAACAAATTTTGAATGGTTACAGTACCAGGGTATATGGTGAAACTGGGCCCCAAGATGATGGTGAAATATGTATTGGAATCACATTTTAACAGAAGGCCCTTCTTCATATACCTTACTATTGAATTTGAATTGTGTCTTTATACCAAAAAAAAAAAAAAAGTAGGTGCTCAAATAATGCCATTTCATTCTCATGGTATTAAACAGATATATCTGGCATTCAGAAAGTCATGTTAAGACCAAAGGTGAGGGTTTCAGAGTCTTTATTTCTCTTGCCATTTCTCATCTTTCAGCATATGTTTCGAGCACTTACAAATTGAACACTATAGATGAGGGGTCTCAACCCCTGGGACACAGACCAGTATCAGTCCATGGCCTGTTAGAAACTGGGCTGCACAGTGGGAGGTGAGGGTGGGTGAGCGAAGCTTCCTCTGTATTTGAGCCACTCCCTAGTGCCAACATCACTACCTCAGCTTCACCTCAGATCATCAAGCATTAGATTCTCATAGGAGCACAGGTCCCTGGTGCCAAAAAGGTTGGGGACCGCTGCTGTAGATGACATAAAAAATAATTCTTAAGTGTTCTCATTGAACTTTCAGTCTAGTTTAGCACATGACATAAGTCCTGGAAGAGATCACAGTAAAAAATATCACAAAGGGATTCATAATTGCTGAAGAGTCAATGAGTAATAAGAGTTCAAAAGATGAAGAACACTAAAGCTGGTTATCTGAAAAGGCTTCACGAATACAGAGAATGGATGTGAGTTCAGTCTGAAGAATGGGTTGGATTGGAATAGGTCGGAAAAGAAAAATGTAGTTTAAGTGGGGAAAAAAGTTGGACAGTGGCATAAAGGTGTGGAAATAAAGGCAATGAAGTGTGTTTGAGGACAGCACTTGCCTGGAGCCAGAGTTTCACTCGAGAGAATATCAGTGGGTATTGGCAATAAACATGGCCTCTAAAATGAAATGAAACCTGCAGGAAACTTAGTAAGAAAGGCTGTTTCTGAATTTACTTTTGATCCATCTTAAAGAGCATACATAAAACAAACCTCAGCTGAACTTTAAAAAATAAACGTTTTGTAATAGTAGAGTTTTTCCTGGCATTAAGATACTTTCGAACACTAAAGTCATTGCCAGAGTTTTCCAGCTTAAACTTGTGCTGTTTAAATGCATTGGAAAGAGCTTTAGTCTTTTATGTTTGGTTTAGAAGTTGTTTTTTTTTCCCCCAAGGAAAAAATAGAAAATATAGCCATTGGTCTTGTGTACACAAAGAGTGTAATTGTCACATCTTCATCTTCTCCGTGTCTGTGTGTCATTCATTGTTGGTCTACAGCCAGTACATTTTAGAGGTAATTTCTTCTTGCCTTGGGACAAGAATGAAACTATATAGATAAAGACCACCATAGCTCAGGCATCAAAGACTCATAAAAAACATTTCTCGATAAACTTAAAATCATTGTTATTTTATATCAGGTTTTCTAAGTAACTAGTTCAGCTTTAACTGGACTTTTCAAATGTTAATAAATAGTGCATGAAAATTGGAAGATGTATAGAAGTACTCATATGAAAGTAAAAATGAGATAACTTGATAATATTTTTGTATATTTTATTGTAGTATACCTGCATTTCTGTCAAGTTTTTTTTTTTTTACAAATTCTGTATTTACTATAATGTTAATTTGCACATATTTCTTTATTTTTCTAAAATGCTGTATAAATGAATTTTTAAATGATCATCTAATGTTGCACTGATATACTATGGAGTAATTTAACCATTTCTTTGTGGTAGGACATTTAGGTTGTTTCCTAAATGTGTGTGGTTATTATATATTTAAACTGAGGAGAAATGTGTTTGCACCAAAGGTAGGTTATATGATCTGCTTATGCAATGTGCAAGCAGAAAATGGGTGACAGAAGGGTGGTTCTTCCTTCCTTGTTTGTTTGTACCAGTACTCTCTATTATTTACATACATTTTAGCCTCTATGCCATTTTCAGAAGCTTTATTTGTCTCACTCACTTTTTGGTTTGGATAAGGTTTAAATATAAGATCCATCTGTGAAGCATATTGTATATTCACATTGAAGGCTAAAAATCCATTTTTAATTAAAACTTTATTCAGCACTCATAGTTCACTTTGTCCTGTTTTTATTATGAAACACTTCAGTCTTCTTCCTAAAACACATATGTCTTGTACATTTCAAGATGTTCCTTGTTGTTCATGCGGAGCTAGTTTCTTTATGCTGTCAGCTCACAGCCATATGTTCCGGCTGTTCATTTCGCTTCCCTTTCTGGCATTTGTGTAGGCAACATCTTGCATGTAATGCAAGTTAGTTTATTCTCTTCTCTTTTATAGAACTTGTCAGAAGGTAATATAGCAAACTGGAAACACTGAATAATTCTCGGGCTTATTAGTTTATTTGTGATTATAAAGGATGTGGCCTTTCCTAAATTCCTAATGTTTCTAAGATATGAAGAGAAAATGTGTTCAGCGAGACCTGAAGTCTTAGCAGATGTAAATAATTACCATTAAGATACTACTGGTGCTACTTGGCAATAGCATACATTATATAAATTACATTTCTTTAGTATTGATTTTTAAACCAAATGTGAAGATGGGAGAGGGGGAAAAGCATAAAAATTAGACTATCCCTTTTATTTTCAGCAACACACCATCATGCTCTTATCTGAAAGTGTCTTTGCAGGACTGTCCACACCACGTAAAAGTGACTTTTGAGATAACGTGTTGTACTTCAAGTTAGGTACAGTCAGAGATGAACTAATGTAACAAGTGGTAATGCTTAAGCTGAATCTGAATTAGTAGAGACAGTGAGTGATACCTGATGGCATTAGAAAGTTTGCCTTTCTAAAAACTAAGAAAATTATTAGTCACGATAGGCTTTACATTTTCCATAGCAGAAAGTCCCAAAATAGTAAAACCGGTACTATCTGAACCCTAATGAGTTCTGAATCCCTGATTTTTTCTAAAACAATGTTATATTTTTCATTAAAAGTTGGAACATCTTAAGTTTATCACATATTTGCTAACCTCCTTAAAACAGTGGATACTGAATATATCTTAAAGCATTTCTGATGCCTCTGGCTTGCCAACATGAACACCAGTCATTGTGTTGGGCGGTGTAAATGCAGGGCTGTTGAGGTTGAGGAGAGCCATGAGAGCCTACCATCTCGCCTCCATGCTAATATGGCTCAACTTTGCTTTATTTTGGTGTTTATGCTACTTTGATGTTTGTCTTTCTCTTGCTGACAATTGACACATCTCATTATTTCAGAACTTCTTTTTCTTTTTCAAATTTCCTATTTATGATTTAGAGTATCTCTGGGGACCAGGTTACCAATTTGATATGATCATATAAAAGAAGCATGAAAATGTCCTGTCAGGGACCATGTAAGTATTGCTGTTATGTCATCAGCTTTGACTACTATGAGGAGGCTTTGTTTTCCTCTTATTCCATCTAGATGAATGAACTTGTTGTGTTCAAAGAGTGTAAGTATAAATGTTGGCCATCTTTCCAAATTCAGTTAAACATTTAAGAAACAAATTGCTTTGGCCTAATGTTCTAATTTCATATGTTTTAACATGAAAGAAACATAAGTGCATTTAGACTACATTGAGATTTCTTTATGTGATAATTCACTATATCATACAACTTCCAAAATGATTAGAATGCATGTCGTGAATATAATATTGCGTAACCTATGATGCAAGATTTATCATGATGGTACATTATATTTAAGCTCATGGTGTTTTTGAAATGGAAACCTTTCCTCAGAACACAAATGAAAGAGCTAACATATAAAGTTTTGTATATTATACACAGTCATTTTGAAAAGGCCTAATTTTTATTTCTTCAATAAGCAGTCACTGTAATAAATACATTCTGAATCATATCCTATACATTTATACAATTGATAAGAGCTTTTCTTTCCCTGAACTAAGTCATATAGAAATACACATCCAATAGACTGCTTTGGTAGGTCACAGAAGAATTGCTTTGAGCTTTGCTGAGCACTTACGTGTTAGGCATGGAGCTAGATGCCATGGAGAGGGCTATAGAGATGAGTGAAACTCCATCTTGCTCTTGAGGAACTTAGAGTCCCAAGGAGAAAGGGACAAATAGGTGGGTTACATTTCAACATGGAAGATAGTGTAAGTATAAACAAATCCAATGGATAAAAGAAAAGCAAAAAAGAGAGAGAGAGAGAGGTAGGGGTTGGCGGGTCAAGGAGTAAAGGACAGGAGAAAATGCTCCTTTCCTCTCCCAAGGAACAAGAGGAAACATGTTCCCACTCAATGTTAGGGATACTAGAGTAGTGTTCATTAAACATTTTTGAATGCTGTTACTACTGTATCTTGGAAAAGAAAAAAAAAATATCCAGGTACAGAGTACTGTAGTCACAAAGGGAGAATGTGGTCAATTCTGCTAGAGGAAGGACGGGTCCAGAGAAAATTTTACAAGCATTTGAGCCAGGCCTTAAACGATAATGGGATTTCGGCAGGCAGAGATATACAGGATAACGTGGGCAAAGAGAACAACTAGAATAAAGACAGAGTGGAATATCACTCAGCCATAAAATGAAATCCTACCATTTTCAATGACACAGATGGACCTAGAGGTCATTATGCTGAGCGAAATAAGACAGAGAAAGACAATACCATGTGATTGCACGTATATGCGAAATCTCAGGAACAAAAAGGATAAACTAACCGAAAACAGACACAAATATGAAGGACAATCTGGTGACGGCCAGAGGAGAAGGGGGGCTGGGAGAAAGGGTTAAAGAAGTACAGATTAGTAGTTGATAGATGGTCACTGGGATGGGGAGCACAGAATAGGTAATGCAGTCAGCATTAATGTAATGGCTAGGTGGAGAGCCAGAGGGGAGAGAGCAATTAGGGGGATAGTTTTATAAACGAGTGTCTAACCAATGTACCGTATACTTGAAACTAATTTAAAAAACCAAAAAAAGTATAGTCCTCTGCAACTCAAAGTTCTGATATATATAATATAATTTATTTAGGCTTAATTAACTAATTAAAAATAATATTACATCATATGCACAATAAATAATAATTTGTACATAGTAAGGCAAACAAAAGAATAGAGGAAGGTAGGCTAATAGAGACTATGGATCCTGCCCTAGTTAAATCCTGTAACATCCAGCAGAGGACAAGTTACAGTGCAGTGAGTAAGAACCCTGACTTAGATCAGCCTGGTTCAAGGCCTGTCAGTATTGTGCGCCAACTGTGTGAGTAGGTGACAAGGGGTCGAATCATTCTACGCTTCCATTTCTTCATCTGAAAAGAAAAGAAAAAAAACACCCTGTCCTCAGGGCTACCATTAGCATTACTGTGGGAGGCATCATTCACACACATGGAGGTCTTACCTATCTCAGGTGGGTTGGGAGGATCTAAACAGGATAAAACGTAATAACAGTACAGCAGGTGGCACATAGCGCTCCATAAACACTAGCTGCTGCTCACGGGGCAGCTACGACTTTAAACGATCCATTTAAAATCCCACTTATTTATAAAGGTTTATGCATCTCCATCCTTGTTAAGCAATCTATGTGCTGAGGTTAGAGTACAATGCAAGGTGTACTTTGCTTAATTTACCAGGCCTTGAGTTTGTTGTGGAGAAAATGTACAAAGGTGAAAACAAACCGAGCAAAAGGAAACGAAATTAAATCCCTCACAGAGGTTTTGAATGAGCAATTTTTGTACCCAGTCTTGGTTAATTTGATTCATGCCAATACCTATAAGTCTCAAATATACTTATTTTTATTAGTAAAACCTGCCTTCTGTGACCATTCGAATGGTTTTTCCACTGGGAACTTTTTATAGCACAAGTTTGGTGAGCCTAAAGTTTAAGGAGGTTTGTTTTTTCCTCCCCTTTATATCCAGAAGCAAGGCTGCTTAGAATGGATTAGCTGATTAGAACACCTGACTCAAAATGGAACAGCCGTGAATTTGCCTGAAGATTCAGAAATTTGGCTGGGGGACCACGACTCTTACCAGACTTCAGATGTCAGCAAACACTTCGGGGTTGTAGCAGGAAGAAGATAAAACATAACAAGGCTTCATGGCTTTCTCTGCGGGGATCCCTGGGGCAGCTAACATGGAATTATTTGCTGAACACATGATAGTCTCTTTGTTACGTGTCCAACTGGAGTCATTGAAGCCTGTTAACATTCTCTTTTTGTAAAACAGAAAATAGCCGTTAGCTACTCACTAGTACGCATGAGAATGCGGTGGTCTGTGGTTCAGTCAGGGTCTGTCTGCAGAGAGCCAGTCAGCATGGTTTGGGAGCTTGGTTACCTATTGAGACCCCTGTCACAGGTTTGATTCCAACTCTGAGGCTGGGGTTTAGTGTGCAGGATGTTTATTTCGGAGTGGCCTGGATCGGTACCTGTGGGAGGAGGGGTGCAGGGTTGTTGAGCGGTGATGTAGGCCTGATCGCAGCCTTGGGCAGCCCCACAGGGCCTCTGGAGTTAAAATGGCCCATCAGAGTGATCTCACTTTAGGCTGAAATGGCCATGCCTTTTGTACTTATTAGATAAGGTCTGCCCTTGGAAGGGTGGGGCCTCAGGCAAGGTGATTCTGCCGCTGAGGTAGTCCTGACGGGGCTGACAGTTGCAGGCTGCCTCTGCACAGAACTGCCAGCAACTGGGAAAGTCCTTCCTGTTCTCACCCCCGCCCCTCCACCCCTCAGCGTTCTACTGTAACATATGTGGCCCATACCAGTTCCCAGAGGACTGACTAGACAAAGAGAAGCTTCACTCTCTTCTTTCCCTGCTTCCTCCAGAAAACAGTCTGGAGTAACACACGATCCCAAAATTACTTACACCACTGGGCCACACCACCCACCCCAACACAAAAACACAGATCTAACACCGGTCCTGTGAGGTGGGCGGTATTTGTCGCAAGCAGCAATTGTAAGGAAGTTTTACAGCCCTGATCTCTTCACCAAGCTCTACACCCACAGGCACAAATAACCTACTATTGGGCAATTCCAGTAAGATCTCTCACAGGTGTCTCCACATCAGTGTGCTCGAATCTGAACTCACTGTTTTACTATTTGTGCTTGAGCGTATATCTATCCATCCACCGATCATTTTTATTGGGGTAAAATATACATAACAATATAATTTTAATCATTCGAATGTATACAATTCCATGGCATTAAACATCCACAGTGCTGTATACTCATCACTACTATTCATACTCAAAACTGTTTCATCACCCCCAACATAAACCCCGTACCCATTAAACAATATGTCCCCCATTCCCTGACCCCCGCCACCCCATAACCTCTATTCTACTTTCCGTCTCTGTGAATTTTCCTATTCTAGGTACTTCATGTAAGTGGAATCATACAATATTTTGTACTATGTATGGTTTATTTTACTAAGCATAATGTTTCCAGGTCCATCCATATTGCAATATACATCAAAATTTCAAACCTTTTTATGGCTGAATAATATTCCTTGTGTATATATACATTTTGTTCATCCATTCACCTGTTGTTGGACTCTTCCTTATTTCTTTCCAGTGATACCTCCACAACCTCACAATTGCCATCCCTTAGCAGCATCTGGCCCTTTATTCTCTTTCTGTTGCCATAACGACCTTTTTAAAATGAACAATAAGATGCTCCCTGGATACATTCATTGCCCTTACTCACCCTCCCCAAACCTATCCCATTCTTAGCTACATCATGGTGCCCAGTTCCTAGTGGCATGCTTTGTGCTTAGGATTGCCTCGACCTACTTCTCCAAGCTGATCTGCTTTCTACCCTTACACACCTGATGCTTCAGCCACACCAATATCTCTACCCCAGACAGGCCATACCCTTTTACTCACTTGTCTTGCTTTATGTTGTTTCTTCTGCCTAGAATAAAATTCATTCCATTTTTCCACCCAGAAATTTATACTCACCCTTCAAATTTTGAGTTAAACGTTGTTATCCATGAAGCTCTCCTCAACTCAACTCCACTGGGTAATTTGTTTTCCCCAAATATTTTGTTCCTACCTCTAATTTCAGTCCTCATCACAATGTAATGCAATAACTTGCTTTCTTGCCTGCCTTTATTTGGTTATATTGCCCTTTGCTTAGACTGTACATGTTTTGGCATGTCTGTTCCATGTGCCTGTATAGTAGTAGCATTCATAAAGAAGGCTGCATCTGAGAGTAGCATGATGGGGAGAGGCCTGAAAGTGGAATCAGAATTCAGTTTCAAAGACCAACTCCACTACTGAGTGGCAGGTCTCAGGCACATCATTTCACCTCTCTGAGTTTGTTCCTTCGTCTGTAAATAATTCAACATCCTAGAGTGATATGGAGAACTAAATGAGATAATTGATGTGGAAATGCTCTTTATAAAATAATGGTGAGGGTTTTAAAAAGTATCAGTATTATTAGTCTTCGTGTACGTTTCTTCCTGGATAAATTTACGCTCCTACGAGGAATTATTTTCTTAAACATAAATAACAAATAGTCAGGATGTAATTTTGGAGTAGATAATTCATTTGAGTCGTTTTTACATTTAGTTTGTTTGTTTGTGTAAAAGTTTAGAAATTCAGGGATGCAGAGTAAGGCAATAAAAGAAAGAACTTTCTAATCATCAGTGCAGTCCAGTGGTGAATGCTCTATCTCAGCAGGAAGTAAGTTCCCCATCATTGGAGGTGTATAAGCAGGGGCTGGTTAACCTTACCTGTCAGGGAGGCCATTCAGAGAAATTCCGACCTGGCCTGAGGAAGGTGAACTCGCTGAGTCCTGAGGTTCCTTCCCATTCTGAATGGTATTCTAAAATTTACATACAAACCATAGTGAGACACAGACCAAAGCTTTTGTATTCTATTCAGAGGTTAAAGTATAATGGTGTTTTCTTTTTTTCCTTCTTCAAGTGAAAGTTGTATATTTTATGCAATATTTCATATCACAGTAAATAAAATCTGACATTTCTACTTTGTGAGTCCTGGCTAAAGCTGAGATTTGATTTTGAAATATGAAAGTAAACTGTAACTAGCTCAATTTAAGTCTCTAGGATTTATATTTATACATAACCTTTAGAGTGCTCCCAACTTTCACCCTGGAGAAAAGAAGAAATTACAGTAACCTGATGTAGGGCTGAAAGTCCGGAGAGACAGTAGTTCTAGGTTAATGGAAAACTGACACTTTTGCCTCGGCTTCTCAGCAGTGGCCCCCTGCTTCTAACCAATTCGAACTGTCACGCCCCGGGATGGAGCTACGGGTCTCACATATTAAATTGGGTGCTTTTGTGGTCCCAGCTCAATTGCAAATCACTCTTAAAAACATTTCTTCATGGTATTTTCATAAGCACTCTTTGTTTTTAAACATTGTCTTTTCACAGTCCAAAGCTACTTTTTAATGTTATTATAGCTCACGGCAAACCCATTTCAAATCTCTGAAAACTACTTTTCGGTGTTTTTCTATTTGCGCTGTTTCCACTCAGGTGTGCTGGCAAGTGGCATGCGGCCTGCCTTCTACTACCACCACCCCTGCCCCAAGTGTGGAAATGAATCAGAAGCATACAACGTCAGCATTAGATTGCCCCCTAGACCTCATCTAAACTAATTTGAATCTTCGCACCTCTTAGTAAAGGGGATGAAACTGAGGCGTGAGGGTAAGGAGTGTCACAAAGCAATTTGTAGCAAAACTAAGTTAGGACACAAGCACCTTCAAGTCTTTGAAGACTCTCCGAGTTTGGTGTTCCCAGAAGCAGTACGCAAAACCAGACGCAAGTACGGTAGTTTATTTGGGAGGCTTTCCCAGGAGGCACCAGCAGGAGAGTGGGGGAGTGAAGCAGGGAAGGGACGTAAGCTATGTAAGATGTGGCAGTGAACAGGTTAACTCTAGAGTTATCCAAAATCTCAGTCATCTGAAGCCTCTGGAAATGGTTCAGAACTAGCCTCTGGGTCGTCCCAGGTAAGGGACAAGGAACTAGCAGTGCTCATCTACCAGCTCTTATTTGTCGCTGGTTGAGGCCTTGAATACCCCAGCACTTCCAACCTGTTCTATACAGGGGGCTAAGCATCTTTTTTTGTTTGTTTTTTGTTTTTTGGCCTCCAGAGAAAGGTCTCAGGAGAGAGTTGCAGGGGCTTTCAGCAGGAAGTGAACAACAAACAGGACCTGTGAGTGACATCATGGGTGGGACAGTGACAGCCTCTGCTGTCAAATGCTCATCCCGTCCTCTCCCTGGTCAGTAAACCTCACAGTCTTAGAGGCAAGAGGCTAACAAAACATGATTTGTAAGGGGAAATTAAATGTATAGGGTTGGTATTTGTAAATGAGTAAATACCTTATTTTACCCTGCATGCACTTTTGTACCTTAACCACCTTTGCACTTGTTGTTTCTCTTCTTTGTATGACTTCTGCTAGAAAACTCCTATTCGTTCTTCAAAGTTCAACTCCAGTATAAACTTTTCTGTTATGTCCTTTCCTGATTCCTCAGAAAATAATCACTCCCCCCACCCTCACCCCACCCACTTTGGCTGTGACATGTGACAGCATGTTGTGCTGGGTATAAAGTATTATGACTATGTAGTGTCATGCCTCCTTGTGTGCCCATCTCACCTCCTAGTAATAGTACTAATAGTAGCTAATGTTTATTGAGCGCTTTAATTATGTGCCAGATACTATTTTAAATACTTTACGTGAATTAACTCATTTAAGCCTCTAACAACTCTGTTAAGTAGCTACAATTACCATCTCCCTTGAGTAGAATAGAAACTGAGAGAGAGGTTAAGCTATTTTCCCAAAATCGTGGTCTGTAAGTGGCAGAGCTAAAATTATTTCCAAAAGTTCAGATTTCTAACTCCCTGCTCTTAACCACTGCATGCCTGGCCTTGGCTAGGGTAAAGACAGGAGCCCACGGGCTGAACCTGGGGAGGTATTTCTAGCAGGGCCTCATGCCAGGCTAGGAAACATGGTCTGCAGAGAATCTTAAACAGGCAGATGATACAAGATTTTACAAAGATCACTCTCACCATAGGGCACAGAGTGAACTGGAAGGGGAGAGACTGAGAACAGAGATAACAGTCAAGAGACTGGTGTGATAATTCAAGGTAATAGATGGTGAAGTCCCACATTTCCCAGCCACTGCACCAGCCCCTCCCCAGCATGGCAGGGCTACCGCTCACAGATATGCAGGTGGTGCCCTGCACAGATGCACCTGGCCGAGATGGCATGTGGGGGCAGAAATGCAACATGAGCTCTGGCTGTCACCGGTGAAGCCCTGGTGAGGAGTCTGCTGTACCAAAAAGAAAGGGTGCCTTTTGTTCACTTGCATGAAGAAGACAGATGGATTAGCAGTGGCCCTGCTCACATGACCCTCCAATCCAGACATTTTAAATCACTCTGTTTCCTGATTGTGTCACGATTTTCCCACTTCTGTGCTTTGCCAAGTATTTGGTTTCCTCTCCTAAGGATGTTCTTGTACTCATTCAGTAATTCATTTTTTCATTTGTTCATGCAACACATTTTTTTAGTACCCATCATGTACCTAGTTTTCTAGGTAATGGGGACTCAGGGAGGTGGAGAACTTACAATCTGAGGGTAAAGATGAGTATTAATAAAATATCACTTGGAGCCTACGGCCATGCCACCCTGAATGTGCATGATTTCATCAGATCTCAGAAGCTAAGTAGGGTTGGGCCTGGTTAGTACTTAGATGGGAGACCACCTAGGAAGACCAGGTGCTGTAGGTGTTAAAAAATAATTCTCTTAAAATATCACTTGGACACTTTCTTTGAAGGTAAATTCAGGGGACCGTGAGATTATATGTTGGGTGCTGAGACTTACTTGCTCCAGGATGTGGGTGGCCCTGGTAAGGTCATCCACTAAAACAATATGGCTTCTCTTAGGACATACATGGCTTTTATGTTGAGATGTAAGGAACAAGTGGGAATTAACCAGGCAAAGAGGGTAGGGAAGGCGGGGAACCATCTTGCTACATCTCTACTATGTTTAACAGCATGCTCATGAGTCTTCAGGTTATCGGACATATGTCTGGAACCCAGACGAGACTCCACATAACAAAAGGCGGGAAAACTGGGGAGAGTGGCCCAATGTGGAAGACTGGGGAGAGGTGAGAATCTGCTGGATGTGGGGCCTGAGAACCACAGTAGGCAGTAGGAGCTGATGACTGAGAAGATCTGGGGAAATTCTCCTAGCAGGATGCCAAGGAGCGTTTGAAGATAAGGAAGTTCAATAATTAATTTTAAATTGTGCTTCTGTGGTTTAAAATTTTCCCCCTCCCCAAACCTTCAGTATAATCACTTCCACAGAAAAACTTGTGTTTGCAGGAAAATCAGGGGAGAAAGCTGAATTCCTGGGAAGTGTCTATAGAGAGCATGAGAAGAACATAGCCATGTGACGTGACACAGATGAGGGCAAGTGGTCAGTGGACAGAAATTCGGAGGTAGTGGCGACAGGAGGGGTTCGCAGCATCGGCTGCACTTTAAACCTCAAAGAACAAGAATTTTATCCTTTTTCAATTATGACAAGTGATTAGCATAGAGTGATGATGACAGATAGCATTAAATGGGATCCGATGAGCGTAGGGCTCATAGACAGAGATGCTTGTGTCTTTGGCAAGGGGATGGGGCTGCGGTTTCATTATAAACATCTGAGGCTCAGTGTGTAAACTCCAGTCGAAGGAGATTTCTCTCCACCAGCTGATCCCCCAAGATACATCCCAGCCAGCCACAGCAGACAGCCTACCAGGACCTTGGAGAATCACTAATGCAACATTTATCAAACACCTGTTACTTTCTGGGAACCAAGTCACTTGGAACAGTCCTTGTTCCCTATCACTTGGAGGACTCAATCTAATTGGCAGACAAACATCACAGTACAGTGGTTGGTGCTGCCACAGAAGCAGGTTCAGAGGTTGTAGAAACAGGAGTGGGACCTTGACCCAGTTTGGGCCATCAAGCTGTCCTTGGAGGAAGGACAGCTAAGTAGGGTCATGGTATTTTCCAGGGCAGGCAGACACCTGTCAGGCAAAGGACAAAGGCACAGGCACAGCTGCAGCGGCTCCTGGGCTGTCCATGCTGGCCCTCCGCAGGGCTTATTCTTAAGCACAGAGGAGCCTGTCTCAATTCCCTCGTTTTCACCAAGTCATATCTCTCCAATTGGACTCTCAGTTCTTCAAGTCCATGGAGACTTCACACATGTTTGATGATAGAGTAGGAAGAGGCAGAATCTGAGTAGTGCCAAGGAGTCCCTTACCCCAGTGCTCCCTGCCTGGAACACGGCCTGTCACCGTGCTTATGTTCCACCCTGGTCCCTCACTCCTTTGGGGTTGACAGCCACCACATGGCTAAAGGAAGTATAAGGTCCTTCTGGGTAGATGCTAGAAATAGATGACTGGGATTGGGAACTAGAATGGTGGTGCAAGGAGAAGCGGGAAAAGGAAGGGATATGGGTGAGCAAAGATGCACGTGGATCTCTGCAACTTTCTTGCCCTCCCTTTTCTTGTATTCTTTACTTTTACCCTTAAGACACAAGTTGAGTAAATGCTCCTGAGTAGACTTCCCAAGTGGGTGGAAACAATGCTTTTGAGGTAGGATTTTAAGGCAATGTAATGGAAAAAGCTGAAATCAGGAGGCCAGTGCAAGTCCTACTGTGAGGCCATGTGCAGACCCAGTGCTCTCCCTGGGCCTCCTTTCTCCACTGGTCAAGTGTGCAGCTGACTCGGGGCTCTTCAGGGGCTCTTGCAGTCTGAGCCTCTCTGGTCTCCAGTTTGGACAGCAAGTTGGGAGGAAATGTTGTTTCTGTGGCTGGCCGGGCTTGGGCTGTGTTTCGTCTGTCTCGGTGGAAGCCAGGTCTGCAGGGTCATGCAAAATAGCCCCAGAGGAAGACATTGATGGCCAGCAGGAGGACAGCATTGATGTTGCAGACACGTCTCCAGAGCGGCTTCTCCTCAATGCTGGTCAGCTTCTTCTCCCGTGCGGCCTTCTCTGCTGGGCTCAGGGCTTGCTCCAGGGGGGCCCCTGAGATCCCACAGAACCAGCCCCAGAGGAGCTTTCCCCAGGACCTGTGTGGGGCTGAGGGACAAAAGCCAGAAGGAGAAGGAAAGCAGAAGAGAGGGAAGACAAGGTTGGAAAGGGGAGTGATGAGAGAGAGAAGGGGATGGAAAGAGATGGAGAGAAACCAAAGGAATCAGGTGCACAGAAAGAGGTGGAACATGGAACAATCAGCTTAGCCCTTTCTGCTGAGATGGGGCTCTACACTGAGCTCTGACCCTGGTCACGGCATCCAGTCATTGAACAGAAGCATCTCACTGTTGCAGGGCAGGTGGTGTGTTAAGGGGCGAGGATAGTACAGTTTGTTCAAATTCAGGACACACGCCCTGCAGGAGGATGTGGGGGGTGTGGGTGGGAGGCATTACCTCCCCCAGGAGGAGGCAGCGGTTGAACCAGACAGACTGCCTCATTGCTGTGGGGAAGGGCACTGAGATGGAAGCGCCATTCCAGGGCCAGCTCTGCCATCACCTGGCTGAGGCCCTATGCAAATCACTCACGCAGCTTTTCTGAACTGCGAGATCCTTCTCACCCAAATAAGTCAATGGAGTTTGCCCTGTTCTGCAGGGGGAAAGGCTCAGAGAAAGAAAGCGCCTTGCTTTAGATCACGTAGACACAGAGCTACCCCAAGGGCCATAACATGAATGCAGCTCTTGGATTTTATCATTTTGCAGTCCAGTCCTAACACTGTCGTTTGAGTCACTTAGGTAGTTATTGGTGAGCGATGGCTCAACACATCTAAACCTATCTACAGCCTGGGATGTATACACTTCTTCCGGCTATGTTCTGCTGCCCTTAAATTTTTTTTAACTTTCCTCTTTTAGGACTCAAAATTGCACTACCATTTTGCTTTTTAACTGGAATGCAACACAGACAAAGCTTCTTCAGCCTGCAGCCTCGAG
Source organism: Cynopterus sphinx (assembly GCA_030015415.1). NCBI lineage: Eukaryota > Metazoa > Chordata > Mammalia > Chiroptera > Pteropodidae > Cynopterus > Cynopterus sphinx. The sequence goes on from CM057387.1 coordinate 99,182,291, forward strand.
AGGTGGGTGCTTCTTCCCCATTTCCAATGTTTGCTTTGGCAGGGAAGGAGCCCTCGCCAAGGACAGCACTGAAGTCTCCCTGCCTCTCACTCCTCCTGGTTGTTGGGGGGATCTCTCTCATTGAACCTGTCCACCTACTCAGTGTCTCCATTGTCCCTTTTGAGAGTAAGCCACCCACAGGGGTTAGATATTTCTCTGCTACTCCAAGGGCAGGCTCTTCCCTTGGGCATGGGGACCACCAAGGAAGGTTGGCCATGACCATGACTGTGGAAGTCTGACTAGTCCTGGTTTGGCTGTGAAGAGTAGAAGCTGCCCTCTCTCCTTTCCCTTGGGAGCTGTCTTCACAGCTTCTTTCCTTCCTCTTTCCTCTTGCTTGGTAGCTGTCTCACCTGCAAGGAGCTTGTGTTCTCAGATAGTTTCTTCCATGCCATAGGTTTGTTGGGCCAGGATCTGGTCCTTGTGTTGATGAGGGGAGAAATAGTTTTGAGACCCCAACATCTTATGCATGGACCACAACGCTCGGAAAAGAAGTAAAAAGTTATATTTTGCAAAATTGGGGCAAATTATTAGACTAGGGTAGGTGACTCTGAGCTTTGGTGGTGCTTCTGAAGTAAGCCTATCTGTGTTCTGACCTTGGGAGTTTGTAAAGGACGAAATTCCCTATTATGGACAGTTGGGTTTTTTTGTTGTTTTTGTTTGTTTTCTTTCTTTCTTTCTTTCTTTCTTTCTTTCTTTCTTTCTTTCTTTCTTTCTTCCTTCCTTCCTTCCTTCCTTCCTTCCTTCCTTCCTTCCTTCCTTCCTTCCTTCCTTCCTTCTTTCTTTCTTTCATAGTGGACCACTGGCTTTTACCTGTGCGACTTAGTCAAGAAGCTTTGAGTCCTATTCTGCAGCCCATGATGTAATTACCTCTAGGCAAGTGGCTGTTTCTCTAGACTCAGGGCCCTAAGCAAAGGTGAATGTCTTCCAGAAAGGTGGGAGGCTTCTCAGGCCTCCAGGGAAGCACAGGATCCCTAGGACCTGGCAGAGGTGTTAGAGCTGGGGGGTGCCGTGCTGCTAGTCGTGTGGGTCCAGCAACCGGTGCATTGATAACCTATCTATGCTCTTAAACGTGTTGAAATTATTAAAGTCGGACATACCAGAGGCTGGGGATGGAGCTAAGACACTTTTTGAGGCCCTTGGTGGAACTCCATCCAAACCAATGGGAGAAGACAGTCACCCAAGTTACCCCAACTGCACTCAGGCATGGGGGCTTCCTCTGACTGAGGCAGGAAGTAGATTTAGGACTTAAATTTCATTAACTTTTTAACTCACAAGAGCAAGAGAAATTGATTTGGGGCCTTAATTTGCAAAATGACTTAACTTTTGACTTTCAGTTTTCTTTGGGAATTTTATGCTTTGGGGAATCTCTATGATGTCTTTATATCACAGTATTTTAATGTTTAATCTCACTACAGGAAGGTCATAGCTGCATTATGTCGACAATGTCTACATTATATCTCGTACCGATTTTTGAATTTAGGTGCCGTGTGCCCTTTGAGTAAATGTAATTCGTGTGCTATTTTAACACATTTCAGAATCTCCAGGAGGCGAAATTCATACAGCCTGTCGGCAGCTCAAGGGGGATCCCCATAGGAGTGGCGGTGGTCGTGGGGGGGACTTATGAAGATGGACAGCACTCTACGGATACGTGATTGCCCTTGTCTTGAGAGGGGCGACCACACTTCTGCATGACTGTAGGCAGAATCGTTAAGCCCAATGGAAAATAAGTAAGTAGTAAAGTGTGTGTGAGGGGTATTTCTTTGCCATGCCCAATGCTTCCTCTGTGTGGCAGACACTTGATCTGTGTCTTTGACTTCCTGTCCTTAGACTCAGTGAGCCCAGGGGAGGTGAAGGGACTTCCCTTGGTGGATTTGGGAGGATGAAGAGGGCATGCCTGGCTCAGTCCCCACCTCGACCTCGGCAGTGCAGTGCTCACAAGGGTCGGTGACTGAGAGGTTCCTCAGTCTAATGCTGGGGTTCAGTATTGGGAAGAGCACCTCTTTGTGGATATAAACCCAATCTTTCCACCTATATTTTACCAGTAATGAGGGCTATATTTTGGCTCTCATAGGCCTCACTTGTTTGTCTTATTTCTCAAATAGTTTAATAGCCACGTGGGAAGAAAAGAGGTAATGTTTTTTGGACTCCCTCAGAGGCCCCATCCTTAATGACTCCTAAATCAGGTCTTTGGGGACCCAAGACCTGGTGTCTGTCCCTGCCACTCCTCTGTGATGCACATCCCTGGCATACCCTCAGCCTACCTCTGTGCTGCTCTCCTCCCTGGCAGGGGTTCTCTGTTCCTCCACCTCCAGCAGGTTGCTCCCCAGATGGCATATCCAGCGTTCCCGGTGTGCCCTCATAGACCTCTTCCTCCAGCTCCAAGAGTGGGCAGTTCCGGGTCCACCACGTCAGGCGAGCAAGCTGGAGGAAAAGAAAATGCTGTCTTTCTCAGTTCCCTTTGGAGGGAAGTCGGGCCATAGAAAAAGAGAGGTCCATCACAAGGGTGGGGGCATGGTAGCAGTGAGGAGGCCAGGCGTAAGCCCAGGGCCAGCGGTGGGAGGCCTGGCTCTTCGTCTGACCACTTCCTTTGAAAATCTGCACTCCCTGAGCACATGCTGGGTGCTAGAAAACACACCGAGTCAGAAACAGCCCCGACCTCCTAGGCTGGGAGTAAAGCAGCTGGACAGGGAGGCAGGTGCCCCATGACAGAGGGCTGAGAAGTTGACACTTAAAAAAAAAAAAAAAAAAAAAAGCTCAATGGAAAGTCACTGCAGGCTTTATCACAGGGGAGAGACTCTTAAGACCTGAGATCTAGAAAGATCCTTTGAAATGAATTGAAGGGACCCAGGCTGGAGGCTGTTGCAAGGGAAGCAAAAAATAAAGAGCGCCTGAGTTAACAAGAGGGAGCTGTCCTGTGGGATGTTAAGAACTGAGGTGGAGGGGGTGGTGGATGAACAACTGATTGAATGAGTCAGAGGAGGGGGAGGAAAGTGGAAGCTCGGCTCTCAGGTCGCTGTCTTGGACCTTTGGGTGGGTAGTGGTGCGCCTGTGTCTCACAGAGACAGAGTGGGTAGGAAAGGTTTGAATTTTGATGACAGAGGTGGAGTTGGGGAGAGAAGAAAGAAAGAGGGGGGGGAGGGAGGGAGGAAGGAAGGAAGGAAGGAAGGAAGGAAGGAAGGAAGGAAGGAAGGAAGGAAGGAAGGAAAGAAAAGGGAAGAAAGAGAGGGAGAACAAGTGTCCATCTATACACAGAAATATGATGATGAGCTTGAAGATTCTATAGGACCTTCAAGTGGAGACATACCGGAGAACAGTAACCCTACGTCCCCTGGACAGCCCAGGTAGCTTTCTTGGTTCTCCCTTTTTGGTGGCTCTGAAGAGAATACGGCAAGCTCTCTGGCCCTACTGACCTACTGAACCATCTTCTTTCCAACAAGGCTCTTTCTCTGGCCAGGCACTCTGGCCTGCCTCTCCTTTCTACAGATGGGGCACTTCACATGGGCATCCAGCTGTGCCTCTCTGGGGGATCACGAGAGTCTGGGCTGCTGCTGTGCCAGTAAATATCTCTCAGTAACCTTTAGGTTTATGCTGGGTGTCACTAGTAGCATGTGCGTGGTGTTTCTTTAAGTCACCAGGAGGCAAATGGATTTGGGTTTGAATCTTGGTAGAGGGGTTTGGGTTTGAAACAGAGAACTGGGTTTCATCTTTACATAGAAGATTGTTGAGTTCATGGGTTTGGGTAAGATAACTCAGGGACGTTGTGAAATGAGAAAGGCTATAGGTCACGGGTGGATCCCTAAGGAACAATAACTCCATGAAGAAGGCAGAAGAGTGATGAGAAGGATAGGGAAAAAAAGACTCAGAGGAAATATGGCATGGACAGGAGCAGACGAGAGGGCTTCAGGATGTGGGAAGTGGTCAGCAGGGTCTGGTTCTCCTCAGAATTTACTTAAGATAAAGATGAGGAATTGACCATTGATTTTTAGCAACAAGAAGGTTCATGGGGATCCTGGTCAGAGCAATTTTAGTAGGAAAATGGAAACGCCAGCCAGACGGCAGCAAGTGGGAAAGTTGACAAGACGTGAAGGCTAAGAATGGAGACCATTCTTTGGAAAAGTTGTTTCTGACGGGTGGTGAGGGAGGAGGCATTAACTGGAGGAGAGCAGGATCTGGGGAGGGATAGCGAATGAGGGAACACTTCAGTGTGGGAGCGAGACAGCAGACAATGGAGGCAGTGGAAGGGTCAAGCAGTGGGGAGGTCATTTCTGCTTGTTTGTAGGAATGGGTGACACCAAGGGTATAAAGGGATCCAAACTTTAAAGCACCTACAGGAAGGGGTGTTAATAGTGATTTCTACCCAGTATTTCAGGACCCAGCTTCTGGCATGGGCTCTGTTACGGGCTAAATTGTGGTCCTCCCCCCCAATTCACGTATTGAAGTCCTAAACCCTGTTCTTCAGAACATGACTGTGTTTGGAGAGAGGGTCTTTGAAGAAGTAATTAAGGTTGAATAAGGTAATTAGAGTGGCCCTTATCCCATATAACTGGTGTCCTTATAAGAAGAGGCAATGAGGACACAGACAGGCACAGGGAAAGGCAAAGAGGAGAAGACAGCCATCTACAAGCCAAGGTGAGAGGCCTTGGAGGAAAGCACCCTGCGGGCACCTTGATCTCAGACTTTTGGCCTCTGGAATCGTGAGAACATACGTTTCCATTGTCTAACCACCCCGTCTGTGGCACTTTGTCATGGTGGCCCTAGCAGACTGAGACGGACTCTAAAATAAACAGTTTAGAAAGACGGGTCTCACGTCTGAGGACCGGTAAGTCCGTCAGCACTAGAGAGGTGAGGACTCCCACCTGAGCTCTTACTCTGGCAGACTCTACTTCTTTTTTCACATACTGATCCTTACCCAGCCAACACGTCCCTGCCCATTCTTCTAGGTCCTGCCTAAAGTTGCCCTGTCAAGGGCCGTCCCCAGCCCCCAAGGGTGACTCCTCTTCTTCTGTGCTCAGCCTGTCCCTTGAGCTTGATCCACCTGCGTTTCCGTTGTGTGGGTATCTGTCTCCTCTCGTAGACAGTCTCTGGCTGGACCATTCATCTTTGTAACCACAGCATGGGGCCTGGCACATAGTAGGAGCTCACTGAATAACTTCCAATTGAATGGATGACTTTGCAGTTGAGAATTAATAACCCAGTGAGCTCCCCCTCCCCAGGACACTTGTATGGCCATAGGTGAGACCATAACCCAAAGGAGTAAAACTCCAGGTGCTGGGGTTGGGGTAAGGGGCAATTTGGGGGGTGGGGGTTCAGCATGAGCACTCCACTTGCCTTTTCCTCAGGGATGGGGGTCGTGCAGAGGCTGACAGCGACAATGACAATGGCAGTGAGCCCACAGAGGACTAGTGCAAAGTAGAGGTAGTGAAAGTTCTTCAGGATGGCCGGCCTCCAGTCTGCCTCCCCACAGGCTGGGGCTGGGTACGAGAACTCCAGGGCCATGCGCAGAAGACCCACCGCCAGGCCTAACAGCAGGCCCCAGAAGGCTCCCTGTGGAGAGAGGGCAGCGGGCAGGCATGAGACCCCGGTGGGAGGCCCTACGAGGCTAAAAACCCCACTCAGGCCCAAGTCTCTCTCCCACTGGATGGTTACAGTGTTTGCAAGTCCTTCTGAGTGAGTTCCCCCTTAATGCTGAGGCTTTGTCTTAACTTGGAGGAGATCAGAGTTGGGTATTGGTAGCACAGGCTCCAGAGACTGACAAACTTAGATGGTGACTCAGCCTCCCTGACTCCAAGTTTTCTCGTGTGCAGGGATAGGACAAATTAATAAGCACTACATCTATCCAACTAGAATGAAATACAATTCTGTAATAAGCAGGGAACACCCAGGTCCTTTTTCCCAGCTTTCTGTTATAAATCGGAAATTAGTATAGACATCTTCCTTTTGTGCTTCTATTTTCCCCCATCTTTTGCCTTTGTTTTTTTAAATAAAATAAAATTAAAAAAAGCTCTGGCACCTCCCATATCTTTCTTACAGCATGACTTATTCCTAACCCATACTGTTTCCTGTATGTAAGAGTCAGATGACTTGTATTTTCATAAATAAGATGCTAATCTTGATTTCAAAAACCCTGGAATGAAGAAACATCCAGAATTCAACAGTTCCGCTGTGCACCGTGGTTGTCAGCAGGTCAGACCTCTGCAAACAGGAGGCCCCAGCGGGCACCTTGCTTCCTGTTCCACTGGGAGACGGGCTTCTGTGCTCTCCTTTGCTATGGCCTTGAGCTCTCACATGGCTCCTGTGCAGTTCTGTCCATGGAATCCCTCACCTCCTGAAGGTTCAGCCAGCAGCTCTGGACCTTGTCTAGACTGTCCTGGGAAGTAACCTTGGTTACAGTTTACGGAGTAACCAAAGTTATAGTCTTGGTACCTTTAGCTCCACCTCGTCTTCTGTTAGATTTCAGTGCAGTTTCATGAATAACATGTAAGTTCACACTCTGTTTATCAGCATCATTGCTATTATTTTTCCAACATATAAAACCGTATAGTGTTACAGATGCAACAGACTCTAGAGGTCTTCTAGTTTGTCTTGGGCTTGCACACATAATGATTCTCTTTTCCCTCCTAGTAATCCTTTGGGTCTCAGCTCAGATGTCACTTCAAGGCTTCCCTGATGCCCTCCTAAGAGTCCCATAGGTTAGACGCTTCTGTCTCTTACTCTCCTAGTAGCCATTACACTTTCTTATTATTGCTTATCGAATCGTCTTTTCTCCTGGCTGGCCCAGTGATGGTAGACCTAGGTGACCCTTGTAAACCATGGCATCTTGGAGCCTTCATAATGGGATTGATGTTTGTCAAATGAATGAGTGAATCTAGACCCGATGCTGTGGTTGGGAAGAGGGAATCCTGGAGGGGCAGCCAGCTTTTCTAAGGTCACAGAGAGAGGCCAGGCTATGACCAGACCAGCTTTCTTGACCCTGTGGTGACCTGGAAGAGACAGTGGGCTTCTGTACTCACAGGCTCTGTGACCCTCTTGCAGAAGATGGCCAGCAGGAAGAGGGCGGTGACAGGTGGGGCCAGGTAGCTGGTGACAGACTGGATGTAGTCGAACAGCTGCCCACTGTTGGAGCTTTGGATGATGGGGATCCAGAGGATGCTGATGATGACCAGGAACACCACGAAAACTCTGCCAGGAGGGCACAGGACCCTGTGAGGAGAGCTCAGGGTGGCAGGGCATGGGGTAGGGTGAAGGATATGCTCAGGAGCCAGGAAGGAAGATGAAAGGGAATGCGTGGTCGCTGAATCAGAGAATGTTAGGAGACCAGAGTCCCAAGTGGTGAGATTTCAGAAATTTAGAATCTTAAAACCCAAGAATATCAGAATTCCAGAACCCAAGAGACCCAGAATTTTTTAATTGGGCGCTTTGGGGGGTCATGTAGCCACTTGCTCTTCAGGGAGAAATTCATACCTTTCACCCCACCACCCACCTCAGTAAATGGCCTCTGATCTTTGCTTGGAGTGTTTTTCCTTCTCTTTTACACCCAAACCCTGTGTTGAACACTTCACTTCTCCAGGATGGCTCTGGCCTCTAGGGTCTTCTCCTTTCTCTGAGTTTCTTCAGGTTTAACTCTCTCTCCCTTCTGTTGCTATTTAGTGCATAGAAGAGACTCCGACTTCATCTCCTGACTCCCACTCAACTGATTCTGGCTCAGGTCCAAGTCCCCAAAGCACTCTCTTTGCGCAATTTTGCGGGTGTATGACCAAGTTGATGAAAAACTTCTCTTGGATGTGTTGTGTGCAATAATGTGTATGGCCAGCAGATGACACCAAAACCCCACTGATTGATGAAATAGGCAGCAGTGAAACCCGGCAATTGAATGTGCGGTTTTCACAGGACACTCCTCTAGAAGTATCTCTGCACACCTGCCCTGACCTCTCCTTTTCCTCTCATTTTTCTCTCTGGCCCCTCTATAACAGCAGCTACTCAAGTGGCCTCCTTGTGGCTCATCTCTCTGCCTCTTTGCACAATGTGTCCTGCACTCAGGTCCTTCAACAGCCTTTGTGTGTTGTCCAGCTGGAGTGCACCGATAAGCAAGCTGTGGGACCCCATTAGGCAATGTGAGCAGAAAGCGTTGTGGTGGAAGGAACGGTGCACGCAAAGACAGGGATAGGGAAAGGAGCAGGTTTTCTAAACTCAAGCACCATCTACCCAAAGGGGGAATGGACATATTAGTCCGGAAAACTTAGTTATAGGACCCCTTAATCCTATGTAAACTACAAAGCCCCAGCTTAGGGAGAAAAAGAAAAGCTAGCCGCCAAGTTACACTTTGAAAAGCATAAAACTGATACCTACAGGATAAAGTTCAAATTCTTTAGCTCGGCATTCAAGGCTCTGCATCCTTTAGAGACCAACTTCCTGTGAACATCTCCTTGGATGCAGGCCCCTTACTGCGTTACCTATGTCTCTGCCTTTCTCACAAATTGTGCACGTCTTCAGGGCAGGGCCCTCTAAGTCATCCCTGTGTCCCCAGCACAAAGGTGTGATGCAAGGTGGGTGCTCAGGGTGAGACTGATGGAGTAATAGCCTTTCTGTTATCCTGGGGAAAAGCCAGAGCTGGTCTGAAAGACCTTGCAGGTGAGCTGCTTTGCTGACTTCCTCCCACTTACACAGTTCACCTTTCATTTCCTCGTCAGCTTCTCTCATTGACCCTGTCGATCTATTCCAAGGGAAAGTTGAACAGGCAGAGAAGATATTTTTTTTTTTCCTCCTTATTCTGGAGTGAGGGGAGCAGTCCAGAGCTGGGAGGGACTTACCTGAAGTCACGTAGGAAGTTGGTGCTGGAACCGGGAGCTCTGACTACCAGTCCAGGGCCCAGACCCAGCCACATCTCCCCAAGGCAACCAAGGGCGGGGAGGAGAGGAGAGAGGGGGCCTGCCCACGGGAGGGAGCACCTGGAAGGACCGGCCAGCGCACCTGCCCACCACCATCAGCTCCTGCTCTGTGGCCTTCCTGCGGAAGCGCTGCCACACGTCGATGGCGAACAGGGTGCTGCTGCTGTTGAAGATGGAGGTGAGTGAGCTCATGAGGGCGGCCATGAACACAGCGATCATCAGGCCCCGCAGACCTGGGGAGAGATGGGGTCTCCATAAACGATGGGCCGGTAAGGCTGGCTGTGCCGGGAGGCATGGGGAATGCAGCACTCAGCAGAGTCAGGCGTCTGGGACGAGGACGGGGAGAGAAAGGTATTGAATGGGGTTCCCAGCCCGCACAGATGAAGAATCCAGGGGCACTGGAGGCTTAGCTCTGGCCAGGCTCTGCCTCTGCCTGGGGTGAGCCATCTGTCCTCCCTGAGCCTGTTCCCTCAGCTACATCACTCAGGGTGTGAGGTTAGACGATCTTCATGGTCCTCCGCAGCTTTGACATCTCGGTCTGGGTTTCAGAGCTTGTAGACACTGCGTTAATGGGTCACTGGTGAGAATGGTGTGACTGTTTATAATTTTCAGTGTTTTGTACCTTTTTCATTGACATTGGTACCAAGCCACGCCCTGGCCTGGGCAGCAGAAAGCTTAGATTTGTTTCCTGGTTCTGCAAATAGCTAGCTGAGTGATCTTTCACTAAGTCCTTCCTTATTGGGCCTATTTTTCCTCCTGTACCAAGAGAGGATGGGCCACACTGATTCTTGAAGTCCCTCTGACTCTAAGACCAAGCGTCTAGAAACCCAGCTGCTCGCCCCTGGGGAGACCAGCTGTCTGGCCCCACCTCAGTCCTCCTCCCCACTCCAGAGTCCAAGCCTTTAACCACAGCTAGGCCAGCATCTTCCTCTGCGGCCTCTGTTCCTTCTTTGGTTAATAATGTCTTTCTTGCCTCTATAAGAGACACCTCAGAGGTGCACTAGACCCTCCTCAGCCTGGCTCCCGCCCACCACCCTCTATGGCTGCTCTGTCATGGCCAAGCCTCCCTGCTTCCCAACCATTTCCACTATATTTTGGATTCATTTCTTATTCTACTGGGGGAGGGATAACTCAACTCGTCGACCTCTCTTTATAAACCCACCTTTTTCCCTATGTCCTCCATCTCAATAGCATCTCCAGCCCAAGACCTGGAAACCCTCTTTGGACCCCTCTGTCTCTCTACTCCCTCAGATACAGCTGGTCATCCAGTCCTGCCAGTTCTACCTCACAAGTGTCCTTTAAAACTCCTTTCTCCCTCTCTAAAGACACTGACCTGGTCCAAGCCAGGTCACCCCGGACCTGGCCCACTGCCAGCCCCACAAGCATCACCGCCCTGCCTCGCTGAAGCTGGACCATCCAGGCAGTGTGGTCCTTCTAAAGCATGAATCTGATCATGCACACTGGCCTCAAACCCCCAGCAGCCCTCCATCACCCTCAGAGTAAAGGCTACGCTCCAGAACCAGGTGCGGCTACCCCTTCTCCCCGCTGCATGCAAGGCCACCTGGAGCTACGTGCCACTCAGACTTCATGCTCTGCCCAGGCCCTGGGTCTTTGCACACAGAGCCCTCCCAGACATTTCCTGCCCATCTCTTCCTTTGTCTAAGATGTTCCTCAGGATGCATGTCCATCTCCTCTCCTCTGAGAAAGCTTCCCCAACATCCCCCCAAAGTGGGTCAGGTGCCTCTTTAAGACTCCCTCAGCTCCACTGCATCACCATCCTGGTCACATTGTTGTGGCCTCTGTGAGCCCAGATACACTGGAGACAACGTGGAGCCCGAGACCAGGGGCCTACCTTTTACCCCTGCATCTCTGAGACCGGGTGCAGAGCCTCACCTCACCTTATAGACACATGCCTGTGGAAAGCATGCATCTGTGTGTGCGTATTGGGAGGGTGCGTGCGGAGGTAAATGTTTTTATTCCTCTTCCTGCCCATGTCTATCCTCAAAGCTGTCCCTTCTGGGAACCAGGGATTGAAGGAAGCTGGGAGGTAGGAGTGACAGGTGGCACAGGGGACATGGGACTCACCAACAGGCATGAGACCTATGACCAGCTTGGGGTATGCGATGTTGGAACATCCTACTCGGGCCCCGCAGATGCTTTGGCAGATGTCAGGGTCTACGCAGCCCACCTCGTCTGCAGAAGAAGTAATGGCCATGGAGCTGAACCATGCTGCCTGTGCCTCTTCGAGTTGGCCTAATGTTTGCTTTCTAACCCTACACAGAAGTGTTCACTGATGACTCTGGCCAAGGCCAGGACCCAGAGGCTCAAAGGGCAGGTAGATGCCCGGTTACGATGACTTAGCTCTTGCTGGTAAAGCTCTCAGCCATATAGTACCCTGAAAAGCCTGATTAGCTCTTTTGGGGTTCCGGCCTTTTATCCTGACAAAAGACAAATCTCTTTGGAAGGCACCAAAAATGCTTTCACTGATTTTTTCCTTATAAAGGAAAAGCAAGGTTTTAATATGACACCCGGTAACAAGTTTCTTCTGCCAAAATAAATACTGTATGTTCGGCCCACAAAGCCTGACATACGTACTCTGTGCTCTTAGTGAAAACAGCTGGCGTGGCCCGGGGCAGACGGGCCCGCTCTCACCTGGGTACAGGGCCCGGCTGATCATGCCGGGCATGACAATGAAGAACATGGGCAGGATCTTCAGGTAGCCGCCCAGCACTGAGCCTCCCTTGGCATGGGACAGACTCTTGGCAGAAAGAGACCTCTGCACGATGACCTGTGAAGGCAGCGGTGGAGATGAGCCATTCAGGCTGGGCCTGGCTACGGTCACTGCCTCTGCCCCTATGGCGATCCCAGAGTGGGTCCCAACCCTCTGTGCATTCAGACACCCACTTTCCTGCAGGGAGCCACCCCAGTTCGTGGTGGGCAGGGCCAAACCTGGCTGAGGCATCATCACCTGGTCCGTGCACCAGCACCAGGTGGCCAGCACTGTCAGCCCGAAAATGAGGCCTGGCCAAGGAATGTCCCCATTCACAGCGTCCCGGAGCATGTGGAAGGCGTCGGGCTGGGGAAGGTGGCAGGTGGTGTTGGGCACTGTGGCGTTAGGGATGGCCTGTCTGTACCTCTGCTCCAGGCCAGGGTACCAGCCCACCTCCTGAAAGCCTGTGAGGAGAGATCACCGTGGGTGAAGGAGCCCTGAGGCCCCACTGGGCCTGTCTCATGTCCCCCAACTCTCAGTTTCATGGGGCAACCAGGCTTGGAACTTGAATGGGACCTGGAGATGGGGGAGGGATGCAGAGTTTGGACCCCCAGTTTGGCATGGAGAGAATCCTGCCCTTGGCCTGGAAGGGGTGATATGGCTCTGTGCTCTGGAAAGTTCCAATCAAACCATGGAGGTGACAGCTTAAGACAGATGAGAATGGAATTTAGGGGCGAGGGTGGGGTGCATTCCTTACCCAGAAACATGAGGACCAGGGCTCCCCCAACCATGATCACTGTCTGCAGAGTGTCTGTGTAGATCACGGCCGTGAGGCCCCCTGGGGACCCAAGGAGAGGGCTCTTTAGTCAGCGCCAACAGGGGTTCCTCTCTGGGTGCCCGCACTGTGCGTGGCCACCCTGGGGAGACTCCAGCCACCTGCCTTTCCCTGGACAGCGTCCCCTTGGTGGGTGGAGACTAGCCACAGTCACAGGCTCAGCTCTTCACCCTGATAGCCTCTGCCCCGGCCACAGCTGCTTGTCGTTATTTAATATCCCAAGTCTGTTCTTTTGTGTGTCCACCAGGTGCCATCCCTCCCTCCTCCATCCCCCTGAATGCCCATTTGAGTTCCCCAGCTTTCCAGGCCGGCTTAGCCACCAGAAGTCTGCCCCGAGCCTGTCCCAGACTGTCCAGGTCTGTGCAAGGTGTCCTAGAGGAGTCAGAGGAAGGAAGGTTCGTGGCTTTTGTCTGGAGCCGTCCACAGAGACTCTGGGCCAGGTGGCAGTCCCTAATCAATGCCCTGCTCCCTGTAGGTCTCCTCAGTATCTCTTAGCGTGTCTCCTTCCTGTCCCTCTCTAGCTGGCTCTGTTTCCTCCTGTCCCTGCCCTGTCTGTCTTCCGTAGTCTCTGTCACTTCAGCCTTTTCCTCTGTGCTCTCTTCTGTTCTGCACCTCTGTCTGCCATTCTTTGTCTCCGTTGCTTCCTGTTTCTCGCTCTGTCTCGGGGTCTGTTTTCTCTCTGCCCCTCCCTCTGGACATCTCTCTCCTCCAGTCCTTCTCTTCGTGTCAGAAGCTTCCCTCTCCACCTCTCCCTGTCCCCAGGTTTCTGCTCCTGGCTCCTGCACCCCACCGTGACCTTCCTACCTGTGATGGTGTAGACGGCTGTCACCACCAGCAAGACCACCGTGGAGAGGTAAAGGTTCCAGCCCAAGGCCATCTGGATGAAGAGGGCTCCAGAGAAGATGTCGGTCTGTAGAGACCCGAAACAGGAGGTCACCCAGCGTGGCCACCAGGACGTGTCACCTTCCCGCTCAGCAACGCCAGCTCCTGTCAGCCCTTGTCACACGAAGAGGAAGAAGAGCTGGGAGGATGGGTTCGATCTCACAGGCACAAGCAGCTGCGGAGATTTGAGAGCAGAGGAATGCCGCACAAAACTCTGAGACCGAGAGCAGAGTGGTCTGGTGGCACAGATGGGGTGGCCTGTCAGCTGTGAAGGGAGTGGCAGAGGAATGGAGCAGAAGACTGAGGAAGCAAAGCAAGGAGCTTGGGCGGAAGAAGAGGCCATAGGGGAAGAGACTGGAAGCCTGGAGGGTCCCCGACTGCTCCCTGACAGAGCGGGGGCCCACCTGATGAGGAGGAGCCCTGGTCCGGATAACCGCAGGCTCTAATCCCTGTGTGTGGGTGTATTAGGGGGCCTGAGGCACATCGTCTGCCTGCGCTGACTTAGGTTGTTCACCAGCATCGGTGGAACAAGAGGCTGTACAGGGTTCCCCAACCCGGGGCTGGCAACCCAGCAGTTCAGTTCCCTCCGCTGCGTGCTTGCCGATCCCATTCCACGGCTGTTTCGTGAGCCCATTCCAGGGGCTACCGCATGACAGAGCGGCAGGAGGCCTGGACTGGTCACAGGACCCAAACTTTCATTCAGGTTCCAGAGCTGGCCTTGAACTTGGAGAAATCATGTGATGCAGGTTCGTTTTCTGAGGTTAGGTCGCTGGGGGAAGAATGAGGACCTTTGTAACTGTAACAGCCTAGGCAATCAATGCACGGTGCTGAATGAAGAATCCGTTACTAGGAAGATATGTGAATGAATGGATAACTCTAGATTATGAGGTCTTTGAGTGGAGGGACTGTCCTTCACTTAGCAAACATGATGTTCATCTCTGATTATCCACTGCTGAGAGGAGTGTGCGATGAAAGTCTGTGGATTTGCTCTTCCTTCCTCCTATTCTTCCTTCTATCCAGCCAGCCAGCCAGCCAGCCAGCAACAAGCCGTGCCCCCTACTCAGCATTTTCAGAGAGAGAAGACAGCCACACCAGAGCGGGTACTCACCGAAATCTTGGTGAAGATGTAGAGGATGAGCGAGAGGACAGACATGTACACCTGGATCCTCTGGCCCCCGAATCGCTTCTTCAGGTACTGAGGCATCGTGACCACACCAGCAGCAATGTACACGGGGACGAAAATCCAGCCGAGGGCCAGAAGCAGCCAGGTTGCCTGAGGAAGTAGGGAGGAAGCGGTATCCATATCCTGGTTGCAGATGCAGCGGTGTCTCCTCCCCAGAGGTGGTGCCCTGAGCAGGGAGGCTAGGGACCTGGATCTGAACTCAGTGCTGCGTGACCTCTGATGGTCCCTCTGCCTCCTCTGGTCCTTGGTTTCCTCATCTGTAACATGGGTTCTCCATTCGCCATGCAGCCTCCCCAGGCACATCTTAGGCTCCTCTCAGCACTAAGGCCAGGGAAGGGGTGGGGTGGCCCTGAGGAGCCTCCAGGTCAGCTTTCTTACATTCCACTCAAAGCCACCCACAGCAAGGCCTCCAGCAGCCCCTGTCCCAGCCAGGCCGATGAACAGGCCGCTGCCCACGTTGCTGGACATCAGAGATGCTCCAATCTACAAGACACAAGTGGAGTCAAGGGTGGGCGTTCAGTTTTAATCCGAATCAATCTAGAGGCAGGGCCATGAGCTACCAGAGCTGGGAAGGAGGCAGGGAGAGCAGGGCTTGGACTCAGGAAATCTGAGATCAGAAAGAGGAGAGGAAGTGGGCACAGCAAAGAGGAACAGGGAGAACACTGACATTTATTGATTGCCTACTGTATGCCAGGCACAGTCCTCGGCATTTTATGTGTGCAAATAGAGACTTCATCTCCACGAAGCTTTGGAGGGATGAGCATTCATCTTTCTAATTCACAGAGGAAGAAATTAATGTTAGGAAAACTGAAGTCACTTCTCCAGGCCACCTGGTGCGTGAGTGGCTAAGTGGGAAAGCTGGGAAGCCATGAGGGGCAGGCTCCATGTCGGGAGGATAAATCTCCTTCCAGGCCATCGACCTGAGGCCCTTCGGAGAGAATGGGGGAAACAGGTGGGGTGGCCTGACCGAAGAGCCTAAGTTACAAAGTCTAAGGCTCAATTTCTTGAGGGATTTTACCTCTGTGATTTTCCTCATTTACTTGTTCTTCAGTATTAAGCCGATGTATCACCTTCCCAAGAAAATCTTTGCTAATCCTACCTCCACTGTCCAGAGGTCGGAGGCTTCCTGCAAGCTCTCAAAAGCCCCTTTGCTCCCCGTCTAGCTCGGCAGTGATCAGGTTGTTTATGAGGCCCTCTGCCCAGCTCAACTCAGCTTCTCTAGGACAGGAACATTCTAGATTAGCTCTGAAGGTCCAGTGTCCAGGCTGCTGCTCATTAGGACGCACCCAGTGGGTGTTTGTCCAAGGCGTGTGTTAGCAGGTTTGCTCAAGTTGCAGGTGTTTTTGGACCAGAGTGGAGCCCAGAGCCAAGAAACCCACTCAGGAGGCTGTTGCCTTGTCAGGAGGAGATGAGGTGAGGATGTGGGTATGAGAGGAGGGGACGGAAGAAGGTCAACTCACCGGCCACCAGCTCATGGACCTCCCCGCCAGGAAGTAGCCACCAATGGTCCCTCTGCTCGCACGAATGGAAGACTGAAAAGGAAGGGGCAGGAGGTGAGGGTTCCTGAGCATCCCCCACCCTCGGCCCTCCCCCAGACCCCTTGCCCCCTGGCATAGGCACTCTGGAAACGCAGAGGCTGAGAACTGAGGCAGGTAGTTGCACCATCTTTACTCTACATGTCTTTGAGAGGGTCACCTCCTCTCTGAGCCTCGCTGCTTGTCTCCCAGGGCTGGTATGGAGAACAAAGGAGCTAAGGGAGGCACAAAGCCTCCACGATGGCACAAGTGCCATCTCCTTGTGCAGCGTAGGAGACTGCTCTTATTTATTATGCACTTCCATTCCCTATCTTTCTCTTCGTCCAAGCTTTGTTTCAGGAAATGAGCTGGCATCTCATGATCAGGTGCACAGTGGCTGCAGGGAGACTACCCTGTCTCTTCCCTCCACAGGACACCTAACAGGGGGTTGCAGTTCTGACGGGGGCTTTGTGGCCCAGGCAGAGGCAGGGCTCTGTTTGGGGGCTTCTTCTGCTCTGGCCTAAAGTCAGAGCACGCTGGACCCTGGAACAAACTCCAGCCCGCACCAGTAGGTGGTCAGTTAGCAGCCTGTGTGGAGATCACTCTGAAGAACCAAAGGAGGGTGGGGCGTGAAAGAACTTTCTCTGGAGACACAGTGGGTGAGGGTAGGGCAGCAGGGAGGAAAGGATAAACCCAAAGCTGTTATTATGATGCTGAAGCCAACGGGTCTCTGACTGGGCCTGGACAAAGGAGAAACACCTGAAGGGGAGGAAGGAAAAAAGGAAATTTACAGAAGCTTCTCTTCCCCAAAGAAAAGTAGTGAATTAGTGACCAGAAAGTGGTCAGTGTGTCAGGGGCCTGGTGCTTGTTAAACCTGTGCTTGAACTTCCCTGTGTCATCTCTGGTCTTGGGGGAGCCCAGATGAGCAGAAAGAATTAATTTCATACGTGAGGAAATTGAGGCTCAAAGTCAGGAAGCAACTTGTCCAAAGTCAGTGAGAACTTAGTGCTTTTCACGGCCGACCTCCTCTCAGGAGCCAGTGATCCGCTGCCCACTTCGTCCTCACGCTAGCCCTGGGAGGCAGGGAATGCTCTCTGCCCCCTCTCCCCACACCACCCTTTACAGAAACCAGGCTCAGAGGGGATTATGACCTTGCCACAGCCTAGTAAGTGGCCAGCTGGGCAGCTCTGTTCAGGGTCTGCCTCCTGGCAGAGTCTAAAGGTGCTGGCATTTCTCTCCAATGCCGTGGTGATAACAGCAGTCTTTTATTGCAGGGCACTGTGCCAGATGCTTAAATGCATCATGTCACTGAATTGTCATAGCCACTCTACTATGTAGTCCTTATTCTCATTGTCCAGATGAGAAAACTGAGGCTCAGAGAGGCTTCGTATGTTCCATGTGGCCCTAGCTTTTGGAGTTAGGATATGAACTCAGGGCTCACTGACCTCAAAACCTGACCCCTTTCCATGGCACCAAGGTTTCGGTGACCAGTGGCTGAGAGAAGGACCTTGGGAGAAGGACCTTCCCGTGAGCACAGGAACCCCAGCTCCTTTAGAAAGCATTGCTCCTTCCTTGCCCAGACACAGATTAGGAGAAGATGGGGTAGGCAAGGAGTCAAGAATTCGCAGAGTTAGGGATCTCAGCACGGTAGAGAGGGAAGAAATGGGGCTCAGAGTGGCCAGGGATGGTGGGGCCCAAGGCGACAGATGCGTAGAGACAGGAAATTAAAAGACAAGGCTCAGGCCTGGCCTGCCTCTGGCTCGCTGTGTGAACCCCTCTCTGGACCTCGGTCTACCCATCTTCAAAAGAAGGGACTGGTGAGGGTGATCCCTGAAGATCCTTCCACCTCAGCCCCTGTGCTTCCCTGACCTGCCTTCCATCTGCCCATCTGGCCCCCGACTCCAGGACCAGCTGGAGACGAGAGCATGCCTCTGCCTCCCCTGCCACACCCCAGCCTCCCGACCTACTCACCCAGACCCCCACGCCGATGACGAAAATGAAGTAGACGACCAGGACCACGATGTCGTAGGCATGCAGGCCGACTCCGGGGCCCAGTGCTGAGCGTGGAGCTGTCACAGTCCTGACCCCATCTCCTGACCCTCCAGGCCCCATGGCTGCCAGCTCCATGCTCATATGTCAGAGTCGGTCACCGCAAGGCTGGACTTTGAGGCACTCCTGGCTTCGTTCTTTTCCTTTAATGATTAAACAGCCCCAGGTGCAACTAACTGCTAAGAAAGCTCTGAGCCCCAGTGGCACGTACCGTCCTGGCACCCCTTCTCCTTAACCGCCATCCCCCTCTGCAGGACTCCCTTTCCTTGTCCCTGCGAACACAGACACGTGCACACGCACACTCTCACCCCAGAGGGGGAAGAGGAGCAGAGCCTTGGGATCCTGGAGCTGTGGGGAACTTCAGAAGTCAGTATTCAAGCTCTTGCTTGTGCTGAGGAGAAACTGAGGCCCAGGGAGGGAAACGTCACACAGGCAAGACGAGGCAGAGCTGGGCCTGGATTCAGGTTTCTGAGGAGTCAGTTCTCTGCAGTTGGTCTGCTCTGTGGGAGGAGATGTGGGAGGAAGGAGCCTGCTGTTACCCTTGCAAAGCAGTCTCACGTGCTCCTACCTCCAACCCACCCAGCTGTCATCTTCCCTTTTTCTACGGTGCAAGACACAGAGGCCCGGGAAGAGACACCTTTATTCCAAGCCACAGAACAGGTCCCGAATTCACACCTTCTGGGTCCACAGTCCTGCCCCGTGCTATGACAAATGAAAACTGAAAGAGACACAGAGCACCCCGGGTATAGGGAACACCATCTGCCCTGAGACCCAGGCAGCCTGCTTTCTAGTCCCAGCTGCATGTCTCATTGACCTGCAGGGTGATCGTGGGCAGGCTGCCTGAGCTTGGTGTCCTTGGTCGGCATGGCCTGTGCCCTGCCCACCTCTCAGTGCCAGCTGAGTGCACTTCCTCCTACCCTCTCCACCAGAAGGGCCGGCCCTGGCCCTCAGGAGTCCACTGCCCATGTACCCTATCCCCTAACCCCATCCTCACAGATGCCTGGGGCTGAGCCCCAACCCTTGCACAGTTTATCTCACCCTAAATCAGCAGGTTCAGGCCCACAGCAGCCACTCCCATGTGTTGGCTAATCAGGCAATTTAGCTGCCAGAGAGACCAGGGAGTTCCAGGAAGGGAGCACACAGAGGCTTCGAAACCACCTGCGTAGATAAAGCCTGTGCTCAAGGCCAAGCCTTGCATATCAGTGAGCCCCGAGCCCCCTACTCAGGGTCTGTCTATTGTTGCTTTACCTCCAGCGACTGTGTTTGTGCTCCGGCTCAGGGCAAATTAGAAACAACACCTGACAGGCAGCAACAAGGCCTAGAAGGCCACAGGGATGGAGAAGAAGGGGAAATGGCCCACCTGGGAGTGGGAACCAGAGGGAGAAGTCTTAACCTTTAAGTGAAGATAGGAGTGTTGAATGCTGTATGGCACTGAAAGACTTAATTTTGGAATAACATCTGAGTCGAGACTGTGGCTTAACTGTACCCAGGAAGCACACAAACAGCCTCGGTTTTAGTCCAAAGGTACAGGAAGAGCTACACTCTGCAGAGCAAGTCGCTCAAGTCTGTTAGCTGAGAGAGCTGCTTTAGGATCTGGCTGTTGAGACGCACATGGAATAAAGAGTGTGGATCGGAATCCTCCTGGTGCTGCTGCACTGCCCTTCACCCCCACCTGCGGCTCTGGACCCGCCGTGCTCCCCCTCGCCTCCAGTTCTTCGTCCATGCTGTGTCCGGGGAATGTCCACTACCCCAACCTACCCCCCATTTATCTCCCTGACGATACCTGTTGATTTAGGGCATGTGTCCCAAAGACAAGAGCAGGGACCTGAGTGCCTCATTCATTTTCCAGTGCCCAGAGGCTAGAGCAAAGTCAGTGCGGACACAATGGAGGACATTTTTAATAGACTGTGGGAGTGAGTGAGTGCAGTGGGCAGTGGTCAGGGGCAGGCAGGTGCTCCAGGCAGAGGGAACAGCAGGAACACAGCAGAAGCATGTGAGCGGGCATAATGTGAGATGAGAAAGAAACAGGCACCTAGCTGAGAGGATGGAGAAGAGAGGGTCCCGGCTGTCCCTACAAAACTGGCAGCATGCGGACCTTTGCAGCTCCCTCATTCCTGGGGTCCCTGCCCTTGACCCGATATCCTCCATGTTGGGTGCCCCTCACCTTTGGTGCTTCTCCCCTTCAGCTCCCAGTGCCTATAAGTGCTCATCCCTGTCACAGAGCCTTGAGTGAAGAGCAGCCTCGGGTTTGTTCTAAGCCCAAAGGAATTGACATTGTAAGCAGGATAGGGAGGGTAGGCAGCCTTTGGTAAAGGGAAGGAAGCACTAGTGGTGAGACCGTGAGGACAGGTGTAAAATGCTGGTGACACGAAATGAGCCTCAGCTCCTGGAGGCCACGAATTCTCACCACGAATCTGAGTTTTCCACGTGGAAGGAACCCCTCTCATGCTGTGCCTGGTCATACCTGTCTCCTTCAGCATCCTGGGTCCACGAAGAAATATGGAAAGGTTCCCCTGTATCTCTGACAGGACTCCTTGTGATGCAGGGCAGGGCAAATATCCCCAAGAAGCGGGGGAAACCAGGTCCTGCATGAGAGAAGAAGAGGGTCCTTTGGAGGAGAGCGTAGAAAGAATTCAACACACACGCCAAAGTCAGAATCAAAAGGAAAGAGTATTAGAAAAGGGGTAATACTCCGCAGAGTGTAGTCTCCTCTCAGAGGCAGAGAGTGAGAGGGACCAAGAGAGACAAGGAAAGACAATGAGTAGACAATAGGGAGGCGAGGACAGTGAGAGAGACAGAGTAAAGGCACTGAGAGGGACCATGAGTGTTCAGGGAATTCAGTTTGTATTTCACTCTTTGGTTCCTGTGAGCTTTTGTTTAAAATAATTTGTTAACCCATTTCCTTAGATGTGGACTTACAGTGAGGAAGGGGAAGGGGCAGAGTATGCAGTGCTAAAAGCCAGCTGGCTGGCACTTCCCAGCCTTTAAGCCTTAGGTTTCCCTTGGTTGTGGCCATAGGAAATGACTGGGTTCCTGTTTCCCCTGCACAGGTGTGGGGAATGGGCTGTTAGCAACCCCAGTGGAAATCTCCCTCTGTTCTGGAGGTGTCCTCCTGGCCTGGCTGCAGGGCTGATCAGCACATTGCAGTCTCTGAATGTGGCTTGCTTAACATTTTAATTCTCTTGCCTCCTCCCTACATTATTTGATGAAAAACCACTCTCACCCGTCTCCTACTGAGAACTTCCTCTTGCAGAACAAGAGGGGTAAGGACTAATATTTATTAGTATGTGCCAGATGTATCGGGTAGGTCAAGTCCCAAATGCAATCGCAATTCTTATGCTGATTGGGTGAGTGGACTTCATTATTCCCATTTTGTAAGTGAAGAAGCTGCTGCGCATTGATAATGTCCCATAACTATAGCTTCTTTGTGTTTTGAATTCAGGCCTGACTCACTATAAAATCTGTGTTCCTTTCTTTAGCCCTCTGTCTACAGAGAGACAGCACAGAGGTGTATCCTTCCGGTGGTAGGGTAGAAATCAGCTCTGTTTTGCCCTTTCCAAAGTGGGCTCAGAGCAGAAAGATAGCTGGGCTGGGGATGGGAACCCCACTGGGTTCTGGGTTCTGGTAATAAAGACCTTGTCAGGCCTTTCTCCTGCCACCCCAGCCCTCCATCACCCTTCCTTCTCTGCAGCCTCTGCCCTGTTCCCTACAACACTCTAGCTCTTAGGTGATGCTTTTTTTTTTTCTTTTTTAATCTCCTTGTATTCCTCTCCATTCAAATCCAAATGTGATTCTATGCAATTGATCCCAGTCATCTACTGAGCACACTCTGTGCCAGGCCCTTTGAGTCAGGGCTGTCCCATTGCATAACCCCAGGGGACGTCATTCCCCAGGAATACATGTCAGTGGTGCCTCTGGCATTGTGGAAGGCAGAGGCTGTGCTCTCTGCTTTGGGAGATAGAGGTAACAAGACCTGGTTCTGGAAGAGAAAATCACATTGTCCCTGGAGGCCGGCAGAAGCACTCACTTCTTGGTGTCGCTCCTGCCCCCAGCCACCAAAGTGCCAAGGCATTGGGAATTCTCCCAGGTCCAGTTCGCACAGTGAGGACGTATGGGAGCCCAAATAGGCAGGATGGATGGTTAATTCCAAGAAGAAAGGATTATTACAAAGTAGAAGAAGATTGAGGAAGATGGTGACAGAGACTTGAGGATGGAGTAAATAGAGGACAGGAAAGGAAGAGAATCACACACTCCAATTACTAAAAACTTGTCCCTGCAGACACTGCTGACCCCTACCTGTACAGCCTGGCCTTGGACAAAACCTCCTGGCCCAGTATCCCAGTGTCTGAGCCTCAGGCTCCGGCCGGCAGCTCCCCAGTGGCCACCTCTGACAGCTCAAGTCAAAACCTTAGATGAGTCCTGGCTCCTCCCCGGGGAAGGTGATTGATGGGGAGGGGGAGGCCCTGAGCTCCCACTCCAGCCCACCGCACCCTGGGTTCTGAGGGGGCAGTGCCTGCCTTTGTTACCGGTGCTGTCCTGGAGAACAGAAAACTTGTTCTGGACTCAGGGTTCTTGAGGGACCCCAGGGTCACATGGAGGATCACAGCTCAGAGTTAGGGGCAGTGGCTGCCGTGGTAGCCCTTCCCCCATGTACCTGGGCAAACAGGTTTCTCAAGCCAGGAGGAGGGGCAGGGCTGACATTAAAAACTTGGCCATTGTTTGGAGCTTAGAAGAAGAGCTTGGTGTTGGGCCGCTGCTCATGCACAGGTGTGACTGGCGCATGCGCACGCACACATGTGCACACACACGACTAGAAGCTTGTCTAGGAAATGCTGTGGAACAGTGATGAAGACACAGCATTTTGAATCCAAATTGCCCGTTTACGGTCCTTTGCTCACCAGCGTACGAGAGTACCTGACATCCAATGTCTTCTCTGCAGACGTCACTTTTATGAGAAACCAGAGTTCAATCCCAGAGTGAACAGCTGAGCCCCATGGCAGCAGGCAAAACAGGAGACAGGTCTGGCCAAGGCGCGAGAAGAGCTGTGCTTCTATTGCCAGCATGCTGGTGATCTTTGAACAGGGGTCCGTGTGTCTCTGCATCACTGTGGGCCCGTTTCCTCATCTGTGAACTGGGATGTCGGGGTCGTTTCTAATGACCTTAGAGATCTACAGTGCTGTCCCCTTCAGCTTGTTGGTTCTAAGGGTTGTGGAGGACGTGGGATCCAGCTAGAGCTGCAATTGAAAAGCAGCAGAAGAGCAAGGACTCAAAGTCCACAGGCCTTGAAGTCAAACACCCCGGGGGCCCAAGCCCACCCTGGCACTCACCCATCATGTGAGGTTGGCCTGCTTACGTTCCCTGTCTCAGCCTCGGTTTCCTTGCATGTGAAATGTGATTAAAAGAAAATTTACCACACGGGGTCATCTTGAGGTAGAAGTTAAGTGTGTGTGCAACACAGAGCGCTGGCCTGGCACAATAATGCTCTGTCACTAGGCGTTATTGTTCTTTTATTACTATCTATCTGGGCAATAAGGTGAGTGACTCTGCACTGGTGTTCACCCTAAACGGTCAAGCCACTTGGAGTCTTCCTTGGTCCTGACAAATTCCAGAGCCCAGAGAGGTCCCAAGTGGTGTTAGTGGTGGGTGGTGTGTTTGTTAGGAGGGGGAGGGTATTGGCTTCATGTCTGAGTCAATACCATCCCATTTTGTCACATCCTCATCAGAAAGCAGAGCTGACGGCTACCCCAACCAGGCTTTAGTGAGCTCTCTAACTAGCATCTGGCCCTTGCCAGGAAGAAAATAAGCAAGCCACACAGGTTCTTTCACAAGAAATTGGTTAAGGAGAGTCAGAGGAGTCTGGGATTAGCAACTGGAGTCAGGGCCTGGAACCTGGGCTCATGGTCCTGTCCACCACCTCATCCCACCTCATATCATGTCTTTTTCTAGATTCTGGGTTGTATGGCACCCCACGCATGCCTATATTTTCCCATTATAACTCCTATCCCTTATGCTCGAATTGCTTGTCTGTTTTCCTTGCTAATAGTGGACCTTAAAAGGTGGGAGCTTTTTTCGGTTATAAATATATTTATATAATATAAATAAATGATATATATTACATTAGTTTCCGCCTTTCCCTGGAAGCTCTTAGTAAACTATAAAACTCAAATCCATTGAGATTGTCCTTAGCAGAATTACATATCTTAGGCAGCATTATGTCTGGCTATAATATATATCCCAGTTAAACAAGTAGCTTAAACAAGCAAGAATTTTCTTTTTTTAATGTAAAAATTTGGGGTGGATAGGACTAGGAAGGTAGTTCACAATTTTTAAAAGAGACCTCAACTCATCTACCACTTCACATACTTAGCCCTTTTTAAGTGAGAATGTTTACTGTCTACTCTCAGTAAATTTCAAACATACAATACAGTGTTTTTAGCTATAGTCACATGCTGTACATTATACACTCAGAACTCATTGATCATTTATCTTATAACTGAAAGTTTGTACCCTTTGACAAGCCTCTCCCTGTTGTCTTCATTTATTCCCTGGCTGCAGCCAATTCTACTCTGTTTTTATGAGTTTCACTTGTTCATTGTTGTCATTCCACATATAAGTGACATTATACAGTATTTGTCTCTGTCTGGCGTATTACACTTAGCATAATGCACTGAAGGTTCATCCATGTTGTTGCAAATAGCTAGATTTTCCTTTTTTTTAAGGCTAAATATACATATACATACATACATATATACATGCATACATACATACATATATGTATATATATGTGTATATATATATATATATATTCCATTCATTCATTGAGAGACACAAGTCATTTGTATGTCTTGGCTATTGTGAATAATGTTGCAATGAACATGAAAGATTTCTCTTTGAGATACAGATTTTTGTACCCAAAGTATAATTGGTATCTCATATAATGGTTCCTTTTTTCAGTTTTTGAGAACGTGTATGCTGTTTTTCATAATGGCAGTATCAATTTACATTCCTAGAAATAATGTACACGTGTTCCCTTTCTCCATATTCTCATCCACATTTATTGTCTTGCTTTTTTTTCTAGTAGACAGCCTAATGGGTATGAGATAATATCTCATGGTGGTTTGGATTCGCATTTCTCTGATGATTAGTGATGACGAATTTCGTTTTAGGTACCCAATGACCATTTATTTGTCTTCTTTGGAAAACATGTATTCAGATGCTTTGTCCATTTTTAATTGGATTATTATTATTATTACTATTGTTATTATTTTGCTATTGAGTTATAAGAGTTCTTTATATATTTTGGATATTAACCCCTTATTCTAAATAGTTTACAAATATTTTCAGCCATTATATAGGTTGCCTTTTCATATTGTTGATAGTTTCATTTGCTGTGCAGAAACTGTTTAGTTCGATGTGGTCCATTTGTTTATTTTTGATTTTGCTGCCTCTGGTTTTGGTGTCAGATTAAAAATGACAAATGCCAAAGGGCTTTTCTCTCATGTTGTATTGTTTTCTATCTTACCTTTAAGTGGTTAATGCATTTTGGGTTGATTTTGGGGTACAGTGTAAGAAAAAAGTCTATTTCACTCTTTTTTTTTAAGTTGAACTGTTTTATTTTTTAAATATTTTTTTATTTTCAATTATGGTTGACATACAATATTAGTTTCAGATGTACAAAATAGTTATTAGACATTCATATATCTTACAAAAAGTGATCACCCTGATAGGTCTAGTACCCACCTGACACCATAAATAGTTGTTACAATATTATTGACTGTATTCCCTAGGTTGTGCCTTACAGCCCCATGACTGTTTTTATAACTGGTAATTTGTACATCTTAATCCCTTCCCCCTTTTCACCCATTTCCCCAGCCCCAAGCCTGTCTAGCAACCATTAAAATGTTCTCTGTATCTATGAGTCTGTTTCTATTTTGTTTGTTTATTTAGGTTTTTAGATTTCTCATGTAAGCAAAGTCATATGGTATTTGTCTTTCTTGGTCTGACTTATTTCATTTAGTATAATTTCCTCTACGTTCATCCATGTTGTTACAAATGGTAAGATTTCATCCTTTTTTATAGCTAGTATTCCATTGTATACATGTACCACAGCTCCTTTTCCCATTCATTTATCGATGATGGACTCTTAGGTTGCTTCCATATTTTGGTTATTGTAAATAATGCTGCAGTGAACATAGGGGTGCATATGTCTTTTCAAATTAGTGATTTGTGTTCCTTCAGATAAATACCCAGAGTGGAATTGCTGGGTCATATGGTATTTTTAATTTTGTGGGGAACCTCCATACTGCTTTCCATAGTGGCTGTACCAATTTACAATCTCAAAAACAGGGCCACGAGGGTTCCATTTTCACACCCTCACCCCAATACTTGTTTTTTGTTGATTTATTAATGATGCCCATTCTGACAGGTGTGAAGTGATATCTCATTCTTGTTTTGATTTGCATTTCCTTGACGATTAGTGACGTTGAGCATCTTTTCATATGTCTGTTGGCCATCTGTATGCCCTCTTTGGAGAAATATCTATTCAAGTCTTCTGCCTATTTTTTAATCAGATTGGTTTTTGTGTTTGTGTGTTAAGTTACATGAGTTCATTATATAATTTGGGTATTACCTGTTTATCGGTTGTATCATTCGTGAATATTGTCTCTCAGTAGGTTGTCTTTTCATTTTGTTAATGATTTCCTTTAATGTAACTCTTTAGTTTTGATATAGTCTCATTTATTTATTTTTTCTTCTGTTTCTCTTGCTCATGGAGACATAGCCACAAGAAAATTACTAAGAGCAATGTCGAATTGTTTACCGCCTATGTTTTCTTCCAGGAGTTTTATGGTTTCAGTTCTTACATTTAAGTTTTTAATTTAATTTTTAATTTATTCTTGTATATGGTGTAAGAAAGTGATCTAGTCTCATCCTTTTGTATGTGTCTGTCTTGTTATCCAGTTTGTTACAGATTATTGTTCATAGCAGTCTCATGATCCTTTGTATTTCTGTGGTATCAGCTGTGACGTCTCTTCTTTCATTTCTGATTTTATTTATGTGAGTTCTCTCTTTTTTTCTTGGTGAGTCTAGCTAAAGGTGTGTCAATTTTGTTTATCTTTTCAGAAAAGCAACTCTTGCCTTCATTGATCTTGTCTTTTCAGTCTCCTATTTATTTATGTTCCGAAAATTATTTATTTCCATTTTATAACTTTGATCTTAATTTGTTCTTTTTCTAGTTACTTGAGGTGTAGAGTTAGATTGTATATTTGAGCTCTTTTTCTTAATGTAGACACTTAGCACTAAGAATTACTTACTGCGAATGTGCAATATTAAGAGATGGACAGAAGGTGGAGCAATAAAGCAGGTTTCAGCATCATTCTAGGCTGCCCACGGGTTAGTGATGAGGAAGGAGTAAGGCATTTGGAGGCACATCCAGGCACTACTTTATGTTTGACCTATCGGCCTGCAATGTTAAGAATTGGGTGGGGCAGGTTTAGCAGGTGGAAATCTGAGCTATTGTTGGACAGTATGTCGCTGTCTTTAGCATTACACCAATGTATTCCGATAAAACTTTCCACTATCATGGAAATATTCTATACTTGTGATGTCCACAATTATAGCCATTAACCACATGTGGCTGTTGAGCACTTAGAATGAACCATTGCTCTCACTGGTCTTACATTCCTCTCATCAAAATATGTTCAGAGCCAGATAAAATAACTTTTATATTCTCTACTTTAATGGGTACCACAAAAACTATAGTGACGTATAGTGTGAAGAGTGGAGGCCTGGCTGTGAATAAACCTAGTTATATCCTGGCTTTGCTGCTGGAAAAAGAGAATGTTTCTTTAAAAAACTGGTTTAGGATTTTTAAGAAAAAAAATTAAAAGGGGCAAGGGAGAAGGGAAAGAAGTAGTTTTTGTGTGTTTGTTCTTCCTCCTAAATGTTATATCTGTATCTCTAGTTATTTGGTTAGAAATAATTCCTAGAAGTGTGAAATTGCTGTGCTTATAATTTAAGAGAGGATTATGAAAGCCAGGATTTATTGATCAGGTTTAAGCCCCAAGAGGTATAACAAGAGGAGAGAATGCAGCACCGAAGCAGCACTGCACAGGGGCAAAATGTGGACAGAGGGAAAATAGCGAGCTTCTTGAGAATGGGGATGAAGTCCTCCCCTCTCCCCGGTCGGGTGCAGAGCATCGTGTGGAGCCGGCCAGGCTGAGCATTTGTTAACTGACTGAAGTGCTCGCACTTTTGCCGACAATCTTTTCTCAATCCTTCAGTTCATTCTTGGCTCTAAAGCCAGAGATAACTGTTCAAATGTAATTCCGAGCATCCCTCCCAAATCTTACACTCAGCTTACAACCTATCAATGGTTTTCCAATAATGTTAATAAAGATTATTATTATTAACCATGTGGTCCGCCCTATAGCTTCATTTGCCTTAAAATTCCCTCTTTTTTGCTCTCTACACTCCACCTACTGTGGTCACTTCCTGTCAGTGCACTGTGCTCCTTCCAACTGCATGGCCTTTGCACGTTGTCCCCATCTCTTGCTTGGTGCTCTCATACACTTATGTTCTTCCCATGTGCTCCAGAGAGCAGGGATTGGTCTGATTTTGCTCATCATATTATTACCAACACAATGCCAGCCAGACGCATAATCAATACCTAATTATGGAAAGAATGACTAAATTATCTTTCTAGAGTGAAAGACCTCCATGCTATCAGATTTTACTTCTGGAAAAGAATGTAATCGTGATCTTTCAATGCTTCTCCCTTTTATTTTCTCAGGGTGGGGCTTGGTGGAGTGAAATCTTAAATCATGACTAGGAATCCTCTGGCATTGGCAAAGGGCTCAATCAGTAGGTGGGGGAGATGTAAAGGTTTTTGTAATACAACTGGGAGGGGGAGGAATTTCTCTTGGTTATCCTGACAAGACTTCGGAGCCACCCTGGGTTCCAGTAGTTTTATCCTAATGAATGGAATTGTTGATTCATGCAGAAGCCCCAAAAATGTTCCCATTACGAGACAAGGCAATAGATATTTATGAGAAAGGAAAGGAGAACAATTACGTGAATAGAAGGAAGGCAATCCTATTGGTGCAGATAACATAGTAACGTTAACTCTAAACATAGTTTTTAATTTTCTATCCAATAGTCATCAGTCCAGTAATCATAACTACTTTCTTGTTATTTCTGCAAGTTTTGGGGTGCTAGGCTACTTAAGCCCAGTTCAGAGGTTATTTTGCCCTGTTTTAACATTTCAAAGTTTTGAGACATAAGACATGCAAGGTAGATCTGTTACTGGCACTTAGGGATTGTATAAGTCTGGACTCCATCCTTGGATCCCCACAAAAGATCTGCTTGGAGGTCCCACACTCAAAGAAGGAAGGCAGTGGATGGAAAGTAGCAAACAGAAGTCATTGTATTAAGTAAAGCAGGCAAAGTAAGGTACACTGGGTAGAAAGTCCAGGCCTGCAGCCCAATAAAAATCAACTGTGCTGAGAAATTGAGTGTCTGACTTTTCATGGGCCATAGAATTTCTTTGTTCTCCTTCTGTCCCTCCTACCTTGAATGGTGTGAATTCCCAGCTCCACTTTGACCACCTAATTCTGGCCCGGGCATGTGCATTGTGTACCCGTAGATGTGAAGTCATACGCCAGCATGGTGGGGGTTTAGAGAGTAGGTGCGTGCTCAGCTAACTAATTTTGCCCATACCAGTTGCCTGGCCTCCAGAGTTCATATAATGATCATGTGCAGTTAACTGACCAAGGGGGAGCAAGGAAGAGCACAAAGAAGCAAGGAGGTACCAGGCCCTGCCAGGTACTTTGTTGGGTATGTTCTGCTGAGTTGGTTTTGGGGCTTTATTAACCCTTTATTGTCTCTCTCCCTCTGGCTGATATTTACCTATTTGTCTACTCTGTCAGTTCCTCTGGCTCCATTTTAAAGTGACTTCATTCATGTTATTGTTTACAAGTTGACCTTCACAAATATTCATTGTAACTTATTTACAACTATAGACCACCAGCAACCTCTTAAGTGCTTAACAATAATGGGGTGGGGAGAGATGGTGGTGCTAGTTTTTAGGACTGGATTTTTCTCAACTCCTGAGATTTATTTCTTGTGAAAGGGGCTTTGGCTGTTACTAGAATAATATCCTTGGCCTCTCTCAACCCCCTCACTTACTCCTCATCACACTTCCATGCTATAAATTTGGCATCAGGAAAGGAGTTTGTGTCCTGAAATGTCTCATCTATCTAAAGAATAGGAAACTGACAGAGAAAATGTACTCTCAATTGCTTTCAGCCATGGGTAAGTTGATTCTGTGCGAGTAGGCTATTACTGCCTGTAACAAGGCAGATAAATTAGCCAAATCCTGGAGTTCATCATTAAATTGTCCACTCACCCACACCCATAAGCTAACTTTATCTTATACCAGTGATTTATAAAGATGATATCTTAAGCTACAATCTTCCTTGTTTTTTTATGTTATTTCTTAATCATTTCATAACTTGGGCAATAAAAATATAAAGTTATTAATTGAGCATAAGTTTGGGAACATGAGTTTTCTGTGAGTGAAGTCTATGGTTTACCAGTTGTCCCACATGGACCTTAAAAGGAAGAGACCTGAAATTTGGTGCTTTGTGGCATAGCCTAATGAAGGTGGCAGTAGAAGTGTCCTAAAAGATTGCTGCTTCCTATCTGTCATGGAGACAGTCACAGACTTCTTCCTGGAGTCAGCGGCCCACAAAGAACTTTGCTCTCAGTTGCCCTTGGGAATATCCATGTGGGAATCTCTAGTAGTGTAAGGCTCCAGTGATGGGTCTGGATAGGTCTACTTGGTTCTTGAATTTAGTATTCAGAAATTCACTTGTCCATCGATATTAGATACATTGTCCAATACCAGGTGTTTTTTTTTTCTTTAGTGAAGGTAATTTTTGGTCTCTTGTGTGTCTTACTATTTAGTTTTATTTTCTCAATTAATTTAGAGCTTATTCAAGAAAAGGGGGAGATATTTTGGTCCCCTCTGAGCCTCAACAAAATATAAAAATTTTAAATTAAATTATAGGACACAAATATGTTGGGAATATATAAATCCAACTAAAATTACATTTTTGAAGAGTAAAATAAAGATTTTAAAGATTTTTATGAGATAGGTTATAGAGTGTAAAAAAATAAAAGTAAAATTATGGTGTTTTTCAGTTCTAAAGGCGTAGCCTCTGTATTGATAGTATCAGCATTACCTGAAAACTTCTTAGAAATTCAAAATATTGGACTCTACCTAAACCTGTTGAAACAGAAACTCTGTGAGTAGAGCCCTGTGGTTATGTTTTAACTTCTCTAATAATTATGCACACTAAAGTTTGAGAAGCACTCGTTTTTAGCACACACACAATACTGGATGAAAATATACCAACATGATCGTAGTCATTTTCTTTGAGACATGGGGCTACTGTTGTGTCAGTGTGTGTATGTTTCAGTATAAGTTAACGTTAAAATAAATAATCACATTTTTCAGATGTTTTTGTGGATTTCTTGGCTTATGTCCTATCAATAAATCTCATAAAGTGCAGCATCAATTCTTGATGTCATTTAGTGAACTATCAGCATTTAATTTATCAAAGTTAAGCAAGATTATGGATATTTGTAGTTAATAAGAGTAGATTAATTTTTCCATTTAAGAATTTTTATTTTGAAATAATTACATATTTACAGAATATTGCAAAGATAGATTTACATAAATCAATTTTCGTATATTAATCATGTATCCTGAAAACTTGCTATAACTACTTATCAGTTTCACAAGTTGGTTTTTGTGTTATTTTCTTTACAGAGAATCTTTTTATATACAAACGGCCTGTCATGTTTACTGTTGCTTTAATTGATGTTCAAAATTAAAACTCTAGGATTTCCCCTAGTCAATATTTTCCTCTTTATTCTTTGTCTCTTTCCGACTCATACCTCAGGAATGGGCTCTGGC
The DNA here is from genome assembly GCA_030015415.1 of Cynopterus sphinx. Lineage (NCBI taxonomy): Eukaryota > Metazoa > Chordata > Mammalia > Chiroptera > Pteropodidae > Cynopterus > Cynopterus sphinx. The sequence continues at coordinate 99,214,366 of CM057387.1, forward strand.
AATTATCAAGGACATTCTAATATAGTATAGAGACAAGTGAATATCCCTAGGAAAGGAAATTTAGTGAGAAGTGAAAATTTTCCCATTCTAGGCTAACTGATTATCAACTAATTTCTTTCCACACCCCTAAAAAACTGAGGTAATCAGTGGAATCATTTATTTGTTTATAATCAAGGCATATTTTATTTAGTTATTTTTATTAAATTTATTGGGGTGACATTGGTTAATAAAATTATATAGGTTTCAAGTGTACAATTCGAACATGTGTGTATTGCATTATATGTTCACAGCCCAAAGTCAAATCTCCTGTCACCATATTTTTGACCCTTTTTTATCCTTATCTACTTTTCTCCTTCCCTCCTTTCCCTTGTTTGTTGCTTTAAGTTCTATATCCCACATGTGAGTGAAATAATATGGTCCTTAACTTTTTCTGTCTTATTTCCCTTAGCATGATTTTCTCAAGAACCACCTATGTTGTAGCAAATGGCAGTATTTCATCTCTTCTTATGACTGAGCAATATTCCATTGTATATATGTACCACATTTTCTTTATCCAGTCATCTATCAATGGACATTTCATTTTTTTCTATGTCTTGGCTACTGTGAACAATGCTACAGTGAACATCAGAGTGCATGTATCTTTATGGATAAATGTTTTCAAATTTTTTGTCTAGATATCCAGAAAAGCAGTTGCTGGATCATATGGTAATTCTATTCTTAATTTTTTGAGGAAACTTCATATTGTTTTCCATAATGGCTGCACCAATTCACATTTCCAATTCACCATATGAGGGTTCCTTTTCCCCCACAGCCTCTCCAACACTTATTATTACTTTACTTGTTGATACTAGCCATTGTAACAGTTGTGAATTGGTACCTCATTGTGGTTTTGGTTTGCATTTCCCTAATAGCTAGTGAAGTTGAGCATCTTTCTATAAATTTGTTGGCTGTTTATATATCTTCTTGAGAGAAGTGTCTGTTCAGGTTCTCTGCCTGTTTTTCAATTGGATTGTTTGGTTTTTGGTTGTTGAGTTTTATAAGTTCTCTGTACATTTTGGGTATTAGCTCCTTATCAGAGGAGTTGTTTGCGAATATCTTCTCCCATTCAGTTGGTTGTCTCTTTGTTTTGTTGATGGTTTCTTTTGCTGTGTAGAAGCTTTTTAGTTTGATATAGTCCCTTTCATTTACTTTTTTCTTTTATTTCTCTTGCTGATGAGGTTAAATTCATAAAATCCTCTCTAAATCCAAGATCAATGAGTTTAGTACCTATGCTTTCTTCCATGCAATTTATTGTTTCAGGTCTTATATTTAGGTCTTTGATCCATTTTGAGTTAATTTTGGTGTCTGGTGACACATAGGGTTAATCAACTTGCTTGTTGATGGACTATTTGTTGCTTTTAGTTATTAAGAGTGACTGCTATGAACATTATTATACAAAGAGATTTATGGATATCTTTTTATTTCTCTTGGCTTAGTACCTGGGAGTAGAATTGTTGGGTCAGTGGGTAGATGTATGTTTTACTATATAAGAAACTGCCGATCTTTGATACAACAGCCATGTATGGGAAGTCCTGTTATCACATCCTTGCCAACATTTCTGGTTACTATATTTTGTTAGTTTGTTAGTTTGTTTTTACCTATTTTAGTGGTTCTGTGGTGAAATGTCACTGTATTTTACTTTGATATTCCCTGATACATAATAATATCGAGCACACTTTAGTATTATTATGGTATTCATATATCTTCTTTTTTGAAGCGTCTTTTTAAATCTTTTGCCCCTTTTTAAACTGGGTTGTTTTAAAAATTATTGACTAGTAGATGTTATTTATATATTCTGGATAAAAAACCTTGTGTCAGATGGATATGTTGCAAATTATTTTCTTTTGGTATAAGTCTTTCCCATTTATTTTTTAATGGTGTTTTGATAAGAAGTTTTAAATTTTAATGAAATACAATTCATCAATTTTTTTCTATAATTAAATTGAGATGCAGATGACTATAGACTCTAAGTGACTATAGCTTAAACAAGACAGCAGTTTTTTTTCTTTCTCTCACTAATACATCATGTCCCTTCCATCACCAGTAACTTAAATATTTTCCATCATGTTGTTTTCCCATTCTTAATATATGGGTTCCATCTTGTGGTTCAGGAAATTATTTAAGCAAAAAGAATAAAGGAGAGAGAAGGGAATACATCTCTCTTTGTGGATGGATACTTCCTTGGAGTAGGACCACCATTTACACTTAATTTTTAATTGGCTAAGATTTAGTCTTATCAGGTTACAGTGCTGCAAGGGGTGCTGAATAACGTGTTTTATATTCCATTTGGCTATGTGCTCACCTAAAAATCAAGGGTTCTATTAAAATAGAAGAAAAATATACCAGATGTTTCAGGAGAATTTGTAGCCTCTGACATAACTAGTTGATTTCTTTTCTGTGAATTTCTTAATTTCATGTTTCAAATACATTGGTATACTATCATACTTTTCATCTTATTATCTTCATTGTTCCCATTTTTGCAATTAAATTGTGATGTGCAATCTTAATATTGCTTATTCTTACTTACTCTTTATGTCCTCCACACACACCTGACCAATATTGCCAAAGATTTATTAATTGTGTTTTTTTTTTTTGAAGAAATAACTTCTGGTTTAGTTTATTTTCTCCAATTGAGCTTTAAAAATTGAGCAATATTGTTAGTTTCTGGGAAATGTTTATCAGCATTAATATCTGTAAAAATACAATAAAGATGTCAATCTTACATTCCCAAATGACCAGCAGAGAGAGAAACTGCTAATCTTTCAAATAAAGAAAGATTATTTTTAAGATTTAGGGCACAGGCTCAGTAATTTTAAGAGGGGTCTTTCCAGATGTTAAGGTTGAGCAGAACTGTGGAGTGATGGAAACAGTAAGGTAAGAGTGTTAAAGTTTTGATTAAAAAACTTGTTAGTCTTTATAAAAGTAAGCTATTTTAGTTGGGTCATTGTCTTAATTTCAAAAGCAAGTATTTCCTAGAGTACATAGTTACATTACTTATATCTGATCTCAGTACTGCTTAAAATAGGGATGGAAAAATACTTTTAATCCCTCTATTATTGGGGTCAGGGAGAAGGAATTATATTGATTTTAATTTTTGATAGTGTCTTGGTTAGTCTATCTACCTTTATCTATCATGAATATATATATAATATTTAAATTGGCTCATGTGATTATTGTGAGGACTGACAAGTTCAAAATTAGGCCAGGAGCCCAGAGATTCTCGTAAAATTTGCTGTTTCAGTCCTGAGTCCAAAATCTACAGGAAAGGCCAGCAAACTGGAAACACAGGCAGGATTTCTATATTACACCTTCAGGCCAACTTGTTTCTTCTTTAGGAAACTTCAGTCTCCTTTTAAGGCCTTCAACTGATTGATAAGACCTACCCACACTGTGAAAAGTATTTAGTTTTGCTTAAAGTTTACTGATTTAAATGTTAATCACATCTAAAAAATACCTTCATGGCAATACTTAAATTGGTGTTTCACCAAACACCTTAGTCCATAGCCTAGACAAGCTTACACATAAAATTAACCACCACGATAGGTACAGAATTGCTGCTAGGCTCTATTTTATGGTATCCATAAATAATATTAATTCAATGATAAATTCCTTTTTACAACAGGACAGTATTCTTATTAAAGGTTTGTTTCTAATAAAATTTTACTTTTTAAATTATATATTACTTATCAAATTTGATGTTTTTAATGTTTTATCTACTATATTCTGATAAAAAAAAGTTATGACAATAAATCAATAAAGGTGAATTTTTAGCTTATGGTTATAAGTATAAAACTAATTTATAACTGTAGAAGAAAATTATAATAGGGTCTTCAATAAAATATTCTTAAGCTTATATATTCATATAGATATAAAATATTCTTGGGAAACTTTATTTGGAAATACCAGTACTTACAAAAAACTAGAAATTATATGTTTCGCAGCTATTTTAATTTCTATAAAATTCTATTAATGTAAGTATCTAACGGAATATAGAGTTCCTCAAATCTTTGTAGAGGATACACGAGCAGAATATTGAAGAACACCAGGATTAAGTGCCAAAGTATAACCCCAAGGGAGCCAGCATGGTACTGTTAAAGATGGTAAGACAGACACATTATGATAGGTATAGGAAAAACTGCAATGGGATTTTACAGTGTAAGAGATTGTTGAACTCCAAATACAGCATGGGAAAGTGGGAATATAGCCAAGGAGCAGGGTGGAAATCATTGAATAGAAATTGCTAAGAGGAAACATGAGGAGTAAGGGGTTTCTGACTAAACCAACCTAACAAGATTCTTTGCTGAAGACAAGTCAGGGTGATTAGATATCATGTGGGGGATGATGGAGGAAGTCACTGGTCAGACATTGAGTGTGACCAGATATCAAGGGTGAGTGATTGTGGTTAAACTGACTTATCAGGGTTCTTGCTAATGCTCAGTTTTGTAAGGAAGAGCACAGATTGGCCTAGGAGAAGGTTCAAGACATAGACTTAAGTATGATCAAGCAAAGAAACTTAGTATCAAGAGGCAACATTTCTGTCAATAATTTTGGAGAATAAGCACTTTAACTTAACCATTAACCCATTTTAAAGAGCTTTATTGAGGGATAAATGATATACAAAGAACTACACATATTCAACGTATACAATTTGCTGAGTTTGGCCTATGCAAACATCTGTGATACCATCACAACAATCAAGGTATCAGACATAGCCAGCACATCCCAGAGTTTCCTTGTGCTTTTTTGTTTTGTTTTGTTTTTGTTTTTTTTTTGTGTGTGGTAAGAACATTTAACATAAGGCCTACACTTTTAATAAATTTTGAAGGGCACAATATCTCATTGTTAAACATAGACAGTATATTGTATAGCCGATTTCTAGAATTTATTTATTTAGCTTAACTGAAACTTTAAACACATTGAATAAAAATGATTTCTCCCACCTACTCCCCACTAGCTCCTGGCAACCACTACTGTATTCTCTGCTTCTATTGGTTTAACTATTTTAAATACCTCATATAAGTGGGATCTTGTGGTATTTGTCTTTCTGTGACTAACTTCATTCTCTTTGCATAATGTCCTCCAGATTCATCCATATCGTAAATGATCAGATTTCTATAAAGTTTGTGGAGAAATTGAAAACTTTGTATGCTGTTGGTGGGAATGTCAAATGTTGTAGCAGCCATAGAAAACAGCATGGTTATCCCTCAAAACATTAAAAATAGAACTATCTATGATCTACCCATCTCAGTCCTGGGTCTTTATTGACAAGAATTGTAATCAGGACCTTGAAGAGATAATCTGCACTCCCATGTTCATTGCAACATTATGCACAATAGCCATGGTATATAAACAAGCTAAGTGTCTATCAACAGATAAATGGATAAAGACAACATGCCTCTACATACAATGGACTATATTAACTCTTTAATTGGATTATATGGGTGGTACTGTGTGAAATCATCTTTCTGTATTGCCATATTTTTCTATTACCAGGAATTATGTGTCTTTAACCATTGTCTTAGGGAATCTAGTTTCCTAAGAAAATATTTGACTTTCATGAACTCAGAGGTTTGGCTGTTAGGTAGGTGTCCATATTCTTACTATAAAGATAAAGAAACAGACTCAAAGATTTAATATTTTATTCCTGACCGCATGGTGGGATTCCAAAAATAGATTTTCAAACGCTAAGCTCTGTATTCCTCTTTTTATTCCATACAGACATTGGATTTACCCTTCCATCTGTTAATGCTGTTCATTGTGAATGAACTTCCTATAGTTTTGTGCCAATCGATTTTGCAAGTATGGATTTATAGGCTGTTTAGTAGGATGTATTTTCTCAGGTACTGGGTTGGTTTATTAAAATGAAGGGTGAATTCCCCTTCTCGGTAAATCATCTGAGGTCTTGATTTCAAAGAAAACTCCTACACAAAGTTATACAAACTAAGTGGGAAAACGTGTGTTGAATGGTATGCGTATATTATCCATGGTTACCTACTGATTGTTGGCAGACAGAAAATGAAAGGCACATATAACAAATGAAAAAAATATATAGAACTTATAGATAATAGGGAAGAAATTTTTGAGTGATTTTTTTTAAAAAAGAGGAAGTTAGACACTGTAGAAATAGCACAGATTTGAGAGTCACACAAATCTTGAATTTTAATTCTATTTTACTGTTTATTGGCTGTGGGACCTTGGACACAATACTTGGCAAGCAGAAGCCACTGAGAATTTTTTGAATATTGCAATTTTTATTATTTTAAAGACCTTGTGGGATATTTATAAAACAAGTATATCATGGACTCATATGATTTTTGTGTATTAGTTCTCAACTATATTACAGTAATATTTGCCTAGTCTCTCTGAATAAAATTTTTCCAGTCCCATCATTTAATCTGACACCTACACATTAGCAATTGAACTTTATCTAAAATTCATGATAATATTTAACATTCATTGAGTATTAACCTCATTTCCAATTCTTTGTTAATCCAGGAATAAAAACCTTGCTAAATTCTCTGAAGGAGAAATGGTGAAGAACAAACTATCTGATCAAATGCTATAAAAAGAGAAATTGTTAACAAAAATACAAACAGCCAAATCATAAAAACTTGGAAAATTTGAAAGGGAAAATGTAAAGCCTTTTCCTATGAAAATTTTGATCTAAAACGAAAAAAATCAAATAAAAAACTAGAAATATGAAATAGTGAAGACTGTTAATAACATACCAGAATTTATGGAATAAGTGATAAATAAGAGGCTAAGGAGGGTGAGAACAAGATGAAAAGTATAAAATAAATGGAAGGATTACATTTACCTGAGCATAACTTTATGTTGTTTTAGAACTCTCCATCATAATTTTTTTTTATTTAGATAGAATTTAATTTCACCATGAAAAGCTAAGTTACTTTTTGTTAGGCTAATATTAAAATTGCCATATCATTTCACACAATGAATTAAGTTAAGGTAGACTGAAGTCTTTAGTCTTTTTTTCCCCTCCAATTTAAAAAATTATGGTGAAATACACGTAACAAAATTTACCGTCTTCACCATTTTTAAGTGTTTAGTTCAATGATTAAGTACATTCATACTATTGTGGAACCATCGCCACCATTCATCTCCAGAACTCTTCATCTTCCAAAACTGAAATTCTACCCCCTTTGAACAATAAATCCCATTCCCTTCTTACACCAGCCTCTGGCAGGCACCATTCTATATTCTGTCTATGAATTCTACTACTCTAGGTACCTCATGTAAATGGAATCATGCAGTCTTTGTCTTTGTACCATTGGTTTATTTCACTTAGCATAATGTCCTCAAGATTCCTTCATGTTTTAACATACATCAGAATTTTCTTCATTTTAGGCTGAAAAATATTGCATTGTACGTGTACACCACTTTTTGCTTGTCTGTTCCATCAGTGGATGCTTGGGTTGCTTCTACATATGATCCACAACTTATGTGGTTCGACAATATTTTTTGACATTACAATAATGCAAAAGTTAAATTCTCTCAGTGAAAACTGTGCTTTGAATTTTGAAGTTTGATCTTTTCCCAGACTAGCTATATGTAATATGAAACTCTTTCCTGATGCTTGCCATTATAAAATAGGATTTGTGGTAGATGATTTTGCCCAACTGTAGGCTAACATAAGTGTTCTGTGTACGTTTAAGGCGGACTAAGCTAAACTCTGATGTTCCATAGATTAAGTGAATTAAATGCATTTTAACTTAACTATATTTTCAACTTGTAATGGATTTATAGGGACATAGCCCCATCATAAGTGGAGGAACATCTGTATATTTTAGCCATTGTGAATAAATGCAGTTATGGACACATACGTACAACACTTTTTTGAGATCCTGCTTTCAATTCTTTCGGACACATTCCCAGAAATGAAATTTCTGGATCATATAATAACTCTATTTTTAATTTTTGAAGAACCACAATACTGTTTTCCAGAAAGGCTGTACCATTTTGCATTCCCACACAGTGCACAAGGATTTCAATTTCTCCACATTTTTGCCAACATTTATTTTCTGGTTCATTTTTTTGTTTGTTTTTTACAACAGCTATCCTAATAAGTGCAAGGTGGCATCTCATTGTGTTTTTTTTATTAGCATTTCTCTAATGATTAGTGATATAGAGCATCTTTTTATGTGTTTACTGGCTATTTGTATATCTTCTTTGAAGAAATGTCTATTCAACTTCTTTGCCCATTTTCAAATAGAGTAATTTGTTTTTGTCGTTGTTGAGTTTGGGGAGTTTCCTTTCCACTCTGGATATTAAACCTTACCAGAATATGATTTGAAAATATTTTCTCCCATTCCATGGGCTACCTTTCACTCTGTAATTGTGTCCTTTGATGCACAAGATAATTTTACTGTGGTCACATTTATTTATTTATTTATTTTTGTTGCCTGTGCTTTTGGTATCATATCTAAGAAATCATTTCCAAATCTAATGTCATTAAATTTCCCCCTATGTTTTCTTCTAAGAGTTTTATAATTTTAGCTCTTACATTTAAGTCTTAGATCCATTTTGAGTTGGTTTTTGTGCACGGTGTAAAGCAAGGGTCCAACTTCATTCTTTTGCATGCAGGCACCAAATTTCCAAGCACTAATAGTTCAAAAGACTTTCCTTTCACCATTGAATGGTCTTAGTACTCTTTTATAAGACCATTTGACCATATGTATGAGGATTTATTTCTGGGCTCTCTATTCTATTCCATTGGTATGTCTATCGTTATGCCATATGCTTTTATTATTGTAGTCTTCGTAGTATGTTTTGAAATCATGAAATGTAATTTTTTCAATTTTGTTCTTTTGTTGTTGTTGTTCAATATTGTTTCAGCTCTTCAAGGTATCTTGAGATTCCATATGAATTTTAGGATGGGTTTTCCTATTTCTGAAAAAGAATCATTGGGATTTTGATAGGAATTGCATTGAGTCTGTAGATTAGCCTTGGATTGTAATGACATCTTAACAATATTAAGTCCTTTGATCCATGAACATGGGATGTATTTTCATTTAGTTATTCAGATAACCCTTTCAACGAATATTCTGCTGCTGCTGTTAACATAGTATATCCTTTGTAATAAAGCTGTTTTGTAATGTCACCAGAAAAAAAAAAGCAGCATCCAGACTCCTGGATTAACTCATTATACAAAGAGCATGGATCAAGCAGTGTACTGTGTGGTATATTGTGGACATTTTGGTGAGCCACAAGATAGCCCTTCAAGACTGAAGCTCCCTTTCCCCAAGTTGTTGGGAACATTGGTGGTTGCCATTTCTCAACTGAATACTTTCATAGGGGTTGTTCTCAGCCAAAGCAAGCTCCTTTATCAAAGGTCATGCATCCTTTTTAGGTACAAGGGCAGCCTGTACCAATGACTGTCCTTGTGGTGGTATAAAGGCCTGCCCCTCCATTTGCCTCATGGTAGGGCCACCTTAAAGAACCATTCTAGCTTCCTGCAGGACTGATTTTTGTTGTTGCTCTAGTACAGTTCAACAACTCTTTCTGCTAAATCCTACTTCTTTCACTTGACCATTGTTGATCCCATGTGTGTACCCCAATAAACTTCCTGTATACAATTTAACACCTTAGAGTCAGTTTCCCGGAAGGCTCATCTAAGACATCATTTTATTATGTGATTTCCAGAAAGGGAAAATTCTAATGTCCAATAAAAAGTTTCTGTAATTGCTAGTAATCAGATAGATTAAAGATGACCTAAAAAACAGTCTGGACATTCCTCAAAAAATTAAAAATGGATCTACTTTTCAACCTGGCAATTGCACTTTTGAGTAGTTATCCAAAGAAAACCAAAACGATAATTTGTGAAGATCTATGCATGCCTGTGTCCATGGCAGCACTATTTACAATAGCCAAGATATAGAAGCAACCTAAATGCCCATCAACAGATGATTGGATTAAGAAGTTATGGTTCAATGTACAATGGAATATTCCTCAGACATAAAAAATAGAAATCCTGCCTTTCTCAATGACATGGACCCAGGGATTATTATGCTGAGTGAAATAAGTGAGACAGAGGAGGATAAATACCATATGATTTCACTTATATGCAAAATCTAAGGAACAAAAAGAACGAACTAATCAAAAACAGACTCACAAATACAGAGGACAATCTGCTGATGGCCAGAGGGGAAGGTGATGAGGGGCTGGGAGAAGAGAGTAAAGGGTTAAAGAAGTACAAATTAGTAATTGATAGATGGTCACAGAGATGGGAAGCATGGTATAGGGAATGCGGTTAACAGTAATTTAACGGCTGGGTATAGAGCCAGAGGAGAGAAAGAGTAATTAGGGGAATCATTTCATAAACTGTATAAAAATGTCTAACAAATGTACTATATATTTGAAAGTAATAATAAAATAAAACTTAAAAAGATGACCTAGATAAATAGATCAATACTCATAGTCATAGATCAGAAGTCTTAATATGTCAATTTTTTTTTGTCCTGTAAAATTACTTTCTGTTCTGTAAACATCTTTCTCAGGTAATATTACTAAAACAATTTGTTTGTAGGGTTTTATAGTTGAGGTAAATATGTTTTTTAAAAACATCTCTGTTACACAGAGTTGTGATATAAAAATGATATAGACCATAGTTTTCAGAAAGCAATTAGCTAGACTAATCCTGTTGAAGAAACTGTAATATTTAAGTCTACAAAATGGAGTAAAAACATTATTTAAAAATTTCTGAAGAAAAAAAAGCTTGAAATCATCAAAAGAATGTTTACTGTCCTTCAAGGAGAGCCACTAGGGTTTTTTCATCATATCCTTTGGTTTCATCTAGGATGGCTTAGCAGAAAGAGATACCATACAACTTCTGATAGCATGCTTTGATATTATTCATGTCAATTTCAATATGGAAAACCATAAATCTGATTAATGTCTTACGGCAAGTTACAGCACCCTTCATGGCCTGATGAGGCTCCTCAGCAAAGAACATTGGTTTGTTGTGACACACCTCATGATCGTTATGAAGTAGTTACTGATGTTACCTTTCATCTCCAGTTTCAGAACTTTGTTCGTGTCACGTTGACTATACTTGGTGTACTTTTGAAACACTGTGATGATGGGGGTAGTTTCTGGTGGTAAGAATGGTATTGAACACATTCACTACTGTTCCTTTTCTTCTGATTCAAATAATGCCCTGGCATCTGAATCACCCAAGTCCTTATTTATAGCAAGATCTTCAGATCAGTCACCCTTAGCAAGAGAAAGCAAAACCTTCTGATAATCCACATATATATCTGAGGTGATGTCTTTAACCAGATCTTTCTTCAATTCTTTTGTATAGACTCTGTTAATTTCTCTGATTTTTGTTAGTTCTTCATGCCAAAATTTCATCCAGAGTGTCTTCATCAGTTCCAAGGCCCTTCATGGCAGCACAGAGTTCATCAGCACCCAACTGGGGTGTTTTAATACATCCAAAGCTACTCCCTCAAGATGTCCTGTAAGGGCTTTATTTGGAGCTTAATCCAGGGACTTTTCTTCCTCCTAGAGATGTGTTGCTTTGATCCGTTGATGCTGTGCGTTGTTTCTCTTAGTTATAATATTATTGATGGTTGTTTCATTCACATCTGGAAATCTTAATATATCAATTATTTTCCATCAAAATCTCAGCAGTTTTTGAAATTATAAATTGTTATGTAATTCTCAAGTTCATGTGGATGAAAGGAGAGCAACTTTTGGATTTTGTGAAACTTTCTACTCTGGTTCAAGAACAGGTTAGGTCTGCTAAATTTCAGGTGTGGGAGGAAGGTGGCATGGGCAGATGACAGAACTCAGCTTTAAGTAGTCCCAAACAGAAATGTGGGTAGAGTCTTGAGGCATGAGGTGAATAGAGGGCTGACCCCAAATGGCCTTTCCCAGGCAGTCATTTACAATGGAAAAAAAATTTACTTCAAGTGTCAGAGATGTACTGAGGACATCTAGATGGTCCTGGAGGCTCATTTCCAACCCTCCCCTTTAGTAGCTCAGCAGAGGGAGATCAGTAGGTCTGAGTTAGCACAACCAGTCTAAGACTAGACTAGACCTTCTTTGACTCTGAAGCCAATTTTGTTTTAGAATCGCATAAATGTTTCTTACTTTTTCTCCCTTAAAAATAGAACATTACAGCAGGAGGGGGTTCCTCTCTAGGGAACACTAGCCCTGATACCTGCAGTTCAGCCATACCTGGCCTATGAAAAGAATTCAGAGGTTTTGCCTGTGGTCCTCTGCTTATAAGCTTATAAGTTCTGCTCTCCATAAACCTCATTTATACCTGCACTTTGAGGTACCAGTGGTCTGTGTCCAGATCACTTTTTAGAATGTAATCATTAAAAATCCCTTAAGGTTCAGATAATTTCCAGTATAGACTACCTTAGCTTCATCCAGTTTCCTCTTAATTTAAAAATTGCAGTTTGGTTAATAATAATTAATAACAATAATAATAATATTAACATTAATAATAAAGAATTGAAAATTATTTTCTGAGTGCTTGTTCTGTGCTTTTCTCTAAATTGAATGTAATATGGTTTTTAGGAAGAAAATACAACTGGGGTGGGGAAGTAGAAAAGACAATATTCAGTGGGGGTGGATGAGTAAGATGAAACTCTAAACTGTATAAACAAAGATAACTTAAAGGGTATATAACTATTCATAAGAGCAAGAATTCCCCTTACCTTCATCCCAGCATTCTTATGATGTCAAGAAAGATCCATGGGAAAATGCTTAAAGAAAGCCTCCCTGGCTCAGATATCATCTCAGACTAAGTAAGGCATGTCATGTTAAGACCTGTCCTTTGCAAACATAACACAGAGTTCTTTCGGGTGACGGAAGGTACAGCTGCAGATGGATGTGAGATTTTATCATATGTGAAACTGACACCTCGCTGTTTTTCCTATGAAAGAATATTGATTTCAGATGGTCAGGAAATAAAGTTCTGCTGGTAGATGCCCTGGCAAACAAAATATCCTTCTGTAGCGTATCTATTACCAACTATTGGTGGAAGAGCACTACGGAATTATCTTCAGACATTGAGGTGACTTTCTGAAGGACCTGGAAAAAAAAGTTTTTTTCTGGATTCCGGAGCTCAAGTAAGTGAACTGTTACAAATGATGGGTGACAAGGCTAAATCCTGCCTCCTAAAGCATGGAGTTAATGGTTCTTTTAGTTCTAATTCTGTAATGCCTTGCCAATCTTTTTATCACAGAATAGTGATATCTGGGATTTAGAAAGTTAACAAGCATTAGAGTGTTTCAAAAGAGAAGATCTGCTCTCAAATTTTAGTATTGGGTTGCTAATAATTGAAAACTGGCCCTATCTGTCCTAAATCCAAGTCTCTTTTCTTTAAAAAAGTCAAAGAAAACTGACAGTGATGCCAGTGTTTTAGACCTGATATAAATGGTATCGTTATTAAATATAAATAGCTCCTAAAAGGTTATTGCTAATATTAATTGCATTTTTAAAAGTGGACTTTACAAAATATCAAATTTATTGAGGTATAATTGACATATAATAAACTACATATAGTTAAGGTGAATATTTAAGTTTTATCTGTGTATATACTTATAAAACAATCACTAATTAGTATGATAAACATATCCATCACTCCCAAAAGTGATGGAAAAGTAATGCACTTTTGTAACTGTTCCCTTCTCTATGTTTTCTTGTCCTCAGACACCGTTGATCTACTTTTATAGATTGCTTGCACTTTCTAGAATTTTATATTCATGAATTTTTTTCTGCCTGACTTCTTTAATGCAGCACAATTCTTTTAAGATTCACACATGTTGTACACCCCAAACTAATATAAAATAATATTGAATATCAACTCTAATTGAAAAATTAAAAAAAAAAACTGAAATGGCCATGCTCTGAAATTAAACCGCAATAATAACTAAAAAATAAAAAATTCACACATGTGTGTAAAATGGTTCATTCCTTTTTACTGCTGAGTGTATTACATCATAAAGATTTACCACAACCTTTTCATCCATCGTAGATAAAATTATGAGTTATTTCTAGTTGTTGAGTACTACAAATAAAGCTACTATTAGCACTTGAATATGTCTTAATATAGACATGTACTTTTATTTTTCTTTTAGCTTGCTTTGAAAGATGAATATTTATCTTTCATAAATTCAAGGATTAAATTAACAATTCTAAATAGGAGTGGTAAAGGAGAGAGATACCAAATAACTATGAGTCATTTATTGATTACTATATTTCTTTGGAAATTGTAATCTGACTTTCTGAGTCGTATGCCAACCTACTTTCCCACAGTGGAATGTGAATAGTCTAATGGGCGAGTGTTGCTGATAAACATTTGTTGTATGTGTCAGATATGTAAAATAGGAAAATAGAAAGCACTATTACTTTAAATTTTTTTTCACATTGGCTTTATGTAGGTCAAATAGGCCTCTCATTTTTTTCAATAGTAGATAGGTTTTGTTAGTGTCCAGGACCAAAGGAATTTCTTCCTTCAGATCTTGACTCATTTCTTTAGCACATAGCTATCATTTGTATAAAGTCCTACAATTCCCTTTAAAATATATAGTGTTTAACCATTTTCTGTTGTTGTTACGTAATTTTTTTTTTTTTTTACTTACTGATCCTGTGACTCAAGTCACATTTGTGACTATGAATTAGAGTAGGGTTTCCAGATAGAATACAGAATGTCCAGTTAATATTTCAACAGCTTTTCTTTAAAAAAAAATAATGTTTAAAATTATTAACAAGCTCTTTTAGTTCCACCACAATTTGGTTTCACCTTGTTCAAGGACATGAATTCAAAATATACTTTCCTTGTTTTACCATGCACATTTAGGCATTTATGCTTTTGTGCTTATCATTTTTTGTTCTTTCCCCTATTCATTCCCTTAGAATATTTTTTCTGCTCCATTTGTTAAACCTATTGAAGAAGATGTTCACTTAGTATATTACATATCAAAGTGAAGGAGAGATAAACAGCAGAGTGTGAACTAGTGAGAGAGAGAAACTGAGGGAGCCTCTTTTGCTCAGAACCCTTTGGGAGGATATGGTCATTTTATTGAGCACCAAAAGGAGTTATACTCTGCAAGGAGAGTCTCAAGGTTGTCCCTCTTTATGTTATTGGTTTACATTCATGTACTTTGACAATTCCTATTCAATATCTCATAGTCTATGACTTTTTTCTTGTCTTTTTTCCAGGCATGAGGAAGCCTAAATATTTTTCTTTTTCTGGGTGCTATGTGAGCTTGCTTTTCCAAGTGATGCTATCAATGTCAGGTATGAACATCTGTTTTTTATTTATTGAGTCACAACGATGGAAAGAACCTAGGACAGACTTTCAGTGTTCCGTCCAGTATGTAAAAAGAATCAAGTAAAAAAGCTGAAAAAAAAAAAAACCTAAAAATCAACAACTCTTTTTTAGGTCCAATAGAGAAGTGAGGTCACAGAACAAACTACTGCCCCTTCCCCGCAAAATGGGTAAGTTAGACAAGTAGAGAGTTAGAGACTCACAACCTCCCAGACCAGAAACCTCTGTGAGAAGCAGTACCAAGGCAGGAAGATATGCAATTACTGAATTGCTGGAGGCTCAGTGTGGACAACTCTGATGAGAGTTAAAAACTCCAAGAAGGCCTAGTCATGGAAGAACTCGCTTTTGTGAATTTTGCCTCTAGGATTTTTCTGAGGTTCTCACAATGAATACTGAAGAAAAATACCCTCTTGATATAAATAAGAAAAGAATCTATAAGTTTGAAGATACATCAATAGAAACATCTAAAACTAAAAAATAGAAGAAAAAGAAAAGAAAAATAGGTTTCTAAAAAGAAGAGAAAATCCAAGAACTGTGAGATAACTACAAAAAAAAGTGTGATATATATTATACACCTGGAATAACAGAAGAAGAAAAAGAGAAAGGAATAGAAAAAATATTTCAAATAGTAATAACTAGAATTTTCCTAACTTAATGTCAAGAACGAAATCATAGATCCAGGAAGCTTAGAGAACACCAAGCAGGATAAATACTAAAAAATGACATCGAGGCATACCATTTTAAAACTGCAGAAAATGAAAGAAAAATGAAAAATTTTGAAAGAAGTCCTAGGGATAAAAAACAGCTCACTTATAGAACTTAAAAGAAAAAGTTCTTCCCAGAGAAGAAAAATGATACAGGTCAGAAAACCAGAGCTCATAAGGAAAAGAAAAGCAATAGAGAAGGAATAAATGAAGGCAACATTTAAACTTTCATTTTTTAATTATTAATTGATCTAAAGATAATAATAGCTTGTTCAAAATAATTAACAACAACAATGTAATCAATGATTATAGTTTATGTATAACTGAAATGATTGACAGTGATGCTGCAAGGGACTGAAGAGAGATACTAGGAAATCTTGATTATTGTAAGGTATTTGCATTCCCCTATAAAACATTATAGTGTTTTTTTAAATATTCATTGAAAAACAACCCCCCATTTTCCCCTCCTTCCAGCCAAAGGGAACTATCATTTTACTCTATGCTTCTATGAGTTTGACTATGTTACATACCTCATATAAGTGGAATTATTTTATTTATTTATTTATGTTTTGATAATAAAGTCATCGCCATAAGCTTGATTTTATAAGTATTTGGTCAGGGAGCCTCCCAAGAGTACAGAATGAAAACTAGGCAATAAGAACTGGAAAACTTGCAGAAAACAAATTTAGAGTTGCCATCCAAGGAAAAAATTTTCCGACAATAGAATGGCCCCATGTTTATTTTTCTATTCACATTTTATACTCCACCAGTTTTAACAAAGTATTTGAGGGAGCTAGATACCATAAATGAAACTGCATCTCTAGAGGTAAGGAGCCTCACTGATCTTGCTTTATAATTATTTTTCAATTACAATACAACTGCTAAGAGTTTAAACTCCCATTGTTCTCCTGCGGCTGGCTTACTCAGTTTAATATAATTCTTGTCCAGGTTCATTTATGCTTTAGCATATGGCATGATTTCATTCTTTTTAAAGGCTGAATAACATTCCCTGTTTTGAATATGTCACACTTTTTCTCTGAAACCATTTATATTAAAAGTAGGTTTCTCATAGACAATTGTGTCCTGTTTTTGAATTGCTTTGACAATCTCTTTCTTTTTTTAGTCACTTGATGTTATTTACATAACTTCCTGTTTTACGCATTTAACCCCTTTTACCCTAACTACTTTCCTCCTCCCCACTCTGTCTTTTAAACGACTACTGACATTTAAAGTAATTATTAATTTATTTGGATTAATAGCTAGCATATTTGTTACTTGTTTTCTATTTGTTGCCCTTGTTCTTTGTTCTTAGTCTTTTTTGCCATGTGTGGTTTTATTTTCTATCAAGTATAAATTTTTATTGTGGTAAAATATGCATAAAGTAATGCTAACTACCTTACCTATTTTTAGGTATACAGTTCAGTAATATTAAATATATTCATAATGTGAAATCACCATCATCTTTTCCTTTTGCCTAGATTACCTTTTTCCATCTTTTCATTTTCACTTTCTTTGAGTTTTTGGCTTTAAAATGGGTTTTTTGTAGATAGCATATGGTTGGATGATGTGTTTTTATTCATTTTGCTAACTGTTGATTGGAAAGTTTAATCCATTTACACTTAAAGTAATAACTTATTTTTGGCCTTTTTAAATTTATTTTTCATATGCCTTATAGCTTTATTATTCCTCATTTTCTTCATACTTTCTTCTTTTGTTTCTATCAATTTTTTTCGTATTAAAACATTTAAATTCTTTTTTCACTCCCTATTTTATATATTCTAATGCTATTTTCTTCGTGGTTATTATGGTGATCTCATTTAACATCCTAAAATTATAACACTCTAATTTGAATGTATAACAGCTTACCTTCAATAACATACAAAAACTCTGATTCTTTAACTGCTCTATATGCATGCTTTTCACTTGTTGATATTACAAAATTATATTTTTATACATTGTGCTTCCTAAGACACAAATTAATAATTCTTTTAAATTTATTAGTCTCATAAAATATTAAATGTGGACCTATAAACAAGAGTTATAATAATGCTAGCTTTTGGACTAATAACCATTTCTTTTTAAAGTATTATTCTCTTAAATCACATAGAAAACAAAAAGTGGAGTTGGAAACCATTATGGAAATAATAATAGCTTTTATAATTGCTCATGTATTTACCTTTATTGGATACTGGATATTTGAATCTAGTGTGTAAAACTCAAAGTCATATTATCCTCCTTCTCCATGAGTTGCTGGGTTTCTTGTTATTGTTTTTTTTTTTTTTTTATTATCATTGTTTTTGCTTTGTTTAAGTGTTGTAGGCTGTCTGTGTGCCAAGATTCAGCCTGAGGTGTAAAGTTCATATCTCCTCAGGTGTTTTCTGAGCCTGACCTTTTTCCTGGGCATGCGTGGTGACTTTCAAATTTCCCCCAAGAGTACTTGTTTTTGAGTGTTTTAGTCTTCAATTTTCCAAAAGGGGAAAAGAGAAAAATAAAGGGGTGGATGAAAGGATACTGACTCCTTCAATTCCTTGGATATCATTTCAGTTAAAGGGCAAGGGGTTGAAAAATAAGTAAAGGTACAACAGCACTGGCTACTTGCCTCTTTGTCTTCCAATCTCTATGATTGGAAGCAGCAATCAGCAATCACAACACAGATCCCCAATATTTGAAGGACAGGATCCTTTTTGCTTACATTGCCTCCCATAAGCTATGTGAAAGCTGCTCCAGGGACAGCTGAAGGTGGGGAATGGGTAGCTGTTACCGTGATATGCATTGAAATTGACCAAAATTAATGCAATTTACCCTTCAAGATCTCCCCTGAAATTAAAGGCCCTCAATAGACTCCAGAGTTTTAGAATAGTTTCGGTGTAATTATTGTCTAAATAGGGAGTCAGATATCTGCTGCTTTCTGCACTGCCATCTTCCCAGAATCCAGCTGAGTATATTTTAGAGAGGATAATGTAGTAACACAGGTCTTTTTAAAAAATAAACTACTGATTTAAACAGAAGGGGATATATTCAGAGCTGGACATTTCAAATGACTAGGTCAGATGGGAAAAAACAGTGTGTCCATCAATGTGTAGCAATGGAGATGTTTGTTGGCCTCAAATTTATTCTAGTTTTCTGTCTTCTGCTACAGAAAACTGGACAGTGAACACTTCTTCGAGACACTTGGTGGCCATAGTAGGAGGACAGGCTGAGCTAAGCTGCCACTTGTCCCCACCACAAAGTGCAAAACACATGGAGATAGGCTGGTTCAAGGATGACCGATCCAAGCTTGTTCATCTATACAGAGGTGGCCAAGAAGTGAATGAAGAAGCTGCCCCAGAATATGTGAATCGCACAGAGTTTGTGAAAGAGGCCATTGGGGAGGGTAGACTGACTCTCAGACTTCATAATATCAGTGTTTCTGATGATGGACCATACCAATGTTCATTTAAAGATAGTGATTTTCACGGTGTGGCCAGCATGAACCTCAGTGTGGCAGGTAAGTTTTTAGTGGAACATTGTATACCCATGGCATTGTGACTCCATGAAAAAAATATCAAATTTTTTCTTTTTATTTTTTGTCTTTTTATTTTATAAAGTATTTCAAGTATTATAAATAGTGAGAAAATCCCATATATCTACTGTGTAAATACCCTATACAGTGAATAGACAGTGCTGAGTCAACAGAGATAGTCTAACTTGTAGCTTAGATGAGGATTTGAGTATTACCCCTTCTTCTATTGCAGAATATAAGAATAATAAGACTTTTTTCTTTCAACTTTCAACTCAACCTCAATGTAATAACTGTCTTGCTTTCTGTCTCATTTATCAAGCATTAGGCTCGGAGACAGAGATCCATATAAGGGCTCCGAGCGCTGATGGAGTCATGGTGGAGTGTAACTCAAGAGGTTGGTTCCCACAGCCCGAGATGGAATGGAGAGACAACAATGGAGAGGTAGTTCCGCATTCAACAAAATCCCATTCACAGGATGGAGCCAAATTATTCCACATGGAGATGACTCTTCTCCTCAGAAACAAATCACAGGGCAATATGACTTGCTACATTCGCAATCCTCTAATAGGTGAAGGGAAAAAAACAAATATCATCATAATTGGTGAGTATTCGGCAGGGTTCAGTTGCCAATAAAGCGACATGAGAAAATTAATGAGATAATGTTAAAAAGCTTTGTACATTATCAAGCATCATTTGAACATGACTATTGTTATTATGGGTTTTGGCGCTACAGATATTGTCAAGTGCTGGATGGTGGGGTTTAGAAAAAAAAAATTCAAAGGATAATGATGACCCATAACTGAAATACCCATTACAACTTTAGAGGTGCTTAAAGTTCATTATTTCATTAGACCCTCACACTATTGTTGACAGGTATGTCCAAAGATGAAGAGAATTTTTATGAGTTAATTTGAGCCAAACTGATGACGTGCCAGAAAGCAAGATCTCAAATGCTCCCAAGAATGTCAGTTTTACAGTTTAATTATATATACATTTGTAATGAAAGAGGGAACACAGGGAAGGTTACAAGAAGGTGGGAGAAAGCAAGCCAGGGAAATCTCTATGATTAGATTATAGAATAGTTAACAAAATTGTGTGCTCCCTTAAGGGTGATTATGCCTCCCAGGGGTCTGGAAAAGAAGATTGCTCTGGCATTTCAAAGGTGTATTAACCTAGATTCACAAGACTAATGGACAGGGCTTGCTTAAAGTGAAGTTAAATCTTTTAGTAAGGAAGTTATAAGCCTGAGGTATGACCTGCCCACCATGACCTGCCCAGTTAGGACTTTATGATCAGATCGCCCTTTGAGGTTACTTTTGGTTAGTGATTTATTAGAGCCCCTTTTATTCACAATATTCATGTGTAAGTGCAACAAGATTCTAGCTCAGTGACTTAAAGGATGTCACTTACCCTTAACTATAATTTCTCATCTTAGAAATAAGTATAATCATACTTCTTGGGTTTTTGTGACTCTCAAATATATTAGTAGAAGTAAAATATCTTTGCTTATTATCATGTAATATTCAGTATGAACACTATCTGTAAAACTTCCTGAAAATTCAGTAAGGAGGAATTATTATTATAGTCATTTACAGGTAGACAGATGTTGAGGGAAGCCAGTCAAAGCAACAGTAAGGAAATGTGGAACTACAACACAGGTTTTCTGATTATTGGTCAATAAATATATTACCCCTTAGAACCTCAGTGGGTATACGTCAAAGGCCAAACAAGAAAAGGCCATCTCCTAGCTAAGATATCCTTTGCTAACACCTATGCTAACACCTTCGCAAAAAAATTAAAGGTTGATTACAGAAGCAGAGTAATGTGTCTCCAGATGTCACTTCAGGAAGACTCTTTCTTTTCTTCAGTCCTCTTGGAAGATTAGAAAATGAACTAAAAAAAAAAAAAAAAAAAAAAAAAAAGAATGTTACACAGACCGATCAAGATGGCAGAGAAAATAAAGGCTGTGTATACATCCTCTCCCAACCACACTGAAAGTATAACAAAACTACAGAGCAACCAGCATGTAGAGGCATCTGAGGTCTGGCTGAACAGAAGCCCTACATACAACTAATGACAAAAATAACAGGTCACCTCAAACTGGCAGGAGAGGCAGAGAGGCAAAATGGTCTGGTCCCACAACCATGTGTGGCAATCAAGAATCAGGAGGTTGTCGTGGCTGCAGAGCCCCCTCCCTGACCTGAGGAGTAGGGTTCCTGCCCCACACTGGGCTCCCCAGCTCAGGGTTCCAGTGCTGGGAAGAGAAGTTCTTACAACTTCTGGCTGTAAAATCCAGCAGAGGCTGTGGCTGAGTGAGGTGGAAGGCTGCAGAAATTGGAAATATTCCTTTTAAAGGAATATTTACTCACTGATGGACTCACACCTGGCCTTACTCACTGATGGACTCATTCGCTCTGAGCACCAGTGCTGGGGCAGCTGCTTGAGGAAGACCGGGGACATATAGGGAGACACTGAGTTGTTGGGCTTCAGAGTAAGGGTTTAAGGGATGTCTTCCTCCCAGACGGAAGTGCTGGCAGTATGTATTATTCCTTTGTGAATCCTTCCTCCCAGCCTTTGGACACAGGTACCACCAGGCCTGAGCCGCCATCTACCTGATTAACACAGGTCACTCCGCCTAGGTGATTCCCTGAGATTTGTGGGCCCAAGCCATTTCCAGGGATTTATTCCATACAAATGGCCTGTCTTAGCTTTTGTGCGGACATTCCTAAAATCTCTCAAGGCTCACAAAAACCAAGGAAACAGCATCTGGCCTGGGTGTTTTCTGTACCACTTGTTGAGCAGCCCTAAGCCCCACACTAATGGCAGCCGGCCTCGTTCTCTGGCTTGGCCTCTCAAGGCACCTGTAAACACAGTACAGGTGGCAGCCATCTGTGGATTGCTTGGTGACACTTACCAGGTGGCCCCAGAGGTGCACAGGCTGTGGCCAAACTTGGCCTGCAGCTGGGCCCCTCCCAGGATTGTGGCAGTGGGCCCCATAGGATACCTACCACACAGAGCCACTGAGACACTTAGGATCCCCACTGAATACATAGAAACAGACACAGGAAGGCAACCAAAATGGGCTTACAAAGATGCATGTTCCACATGAAAGAACAGACAAAGTTTCAAAAAAAGAACTCAACAAAAAGGAGACCAGATGCAGAATTTAAAACACCGGTTATAAGAATTCTCAATGGACTTAGGGGAAGAGTAAATGAACTCAGTGAGAGCTTTAACAAAGAGATAGAAAACATAAAAATGGAAATAGAAAACATAAAAGAGAACCAGTCAGAAGTGAAAAATGCAATATCTGAGATGCAGAGGGAATCAACAGAGTGGATGAAATAGAGGATCGAATCACTGAAATAGAGGCTGGAGTAGTGGAGGACACCCAATAAGAACAACAAGAAAAAAAATGAAAAAAGTTATTTAAGGAGCCTCTGGGACAATATTGAGCATAATAACATTCACATCAAAGTGTACCAGAATTAAAAGAGAAAGCAAGAAACTGAAACCCTATTCAAAGAAGTAATGATGGAAAACTTCCCTAACCTGGTGAAGAAAATAGAAATACAACCACAGGAAGTTCTGAGAGTTCCAAACAAGATGACCGCAAAGAGGTCCACACCAAGACACATCATAAAGGCCAAAGACTGAATACAAAGAATCTTAAAAGCAACATGGGAAAAGCAATTAGTAATCTACACGGGAACTGCCATAAGACTGTCTGCCAGTTTCTCACCGGAAATGTTGCAGGCCAGAAGGGGTTGGCACAAAATATTTAAAGTGATGAAAACCCAGGACCTACAACCAAGATTACCCAACAAAGCTATCATAGAGAATCCAAGGACAAATAGTTTCCAATATAAGAAAAAACTAAAGGAGTTCATCACTACCAAGCCGACAATACAGAAAATGTTGAAGGGACTTCTTTAAGAAGAAGAAAAAAGTATGTATCAAAAATATGAATAAAGAATGGCAATAACTACACATCTATCCATAAGTACTTCAAATAAAAAATAATTAAATGCTCCAATCAAAAGACAGGGGTGGCTGAATGGATTAGAAAATAAGACCCTTACATAGGCTGCCTACAAGAGACACACTTCGGATTAGAAGACACACACAGACAGAAAGCGAAGGTATGGAAAAAGATTTTCCACAATGGACTGAGAAGAGTAAGTCAAATGTAGAAAGACAAATGCCATATGATTTTACATACATGTGGAATCTAAAGAATGAAATAAACAAAAAAGAAACAAGCTCATAGATACAGAGAACACTTTGAGGGTTACCAGATGGGAGGGGGTTGGGAGAGTGGTGAAAAAAGGGGAAGTGATTAAGAAGTATGAATTGGTAGTTATAAAATAGTCATGTATATAAAGTATAGTATAAGGAATATAGTCAATAATATTGTGATAACTAGGAATGGTGTCAGAGGGGCACTAGATTTATTGGAGTCATCACTGTGTGAGTTATATGGAGAATACTGTGTTGTACACCTGAAACTAATATAATGTATATTGACTATAATTGAAAAATAAAAAATATTTTTTAAAATATTTTTAAAAATGAATGTTCCCTTGACCAGATAGGAGTCTATAACAATGGTCTGGGAAACAAATATAGTGGAAAAGATGCTAAGAGTTGGCAATTTTCTCTATATATTTTAAATAAAGTGCTGATCAGATTTACTGATTGACTAGGTAAGGAAAGAGAAAGGGGAATAAAGAATTATTCCAAGGTTAGGGACCCGAGTTGTGAAAGATACATTTTCATCTACTGAGATGAGGAAGTTTGTGAGATGAGCACGTCTTAGAGATAAGACTATGCCTATAATACTTGAAAGTGAAAATGTTGACTAGAAGTTAGATATGAGTTTAAAGTTCTGTGGAAAAACCAGGCTTGAGACATAATGTGAATTTAACCTAAGGAGCATATTTAAAACAATGAAACTGAAAAAAATTACACAAGGAGTGAGAATAGGTAGAAAAAATTAAAAACCATTCTCTAGAACTAAATTTAGGAGTATTCACCTTTTAGATGTCCTTTAGATGATTAAGAGAAAGCTGCAAAGTATCTGAGAAGGAATAAGGAGAGAAGTAAGAAAAAGCAAATAGACACAACAGTCAGAAAGCAATATTTACAAGTATTTGTTTTGATTTCACTCTTTTATCAAGGATTAAAATAATCTCCATTTTAATCTTTCTTATTGCTGCAAATCAACAAAAACTATTAGTATATGTACTGATGAAGCAATCATAATAAAAATTATTAGATAAACTCAAATATTAGTTTCAGATAGATTCAAATTGGATAGAATATAAAATAAGCATAATATTTGAGAAAAAAGCCATATCAGATAGAATTAAAGATAGAATCTAAAATTGGATTGTATCATAATTAATACACTTTAAAGAAAAAGGCTTTCATAGACTATATGAGCAATATTGTTATAATTTTTCACATCCCAAGTAATAAATAAAGCTCTCACACCTTCAATGAATTCACAAATATTAACACAGGTTTAAAATTTGACATAAAGTAAACATGAAATCTGCAAAAACACTGCATGGTACACTTTGCTTTTTTTGAAAAGCTATCTAAAAAATGTTGCTAATATTCAAAAGTACCAAATACATGGGACAGGCATATATGCAACCAAAATACTAACATTTCAGATATTTTTTTAATTTTTAAACTAAATCAAAGATATAATAATAAGTAAAAAAATTCCAAGAAAAATCTGGGAAAAAATAGCAGGTGCCTAACATTAGCAACAAAATACATAGAGTCACAAGGCAGATACAGAATCTATTTGAAAAACAGTACATACTCTGTCTGAAAGACCTCAAAAGGACATAAATATTTGTAGAGGAATGCTTTGTTTTAAATGAGAATATTTATGTCCATGAAGATAAAAATAATCAAAAATCAGTACGATCACTTTATTATAGTCGGTTTTTTATCTGACTAAAAGAAATTCTACCTTATTATTTATTTAAACTTTTTCTACCATTTACAGATATTCATTCTTTCATACTAACTTCAGAATTACTTTATTTAACTTTTTTAAAAAAGACCTCCAAAGGATTTTTGTTTAGAATGCTTCTAAATGAAGAAAGTGATTATGAATGATGAAAGTTAAATAACTTGGGATAATTCATAATCATAGGATATTATGTACCGTCGCAGGAATAGGCCATTGTATCCATAATAAAAGTTAGGAAATGGAGAAAGAGATTCAGATCATAAAGAAACAGTGTAAAACAAATTATAA
This sequence comes from Cynopterus sphinx, assembly GCA_030015415.1. Taxonomy (NCBI): domain Eukaryota; kingdom Metazoa; phylum Chordata; class Mammalia; order Chiroptera; family Pteropodidae; genus Cynopterus; species Cynopterus sphinx. Next base: position 99,240,195 of record CM057387.1, read on the forward strand.
TGTATGAATTTGAGTGCATTATTAAAAAATAAAACAGTTCCTGTGTGATGTTGGAATAATTGACTACACAGCAGGAAGAAAAAACTCATGCATATAGCCATATACAGGAATACATTTCATATGGTTTAAAAGTTAAATGCTAAAACTGAAACAATAAACACTTTTGAAGGTAACTCTAGTATTAAAGAGACCTTATAAAAAGTGCAAACCATAAACGAAAAGAAAGATCTGTTCTCATTATCGTATTATTTTGGCTTAATTATCTTTATACTCACTAAAGACAATTCGGAAGCTCTCTTAAAACCCCTGAGTTTCTCTACTGCCAACATGAGTTATGGTGTCGGGATTCTGCTTGACTGCTTATAATCAGGAAGCATTTGTACTGGAATATTATTAGTAAGAGACAAGGGAGAGAGACTTCTTTCAATTTGTTCTAGCCTCAGTTTAAATTTTATCCCCCAAACCAGCTCAATCCTAGGCCCTATACCTGCCACTAAAACGATTCTACTGATCTTTATTTAGCCTTTATCCAAATACAACAAAGTAAAGAAAATGCATGACCTGAAGAGGAATCCTGCTTTATTAGCAGTAAAATTCCTAATCCATGTCATGGGTTTACTGAACTTCAAATTGCTCTGCTCTTTCTTTCAGATGTCCAGTTTTTTGGAGTCAACATTTGGCTGATTGTTTTCATTTCAATTTTTGGTTTGATGTTGTTTTTGATTACTGTGGGCCTTTGCTGTCAGTACTTCAAAAAAGAAGGTAACAGCTGCAACAAGGGTGGAATCATTTAGGGCATCTCTCATAATATGATGCCTTAGTCACATGGGGTGCTTAAGCAAAGCTGTATATGATCTTTGTCTACCAATGCCAAGCCTTACATAAGGCAACTTAGGTCTTGTTTCTCACTTTAAAAGTGTTAAACTTCACAGTTCTCAATTACGAGCTTCCTAGAACAAGGATATTTCGAGAAGTGAGGTCAGTATATATGTCTCCTGAGCTGCTCAGACCCATAGTTACTTCTGCATCCTTATAGGAGTGCTTTCTCTCTTAACTCTAATCAGTCAAAATAAAGTGAACCCAACCTCTGCTTTACTCCATATAATTTAGTAATGGGTGAATCCTGTGTGTCTTGCTCAAGATGCACTTAATTTGATCATAATCTTCTTGCCTACATAGATTGCCATTAATTTTCAAGGAAAGAAACCAAGTCCTTTGCAACCAGACTCTTCCTTCAGGTTTTATGGCTAAACTGCATGACTATGTCACCCTTATTTATGAATATATCACCGAATGATACAGTGGCCCATCAGGTACAGGGACATTGGACATTTTTAAGAATAACTCTTTTTTTCAATGGATGACCAATCAAAATAGATCACATGTAGTTGAGTACACTGCTAGGTAGGCGGGGATGTGACTTTGGACATACAATTTAATGGAGATAAGTCAAAAAATAAGACACAACTCATTGTGCTCATTTCCCTATATAATTCATATACTTATTCAGTGCCTACCCTATGCTAGGCATTGGAAGAATTATTTACAGAATTTATGTAAATTAACCATAAAAGGCAATGCTATTACTGTCACCATTTTATCAATGGTTCACGTAGCTCATGTGACAGAGCTGAAATGGGAATGCAGATGTGTTTGGATCCAATTCTCATACGTTAGTAATTATGCTTCTTTCTGGTATTTAGTTTCAGGTTTCTGCCTGTACACCTTAATGGTTGAGGGGGTTATTAACGCATGAGGTAGCCTGTTGCAGTTATCATGGGAATTGTTTTCATTTTGAAAATCTCATCTATCGATACAGAATATCTACCAATTATATCACAATGAGTAGCTCTTCTTCGTCATTTCCATGAAAGTCTTTTAATGACTTGAGAACATAATTTTACTCCAACTGAATTTCTTTAAAAAGTACTTCATTGTCTCAGGTTATTTTCCCCTGGAAGGTGACATAAATCACAAAACATATATTTTTGTATGGAAAAACATTTTAACGATCTCTGTTTAGTTTATGGAAATAAGACCCTTGACAGTGGGATTTACGCTAAGGTGTGTAAGTATGCTCAGAGTCTGGATCCAAGACAATTTTTTTTCTTTCATCCAACTCAGTGTCACCACAACTACATCTGTTTAGTCCCACAATCCTCAGAATTCTCAGAAATCTGATGAAGATTTCTTTCCTAGAGACTCTCTTCAGTGCCCTTAGCCAGATTAATTTCGTGCCAGATTAGGTGATGAGAATTAGGAAACACCCCTTGGCCCTATTAGATCTACAAACCCAGTCTTACTAGGCCGGGTCACTTCCCACAAACTGAACTCACTTCCTGAGCCTTATCTAGGTTAAGTGGGCATGGAACAATGACTATGCTTTTTCTGATAATGGTTCTTAGGTCAGTGATGCCCCCAATTCCTGAATTCCTCCTTCGTTAATTCTCTCTCTCTCTCTCTCTCTCTCTCTCTCTCTCTCTCTCTCTCTTCTAGTATTCCGTTGTGACTTGGTTCATTTGTTGAGCAAAGTCCGTGCTCAAGCCGTGTGTTGGGTGTGCTTTTGTGCAGTGCTCATTGTATATCTGCTATTCCGGACAAGAGGTAACTGGGATCAGTAGTGGTGGACTCTCCCTTTTCCTAGGGGTTGTCAGCCAAAGGTGTGGGCTCTTTCTTCAGCACCAAGAAGATCAGTGGTTCGCGTGGCATCTCAGAGGACCAAATTCCAACACTTAGATTGTTGTAGGTGTCGAAGACCGAAGCTGCTGTGACTGCTGCCAAAGTTCTCAATACTGAGGACGTAGCTCCTTCTGCTACAAGGAGGAGGAAATATTCTGGCTTCAGAAAATACGATTGGGTCCGGCCACTCATTTACTTTACTAAGGCCACCAAAGGTATACATTCATAACTCTAGGCCAATGTTTCTTACCTTTTGGGGACTTAGAGTCTATAGAGAATGTATAAAGTCAAACATAGATGTTTTCCATTCAATTGTAGGACTCATACATACCTCTCCTGTTCACATGGAAATTCAGGAGGCTTATCAAACATTGAAAACATGTGGCTATCACTTAGAGGTAAAATTATAACTATTATATGTAATAATAAATATAATAATAATATTAGCAGAAAATATAATATTCAGAAAGATGACTGATGCTTGACAATTCTTCATTATTTAGAAATTTCTAAGGAAATGTATATAGAAGATAATTACCATGTAATCAAAGTAAAAAAAAAATGTGTTATTTTATTTGAGACATTGCTTTCAAACCACAAAGAAGAATTTTAGAGAATTCAAGTGGTTGCTAGCAGGGCTCTCTGTTCCCTCAGTTTCCATCCTCATGCTCGATAGGTCCTGAACCACACATGCACAGGCCTTATTTCAACACTTTCCGCTGAAAATTGCAAAACCCCATCTTCAAACTTATCAAACCAATGGATAAAAAAACAAACAAACAATTATATATATATATATATATATATATGTATATATATATATATATATATATATTCCAGTACTAAAGGAAAACTAATGTTTGTGTGAACAAAAAAGCATCTGAATAAAATGTGGGGAAAAAAATAGTAAACCTAAGCGAAAGTTTTCTGGGACTTTTTAATTTCAACTAAGTTTCAGTACTTCCTCCTGAAGATTCAGTAGTAGTAAATATGAAAAGCCAAAAGACCGGGATACTGACCAACTCAGCCATTACTGTTAGAGACAAATATAAATTGTTCCTAATTGTAAAGGGTTTTTTGAGTTTATTGACCACCTAGCTGTGTGGTCAGAATTTTTAAAAATAAATATTTAGAAATTGAACGAAATCGTATGTTAAGTGTATATGTTTAACTTTATAACAAACAGCTAAAGTGTCTGTATCATTTTACTCCTCACCAGCAATGGATAAGAGCACTTATTCCTCATGTTTTCCAGTATTTGGTTCCATTAGTCTCTCTAATTTTAGCTTAGAATTTGTAGTGGTATCTTATCTTGATTTTAATTTGCTTTTCCTAGCATTTAATATAAATGGAATCAAATAATATTTACTCTTTTTTGACTCGCTTCTTTCACATAGCATATTGTTTTAAAGGTCTATTCATGTTTTAGAATGTATCGGTTCTCCATTCTTTTTTATTGCTGAATAATATTCTAGCATGTGAATATAGAATATTTTATTCATCCATTCTTCAGTTAACATACTTTGAGTTTTTTCCAATTTTGGCTAATATTAACAATTTTGTTATGGGGGTGGCTCCATAGTGTAGTGGTTAGCACGTCAGCTTTACACGCAGAAGGTCCTGGGTTCGCACCCCAGGTGGAGCCACAGACTATACCCTGGGTGCGCCAGGCCTCGGGGGCACCAGGCCCCAGGTGCACCAGGCCCCAGGTACACACCTTGAGCTTGTGGGAGGGGACGCCCCACCTTTAGAGATCCAGTTCTTAAGGGAAATGGCAACATTCATGGGTCAGAAGTGGATTTGGAGGGGAAAGGAATTAAAGAGGGGAAAAAAACAATTTGTTATGAATATTTGAGTATAAAGAACATGAATGTCATTTCACGTATTTTGATCTTATATAATTACTTTCAACAACATTTTATGATTTACTGTACAAATCTGAAGATTTTGTCATTTTATTGCTAGGCATTTTATCTTTTTCAATGTTATTGTAAGCAGAGTTGTTTTCTGAATTTTACATTTACCTTGATCATTGCTAACTGTGGAAATACAACTGGTATTTGTATATTAATTTGGTAACCTGAAACTTTGCTAAATTCATTTGTTTACTTATTTGTTCTAATCGTGTGTGTATATGTGTATATTTCTTAGTTTTTTTCTATATACAAGATCATATTATCTGTGAATTTAGTTTTACTTTTTTCTTTATAATCTGGATATCTTTTATTTCTTATTCTTGCGTAATTGCCCTGACTAGGAAATCCAGTGCAGCATTAAGCATAGTGGTAAGAGCAGACATCCTTGAAGTGCTCCTGATCATAAGGGGACAGTATTAACTTTTTCTCTAAATAGTTTATCAATAACTGTGGGGGTTTTCATAGATGGCTTTATATCAAGTTGAAAGTTCTATTATGTTCCTGACCTGTTGATTGTTTTTATCATGAAAAGGTGTGTTTCATCAGATGCTTTTTCTGCATCTATTGAGGTGATCATGTTGTTTTGTCTTTTATTTATTGTATTAGTTTGATTTGCATATGTTAAACTAACCTTTCCTTCCTGGGACAAATACCACATGGTCATAGTGAATAATATTTTTTATGTAAGGCATGACTTGGTTTGCTAGTGCTTTTTTTTTTTTTTATTTGAGGAATAATTTCTTCTGGTTCAGTATTATGTGTCTATATTTATAAGATATATTGGTCTGTAGTTTTCCTATGATATCTTTCTCTGGTTTTAATATGAGTAATATTATATTACTGGTCTCATGTAATCATTTAGGAAGTGATCTGCTTTTCTTTTGTTTTGAAAGAGATTGTGAAGGATAAGTATAAATTTTATAAATGTTCAGTAGAATTTGCACGTAAAGCCAAGTAAGCCTGAATTTTTCTTTGGAGAATTTTTAAACATATTAATTCAATGTTTTTTCACATTTTATAGGTCTGTACATGTTTTCCTTTTCTTCTTGAATCAAATTCACTGGGTTTTTCTAGAAATGTATCCATTTCCTCTGAGTTATCTAAATTTGTTGGTATTAATTTCTTTACAGTATTCCCTTAAAATCTCTTTTACTTCTGTGGTTTTAGAAATGATGTCCTCTTTCATCCTTGATTTCACCAGTTGGAGTCTTTCATTTTTTTCCTTTTCTTTCTTGACTTGATAAAGATTTATTAACTTTATCTTCTCTAACTTACTCTTGGTTTCACTGATTTTCTCTATTATTTTTCTATTATCTATTTCATTTATTTTTGCTTTAATTTTTGTCATTCCCTTCCTTCTGTTTGCTTTGAATGTAATGCGCTTTTCTTTTTCCATTGTCATATGGTATAAGGTTAGCTTACAGATTTGAGATTTTTATTCTTTTTTAAATTTAGGCATTTTATAACAATAATTTTTTTCTGAATACTGCTTTATATGCTCCTCATACATTTGACATGTTCTGTTTTAATTTTTATTCTTCTGAAAGTGTTTTATAATTTTTCATCTTATTTTTCTTTGACCCATTGGTTATGTAAGCACACAGATTTTAATTTTTGCATATTTGTAAATGTTGCAAATTTTTTTCTGTTGTTGATTTCTCATTTAATGCCATTTTTGGTCAAAGGACATACTTCATATTATTTCAATTCTTTTAAATGTATTAGTTCTTCATTAATGGCCTAGCATACTACCTATACTAAAGAATATTCCATGTGCCCTTGAGAAGAATATGTACTTTTTTGTTAAATGGAGTATTTACAGATCTCTGTTAGGTCTACTTGTTTTGTGATATTGTTCAAGTCTTCTAACTCCCTGTTGATCTTCAGCCTATTTGCTCCTTCCATAATTGAAAGTGAGGTATTATACTCTCCAGCTATTATGTTGAATTATATATTCCTCCTTCCAATTCTTTCAGTTTTTGCTTCATGTATTTTAAGGCTCTGTTGTTAGTTGCATACATGTTTGTAACTTTTATATCTTCCTGATAGTTGGACTCTTGTTATTATAAAATGTCCTTCTTTGTTTCTGGTAACAACTTTTCTCTTAAAATTAATTTAGTCTATTTTTAGCATATTTCCTCCAACTCCTTTTTTGTTACTATTGGCATGGCACCTTTTCTCATTTTTTGCCTTTAAACAATAGGTGTCTTTGAATCTAACATCCATCTCTTATAAACAGCATATATTTTAATCAAGTTTTTAAAAAATCAGTTCTCCAAATGTCTGCCTTTCTCTTTGAGTGTGTATTTCATTTACATTTCTGTAATTACTAATAGGATAGTATTTATATCTGCCATGTTTCAATTTTTTCATTATGTCTTTTGGGGGGGTCCTTTTTTCCTTGATTATTACCTTTTTTGTATTAATTAAATATTTTCTAGTCTACCATTTTTTCTTTTTGCTCTTTTTACTGTTTTTATTATTTTATTGTTGAAGTTTTTTTTAGTACTTGCCCTGGGTATTACAATTATCTCTGGTAGACTGAATAATGGCTTCTAAAGATTTTCGTATTTTAGTTCCTGAGATTTTGGATATAATACCTTACATAGTAAAGGATAATTATGGGCATGATTAAGGTAAGAATGTTAAAATAGGAAATTATACTGGATTGCATGGGTTGGTCAGTATAATTATAAGTGTCCTTATAAGAGACAGGCAGGAAAATCAGAGTCAGAAAGAAAAGACGTAAGGAAAGAAATGGAGGTAGCTGAGATGTGCTTTGAAAATAGTAAAATAAAAGCAAGGAAATGAATTCCTCTCTAAAGCCTCTTGAAAGAATGCAGCATTGCCAATACTTTGATTTAAGCTTAGTTGAAACTGACTTTGGACTTCTGACCCTCATCACTGTAAGAAAATAAATTCATGTCGTGGCGATTTAGTAAACCATCAAAAGGTAACTAATGCAGATTTTGGTGAATGGGAGTACAATGCTACTACAAAAATATTTTTAAAAGTAGAAGTATCTTTGGAATTGGGAAATGACAGAGGCTGAAAATATTTTAAGGAGTATGATTTTAAAAATCTAGATTGCCTTAAACAGACTGTTAGGAAAAATATGGATGCTAAAGGCACTGCTGGTGAGGGCTCAAGTGGTAGAAAGGAGCTCGGTAGAGAAAAATCTGTATCATCTTAGAGAATTTTTAAATTATTATAAACAGATTTTTGGTAGAAATGTGGACTGTAAATGTGCTGTGGTGCAGTCTAAGAAGGAAAAAAAGATAATATTATTGGAAACTGGAAGAAACAAGATCCTTGTTATAAAAATACTGAGCTGCATTGTGTCTTACATTTGTGTGGAAAGCACAACTTATAAGTGATATAATTGATTACTTAGATAAGGAGGTTTCTAAGTAAAGGTTTGTGCACTTGAGAAGAATGTGTACTCTAGTGGAACAACTGTTAAGCAAAAAGGAACCAGGACTTGATGGGAAATTCTCAGCAATTCAGATTGTAGAAGATGCTAAAATTAGGAGAGCCACCATCAGGAAAGTGTGATCTAGAGAGAAAACATAGAATGTATTTGGGTAATATCTTGCTGAAGTCTTGGAGAGATCAAAAGATCAGAGTATTCAGTCATTCCAAGGGCTGTATGATTAGATGATGAGATGAGATGAGATGAGATGAGATGAGATGAGATGAGATGAGATGAGATGAGATGAGATGAGATAAGATGAGATGAGATGAGATGACATGAGATGAGATGACATGAGATGAGATGACATGAGATGAGATGACATGAGATGAGACGACCAGACGAGATGAGATGTGTGATTCATAGATATTCTCACCAATATAAGCAGAAGACAGGAATAAAGATGATATTATCCAGAGAATATCTATTGAAGTATCTTTTATCTAATGTGCTTGTCCCTGTGACATACACAGGAAAACTTCAAGGCTCTTGAGAATGTTATACCAGCAGAAACACTGCCAACTTGTAATAAAAGAGTTAGAAAGATGAAATGAAAGAAGACTGTTGGACTTCCAAAATTTTCTGACAGGAATGAAGACAATAAAACTACTCAGATGTAAATACATTATATTACTGTCTTTTGGCCTTTACCACATTATCACAAACTTAGTATCTTAGAGCAACATGTAAATATTCTCTTACATTTCTGAAGGTCTGAAATAGATTTCACTGGGCTGAATCCACGGTGTCACAAAAACTGTATACCCTCCAAGAGGGCCTAGAAATAATTTATTTCCTTGTCTTTTATAGCTTCTAGAGCTCCGTTCTGGCCTTTCTTGGTTCATGGCCCCTTCCTCCATCCTCAAAGCCAGGAGAATAACAACTTTAAATCTCTGCGTTCTGTCTTTACATCCCCTTCTCCTTTGTGCATAAACTTCCATCTCCTTCTTATTTGGGCCCACTAAGATAATTCAGAAAAATCTCTGTACTTTAAGGTTTTTAACTTAATGACATCTGAAAATAGTCTTTAACCACATAAAGTAACGTGCATGACTTCCATGGATTAGGTCTTGAATATCTTTAGGGTCTGTTATTCAGTCTACTACCCATGTGTTCTACCCTTTATGAAAATAGAAGAATGACCCCAAGGATAGAGCCACAGGTCCAAAGGCCAGAGCCATGAGTCACAGACCCTAGGACCTGAAACCTCATGGAGTTTTGCTCAGTTGAATTTTGAAATTCCTTGGGAGCAGTAACTACTTTTTTCTTCTCATTTTCTCCACATTTTAATGAGAATGTCTATAACTGTTTTCCTATGTCTGTCGTACCATTGTATTTTAGAGTAGGTAATTTGTTTCTAGCTTTATAGTTCCAGAGATGGAGAAGAATTTTGTTCCAGCATAGTTTGTACTCAGAGCCTCACTCATCCACTTGAACAATTTCAGTTCCTCACAGTTGTATGACTGAAGTTTAAGTCTTTGCTGACTTCCAGCTGGGGACCTAGAGGCTGCCTGTATTTCTGAACATGCTTTCCATGTGGCTTTGCCAACATAGTGGGTCAAGTCCCCTTCACTATTTGAATCACTCTGACTTCTCTTTTAGCCACATCTCTTTGACTACAGCCAGAAACAGTCTCTGCTTTCAGGTGCTCCTATGATTAGATTGGACATACCTAAATACTTCTAGATAATCTCCCTGTTTTAAGGCCTATAACTATAATTACATCTGCAAAGTTTCTTTTTTCGTGTAATGTAAGATATTCACAGGTTTCAGGGATTGGGGCATGGATATCTTTGGGAGCTCATTATGCCTATGACATTCTGTTTGGGCCCCAAGGTTTCACATCCTTCCCAAACACAAAATTTATTTTATTCATGCAAAATGTCATTTCATTACAGCATCAACTCAAAATTGATAATAAAGAAAATCACAAAAGAATAGTAAAGAATCTATTATATATAGTTGTTGTGAGGGTTAATTGAATTAGTCCATTTCAAGTAATAAAACAATGGCATCTAAAGAATAAATTCTCAGTTATATTAAATGGTATTTCCTGAATATTCTCTTCCTGTAGTTCTTAATTCAACTAATTTCCTAATTTTAACACCTTTCTCAGTCTTTATTTCAGATCCTTTGTTTCTCTTGTATGAAGACTGGATATGGGACATGGCAAAAATGATACTTATTTTTATGGTGTTTTACTCTGCACTAATCATTTTTTTATACATAACAATGAAAAAGGTAATTGAGCAAGGTGAGTCATGACTCTAAAGCTATCATTATATCAGCACATATTTATTTTTCATTCACTATAAGGCCTCACTTTCTGCCTGGTTATTAGTTCAGGGTTCATCCCATTTCCAGAGAGAGAACAAAGTCTCAAACTAGGTGTTGTCAAGTTATACGTTTATATACAGAGGTTCAGTTGAAGCATCTCAAATGTGCAGAGAGCGACTCTGCTTCTGCTCTGATTTTCAGGCTTCTGCTCTGTACTTTAGCTAGTAATACACACAATCATAACTGTGCTTCTCAGATTTATCACTCTCCTCCTGCGACATGTAGGTCAATTTTGCTATTGATATCTCTACTTCTAGCACCCAAAAAGTAGAATGCAACACAAGTCTCTCCAAGAACACTTTGTGTATCATTTCCCACATAGGTCAGTTTATCCTGATTTTATGTATTATTCCACTCACTGAAAATTACCAAGACTTGATTCTATTGGACATTATTTAACTCTGTTCACCCTGCCTCCCCAAATGAATTTCACCATTTCTTCACTTTTATTCAGCCAAGAATCCTAAGTAATAGGTATTAAGGTAGAGATGCTTCTGATTTTGATACCAAATTTTGTTTCTGACAAAAATGAAGTCTTCAGATACATGACCTTTCCTTTAAAACTTCCTAACATCAGATTGCAATTCACCAAGCCATGAGCAATTCTCATTGCTTTCTTGATTAATTTATTTAAATGAACATGGTATCAAATGGGCAGTGAACATCTTATGTGTATCATTAGATGTTGGAGGAAACAGTAACAACATAATGGAAGCCTGAGAAAAAAATATGTTTGAGGCCTACAATTTTACCCATTCCAAATAATTTCTCATAAGAGCAAAAAATAGTCAAGAATAAACTAAATGTACTATTACTGTAGACTATATGAAAACTATTTAAGATAAAATATCCCCAAATAGAAATGAGGATATATGAAAAATCATATGAATAACTAATATGCAAGGAATAGGTTAAAATGATTTAACCAATAAATTATTAATTAAAAATAAATATATAGTTATATTATGGTTGCAAATATAATGACTATTTAAATAAATTAATTTGACAATATATTACTGAATCTAGTCACTGAACTTCAATGGTTGGTAATATTACAGAAAGAGAGACAACCAGAGATTATTTTAGACATAATAACAAAATGCTACCTATGATGTGGTTTAGCTCAAAAAGGAAAAAAAGGAAAAGAAAAAACCTGAATCTGATTAAACCTTTATTTTAACCTATTTCTAGGAACTATAAAATCAAGAACCGAGATGAATATATTAAATGAAATGACAGAGATGTAATCAACTAAATGTAAACACAAGAACACTACAGAACAAATGATCCAAGTTCTTCAGTAAATATGTTGCAAGAAAATAAAATGAGAGAGATGGAAGAAGAGCTCTATAGTTTGAAATGTAAAAGACATATCAACCAATCACAACCTGTTCATATATTTTATGTCTATTTAGACCAATAAACTAAAGTAATTTTGACATTTTTATATAATTAGAAATATGAGTACTGGCTCTACTTCTGATGATATTAATGAGTTATTAATTTTAAGTGTGATAATGTTACTTAACTATATTGAGAAAATTCTCTTTTAAAGATGTATACTGAATATGAATTAAATGATATAATGTCTAGTATTTACTTTAAAATAATGAGAAAGATGTGAGTAGCTTAAAACAAAACTGAAAATAAGTTGATATTTATTAACTTGTTCTTTGATGACAGGAAAATGCATTACTCAAATATTTCTATTCTTGTATGTGTTTAAAGAAAGTTTTAAAATAAATTTTACTAATAAAGGCTAAAATAAAAAAGTAGCATAAGGAGAACTCTTTGAGAATTCAGAGGAAAGAAAAAAGACCTAACAGAGTGTTTAGAAAAATGATAGAGTCACAGAAATTCAACAGGAAATAAGCTGATAAATTAAAAATCATAGGCAGAGCTGGACAAAGAAGTAGTGAATCCTGAAAGCATATAGAAAAACAAACAGTAAAAATGAATAATGAAATAAAACATATTCAACAAAGCTTAAGATACATGCATTACAGAATGAGAAGTCCAACACACAACTAATTATATTTACAACAATTAAGTGATACTGAAATGCAAAGGGTTATATTTAAAGAGATAATAGCACTTATTTTCATGTTTTGTGAAAGAGATGAAACCCTAGTTTTCAAAAGAAATTAACCTACCAAATTTTTTTCAATATTCAGTTATTCTTTATTTATCCCTTTCTCTTTGTTTTATAGAAATCACATGGTACTGAATCCTTATAATTTATCCATTGATCCTTCTTGATAACATTGAACTTGGCAATGAGGAACTTTTAACGTGAGATAGATCATTTTGACTCAAAGAACCAAGAACTGATTTCTCGTTTTCCTTTTTGCTTTTTATTTCACAAGCTGAAAGGACACTTAATTTTATTTTTTTTTTAATTTTTAATTAAAATTGTAATGGTGACATTGGTTAATAAAATTAAATAGTTTCAAGTGTACAATTGAACAATACATCATATATACATTTTATTGTGTGTTCACCATATAAAGTTAAATCTTGTTCTGTCACCAAATATTTGATCTCCTTTACCCTTACTGACCTTCCCCCTTCCCCCTTTTTTTGGTAACCACTAATCCACTGTCCATGTCCATGAGTCTCTGTTTGTCATGTTTGTTGCTTTCAGTTTTATATTCCACATGAGTGAAATCCTATGGTTCTCAACTTTTTCTGTGGCACTTAGCATGATTGTCTCTAGACCCATCCATGTTATCATAAATGGCAGTACTTCATCTTTTCTTATGGCTGAGTAATATTCCTTGTATATACATGTACCACATCTTAAGCCAATCTTCTATCGGAGGACACTTCGGTTGCTTCCTTTTCTGGCCACCACGAATAATGCTGCTATGAATATCATATATCTTTATAATGTTCATAGGGTGCATATATATTTATGAATAAATGTTTTCAAATTTCGGGAGGGATTGCCAGGTCATATGATGATTGTATTCTTAATTTTTTGAGGAACCTCCATACTATTCTTCATAGTGGCTGTACCAATTTACATTTCCACCAGCAGTGTATGAGATTTCCTCATTCCCCACAAACTCTCCAGCACTTGTTATTTTTCCTGTTGATCATAGCCATTCTAGCAGGTATGAATTGGTATCTCATTGTGGTTTTGATTTGCATTTTTCTAATAGCTAGTAAAGTCAAGCATCTTCTCATATGTTTGTTGGTCATTTTTAATTGGAGTGTTTGTATTTTAGTTGTTGAGTTGGTTAAGTTCTTTGTATATTTTGGGTATTAGCTCCTTATCAAAGGTGGTGTTTGTGAATATCTTCTCCTATTCAGTTGGTTGCCTCTTTGTTTTGTTGATGGTTTCTTTTGTTGTGCAGAAGCTTTTTAGTTTGATATAATCCCATTAATTTATTTTTGCTTTTACTTCCCTTGCCTTTGAGGTCAAAATCCTCTCTAAATCCAAGGCCCATGAGTTTGATATCTATGTTTTCTTCTGTGTAATTTATTGTTTCAGGTCTTATAGTTAGGTCTTTGATCCATTTTGAGTTAATTTTGGTGTATAATTGTTGTGGCCGCCAGCCCCTGAAAGACACACAGACAACCAGAACTCTCAGTGAGTTACAGGAATCACACTCTTTATTCAGTCAGCTGGATCTGCCAGGGGTACTCAGACCCCAAGTTAAGCAGCCCTGAAATTCAGAGGTACAGAATTTTTAAGTCCCAAATCCCATTCTTCATTCTGTCTGAACACAAAGGACTATTTTTCTTCTATTCATTACCTGTCAACCCACTGGTCAGGTGTGCAAGCCAGGGTACAGAAGCAGAAAGCTTGTTAGAATGTTATGTTTTCAGTTAGTAGCCTATGTTCCTATGGCAATAGTCAAACAGTAATTTCTAGCAAGTAATTAATTTTTAAACAGTAATTCTCCAGCTAACATATAATGATACATAGCAGTTTCATTTCTTTCTTTCTTTCTTTTTTTTTTTTTTTTTTTGCATGTTGTTTTTCCATTTTCCCAGCACCATTTATTACAGAAGCTTTCTTTTCTCCAATGTATGCTTTTGGCTCCTTTGTCAAAAATTACTTGCCCATACATATGGGGGTTTATTTCTGAACTCTCAATTCTGTTCCATTGGTCTGTGAATCTGTTTTTCTGCCAATACTGTGCTGTTTTGATTATTGTCATTTTGTAGTACAATTTGAAATTCAGGCACAGAGATACCTCAGGTCTTTTTCTTTTTTCTCAGGATTGCTTTGGCTTTTCAGAGACTTTTATAATTCTATAAAGTTAGCAATCCTAGGAACCTTTGTACTACCTAGGCAATTGAATAGTCTTCTGGCTAAAATTGAGGGGAATATAAAATTTAAAAAGAAACATTTGATGAAGATTTTATGAATTTAACCTCAAAGGCAAGGAAAGTAAATGCTAAAAAAAATGAATGGACTACTAAAAACTTCTGCTCAGCAAAAGAAATCATCAACAAAGTAAAGAGACAACCAATTGAATGGGAAAATATATTTGCAACCAAGGCCTTCGATAAGGGCCTAATATCCAAAATATACAAAAAGCTCATACAACTCAATAACAGCAATAATGGAAAAAAAAAAGATCCAATCAAAATATGGGCAGAGGACCTAAACGGACAGTTCTCCCTAGAGGACATACAACTGGCCAACAAATATATGAAAAGGTGAGAATATTGCTAGCTATTAGGGAAATGCAAATCAAAACCACAATGAGATACCATCTCACACTGTTAGAAAAGCTGTTATCAACAGGAGAAGTAATAACATGCAGGATGGGGAGAAATAGGAACCCTCATACACTGTTGGTGGGACCGCAAATTGGTACAGCTACTATGGAAAACAGTATGGAGGGTCCTCAAAAAAACTAAGAATTGATCTATCATATGATCCAGTAATCTCTCTATTGGATACTTACCCAAAAGACTTGAAAACTCATACCTGAAAAGATATTTGCACACCGATGTTCATAGCGGCATTATTCCCAGTGGCCAGGGCATGGAAGCAACGAAAGTGTCCTATGATAGATGATTGGCTAAATAAGCTGTGGTACATCTCTACAACGGAATATTACTCAGCCATAAGAAGAGATGAAATACTGCCATTTGCAATAACATGGATGGACCTTGAGATAATCATGCTAAGTGAAATAAGCCAGACAGAAAAGGTTGAAAATCACATGATATCACATATATGTGGCATATAAACCTAAAAGCAACAAATGAACAGGATAAACAAACAGAGACTCATGAACATGGACTATCAACTAATAGTTGCCAGAGAGTAGGGGGAAGGTAGATGGGAGGAAAAAATTTGAATCATTTCTTTAATTAAATAAATAATAAGTAAAGAAAAAAACATTTGGAGCTTTAAGTGCTTTGCAATTTTAACTTATAAGGGCAGGTACTTTAATTTCAAATTTTATTCTTATGAATCCTTAAAAATATTTGTTAATTTAAAAGAAAATTTAACCTTATAACATTACTTTTTTCCAATAATATTGATAACGGGCATTTATTTTCATTTATTTAATTTTAGATGTCACTCTCAATATTAATATAGTATTTTTGTATAACCATTTACTATCACTGCAGAACCTCTCATTAGATATTTTGAAGGAAATGAATGATTATATTTTTAAGGAAAACCAAAAAGATATTTTCAGCTATTGGACTACATTTTTTTGTTTTTGGCATTTCAAAAAACACTAGAAGTACAAGGTAATGACAGAATAACAGAATCAGAAGGCATATGGAAAGAACTCCTGAGTTTTATACAGTCATTTACATTTATGGTAAACTTAATTTCCTCTTGCTAATCAAAATTGATGAAAAAACTTTTTTATTGGTTATTTTAGTGGCATGAATATCTCAGAATGGAGAGGTATTGGTTTCAGTTTTTAGCCCAGTTGATCCATTGTTATGTCTATTGATCAAAATATTTACTCCTGGGTACTAAGACATTTAAATGAGCAGAATCATAGTTAAGGGTTGAGAAGCAACAATGTGAGATCAACAACACCTGAGAACAATAACAGCAAAAAAAGTTGGGGTGTGTGGAGTTATTCCAGAGGAACTGCAATATAGTAGACAAACACGGATAGAGTAAGAGGTTATGAACTACTGAAAACAGAAATTAGAAAATCTCTCTAATTGGATATACATGCACTAGTCCAGAGAAGGTTGGAGAGATCCCAAAATCTCTAGCCAGGTTGATTGATAAAGGTGTTCCCTGTATGCAGCTAGTCAGTAAAGACCAGGAAATGTGGCTGATTTTTTTCAAATGTAGAAATATCATCAGAACATGTCAATGTGCTTGACTATTTATAATGCCTAAAGAAAAAATTACATACCAATGATACTAAATCCAGGAAAACTATCATCTTTCAAAAATGAAAGAGAAAGACTTTCTTAGATGAATAAAAGTTCTGGGAGTTTATGAACACTGGATCTGCCTGACACAAAGTACTAAATGGAGTCCTTTAAATTGACAGGATTCTAAGCATACTAAAATATAAGGCTTGCAGGCAAAAGTAAATAAGATATATATGTAGACAAATACAAAATACTATAAATCTTTATAATAGTAGATTGTAAATTGTTGTTAATTCTGGTGTAGAACTTAAAAGACTAAAGTATTAAAAAAAACTATGCCTAGAAAACATGTTAATAAATATACATTATGAAAAATGTAATTTGTAATATAATTTATAATATCAGTAACAAAGTTGAGTTACATAAAAATGTAGAGTTGTGTATGATTGAAGTTAAGTTGCTATTAGTTTAAAATAGATTGTTATGTTTATATAAGCCACAAAGAAAATACATATTGAAGATATACAAAAAAAAGAAAGAAAACAGCACATACCACCACCAAAAAAAAAAAAAATCAACATTTCACAAAAGAGGAAAGTAAGAAAGGAAAAGAAAGACAAAAATGCTATGAGACTGAAAACGATTATCAAATGGCAATAGTAAGTCCTTATCTATCAATAATTTTTTAAAATATGAATGGATTAAAATTCTCAATCAAAAGACAGAGAGTGGCTAAATGGCAAAACAATCAAACAAACTAACAAAGAACAACAATAGTTTATGGCCATGATACCCTGAACAAGCCTGATCCTCTCTGATCTCAGAAGCTAAGCAGGGTCAGATCTGGTTAGTACTTGGAAGGGAGACCACCTAGGAAGACCAGGTGCTGTAGGTGTAAAATATATTTAAAAAATAAGGAAGTGTAAGCTGACAAGGTCTTGCAATCTCTGAGGTCAACCAAGGGTTGCCTCACCTAAAAAAGAAAAAGAAAAAGAAAAAAAAGAACAACAACAAAAACCCAAGATCTAACTATAGGCTGTCTAGCTATCTACAAGAGACTAATTTTAAATCTAAAGATACATGCAAGATGAAAGTAAGGATGGGAAAAGGTATTTAATAAAAATGAAAACCGAAAAGTATAGGTGTGCGCATACTTAAATCAAATATACTTTAAATTAAAAGCTGTCAAAAGAGACCAAAGAGGATAATGTATAATGAGAAAAGTGTCAGCTCTCCAAAATACAACAATTATAAATATATGTGAACCAAATAAATAAAACAAACATTGACAGAACTGACAGGGACATAATAATAGTGGAGAATTTCAACATGACACTGTGAAGATCCCGTAGGTGGGTGTAAACTCCATTTGCGTCTGCATCTCCTAGAGACCTATACTCTCATGCTAGCCCACAGTTGGCCTTTACTTCCTCATTAAAATTTTAGCTCGAGTCTTTATACCAGTTTCTTCCAGTGCTCCATCCAACTAAGTTTGTGTTTGTGCCTCTTTTATTCTTGAAAATTTCAGGTTACCTTTTTTCTTACAAACTCAGCAGAGTTCAGGAAAAGTTATGATTTTGTTGATTATTCAGCTTTCCTTTGCTTTTAGGCTTGGACTAACACCTCTACTTAATGAATCCCAAACAGAAGCCAGATATCCTTAACATTATATTTGGATGAGAGGAAATTATAAATTTCAATGAGGTTTTAGTCATCATTCTGTTTCTTTTGTGGTTACTGCCTATGTGACCAAGCTAATAAATCATTTAAGATCATATAACCTCCTTACACTGTCTAGAGAAGTTTTTCTTTCAGCCATGTAAACATGACTGTAAACAGAGAGTAAAAGAAAGTGTTCCCATTACTTTATGCAATATAGATGGAGATAACAACACATGAAATCACTCCTTTGCAAAATGAAGCTTGTTTTTCTGTAACAATGTAGTCCCACACATACAACTAGAGAATAAAAATAGTCACAGAACAGCAGAACTAAGAGAAGTTGGAATACCCCCAATACCATTTCCAAGACTCCCACCTGAAAAGAAACCTCCATTACTCTGCCTCTCAAATTTTCCTGTCACAAACCCTAAAAAAATTTCAAGGAACTCAAAAATATCCATTAGCTGTGGAGGCATAGTTTTTAGTCTCATTTGTAAATGCATTCATCTAGGGGAATTTTAGAAAATACCAACAGCATCTTTAAAAAAGCAGAACTTGTAGAAATAGAGTAGAAATGTTGTTATTAAGAATTCAGAGTTCGGGGAATTGGGGAAATGTTTAAAGATAGAAACTTGTAACTAGCAGATAAATTCTGGAGATGTAATTAATGCACAGCATACTTATTACAGTTAATGAAACTATGTTATAAACTTCAAGTTTTCTAAGAGACTCAATCTAATTATTCTCACCACACGCACAAAAAAGAAATGACAATTATGAGACATAATGCTATGATGGTAATAATATTGCAATATATACATGCATCGGTCATCATATCATATGCCTCAAACTTATACAGTGTGAAATGTTAATTATACCGCAATTTTTTAAAAAGAACATCACTATAATGAGGAATGCATAATTAAAATGAAAAAAGATGAAAACTGAATTAAGTCTGTAAACTAATCAACAGTTTTAAAAATATATATTCCTGAGTGGAAGACTATTCATCCATAAAAAGTACTGATACCTGATACAACATGGATGAATCTTGAAAGCATTTTGCTAAGTGAAAGAAGCCAGTCACAAAAGCCACATATAGTATCATTCCATTTACCTTCAATGTCCAGACTAGGAAGAATCATAGACAGAGAGTAGGTCAGTGATTGCCAGGAAATGGAGGGAGGGATAAATTGGGAGGCAAAGGATTTTGGGGAGACGATAAAAATATTCTGAAATTAAATAGTGGTGATGGTTATAAAGCATCAAATACTAAAAATTATTGGCATACACTTTTTAACAGTAAATTTTCCAGAATATGAATTTATTACCCAGATGATTCTGATCATCTAATCTAGATGATTCTAATCTAGTTTGGATAAAGAACCTGATACAGATACATGAGGCCTGCAAAGTGGATGTTTTGATGAGGAAGGGAGGAGGGAACATTTCAGAAGGAAAATAATTCTATCAATGTTAAAAAAAACTTTGTAATCAGTGTTAATTTCACCCGAGTTACTCAAGGGCTAACGCCGTTTATACAATAGAAAAACTTTTGAATTCTGCCTCCACATATTTCACTGCACTTGCATTTTAGAAACAGAAAAACAGGTCGTTGATGTAATTATGATCTCTCTGCACATGTGTTGACACCCATTTTTCTTGGCTTTGAATGCAGGATTCCTATTCAGACACACCCCTAGTTCCTGGGCACAGGGAGAACTTTACCAGAAGGACCGTGGGGAAGAGAAGAAAACCAGATTCAGGAACTCTGGTAAGTGATCAGATGCAGGGATTCAACTCCCCTGGAGCTCCATCCTATAGCCACAGTCACCAGGAGAGTAAAGGGGAAGTGATCTTGGAGGATTCGGGCATGGCACCCCTGGGGGCTTTTCTCAGGTGTCTCTCTCTCTCTCTCTCTCTCTCTCTCTCTCTCTCTCTCTCTCTCTCTCTCTCTGTCTCTCTCTCATATCCAAGAGTCCAGGTCCTTCTCCAAAGTTCTGAGACTGACTTCTGGGAGTCCTCAACCTGGGTTCTAGTCACTTAAGTAGACAATTCTCAAACTATTTCTACTTTGCATATGAAGGATAATCATAGAGGAAGGAATCGGTAAAACAAAGTTTAATGACCTTCTTCCCATCCCATGAGCAGCAAAAGAAATGGCAGGGTTCTACCATGGACTCCAGAGTCTCTTCTGGAAGCACATTGGACTTCACAGGCCAGGGATCAGTTCTCCAAGCATTTTTTTTGTAGTATCCTAGTATTATTCACATCTCCAAGTTACTTTATTAACCTGTTTGCCTAAAAGAAATAACAGCAAAATGCTTAAAAGAAAGAGATCAGTTTCTCTGTTTGGAGTGCATCAAGGATGAAGGGAGCTGGGGTGACTGTGTCACAAACCCTGAAGGTAGTGACTGCAATGTGGAGTGTGGGTGGGGACAACTACAAGAGAGGGGCAGCCTTAGACCTACGGGCCTACAGAAGAGGAAGGAGGCCCTAAGAATGCTTCCTGAATCTACCATCTTTTCTCATGTCTTTCAAGCTATCGCTCCCTCAGCCTGGAAAACTTACTCTGTTCCTTTTCTTAACTAACTGTTCATTTCGTTTCAAGACTCCTTTCAGCCATTATAATCTCGCTGAAGCCTTCCTTGAATGCCTGATCTGGATTTAGTGCCTTTTACAATGCTTCCACAGTTCCCTTCCTTTCCTTTCTAAATACAGGTACAGAATTCAGAAGAGATTCCTTTATCACAGCCCTTTTATTCAGCACAAATTACATAAAATATATAAATCAGATTGTGTGTTGCTTTCTTTCAGGGAGAGGGAAATCTTGTTAGTACTTGTGATGTTGATACAGGGATGCCTGCTACAATTACTGAAGTTAAACAAAGACTCCTCCTACCCACAGAGTGAAACCACCAGTCTCCTTGGAATTTCCCTTAGGAAAGGAACATACAGATCAGGCTGGCTGAATCAGGTGCCCAGAGTTGGATGGCAGCAGTAACAAGAATCTTGGTTAGGTAGTTTGCCCGGATCTCATTGGACTCCTGGCACTGTCAGAACTTCAGGTGATTCATCTACAACTTATTCTCTAGAGGCAATGAAGACCTGACTCAGGATCGCTGGGCTCAAGTAAGGGTAAGATTTACGATACAGCTCTCTCTTTCTAGATGGTCATCACTTCTTCCTTGTGCTTTCTAGGAGTCCTCCTGTCTCTACATTTTTAGAGACTTGACAGACCTATGTTTAAAGACTAGTGAGATGATGTGAACAGAGGTTTTAGTCACCTCTAGAAAAAAATGTTTTCTCAGTGTTTCTTTGTGGATCATTAGAGACTCACTCTGCAGTATTGTGTCACTGCAACTGTTGGGCTTAATTCTGGAGTTTGGTTTGAAGACTTATAAAGAAAATATTATTTTTATTCATGTTATTCCCCAGTCACATAGCAGTTGTGCTCTGAGTCACTATTACATAGTATTCTTTGCAAAACGAATTTCTCTTTCCTAAGGTAGCTAGCTGAGACTAATGAAAGTATAGCGATAAAGAAAAAATATCTCACTGTGGTATATTTATGATAAATATTGAAATATTATACCTGCAAAATTGTTAGCTTTCAGAATATAACATGAATAATCTTCATTAAAATATTTTTAACTCAGTCGCCCTCAACAGGTAAGGAGGATGTATCAAAAACACTTTAATTTTGCTTAAAATAAAAACAAAATTGAAAAAGAGTCAAATATGTGGTGACATTAAAAAATTTTTTTAAATATAAACAAACAAACAAATAAATAAATAAATAACAAATAAACTGCAAGAATGACCCTCAAAAAAATTGACAGAAAAAGGGTGATTTGATACTACTGTTTCCATCATAGAAAAATTGCTGTGATAATACTGGTTTAAAGACATGCATGTCTTCCTTTGTGATTTGATTCATTTGCCTGGCAGGTCAAATGTGATTTGTGTTAACTTTTATAGTCTCTTGTTGGCATATTTGCCATTTGTTTGAATATTTAAATTTTTTATGTTTCTATATTTTATATTACAACATAGATAACATAAAATTTACTATTTTAACCATTTTAAGTGTACATCCAATGACATTGCATTCACATAGTTGAGCAACCATAACTATTATTCATCTTCAGAACTTTCCCACCTTCCCAAACTCTGTATCCATTTAAACACTAAGACTGCATTGTTCAAACATGTTTTAAAACTATTGTATACTGTAGAATATGTGTCTGATTAAGACTCTCATTTGAGTGAGATAAAATTCATGCAAAGTTTGAAGAATATTTTCTAAAACAAATTCCCTCTTATTATTCCCTATTTCCTATATCCATGTTGTCTTTGATTCCAATTTTCTTACAAATATTTTTTAAGGAGGTGTGGAGGATGGACATGGATGGGCAAAGAGAGATATTGAGTACAGTCCACCACCTTTGCCACAATCTAGGCTTGTCCTTTAGCTCCATGAGAAGTTTGCATCCTTACCAAAGGGAAGCCCACTCCTATCAAGTACCATATCCCAATGGATAATATTGTTTTGACCAAATTTCCTGTGTGGGACCTAAATGAGTACAACCAATGTTATTCGTGTAAAGTATCTGGGAAAATAGATAAAAATCATAGTTAATAAACATAAAACATAGTTGTTATAGACCCAGGTGGTCACAAAAGTCTAAACAAGTTTATCGTGGCTGCCTTCTTGCACTGCTCTTTTAGTGTTGCCTTTCTCTTTATTCAGAACCTCACTGAAAAGAGATTCTTAACCTGATGGGGTCCTTCATTCTTCCCTAGTTTTTATAGGCCTTATGATTCTAGACATCTGTCTCTAATTGTAGGTCCTCCAGGAGCAGAAAATGCAGAGGCATTGCACCCACTAATGAGAATAAAGTCATATTTGCTTCTAAAATGGCCACTCGGGTCATCTCTCCAGAAAAACAAGGCTAAATCTGTCTTTAAACTTTCTTGTGTAACTGAATGTAATTGACTGTGGTATATGCTTGGACTACTGAGGCTTGGAAGGTTGGGACCTATTTCCTACATCTGCTGCCGGTCTCCCTGGGGTAGCAGCTCACCCGATGGAGTTCCCAGACCAGAAGACAAAGCACATCTAGCCTTTGATCCTTTAGTGGGAATAAAGCCTGTGACTGGACATGGTCATTATACTAGAATTCTTAAGAGTAGGGTTGCCAGATTTGGCAAATAAAAATTAAAGGATGTCAAATATTGCACGGGAAATATGTATACTAGGAGATTATTCAGTTTATCTGATATTCAAATTAATCTGAGAGTGTTATAATTTATCTGATAACACTACTTGAGAGTTAATTACTGTGAAAAAATGTAAAGATACGTGATGTCTGCATCTGCATACTCCAGTTATCACTGTTCTGAACGCCTTCACTTGTTATCACAGGTGTAATGGAAACTACAGGACTATCTTTCACCAGATACTTTGTTTTCATGCTCCTCCTTCATATGATAACACCAAGTTCAGGTATGAAGTTTTCTCTCACCTTTACGATCCATGGAAATGTTGAGTGTGGCTGAAAAAGCAAGGACCGAACAAAAGGGTTAAACTCTTTTGACCATTGTTCTCAGGTTTAATACGCAATTATGTTCTGTAGAATCCAACTTATGATTGGGGAAAAGGAATCATTTATAATCAGCAAGGGTTTCTTATGCCCAGATTTGTGTTACATTCCAGGGGGAAGAAACAAATGAAAAAGACCTAATGCTTGCCCTTGAGAACCCAGTATTCATATTGAAGAGAAGTGGTTTATGTCTCACTTATCCATTGAGGAAGTGGTCTAAGATATGGATCCATGTTGGAATTTACATGAGTTATCAGTACAGCAGGGCATCAGATGAGGAAGAGTAGGATAGGCTTGGGAGAGCTTGACAGGTGGAAATTTGCGTCTATAAGCGAGTCTAGGCAAAGCAGTAATAAACATAGCCCATTTAGAGACAGATAAAAGACATGCCTGTGCCAACATATTTCATAAATGATTTAAAAATGCCTAGCACCCTTGGGTGGTAAATACAATAGAATATACAGATGTCAAATTATAATGTACACCTGAAATTATATAATTGTATTAACCAAGGTTACCTCAATAAACTTAATTAAAATTATAATAAAACAAAATTTTATATGGAAATACAAAATTTAACTAATTAATTAATTAAAAACATCTAGTAAATGTTGCTTGTTAAATAGCAGAAATCTTACTGATGCACACCTATTTGGCATCCACTCTTTGGCTAATATTATTAAAACCATTTTACAATTTATTTAAATAATATCTATCAATTATTACATTATACTGATCTCTAAATTGCTAAACTTCCTTGCTAGAAAAATTATGATATACTTCATATTAATAAGCTTAACTAGAAAAAACAGTTGAATTTATGTTAAAGGTTTCTTACACATTTCCACCTCCATTATATTTTCTTCTCTTCTCCTCATTCTTCATTTCACCCCCATCTTCTTTATTCTTATGCATCCTCCTTCTCTTCCTCTTTTTCAGTTGTGTCTTAGCAATCCTCTAGCCTTTACATATCTACATTGATTTGTATGAACTTGTCAATTAAGAAAAAATAACTATTGGGATACAGAAACTATACTGAAATTATACACTGTTAGGGGAGGAAGATTTGAAATTTTTAAAGGATAAATATGGTATGTCACTTTTAATTTATTTTATATTTTCAACTTAGAATATCGCTCTGCATATTTTAAGTGAGTAATATAGGTTAGCAATTATTGCTCTTACAATTTTAACAGTATCTGAAGTTACCTATAATTTCTTCCCTGCTCTGTTATTGGTTGACTTGTGTCAAAATGTGAGCAATATTTTTCTGCATACAAATTTGGGACACTTTATCTATCTGTCTGTCTGTCTGTCTATCTATATATCTAAATTTAAAAGTCTTACAAGAGTTTATTTGAGCCAAATTGAAAACTTTTGTTCTTTTTATTTTCTTATTTAAATAATTCTGTACTCAAAATCTTTCCATACAAATCTATAATAGTTCATAATTGCAAAGAAATCAGTTTAAAATGTATACACGAATAAACAAATATATTTGCTCTTTATTAAATAAAGGTTTAACATACATCCAAGTCTTATTTTCCCATTCAATGAATTGTATGGTATGTGGCTTTCTACTTCATAGAAAAGTTATTAAACTCATTTAGAAGAGATAAACAATAGCTTAGTAAACTTTCACTCTCTTTGAGGCCAAAGATTAGAATTTCCAACCAAAAGTGTGAGAAAACAATCTAGATGGTGCGGAATGCTTCCCACAATGAGATTCTACATAGTTTGAGATTATATAATCACCTTTCCAGAGCATAATTTTTGAATGCTAATGGTATAAAAAGAGAAACCTATCAGGTGTCAATGTCTGTGGGTTTCTTCAGTCGAATTGAGAATGGTTGGTGGTTGGCCTGAGACTAAAGACACAGCATGAGTAATAACACAAATATTTTTGGAGAAGATTTTATTTCCCTGTGTAGATCAGTCAGCCTACGTTATTTGACTAAGCACTTAATGAGTGTAGAGTCCTTTGTTAAGGCTGAGCACTGTGAAATACCCCTTTTAACTGGTCTCTGTTTTTCTATTTTCTTGAAATTTTTATCTTGAGCTTAATTAAGAGAATCAAAGAAAACAGTAATATTGGGAATCTCCGGCAACATACTAAAACATTAAGGCAATCCTATAAGTGGCATTTGTAGGGGGTGTTAAGAACCCATTAATACCTAGAGAGGTAGAAAAAAAGATTATTCTTAATGAGTCAAGTTATAAAATGAATGTGGAATTATTAGGAACAGAAATATACAAGCAACTTAAATGTGGCAGAATGGCCTCCAACACCTCAATGAAATATGTGGAATGATGTGTGCATCTGTGTTGTGTATATACATGACACACAAACACATATTATTATATAATATGTATGTACATGTATACATACATACATACATATATACATACACATACATACATATAATTTTATATATATAAAATCAAATACAAGTTGTAAACTGGCTCATACGTTGACTACTTGGTTCCTATCTCCTTTCCCAGAACAGTTCACAGTGACTGGCTTACAGGGGCCAATCTTGGCTCCACTGGGTGGAGTAGTGGAGCTCAGCTGCCATCTGTCCCCACCACAAAATGCAGAACACATGGAGGTACGCTGGTTCCGGAACCGCTACACGCAACCTGTTTACCTATACAGGGATGGTAAAGACCTGCATGGGGAAACTATCTCCCAGTATGTGGAGCGGACCCAGCTCCTGAAAGAAGCCATTGGGAAGGGTAAAGTGACCCTCAGGATCTCTAATGTCAGTGTTGATGATGATGGGCCTTACCACTGCTTCTTCAAAGATGGTGATTTCTATGAAGAAGCCATCACAGAAGTGAAGGTCACAGGTAAGGATGCATCTTCAAAGGGGTTCTCAACCCATCTGAGGCTGAGTGTTAGGGAAATGCTTGGTATTTCTGACCATTTCCATATTACATGGTTGGGTTAACAAGTTCAAATTCATGCATTTAGTCTTTGAACTGAGAAGAGTGTAGGACAAAGAATGCAAATTATATCTGCACACAACAGTAGATATATCTTCATCAGCAAGAACTGTTTTCCCATAGTCACACACACTGCTGGACCTGTCAAGTATCAACAGAACCCTTTCATGATTCATTACTAACTTTTTAATTATTTCCAACAATGCTTTAGTGAAGCCTGACTCTATAAACTGTCTAAATCTTGACAATAGTCTCCTTAATGGTAATTCTTATTCCTGTTTTTCCCTCACTCAATTCACTGACTACTTAGTTCCAGACTAATTTTCTTAAATATCTCAAAAAACCTTCATCTACACACCTCAATGTCCTTCAATATATATGACATACATGTTCTGTATGCAAATATGTATTAAGTCAATCATCTCACTCTTGAAGTATTCTGAATGACAAAAAAAAATGATGGGGAGATGGAGGACTTTGAGTAGACTGAAAGGCTTCACAAAATGAGGGCACGAGTGTAAGGTTTTAGGCACACTCACGCTTAACCTTTTTATTGGCTATTATGACATTCAGTTCTATTGCTTAGAGCTGAGCTACCAATATGACAGTCACTAGCTACATATAGCTATTTAAATATATATTGAAATAAAGTAAAATTAAAAATTCAATTCTTAGTCTCACTGGCCAAAATTCAGGTGCTTAATAGTCTCATGTAGCAAAGAGCTACTGTATGGGACAGCATGGATATCATATATTCCCATCATTGCAGCAATTTACTGGATGAAGCTGCTCTAGAGTAACACTTTACTTTTCTATTATTTTTTCTTTGCCCACACATTAGGCAAGCCATACATCTTGGGAAATATCCTGAAATTCTTCAAAAACTAGTTTATTTTCTCTGAACTGATCTGTACTGCTTTGTTTTTTATAATATGTGAATACCTATTATATTCAAAGAACATGCATATTAAAGTTTCAATTAAAGTTCTAAACATATTTATGTTACTTGTTATCTTTAACTTATTATGACAGCTCAAACATGAGATAAAAGAAAAACATTAAGCTATAATTTCAAGAAAGCTGAGATCTTAATTGTTTTTGTCCACGGACATAGCCCAGTCTCCTATATTCACTAAATAACTAAAATTTTTGAAGAAATGAATAAGTGAAACAAACAGGGATTTCCTTTCTGACTTGTTAATTTGTATATCAAAACCCTTCAGTCTGGCTTAGCCTGTTTCTCTCTTGATTAGCCTTAGTGACAATCAGAGCCCCACAGTGCTTGGCTCTCAGTGTGTCTTAAAGGCACAGGGATTAGAATGGGGGAGGGAGACTTTTCTCTCTCTAATTTGTTTCACCTTTTCTTCAACTAAAAATACTGTTCTCCCCCTTTCTTTCCAACTAGCTACAAGCTTTGAAATACAGATTCTTGTGCATCCTCCTAATACCAGAGGTCTCTTAGTGGAGTGTAATACAAGAGGTTGGTTTCCAGAGCCTCAAATGGAATGGAGAAACAGCAGAGGAGAGATTATTCCACCTGCATCGAAATCACATTCCCAGGACACAAACAAATTATTTGACATGAAAATGACTCTTCTCCTTAGACCTGGCTCCCAGAGGAATGTCACCTGCTACCTTCAGAACCCTGTAACTGGTCAAGAGGAAACGACAAGCATTGTCCTATCAGGCAAGACCTGTGTGTTTGTTCTTCGAATGATGGCCATTGTCATAAAATTATAAACCGAAAAGAAAAAATAATATGTTTTCTTCACTTGGTTTCTAGGATACTACATTTTCTTGACTTTATTCCTCATCTCACTCATTTTCTTATTCTTTTCTTCTGCTTCATCTTTTTCAATTTGCTTTCTTAATATAGGAGTTAGCCTTTGCTCTTTTTTCTCTCTCATGCCATCAGTATGACAATTGCTTCGCAAATGGTATCTCCTACCCAGACCTCTCTCTCCAGCTCTAGTCTCATCTCTAAACTCAATACCTCAATGTGGAAGTCTAATAAATATCCCAAATCAAACACGTCAAACACTAAACTCCTAATCACGTCCTGACTTGTATAATTTACTGCCTTCCCAATCACACTTCATTTTCTCAGTTCCAAAGAACAAAATCTTTCAAGTCATCCTTGACTCCCATCTTTCTCTCATATTTTATATCACATATGTCAAAAGATAATACTTTAAAATATGTCCTGAGTCTCATCTCTTTTCACCACGTTTTTGCTGCCATCCAAGTCTGAGACACCATCAACCATGGTCTGAATATTGGCAATAGTATCTAAAAAGTTCTCCTCATTTCTACTCTCTTGTCCACTATGTTATGGTATAACCTCAACATATAAATAGGAGGGACCATTTAAAAGATGAGGCCTTTGTTCAAGACTCTGCAATAGATTCTAATTTTATTCAGAATAAAATGCCCCACAATGGCCTGCATTATCTGTGCCCACATTGCCTATCTGATCTCACCCCCTAACATTCACTTTTATCCACTCGAGTTGAGTCACACAGACCTTTTTGCTGTTTCCAACCATGCCAGACTTGTTCCTGTGTTGGGGGTCTTTGATCTGGTTGCTCCCTCTTCTCTGAATGCTGTAATTCCACTAAATTCCCTTATCTCCTTCAAATCTACACCCAACTCTCACCTTTTTAATAAAAACTACTTAGACAAGCCAACCGGAAAAAACACAACCTGCCCATAACTAATTGAGGTTCCCTACCTCCTTATCCTTCTTTAACTTTTTTTAAATACAGTATTATCACTTTTTAACCTACTACGTAACTTATTTATTATGTTTATTGTCCATTATCTCTCTCTCTTCCTAAAACATGAAGGTAGAGATCTTTGTTGGTTTTATATGCTTGATATACCCCAACTGCTTCAAGTATTGCATGGTACATAGTAAGCAATAAATATTTGATACCTGAATGATTGAAATAAAGCAGAGTGAGTGCCTTGTAAAATGCCAAGTAATATATCTGTATTAGTATTTGTGTATATCTGTGAAATTAATGTTGGAGCCAGATGATGAAAGGGGTATCCCAATTCAAGAATGTTATCATAGGAATAAGTCCCCTAACAGGTTTAACAATTTACTACTTTGGAATTATTTTTTTATTTATTTTCTAATTTAATCTCCCCTCCCCACCGCCCCACACCAAAAATAAATAAATAAATAAATAAATAAATAAATAAATAAATAAATAAATAAAATGCAGAGCTTCATATTACTTCTGCTTCAGAAACAATAAGACACTCTATAAGGCAAGCAATTACCGGGGATAAAGAAAGACTAAACTATATACCTTCTGGCCCCAGAATTCATAGTAAGATAGATACGTAGAAAACAAAAAAGGGAAAATGGTTAAAATTCTTGGTAACTTATTTACAACTTCAATAAATAACAAGAGGCATATTTTCTGAGTTACCACTTTTCTAAACTAGATATGCACTTCTTAAACACATGTTTTAAAAGAATTGTAATTAACACAAACTCTGGGGATCGAGGTAAAGTTCTGGGAAATAGAGATATCTGAGAGAGATTGTATCTTCCATTTACTGAATGTCAGAAAACATGGATAAGACTTAAAACTTATGATAAAGAAAATATCATAATAAAAATGTAATCTTACCTAAGACTCTGTTCCTGTCTCTTGTGAGCTGAGAAAGCTCTTTTTCAGTTTCTTGGGTTGCAGTGTGTGGTTGCTCATCTCAATATAGGATTGGCTTCAAAGTCATGGGGTTCTCACTCCCATGAATTACATGCATGAAAAGGCTCCAGCTGAATCCGAGTTCCTGCCACTCCAAAAATACCCAAAATTTTGAGTAGCAGGATTTGTGATTGGCTCTCAGCAACCTCTGGGGTTCATTCCTCTGTGTAAAATGGCATTTTCTAGGTAGAGAGTTTTTTTCTGGGAAGAAAGATATCAGATTCTCAAACAAAATGATGGTGTCCATGCCCAGTATAAGCAAACCACCAGGTTGAAGAAGATGCTTGTTCACGTGAACAGAAAAAGAGGAAAATTTACATAAACATATGTCTCTAAGTATATTCTGAAGCACGATGTCACATGCAAAGAATATATTAGAGACTTCAGGACTGCACATGTACTACTGATGGCTTAGACACAAGGACTGAAAGACTGAGGCTTGCTGGTTAAAAACTCTGCCTCTTCCCCTTTAGTCAGGGAAAACATGAGATAGAAACGGGCGGGAAGAAGTGGAGTGAAAAGGGGAAGCTTCCTTCACTCACCTTTGCTCCTTTCTCAAACAAAATCACACCTGGCTCAGCCCCACTCCAGACACCTTCTCACTTTTTACCCACCCAATTAGATATAGCTACCTGCCCAAACTGGCTTAGCTCTGATATCCCAGGGCCACAGGGTCTTGAGTAGAAACATGCTTTGGATGAATCATCCATCAATCCTGGGTTAGTGCATCCAAACACTCTAAGTTTCCTAAGTGCTAAAATTTGTGGCTCTCTATTTCAGATAAACTGTTCCCATGGAACGTTATTTGGATACTGATTTTGATCACAGTTCTGGCTCTGCTGCTGATCTTTATCATGGTGCCCAGTGTGGATCTACATCGCAGAATAAAAAGTAAGTCTGAAGGGTGGGAGATGCGCTTGGGCATGGGGGAGCTAAAGCTGCATTAAGTCTCCTTAACATTCGTCACCAAACATAATTACAGAAATTTTTATAATGATGAAAACACTTAAGATCTACTCTCTTTTGAACTTTCAAATATGAAATGCAGTATTATTAACTATATTCGCCCTGCTGTATGCATCTCTATGACATATGTATTTTCTAACTAAAAGTTAGTACCTTTTGATGCCTTTCACCCATTTTGCCCATTCCTCACCCCTTCCTCCAGCAACTACCAATCTGTTCTCCGTATTTAAAAGCTTGTTTTTATTAGAATATTTTAGATTCACATATAAGATTATATGATATTTATCTTTCTCTTTCAGACTTATTCACTTAGCATAATGCCCTCAAGATCCATCCATGTTCACAAAAATGGCGAGATTCCTTTTTAAGGCTGAATAATATTCCATTGGGTGTGTGTATCATGCCAATAGACATATTTAAGGGTGACAAATTCTGTTTCCCTACAGCTCCTAGGCTACAAATCCGTATAGCGTGTTTCCTTACTGAACACTGCTGGCAGTTGTAACACAATGATAAGTACTCGTGTAATGCATTGTGTTACATTATGACAGCTAATACACCACTAAGAGACAGAAAATTTTCAGATTCGTTATAACCTTATGAGACCACCATTGGACATGTGGTCTGTTGTTGAAATGTCGTCATGTGGCACGTGACTGTACCCAGAAGTTGAATTGTTCGATCACATGATAGTCCTGGCTTTAATATTTGAGGAACCTCCATACTATTCCCCATAGTGACTGCACCAGTTTGCATTCCCACCAACATTGCACAGGAGTCCTCCTTTCTCCACATTCTCTCCAACACTTAGTATTTCTTGTCCTCTTAACAATAGGCATTCTCACAAGTAAGAGGCAATGTCCCATTGTGGTTTTGATTTGCATTTCTCTGTTGGTATGAGATATCGAACATCTTCTTGTATGTACTTGTTGGCTATCTGTATTTCTTCTTTGGAAAATTATTTATTCAGATCCTCTGCCCATTTAACTGTTGTGGGTGTTTTGTTGTGTTTTGTTGTGTTTTGTTTTGTTTTGCTATTAACCTGCATGACTTCCTTATATATTTTGGTTATCAACCCCTTATCAAATTCATGATTTGCAACTGCTGTAGAATCTGAGGCTTTCTCAGAACTTGTGTACTTGGACCCTCTTGTGGAAGAATTCTTTAGCTTATCTGTCTTTTTTTTTTTGATTTTATAACACACCAGGTTGGCTGCTCTCAGGCTCTCTTTCTTCACTGAAGGTGTTTCTACACTTCAAGTTTGTGGTTTCTCCTCTGCCCCAACACCCTGGCCTGCTTTCTGCACATGCTCCCTACCACCACTTGTGCTCACTGCTGCCCTCCAAAGCAGGCACAGGGAACCAGCCACAAAGAGGGAGGAGGTGTGGGTTTGGCATGTGATGTGCTGGATGTGCCAGCAGGCCAATTGGGGGGATGCTTGAGTTAGGATGCCTCATAGACAGGCTTCTTGATGGAGTCCAAA
The DNA here is from genome assembly GCA_030015415.1 of Cynopterus sphinx. NCBI lineage: Eukaryota > Metazoa > Chordata > Mammalia > Chiroptera > Pteropodidae > Cynopterus > Cynopterus sphinx. Next base: position 99,273,305 of record CM057387.1, read on the forward strand.
ATGCAATCAGGAAGAGCCATATCCCATCAATGCCCTCCTTAAGTTTTATATACGCTCTCCTGATCTCCTGACTCCCCCCTAGCTCATGGAGCTTCTAATTTAATACACTGGATGCGGTGAGAGATGAATGAATTCTAGCAGCCGTCAGCACAGCTGGAGAAGCCAGGCATTCACTTGCCAGCGCTCCCATCCCCCATGGGAGGAATCACAGCCATCTCATTCAGCCCTAAGCTATGCTTCCTTGGAGAGGGGTCAAGATGGTCCTCTTACCCACTTTAATGAATCCATGCTCATGTATGTTGTTGTTGTTGCTCCCATGGAGTGCTGGAACTACTTTGGAAACCTGGACTTCCACAAAACTCTCTCTTGGGTAAGTAACAGCTTAAGTCAGTTTTTTCCATGTGTTTCAGAGCGAAAGCCAAGAGAAGCCAGATCGAGTTCTGCATATTTCAGAGCCGGTAGTGAAGACCGTCCACCTACCAGCAGATGTACCAGATGTACAAGTGGGCAAAACTCCTCCTGGGTCTTGTATGGCTCTGAGTCCCAAAGCTGCCACGGAAACACTCCTTTTTGTGGATGGGTGCCACATTTTGTTAACATAGGAGACAAAAACAAGGGATATCTTATGCCACCATAAGGCTCACGAATGAAGCCTTGTATGCCATAATTTAACCACTAAGTGAAACTGTGCCTAAACTCCTCACTATAGGAATAGGCACTGCCTGTGTCAGTAAGCCTCCACATTATAGAGTGTTTTCATGGGAAGCCTAGATAGCTTCCTGACACTATAATGGTAAGTGTGAAATGAGATTTTAAGAAATGTGTTGTCTGACAGTGCTTTAGTTCATGAGATTCTTCTTTCTAAAGCTCTTAGGATCTCTTAGGCACTCAGAGGTCTCCAGAGCTATCGTACTCTTGGTCTCTTTCAAACCTGGATAATGATAATGACTAGTGCATGACTCTTGTCTCATGCTCTCTAATGAGGCATATTGATTAATGGGCTAGATAGAGAAAAAGAAAGGTGAGAGCTTTTCTCCAGGTCTGTTTACCCTCAGTACACAACCTGATTCTCATTCTAGAAATAGCCCTGATTCTTGCCCTACTTATCAACAGCTTTAGACCTAAGGCTTAATTCTATTCTAACTTAATACAGAAGGATGGCATTAATACAGAAGCTCTTGCTTTCTTAGTGTATTTTATCCCAATCTGAAGTAACTGCACACCAATAACCAAGGATTATGTTATCTCTTTTTCTCCAGATTGCTTCTACATAATGACACATCCTATAATAGCTGGTGTGGCAATAGTCCTGAGTTCACTGTGTACAACTATCTCACTTATTTGCTATTTGCAACTAAGAAGCAGAGGTATGTGGGATCAAAAACTTGGAAACTTCCTGAAAATATTTCCTTTCCCAAATGCTCAGTCTCTGATAAAGCATTTAGCTGAAGAAGAGTGATGTTTGTTTAAATTATAAGAGCAATAAACTCTCAGACCTCATGTCATAGGGTTTAGATTCCAGCCTCCTGAATTTTATGGGTTTCGTGAAAACATCTACTGATGTTTCTGCCCTTTAAGCAAAGAAAATATTCTTTTCCATTTTAATAACTCTATTTTCACCAAAATCCACTCATCACTTCACTTAATAAAAATATGTCAATTGTTCCCATACTTTTAGTCTAGAAGAGGTAGTAATTCAGTATACCTCAAACTTTAGGGGTCACAGATTTCTTTTAGAAACTGATGCAAAGCAAAGGACCATCTTCTCAAAATAAGTCATATGTCCACACACATTTTGCCTAATTTCATGGTGTGCATGAACACTTGAGACTGCTTCTTCTCCTCTTTAGCTCACTTTGAGGGTGGAATTGAAAGGTAATTTTATAAATTTTGAGATAGCTGAATGTAACACATTTGAAATGTGCCCTGAGCTCTATCTTTGAAGTCCCCATGGAAATTATGTATGTAAGGCAATGATCAACAAGGTAAGGTAATTCTTTATTATAAGCTGAGCTATTGCTATGGCCAAAAATCACAATGCAGAAGCCATAAAGCAGGGCTGAACTGTTTAGAATATTTTATTTACTAATTTTCTCTTGCAAAATGAAGACACAAATGGCCTTAAACCAAATCAGACTGAAAGCGCTTTTTATATTTTACTATAAAAATAGTCCATACCTGAGTCCATAACCACGTTAGCAGACTAAATTCTACACCCATAAGTGTGAGAGAGAAAAGAGGAAGATGTTATAATAATAGCTAATATATATTAATTAATTATTCTGTTCTCTATGGATTTTATATAAATTAATATACAGTTGACCTTTGAACAATGAGGGTTTGAACTGCGTGAATCCACTTACATGTAGATTTTTTTCAGTAAATATATTGGACTTTTTTGAGAATTGTGACAACTTGAAAAGTCTTGCAGGTGTGCCTCATAGCCTAAAAATATTGAAAAAGTAAGAAAAAGTTAGTATGTCATAAATAGATAAAATATATGTATATATTTTCTCTCCCTGTGATTATCTTAATAACATTTTCTTTTCTCTAGCTTACTGTACTGTAACAACATAGTATAGACTGCATGTAACATACAAAATGTGTGTTGACTGACTGTTTATGTGATCAGGAAGGCTTCAAGTCAACAGGAAGCAATTGGTAGTTAAGTTTTCAGAGAGTCAAAATTTATACGTGGATTTTTGACTGCACAGGGAATCTGAGTCTCTAATCACCATGTTGCTCAAGATCAACTGTAGGTACTCTTCCGTAAATAAGATTTTATCAGGGATGAAGTCTGGTACACAAAGAAGTTAAATAACGTATCCACATAAATGGTGGTGGAGACAAGATCCCAACTCAGGCACTGAGATTCTTTAGGCTTCCTTTTTAACAATTGTAGCATGCTGTTCCTCTATGAAAAGAAGTTAAAGGAAATAAAAAGACAAAGATTTAGTCATGGCTATCCTGTGAAAAGTAATAGGTCATTGTAGAGAAATATAGCTTAGGCACTTAGTGATTTATGAGGCTTCCAGGAGATAAACAAAAACCCCAACGAGCTACAGGTCTCTGTCATTGCTGAAGATGACTTGAAATCCTTAAGAAGTCTGGGGATTAAAACTTAATTTTGGTTGTTCTACCCTGAGTGCCTGACACTGAGCCATTAATCAGTTTGATAATTCGTCAGATAACACCTGCCCACCCACTAAACTCTTCTTTCCTACTCTTCTCTTTATGTAAAATGGACTTGTCTCATGATTATTGCTTCCTCTGTAAATACGTGACTTTGCAACCCCCTTCCCTATATAGGCAACTTTCTGCTCTCTCTGGATTAATTTCTTTTCTTGGTGTTTATCAATTTAGAAATCACTTACCAATTCATTTAACAAATATAAATTGCCAGAAAATTCCATCAGTATTGTATATTTTAATTCTCTGACATTCTTATGTAATGTATCTTCTTTTTGGAGATGCAGGTACAGAAGAACATAAGCTTTGATTAATGTGTATCTAATGATCTAGCAAAGTAAAAAGATTATTCCTGGGACTCGACCCACATGTTCTTATTCTGAATATTTTACAATAATCAGATTGCCTTCCTAAATGCATGTGATTATTTTTTTTTAATTGAAATAGCCATCATTGGCATCTCCAACAGACACATTCAGATGGGCTTGTTCTCTTTGGACTGTACAGACAGAGAAATCTTCAAGAAACATACCCATTTGTTTCCAAGAATCAGTGCTAGACTACAGCCAGACTTCCTTGGTTATGCTGTTAACTAGGTGAACTTAGTAAAGTTTTCTAGTCTCTGAATTGCGGTTTCCTCATCTGTGAAATATTGACAATAATATATACATACTTTAAAGGTTATTTTACATTAGATTTGTCAATGTATCAAAATCATTTACCTGGCTTTCCACATAGTACACTATTAGTATTTACTATTATTATATTTATCATTATTAGCATTAGTTAGAGATTCTATCCTGAATCCCTTTCTAGTGACCTCTTTTGATAGGAAAACCAGACTACATGTGTTTGCCATTCTCCTTTTTTCCATCCCTCCTTAGCTCATGCTATGTCTTTCTTCACTTGCACTCCACCATGATCTTAACTTTCTTTTTAAGCATGGGACAGTTCTGTCATGCAGAGAGAGAAAAAAAATGAAAAACCTCAACTTAGATTTAAACACACATACGTACACACAAACACTCCTCTGGGTAAATACTCAGCATAATTAGACTATTTTATTCCAAGTTTTTCCTTCAATTTTGTTTTAAATTATTTCCTATCTCTTATGAGAAGAGGCTTGCAGTTCCTCTAAATGTTAATGCTAGAAAAAAAGAGTATCTGACCAAGATAGAAACTTGTTGACTCTCTACTCTCTGTTATCTTTTAGAAACCTACCCAGAATAATTTTGCTATTTTTTAAGATTTGTGCTACTACCTTTATAAAAGAAATCTCTCACCTTAATAAGGGTGAAGAATTTATTTCAAATTATTGGGTGGGATGTAGATATTAATTAGATGAATGCTTTCCCCCCATTTGTACAGTATAAGACCATAAGAAATGTTTTAGCTCTGTTATCTCCATGACAGAAAAGTTGAGGCCAGAAATCACAATACCTCTGAGTCTTTCCTAAGAACAGTATCATTAATTATTTCAACTGTTATTTTGAACTTAAGACTTCCTAATCTCTATTTCCCCATCCTCACCATCTTGGCACTCTTTATCTATAAATTAGTATTCTCAGGGAAGGAAGAAATTTTTCCAAATCCTTCTAGTTTCTTTCAGTTCATCTAATAATTAGATTGATGTGAGACAAATTAACAAGAGAAAAAATACCCAAATTTAATTGCATATGTTCATATGGAAATCCCTGATACATAAGAAAGTCAGAGACCCCACATACATGAGAGATTCAAAGACAGAAAGGTAAAATGAGTTGTATATGACATTCTGAACTAGGGAATGAGGTAAGATACCTGAGGCTTCAGAGAAAAGAAGGGCAATTGACAGGACAATAAGAACAGCAGACACTCAGTAATTGGAAGTTTGTCCTACCCTACAGAATGGTAATAAAATGTTACTTCTTGTAATAACTCTTATAATCGGCAAGGCCTCAAATTAAAATCTTTATAGGGGAGGTAAAAATTTCTCTTGAGCTCACAAGGTTTGGATTGTCTTCAGCTCAAATAATAAAAGTAACATATCTTGGGGAGGCCTGTTCTGTACCCTTTCAGCATGAATCAATGAACAGTCTTGTCATGAGGCAAACTACAGTTGTTAAAGGAATTTCCAACAGGCATAGCTGTCAAGTGATAAAACAGACCCTAACTGCTGGCAACGGTGCTCCCATCACTCAACATATTAACTAATATTTTGAGATAAGGATGTTTTCCACTTTGGAATCACCCCCCAAAAAAGATACTTTAATTTTAAAGAAGATTTTAGCTCCCAATAACAGGATAACTTTTGGGAATTGTAAAATCTCTTCCATCTCGGAGTGTCTGCTCATCCTAGAACATTTTGTTTCACGATACCCCTCAAATACCTTAGAATTCTCGAAGGCCTGCAGCAGCAGGTAAAGACAATTAAGGCATAATGTGTCTATTTATCCTTTAAACTCTGATCAACCAGAAAGCAAGTGTCATGTTGCTTGAGTAGAAGAATGTGTATCTGCTTCTTCACAGTCATCCAAAATCAGCCCAATCATACTCATCTCTAGGCTCATACACATAAACCAGCCTACTTTCCCCCACCCTCACCTAAATCCATAAGTATACATAAATAGAAATTCAAAAAGTAAATCTACTATAAATCTGTAATCCAGCCTTCCTTTCCCTGCTGCAACCTTCTTAATTTTTGAATCTCTCTCCAGTCCCTCCTTCAGATCCACTTTTCCAATTGGACACAATGTGGTTGGAAGATATGACTGTGATCCTGTGTGTTTTGGTGGTCTTCATCACCATGATTATTTCCATTATTTACTTCAGATTCAGAGGTAAATGGAATGGGAAGGGTGGTAACTCAGAAGGCATCATCCTCTGACTGATCTCCAAATGTCCAAAGAGGTGACCTTTCCAATCCTTGTGCCTTAACAGCTGGAGAATGAAAAAAAGATCTGTGCCCTGTGTAAGCATTTCCTAATTGTAGGTTTTTTGAGGCTCCTGGTGTTTCTACAAGTGCCAGGATTGGTGCCTCAAATTCTGATGACAGTCTTGATTTTGACTTCACATGTGTGACAACTCTCTCAAGTAAACTTAGAAGGCCCAGCTGTTTCGTCCTATAGGATTCACTATAGCTTTCTGTATCCTAAGCTCTTTGCAAAGCTTAGGTGTTTTCTTCTATTTTGATTTCATAACCAGAATTGAAAATTTAATATTACAGTGTTCTCTTTCAGATATTTAAATGTCTACAAAAGCTGGACAAGGAAAATTTCTGAACCTATGTTTACAGGAGAGCACGTATCTTTGAAACATACCCTAATGTCCAAAGATGAAATTCCTGGCTTTATTGTGCTAATATAATCTCCTTATGAAAATTGAAGGAAATGTCACCTGGGAGGAAATAATTTAATACTTGTGTTCCATCAGTAACCTACAATTTCAAAAAGTTCCATTTAAAAATGTATGCAAGGGTATGCAAAATAAACTATTGATTGCCAGCAGATCCACAATTTATACACACAATGCAAACCCATGGTGAGTTATTGCATTTATTGCATATAATAATATATAAGCACATTTGCATTTTCCTATTGTCAGATATGAGATCGCACACAGGATTTTGGCCTGAAGTCAGACTCACCAGTATCTCGCAATGTAGAAAAACAGTCTACCAGTTGAGATTAAACCAGTGTGAGAGACAAGTGTGTGCTTCCTATGATAAAGACTTATGCTTCTCTTTCCTAGTTTCTGCCACCAAGAACAACCACCCAATCACTCCTGCATTCACCACCATGGCTTAATGATAGGGGGAACTAGAAAGGAGCCTGTAACCAATTTCCTCCATTCAAGTCATGTTTACCTATGGACCCAGTGGGATTAAAAGCAGGGTTAGAATCAAGGAGAAGTTTTGCTGTCTCTCACAGTGAAGGAGATCAGAGATGCCAGGAAACAAGTCCTATTTTCAGCTAAGTTGACCTGGCAAGGCCATTTCTTGATGTTGGGCCTCTGCATCCTATTGAGACCAATGAAAAAGCTGCTTTAGCTACTGCAAAATTTTATCAAGTATCTTTTTTGTTTTCCCCAGAATTCTGTTTAAAAAATATCAAGATAATATATTAATTGATTTTAACTAGAGATTATACAATGTAGTGTATTGAAAAGACTCAATTCATTCTTTTTATCAACATATATTCTCTACTAATATGTCTCATATTGCTAATATAGAGTTTAATAGTAGAGCCAAAATTGGAAACAGTCAAACTTGACCACAAATTGAAATGCTCTAAATTAGCTGCTAGATTTTTAAATTAAAAAAAATCAATTATTTCTAATAATAAATCAATGTTATTTTGCAAAGACAAAATAATCACCCCAAATGTATTCCTTATAATTATTCTTAATGTTTTCTTTAGTTTTACCAAGTTCATGTTGGGGTTTTACAATGAATACCATTGGTTTTTAAGTAGCTCCTAAACTGAATGAGGGCAGCCTTATTTCATGTGTTGAAAAATTGATTATTCCAATTTCATGTCTCTTATGTTTCATAATTTTCCAAGTTTCCAAGTTTAAGAAGATGCATAAGAATATTTAGGAAAATTCAAAAAGTGAAGCCACAGACCCACTGCAACCTCTGATGTATCTTGTGACATACACACTGGTTTTATTGTGCAATAATAGCCTTTTCCAAGCAAACACAATGTATATTCATTTATTGTTATCTGAGTTATAAAAAATGTCCTTGATTATAGTTTCACTGGGGTACTCATTTACTTCAGTTGCAAGGAGATATCATGCAAATTAAATTATACTAGAATACCATTTAAATTAAATCATTTTTAGAATGCTTTTCCTTGCAGGCTTTTTCCCACACTGAAATCCCTCTCATTGATCTAAGCGAGGGAATTAAAGTTAATGACTTCTAAATAAAAGTTGTTTCTCATGGCTTTTCTAAAGATGTCTTTGACATATCAGAGGAAATCACTATGTTCTCAAACATCTTTTTTATTTTAACGATTTTCTGTTAGGGAGATGTGAATTTACCATGCATTGAGTAAATTTTATTTCCTTGACAGGTTTCCTAGAAAGTAAAATGATTTAACAATGATGCTTGGTGTTTGATGCAACATCTCATCTTGAACTCTGGACAAAGATACTACAGTGGAACAATATGCTAAGAGCTCATAAGAAAACCGTGGCGCTACAAATTTACATATAGTCAAGAAATTGCCGGGTGGAGGACAAATAAAATATATTTGTACATTCAAGTTTACATTTCATTTTAAGCTCTTGTACAAACTATGTTAACTCAAAAAAATGGAAATGTAATCAGAGAATAACAAATTAGGGAAATAACTGGGATAAAACTAGTAAAATACGTGGTAAAATGGAGAGACTCTCTGAAAGTAGAAAAAAATCTAAATCAGTAAATGTCACACTATCAGTAATTGAACATGTCAATTAAGAGAAAATTACTATTTATATTTGTGAGTCTATTTTCAATTAGTTTGTTCTTTTTATTTAGGAAAGGCAACCCTTGTTTGACCTCACAGATTGCAAGGACCTTGTCAGCATACAATCCCTTATTTTTTATGCCTACAGCACCTGGTCTTCCCTGTTGGTCTCCCATCCAAGTACTAACCTGGCCCAACCCTACTTAGTTTCCAAAATAAGACTCGGGCTTGTTCAGGGTGGCATGGCTGTAGACTATTTGTTCTTTTTTCACCTTAGATTCCACATATAAGTGAAATTATATAGAATTTATCTTTCTCTGACTTATTTTGTTCAGTGTAATAACTTCTAGGTCTATTCATGTCAATGCAAATAGCAAGATTTCATTTTTTATGGCTGATTTATAGTCCATTGTATATATGAACCATATCTTTTTCATCCAATCATCTGTTGATGGGTGTTTAGGTTGCTTCCATATCTTGGCTATAGGGAATGTATTCAGAAGTAATGTAAAAGTTATGTGTAGAGCCAGAGAGATGATAGAGTAAAATGGGGGGATCATTTCATAAACTATATAAATGTCTAACCAATGTACTCTATACTTGAAACTAGTAACATAATAAAATAAAATGCTAAAAGAAAATTATTCTCAAATCCATGATGTTTACAAGAGACTTAATTAAAGCACAGTTATAGAGAGAAGTTGATAATACAGAGATGCAAAGACCAAAACTATGCAACTTCTGTCAAAAAATATGTGGAAAAATACATTAATATTAAGAAAAAATATAAAAAGAAATTATTAAGGATAAAAAGGCCACCCACAACATAAAGATAAGAACCATACACCAAAATTTTCTAAATATCATTTAGTACGTATACACTAACAATGCACTCTTAAATCTATAAAGGAAACATTTAAAGAAATACAAGTAAAAATATACAATTCTATAAATGCTGAGTTACATTTTAATGTGCTTTAGAAATTGACAAATTAAACAATAGTACTTGCCTCATAGGTTCCTATTAATGAAGACCTGATTTAATATTTGCATAGCTCTTTTCTCAGGGTCTGATACTGCAGACAGTTTATTTCTCAGACAAAGTAAAGTAAAATAATGTGTGAAAAGATTCTTACAATCATTATTTAATTAACATAAATGAAACTCAAAACAATGAGACTTTTCTTTACCACTTCAGACTAACAAACATTAAAAAGCATCAAATTCTGATGATTTGTGGAAATAGGGACTCATACATTCCTTATTTATAAATAAGTTAGTAACAAAACAATTTAAATCAAAAATTGTCAATAATTAATAATAATTATTACAAACTAAAATTTAGATTTTTACATTTCCATGTAGACCAGGTGTCTGTCATCATTCGGAATGAAATTATAAAGAGAGAATGAGAGAGACAGAGTGAACATTTATTTTTCAAGATGGGAATAAAATTCAATAAAAAAATAAAGTAAATTTTCTTTCAATACCATGAATATATCTTAAACAGATGCCATAGTCCACTCAAGATGCTATAACAAAATGCCACAGATTGGGTGGATGATAAAAACAGAAATTCATTTTCCCCAGTTCTGGAGGCTGGGAAGTCCAAGATCAAGACTCCAGCAAATTCGGTGTCTACTGATGGCCCACATGCTGGTTCAATTTTCACTGTGTCCTTACATGATGGAATGGTTAAGGGAGAACTCTGGGGCCTCTTTTATGACTGCATGATGCCAATCAAGAGGGCTCCACTCTCATCACTTAATCGCATCTCAAAAGCCCCACTTCCAAATACCATCTCACTGAGGATTAGCTTTCAAAAAATGTATTGGAGGTTGCAGGGGAACACAAATATTCAATCTATTGCAACAGCTAGTATTGAGTACACAGTTACATCTTAGAAAGGTTTACTTCAACACAGATAGTGTTGAAACACAAGTACATTTAGAAAGAATAAGGTTTAATAAGGTGAAATAAAACAATGAGGTATAAAATATATTTTTAAAAAGATAGATACATAATACCTATAAAAACGTACAAACTGCACACTAAATTTTAGATAGTTGTGTTTGGGTAAGTAAATAAGGAGAAGAAATATTTATTGAGTGTTTGGCTGAATTGGAAACTAGTTTAATACTTTAAACAATGAGATAGAAAACAAATGTAAACTCTGCATAATTTTGTTGATTGTTAGTATTATATTACAAATTGGAGAACTTCTCTCAGGCTGTGATATAATCATCTTTATTTAACCTACATTTTTAAAGGACAATGTCACCTAGAAAAAAACTCTTATAGGAATTTATTTCCTTCCAATGTGGTAAATAGATTATTTCATTGTTTCATAGCTTCTGTATTATATGTTAAAAAGTCAGTGATCTGTCTTATTGTTTCTTCTTTGAAGGCCAATGTGTATTTATTCTCAGATTGCTTTAAACATTTTCCCTTCAATTTAGTTTTCATAGTCTAGTCATGATTTGTTGATATGATTTAATTTATATTTATCCTGCTTGAGTTTCACATACCTTCTTGAATGCATGAGTTTAAAAATAAAATTCCAGCATTTATTTCTTCAAATATTTCTTCATTATGCATTTTTCCTTAAGGGCTGTTTAGCTCCACATATGTTAGATCTTTTCGTTGTGTCTCTTATTTCCCTATGCTTTTTTTATGTATTTTCTATTCTTTCTTCTCTGTTCTTCCATTTAGATATTTATAATTATAGAGTCTCTCAGGTTACTAATCCTGTGTTCTTCCTGCCTAATATGCTGATAAACTCTTAATGAGCTTTTTATTTCAGAAGTTATATTTTCTCCTTCTGTGAATTCCAAATATTTTTCTATTACAGATTGTACTTCTATAGTAATATTACATAAAAACTTGCTCTATATGCTCGAACAAATCAATTACAGTTATTTTAAACTTATTAGCTAATTTTACTATCTCAATCAACTGTGAGACTGTTGGGTCTGTTTCTTAGTTTATGGTTCTCTCTCATATATAAAAATTTTGATTTAAGGACATTGTGATAGCTTTGTAATGTGTAAATTTGTCAAGGCTGAACTACACTTTCTAGAATATACTTTCTTTTATGTTTCTAGGTTGAGTGGGTCACAAGGGAAAAGTGCAAATAGACGTGCAATTGCTCTAAGTTCCCATCAGTCTTCCTTCAACTTCTCTGACTCCGAAAGCAAATGTGTATGTTAACTCTGTGATGAAGTTGCCCTGGCTTCTCCAATATAGCTTACTCAACAAAGTCAGAAGCAATAATCCTGAAATGGAAGCAATAAGAATGGATATAGGTATCATCCATCTTCACGAGGTTCTGACTCATGCATGTGAGTTCCAACCTGAATATGTCTTTGCTAATGAGGTTCATTCTGTTCTCTCTCAGTTCTGGTAGGGAGATGAAGGCTGTTATTTCCAAGGTAACCACTGAGCTGGGAAGCTGAATATGAGGTTAAGTTAAAATGCCCCCAAACTCACTGTTCTTATCTAAATTCAGCTTTTTTTTTCTGATTAAGTGTTCCTTTGGTTGTTGCAAGCTTTTGGTTAATTTCTAGTTCTGAAAATGTTGACTATGGACATGTATTTTCCCAGTTTACTTACTGTTTTACAGTAGGAATGTATTAGTCAGCTTGGGCTGCTGTAACAAAATGCCATAGACTGGGTAGCTTAAACAAAAGACATTTATTTCCTCCCAGTTCAGGAAGCCAAAAGTTCAAGATCAGGGTGCCAACATAATCAATTTGTGGAGAGGTCTCTCTTTCTGGCTTGTAGGTAACCAAACTCTCACTGTGCTCCCTCATGACCTCTTCTTTGTGCACATGCAGAGACGGAGATAGAGAGAGAGAGAGAGAGAGAGAGAGAGAGAGAGAGAGAGAGAGAGAGAGAGAGAGAGAGAGATTGATTCTCTTATTGCTTGTTATGCCAAGACTAATCATATCGGAATATGCTGACCTCTGCACTTCCAACTCCACATCTCCCTTAACTCCGTCACTTTGAGAACTATGTTCGTATGTCTCTAGTTCCTATCCAACCATGTAACTCTCACAAAGACCATTTCAAATTGCCAAGAATTTAAGAGAAACACAAGACAGCTTAAAAACTAGCCATTCTTATAAAAACTCTATTCCTTAGTATCATTGGGTATCCTCCCTAGTTTTTCTCTTTTTTCTAAAGTCAAAACATGAACTATCGTAGAAGTCCAATATAAATCCTATATTCTCCAAAAGCCTTTCCTCAAGATGTTAGGTCCACATCAAACTTTTCTTTCTCTGACATTATGGATTAAGGTATAACAGTTCACTCTCTTAGAGTCTCATGTAGACACTTACACACTGTCTTGGATTGATTTTGCACTGAGGTATGTATGTAGTCATCATAGAAATATAAATCAAGATCCCAGTAAGATAACACTACATGCCAACCAGAATGGCTAATATTTAAAATGCTGACACCTATTACTATTATATTGAAGAAATTATATTTTCTGTATAATTACTAAAATTAATGTAGGTATACAGTATTATTTTCTAAGTATTTTTTTTTCCATCTTTTGACACTGAAACTAATTTTATCATTGAATTTTAAGTATGGACATTGCAACTCAAGATGAGAGAGTGAATTTGCTCTTTCTCAACCTTTTTCTACTATTTGGACCCCCAGTGGATTGGATGATGTCTGCTCACATTGGTGAGAGCCATCTGCTTTACTCAGTCTACTGACTCAAATGCTAATCTTCCAGAAATAATACTCACAGAAACACTGAGAAATGATGTTTTACCAGTTATCTGAGCATCCCTTAGACCAGTCAGTTTGATGCATAAACTTAACCATCACAGCATATGTCTTGAAAATCAAACATCTATTTTTTAATATCCAATTTGAGTCTCAGTTTGAAAATCAGAGATTTTAGTCAATTTATATATCTGATTATAGTACATTGGAATTATTTCAAGGAAGTATTTAGATTTTGTAGTATGTTGATTTGTTTTTTAGCTTATCATTTTTCTACATATAGATATTTTCCCTTCTTGAGATCTTAATTATGGTATGATTACATTTGGCTTGGCTAATTTCTCATGTAAATTTCTCATGAAAGATCCATATGTAATAAATATGTTCAAAGACTACAAAATAACTGTGAAAGAATTTATTTTGCTCTCACACATTGGTAATTATTTGGCTTTGCACAAAGGTACAGTCTCTTGGTCCAAAATGCTTTTTCCTCAAGTTTTGTATAAGTGGTTCTATTGTCTTCAAGTGTCCTGTGTTTCAGATAAATCGTCAGATGCTTGTGATTGTAGAAAATCTGTCAAGGAAGCATTGAGTGTTGTTACTAAAGGTATATCAATTTACCCTTAATAAACATAGGATATAAGGAGAGGAGTACACATCAGAGGCCCTGATGGTAATCACTGACATTCATAAGACAATGAAGATCAAGATCTGAATTTACATTTTCTAGACAGAACAAAATTGGGGAAAGAAAAGAAGTTCTTTGATTTCAGTGTTTTGTAAAGTTAAATTCTAGATCAGAAATCAGTATTGACAATCATTTTTAGGTGAATTACATGTGTCATTCAAGAAGCTTTGAGTAGATGAAGAGATAGATATAGAGAAGCAAAAATATTGGCTTAAATATCAGGTGAGTCACAAAATTTGAAGGTTGCCTACCATAAACTTAGAGTTTATTATTTAGGTAAGGAAGTAGAGTCTTTTCCAAGAAAGATATAGTTCTCATCCTACATTGATATATATAGAATATATTTGTTAAGGAAGAAAAAAGATACGGTTTGGTAGCAGAATGTTAAATCAGATGTCACAGCCATGACTCACTCCTTTAGTAATTGCAGTCCAAGAAAAGGAAGCCTGATACTTCTGTAATTGCTTGACTTAGATAGAAACAAGAAAGCACTAGACATACATTTTGACCCTCTCAAACAGAAAACCCCTGATTTAAGGACTTCTGGCATTATGGGGTACTTGGACACCACCAAATTATGACCAACTTAGAATTTACCTGATCTTTTTTACAGACAGAAGGGAAAACCCATAACCAGTAGTAAGAAGGAAATAAAATAAGCCAATATTGGTGGGAGCACTGCCCTTCTCAGTTACTTCTGCTATTTTTTATTGGCATGAGAATTTTACATGGAAATTGCTCATGATTTGGATGATATGCTACCTTTCCCCATACACATGCCTTCATTATCATCTCTGGCAGGAAGCAGAGCCTAAATATAATCCTCTCTTGGGACAGAACTTATGCTATGGTAATGAAGTCACATGTAAAAGCAGGGGGTAGCATACCACCCAAATCATGAGCAATTTCCATGTAAGAGTCACATATAAGCAAAAAGAAAAAGCAGATGTAATAACATAAGAGCTTGAGCAACCAACACAAACTTGTTATATACCCTTCTGAATGCTGTTACTCTGAACACTAATCAATTACTCATTCATTGTACTTGTCTAGGGCTAATAAATAGAGGTAGTCCCTTTAAGGGTCTGGGGGTTTTGAACTGCCTTTCTTGCCCTTGTCCTGATTTTCTTTCTGACTATTTAGTCCTGTTTGGAATAGCCTTCCTTCACAACAGGAGTGGTAAAGAAAGTCAACAGGGTAAGTCTTTGTTGAATTTATGGATCTAAGTTATTTGGTGTTATTTTAGTTCATGGTCTGAGACTTAACTCAGATTTTAATAGCAGTGGGACTAATATCCACTTATTGAAGTTTAATGTTTTTGGAGAAAGTTCTTAATACTAAGGAGTGGCCTAGCCATATTTGTGTTCATTATTTCCCTTGTGAATATTGTTGGTGTAATAAGTGAATAGTAAATAATAAGATGCAATAATTCAGCTTCTATAACCCTGCTCAAATTCCTTCACCTTTTCTAGTCCCTATGTCTAGAATGGGAATAAATGTTTACGAAAAAGACTAAAATATATGTATATATGGCCCATGTGGTAGGAAAGGCCTTTAGAATTAAAAGTCAAACATGAAGCAAAATGAGAAAGGTTTATTCACAGGCTTAAAAAGGCAAAGTATGAAACTTGGATGTGGTCTCCATTTTTCCTCACTATATAAACCCCAGATCCTTAAAGGGTCTGCATCTGTTTATTAGGCCCAGACAAGTTCAATGATTGAGTAATTGATTAGTGTTCCAAGTAACAGCATTCAGAAAGGTACACAACAAGTCTGCTTTGGTTGTTCTAGCTCTTATGTTATATTGTCTGTTTTTTCTTTTTGCTTTTATGTGACTCTTACATGAAAATTGCTCATGATTTGGATGGTATACTAGCCCTCCATGTACATGTGCCTCATTATCATAGCATAAGTTTTAGGTGAGGGAAGAAAGAGTTCCACAGAGATATCAAAGAGAACTTTCCTCATGGATCTGTGGCAAACTTTCAACATTAACTGATCAATAGCTAAGCGTGGTTGGGCGGGGTCTTTCTGGTGCCACTGAATCTTTAATGTAAATGGTAAAGCCCCTATTCTCATATTTGAATTTTTTTTTTATTTCAGTAAAGGAGGATTTGAGAACTTAGTGAAATAAGAAATTAGCAAGGCATGAGGTAGTTCCTAAAATGTCCTCATTCTGCTTGCTGATGTAGATGAAAATATGTGGATAACTCAAGCTATCACTTTTTTAGAGCTTATTTGACCTTGTAACAGAAATTTCAAAGAGCAGGATAAACACAGAAGGGATTCGGGTGGAGGTATAGAAGATAACACTGTCAGAGCTCCCACCCTCCTTATATTACTTACCTTTCAGGGAAGAAAGTAGAGCAAAAATGAGGATGATGAAAAATGTCATCAGTACACTCAGGATCACACATATATCACACATCCAAGTACCATACAATGGGGACAGGTCATCTAAAACAGAGACTAAAAAAAAGAAAAAAATTAAAACTAATATGTTTTTTAGACAAGACAGAATAGAGATTGGACAAGATGCACAAATAAAGAAAACAGATATGTAGAACCCACTTAGCAAGAAGAAAAGGAAGCACTGACAAAGAAAATTCTGCCTTTTAGCCCTCATTACTTTGTTTGTTTGTTTGTTTGTTTGTTTGTTTGTTTGTTTGTTTGTTTGTTTGTTTTTCTGGTCCTACATTGTGATAGCAGCTCCAGACTTCATAACTGGATAAGACTTGGTGGTTTAGATGAGCCAGAGGGTGCTTGGAACTTGGGCTGAGCCATGAACATAACTGCATGACATCTACTTACTTATCCACAGGTAACTGAGAATACTCTCTCATTTGCTTTTATATGCTTAGTTGAGAACTATAGAGGGAAAGTGTTCTAGAAATGTCACAGAGATCATAAATTGGATCTTTGAACAGTTAGATAAAACAAAATTGTAATTTCAGCTCAATGGTGGAAGACAAAATTTGAATGTGCAGTGTACACTGGATATGATCTTAATATTGAAGGAGCTCAAAGTCAATCCATTTAAGTAAGAAATGGTCAAATAATGATAAAGTAGCTATGATTACTAAATTTAAATTTTTAAAATGCTGTCATTGTGATGAGACCTTAGAAGGACCTATAGAGAAGTTAGAAGATAGTAGTTTTCATTTCATTAATACATGACCTTATCATTAAAATGTAAGCATTTAAGACCAGAAGGTCAGGATCATTTAATTTTTTGTTTGCTGTTGAATCCCTAGTATTTGGAAATGTGTCTGGCACATATTAGGCCCTTATTAAATGTCTGCTAAATGAATTAGAGCTACAAAAACAACATTCAGCAGAAATCATAAACAGATGCAAAACAATTTAGGTATCTCAATCATGACACAGAATCTTATGACATACCTATGCATATTATATTTCAAAAATTTAAAAAAATAAGGTAGGAATAATCTGCAGGATATAAAATGATAAAAAGTAACATGAGACATAGCACATATAAAAATGTAGTAAATAGAATTGATGGTATCAAAACATAATATCTGAATTTAAGAATTCAAAGGATGGGTTCCACAATAAATTAGTCATATTTCAGGAGGTAATTAGTAAATTGGATAATAAATTGGAAGACACAAATATGGAGAGAAAAGGTGACAATAACTAATAATAGGTAAGAGACATATAAGATAGGAGTAGACAGTTCTGATGATAGTTGTAAAGGTATAAAAGAAGAGTACAAGAATGTAGAAAATCCAGTATTTGAAACAGTGATAGTTGAGAATATTTGAAATTTGGTATAAGACACTAATCTAGAAAATCAGGGAGCCCAACAAATTCTTATGAAAAATAAAAAGAATTTGACACTGAGGTGTGCATGCACACACGCAAAAAAGCAAATAAAAACTTTTGATCAGCCAGAGAAGAAACAGTTCACAGTCAAGAGTTGCAATCACACTGATAGCAGATTTCTCAATAGAAAAGCAACAGTGGAAGCCAAAATGGTGAAACAATATATCCAGTACACTGGAAAAGAATAACTTCAAACCTAAAATTCTGTAGGCTTTGGGAAAAAAAACTTCCAATCTAAAAGTCAGTAGCCATTGAAATAGAGGTGAGGTAAAGGCCACCAGACTACTAAATGGGTTAGTATTTGTAATGTTTGAAATACAAGGAAGAATAAAGATCAAAAACATTGTAAATAAATGGATAAATATAAATAAATAATGCTATCCATGAAGCTTAAAGAATATAAAAATAAAATCTCCAGCAACTAGTAACAAAATGGAGCAAAACTGTATTAAACTATTCTAAGGGTTTTTTTAATCTGTGAGTGTTTAAGGTACTAATTACTTCAGACTTAATAAATTAAGTATACATGTTATATTTCTAAGGGAACCACTTGAAGAATAGAAATACTGTATAAATTGTATGCCAATTATAAGTGAAAATGACGGAATGATTAAAATTATATAAAGAAAATGCAATTATTAAAATACACAAATTAAAATGAAAGAATGAAAATATGTAGATTGAACAGGAAGGTCAAATAGGTACAAAATAATGTTAGAGATTTAAAAATTCAATAAGCAAAAGGTATAAATAATCTATTTGAATGGAAATTATTGTCAGGCAGATTAAAAAATTAAAATCTAATTATATAATTTTGCAAGAGAAACATAAAAGCATAAGCATGCAGAAAAGTTTAAATAGAAAATATTTTATAAGATTGAATGAAAGGTTAGAAAAGATATACAATGCAAATACAAATCATAAGATTACTGGTGAGGCCATCTAATACTGAACAAAATAGATGCCAAGGCTACACTATAATGATTAAAGTTCCTCTTCAACAATAAAGTTTATCAATTTTAAATGTGGCTTCAAACATGTAATAAAAAAATTAACAAACTAGGTCATTTACATTTAATGTAATTATTAATATCTTTGGATTTAAGTTTACCATTTTATTATTTCTCTATTTCTCATTCCTCTACTTCTCCTTTCCTCTATTTTTGAGGTTCTTTAAACTTCATCATTATTATTATATTTTAATTTATCTTTAGTGTTTTTACTCTATCAGTTTGTGTAGTTTTTGTTTGGTAGGTTTTAGTGGTTGCACTAGGGGTTAAAATAAATATTCTCAGCTTTCTACTACCTATTTAGAGTCACATTTTACCACGAAAATGTGTTCCTTTACTGTGCCTACTCATATTATAGTTATCTTGTATGTTATATCTATATCTACATATATTAAAAATATAATCAGACAATATTATGATTTTTGCTTTCCATCATCAAACATATTTTAAGGTTTTGCTTTGTTTTGTTTTTTACTTAACTCCACAGCTATGGTCTGAGTATTTGCGTCCCTTCCAAATGTATATGCTGAAATCCCTAACCTCGATGTAATAACATTAGGAAGTTCAGTCTTTGAGAGATAATTAGGTCATGAAGTTGGGGCCCTCATTAATGGGGTTAGTGCTTTTGACCACATAGAACTCCCTAGCCCCCTTCTGTCATGCAAGGACACAGTGGTAAGGTACCAGCTGTAAACCAGGAAGAGGGCCTTCACCAGAATGTGACCATCCTGGCACCTTGATTTTGACTTTGCAGACTCCAGAACTATAAGAAATAAATTTCTGTTGTTTATAAGCTACCTGATCTGTGCTTTTTATTTTAGCACTCTGAATGGACTAATACATCCACTTTACTGTGTACCTGTGTTCAGAGCCAAGTGGTGGTACAGCATGAAGAGGAATAGCCAACTGGAGTTTTTAAAGAACTTAAGAGGAGAAGAATATTCTAATAGGTTTACCAAGACATTTATTATTTCTCTTACTCTTTCTTAATTCCTCAAGTCCTCATTTCCTTCTGGTATTATTTTTCTCTATCTGAAGAATTTCCTTTAGCAAATTCCTTCTGAGTAGCTCAAAAATAACTTGAAAATAATGGTTGGTAGACAGATATAGATTGATGATAGAGATGATATATGATAGATAGATAGATAGATAGATAGATAGATAGATAGATAGATAGATATTGCAGCAAATAATCAAAGAGATAAGTGCTTTTGTCGATAATGGTTTAAGATATTCAGACTTCTCGTAATGTAGAAAAAAGAATCTCATCATATGCGTTCTCCGACTTTCTTACTACTTTCTAGTTGACCATAATTAAGGCTGTTCCTTGGGCTCATTTATTTAAGATTTGAGGCTTGGGTTTTGCAAATATGTAATGGGCTTTATTTGAGACAAATTTAGAAAGATGTATTAGATTTGAAAAAGTCCTAGCAAATAATAAAGTGATCCTTTTGTTAACTTAATAAGATATGACATCATATAATTACACTTCTAAATAACATCTAAATATATAGGTAAGAGGGTGAAATGATAGCTTTCAACAGTCTTGAAACTGAAAAGCAAGTAAAATTGAGCATCAGGATTATTTCATTAACCTTTCAAAGATTTCTAACTCAAAAATATTTTTTGAATTGTGGCTTTAGAAAAAATCAATAGATGACATCACTCATTGTGTTTTGTAAATGAATGTCTGGACTTGATAATTTCTGGTGAAATGTCTGTGAGACTGGAGGAATATATCTTTTTCTTGATACATAAACAACTATCAGCATGAGTGATGGCGGAAACACAGCCATCAATCAGTACTACAATTCAAGGCCTCTAACAGGTGAGGAAACAAAATCTGAAGTCTCTGAGATATCTCCTAAATCCTGACTCTGCCTCCTAATGTTGCTACAAAGCCACCCCATTTTATCTAAATACCTCCTAGTAAAGAGAGCACCAGCCAGAAAAGAGACAACCTGAGAAACTCAATTTTTCTGGTTTCATTTACCTCTATTCCATACGTTCCAGTAAAAGGGAAAGATGCTAACATATATCAAAAATAGTAAACAATCGAGCGCAATTTCATAGAGCCATTTCTTTTGTGGATCTGAAAGAGTCAAAGAGAAAGTGAGTTAGGAAAGTAGAACTTTTTGAATATATTGGAATAACAACAAACATGCTGGATACAGTAAACTTTTTTTAAGGTCTCATCCTTGTGTCTACTCAGTTATTCAACCTGTGTCAGAAAGAGCTCAGATATGAAAGGCAGAACTGTGACTAAAGATAAAGCCAAAAGTCAGGATTCACAGTCATTTAGACTAAGGACAGAGCAGTTAGAAAGAACTATCTCCTCCTACTTTTCCCCAGACAGTGTAGCATATAATCAGCTTGGAAATAAGATCTATAAAGAATAGGGCTCTGGTCACTATATCCCTGTGAATGCTCAAGGGTCCAAACTTTATAGGACCAACAAAGTTGTAGTTTTTTGAAACTCTGAATTAGCTAAGAGAATAAAAGTGCCTTGGAAGCCAAAAACTTTACAAATGTCAGGGTCTTAAGGTATAAGGCTCTTCTCTACAGCATCCCTGCTATTCACCCATTTAATCTTGGCTTGAATAGTTTTTATATATGGAGCTTACTGCAGTGTGAGAAAGATCATTTCAACGTTCGACAATTTTTCTTATTAAACTATGATTTCCTATATCAAACTAAAGTTAAAAAACCATTTACTGGCTCGTCTGATTTTTAGAAAAAAATGACCAGATCATTGGGTAATTCTGAGACATAGCATGCAAGGAAAAATAAATATACTTACTTGGCCTAAAGTGGAGAATATCCCAGAAGAAATATGGCTTGGGTTTTTGTTTGTTTTGTTTATGTGTTTTTATTTTTAAGTTGTAGCTGACGTACAATATTATATTAGTTTCAGGTGTACAGTATAGTAATTAGACATTGATATTATGGGTGATCACCATGATAAGTCTAGTACCCATCCAGCACTTTATATAGTTATTACAATATAATTGACTATATTCCCTATGCTGTAATTTACATCCTTGTGACTATTTTTAAACTGGCAGTTTGTACTTCTTGATCCCCTTCACCTTTTTACCCATCCTCCAAACACATCTGGCGAGCATCAGTTCATTCTCTATATCTATAAGTTTGTTTGTTTTGTGTTATTTGTTCATTTATTTTATTTTTTAGATTCTAAATAAATGAATCTAGAGGGTGTTATGCTAAGTGAAATAAGTCAGACAGAGAAAAACAAATACTATATGTTCATTTGTTTTTCAAGACACAAATATCAGCATTATCAACAAGAAAATTCAAAAAAGAAAGAATTTTCTCACATTACACTAGAAGTAGGGTCTGTGAGGGCAAAGACATTTGCTCCACCCCCAATCCCACCACTTTCTGTATTGTCAATATCTAAAACAGTGCCTAATAACTAGGAGATGTTCAACATACATTTGTTGAATAAATAAGTCAATTTGTCTTATGAGTCAGTGACCTCCCATCACTGCAAGGGTATAAAAATGGTCTTGATACCACACAACATGAAGAGCATGATAGTTGGAGCCAAGTGTTTGGTATTTGAAACATCTTGTTTCCAATTCTGGCTCTGTATTGTTTGAGCTTGAGCAACTCACTGGAAAACTCTGATCCTTAACTTCATCTAAAAAAACGATGATAATATTTACAACCTACCATACTGGATTGTTGATTGTTTGGATAAGTTAGTAAGATATTCACTATAAATTGTTTATCACTTCTGCTGGCACATGACAAATATTCAAAGTTATGAGGTCTACGAATTGGGTGGAGAGCTGAGAAAGTTGAAATTTCTGTTCTTTTTTAAGCTTATATTTCATGAATTATAGATAAATCTCATTTTTATTATAGTTCTCAAAAAGCAATTTGTCTTGTGGATTGTGTGTATGTCACTATAGATTAAATAATTTCTCAAAATCTCCTAGTTCATCTCTTCCTCCATCAAGAATAGCCTAGAACATATGACAGTTCATTCCTCTTAGAAAATCTAAAGTATTTGTTGTCATAACTTGTCACTTCTGTTACTCATTTTTCATGGTCTAAAGTTCATAAGGTCAATTACTAAAAAGAGTTGTTCTCGAATGTATCTGATGCCTTCTCTGCTCTCTGTTCTCAGTTCCTTGCAATTAAGGCTCAATTTTCTACTCTAATCGACCCAAAAACGTAGATATTCAAGTTAACTTCATAGAAAGAGCAAAAGGGGAGTTGAAAGGAAGTGCAGAAGGACTAAGAATCTCGTTATTGGTACATCTCTCTCTCTCTCTTTTTCTCTGGTTGTCAAGGTAAAATATTCTGGACAACTTGAGTAATAGGTTTGAATATCCATGGCTGCCTGTGGAAGAGGACAGAATTACTATTATTGAGATTCCAAGTGATGGGAAACAAATAATAATGGCTCTGAAAGGATCAGGAGATCTTGGTGGTAATAGACAGCAGCAGAGTGTAAGCCATGGAGGACCACACAGAATGGAGGACAGCAACCTAACCCGAAGCATAACTCAACATGAAGACCTTCTTTGGCAAGCATAGCGATGCAAGGCTCCAAGATGCAGTTTTACACAGTTTCATATGAACCTTTCCTAAGCACTTAATATCAGGTAAAGATGGGATGGCATCAGAGCTCTTTACCTTGTTTGAGTGGAATGCATTTTTTTCTGAAATACAGAAAAACTCCCGTAATGCTCGAATATGTCAGGAGGAATAGAGTGCCAGATAAGATTATATTCTGCGAATTAAACAGGATATCTGAAAGAGAGAGCAGAAATACTTGCTAAGTAGAGCAGCAGGATTACAAGACTCCAATGGGCACAGAATATTGCTGCTAAGGCAGCAGGATCCCAATTCATGGACACATGCTATACTATGTACTCTGGGCTTAAATGAGGGCTACTGGCCAAGGAAACTGGACTAGAGGAAAGGCCAGGATTTGGGAGTTATTGAAACAGGGTTAAATGGAGGAATAACTTTCTACTTCTTTTCTGACATTCCAAGGAACAAATATATAAGATTTGTAGACCATAATATCTGTAGGATTTGAGGTAGCCAATGATTGTGGAATGGGACCAGAAGTGGCCCTGGTGAAATTTTAGGAAGTGTAAAGAAAATGTATGAACTCTGAAATTCGAGAAATCAAACTGCAAAAGTTTTCTAATGTTTAGTGTTTAAATTCCCTGTGGGCTAGGGCCAGTGTGACAGAAAACTTCTCCCAGGGTAGAACTTCCAATATGCTGATGAAAATATTTAAATAAAAAGTGACAAATTTATGAGTGGTGATAAAGCAAGGAACTCCTCAAACTCCTCAATGTTCAGAAAATAAGGAAAGTGGAATACCAGCATTGGCCCTGTCATTACTACCAACCACTGGTAACCAAGAGAGTGGAGTTTAAGAAGCCTTGTGTATAAAATATTGTGAAAAGACAAGTGTTTTCCAAGGAATGGAGAAAGAGAACTTGGAGAAAGTCAAACAACCACAGAATCATACAGGCAATACCTCCATATATTGTGACTTTCATATGCAGAACACAAAATACTACCTTAATGTATTTAATAAATAGTTTAAATTAAACCCAGCTAACCCAGTAGATTAGCACCAAACTATTAGAATTTGAGGGACACATGGATTCTAGGAACAACAACAAAAAAATATGCAAAAATAACAGCTCTGTTGACAAGGCTTCTTCCTTACCTGGCTCTCACCAGGATTGCATTTGCTTTCTCATTTTATGAAAGGCTTTCATTCAATTTTTTAAAAATTCAACAAGAAAAGGGCATGGGATCCAAGTTTCTACATTTACAATTTAGCTTCAGAATCATTGATTAGGTTGGCCAGTCCAAGAATCCTGAATGGACTCAGAATAGAAATGTGGTATTGAAAGGGAAACCAGAAATAAGACTCCCATGAAGTGAAACAGAAGATTGAAATTGTGAGTTGACTAAGGAACTTCGTAATCGAACTTTTGGATTACAAAGAGACCTAAGCATCTGAAGTGGGGTTTTGATGAACAGGAGAAAAAGGCTTCTGAGGTTTATTTATAAACTTCCTAATTATTCTTCCGTGACTCTGAGGAGAAAGGATTTTTTTATAATTCTGTGACACTAAGCCTTTGTGAACTGGATCTAGTTAAACAGTTACCATTTTCTGTTCAGGAGTACTCTAACAATAAAGCTAAAATTGCTCTGAGATCACATCCAAAGACCATTTGGTAGACGCTGATGATGTCCATTAGGGAAAGTCCTCTCCTTCTCTTTTTCAGCAATAGTCACTGTTGAGAAGTGAAATCAAAATAAGTCCCTGTCCCTATGTTAAGCAATACTAGGGCCAATCAATATCCTTTTCTTGCGGTAAATAATATTGGTGCCAGGCATACTTTCCTGTCCCTATTCTAAACAACTTAAAGCAAACTGTAGTGACTTGATTACCGGCTCCAGGAAATACTTGGTCTGATCACAATCACCCCTTGTCAGAGAAAAAAACCTTGGATAATGAGTGAGGAGCTGAGATCTAATCCTGAATATGTCACTTATTGGTTGCTGGATCTATAGTAACTGACTTTTCCGCATGTCTATTTCTTCATAAGGTAGTAATGAAGTCCATTTGTGACATCTATAATTTTAAATCAATCTTAATTCTGCACATTGTTCTATGTCTTTAAAGCTATTTTACTTGCGATATTTTATTTCAAATTTGAAATACCATCTATGTTGCCATTTCTAAATGAGAGAAATCAATGGCTTTGAAGGTTAAGTGACATCCAAGTTCACAGAGCTAAAAATAGTGGACCTAGATCTCAAATGACATGTAATTTTTGAAATCTTACTATGCTAAACAGAATAAGGGTTCCTTCTCTAGTTATTTTAATCCTCCATTTTTAAAAATAATCCCCTTAGCATCTGGTGTCTTCCTTATTACCAGCCACTTAATAAGGTTTAAATATTACATGTCCATAGCAGTTTATACTTTATAAAGCAATTTCATATTTGTTATTTCACTTAGGTTTACCTTTAGTTGGTCATACTCATGAAAAGAGGTCTTTTTTTAATAGAACCAAACCATGAGTACTTACCTGGTAGGACAATACCTGCCCTTTTCTCTTGACCAGTAACTGGATTATAAAAGCCACAAGTGACAGGACCATGCGTGTTGTTTTTGAGAAGAATGCTCATCTTTAGGTGCAATAGTCCAGCTTCATCCTGAGAGAAGATTTTTGATAAAGGTGGAATTACATTCCCTCTGCTGTCTCTCCACTGCATCTGGGCTTGTGGGAACCACCCTTGTGAGTTACACTCCACCATGATCTCTTTTGTATCTGAAACCTGAACATTAATCTGTATATCCAAGCCAAGAGCTGGAGGAGAAAAGAGAAATGACATTACTTATTGGTGTGGACTCAAGAACTAAGAAGTAAATGTTCCCTCTCTTTTTCTGTGGTCAATGTAATATGTCTTAAGTTTAATAGTGATAGCCACAATTAGGGCAGGGATAATACTCCAATCTGAATCCAAGTCAGAAGGACACTGAAAATATTAACCATAATAGAAATGATTGAAAATCAGACTTTATGGAAGGTAATAATTTCTATTCATCAAAAGACATGTAGATAGTGAAAAAGCAAGCTGCAGATACAATACATCTGAGGAAAGAGTTGAGTCCAAAACATATTTAAAATAGCATTAGTCAATAAGAGAGACAAACTTGGTTTTTAATATCAGCAAAAGATTTGAAAAGATATTTAATATAAATAATATATTTTATATATTTTACTTTATATGTATACATAAATATATTACATATATTTATCAACATATGTTATATATTATATCCAGATGACCAACAAATATACCCAATGATGCTCAATACCACCAACTATCAAGGAAATGATAGTACTAATGAGTACTAATCCCTACCAAAAAGTATGTTTAAGAATATTCACGGTAGTGTTATTTATAATAGTCCCAAACTGAAAGTAATGCAATGTCCAGTCTCAGCATAGAATAGCACAGAAAGATGCTAAAGAACGAACTTTTGCTATTTACAATAACTTAAATGAATAATGGTGAGCAACTGCATATGTAAATGTATGATTCCACTTATACTACCTTCTAGAAGAGGCAAAACTAGTCAACTGTGGTAGAAGAATGATGCTTACCTTAGTAGGAGGAGAGTGGTACTGACTAGGAGGAAGAAAAACGAGCCATTTTAGGGTGCTAGAAATATTCAATACCTCTATCAGAAGGATGAGTTCATGGATATCCCCATATGTATTCAGTGATCTATTCATTTAAGATTTGATTTTTGAGCATAGAATCTGCATCATTTTTTTTTTGAGAGTGGATAAGTATAGAAATAATACATAAATAAAAATTTTAAAATAAAAATGATATCTTTAGAGCTTTGGCTGCCAGTAATAATGATGAGCTAATTTGAAGAATCTTCCCATGAAGACAACTCAAATGTGGATGAAATATAAAATGCATCACCTAAAATTTTCTCAAAGTTCTAAACAAGATAAAAAGCAATTACAGGACCTTCATAAGGAAATGATTGGAATTCAGTGAGGGTTTAGCCATTTCTGCCTCTGAGCATTTGCCTATCAGGAAAGACAGCTAATGACCCTGAGTTTCTTTTAGAGAATTTCTGGAAGTATAAGAGAAAGTATTGGAACCCAGAGGCTTAAAAGGGTGAAGATCCTGGTGCACTAACCCCACCCTATACCCAATTTGCTCTATCAATTCAATGAAGTCTAATTAAAAGCCTAAAGGTATAATGTGTGATTTGACAATCTGATGCTAAAATTTTCAGATAGGCATACACTTGCACATGTGTGAAATTACATATGTAATAATTTACTTAAATTATTAATTAAAACATTGTTGGCACACCAAAAGCTTGAAAGCAGCCTGCATATTTTTTAAAAAAATATGGGTAAGATAATTTCTAAAACATCCACACAATGGAAAACATTGCAACTGCAGAAGTGATAGAAAAAATTCATATACTGATATGAAATTTCTTCCAGTTCAAGTTATTAAATTTAAAAAAGCAAGTTGTAAAACAATGTATACGGTAACATTTATTTAAAAGTAAGATATAGATAAGTATAATATACAGATATATACTTCTATGTCTGCATGTTTGTATATGAATGTACATATGTATGTTTCGGTATATTACACATATAAATATAAAATTTCTCAAGAAGTTATACATAAGAAATTAATCACATTAGCTGCCTGGGAATGGTGAAATTCATGGCTATAAGATGGGAATATACGGGAGACCTTTCACCATGCAGTCTTTAAATTATAAAATTTTGAATCTTGATGTTTTCATTCAGAAATAAATAACATTTAAAGAAATCAAAAAATAAAAAACAAAAAAGCAAATCAGTAATATTCCTATAGCACATCAATAATCATTAGAATGTGTAACAATAACACCTCATTCACAATTGAGAAAAAATCATGAAATTTGACAAAAGTTGTGCAATATCTTTATGTGTAAAAATATAAAATTTAACTGAAATAAATTTAAATAAAATAAAGAAGTCTGAGTAAATGTTCATTGATAAAATAAAAGAACATGACAGATCTCTCTAGTCTATAAATTCAATTCAATTTCAATCATAATTACTAAGAGGATTTAATTTTCTAATTACAAATCACACACTAAAGGGCAAAGGTAGTATTGAAGAAGGATAACAGGGTTGAAAGATATGCCCTATCTTATATCATGACACATAGCTGTAATAATTTAAATAAAATAATCAAATTAAAAACTCATAAAAGGACCCATTTGGAGGTATGGTCTTGGTAGATGACAGAAGTACCTTACAATTATTGGAAATAGTCAATAAATATATTTTTTAATATTAAAAGACATTATTATCTCATCTCAACAAATACAAAAATAAAATCCATATAGATCAAGAACTCAAGGTGAAAAAAATAACTTAAAAAATTTAAAAGAAACTATATAACATGAAGATTGGAAAGGGTTTCTTAAACATGACACAAATTACAAATCATAATTGTTACATTGTAAATTTGATAATATCAAAATTATATCTGTGCAACAATAGTTACCATAAGTGTTTTTTAAAAAGCAATAGACAAAAAATTGCAAATAAATAAAAAGAGAAATGTAACAAGCAGAATTTAAAAAGCAATTCCTATATACTAAAAAAATCAAAGAACTTAGTAGTAAAATGGGCAAAAATAATAAAAAATAAGCAGAAAGCAGAAAGGAAAAACTGAGTCCCCATTATATAATGATGAAAATTTCCTATTAATTAGGGAAATCAAAACTAAAATCACAATTGCCAAAGTTTAAAAGCATGATAATTTCAAGTATTCAATGTGGTTATGGCTTTTTGCATGACTTGAGTCAATTATAAATTGGTCCAAACATTTTGGTGAGCAATTACCAAATTAATTTAAAGATATTTGTCACAATAACCTAGCAACTTACCGCTTAGCTATGTATCCTAAAGGAGCTCTCTCTCATACACACAGATTACAGTTTAGCATAGGAACAGAAATTTTTCTACTACCTAAATGTTCATTGATATGGGAATACATAAATCAATAGTCATATTTATAGCGTGGAATTCTATACTGCAGCTAAAAAGAATGAATTGTATCTACTCGAATAAGCATATATTAATAGCATATATTAATATTGAAAATAAAACACTAAGTGTATAATCAGGTCAACAGAATATGTATAATGATACTATTGTATAAAATTTAAAAACAAAAAATAATGCTGTCTATTTTTACGAATGCCTGTTCATAAACCAAGTGATAATATGAATTTAAGGATTAGTTCTTGGAAAGAAGAAAAGTGAATGGCATCACTGGGGAGTACAAAGATAACTTTAACTTGATCCTAGTATATATAATACAATATTAACCAAGTATCTGGGTTACTATACTATTCTACGTATTTTTCTACAAATTATATTATTTCATTATATTTAAAAGTTATAAATTTAACAAATGCCCTGAGATCTTTTCTTCATGGGCCAGCATTCATGAATTCTGAATCATGAGTCCAGAGTAGCTTTACCAAGGAAAACTGGAGATGGCTCCTCTGTCCTTACCTGCCACCTTCAGATCCACAATGGCCTCTTCATAGATGTCACCATCTTTAAAGAAACAGTGGTACAGCCCCTCATCAAAAACACTGATACTGTGGATTCTGAGGGTCATTTTGCCCTCTCTCAGGGTGTCATTCAGAAACACTGTGCGATTCATATAGTTCTGAGGGCTTTTTCCAGAGAGTTTTCCTCCA
The DNA here is from genome assembly GCA_030015415.1 of Cynopterus sphinx. Taxonomy (NCBI): domain Eukaryota; kingdom Metazoa; phylum Chordata; class Mammalia; order Chiroptera; family Pteropodidae; genus Cynopterus; species Cynopterus sphinx. The sequence continues at coordinate 99,303,548 of CM057387.1, forward strand.
TCCTCGTGCACATAAATGGGTTGGGAGTAGTGACCACGATACCAGCCGACATTCATGTGTTCTGCACTCTGTGGTGGGGACAGCTGGCAACTGAGATCAGCATGTCCACCTACTGTGACTACCTGGTGGCTTCTGGAACTGCTCACAGTGAACTGCTCTGTGGAGGAAGTTGGAGACCAAGGATTTAGTCTGAAGACCAAAGAAGAATGCTTCACCTCGATCTCTCTGCTCCAGACACTTTGACTTATGTTCTTATTCTTGATGCTGAGTCCACCATGTCTCAGTAACTTCAGGGGGACTTTTGCTCTGACATCAGCTTTCCTACCTCAGACACTCCAGTCACTGCTTCCTTATCTCTCAGGTCTCAGCTTCAGTGTCAACTATTAAAAAAATTTTTTATGACCACCCATTTAATATTGCCCCTAATCATACATAAACATGTCTTCATAGCACATATTACTACCAGATATTGTTAATGCTTGTGTTATCTTTTGGCCTACTAATTTCTAAGTTATGCAACAACAGAGTCTTGTTTTATTCCCCTTTTGAAGTCTCTTTATTATCCCCAGTGCATAAAACGTTGCCTGAACATAATATGCACTGTGTATACATCTAGCAAAGGAATGGGAAATACTTCTATCATCGAGAGGTGGGATGTCAACAACTATTGCTGAACAACTTCCTTTATTTATCAAATACACAAGCTACTTGTTTAGTATTCATTTTTGGTGGATTAAAGATGGGCACAAATTTTCTGATGCTCTCTCCGTAAAGAGAAAGGGTCTATGTCTCCTTCTCTTAAAACTGTGGGTTTTGAGATCACTTTACTCAGTAAAATATGGCAGAAGACAGCCTGCAATAATTTTTGAGACTGTCTTAAGAAATGAGCAGCTGTCATTTTTTTTTTTTTTTTGAAACACTCTTTCTGGAAGCCATGAGCTGCCAAAAGGAATAATTCTGACTACCCTGAGACCACCACGGTGTTGACACATTTAACAATCCTTGCTGATCCCAGCTTTCCACCTTACTCCACCAAAGTGTTAGACATGTGAAGAAAAACACCTTGGGCCCTTCAGGTCATCCTGCCCACCAGCAAAATACACCAAGTGACCTCAGTCTAAGTCATGTGGAACATAAGAATTGCTTAGCTGAACACTGGCCAGATTTCCTGACCCACAAAAGCTGTGAGATATAATAAAATAGTTGTTTTAAATCAGTAATATGGGGGACAATTTTTATGAAGCTGTACAAAACTATCTCACAGCTTCTCCCATACTCTGAGATTTTTGCTCCTTACAACTATGCCATATTCATTCCTATCTCTGTTTATCCTTCTCATCGTAGAAATCTGAGTTATTGCACTTAAGGCCCATTGCACTAAGAAAAATTCATGGACAGATCCAGCTAACACCAATTTCTTTATATGAGGTCCTACTAAATTTATAATTCATAGTTACATAAATGATCATGGCTTGTTTTTAAACATAAGAGATATATTCACTATGATTTACCAGAATTTGAGCCTCCCAAAGATAAATGGTAGACATCTATCTGTCTCTTTTCCTAAGCACATCATTACAGCACTGTGTCATGAAATCGGGGCTGAGAAAGACTTAGTCACTGAAATAACATTTCCTAACCATAAGTTGTTTCAAGACTTATTTCTATCATCAAAGGCAGAACAGAAAGAATGGAACCTGAGGAACATCAGTGAGAAAGCTTTCTCATTTCCCTCAATGTCATTTACCTCATCTTTCTTTATAGGTGTGACACATCATGAAAAAGAAATAAATATCCCTACCTGAGGTGCGTACGACCAACTGTAAGAGTAGAGTGGCCACAAAGTATCCAGATACACTGAAAAATGAAGGCTCCATCACACCTGGAAAATGAAGTAGTGATTGTGAGATCAGGGACCTAGAATCATGGTAAAACACACACACAAGAGTGGGGGGAGAGAGAGAGAGAGAGAAAGAGAGAGAGAGAGATTGAGAAAGAGAATTTGGAAATCCTGACTTTCCAGAAAATTCTCTTTGATGTGCAACCAAATGACTTAAAGAAACCACAAATGTCAGACCCACTGAAACTATCTCCTCTCCTCTTTCCTTCCTATGGCTCATTGCCTATGTCAGATCACTATTCTGAAGGGCAGCAGTGGCAGATAAGAGCATAAAGGTGTGCAGAACCCAGCTATGCACATCTCCACACTCACTTGGCCCCTTGCTCAATGGAGAGCCCTGGCTGCTGCTTCTGATATTATCTCATATCCTAATGGGAACACCCATGTGCCTTCTCCTGTGGGGGATACATTAGCTTTAGCAAAACATCTATAACCCCACTATATGGGTAGAGTCTGACCAGCCTGAATCCATGGAACTTCTGGCTCCTCTCACTGCTTCCACATTCAGAGGAAATGCCACATCAAGGAGGTGGGATTCAGATTCCCCAGTAGCTATCCAAAGGGTCTGAGTAAAATAACTTACATGTGAAGGCTATTAACTGTTTGTGAGATAAACTTGGATCAATCAGAGATAGGAAATAGGAAGAAACAAGCATATAAATGCCACTCTTTTCTTGCTATACTTTCTAATCCATCCCCGCCCACATTTTTGCTACCTAAATTACAGCCCTCCTTCAATAAACTCTTAGTAATAAATTAGGGCATAATCTCTCTCTCTAGAAATCTTAGATGAAAAAAAAAGACACTGCTAAAATATGGAAATCCATTTTAACAAGCTGGATTAAGGTACATGTATTTGATTTCATACACTTAACAGTGAAGCAAAGTCTGGTTCTTGAAGGATCTCAAATATGTCAATAAATAAATATTAGATCTTACCTCCCAGAATATGGAGTGCTTATGTGCAAATATAAATGGTATGATTCCATTCTGAGATTTGTATTTTACAATACAACAATATAAAATCAAATATTAAAGAAGAGAGAAGTTAGATGTCTCTTGAAATGATTTAATCTACCCAATAAAAAGAAAATGGCATTGAAAGGGTTATATAGATGAAAACAATACTTAAAGTTGGGGTAGATATTTGCAAAAAAAATCCACTGTTGAAGGACTGATGTCCCAAATACATATTTTTAAAGTTTTAATTATACAAATTGTTTTTAAGGCAGATAAGCCAAAAAAAAGTAGGCAAGGAACCTGAACAGTCCCACCATAGAAAATACCCAAATAGCAGTAAAGATAAGAAAAGATGCAGAACCTCATTAAGAACCAGAAAAATACATATTAAAACCACAATGTAATATTGTTGCACCCACCATAATGCATACATTGAAAAGGATGACAATACCAAGTTCCAATGAAGAGGTAGTGTAATGTGATGTACAGGGCAAATCTCACGTTCGTGGCTGGTTACAGTGGATTGGTAGGATGATATGCTAGTCCGCACTTATCTGTAGGAATACTTTGGAAGACCCCAGGTAGATGCCTAAAACCATAGATAGTACTAAACCCTATATATGCTATTTTTTCCTATTTATACATGCACTTTATGCCTCTCTTCACCATCATCACTACTCTTGCATGCTGGAGTCATTATTAAGTAAAATAAGGTTCACTTGATCCAAGCACTGTGATGCAACAGTCAGTCTGATAGCTACAAGTGATTAGTGCATGAGTAGCATAGACAGCATGGCAATGCTGGACAAAGGAATAATTCATATCCTGGGTGAGATGGAGCATGTTGGCATGAGATTTCATCATGATACTCAGAACAGCATGCATTTTAAATTTTATGAGCTGTTACTTTCTGGAATTTTCCATTTAATATTTTTGGACCTTGGTTGATGGTGAGTAACTGAAACTGCAGAAAGTGAAACCACAGATAAGGGGATACTACTTACTGTATTAGAAAGCACATTAGCACCTTCCACTAGAGTTGAAAATAAACAATTCTACATCTGGGTATATGATCAATAGAAATACATACACATATGCACAAGAGACATGTACCATAAACTTCATGATAGCATTGGTTAAGACTAAATTAGGAACAATACAAATATTCTAATAATAAACCTACACATGTGACCCAAAATAATACCAACACCAACAATTTCACAAACATAATGTTGATAACTGAGTTTTTGTTATTCAGTCTGTTAAAATCTCTTATTTATAGTAATTTAGCTACATATTCTTTGGCATTTTTATATAGAAAATTATATTTTTCAAAATACCTATTTTGTTTCTTTATGAAAAAATTACTTACATTTATACCAACTACAGAGCATATATAGTATCATTAATTAATAACAGCAATAAAATATAAAGTCCTCAGACTATAAATTCATGGCCAAAATGAAAATGATGTGCTGTGCTGGTGTTATATCTGGAGAAACCCAATATTCATCAGTCTCTCATTGATGCGGGTGATTTTGATCATATGGTCAACATGGTCCCTGATTTTCTTATTGTGTAATTACTGTCTTTCTTCCTCTTTTACAACCAATATTCAGTCTTAAGCATAACACTTTAAGACCATGAAAATACCTGCTCACCATAAAAATTTCTTCCCTAGATTTACTACCCATTGATGATTCTTGCTTGATTCATTCCTTATTATTGGGTTTACAAAATGATGGCTTTTCTGTCCCAACACAATTAACCCTTGGCATTCTGCGATTAAAGAGAGTTCCCATTTTCCATGAATTAAAAAATACACACATGCACACACACGCACATACATACATATACATACATACATATATACACACACATATATATAAAGTCCTCAAAAATAAATGTAACAAAAATGCAAACTATTTATTAATGAAATTATGACACTTTATTGTAAGAGTATCTATTGAAAAATATTACTTCATTATTCTAAATTCAGAGAGACAAGTGTTCATGCTTGGAAAATTCAATATCATAAAAATGTTAAGTCTATCGAAAATAGCCTATAGATTCAATGCAATTTCTGTCAAAATTTTGACTTTTCTGTTTTTGTTTTGTTTTATATTATGAATTTTCATAGAATGGCTCTAAAATATACATAAAATAGTATAAAGCCCCAAAGAGCCAGGAGTCTTCTGAAGAAAAATAATGTGGGAAGTCTGAATTAAGTAATATCAAGACTTATTATTAAACTTATTGTAATTAAAAAGATTTGTCATATTAGTATAGATTTAGATGAATAGATAAATCAACTAAACAAAAATCTCAATAATAGACCCAAACACACATGGAAACATGATTTGCAATAGAACTAGCATTGCAAATCAACTAAGAAAAGAACTACTATTTTATGAATGATGCTAAGACAACTGCATAGGTAAAGTGGAAATTCTAAATCTATGAACTATATATAAGCTAAGACAAAGCTATAAAAATGTTAGCTCATTTTATGTAATACACTTTTTATGAAATTTAGATATGAACAAATTTTTTAACTATGAATAAAATGACAATGAAAAATCTTAAATTCAACTCCATTAAATTTAATAACATGTTTATCTAAAGACTACTTCCTTTAAACCCTAAAGACAGGAGGCACGCTTTCTTCTGCTCCTCAGAGCCAGACTGAATGCCATACTTACGGCTCTATCTCAGATATACCTTACACCTTGGAATGGAAGCCGTAGGCTGCAGATGATGCAGCACCAAGTAAAATAGAAGGAGCTTGGGTTCTTAAATCTATGAAGCTTCCCCACCAGCCTTGGAAACCCACCTTTGGTCTTCTTTCATTTTGTTTAATGATAAAACTTACATGTCTTTTTTTTTTTTTCCTAAATTGGTTTGGGTTGAAGTTACACAGTTGTTCAGTTTATTTTTATTCTTTTTAATGCAAAAGTATTATAAATAATATTTACATCTATTCAATATTTTTATCTTTAAGGTTTTCTTAAACAAGATGAAAGAAGACCAAAGGCAAACATTTCAAGACTGGTAGGCCAGCTTCCTGAAAATATTAAAGACCTAGATTTCTTCTACATATTTTGAATATATCTTACCCACACACCCTTAAATGCACATACACCCAATGAATGTGTGCAAGGAACAGCCTCCTATTTTTTCAGTGTAAGGTATATGTTCATCCCCTTACAAAAAGAAATCTGAAGGCGGCAACCCCACCCATGTGTAGGACTCTTTATTCAAACTCGTTTTTGCCATCAGGATTAAACATCAATTTTCAAGCAAGCACAAGTTTCTACTTGACTTGCCTCTCCTTGAAAATAGAGCATGAAACAATGTTGTTTGTTATGTATTATATAATTTAACTATTTAAATTTTCTATGATGAAGAAATTATAATAAGAGTCTTAAAAATATTTTCTCAGGGAAGACTGTGTACAATGGTTACAGTCTTTGAAAATGGCAAAAAGGAGAATCCTTATCTTGATAAGGGGTTTCTATAGATATCTCCATAGACATAATTAATGAGGAAAAATATTTAGACTCCTTTTTAAATCTTCATAGTTAAAGTTTTTATCAAACACAAAAAGAAAATAAAGATGTCAGTGTAGTATAAATGTCAGAAATAAAAAAGTGAATAAATTTGGATTACATAATTTACATAGAAAGTGATAAGAAAATAGACAAATACAAATAAAATTTTAAAATAGCATTCCTTTTCTCCAGTTTAATTAATTTAAATAATGTGTGAGATCTCTTTGGAGTTTTAAAAATATTTTTATATACCCAAATACTTAGATAACTATATAATATTCATGGAAGGAAAAATATTAACATTATAAAAATAAGCTACCTTCATATTAACTTATAGACCCAATATAATTTTAATACAATGCTAGCAGAATATTAGAAAATATGCACACACACACACATGAGTGGTTTGGTGCAAGAAAAGACAAATCCAAATGAAAGAGAATAGAGTCAATAAACTAAATGTGGTATTTGATGCATGTGGTATACATGGGTCTTTCTTCATTTGTACCCTCAGATCCATTCTCACTCTTCTTTTCCTTATTCCATAGCATGCAGAGCTGACCTCTACCAAATAAATCATCTGGGTCTCTTCCACTTTTGCCTATAGAAGGCATGGACTAGAGACTGAAAGATGGAAAGAGAAAGAGGCCAAGTATCTACTTCCTGCTCTCTTTTCATTCTGGCCCACACTTCAGTCAATGGGCTAATTCTCTACAACTAATGTTATGGTCCATCACCCATGGTTCTAGATCTTTCAGGCTCTGGAAACATTATGTTGTGGTATGATGAAGAGAGAGAACTCATCATTAGCCAGATCTTGAGAATCTTGTTAGCTCACTTTATTTCAGTTACTCTTGAATAAACATTTTCTTCATTTGATTATCTTCAGAATTTTATCTGAATCTGCTTTTTGTTCCCTGTCACACCCTGCCTAAAACAGGTAGAATCACATAACAGTTAACAAAAAAAAGAATATATTCCCAAGGGAAATTGGCTCACTGCATAAAAATATACATATAAATAAAAACTCAACATAATGTTTTTGTGGCATTGGGGTAAAAGGGATTTCTTATAAGTTCCCAAAGTACAAACTATATTTAAAAAGTTAGTTTTACAACTTTAAATTAAATACCTATGCTAAACTAAGGGCATTGTAGACAAATTTAGCAAATGTCTGACATTCTGGAAAAATACTTTCAAAGCCTAATAATAATAAGGCAGTAATACCTAGAGGCATATAAAATGCCTGTGGAAAAGACAAAAAATCTAACAAATAAGAAATTCACCAAAGGGTAGAACTGAATATCTAAACCCATAAGAAGAAATTCATAATCTCACTAGTAATCAGGTAAATGCAAATATAAGGAGATGCAATTTCTCACCCATCAAATGAGTAAAATAAAGAAGGTGAGTAATATTGAGTATTGATGAGGATTGGGACAATGAGAGCTAACATTCACTGCAGTTATGAGTGAAAATAAACCCATCTATTCTGAAATATAATCTCTTAATTTAGCATTAAATTTAGAATTCATGTATTTGTGACTTACTAAGGCCATATTTCATTATATACCTCAACAAGCTCACATGTGTCATGTAGACATGTAAGTTTTTCACAGTTCATTTTGTCAAAATGGATAAAAAGAAGCACATTAGACATAAAGACAAAGAAAGATTAAAAGTAAAATCATGAGAGAATATATACCATTTGAACAGCAAGCATATTAATTAATATCTTAATATATTAATATTGGATAACATAGGTCTCAGGACAAAATATTATTGGGAAGAAAGGAACATCTCATAATGATGAAAATACAACTTAATAAGAAAACATAGCAATTGCAAAAGTGCATGCTCCTAATTAAAAAGATTCAAAAGACATGAAGCAAAAATTAACCAAACTAAAAAGAGAAACAGACAAACCCACAAGTTGCAGATTTTAATGTTTCTCTTCCAGTAATTAATGGAAAAAGTAAACGAAAATCAGTAAGAACAAAGGTTTTTAAATCTTATAAAAATTAACACTATATTCATAGATTATAAACAGAAACTAAAAATGCACCAGAAACATTCACTGAGATAGATCAAATACCAGACAATAAAACAAGTTGCAATCAATTCCAAAGAATTAAAATCCTAAAGAATATGTCCTCTTCACACAGGGAATCCAAATGGAAACCATTTGTTTTAATCTATAAAATAGCTAAATAATTGAAATTTAAAGAACACATTACCATGTGTCAAAGAAGGACTCAGAAGAGAAATTAGAAAATATTATAACTGAATGAAAATTAACACATAGCACATCAATATATGTGGGATGCAGCTGAAGCTGAAAGAAAAAATTATAGGTTTAAAAAAACAATGTAAAAATAATATGCAAAAAAAATAAAAGAATGAAAATGATGTCTAAGTTTCTAACTTAAAAAGTTAGAAAAACAGAAGCAAATCATATTTTAAGGTGGAAAAAATTAAATAAAGACAAGACTGAAAATCAATGAAATAGAAAATAATAAATAAAAATGATTAAATACAAAGATGGCTTCTTGAAAAGATTAATAAAATTGATAAATCTTTGGTAAGACAGCAAAAGAAAGTGTGAGAAAGCAAATTGCCGATATTTGTGAAAAAAGAAGCATTCTGACAGAAATTAAGCAAATATTGTAAAAAGATTTATGCCAATAAATTCACAATGTAGATTTAATGGGAAACTATTTTGAAATAAAAATGATACATGAAATAAGAAATATGAATAGTAGATATTTGTTAAATAAATTATATTCAAATTAAAATCTTCTTAAAAAGAAAACTCACAGCCCTCACAGCTTTACTGGTAAGTTTAATCAAATAAACATTTAAGGAACGAAATAATAAAAGAACATACAACTTTCCAGAATAATTTTTATTAGGCTATCATTACTCTCTTGTTAAAATCAGTCAAGAACTTTACAACAACAAATAAGGGGATATTAGAAGACAGGCTTTTTACACTCTAAGAAAGAATCTACAAAAATGGAAAGAAAGCTAGAATAGATTCTGTGGCATTGAGGTGGCGTTAGAGTAAGTGATATAAATTTATGAAATACACACACACACACATATGTAGAAAATACATCTAAAATGTGTATGTGTGTGTCTATCTGCACATACATAATTTTTTCACAAAAAATATTTATTTGAAGTTTAACATAAAATCATGCAAATAAAATTTATAGAAACACAAATCTGCACTAAGCCATAACACAGAAAAAGACAAAGTAAAAATAAAAAAAAACTATTGTTGGCTATATACAGTTGGACACAGTTGAGTCTTATATGCTAAGGTCTTTTACCAATTAATCATCTTAGATCAACAGAAGACCAATCTTCAGTGTTATCTTACAAGATGAGTTACTTCAGCATCTCCTATTTTCTCAAATATTGTCCTTTCTACGGCAATATGAGAGTAATATAAATATATTACTCTCATCCATATTCTTCTTTTCTTTTTTCCTTTCCTTTCCTTTACCTTTTTCTTTTCCCTTTCCCTTCCTCTTCTTCCTTCCTTCCTTCCCTCCTTCCTTCCTTCTGTTCTTTCTTTTCTTCTTTCTTAACTTTGTCCACTAAGAAGGCCTAGGAGAAGTAGTACTTCAGTAGTATATCTAATACCCAGTTCTTGGCCTCTAAAGACCACTCCACTCTCAAAGGAACCATGGTTCTTCAGATTAATAACTGATTCCAGAATCATTGTATGAAAAAAGCAAAGATGAGCCTAAAATAAAGGAATAATGGGGACACTGAATTCAGAGCTACCACTGACTAACTCAAAGTAGTATGGGTTTCAAAGTAGATAATATAGTAATGGATTATATCTGTTAAATAAAATAGAAATCTGTGAGTTCAAACTGATATAAACCTAGATGATAGATAGATAAATAGATAGATAGATAGATAGATAGATAGATAGATAGATAGATAGATAGATAGATAGATAGATAAGACATCATTTCCCTACAGTAGAATACCAATGAATAAAAAAGTAGGAATGAGGAGAATCACTAATTTTAATCAAAATAATAATTTGACAAGTCACATTATGAATAATAAAACTAGTAAGTGAAAGTAAAAACAAATGAGATTTTACAGAATCTCAAAATATACTCCCACAAATAACTGATGAATGACAATGAAGGAAATACATAATATGTAAATGTGTAACATATATATTTAGAATGGAGAAATATGTCAGATAACAATTACTCAAGTAATCAAATTTCCTACCATAAACACGATAAATCAACATCTCATTCCACCAGACATAATGCAATGAAAGTAACACAGCATTTATTATGTTGTATTTCAGCCTAAAATAACTAACCTGGGTCTAATCACGAAGAAATATCACACAAATCCAAACTGATGAGTGTTCTACAAAATGACTATTGTATATTAATCTAAAATGCCTAAGTCTTTTAAGGGAAGAAAATACTGAGGAACTTTTTCAAGATTTAAAAAGACTAGAGAGACCTGAAAAGTGAATACTATGCATAATTTTGGATTGATATTTTTCTATAAAGAATTTTATTGGAACAAATAGTGAAACTTTTATGGAGTATCTGGGCATATTGGCTCTTTGTCCTTTTCTTGAAATATTGATGAAAGTTCAAAATTGTTTCAAAGTTTTAGGTAATAAGAGATTATTACTCCACCCTAAAAATGAGAAAGATGATAAGCTGTGGAATTGTAGCTTTTTAAAACCCATAAGAGAACTGAAGACTCACAGAAACCTAAAGGACTAAATTCCAGAAAATAATAAAAACTTCCTAGGTGAAAAAAGATCTTTTTCCAGCTCCTTTTACCTCTTCAGAGTAGTAAGGCAAAATAAGCAAAACTTTAAACAGTCATATGTGGGCTGAGCTGATAAATTGAGAAGCTCTTGTGGCAGAGCAAGTTTGTATACAACACCAATTCTTTCCCATGGGAATTCAATTAGTGTATGTGAGTAGTATAACAAGAAATGAGGACAGAGAATAAGAGGTGAGAGAAGTCCTCTGAGGGATGCAGGATGTTCCCTGAGCACATGTAGTAACTTCTGAAGATTGAGGGAAAAATAGGAAATATGAGAGACATTCTCCCTAGAGATTCCATCTTTGGTACTTCACTGGCCTTCTAACCACTAAGCAGGGGAAAAGGGCAGTGCAAGATCTCCTAAGAAACAGAATAGCTAACTTATGACAGGAAAGCAAAATGAATTCCCCAGTAAACCAAAAAGCTGGCAGTTGAAATTTAAAGCAGAGAACAATCTCTGAGATCAGGAAGATGACAAATGGATTGTAGAGCAATAAAGATATCTTGTACAACTTGCTCCCAGGCTCCTTTAAAGGAAAATCCTGATCCCATGATGATAGCACTTGAAGCAAGTGGTGAGGCTGAATCCAGAAAAAGCTGAAATTACCCAGACACAGCTCAAATACAAATTAGATTAACTTTAGTCCCCCACATTTGAAGCCTGACAAAAGAAGGAACATATATTTTTATGATTAGAATTAGCATTTAGTATTTAGAATTAGCATAGCATAGTCTGACATAGAATAAAAGTTTACAATACATGAAGAAGCAAAGAAATGTGACATATTATCAAGAGAGGAAAGAGTCAGTAGAAGCAGACCCAGAGATAGCTCAGATGTTTGATTTATAACTCAAGAACCTTAAGACAATTATGATAAATATAATAAAATATCTAGTTAGAAAAGGTGACATGTATGAATGTACAGAAAATTTTTTCAAAAATATGAACATTATTTTTGAAAATTAGAAATAATAAATATAGAATATATGACATTGGCTATACAGAGTTAATTTGAATGAGTTGACAACAGACAGAACACTGAAAAAGAAGCAGTGAACTTGGAGATCAACAGAAATCATTTAAACTGAACTTAAAAAGGAAGAAAAAGAAAAGAAATGAAATAGCATTTACAACATTAACAGAATACAGGGCAAAAATTATATAATCATTTCAACAGATACAGAAAAGATGACAGCACAGCACAAAACTCAACACATAATGAAACTCTCAAAATATAAATAGAAAAAACTCTCTCCATCTGATAAAAGGTATCTACAGAAAAACTACAGCAAATGTCACACAGCTTAATGGTGAAATCTTAAACACTTTGCTCTTAAGATAGACTCAAGCAAGGATGTCAGTTCTTACTACTTCCATTTAACAGTGTATTTATCCTATTCAGTGCAAGAAGGCAAGAGTAAAGGCATAAAGATTAGAAAGAGAAAAGCAATGCCAATTCTATTCACTAATGATATGAATATATGCATAGAAAAACCCATGGAATTTATAAAAAAAAAAAAGAACCTAACACTAATAAATAAATTTAATAAGACTAACAATAAACATAAGGAATTTTATTTCAGATACTATAAAATACAATTTAAAATTAAATTTTAAAAATATGGTTTGCTATAGCATCAAAAATTAAACATATAGGAATAAATCTAATTAAATATAGAAATTTTACAATAAAAATTACAAAACATCTTTGAGATAAATAAAAGAAGGCCCTCATGATTGGAGAGATACATCATGGTCACAGATTGAAAGACTCAGTAATTGTTTATTAATTATACTTTCAAATTTATCTATAAACTAAATTTAATCCCAAAATCCAAGCAGAATTTTTGATGAAATTACATAATGCATCAAAAATTATATGCAGAAGTCCAGGATGCAGAAAAACCAAACAATAATTTAAAAGAAAAAAGTTAAAGATCTAATACTATTTAATCTCAAGATGTATTATAACGTAATCAAAAATGTTCTATCATAGAGAGATAGATGCATATATTTTTAACTGACTTTTGACAAAGTTTCAAAGTGCAGAAAATTTGACTTTATTTCTGGACTTTCTATTTTACTTCATTGATCTATTTGTGTATTTTTGCAGTAATAGCACACTGTCTTAATTAGCATACACTGAGCTTTGAAATTAAATTGTCCAATTGAGTTTCTCATTTTTGAGAATAATCATGTAAATACAACTACAAATTTTAAGACAAGTCACCCCATCTTCTACAAATAGCTATTCTCCTTTAGAGAATCAACTTCTAGTTTGCTCCTGGGCTCTGGTAGATGCTAGTTGCCTAATAATGAGACAGTAGATGACTATAAAGATCTATACTGTCTCATGAACACCAGCGGATAAATTGGCCAGCTGGTCAGAATCCTGGAATGAACAAAGTAGCAAGATTAGTGACAGACGGTCTGGGAAAGTTCACGTGTGAATGCACCTTTCATAATGAGCATGAACTATGAGCATATCCGTAAATTATTTGCGTGGTCATTCAGTAGTCTATTGCAAAAGAAGTCCTTAATAATCAAGTGGACAAGGTGCTCGATTCTGTGGATATCAATCAACCTTTCCTGGGAGCAACCCTGGTATTTGTTTAATGGGATCATATACAAAACAGCCATGGTTGTGGGATGTGACCTATGCATGAGCTCAATGAGATTGTTTTTCCCTCCTCACAGTTTCTGCCTACTGAAACCGCTGATTGCTCAATTATCAATTGCAGGGATTGAATATTAAGCTGCATGTTTTAAATTATTCCTCTGGATGAGAAACCTTTCCCCATTAATTGATTATGTTGGACCTCTGCCACCATTGAGAAAATGGTAATTCATCCTCACTGGATAGAATAATTATTCTGAACATGTGTTTGCCTTCCTTGGCTACAGTACTTCTCCCAGCATCACCAAGAACAAATTTATAAGAATGCCTTATTGTTTTCCTTATGTTCTATACAAAATTTGACAGGTGGCAATGAAGTTGAGACCACCACCTGAATAATTTGAGCTACTTATGCCACCAAATCAACAGGCAAATAAAAATGTATTGAAATACAGTTATTGAAGAAAAATGGACATTATCAAGGCAGAGAAAACTATGCCTGGAATCCAAGGAACTTGAACACATCAAGTTCAGTATTGGATGTTAATTAAACATCACAGTAATGTAATTAAGGCAAGACCACTAAAGACTCAGATACTTTAAGGATGAAGATTCAGGTCTACCCACCCTGTAGAGAACCATAATACTCTGATGTGAACGAAAGGGAATCTGGATTAGGTAGTGGGAAAAGTTATAAATATTATTTATAAATTTATAGAGAGTTACTGACGTGAAAACTAGAGCAGCTATAGCTATTTTCTTCCTTGCTATGGCAGTATTACAAACAAACTCCACATAATTTTCTCTTGGAAGACTAGGTAATAATATAGTTGAAACACAGGAAGTGAGTTTATCAGAAGATTTGTCATTCTAAGAAATATGCCCTTATCTTGCAGTGTGTGTGTGTGTGTGTATGTGTGTGCGTGTGTGTGTGTGTGTGTGTGTGTACACACATTCATTCATATAGCTCCACTAAGAGAGCATGAATATATCTTATCTATAAAGGCCTGCCTCTAAATCATCACACTGTGACATACCTTCTGAATTTCTGAAAATGGCAGCACCTTAAATCTGAGAGAGACCAGTTTAAATGACACTGACCATAAGGAAAATGAGAATGAACCATTGTCTTAAGGAGGAATAAGTATTCTTTGCTCTTACCCTGAACCTGGACACACTGGCCTGTATCTCCTGTTTCTATCAGTGTCTATAACCTCTCTGACAAAAGAGAAGGCAAACTTGTTTTCAGCATCTGCTTTTCCCAAAAACTATTTGCCATGAAACTCAAATTGTTTATCTCTGTGAGCTTTCCAAAACGAGTCAGTAGCACACTTCTCTTGGCAGAAGCCAATATAGTAAGAAAAATTAAAATTTTTAAAATGATTATAGAATGGAACATGAGAATGGCCACTGAAAGATTGAAAGAGGATTAGACTACTCACCTATATATGGCTTAATCCATTTAAAATTTGAACAAGTTCTTCCTTCCTCTACGTTCCCAGTACAAGTCCTTGCTCCCTTCATGCTCCCTTGGTAACTGTTGCTGCTATTTGATGAGAACGAAGCAAGGTACAACTGCACTGGCAACCAGCTCACAGTGGATGATTCAAGTGAGCAGACTCAAGTCAAGCCAAGGCAAGTCACTACCAGCATTAGAAACAGCAGCGTAAGTAATCTAAGTATCGGCCAAACTATAAATGAAGGAAATCCCCTCTCAAATATTACCTTACAAAATTCAATTTGGTACTTTATTTTTTTTGTCTATGATAATTCTCTTCCTTCTGTAGTTGGAAGTATCATCAACTACCATTGCTTTCTGATCCTTAAGAAATTAAAACAACCTTCACATTTGGGTAAAGAGAAGGAGTTACTCAGAGAAGAGACTTGAATCTGACTCCTTGGTAATTATGGTCAAGAGGTTAGGAGAGATTAGGTATTTTGTAAGTTAGAGTCCAGAGTGAGGATGTGGCTTCTCATCAGCCACTGAGGGGGGCACAGGAACTCCCACAATTCATACTTCAGAGCAAAACATGGTCTCATCCAAACACACATTTTCCCCTTCTGGAGCTTGGACCAGTATCTTGCTTAAATTCATCCAGGACCTCCCAGTCTCTCTATAGTGACTTACTAGAGACTTCTAAGGCATAAAGCCCACTGGACTCCAGACAACAGCCACCAACAGTCCCTGCTCTGCATAGCCAGAGCCCTGTAGGGAATTAAATTAATCCATCATTCCTTATCATGGCAAAAGGTTATATCTTAATTGGATTAAAGACAAATGTGTGAGGAAACCTGAAGGTATAAAGGTATGTTCAGACATCAATAGTTTGTACTTTAAAATTTCAGATAGGTAGACTGGGTTTTGGTGATGACAGCTGAGGCCTAGGAATGCTCTTTATCACCATTAAAATGGCTGGCTTAGTGTAACAACCAAAAGGGATTGTTAGCACTTTCTGCCCAAACCCCCTCCCCACTCCTATTATCATGAGTGTTTGAAAAATAAGTATACTACCTAGGATTTTACTCTGGTCTTAGCTTAGTAAAAAGATTAAATCCATGTGGTAACTGACTTTTGACAAATCATCTCCAAGCAAATTGAGAAAAATGTGCGCTAATGCTATCACCAACCAAACATAACACTTTCTCTTTTTTTAGCATTTTATTTTATTTTATTTTTTATCTGTTTTATTATTGGTTTCAAGTATACAGTACATTGGTTAGACATTTATATAGTTTATGAAACGATCGCCTTGATTACTGTATCATCTTCTCTGCCTTTTGCACATAGCCATTATATTACTGCTGAAGGCATTCCCTATGTCATGTTCCTTGAATTCGTGACTATCTCTCAACTACTAATTTTACTTCTTTAACCCTTCACCGCTTTCTCCCAGCCTCCAAATCCCCTCCCCTATGGCCATCACCAGATTGTCCTCTATATTTGTGAGTTGTTTTTGATTAGTTTGTTCTTTTTGTTCCTTAAATTCTGCATTTAAGTGAAATCATATGATATTTCTCTTTCTCCATTTGACTTATTTCAGTTGGCATAGTAACTTTTAGGTCCATTGATGTCTTTCCAAATGCCCATCAACAGATGATTGGATAAAGAAGTTATGATTCATATATACAATGGAATATTACTCAACCATAAAAAATGAAATCCTAACACTTCCTATTCTTTTGATGGGAGAAGTACAGTGGTGGAGTAAGAGATCAGTACTGTTTAAGGAAATTTTCTTTTCATGGAAATCACAGGAAAGGTTTTCTCAAGTAAACTTTATTTCTTGGCTGAATTATATAAAATGAGTTTCTGATAAAAGGGCAAGGAATGTTAAGGAACATTCTTCCCTCTTAAGCTAACAATATTCATAGCATGGCTATAATATGAGTAGCCACACAAGAGTTCAGGTGAAGGTTTTTGGAGTGAAGGTCAAAGAGCTTTGAAACCAGTGGTGTTGGATGACTTGTCCTTATGTTCACTGGAGCCTCATATGGTTATACAAAGACCTGCACTGAATAGAAGCATAATAATTGCTAATAACTTCTGTGCATCAAGTGCCTACCATTAGTCTCATAGTGTTATTTTACACATATTGGTTTAGTTCTGACAACTACCCTTCAAGATAGATACTACTGTCCTGAATGCATAGGCCAGAGTTAGACATTGTTATCTTAAATGAATGAGTAGAGGCGATATGAAAGTTGGTAGATGACAAAGGCAAGAAACATAAAAATAGTACTATCTTGGTTGGATAGCATTGACAACAACAACAACAGAAAACATGGTTTTTTACCTGATAAGAGAATACAAGTTCTGAAGAAGCGTTGTGGAGGCTTACAAAACGCTGACTCTGCTTCCTGGCTCTGTGGTCTATTGTGGGAGAGAAAACGCAGTAGCAACTAGTGACACCCACTCTATGGGAGGTGGTTTCCATGAGGCTGAAGCAAGTTTTCTTTAACGGAGTGTATTAGTCAAGATTCTCCAGAGAAATAAAACCAATAGGATGTGTGTTTTCTAGAGAGAGATTTATTTTACGTCATTTGCAATTGCGGGGCCATCAAGTCTGTGCAGTGTTTGCCAGGAGTACAGGAAATCAGGGAAGAGTTCAAGTTACGATCTTGTGTCCAGAGGCAGAATCTCTTCTTCTTCAGGGACCTTAGTCTTTTCTCTTAAGTCTCTTAATTGATTGGATGAGGTCACATTGTTGAGGGTAATCTGCTTTACTCAAAGTGTACTTATTTAAATATTAATAAAATATTTTTTTAAATATCTTTTTAGAAACATCTAGACTGGTGTTTGACCGAAAATTGGGAACCCACCCAACAATCATAAAACCTTGCTGCTCAATCTGCTCTTTAGGGCTATTTTAGCTGATTCCCTGAAACCTGGATCCTGAATTATAGTAACTGCCGGCTCAACCTGCCACATCTGAATAAGATTATAAATTCTTTTCTTAGTGACTTCCTTGATTCTCTATTAGAGGAAACACCAAATTCTGATGCTCTCGTCATCTATATAATAACCTCCCACACACCTTGTGAAATTTCTGCGAAAGTAATACATTGGCCTGTGTGATAAGCCTGCCTGCTTCTGCATCGTGTGTGCTACATGACCTGTAGTGTAGCAAGGCTTTATAAAAGAGAAATATTAATTCTGTTCTCAAACGGTTACTGTATATATTAAATGAAACTAAATTTCGTGTTTGTGAAATCTTACCACTGAGCAAAGGTTCATGCTAAGTTAACTAAATATGAATTGATGAATATGAATATGACGTTGATATTCCACTTGCATTTATCAGGGACACGAGAAACTTAAAAACCATGGTCCTGCTTACCAGTCAGCTAGAAAAGCTTGATTATCATAGTCTTTATAGTAGTCAAACATGATAACTCTGAACAAACATGAAGGGATAGACCATTCTTAAAAGGGCAAGTTCTTCCTCTTGCAATCATATCTTATAAGATATTAAATAGCTGCCTAAATGACGAAATCTAGGGCCTGTTGGAAAAATAGATTTTCTAGCCTTGTTACTCTTTTGCCTACTTCATTACCCCAGCTGAGCTCTTGTTCTCTGAGGGCTAGAAAGGGAAATATTTCTGAACATTCAGGGAGAAAAGGGGAGGAAAGAGTGAGAGACACATCACATCTCTCCCACTGCTCCCAACACATTTCCTTCCTTAGCAGGTACCAATGATATGACAGACAATTAATAAGCTGGAAGAGCAAGGATTATAGTTTCTACAGGCTATCTGCAGATATGATATAGTAGAATTATGTGTCTTATCTGAAGTAAGACTTCCTGTAGCTAAAATAGTGTAGAAGATGGAATTGTAGATGGGGAGTTTTAAGAGGCATAGCAGCAACTACTTTGCCAAATAGAAGCTTGGACTGAAGAGAGGATAAAAACAGAAAGCCTAGGAGACAATCAAGGTTATTCCTGGATTATACCCTAATGAGCAGAAAATAGAATAATTGACTATAGCATCTTCATTCCCTGGCACCACCATTTCATTCTTTAGATGTGCTGTTCGATTCCTTCAGTTCAGATCTCTGCCCGGGCTCTGCCTGAAATCCCATTTTCTCTGGTCTGGGCTACTGCCTGGTTTTAATCAATTCTTATAGGAAATAGAAGGCAGGAAAGGTAGGGGGATGGCCAAAATAAAAAGAAATCTATGTCTTCATAGGACTTTTCATTCAAAAGTAAATAATTTTATTTCAAACAAATACAGTTTTGCATCATTTTAAGTAAGTTTCTTACACTTTCTAAACCCTTATCTACTTATTACTAATGTGGAAAAAAATAAAATAGCTTGCCAACCTACCTTACAGTCATGAGGGACCTTGAAGCAGGCTATGTAGAGAGCTTTGAAAAGTCACTCAATAGATGATAATATTCTTGACTTGATACACTATAATATTCTAGAGAGCCCCTCCATCCTACAGCTTTGTCTTTTCTTCCCAGATTCAATCAGAATGTCTGGGGTCCAGTAATCAGCAACCAGCGAGATTATCATACTTTTTTACAAAGTGAAGGAAGGACATCTGTTGAAGCCTGAATTCATAGGAAAATGTGAAAAAATCCCAATGGAAATAGGAAAAGATATAATTTGATAGGGAGTCCCAGTCTTTGAATACAGCAAGCATAGAACCAAGAGAGGACATCTAGGACATGCTTGGACCCCCAGATAATGGGTACTATTCTTGGTGGCAGTAGGGCAGAATCTAGGAGCAATTCTCTAAAAGGCTACAAGGTCCTAGATTACCAAGACATGGCAGTCTGGTAGCTAATAACATGCAGTATAAGCAGCCAGAGGGCAACTTCTAGGAGAACTGACAAAAGCAATAGTTTAGGATCAGAAGTACTGTCTCTGTCGAGACCAATTAGAGCCAGGCAGAGACTCTATTCCAAAGAAAACAGGATTCCAGGAAGAGCCAGGGGAAAACTTAGGATAAAAGAAATCAAGCAGAAATTTAAAAAAAAAATAGAATAGAGGTACAAGGAGAGAGAGATGGGATTGTCAGTTGTTCTTTGTAACAACCTGATCTTATTACTAATGTCACAGAACTAGTCAACAAATCCATCTTAAATTCAGGGAAACTAAGGCCTTCAAGAGAGGAGCAATGATATGCGAGAGGACCCAGTAAGGCTTCACAAGTCACATCTGACGATTGTGAAGCTTGTACGATTGCATGTCACACCAGGGCTAAGCAAACTCCCTAAAGCACTACGAAGTCTCTAATATTCTCCCTCTCAGTTCCTGATCCACTTCTGACAGCAATAAGGCCCTCAATGGGGGCACTGTCCCAAGAGAAAGCAGGCGTGGGCAAAGAGCTTGGGCTTTGAAATTAAAATCCCAACTATGAAATAGAAGGTTGAGGAGCAGTAGTTATGAGAGCATTGGTTAATTGGTGAAAAGGAGGCTATGAGTGGGAATTTTCACCTTGAACCCAAAATTGGTGGCTTCTACCAGTCTGGGGGCTCAGAGAGTTCACAAGCCAGTATCTGGGAGCATAAAGTGGATCTAAAACTCTTCTGGCATATTCAGAAGAACCAGATATGACAAAATGGGACATGAAATTTACTGAATCTACATGTGATCCAGATCTCATCAGGCACCTCCTTTTCCTCGACGTCCTAGGTAAAGTGTCCTTGAACCTTAACTAGTTCCATATTTCGGAAGAGTCCAAAAAACTCTTCAAACTTTCATAGAACCAAAATATCCATGTCACATGCGTCTCTAGTCCCTACAACCAAGCAGTCTTCCCTATCTCACTTTCATATCTACCAAAAAGCAGACCTCAGTGATTTTAATAATTTCCACAAGAAATCGAATATCCTAAGTGTTTGTAATGTTCTCTGTTTTACGATGGCTTCTGGTTCATGGAAGTGTTACGTAGTTTATGACACACATAGTACTATTATAATGACTTCCTTCATCTCTTTTCCTTTCTGAATTTCTATCCCACACAGAGTACATACTTGCACCTTGTCTATGATGTATTATTTTCTCACCTTTCTCAGACATCTTGGCACTAGTTGAAGCCCAGGCTTGTCAGTATTTGCCTACCTCAAGATGGTTTAGCGAAGCATAGTTTCCAGTAAAAGGAGTCTGCTCTCTGAGATAAAATGATAAATCCTCTCACCACCAGCAAAAGAGAAAAATATTTCCTACTTAATTATTTTTTCCCTTAAAATGATATTTACAGTGTATACAGATATTTTTGTTCTGAGTTTGGCTGGAAGAAAACTGGAAATTGATAAGGAGGACCAATCCCTGGGTGAGGCAGCCACTTTGCACAAATAAGATGAATCATGCAAGCTCAGCCAGGCAGATCTTAATCTCCAAAGTATAAAGTCATGGGACTTTATTTCTGGAAGGAGAGGACTTAATACCAGACCAACCTCCTGTCCAAAATTGCCATTGCTTAGATGAGAGTGACAGAAAAGGCTGAAAGTCTTGTTGGCACACGGATAAAAGCAGGAAGAAAGTCAGGCTCCAGAGCACTGAGAAATAAGGGTAGGAATACAGACACGAAACCGTGGACCCCAAAACAACTTGTGAAAACTTTACGAGAGCCTCATGCAAGAAGAGCAAAGGTTATAAAGGGAACAAAAGTAGGTACTCCCTTTTTAATTCAGGCTGCTACAACAAAGTGCCATAGACAGGATGGCTTATAAACACCAGAAATTTATTTCTCACAGTTTTGGAGGCTCAGAGTCTGAGATCGGGGTGCTGGTGAAGGCTCTCTTCCAGATTGCAAAGTGTCATCTTTTTGTTGTATTCTTGCATGGCGAAATTAAGGCAAGAGAGCTTTGGGGTCTCTTTTGTAGGGACATTAATCCCATTCACGAGGGCTCCACTCTCATGATCTAATTGCCTCCCAAAAGCCCCACCTCCTAATACCATCACACTGGGGTGGGGGTAGATTTTAATTTGTCAATTTTGTGAGGAAACAAAAATTCAGTCCATTGCAGGCATTCAGACAGAAGAACATAGAATTGGACTGTGTTGTACATCCTTGACAGATACAAAGATGGTATAACAGGAGTGAGGAATACAAGATTAGTGTATATAACTAATAACCTTTGCTCTAGACACTTATGCATAATTGTGAAATATTTCTCTTTATCTCTATTGATTCTTTTGCCTTATGATCACTTTTGTCTGATACTAGAATAGCTACACTAGCTTTCTTTTCGTTACCTTTTGCAAAGGCTATCTTTATCCATTCTTTTACTTTTAACGCAGTTTGTATTCGTATCATAAAAGTGTCTCTTGGAAAAAGCATTTTGAACTTATTTTTACCCATTATAATAATATTATTTTTCTGTTTGGAATATTTAGTTTGTTTATTTACAATGTAATTACTAATATCATTGAGTTGCTATATACCCAAAGTCTTTCTTACTATTTATTTTCTATTTGGTCCATCTGTTTTATAGTTCTTTACATTTTTTCTTTTCTTTTTCTATTTCTTTTGTTAATTAACTTATTATTTTATTTGCGGTTCTTTTGTTAATACATTAGACAATGTTTCTTTTTTCTGACTTCTTGTGGATTAAGCATTTTCACTTTATTTTTCTTTCTATTAATTTTTTATTTTACATTGTACTTCTATTTAGTAGTTACCCTAGCAATTATATCATTCATCCTTGATTTATTACCATAATACAAATTATTAGTTTTACCATTTCCTCATACCACTTGAACTTTAGAACTTTTAAATTTCACTTACCTCCTCCAACGTTTTGCCTTATTATTTTCATCCTTATTCTATTTTATAATACATTTCAGTTATTGAGTAGTAAACATCATTTGTCCATGCATTCATCCTGTCATGTGTTTTTTACTCTTTCCTTCCTTTTTATATTTCCAACTGGGATGACTCTCTTTCTACCTGAAGAAATTCCTTCAGTGTTGCTCTTAGTACAAATCTGCTGACTATGGATTTCTTCAGTTTTTACTTTTCAGAAAATGTTTTATCTTATTTTCAGAAAACTATTTCACAGGAAATAGAAGTTTAGGTCATTTTAGGTTAGTATGTGTGCATACGTGCTATTAAACATTTGTATATACATGTGTGTGTACATGTGTATGTACATGTGTGTGTGTGTTCAGTACTTTATAGATGTCAATCCATCAACTGACTTATGGATTCTGTAAGTTCTATTAAGAAGTGATCTGTCAACCTTTGTGCCCTCAAAGTTAATTTACCTCTCTCGATACAAAAATAGTTACAGAGCTATTTTGTAATAAATATGAGTTTTTACCGTTCTTGTGAAATCAGGAAGTCCAATGAAAAGTCCAATATAATGTCTCAAAAACATAACATTTTAAATCAGGGTGATACATCAGAGAAACTCCATTTTCTCCAATGAAAAACAAGAGTATAGCCTTTGCATAACTATTTATGATTGGATAGTCTTAATCATAGAGCTTCCCAACTGATGTGCAGTGGATGGGTTTTAGGTGAGCCCAGTGATATTTACCCCTTAGTTTTCTCAGTGACCAGACTAGGCAAAGGCACTGGAATCCCTGGGCTGGTCTCATTTTGCCAGAAGCTTGTGTGAAGCCCTTAGCTGGTGGCCAATGCAGAATGAGAACTGATGGCAGTGTCTCTAAATCCCCAAATCCACTGAACAGGCTCATGACTGCTCCATCACTTGCAAAGTAGACTACTGTCAATGATAGACAAAGAATCCTCAGAGCTGCAAAAGGTGTTCCTCTTTTAGTCCTTCAGGAGTAAGGCATGCAGCCTGAGGATTGACCATTGGGAGGAAGGATGGACAGACCATACAGAGGTCATGGCAGGCACAGTTGCATATGATGACTCCAAATCTCTATTTTAACAAATTTCATCTATTTTTTTAACATATGACAACTGAAACGCAAAGGAAAAAATACTATCGGTGTGCCCCAAACATCATTAATGAAGTAAAAATTTGTCAAAGTAAGAAAACTAATGG
Organism: Cynopterus sphinx; assembly: GCA_030015415.1. Taxonomy (NCBI): domain Eukaryota; kingdom Metazoa; phylum Chordata; class Mammalia; order Chiroptera; family Pteropodidae; genus Cynopterus; species Cynopterus sphinx. The sequence continues at coordinate 99,327,879 of CM057387.1, forward strand.
CAGTAAATATGCTTTAAAAAAAAAATACCCTGTGGTGAGATGAACTCTAAGTTGGTCCCCATAGTCTCTGGCACTTGGGTATCTTTGTGTAATCCCCTCCCTTTGGGTGTGGGCTGGCCTATCAATTTATAGATTATCAACAGGTAGATTTCCTCAGTGTTGAGGACATATCATTTCTGTGTTAGTTACAAAAGATTCTGACTCTTATTTTCCTAATGTACCCTTCCCCTTGCTGGCGGTGATGAAGCAAGTCATTAGGTTAGGAAGACTCACATGGCAAGTAATTTAGGATGGCCTCTAGCTAATAGCCAGCTGGGAATTGAGGACCCAGTTTAACAGCCCCAAAGGAGCTAAATCCTGCCAACAAGCATGTAAGTGATTTTGGAAGCAGACTTTTCTGTCAAACCTTCAGGTGAGACTTTACCTTGGTTCATATCTTAATTGGAGCCTTATGAGAGACCCTGAAACAGAGGACCCACATAAGGCATACCCAGATTCCTAATCTACAGAAACTGTAAAATAATAAATGCATGTTGTTTAAAACAGCGGAGATTATGCTACTTTGTTATGCAGCAAAAGTTAATTAATGTATACAGTGCGTAAGAGTGTTTGCACATAAATAAGAAAAATGAACATCTGAACAGAAAAAAAATTGATGGCAAATTAGTAAATCAACAATTCGTAGAAGTATACACAACAAAACTTTAAAATGTTTATACTCTATAGCCTCTAATTTTTTTAGAATATGAATTAGATTTGAGGACAGTTATGTTAGAAGATGTTAACTATAGTATTTATAATGGTAAGGTTTTAGAAATAATCAAATACTCTCCCATAATATAGTCTCTAATCCAAGCATTACTTGAATGTAGGGCTTTTTTTTTTCTTGTATGACATGAGGTAGAGAGACAGTTCAGTTGTAGTATGGTGACTCCATTAAATCATCGGGAATGAAGACGATTATTCTTTCTGCTTTGTCATCTTGAATCATTTGGCTTTCATCCTTAAGGTCATCTCATGATCACTGATGACTTCTATAGCTCGAGCCACTTATGTTCATTTTCTAAGCACAAACAATGAGGAATAGGGGAAAAGTTAAATGGCACTTGACAACCAGGTAAGGCTTCTTCAAAAAGCTTCCCTGTAAGCCTAGCCAACATCTCATCTGTCACCCCTTCTCTACAAGGAATGCTTTCGATTATAGTATTTCAGCTAAGTATATTGCCACAGCCTTGTAAGTATATCAGTGACGGTCAAATCAGGAGACTAAAACCACCCCAGATGCTCAAATAGAGAAATTGTGACATGAATTATTGTTGCCTAGAACAGTAGAATGTGGCTAGTTGCTCAATAAGGTCTGTGGGGTTCAGAAGTAGTAGGCACAAAAGAATAGCACCCAGGCTTTAGCTTAAGAAAAAAATGTAAATAAAGAAACTAGAGAGTAAGAGTGGTTGGTACACGGTGAATATTTGCATCTCTTTGAAGAGGGCATGGATGCTCCACATACATGCATTCTGTCCTTAGCACACAAACTTGACAGAGGTTGGCCAGCTCTGATCTATAGAAGTGGGTCAGTTCTGATAAGAATATGAGAAAGCTGGAGATGCTTTGAAGTTTTCTAGTGTTTCAGAAGGGTGGAAAGACCAGAACTGTTCTGTAGAAATGGCCTGCCATTGCCAGAGGGCATGGGCAGACAGGAGTTTCTCAGAATAGGCTGCTAGTGAAAAAAATGTGATCTGTGGACTCAGCAGGAGCTCATTTACATGGCTATTACTGCCATTGGGCGGAGTTTCTGTAAAAGTGAAATATTTTCTGACCACTTATCAATCAATTATTGAGAGAGGGAGTTTATTGAAATCTCCAAATAAATAAAATTTTTTTGTTTTTCTTTTTAATTCTATCAGTATTTGCTTCATGTATTTTAAAAGTCCATTATTAAGTAAATAAAGATTTAAGATGTTTATGTCTCATAACTGAATGTTCCTTTTACAATTATAAAATGACTTCCTTTAGTCCAGGTAGTATTCTTTAATCTGAAATCTACTTTGTGATTAATACAGCTACTCTAGTTTCCCTTTGATTAGTGATAGCATCATATTTTTCCTACCCTATTATTTTGACCTAACTGTGCCTTTTAAAACACATAGTCAACTGATCATAGAAAAGGAACTGAAAGCAATTTACTGGAGAAAGAATAATCTTTCTTGGAACAATTGGATGCTCCTATATTCAAAACAAAAAACAAAAAACCTATACACAGCCCTGTCATTGTTCACAAAATTAACTCACAATGGGTCATAGACTTAAATATAAAAATATATGATGCAATACAATAAAATTTCTAGAAAAACAAAATAAGAGAAAAATCTGTGACCCTAGTTTAGCAACGAGTTTTTAAATACAATGTCAAAAGCATGATCCATGAAAGAAATTTTATAAGCTGCAATTTATTAAAATTTAAAACTTTTTCTATGCACCCAATACTGTTAAGAGAATGAATGACAAATCTTAGAGTGGGAAAAATATTTGAAAAACACATATCTGTTAAAAGACTTGGTTCTAAACATGAAAACTAAAAATAGAAAACAAGTACCCAATTAAAAAGTTGGCAAAAGATCTGGACACTTCATCAAAGAAGGTATATAGATGGTAAATAAGCATGAGAAAAGATGCTAATTGTCATTAAGGAATTAAAATTTAAAATAACAATGAGGTACCATCGTACAGCTATTACGATGGCTAAAAATTCCAAAAACTGACAATATCACGAGCTGGTGAGGATGTGGGGGAATAAGGAATCTCATTTATTGCTAGTGGTACAGCCACTTTGAAAGACCGATTATTAGCTACTTACAAAACTTACCGTACAATCTAGCAATTGTACTCCTAGACAAGTACCTAACTGATGTGAAAATTTACATCTACACAAAAACTTACAGGTAAACCTTTGTGGCAGCTTTATTCATAATTGCCACAACCAGAGCAACCAAGATGTTCTTCAATAGGTGAATGAATAAACAAATGGTGGCACATCCGTAAAATATAATGCTATTTAGTGACAAAAGGAAATGAGCTGTGAAGCCACGAAAAGACATAAAAAAACTTTAAATGTGTATCTATCAGTGAACGAAACAGTATGAAAAGTCTACTCACTGCATGAGTTCAGTTATATGTTATTCTAAAGAGGGAAAACCATAATAATAGTAAAATAAGCACAGATTGCCAGAAATTAGGAGGAAGAATAGAGGAGTATGTAAGTCTTTATATAAAATTTGAAGGCAACAGAAGGACCATACTTTCTCTGAAGGCTCTAAAGTACTGTTTACTGTTGCCTTCAAATTTTATACAAAGATTTATATAATCAAATATTTATAACAGTTTTATTTGTCATAGTTAAAGAGTAGAAATAAACCAAATGTTCGTCAACAGGTGAATAGATAAGCTGTAATGTGTGCATACAATGGTACACTACTCGGTAATAAAAGGAATAAACTGATACACTAAATAACATGGATGAATATCCAAATAACGATGCTGAGTTAAAAGAAGCCAAATGAACATACTGCGTTTCTCCATTCTTTTTGCTCCCTTCTGCAATTACTCCTATACTCATCTCAACCTTATCACCCACCTCTCATGTTTTTTACATTCTATTATATGTTTTGCATTCTTTAGCTCTCTGTGCTTCGGTTTGGATGCTTCTTATTTTCTTATCTTTGTGGTCTTCTCTTGTACTCAATTATTTGACTCTAATCCCATCCTTGAGTTTTAAATTTCATGTGAGGTTTTAATTTCACTTAATTCTTTTAAAATTTCATTTTTCATTGCATTTTTTACCTGCTTATTTATTTGAGCCATCTTTTCTCACTCTTTTCTTTAACATATTAATTATAATTATTTTAAAATCTTTGTCTGCTAACTTCAACATGTGGGTACCCTGTGGATCTTCTAGTTGTTTTTTTTTTTTTTTTTTGGTTGTTATCCTAGACTTTCAAATATATTTTTATTTTATTTTATGTTTATTAAGTTTATTGGGGTAACATTGGTTAATACAATTAGTTAAATATGTTTTAAAGGAATCTCTGTGTTGTCTTATTTCTTTGCTTGTGGTCTGTTTGATTGGCAGGCTTTGGCCAAGGCCTAAATATTAGCTAAACTTCATTCTGTGCACGGGGTTACAGGTGCAATTTGACAGTTGCATGGTCAACTAATCTCCCTGTTTTCTTCCCCACTTTTCATGTCCATTCTTTATTATGCATGGAGTCTCAAGCTTTTCTAGGATATTATCAGGGAAATCTCTTATCTTACCTTTTACTGAAGCTTCCTTAGAATTAAGTATGCTAGTACAGAGCTTGTTCTTTTTAATTGTTCAAGTTTCAGCTCCAATGTCACTACAGAAAAGTCTATCATAGTCACTTTGTCTAAATAAACCCCACCTCTAATCACTCTCTACTACAGCTCCTTATTCTGTTATCCACATAGCATTTATCATCATCTGATCTTATTGATATACTATTGATTTCTTCTCCTAAAATATAAGCTCAAGGGCAGAAAAATTTCGTCTTCTTCATAGCTATACCCTCAGACACCTTACAATTCTTATAACACGAGAAATACACAGATATGTATTGAATAAAGGCACAGTCATGATGAGATGCTGGGCAGGGTAGGGGGAGAGATGCTTCAGCTCCAGCTCAAAATTCAACTAGCTTAGGCTTAGTACCATTCCCAGAATTTCTCATTCACAATTCAACTTCACTCGCTCCCCTCCATGGCTAGAGAGTCGAGGATGATAGTATCTGTCACCAGCTCTCACCTCACCTCCAATATTCCCAGTGGGTCGTTTATTACATCCCTTTGGTACATTGTAGATTCTGTTTCCAAACACAATGCTGTGATTGTGATCTTGACCCTGGAACCATCATCCTGTCACCTGCATACCTCCACCCTGTCACCTGCATACCTCCATCCTGTCACCAATCTATGTTTTAAAAGATTAGAATAGGCAAGAGCAAACAAAGAGTAATAAATATGGAATTGAAGTAGACAAATTTCCTCTGCTTATCAGTTGAGACAAAACAGGTACTTTACCCTTGAGCAGGGCTCTGCCAGGATCCTGTCTCTTCATAAACTCCTAGCCCAAGACCTGACCCTCAGCAAGGATCCAGAGGAAATGTGACATCATTCTGATGCCCTGCCATCAGGACTGTGTCAAGGGCATCTGTGTCATGTGCCTTAAATATATATGACACAGGATGCCAGACTGTTTGGCCTCAATTCCTTTTCAGGCTGAGAGGAGGTATACATGAATGAATTAATAATAAATAAAATAAAAACGCATTTGGCCCCTGATGTTTTATTACCCGTAAGTGGACACCTTGAGCTACAGAAAGACAACAAGTCGGAATTTGGACAGAACCTCTGGCCGAGCTGCTTTGAAAGCGAAGCTGTAAAAGCTATAAAAGTACATGAGCGCCATCTAGAGACGACACGAGTACTGTGGACTGTTTCAAGGCTGCAGCGCAAAGGGAGTCGCAGAAATCTGTCCCCAGAGGCCCTTCTGTCACAGTCTGATGGACCTCCTCACTGTTATCAGTGAGGGCAGTAAGCAGGTTCTTTCACGTCTTAGGTCAAAACCTGCCTTCACTTTCTCTGACCACTGCAGACCACAGTAACCTCCCCTTCTCTGACAGATCCTAGTGTTTTCTCTACCATTTAATCAGTCCCAAGGCAGAGCACGGTCTTCAATAATTTTTTTTTAGATCAATAAATGCATTTTATTGAGCTTGCATATACAAGTTATAATGATAGACACTAACTTGCACAAGATATAGGGAAGGTACATTTTCCAAATTGCCAGACTGTGCTTGGTAATGAGACTGTCGGCTGATTCCTGACGAGTCCGTCCCTGGGCTGGAAGAAACACTGTGCAGCCCACTCCTGCCCTTGGGAAGAACCCTGTACCATGTCTCTGAAATGTGTTCCCTGCCCTTGTTAGGACAGGATCCTTTAGAAAAGCACATCCCACCATCTCCAGAAAAAGCGAACATTTGCAGGCAACTCATTACACAGAGCAAATCTAAGATTTTGGGAGTCAGCAAGGTGCACGCTTGAATTCGAGTTTTGTCACTTACAGAATATGCAAACTGCTGAGCCTTGAGCTAATTACTTCTCTGAGACTTGATTTCCTAGTCTGTCAAATGGAATGATAATACCTGCTTAATGGTCTTGTGGTAAGAGTCAGCAAGAGTATTTATTATTTACAAATGACCTAGCACGATTCCTGAAACCAAGAAGGTGCTTAAAAGCTTAGCTTTTACTATCATTTTGACAATAATAAGAATTCTAACTTGTAAAATTAATTCATCTATCTTGCAAAATTGCTGTGAGGATTAAATTATGTACTCGGTTTTGGTAGATTGCCAAGTGAGACAGAATTTAAGGATTTTTTCTTCCAGAGAAGCTGCCAGTGGCTTCTGTCTGACAAACATTGTACGTTTTATCACCTTGAAGTGGATCTTTGATTGTTCTCTGAATACTTTAGTCACACCTCTTAGTAAAAACAAAAGACCACAAAGTACACACTGAGATGTGGAATAGGTGTAACAGGATTCTGTGAGGCTTACAAAGATTGTCCTTTGCAAACATTCCCAAGATCGGCTACTTAGGAGAGGGAGATAAATTTGTACCAAGTTGGGCAATCTCTAAGAAGAAAAGGGATTAAAGCCAATCTCTCCTCTTCTGAGAATCTACAAGATTAAAATCTCTTTGATAGACTGTGTGTACTTGGAAGCATTGCCAAACCCTTTTACTACACGCTGTTCTTGGAAAAGTCAAGGAAGGCAGATATTATGAGCAGGTAGGCCTTGAACAATTAAATGAGAAGTAAAAATTTTGTGACCTTGTTTTTATGCCTCAGACTGATGAAGAGGGTCATTCAAGCATTGCATCTGGAATATGGTAGCACTCAATCAATAGTGGTTCTTATTGCTGATATTGTTCCACATGGTTTCTTGCTAATCCAAGCCAGAGCTATGTCATCTGGCAGCAACCTCATCTGGGCCCCGTTAGCAGCCTCTCTGTGAACGTTTGCTCAGTGGCTAGGCCAGAGCCTCCATAGGATGGGGGAAGAGACTGCAAGGCAGGGGAGCCAGGCCAGGCTGCCAGACACAGACACAGCTCAGAATTCTAAAATATTCTTCATATACTTCTTTTTTGGTGCATGGTTTTCCCTAGCACGGAGACACTAGAAAAATGCCTCATAACAATTCCTGCCCTTTGAACATTTCTAATAAGAACACCTTGCTCTAAGAGGACTAAAGAGGACGACTCGAGCTGCAGATGGTTTTTCCTTTTCTTTTTCTTTTTCTCCCGCTAGTGTTATGTTTCTTGCATGGTTCTGCACAGAATAGAGAAAGAACAAACAGGGGAGGGAATGAAGTAATAGTTCTTGTGGATGTGACAAAGTCCAGAGGCTTTGAATCATCTCTTGAGTGTGTTGCATTTTCCCTCCCAGTGGACTTCCTGTGTTTGCTACAGGAATAACGCTCTTTTAAGCACTTGAAACCACACAATGGTAACCTCACAAAATGGCAATCGGAAGGTAAACTGCCATTACTAATTTGCATCTCGATAGTGCAGCTTTCTTTATAATGTGCGCTTAATTACATCAGAGGCATGGGAAATAAATCATAGTCCGTGACCTCTTGTTGGGATTACCTTATAAATACAAAAAGCCAGATTCATCTTTAGGTTTATTGGTGATAAATATCAGCCCATTGTCCTAATGGTGCAAAAACATCATCTACTACCGTGGGATACAAATTAAATTTAGTTAAATTGCTCAAAAACAATGTTGGAATTATAGGCAGTGGGAACTTGAGGGGGTCCAGAAAATAACCATGGCTTTCTCAGCCTCGGCAGCATATGGTAATCACTTGGGGGGCGGGAGGGGGATTTAAAAAATAGCAATGCACAGGCCCCACCTCAGACCAATTAAATCAGAATCTCTAGGGATAGGACCCAGTTATCAGGGTATTTTAAAGCTTCCCAGGTGATTAATAAGCGCAGCCTAGAATGAATGTCACGGGTATAAATCAGCCTGGTGGTTATGCAGGCGAAGCGGAGGCTCTGCAGTGGAAGGTAGCTCGTGCGGGCCTCCCACGGGCGACTGGGATAGCTGTGACTGATGCCTCGGGCTCTGCCTCAGTTGGCACGCTTCCCAGCTGGCTACCCCACCTTAACAACTCTGCTTTGGCTCCCTTTTCCCCAATGGCCCACCTCTGCTTCTATGTCTCTGTTTCATTTAATGATTCATCGGAATCATGTGGAGCACCTACTATGTGCCAGAGAACTCCATTTTTGAAATGTGCTCCTACTTCCTGGGGGGCCAAACCTTTCCCATTGCAGTGATTTTCCTAAAGTTCCTCCTGATAGGCCTTGCCTTCCGCAAGCAACAGCTCCTGACTAATTCAGCCACAAGAGGGAGCAGAAGGCCCCCACTCTCCTTTGCATAGACCCACAGGTTGGGTGCACCAATCTTGGGAAGCAGGCCATCCAGGGAGGAGGTGAGGGCTTCAAGAAATGACCTCTGACAGACAAGCTTTCAGGGGTGACGCGTTATGCCACTCACCCTGAGGAAGGTAAGGGGCTACCCAGAATAGAGCAGGCTTCACAGCCAGGTGTCCCTGAGGCCTTACTGGTTGATAGTATATCTGAGACCCTCTCACAGAAGGTTGTGTGAGGATTAAATGTGACCAAGTCTGTGAGTGTGCCTGGAGTTTAGTAAGTGCCTAATAAATAGTGGGCGCAATTTTCTGATCTCTCTTCCCCTGCCCTTTCTCCCTCTTTCATCCTCATTTGCTATTGATTGAATGTGTCCCCTAAAATATATATGTTGAGGACTTAAATTCCTGAGTGAGGGTATCGGGAGGTAGGGCTTTTGGGAAGTGATGAGATCCTGAGGATAGAGCCCTCGTGATGGGATTAGTGCTCTTCCCAGAGACCCCAGAGAGCTCTCTTCCCCGCTCTGCCAGGTAAAGACACAGCAAGAAGACACCTATGCGTGAGCCAGGAAGAAGTTTCTCACCCAGCACGGAATATGCCGGTGCTTTAATCTTGGACTTCCAGCCTCTAAAACTGTGAGAGATGACTTTCTGTTGTTTACATGCTACCCACTGTGTTATTTTGTTCCAGCAGCCCCAGTGGACTAAGACACCATCCTAATCTTTTTCCTTTTCCAGGAAAGTCAAATGATGTGGGGAAAACCTGAGCAACAGAGTATCCGCAACTTCACTGTGGTGGGAATTCTCTTTGTGGTTCCCTGAAGGGCCATCCTATAAACTTTAAACTGTGTACTTAATGTTCTCCATTCATGAGATGAACAATGCCTCAAATGGCTCTGTCTGTCACCGATCCTTTCATCAGATAATTCCTCAGTCAGGGCATCGAAGTGTCACAGCTCTGCCCTCCCCAACCCTGACGGCCCAGCCCCATTGAAGAGCAGTCCTTGGCCTCCAGACGTCGTCAAACACTCCCGCGTTTGAATTCACGGCCTCTCAAGGTGGCCCGTGGATAGGCTGATGGCTGTCCCTGTTTTGCACTAAAGTTTGGTTCTCTACCAAGGCTTCTGCCTCTGGCCCTTCAGAGACGTGGAGTCAGAGATACGACTCCCAGAGTCTTTTATCCTTCAGACTTTAACTAATCTTGGTGAAAACCTGGTAAAACCTCTCCCAATTTGTGGTCTCCATGCCTGTAGATGACTGGTTCAGCGTGTTCTGACCATGGTTGAGGGCTAGGTGCCTCTCACATGTCCCTGCTGGCCAGGACCACAGACCCCTGAGAGCAGCCAGCCAGCCCGCCTCCTCCTCTTCATCTGGAGCCACCTCTGGTTCTTTGACTGTTCTCGCATGAATGGTGCAGAAGGCCATGCTCCCTAAGACTAGATGTTTCTACTTGAGGACCTGGTAGTAAAGCCAGAACAATTCTATCAGCCCCTTTGTCCCCATTCCCTTGTCCCTGTCCCTCTTCTTCACTCCTCTCCCCAACTCACTGATTGGTTCTGTTAACCAGCACCCACAGAGCTCAGCTCTCTTGAGTTCAAAAACCACTTATTAACAATTCCAACTCTTAGGTTCTTCTCTGGGCATATACAAACCAGTTACCAACTGAAAAATTATCTTCCCATTCTTAACCTGGCATTAACCACCAGAGTCGGTCCTGACCAGAGGAGGAGTGACTGGTTCCTCCCAGCATGGTAAATGAATATGTACCTTTTATGTAGATGCATCAGTCCTTTCCTTTCTTTCTCCCTCCATCTCAACACACACACACACACACACACACACACACACACACACACACACACACACACTGCCTTACCACCTAGCTGCAGAGAGCTGAAAATTTTTCTTAAGCAAGGAGATTGTCCCTGTTTCATCATCATATCTCCAGCAAAGAGCCTGGCTCCCAGTACATTCTCAATAACTGTTTGCTGGACCGAAGACAGCCACCAGGGAGCCAGTCCAAGCAGCTACTTAGAGCAGCAATGAGAAAAATGAGTCCTGCCTGGATTTTCTGCTGATTAAATCCTAAATATAAAGTCCTAACTGGAAGGTTTTAAATTATAAAAACATTCCTGTGAGACCTTCCTCCCTTCCTTTCCCACAAAGTTCAGACTCCATCTTGGGCTCCAGTGATGTGGCCACTTCGTTCTTAGCCTTTTGGGGAAAGAGTAAAGAAGGTCCTAATCTCCTTCTTAGCTGCCCTGTGTGCTCCCTTGCCACTTGGGATCCTGGGAACCCTGTCATCAGACAGTATGTGCCCCATTGAGTCCTTCAGCCTAAGGTTTCCTAAACAATATGGTAACCCAAGTTTGCATGCCTCCAGAGCCAGTGCTTGAAGCCGCCGTCCCACACAGCCGGCAGCTCTGTCAGCCGCTCGAGGTCCCCTGTGATGAAGCAGCCTACACCCCTCAAGCCAGCGGGTCCATGCGCTGTAGTAGGAAGCCATAGGAGGGGCTAATCCTACTTCAAGAGGAGGCTTCAGGGTCGTCAGAAAAAACTCCAGAGGCTGGATGGCTATATAAGGGAATTCATTCATTCGTTCACACATTCAGTTAGTCAGTCAGTCAGTCCTAGAAAAAGGGACTCAAGAAGATGGTAGAAGCAACGTTTCTAGAGTCAGACAGAACTGGGTTTAAATCTTGGTTCTGTCACTGAAAAATCCTAAGTAACTTTGAAGTTACGTGACCCTCTCACTCTCACTTAGCTATAAGTTTGAGAATAACTATATCCCTATTTCAAAAGTTGTTGCAAAGATTAAATGAGATAATGTGTATGATATGGTCTGGCAAGGTATTGTTATTCTCATTATGCAGATGAGGAAAAGGAGGCACTGGGAAGGGAAGAAAGTTTTCTAAGTGTGCACAGCTCCTCCCGGGCAGAGTGGGACACAGCATACGACTCTGTGTGCCTCGGCAGCCTGTGCTACTTGTCAGCAGGTGTGCGGTGCCCGCCTTGCAGAGTCAGGCATCGCCGTAGTTTTGCAAAACCAGCCTCGGTGCCCCCAGAATCTGCAGATTCCCAGGAACCCTTTGCAGCACCAGAAGTGGACTCTACCTTCTCTGATTCCCTGCTGGGTTTAGGGAGGTCAGTGCCCTAGTCCTGCCAGCAACATGTACCTTACAAAAGGCTGCCTTGCTCCCACCTGCTGTGGGCAGAGGCTCTGCCTGCCAGTCTGAAGCTCTCTCTGGCTTCAAGAAACGATCCCTAGCTCTCAACTGCCTGGGAAGCCACTGTTTCAGGCCTGTGTAAAGGGAGAGGCCTGGTGATCAAAGCAGGTGCTGATTTCTCTCTCTCCTTAGCGGCCACTGGAGACACTCATCCCAGTGTGAGCCCGTTAGGCCCATCTCAAGGGGTCCTGGCCCTTTTCACCTTCTCTCTCTGTCTCTCTCCTTTCAGGGCAGGGGGGCTCCTTGTTTTCACAGTACTCTTGATCCTTTTTGTTGAAGACGAGCTTCTCTACCCCCAGCAACTTGTCTGGGAGTAGCCATCTCAACAATATGAGCAAAAGGTAGATTTTATGACTGACAGATGGTGAGAGCATAAAAATCACCCCCAGATAGTTGTTTAAAATAATCTCCCTGTCATGGATTTTGATTTGGAAGAGGCTGAGGTGAGACCCAAGAAGCTTCAATTATAACAGGCGGGACTCCTGATACCAGCCCTGGGGAGCACACTGCTTTAATGCCCCCTGACTCAGGGTCTTGGGGCAGAACACCAGCCACTAAAACTCATCCAGGACCTTCAAGGTGAAGCTGACAAAGCACAGGCTTCCGCAGCAGACAAGCCCGGCTCACATCCCAGCTGTCCCACTTTCTAGCTATACAGTTTGTGTCTAATGACTTAACATCTGTGAGCCTCAATTACCCTGTTCCTGGATCCCCCTCCCTTGTGTCTATTTTCAGAGCTATCATGAGGGTTAAGGGAGGTTTGAAAAGTCCAAAGCATGTGAAATCAGGTTCCCTTAGTTCTCTGTTTGTACCTCAGCCATGGGGACCTCACTCCATGTCTCTGCTTTAACATAAACTATAACAGATTTAGAGTGTCCAAGTACCTCTCTCTCTCTCTCTCTCTCTCTCTCTCTCTCTCTCTCTCTCTCTCCAAATTTTCCCTTTTTATGAGGACCCCCATCAAATTTCTCTTTCTGTCTCTCACATCCCCCACCACCACCACCAAGTATGCTATGATATTCATGACAACAAGGGTCATGTTTAAATCTGTCTCCAGGGCCTAATGCGGAGCCTGGCACACAGTAGGGTCTCTGTGAGCTGTAGGAACTATTAAAACAAAGAGGGAAGAACTTCAACTTGTTCTTCCACCCTTGGATCCTCAGTCATTTTGAGCAAGAACAAAAGCTGCCAGTGTTTATTAAACAGCCCCTTGGTACCAGGCACTATGCTAGGGACTTGGTACAGTTTACTTCTGATCCTTACAAATTCCCAAGGGTGTGGATTACCCTCTTTTTTCCCTTTTAAGAGGTGACTGCGATTTGGAAAAGTAAGGTATTTTGCCCAAAATCATGCTCTAGAGGTTGTCAGGATCAGGACCAGATTCCATCTAACCCCAAATCCATCTAAGCGAATCTCTCTAACCCAGAAGTTGGTGCCCTTCTCTGTATCAGCTTCACCATAATCAACTCCTTGGCCTGCAGTTCCTTTCCCATCCCCAGGACCTGTGGAAGTCACAGTGAAAGACACGACAGAAGCCCAGCAAATGCACAGGTCCACAGTACGCCTTCATGCCCATCTGATACATACTTATCTAGAATTTTCAGCAAACTGAAGCCATAAAATTGTGGACTTATTTAGTGTTTCTCCAAGTCTAGCTCTGAGGCAGCTCCATAACTCTTGGCCAGGAATATTGTTTCAAATAACTCATGCGGACAGTTGTGTAACCAAGAGGAGAGATAGATGGGTCCCGGAATGCCCCTTTGCTGTAGATCACAACCCCCCCACTCCCGCACCCTCCCCCAAGCTGCCTGCACAGAAAGGGTCAATGATTAATTATGCTAAGATAAACAGAGTTAATTTTCTTTCTGGATAAAACTAATTACAACTGTGTTTGTTTTGGTAGGACACGGAATTACTGTCCCCAGTGACAAATCTTCCTAATTGAAAAGGCTGTTTATTTTAACTGGGTGGGGGCTGGGGTCACTAAACGACAGTTAGCTAGTGTTTTCCCCGTTTTTCATTTGAAGAGGGACAGTGATTAGGTGTTAGCCTCAAAGGAACATGCAAAATCTCTTTCACTGGGCCCCCTCCCTCAGGCCTGCTGAAGAGCCTTGGCAGCAGGATCCAGGAGAAGCATTTGACGGTTTGGAGGAGGCTTCCTAGAATTCATGCCCTGTGGTTGATCAGCTTTTAGTGAAGGGTGAAATCAGGGTAGCACCCTCTTTGGCAAACCAATGAGGAGCAAAGAAGGAGTGTTTTGAATCCCACTACCAACCACTGTCATAAACTGTGGGGGAACATGTGATCGAACTCAGATAAATCTTATAGCATTAAGCTAGGTCAAATTCAGTGCTAAGGCACTGGGGAGAAAGCAAAGAAAGAAACAGAGTCCCTGCTCTCAAGGAGTCCTTGACCAAATGAGGGAACCGGAGAAAGTTGTGACGTGTTGCAAGAGCAGAGGGGAGAGGCCATGGCGAAAGGGGAGTGGGTGGGAAAGGAAGGGAAAAGCCTTCATGCAGAAGGACCCACATGAGCAAAGGTGTGCATGTGTCTGGTATGTTTAGAGAGCTGTAAACAATCCAGTGTGGCTGATACCGTAGGATAAACTGAGGCACGTGACTGCTTATGAGGTAGTTGGTAGTTGGTACTTGGATCATGACAGGTAGCATTAGTTTGCCAGGGCTGCCATAAGAAAGTACCACATACTGGGTGGTTAAAACAACAGAAATCTGTTGTCTCACAATTTTGGAGGCTAGAAGTCCAAAATCAAGGTGTTGGCAGGGCCATGCTTCCTTCAAAGCCTCTAGCACAGAATCCTTCCTTGCGTTTTCCAGCCAGCTCTTGGTAGCAGCCTCAGGCATTCGTTGGCTTGTGGCAGCCTACACCGATCTCTGCCTCTGGCCTCACGTGGCCATCCTCCTCCATGTCTGTGTCTTACCCAAATTTCCCCCTTTTATGAGGACACTCGTCAAATTGGATTAAGGGCCAATCCTCCTCCAGGATAGCATCACCTTAACTTAATTAATTACATTTTAACAACTCCATTCTCAAATAAGTTTGCATTCTGAGGTACCGGGGGTTGAGGGCTCAACACCACTTCTGGGAGGACACAACTCAATCCTCAAACAAGTTACCGAGGCAACCTTCGGGGGCATGAAGCTTATCCTACAGGCCAAGGGGAGACACTGAAGGGCTGTAAGTGATGGCGCAGTTTTGGTTGGTCGGTCATTTTTAGTTTAAGCAGAGTTCTCTGGATCCAGTGGAGGACTGACAGGTGCGCATGACCAAAAGTTGGAAGACCAGTTAGGTAACAGTTGTTATGATAATCTGGATGAGTCTTGATCCCACACAGTTTGACAGTAGCAGAAAAGACTGGAGAGAAAGGAATCTGTCATAGGCATGGTTGGAGCTCAAAGATTCCATGACTCAAAGAACCTTGTGAATCTTGGGATATTGGAGGAGCAAGGAAGAGCAAGAGTCAAGAATGACTTCTTGAGCAACTGAGCTCAAGGACGAAGAGCTGGTTGGCAGGGAAATGTGTCGTTTGTGACAAGCGGCGTTTGAGATATCTGGTCAGGGATGTTCAGGAGGCAGCTGGACATGAGGTTCTAAATTTCATGAGACCCTTCTCTCTGAAGATGTAGATTTAGAAGCCATGAAGAAATAGATGACCATCAAAATAGGAAAATAGATGGTCCCAAGTAAAGACCCCATAGAGTAAACGAGATAAGGTTCAAGACAGAAGCATATATGGGGTTAGAAGAAGAAAACAGGGACTAAGCAGAGAAAACAGTCATGAAGGTGGGCAGAAAGCAGACAGCAGCCGAGGTCTGGTTTCTCAGCCATCTCAACCCCAAACCAAACTAACTTCCTGCTACGGTGATGCACACAGCAGAACTGACATCCCCTACACCTTCTACTGGATGCTCATTATCCTCAAGGTGTGTGCGTGTTTCTCTGTGTGTGTGTTTGTGTGCAAATGTGTGCATCTTTGTGTGTGTCTGCGTGTCTGTGTGTATGTATACTTTCCACCCCCAAACTCTGCCACCTCCTTGAGAGCGTTATAGTTCAGGTCCTTCTCGGCTTCCCTTGGATCCCTCATAGCTTCCCTGAAAACAGTTTTGCACAAAGTAAGTTCTTACTGCTAAATATGTGAATAAATGTAAATAAATAAACCACCATCAAACACTTACCTAGGGCCTACGATGAGTAAGGTTGCCTAACAGCAACCTAATGCAGAGCCCCATTTCACACATCCTCGTGAAATGCTGATGGAAGGAAAGAAAGCAGGAGGAAGGGTGGAGAGAGATGGTCAGCCAGTGTCAGGAATATTTAAAATAATAGGAGTAAGGGTCTCCAAGGGAGGGCTGCAGGGCCCTGTGCTTGTGAGATGGAGGAAAGTGCAGGGACCTGGGAGTGAAGACTCTTAGATCCTAATCCCCCTCTCCCAGCAACTCAGCCTTCCGGGCCCATTTTGCCTTTCTATGTGGTTGGGGGTTTAGGTTATAGATTTTTCAAGGCCTTTGGCCTCTGTGAAACTAGGATCCAAATTAAACATGTTGAAAGTAAGAGAGGGTATATGAAAGAGATAAGCTTTATTTGACTGCTACAGTTACACAAGCAATACCTATGTTTTCTCATATAACCGTTACCCGTGTCTCACAGAGGAGGAAACTGAGACCCACAGAGGTTTGATTTGCCCAACGGCTGCAAGAAGACAGGCACAGGAGCAGGGGAGGCAGGGAGAGCACCCAGGCGGTGGCAGTGGCAGCAGTGCAACAGGGTTAAGGGAAGAGCCTCTGGAGCCAGGGTGTGAATCCTGATTCCAGCAAAAACATGTCCCATGCAGGTTTGAATTATTTGGGGGCTTGGAGTTGTTCCAACAGCAGGTAAAGTCACTGCCTCAGGGAGGAGGGTCCTGCCTGTATCTTCTCAAGAAGTATTTTCAGATACCTGTGCTAGTGGGAAAGTGACAGCATTGTGACCGGAGTAGGCACATATCCCTCCTCCCCCTTGCCTCAGTCTCCTTACCCTTAAGTGCTTTGTCAGTGAGCCCTAAGGTCCCTTCTGTTCTGACATGCTGTAAACTCTCTTACTCTGAATTCTAGGAGCCCACAGTGGTGATCTGGGCTGCACCGTTACGCACTTCTTGCTTATTTATGTGTGGCTGCCGTTCTCTGGAACACTCTAAAGCAGTGGCTTCCGAGGCAGGTCTCTGCAGCAAGCTGGATCATAACGATCTGCTTAAAAATATGCCTGGGCCCCTTACCAAAGCTATAGCATCAGGGTCTCGGAGGCAGGGCCTGGGCATCTGCGTTAGACAACTCCCAGGTGACTTTGGAGCCACTGGGGAACCCATAGTGCAGCTGCCACACCTGCATTTCAGATGCATCACCTGCCACCTGGTGCACTCAGAGGGTACTGCAGGGTCCCCTCGAGTTGACAAAGCTCAGCGCAGAGTCCAATGGGACTCTAGGATTTCTTGTCTGGGTAACCAGCCATCAAGTAGAGCTGGGTTTCACTACTCACTCTGACACACTCCAGCAATGTAACCAGAGGTGTACTTAGAAAAACTGGGCAGAAATCCAGTGTCAGATGTGGGTCCTTTCCAGAAATAGCAAAAAATGTTCCCTTTCATTCTCTTGTGAGTGGGGAAAGTAGTTTTGCTAAGTAAGGATAAGTTTCTTGGGGTGATGATAAAGATAGGGTAATGAGAGAAGAGACAGTGAAGATGTGGAGAAAAAAAAATATATATATATATGTATGTATGTATGTATATCTATATGTATATCTATGTATGTATGTATGTATGTATGTATGTATGTATGTATGTATGTATGTATGAGTCCATTCAGACCTTTTCTTTCAGCAGTGGAAGGGAACTCATATGTTGAAATCCTAACCCTGAAGGTGATGATATTAGTGGATGGGATTTTTGGAAAGTGGTTAGGTCATTGAGGTGGAGCCCTCATAAATGGGATTAGTGCTCTTATAAAAGAAGCCGGACAGCACTCTCGTTCCTTCTGCCAGTGAGGATGCAACAAGAAGTCTGTGGACTGGAAGAGAGCTCTTATCCAATCATGTTGGCCCCCTGATCTCAGACTTCCAGCCTCCTGAATTGTAAAAAATAAATTCTGTTATTTATAACCTTCCCAGTGTATGGTATTTTGTTATAGCAGCCCAAATGGACTAAGACAATTACTATTCCCATTTTACATAAAAGGGAACTAAAGTACAAAAAGGTTAAGTGACTCATCTAAGGCGACGCATCTATTTGATGCCTCTCACTTGGAGATGTTCCTTGCACCCTGATCTAACATTTCCCTTGCTTAAAATTAAAGTTTTCTCATAATGTCCCCTGCCCTCAGCCATGGTTAAGTTGTTCTGGTCTTACTAGGAGATGGACTGGCGGAAAATAGCCTAGGGAAATAGGAAAAACCCTGAACATAATAGGCAAAATGCTTGGGAGAAGATCATGAGTAAGAGCAATGAGGCTGTTAAATGGGTTTTCCCTAGACCAGAATGACACACATAAAAGTGCTACAATCAGTATTTCTGATCCGAAATTTCTATCCTCTATATTTACGTAACTCAACTGGGCCTTAGTCTACCTCGTCTGCAAAATGAAAGACATAAAATAGTAACTATCTTATAGATTGTGAAGAGCAAATGAGGTAATGTGTGAGTACAGCACTTAGCCAGTACCTATGTCAATATTGGTAGCTATTATTAGCAGATCAAATGTAAACAGTTTATTGAGAAGCCTCAATTCACTGGGGTATAAATAAAGATCAATTTATTTTTTCCATTAACTGCAATTAATCATGCTTTGTCTGGTCTCGGTCTCATCTCTCATCTTCTAGGCAGATGACATTACTTTCTTATCAATACCCGTTGCTCAGAGTCTAATCCAGTTCACAACTTCAATGTCATATCCAATTTTCCATATCCAATTCTTCTTCTCCCGTCAGAGTTTTCCAGACTTGTAACTGGATTTCCAAGATTGGGAAGCAGGCTTGATATTGTCTTTTCCTACTCTTCTTTCTTTCCTGGGTTTAGAGCCCCTCATTTTGAGGGAAGAAGTGAGAATAAGACGGATAGCAGAGGTCACTTTAAATAAGTGGCTACTTGTTGGTGGTGGAAAGAAGTCCCTCCTCTCATATTAGCTTAATATGTTGCTCTCTGTTCCTGGTAGCCTCTGCCAATGTGTTGGCCTCCAATTAGATTATGTGGAGCATGGAGTTATATGTTTTGGGAGAGAGATGCTCATTTTTATGCCAGCTTCTTCCATCACTGAGAATAGCACAGAGAAGGGTAGCCATGTTTGCTTTTATCCTATAATCAATTTCTGTCACCCACTTCTCTCTGTCTAGCTGTTATCTTACTTGGCCCATGGCCTTCAGAGCTCCCATCGTTTCTTCAAATTTCTGTTCTTTCTGGAGCCCTAAGAAACATGGAGGTCTTCTTTCTGCACTCTTTAAGAGCTGAAGAGAAGTTGGTGAGGTAGACACAGAGCAGAACATGTTTCTTCTTCCCAGAAAAACTTCACTAGGGTGCTTTCTCTCCCTTCTGAAGTGGGTTGCTCTGCCAAGCTTTCAGATATCAGAAATCGATGGCAAGAAGATATAAGGAGATTTCTACTTTCGCTCAAGATAAAGTTACAGGGATTAAATTTACTCTCCTGTCTAAAACAAACAAACAAACAGACAAAATATAAGAAACAACAGTTTCCAAGACACTTGACAACAAATGATAGTGATTTCTGATAAACAAGAAACAAATGAGGTGAGCCTTGTATTACCCCAGCTTGCTGCCTTGAGAGAATTTCCAGGCTGTGGTGCAAGGAGAGAAATTCTGAATGAAGGAGCTAATGCTGAGAGTTAAAGGGTCCAAATGGGCAAGAGTTCATGAGACTGAGTAACAAAGAGGAAGAACTGTACAGAGAGAGAACCCCAAAGATGTGTAGAGGTTCCCCCTCTGGTATTCAGGAGAATATTATTAATCAACGAATTCATGTGATGAAACTCTAGAGGCCAGGAAAAAAGTAAAAAAGATTAGAGAACAGTGTCCAACTCACCCAAGACTGAAAATATTGCATCTTCCCCCGGCCAGACTGAAAGAAATCATAATTCCTGGGCATTGGATAGAGTACTGAAGAAGATCTTGCTCAGTAGTGGAAAATAATTAGCCCTAGATTGCTGCGGATATGCCAAACAAATCAGAAAGCAAGACCCCAAAAGATTAATTTTTATTCAAGTAATAACATCCCAGAACAAAATACAAGAAGATTAATAGGGATATAAAATATCCACCGCCCAGCAAGGTAAAATTCACAATTTCTGCCATCTAATCAAAAATTACCAGGCATATAAAGAAGCAGAAAAACACGGTCACTAATAAAGAGAATAATTAATCTATCAAAACAGCCTAGAACTAAGACAAATATTAAAATTAGCAGACTAGAAATTCAAAGTAATTGTTATAACTATATTCCATGTATTCGAAAAGTTAAGTAAAGATGTGAAAGACAAAAAAAAATAATAAAGTTTAGTGTGGAAATCAATGAAATAGAAAACAGTAAAACAATAGAAAAAATTAAATGAAACCAAAAGCTGGTTCTTTGAGAAGATCAATAAGATTAATCGATTTCTTAGCCAGCTTGATCAGGATAAAAAGACAGAAGGCACAAGTTATAAAATCAGGAATGAAAGAAGAGGAGGAAATTCTCTCCAACTCATTATTTGATGCCAGCATTTCTATGATACTGAAACCAGAAAATGACATTACCAGAAAACTACAAACTAATATTGTTCAAAAACACAGCTGCAACATTCTAACCAAAATTTTACCACATCAAATCCAACATTATATAAAAAAGATAATACATCATGGTCAAGTGGGATTTCTCTAAGGAATTTAGGGTGGATGTGTTTAACACATCTTCTGCACAACAATGTGAATATACTGAACACTTTAGAAAGGTCAAGATGGAAAATTTCGTGTCATGTATTTTTACCATAATTAAAATATGTTTTGAGTTAATGCAATTCTCCAAATTAAGAAATGAAAAAATAAAGACCACTGATCATCTTAATAGATGCTGCAAAGTATTTAACAAATTCAGCATCCTTATGAAATCCAATCAATCCAGATAATTACTTTCAACAAACTAGGAATAGAAGGGAAATTTCTGTCCATAAAGGAGTACCTACAAAAAAATCCACAGCTAACAGTTTACCTAATGATACAAATTAAATTTTTCTTCTAATATCACAAGCAAGAAAATATCTAATCCCACTGCTTTTTTCAGAACTGTACTAAATGTTTTAATCAATACAATTATTAAAGAAAAAGAATAAAAGGAATTAAAATTGAAAAGGAATATTTGAATGGCAAATAAACATGTTCTTATTCCCAGGCAATATGAGTGACTATGTAGAAAGTCTAATGGGATGTGCAAAAATTCAAATGGGACTAATGAGTACATTTAACAAGAGTACAGGCTATAAGATCAATATACAGAAATCAGTTGTATTTCTATATGCTACCAATAAACAATCTAAAATAAAAATTTTCAAAAATATTTACAAAAGTATTAAAGATACTAAATAATTCAGGATAAATCTGACAAAAATATAATAAAAGACACTGAAAACTACAAAGCATCACTGAGAGAAAGTAAAGATGACTTAAATAAATGGAGATATAGTTTGTTCATGGATCAGAAGACTCATCACGGTTAAGATGTCAATTCTTTCTAAACTGATCAAAAATTCATGCAACCCCAATTAACATCCCAGAAGACTTTTGCATAAATTGACAAGCTAATTCTAAAATTCATGCAAAGAACTTAGATAACCAAAACAACTTTGAAAAACAGTGTTGGCAAGATAACTCTGCCTGATTTCAGGGCTTACTATAAAACTACAATAATCAAAAGTGTGACATCAGATTCAAACTGGACAAATAGATCAGTGGAATACAGAGTCCAGAAATAAACCTGCACATACATGGACAACTGATTTTTGACAAAGATATAAAGTGGAAAACAGTCTTTTCAACAAATGGTTGTTGAAAGTTCAATTTATAACTCACACCACATAAAAAGATAACTCAAAATGCATTGTCAACCTAAACATAGATCATAAAATTATAATATTTTTAGAAAAAAATAGAGGAGAAAATTTTTGTGACTTTAGGATAGACAAAGTTCTTTAGATTATATATCAAATTACAACCCATAAAAGACATTTTTTATAAATTCAACTTTTTCAAAATTTAAAACTCTGTACCTCAAACACACTCTTAATGAATGAAAGGACCAACTAAAGACTAGATAAAAATACTTGCACGTCATATATTTTTAAAGGACTTGTATCCAAAACCTATGAAGAACTCTCAAAGCTCAATAAAAGAAAAATAAGAAACCCAAGAAAAGAATAGACAAAATATTTAAAAAGCCATTTCACTAAAGAAGTTATCTGGATGGCAAATAGATGCATGAAAGGTGATCATTATTATGAAAGGTGATTATTAGTAGTTTTAAAACTACAGTGTGATACCAATATACATCCGTGAAAATGGCTACAGTTTAAAGAATGACCATGCCAAGTGTTGGCAAGGATGTGGAAGAACTGGAACTGCTAGTGGGAATGCAAAGCAGTAGGGCCCCTTCAGAAAACAGTTTGGTAGTTTCTTAAAATGTCCAGCTACCACCTGACCTAAACATGCCCCTGAAGACACATGAAAGCATATGCCTATGCAAAGACTTGTGCATGAATGAACATAGACGCTTTGTCATAGCCCAAAATTAGAAATAGCCCAAAGTTCCACCCAGTGGTGAATGGATAAAAATTTTGTGTGTATACGTACAATGGAATGCTGCTAAGCAACAAAAATAATGAATTAGTGACACTCACTGAGATTCATGGATGATCTCAAAATATTTATGCAAAAAAGAGTATGTACTATATATTTATACTTACGTGAAACTCTTGCAAATGCAAACTAATTTTGTGGTAACAGAAATCAGATCAATGGTTGCCTGGGGAGACAAGGTGTGGGATGGGATGAGGAGAGTAATTTACAAAGAGGCAAACTTTTACAAAGGAAACTTGGGGATGATGGATCTCTTCACTGTCTTCGTCATGGCGGTGGTGATGATGAGTGTATACATATGTCAACACTTAGGAAACTGTACACCTTAAATATGTGCAGTGGTTTAATTATACCTCAATAAAGCTATTTTTAAAAGAAGCCGGTACCAATATCTGATTCACGTGTACCCTCAAATTCCAGCGTACATAGGTCAAGCTGTTCCTAGAAGTTTCTCTCATGTTCTGCTGTGCTCTAAGAGCAGGTCTGGGATTCAGCTGCTCAGCAAGCATCTAACTGTGAGTGAACTGCCAGTCTCCTCTTCTTGTGGACACTCCCAATCTCTAGGGGTCTCTCTCTTGGAACCTCATCTTTCACTTAGATTTAGTGGAGAAGCAGAGCGGAGGGAGTATGAACATTGCACTTCCCACTATAATTATAACAAATTTCCCTTTCTCTCCTGACCTGTCTCCTTGTGCAGAATTGGGGGCGGGGTGCTTCAAAGTTGCAGTGAAGATTGGGTTTGGCTGGGATGTTTATTTACCTGGGAAGGAAGTATCTGATCCCAATTATTAGCAGCTGTGGGGCAGTCTCTTGCTCAGATAGAGAAGTCCAGCAGAGAAACTGGACGGGGGGGAACCTTGCTGTTTGGCCCCAATCATGGGGGGTGGGGAAGAGGCTTATGAATAGGGAGTGGGTAGATGCAGCAGTGGGCCTAGAAAGCTTCAGGCAGCAAGTTTAGCTAAGTCAACAAGTCTTTAATGACGTCTCTCTTGGGGGGATTAAGGCTTGGGTCAGCCAGATCTTGAAGTCAGCAGAGTTTTGTCTCAGGCACTTCCCCCACATTCTTCCTCCCTCTTTGGCTCCTCCTTTCAGCATTAGCACTGCCTAGCAGGGAAACGAGATGACTCTTAAGTCTTATGTTTTCCACTATGTATTCTTTTACTACACGATTACTTAGCCTTGACAAAAAACTATTTACATATTCAAATCAAGTACATGTCATGTCAATTAAAGTAGGTTTTAATGATGCCTGCTATATGCTAAATTCTGTTTTGATTGCTCTGAGAGAAGGAGAATGAGGGGAAAAATCCTCGTAAGGATCCCATAGGAAACTCTAGAAGGCTTTCTGAACTGTATCTAGAGTCTATCCTTTACTCCCTGTGCCCACAGACTGACCTCTCACTTCTCACCTGACCTCAAATTCTCTTCTTCCTCTTTGTGACTCTTGAGCAGCTTTGCAAGGATATCGGAGGCCCTGGCTCTCAGGCAAGCTGGCGTGAACGTGAAGCTTTACAAGCAGATCTTTCAGGGAGTGCTTTTCTGGGCTCCCGATTTTGCCCAAATGGGCGACATTGATCACTACCAAGACTTCCTCTTGAGGAAGTGAGGATAAGGCCCTGGTTGTTATGACAGTCTCCTGAGGGTTTCAGTCTGCCATCTAGTTCTCCCAGGTAGTCATTAAACTACCTACCTCTCTTGCACCCTTCCTTTATAAACAAGATCCTGTTTTTTAAGTAGATACTGATGCCAAGAAAAAGATGAGCTTAGTCAGGGAGGGGGACCTAGAGAAGGCACTAGAGGGGCAGATAAGCTTACATTGAACCTTAGAGATAGAAGGAAAGTGACCTTACCCACTGCATAACAAAGACCCTAAGATTCTAAGAGAAAATGTGTTCAAGGCTACACAGATAGAGGGAAAGGACTGAAACTAAGAGTGGAGTGTCCCATCTCTCGGTCAAGGGTCATTTCCTGCAGTCATTTTGGTTTTCAAAGGAAATTTCCAAGTAGCTGAGAGATATCTCAGAATCTTGCCCTAGATATTGGAACTTCTTTCTCCTCCCTTGGAGATTTTTGTGATCAGGACGAAATTTCATTTTCTGGAATGGGGTACCTCAAAATTTGCTTCTGAGTGGCAAAAGAAGAATTCATGTCTCAGAATGTAGGTAGAGATGGAGCAGGATAAAGCCTTACAGCAACCTCTGCAAGGTCAATTTTAGTATCTCCATGTTGTAGATTAGCAAGCAGAGGAGCTGGCCTTCAACTGGACTACCTTTCCCAGACTTGTTAACTGCTAAGTGTGGTCATGTGACTTACTTCTAATCAGTAGATTGTGGGTAAAAATGTTGTATGCCACTTTTAGTCAAGACCCATAAATTCCTCCCACATGTAATTCTCTATTCTCCCTCTCTTTAATCACCTGTTTGTTGGATGCCCCAAGAAGGTCCTAGAACAGGAATTTTCAACCTCAGTACTATTGACATTTTGGGCTAGATAATTTTTTTTGCTGTGAAGGCTGTCTGTGCATTGCAGAATATTTAGAAGCACCTCTGGTCTCTACCCACTAACTATCAAAAGCATCCCTATTTGCCAATGTGACAACCAAAATGTCTCCAGACACTTCCAAGTGTCCCCTAAGGGCAAAATCATTTCTGGTTAAGAACCACTGCTAAAAAAAAAAAAAAAAAAAAAAAATGCCGAAGCCACACAATGGAAGGATCTTGGATCCTGAATGATTGCATGGAGCAAAGTAATCTTCTTATATTTGTTAGTAAACTGAGCATGAAACTCAGTTGTACTGCTATGAGCTACCACAATTTAAGAGCTTTTGGTTCAAAAATTAGCTTCTCCTAACTAACATAGCACTGCTAGCTGATTCTCCTAAATAGAAAGACTTACCCAACCAGGCAGAGTACACTAGACCAGGGTTCACTCCTGCCTACAAGAGCCAGGCCCAAGAGGAACAGCAGACAGTCACTTCCTATGGGTAGACACCTCCCAAGATAAGGAAGATAGCATCGCTGAGTTCTACATGCCCAGAACTTCTGCTCAAATTCACCAATCTGATATGTCACCTCTCATCCACAGAGACAGAGGAATCTGAAATGTACTTGGTGGCAAAGCTTTCTTCTTTCAAAAAAACCCCAAGAGCATCTGTTCTGAAGAACTTCAGAGCCTATTGTCTTTCCCTGACACCAAGAGATCTGCTTTCTAGAGAAAATGGTTTGTATTCTGCTCAGTACAAAATATAGCCTACATTCTCATTCTCTCACTAAATACTTTATCTTATTTTGTTACTGAAGTCAAGGATCAGACTTTGGCCAAGGTCAAGGACTGGCCTGTGACCAGATGAGGACTTTGCTTTGTAAGCAAGGTCCAGTTTCAACCCCACAAGAACAGGACTTGATATTTGACAGAAAAACAGAATAGACCACAGATGGGTACAACCAACAGCTCTGCCCTGAACTGACTGGTGAATTTTGTTCAGAGCTCCATTTTTTCCTTTATTGTCCTTTGTATTTCCATCTACTAAATAGCCCAGTGATATACTCACTGCCTCCCATAAAGCTTTCAAAGGAATGAAATCAATGACCTCAGTCTAGGAGAGGCAGACCAATGGAAGGGAAATAACTGGCCGTAAGTCAAAAAACTCAGATTCATGTCCAGATCTGATCTGTCACTAACTGATTGTTCCAAACTGGACAGATCACTTTCCTTCTCCAGACCCCTGTCTGAAGTTTCCTCAAGAGCACTGGGTTGGGCATCTTTTTTAATATGAATCTTAACTGCACTGAGATGCATCAAATCAAGGTCCTATTAATATGTCTACTGCTAATGGTAACCAGGTGGTGCTGCTTTTCCCTCCCTCATCTCTTGCTATTTCCCTCCAAAGTCTTAGATGCTGTGACACTCAACAGAAGTTGCCATAGCCTCCAACAGGCCTTCACTAGCCCACACTCTCTCCAAACCTCAATATGTTCCATTATGAAAGAGATCGAATCAAATACATTTCAGGCCCCTTTAAGCTATAATATTATAGAATTCTAGGATTCTAAGATTCTAGTAATTTGTATCTTTAATATTCCAGATTCTAGTCTAAATACCCAGAACTCTAAAATTCTAGAAGCCTAATAGTCTTAAGTTCTAAGGCCATGAGAGTCTAGAATTCTAAGTTTAGCTTGAATTTCTTCAGGAAATAAGTAAGCTTACCTTGTAGTGATAACTCCTGCCCCATGTGTTCCAAATTCCTAATAGTTAATTCACAGGTCCTTACGAACATATCTGGTCAGCTAGAAGGCAGCACCTTCTGTGCCTCTCTCTGGGCCTCTTAGTAAATAGAAATACAAAGATAATGAAGAAAGAAAATGGATTCCCCTTCTCCATTGTCCTGCCAAGTCTACCTGACTAGTACTGAGTGTCGCTAGGTCAACCCCACCTTCTCACACACGCCAATGAGCAAGATCAACTTTATCTAATCCCCAGTGGTAGACAGGGGCCTAGACTTACGCCAAGCTCCTTACTTCCTAATTTACTTATCATTCAATATGCTAGCGTTTCAGATTTCTAAGTTTCAGAATTTCAAGTTTCTCATAATTTACAGCCTGAATATTCTTGGATTTTAATAGACTAGGCTTAAAAAAAATAGATTCAAAATGCTGTGATTCTAAGGTAGTGGAAGATGCTAGAGAATCCCTTACCCTTTCTTGGAGGCTCTGGGATAAAAGAAGGCAGGGAGGCCTTAGCCAGTTCAGAGTGAGGCTGCAGGAGGGAGTAATGGGCCTTGGGTGCAAACACAGCCATATGGAAAGAGCGTTGTAGACTAGAATGGAAGGAAGGCAACCAAGCCTCACAGAATGCTCAGAGTGGTCACACCCAAGCAGGCTTCCGAGGCCCTTGGCAGGCAGTGAAAATCAGTTTAATAGTCTCCAATCCAATGTGTTATTTATTTTACAAGTAACTATAAATACCAAAATAAAACTGAGAGTTGATGTCTTTGAGCAAGCCCCAGAGTTATTAAAGCTGCTCATAGCTGTACATTTGGGAAGTTCTCCTCCCAGGGACTAGGGTGGATCCCTGGCCACCTGCAGGCCTGAGCCCCACATGTCCCAGGGTTTGGAGTTTGGTGGTTCATCCTTCCCAAGCTGGCTACAGAGCCTTCTGGCTGTGGTGAGTGATAGGAAGTCAGGGTAGGCTTTGGAGCAGAGGAAGTGATTTAGGCATGTGTCAGGAAACTGGGGCCTGGCCTGAATCTTAGATTTCATAAGAAGCCCGGGGGCTGGCAGAAATTCTTGGTCTTACATATCCCAGAGCCAGGAGCACCATCTGCAACCAGAAGCAGTAAAGTCCCAGCTTGAAGGAAATTGAGAACAGATACAAAAATGTCTCTGCTATGGCAGCGCTGGGCCTTCAACAGAAATGACCCCAGCATTTGTCTGGTGCTACAAAGAAGTTTTGACAAATGCTTTTATCAACCAATTAGCTGGTTTTACTAAGTACCTTCTACATGCCAGTCAACATGGGAGACAGACGGGAAGTTCTTTTATTCTTGAAGGCCTCACACAGGCTAGTGCCTCAAGATAAAGCCCCAGTCCATAGCCTGGTCTCCCATCTTTTATGAACTGACCTCAAGTCCCTTTCCAGTCTCACACCTGGCACTCTCCATTGGGAAGTCCACTAGTCCCCCAATATCCCACATCGCACCAGCACACTGCAGCCTGTACTCCCTGTTCTTCAGCTGGAGTGTCCTCTCTCCATGATGGTACCCGTTCACTCAACCTCAAGACCAGCTCAAATGTCTCTTCCTCCGCTATGAATCCTTCACTAACTCCCTGCACATTTGGGTTGTATTCCTCTCAAGTTCTTAAAGCACATCCTTCTAATGTTCCATTTAAATGTCATTCTGCCCATTCGGTGGCACCTTTTCTCGTATTTGTATCCCCAGTCCCTACCACGGGGCCTGGAACAATATTTTATTTAGGATATTTGCAGACATGGAGGAGTGGGGAGTGTGGTCAAAGCACGTCTGGATAAAATGGAAGAATCTGTGCAGATTCAATGAAAGCCAAGTGACATCCAAATGGACTGTAGGAACAAGGCAAGCGTGAGACATGAGGACAGATAGTGCCAGGTTTCAATCCCAGCGAAATGTCTGGGTTTTTATGGCTGGTTCCTCCCTTTACTAATGAGATGATCGTAAGCAAATCATTTACCCTCATTGTCCTCCATAATACGAGGGTGGTTATGAGGATCCACTGAGTTAATACATGTAAACTACTTAGGATAGTGCCTAACACATAGTGAACCTTCAAAAAGTATTAAACTGTTATAGTAGTAATAGCAATAATAGAAAGAGCAGTGGTGATAGCAGCAGCAGTGTGTAGGTTATGAGGAAAACAAGGTTTTACTAGCCAGGTTGAAATAGGCAATATGGGTTGGTTTCTGGTAGAAACCGCAGAAACTGGAGCTTCCCTACCCCTACCAATGTGACTCTCTCTTGTGACCTGCATGGACTAAAGTAAAGTTCACTGCTGAGCCACAGAGCAAGGGTAAGTCCTTTTCTGCAATCAGGAAGCTCTCAGGCTGTTGGTCAGATGACATTGTCTGTTTGGAATTTGATTCCTTGTCAGTCTCAGTCTCCTCTCTCTCTCTCTCTCTCTCTCTCTCTCTCTCTCTCTCTCTCTCTCTCTCTCTCTCTCTCTCTCTCTCTCTCTCTCTCTCTCTGTCTCCCTCTCTAACTTAAGCAGAAATGCTTTCTTTCTCTTAGCTCTCCTTTTCTTAGGTTTTCTTTTACTTGGTTTGCTACATCTCTCTTCAACCTTAAAAAGAGGATAACAACATAGTATACAACAACAACAACAACAAAAACCCAGATGGAGAATCGGAAGGCCTGGGTTCCAGCCCCAGCTCCGCCTGTAACTTCTGGTGGATCCTGGGCAATCCCCTTCTCCTCCCTGTACCTAAAGGCTTCTTTCTTCTCAAGTGAAAACTCTGAGCCGACCATTATTCTCAAGTCCTTTCATTCTGAACATCTGCACATATCTGTAGCAATGTTCTTCTGTATGGAAACACCTCTCTACCTACAGTAATTACACAGAGAACTTGGTTTCACTCATCATTCAGCCAATATGTATTGAGCACAGATAATATGTCAGGTACTAAACCAGGTGCTGGAGATTGGGTGGTGAACAAGCTAGACAAAGTCCTGCCTTCAGAGAGCTGACATTTAAGAGTGTCTAGAAGAAGATCATATGATAAACTCATTACTTCGCAACCACGGACAGCTTAAGAGAGGAGAGAATTGAATGCCTCGTGCTAGCCAGACAGTGTGTCAGAAACCTTGGCTCAGGTCATTTTGTTTAATCCTCATAATCCATTTATGAAGTAGTTATTGTCATTCCTATTTTAAAAGACAGAAACATGAGGCTAGGAGAAATTCAGTAGCTTGGTCAATGTCACCCAGCTTCTTGCAACGGAGATGAATCTATTACCACATGGAGTGTCCTCTCCACATGAACACGCTCCTCAGTCTATCCTGAACTCTGAGGCCTGGGAATATCAGAAGAGTGGACCCCTGATCCCACTTCCCAGGAAGGGCACAAAGGCAATCCCTCCAACCTGGCTAAGTCTTCTGGTCTAAGTCTAAGGCGTCTATGTGACTACTGCAGCTCGCTCTTTCTGTCCTGCTTTCTCAGCCGAGAGAGTTGTGAGATTTGTAGCTGCACTCTGCCCTCCTGGCCTATAACCCTATAAAACAGCGAGCAGCCTTTAAGGTAGAAAAAGAGGGGGACAAAACTGAAAAAATAAACACTAGTGAAGATTAAAAATGACCAGTGAGTCTTGGGAATTTACGTCTCATAAAGTAAGATGGCCAAAGAGGCCAGACAGGGAGCAGACAACCCTGACGCCTCTGCCTTATGGATAATTTATCCCAGAAAGTAGAGGCCTCTGTTTGTGACTCACACAGGCCGTGCTGGTTCTCTGGGTCTCTCAGAGAGCCTGGCCTGTCAGCCTGAGCCAGAAGTTTTGTTTTCCCAGACCAAACCCATACATTTGATACTTTTTTATTCCTTTTCACATATCTGATCTCCTCTCAGTTTCACCTTTCACTCCCCATGAGGCCGACAGGATGGGGACTCTTATCTCCCATGGTCAGATGAGAAAATTAAAGCTGGCAGAGGTCGACTCATCCAGGATATCCCAGGAAGTCAGGACTCAGAGCTGAGCCATTGTTGGTTGATGTGACAGTCCCCATCAGGTTCTCATCTTTCCTTCTCACCCTTTTTCCTTAACTCCTAACCCACTCTCAGATGAACTGTTCAGCCAATGAATTAATCCAACTAACCTCTACCAAATGACAATATTTACTAAGCATTGTTGCACACAGAGATGAACAAGATTATAAAGAATATGCAAATTGACAAATTAACACTTTTTAAATATGTAGTAGTGGTGGAGGTCATGTTTTTGGAGGTCTCTCTCCAATATAACCATCAGAAGAACTGGGGGTAAAAAAAAATAAAATTAAATAAATAAATAAATAAATAAATAAATAAATAAATAAATAAAAAATAAATAAATAAAAGTTTTGGAGAAAATCGGGGAAAAGGGGATCAATGTCAGGGTGAAGTACAAGAGAGGCTGTCTATGCTAGATTCTTTCAAAGCAATTCCCTGAGCATCAGGAAGGATTTTGTCCTGAATGACTTCCCATCAAAAGAGTTCATGGGTAGGAACATGTTTTAAGATTAATAAGTAGCTTATAATCATGTTGGCTTTTAATGCTGATGCATTAGCTCACATTCTTGCTGTCTGTATGATGGGCTCTCGAACACTTTGCTGTCCCCCAACTGCTACAGAGGTAAAGCCTTAGTCTTCAGAGTAGAGTGGAAAGAACTCAGGTTTTGAAATCTGGTTATCCTGCTTTTCCATTCCAACCAGTTGTATGCCTTTGAGTTAATTTCTCAGCCTTTCTGAACCAATTTTATCATTTCTTAAAGAGAGATAGCAATACTTACATCAAAGTTTTGCCTTGAAATTTTTTTTAAAAAGTGGAAAAATAATCTTATAATTTAACTATGTTAGTTCAGGCTTCATGGGAGGCTCCAAGATAATGGATAACACATCCCTAAGGAAAATACAAGACCACCATGTAAGGGCAGCAAAAGGTGGTGCTGAAAACTGCTTTTGTGGTTCTTTAATGACCACCCACCTCTGGCATATAAAAGAGGTGGGAGAGACCAAGAACAGAGCCAGGATTAGATAGGAGATTTCTGGAAAGAGCTGTAAGTACATTGCTCATCTTTGTCCACTCCCTCATTTAACCCAAGCCCAAGAAAATTTAACTTAATGGGATAGTTGGAGAGCTTGATGTTTTCCTATATTTGGGGGATACACTGGACTGGAATCTGAGTCCCACTGCTAAATCTAAAGCAAAGGAGGCCGGTTGACTGGCTATTCTAACAGCAGAGTACAGGGAAGTTACTGCCCTGGAGACAACTACATTCTCAGAGTTTATCAAGCAGAGGATACAGAAGTGTTTCCGCTGAGCCAGATCTGGACCACAGGAGAGGGAGATGGTCTAAGTCATTCTAGACCCTGATAGAGGACCATGTAGAGAGAGGAAAGACAGCAGAAAGAGGCTGATGGTGCCAGCAGATGCCTAGGGGCAGGAAAGGGGTCAGAAGCACCTAGCTGGAGTAGAAACACATTTACCCACATCAGGAGATCAGCTGTATGGGGAAGAGGATGGATTTTCTCCAAAGAACCCACAAAAACGCTCCCTAAGAGAACAAGCAAGTTTACATGTCTGCCAAGCTCAAAGGGCATTGACTCGAGATCTTCAAGTCTATACTAGTCAGGTAAGAACTTTCCTTTCTCCTTCTCCTTCTTCTCCTTCTCCTTCTCCTCCTCCTCCTCCTCCTCCTCCTCCTCCTCCTCCTCCTCCTCCTCTTCCTCCTTCTCTCTCTCTCTCTATTCATGAAAATGGAGAGGTCAAAAATTCACAATCATTATCAAGATGAAGAAAGAGAAATGATATTCTAGGTAGAAAAAGAAAAAAGAAACTGAGCTTCATTCTCACTGCAGGAGACTGGCCAGCAGCAGTTCCAGGTCCAAATGGGTAGTAAGAAAAAATGTTACCTCTAAATGAAGTTGAAGTTCATCACTAATATTACTGTTAATAGTAGTAAGAGCAGTACACTGGACAAGATATGTTAATTATTGAGCAGAGACCATGTTTTTTTGAATTAAAATAGATGAGGAACTTCATATGACCTGGGAGAAAACAGAGGAGTCATGAAACAAGTTCAAGCGTTCATCAGACAAGATGGAAGAGATTCAGCCCTGCTGAATGACTGGTCAAAGCTTCTTCCTGATTATTCCTCGTGAGTCTCTCTTATTCAACATAACAGTTACATGACATGACATACATCGTCCCTTGCACATAGCTGGACTTGAGTGCAATGCATCTGAGTTTGCGTCCACATTTCTCTGGGCCTGGTTGATCAGTGGTAGCCAAGGTCAATCACCTAAGGTATCTTTGGGCAGCTACTGTATACCTGACCTATGCTCCATTCCAGAAGTAGAGACAGGAGAAGATCCAGTTTTAACTTTCAGTGAACACAGAATTCACAGGACTGGGAACCTCTTAGGAACATCCAGACAGAATAACAGAGACCCAGAGAGGAGCTAGAATTTCCCAAATCCACTGTAGAGCCCGAGATGGAACCTGGCCCTCTTCTTTTCCTCTTCCACACCTCTCCCATTATTCCATGCAACCTCCTTCTGGAAAACTAAGGCAGAGTGGAGTCAAGTGCGAAGTTGGCTAATCTGATGGTACTACCATTTCTTGAGCACCTATGTGTCAGGTTCCTCGTGTAGTCTCACAATCACCTGCCAAGGAAGGAATATCAATAGCATTTGTGCAGATGAGAACACTGAAACCCGTGAGATTAAAGGTTTGTCCAAAGTCATATGGCCTTTAAGGGGTGGAGCTGGTATTCAGACCGGTCAGTATGACAATAGTGGTCTTGTCACACACCCTGGTCATTGAAAGCTGCTGGAGTCAGGAAACAGAGGTGCCAGCAAGGCTACGGTAAGGTCTGGGTCCTCAGAGCCCCAAAAGGAGCCCCCAGATGTCTCACGGTGTCATCTCTGTGAGAAGGAACCAGTCCAAACTGACCCACAAATCTAGCAGTCATCCCAAACCCAACACAACTGAAGTTTGCACTTTCTTAGTTCCTTCCAAGGAAGAAAAAGTGAGGCAAATTTTTTTAAGTCATAAAACAGTGTGAATAATTTTTTAATTAGTTGGCAAATTATATTGCCAGGGGCCTTGCTCTGTTCTCTGAAGTGGATCTTAACTTTATTAACGTTTTTTTTCCTTTTGCAAGTTGGTTCTTTGTGAAGGTGGGTGCATGCAGGTGTGGTAAGTTCTCATTACATTTGGCAGGAGTTTTGGCTGGAGTTTACAGGAAAGTACTTTTAGATTTTTTCTTCTGATGGTGAACTTGGCCTCCATCACTCCCTGCTGAAACCCAACTCTTTGCAGGCGGAAACAGGGAATAAAAGAGAAGATAAAGAAAGAAATAAATTAGAGGGAGAAAACAACTGAAGAATAAATAATCATCTTAAAACAGTCACTGGGAGAGTCAATGGAGAGAGCCCTGGATGGGGGCTGGCGAGAGTTCTGGTGGGTGATTCACTTAACAGCTGGCTTTCTGACCTTGGGCAGATGGCCCCCCTCTTCAGGTCTCTGTCTCCTCTGCTGAGAGAATTGATTTGACTTGATAAAGTGATTTGACTTTGACAAAGCACCATCCACATGGAAAGCTACAAAGTATCCCTGCCACCAGGGCCGTGGTCCTTGGGTGTCACTGGAACCAAATCTAACACCAATAAGGGAGCCTTCAGGGTGATGTGTGACATAAAGGATCCTCCTTAGGTGAGGCCCTGGAAGGGAACCTGAAGAAGACCTACAGTGTGGGAGTGTGGGCAGGAGTGAGTGTGTCAGGAGTGTCTCATCCTGGTCAGCTTATGTCCTTGCACTTGAGTGTACACATCTGATGGCTGTGTATATGGGTGTGGCATGTGTAAATCCTTGCCTTGGTATTGGGGCGTTGGAGGCATGTTCATTTATTCATTCTTTCCACAGATAAGTTTCGAGGATTTGCGAGATGCTCTGCTCTCAGTGCTGGGAATTCAGTGGTGAAGTAGATAGACTAGACTCTGTATATGTGTGAGAGTGTGTGATAAGCAAGTGCATGAGGGAGTATTTACGTGTATATATGAGGATGTGTGTGTGAAAACACATGTCTGTGTGTATGAGGGTGTGTGGACTTGTGTGAGAGTCTGCATGCGAGTTTGGGAATCTGTGACTGTGTGTGCATGTGTCTGTGTGTGTGTGCATGCGTGCGTGATGTGAGGAAAAAAGATAAGAACATTTGGTCACTCAAAAGGGCAGCAAATTTTGTTAAAATGCCTTAAGTTTTAAAAGGCCCTGGGATATCTTGTCCAATCCTGACATTTCAGATAGAGAACTAGAGGCCCAGAGAAAGGAAACAGCGTGTAGAAGGTCAGCAAGCAGCAGAATGAGGCCCAGAATAAACATCTGCTGATTCTGAGCCCAAGGGTCCTTTTCTAATGAAGATATGTGAAAATGCAAAAGGAAATTAACTGAGGGGCCGTAGGAAAGAATCTGGGGGACAGAGTAGAAAGGTGGGCCAGGCCAAAGTATGGAGGGTCCTGAATGAGAGGGAAGTAAAACTCATTGTGAGGAGTCATACCAGGTTTCGAGCAAGAGAGGACAGTGGAGGAAATCTGCTGCGGAAAAATCAATGGAGGGAAGAGACACAGCTGGGAGAGATCCATAGGAGGGAGGTGGGAATGGGGCCAGAATTAGGGAGAGGTGAAGAAAGGAGGGAACAGACTGAAGAATTCTTCTAGCCTAGAATCAGAGGCTATTGCCTCCTTTGGGATGTGGAAGGTG
The DNA here is from genome assembly GCA_030015415.1 of Cynopterus sphinx. NCBI lineage: Eukaryota > Metazoa > Chordata > Mammalia > Chiroptera > Pteropodidae > Cynopterus > Cynopterus sphinx. Next base: position 99,363,469 of record CM057387.1, read on the forward strand.
AGCTCCCAGTTTTCTAATCGTTGACGTAATGAGGCATTTTTTCTTAAACCTGGAAACTAGTAGGAGCCTGGGAGCTCATATGAGCATCTCATTAAAATCTCACAGTAGGCCTGTGAGATAAGCATTATTTTCTCCATGTTACTAAACGAAACAGCTGTGTCTCAGAGTGGAGAAGTAATTGCCCAAGGACACCCAGCCTGGATCAGCAGATCCAAGACCAGAATTCAGGTCTCAATTGCTTCAGATTAAGTAATAAGCCAACAAGCACTTGTTGGACATTTACTTTGTGCTAGGAACTGGGTTTGGCACCTAAAGCACAGAACTTCACTTCAGTCTTCCAATGACCATTTTCCATCTGTCAGATGAGGAAAATGAGACTCAGAAGTGTTAAGTACTTGAACACAAGTCATCTGATTCCAAAGCCCAGAGTCTTTCAACCATTCTGCATTTCCTTTCATAATTAGGACAAATGTGTTCGCAACATAGCGTGAGGGGAATTGGGGAACTCCTGTCCCTAGACAGCATACAATCCTAGAATATAGGCTGGTTCAAAAAAGTTTTACTGTTTGCCTAGGTGACAGGTACATGCTAGAAATTGAGGGTTTCACTCCTAAGCGTCAAGAGCCGCATAAAGGACTTCATCTTGGGCCTTAAAAGTCCCATTTCTTGCCTCCTTCAGAGATAGAGCAACTGTGATCTCCACTGGGTTCCCAAGGACAACCATGAGGGGCTGGGGTCTGGCGGTTGGAACACATGGGACATGTGGCCCCAATAATCTCATCACGAAGCTCAGGCAAGACCTTGTCCTCATGGGTCCTCCCAGCGGTCTGGGATTCCACACCATCACACCCATCAGACATATAGCATCTTCTTCCTTCTGTGACGGAGACACTGGACCTTCACATCAGTGCCAGCCTGGCTTCCCTCACCCTTAACAAGTGAGGCACCGAGAGCCTTCACACTCCGCACTCAGCCCTGCTCCATCACTGAGCCCACCCTGTTCAGTGCAAACAGGATGATGCCTCCTTCCACCAGAGGGTTAAATCCAGAATTTGTCTTGTTTTCCTAAGCTTGGTTTCAGGTTTATCTGCTCTGAGACTCTCTGACCCTCCACTCTTTCTAGGTATTTTCTGCCCTCACCTCTGTATCTATTTCCTTAAATTGCTGACAACCCCTACTATAAACCAGGCAGGACATTTTGAACCTTACTTCCAGGACCACCAAACTGGGATTCCCATGGCTGGCCCTAGAAAGAGGCCCTGGATGAGCATCAGATCAGGTGGGGCCAGAACACCACACCTCCCTCCTGAACATTGAGCTCCAAGACTGGTTATTCTGATGACCTGAGGCCATGCCAGCTCCGACACTATCCTTACCTTCCCCAGCAGCTTAGCTGCCAAGACCCCACTCTGCCTTTGTTCAAGCTTACCCAGTTTACCACACTTGAGTTGATTTCTTCTGACTTTTTGGTCCCAGAGTCTGTAACTTGCTTCAATCCCTAAAACTAATTCCTGGCCCCACTTGAAAGGCTTTTCAAACTGTGTGAAAGTAATCTTCCGTCCCAAGTGCACTGACATCAAGACACCATGGGTACTTCCTTCCTGACCAGAAATGCCATCAGAGAGTCCAGTAAGGTCTTGGCTCACTGCCCTCGTCAAGGTCTCCCCAACATCCACTCCAAAAAACATAGCTGTCAGAAAATACACCCAAGAAAGTTGTCAGGAAGCAACCAGTCGTCTGAATTATTTACTGTCCCCTGAAACATTGCCAAGTAGCTGCTGGCCATGTAGACGCTGGGAAAATATTTATGTGGCTCCTGATGGATGCTCAGCCAGGAAAGACTGCCCGCTGTCATCTTTTCTTCCTGCTGATAAGGCAAAGCTACACGTGTCAGACGGCTCTTAGAAGGGCCTGGCGGCAGGGGCCTGGCATCTGATCCGAGTGAGATTAGTGACTGCAGCTCTTGGTTCTATTCCAGCCTCTGCCACCAACTAATTCTACCCCTCCTAGGGCCTCAGCTCCTAGGTCTGTAGCATCATGGAGTAGACTAGAAGACTTCAATGTCTCTGTGCTCCTACGAGATGGTGACTCAGACAGAATCATATCTATTTTCCAGATCTGCCATCATGATGCCATTGGCTCATCACGGAGCTATTTTTCTTGGCATCCTGGAAACGTTCCTGAAATTCCAACATCCTAGAGTTTCTCTTTCCACTGATCCAGTTTCTATAACCAGATGGGAGAACTCCATCTGGAAGAGGAAGATCAGAGCTTAAAATAAAAGAGCAAAATGGAAGAATTTAGAAAATTGAGTTCCAACAGTGTTTATCATGCATCCAATATTTATCTGCGAAGTGTGATTCTGAGCCCATGGGGAGAACAAAGCGCCCCCACTTTTCTCCCTTTTAAGCTACACTGAGCTCCAGACCTGTCTTCTAAGAGTTCACAATGAGGTAGTGGGGAGGGTGGCCCACAAGACTCTCTTATTTCCAAATAAACCCTTCTGTTTCTCCCTGACCCCAAATCCCAGGACCTCTGCCCACCACTCTCCTCTGTTCTGTAATTCTATCCTTGTCCGTGATCATCCTGAGCTCCTAGTTGAGAGGAGTTTTGGCCTCCCCAGATCCTTACTCCCTGTGGACAACCTGACCTTACAAGAAAGGACCTTCTCCAATTCAAAGTTTACAGCTGCTCCCTTTAAAGACCCACCCAAAGTAAGAAAGTCACAGATACAGACACAAGACAAAGGTTCAGAAACCCCCAGAGTTTTTTCATTGCCTATTCTAGGGCCTCTTGATTTTCTCTCTGAGAAGCCAGAAGACATCTCAGCACTTCCCGCCTACCTCAGTTTCCCTGCATTGGGAGTTTCCTAAGCCTTCCTCTGTCTTCAGACCCCCTCTTCTCTAGGAAGCTTCCATATCCCAGTCTGAAGCTGCAATCTGGTGGCCACAGCATCCATTGAGAATTTGGAATATAGAAACCTCCTAGGCTGGGTGAGCATTCAATGGATTTTTCTCCAAGAGAATAGTCAGGCAGCAGTGGTTGGGCCTGGCAGCACTTCAGTTTACCTGGCCTGAAGGGCCATTTCTTATAGACTCTCCTTTTCCCTATTCAGAAGAGTCACTTAATTAACACCTATTTGGTGATGGACACTGTGCAAGGCATGAGTTAGGGGATGTGCAAAAAGCAGACAAAGCCCTGCTCTCTCCACCAACCACAGTTGACTGGGATCCTCAAACAAGACATGATCAGGTCAGCCTCTCAGCCTCTTCTCCCTCATCCCATTATCACAACTCTTCCCCTGTCACCTGCCTTGCTCCTGGAATCATGGCATCATAAGAGGTCAGAGACAGAAGGGCCCTTTGAAACCAATCTAAGACACCTTAAACAACCTATGAAATCAATAAGAATGGATCTGTAGGTAACGCATGGCCTCCGCCTCAAAGGCCACGCCCTGTGTGGAGCAGCCCTATGACCAAGGAGCACAGCTTGCAAAATTTTGATAATAGAGTCACGTTATATTATAGACAAGGAACTAGAGACCCAGGGAGAGGCTGAGCTGGGGCCCAGACACTAACAGTCCTGAGTCTCAGGGCAAGATGCTCTACTATTTAGGATGGTCCTCCCAAGAACTCCAGGAGGTGGGCTTTAGAAACAGACTGAAAAGACAAAATAACATTCCAGTTTACACAACTTTGAAGTAGTTGAGTATCGATTCACACCCATGTCTGTTTGATTCACGTCCAGAGATGTTTTGTCTAGAACCCAGGTACTCAGCTGTTAAATACAAATTATGCTGAGGAACCAATGGCTAATAATGCTGTTGTTGTAATTAGCTATAATAAAAAGGTCAGTCCTCCCAGGAAAGATGCATTTTAATATACCTTATTCATTCAAGAAGAAAAATAGCTAAAACCTGAACAATGTACCATGGTACTGTGGTAGAGAGCGTACAACATGCTTTAGAAACCCAGGGGAAGCAACAGCTCATGTCACAGAAGTTTGTCTTAGGCCATCAGGCAGCCTCAGGAACTCACTAGGAGAAAAGGGGTATAGAGCTCAAATGTGCCAGGCTCAGGGGGTATCAGAGGTTGGTTTTCCACATCTGTGAGGAAGTTGATGAGGGGAGAGAAGCAGGAGATGAAGCTGAGGAGGGAGGCAGTGGCTGCAGGCTGAAGGGCCTTGGATGCAAAGCAAAGGGGTCTTAGCATTCGATTTAGGGTCTCAGGATGTAAAAGTTTTCAAGCAGAGAAGCAACCCCTTGTCAATGGAAGAAAACTCTGAGGATAATTCTCTAATTAATACATCCCAGGGACAGGAGCTCACAATGTCAACAAAAATTATGATGGCTCACATATGAATAACGTTCATAAATCTCAAAATAAAACCTTCGGGCCAACTAATGGGCTCCTAACACTAGTCCTGAGAGTTAGATAACCTTATCCCACTTTTACAGAAGGGGAAAGCAAGACCCAAAGTCAGGCAGAGCAGATCCATCTCTTCCATATGCGAGCTGAGCCTGGATTTCTGCCCTGGATGGGAGTCTGGTTGAGCTGCTGCTCTCTGCATCGTCACATCTAACTTTGAGATTGTTAAATTTTGAGACTCAGCAGTAGGCAGGCTGGCGGCCTCATGGGGCTGCTCATCTGAGCCGTGGGTGGTCAGGAATGTTTCAGGACTTCCTGGGCCCAGCGTTCCAGGCCAGAGTGTCTGGATTAATGATCCATCTCCAGGCAGAGCGAGCCGAGGCCTCGACGCCAGGCGCGGGGCATCGATTGGACTTTATACTCTGAGCTTGCTTTCATCTAAGGCTCTCCGGGTGGGCTGGGGCTTCATAATTAACATTCTCTGAGCCCCACAACATGGGCAAGCTGGAGGAGGGGAGAAAGAGCCTCTGAGCAGGTTCCCATCAGCAGTGGGAGTACCCCCACTCCCCCAAAAAAGCCTGGCTGCTTGGCAGACAACCACATCTTCCCAGCTGACGCTTCAATCCTGCCTGGAGTTAATTTAGTAAGTGGTTTGGGTCTCATCTTTGAGCTTCACAACTTCTCTATGGGGAAGTAGTACTAAAATTATTATCCTCACTGTACACATGGAGAAACTGAGGTCCAGGAGAGGGCAGGGGATCGCCCAAGGGTAGAAGGACCAGGATTAGAACTCAGGTCCCCTGCTTTCCTGTCTGGCATCTTTGCAATGCAGGAGGCCATGTTTTGCAGAGATTTTTAGATTCTCCTGGCTCCTCAAGGTAAGGGAAGGTAGGGGTGTGATATGATTTTCCATTTTATAAGAGAAATCATTACAAAGGTCCCTGTTATTTATTCACGCATTGGTTCACCATATACTTACCGAATACCTAGTATGTTCTAGCCCCTGTGCCAGGTGCTAAGGACAGCAGAAAATAGTCCCTGACACTGAGGAGCTTATAGCCAGGGAAGAGGGGAGTGTTGGCAGGAGAGAGGTAGCTATGCAAAGTTCAGCAAGCTGACATGATGCTTTACTAGTAAGTATATTTAATAGTACAGAGTACTTTGGGCACAAGTCCCAGGGAGGACATGATCAAGTTCACCCAGAAAAGTGAAGAACAAGTAGGAGTAGAGATATGATCAGAAAAGGCTTCGGAGGAAAAATAACTCAAACACAGAACCTTAAAGGAGGGCTCTGTGTCAATCAGGTAGATGGGTGGTAGAAGGAGAATGAGAGGGTGGGATCATCCAAGGAAAAGGAAAGAGTTGATCCAGGCAGAGAGACAGGCACGAAGTAGCTCAGCCAACTGTGAACAGTAGAGCTGGTTGCAGCATCCGAGTAAGAGGTCATGGGAGATGAGGTTGGAGAAATAAATATGGAACAGCTCAAAAGACCTCCTAAGCCAAGGTGAATGGACCGGACTTTATTGTGAAGTACCAAGCAAGAGTGCAGCATGGTCAGAACTGCGTTTTCAGAGGCTCCCACTGGAGTGTTGAAGGTGTGTGGAGGAGACGAGACACTGAAGTGGACACATTGGGAGGCAAAAGCAATGGTCACCTGGTTTGAAAGGTTTGTGGCCAAAAAGGACACCAGCAACTCTAATCTGATCTGGAAAAAATATGTCCTGGAAATTTTCTTATTTAAAAAATGACTCACCGTTTTGTGAACTTATGCTCACGTCCATAAGTCTGGACCCATGCCATGCTCCTCTGTGTGGGAAGAAATCACAGCACATTTTTCTTCTTTATATAGGATTCCCCATACTCATTACCCACTTCTGTGGGTCCACATATCCCCATAGTGGGTTCTCCACTGTCTAGTCCCTGCCACCAACACATGGCAGTAAAGCAGCACACTTTCACAACCCTTTGCTTCAAACCTTGGATAACTCTATGTTATCTGGCTCTTTCCAATCACTTGACATCAGGTATAGATTAACTGAGCATCTAGTACATACCAGGTCCTGCCAGGCTCTGTGAGTGTGTCCTCTGCTCTGGCCTCCACCGGCCTCTACGGTTAAAATCCAAACTCACTTAGCCCAGCATTTCAGGATCTTCTTAGACTTACCCCAGCCAACCTCCATAGCCTCACATTCTCCCTTTTCCCTCCAACATTCCACACTTGTCACACTGAGACAAATGCAGAGTTCCTTAAATACCCTATACTATTTTTTTTCCAAATAAAAACATCTTTTTTATTAAATACTAATACATAAATGGTCTAATTGAAATAATTCCAAAGGTGGGAAGTAGAGTGCAAAAATGTGTCCTTTACCCCCTCACACCCACTACCCTGCAGATCCCATTCCCCAAAGATAAACACTATTAACATTTAGCTAATATTCTTTCAGATTCTTTTAAAAACTTCTTATGCCCTAGCACACTACCTTTTGCAAATTATTTCCTATCCTTCAAGACGCATTACAATGCCTTCTTCATTCCTCCGAGAAATTCTCTGTGGTTCCACAGGCAGAATTAGGGGCCCAATGCTTACAACAAACATAGCATTTTGTATTGAAATCATATGTTCACATGGTGTGATTCCGTCAAGTTGTCTGTGACAGTCTCGGTCCCTGCTGTATGTATAGCACCTTCCATATAGCAGGTGTTCAATAAGTATCTATGGAGTACATGGTGGGTGGATGGGTGGATGGATGGGTGAATAGATAGGTGGGTGGGTGGATGAATGGATGTATGAATGGATGAAGGGATGGATGGATGGATGGGTGGGTGGATGGATGGATAAGTGGGTGGATGGATGTATTGATGGTTGGAGCTCCTATGGCATGCTCTGCAGGATACATGTAAGGGGATAAGATTGGCAGAGTAGTGGAAAGGACGCCGGCTGCGGGATAAGGACCTGTTCTGGCCCTGCCTTCTACCTACTATATAGTGTTACATAAGTTCCTCACCTTCTCTAAGCTTCAATATCCCACCCGGAACTGAATAATGGGACTGGATAGTTCCAGAATCCTCCCCAACGGATGCTCCAGAATGCTCAGCTGGCCATGGCCCAGCACCCCTATTTTACACCTCTGTAATTACCCACCTGCATGCCTTTTATTATAGAGATTGGAGTGGGGGCGGGGGATCGTTAAATAAAGGGCAAAAGGAAATTGCTGGCTTGCCAACATGACATTGTTGGTATTAACTAGATTAACTTCAGAAATGAAAAGCCCACAAAAGCAAAACCAAAACAGAGAAGGAGCCATGGCTTCCGCTGGAGGCTTCATGGTTCCCTGCTTCAGCCTGCCTGACCCCCAACCCAGGCGTCCCAATCAGTCTTCCAGGGGAGGTCACAGGACTCACTTTCCTGCCTTCAGACGGGACTTCATCTCAGCAATCCCAGAAAAACAGAGCTGGGCACTGAGCCCCAGACTGGGATTTGTGAAGGAGCTCCCAAGCCCAAGGCTGGTGCCGGCTGATGCTAAGACACAACACAGAGGCAAGGAGCTCGAGAGAGACTCAGACCAAGGTACTTTCTCACTCATCAGAAGAGGGAGGTGGATACTGAGGGAGGTGGACCAACCCTGCTCACTGGTCCCAGTGCCTCTAGGGGCAGGAAAGATGGAGCCCCAATGCCTGGCTAACTATCTGGTCTCACAGGGAGAGAACCAGTCCCTGTAAGCATCCCAAAACATGCAAGAAAAGCCCTCCTTCTCAGATAAACCTAGAATCTTCTCTACCTCACGAAGAGAGTCAGCTAAGGTGAATCAGAGGAGGGAGAAAATGGAAGAAGAAACACCATCTAGCCCATGCCAACTCTAGATTGGATACTTTACATGTACTGTCTCTCTTATTCTCAAAAGAATATCGGGGAAAGTATTCTTGTGTCCACTTGATAGACAATGAAACTGAGGCTGAAAGATACCCAAGTTCTTCCTGCCAGTGAGTATCAGAGCTACGCTTTGCACTGGGGTCTTTCCAGCTCCACATCCCGAGTTCTCTCCTCATGTCACTGTTCTCCAGACCCTGTCCTAGCACATAAAAGCTTATGGTCTAGTTGTGCTTGGATCCGGTGAGGTCACACTACATCGTTAACCTTTGACTAAAAATTATAAATCCCATCATTCCTCTGAGCTGCTGGACACCAGAACTGTCAAACCAACAGTCCAAAGAGGATTTTGAACTCCAGGGGCCTTTGTGATGTCCTACTTTGGAGAAGTGATACCTACTGACAGAATTCCAGGCATAGGATAGAAGAGATAGGATAGGAGGTTGGATAGGAGGTTGTTCCCACACACCCTCAAATCTCACCCGGCTGCAGATAAGCACACCCCTAGGCCTGGAGGCCACCGACACTCTCATGGGTCAGTCCTGGTCAGGATCACCAGATGCCAGACTAGGTCACTGGGTATTAATCATTGCCAAGTGGGGAAGTTAAACTGAAAGCCAGTTCATTAAAGATTAAGCTCCATCTCCGCAGCCCTCAGGGAAAAGAGAGCTTTGGGTAGAGAGCAAGGTCCTATTCCAGGAGGTCACCTACTGTGAAAGGCTTCCCAGAGAGCCTGTGCTGAGGAGTCAGGGGGCCTGGGTTCTAGTCCTGGCTTTGCTCTTGACCTACAGCGGGTCTTGGACAGGGCACTACCCATTCTGAGCTCCCATGTCAGCCTTTGATACTAGAGAAAATTCCATCAGGTTCTTTGTGATGCTCCTACTGTATGTTGTCTGAAGAATAGTCTATACATGTTTGCTTTTCTCAGTCTATATTAGCTCTGTACACACAGGTTAACCAGGACAAGGTCACTTACTGTTCTGTGTGGCCATGGAAAGATGGCAACAAACCAGAACTCTACCATGAAGCCCAGAATACAGACACTCACATCTCTCCTCCTTGCTCTCTGCCCTAGCCGGATTGCATCTTTGACCCTGGAACATGCCCTCTTTGCAATCTGGGCAATGGTCCACGTTGTATCTGGAGGAAGTGCATCTGAACCCACTGATTCAAAAAAAAAAATGTCTTCATTTGGCCATTTCTTGGTACCTCCCTTTGGATCATCCCATCCCAATGGGTTCTGCTAAATCAAAGTTTTGCATAGGACCTTCACACGTTCTGATCCAACAACAAAGCAATTCTACAATAAATATTGACCGATCAGTGAACAAATGGATACCTAAAATCATTTTGTACCCTCTACAAGGAAGGCACTGTGATGGTGTTGGAGCTCCAGTCACGGTCCCAAATAGAAGGGCATCACATACATCCTGATTTGCAACCAGAAATTTCTATTAAGGTAGGACATCTGGAGACAATAGTGGTGAACAACGATAGCTTTTAGGGTGATAAGACGAGGGAAGAAGTTGGGGTTGGCAACTAATTCGCTCTTTTCTGCTGCTCTTACCCAGGCTCTTCAAGAAATGAATCTCCTCGTTTTTCTGTCTGTAGGTGGCAGCACTCATCCCCTTGCCTTCCCGAGGGGGCCATGCTCTGCACTTGAGAACAAGTGCTCCAGAGAGCAGGCTAACGCGAGGGGAAAAGAGGAACAACCAGCTTCGGGACAGATATCCTCACACACTGCAGATGTGAGCACATCTGGTGAATTTGCGAAATTCCCAAAGCCTCGCTCCACTTGTAAAACAGCCTCTTCGGGATTCTAGCAAGATGCCACAGATCACCAACAACTTTCCAAGGAACCATTTCAGAGTCCATGAAACTCAAGGAAGATTCCTCAGAAGTCCACCTACATCCCAGGTGGGAAACCCTTGAGCGAGAGAACAGCAGACACACAGCAGGCAGACGACACGCTGTCCCCGCAGCTAGTTCTGCATTAGCCTGGAATGTCTCACCCTGGGGGCTGCTCTCCACAGGCATTGACCCGAACTTACATTTATTGAGTGTGCACTGTGTCCAGGCAGGTTGCTGAGCACTGTCCGGGCACTGTGCCATTGACTCCTGTGGCAGGCCCTCCTACCAACCTGTTTTACAATGAAGAAACAGTGGATCCAAGAGGTTAACTTCCCAGAATATCTAGCTAGTACAGTGTCCAAACGGGGAAACTGAGGCCAGGGGAAGACTTGTGTTCAATGTCAAGGGGCAGATCACTGACAGAGCAGGACGAGGACCCTGTGCACACCTTTGAATGAAGAGCTTACCAAAGCAGCACGATGGTGCAGGACTGGGACCGCAGAAATGAAGAGGAGGCGAAATGGGGCCCAGGGTTCGGGAGACAGCCCACACTTGCTCCAAATAGTGTACCTCACTCGGTAAGAAAGCCGTGGGGAGGAAGTCAGGAATGCCCCCTCAAACCTGATGCCAGCTCTGCTCTAAACAAGCTGTGTGGCTTCAAGCAAGTCCCTTCCCTTTTCTGAGCCTCCGCACCCTCCCCCAATAAATGACGAGTATCTAATGAGATAGTGGCAGGAAACAAAAGCTTTAAAAAAGTATATGAGCTCTCTTGGAGGTATTATTAATTATTATTATCATTATTATCTTTCATAGTTATTAATGACCTGTTACCTGCATGAGATCTGTCATCCAGGAATTTCTCTAAGCCCTTCTCGAACCTGTTTATATTTCCATTCAGCAGCACCTCCCTTGCTTTTGATCCCAGATCCCAGACCAGAGAGCAGCAGGCAAACTCCTCTGCTTGAGATCCTGGGTTCCAGTGGCCTTTCTCAGTCTCTTTTGTGGGTTTCATGATGTCCAATTGAATTCAGTGCAGTACAGCCTCTCTTCCTCCTTCAAATTTCAGGTCTGTGTTAGGAATCTCAGAAGGAGGAAGAGGAGATAAAGGCTTTGCATTAGCAAATCAGCCCTCCTAAACCCAGAAGAACTGGATAGGGTGGCGAAATAGGACCCCCTCTTCAATGCCTCTACCAGAGCTGAGAACAAGGTCCAGACCTCATAGCCCCAGAGACTATCCAGGGACCTGTGCATCACCTGCTCTCAAAGCCCATTTCCTCTACACACCAGAGGCAAAGAACTGGGAGCTCTTTCTCAAAGACATTGCACAAGCCAAAAACATAAAGTAAGCTCAGTCAACTTTGATACCTTATCTGGGAGGAGCTTTGCAGATTTCAAGTTGAAACAGATACGGTGTAGTCTTGCCTTAAGAAGTTCATAGTCTGATAGTTGAGACCAAGGCATATACAACCACCTCTCAAGGCAAGATTAGCTGAAAGTCAGAATAGAGGAACCAAGAAAGGCAGTTTAGGGCAGGGCCTCACTAGCCCTGCCTGGGAAAATCAGACAAGGCTTAATAAAAGGGGGACATTTGAATTGGGTGCTAAAGAATGAACAGGAGTTTCCAGGTAGGTGGTGAGCAGGGGAGATTCCTGGAACAGGAACACATGGTGTTTGGGGAACAGATATAGACTGCTCAGAGGATACAGGAGTCCACCTGGGTGAGAACCGCTGGGTGTGTGCTTCTGCCTATCATTAAGACTGATAAAACCCTCATTTCCTGACTTCCAGAAGAAAGCCCTATTGACACTTGAATTCTGGGCCACATAGAACGAATTCCATGGCTTCTCTTAGGTTAAAGTCTTTGGGTTATAGACAACACAGAAGAATTTGGGTGTCAATATTTCTCCAACCTCAGGCCAGTGTCGAGTCTTTACCAACATTATGGGTCCCCAAATGTCTGAGTTGAAAAGTGCTTCTCAAATATGTCCCACGTCTTTCCTTTAACTACCCTTTGGAGCAGGTGAGAAAACTGGAGAGAGAAGCCCCTTCCTCACTAGTCAGGAACAGGGGTGCAGGTGGGACCCAGGCCTCCTGCCCTCTCCTCTCCACTCTGCTCACGTAATGGGGTAAAGTTCACCCAACCCAGCTGGAGGAAAGTGCCAGGCAAATTCAAGGTGATTATAACAGTAGCATTTGAAGGCAAATTATACTCCATGAGCTAATTAGGAAGGATTGGGGCCCTCAGCTTTAATTAATATCTAGTCCCTAACAACTTAATCCTGGGTGAGATCATAGCAGGGATCTCCCTGAATGCCGAAACCCTTTCTTCCAACAAATCACCTATATAAATACCTAGATTTTAGTAGCAACAATTATATAGCCCTCTGCCAACTTATGGGGTTGTTTAACATTCCTGGTTGAGGCCACAGTTTTCCCCCATTCTCCTCCCTCCCCACAATCAAAGCCTAATGAACAGTAACTCTTCTGTGGCTCCGTGTTCCATTTAACCAATATCTCCTACCCAATGGGTCTTTGCAGGGAGTTAATAAGCAGTCTGGGAGGACCGCCTGAGGAGGTCCACAAACCTAATCATTAACTGCAAGTCCTAATCAACATCTGCTTCCCACCAAGTCCCCCACAGCTACACAGCCCTGGTCCCCCCAGTAATGGATGGAAAATTGGTGATTTCCTGACAGTTAGCAACCAATTTCCCACCAATTAGAAGGGAGATGGTGGTCTCTGGAGGAAGCTGGATGGCTCCTCTGCACAGAACTGGGAGGAAGATAGCTGATCCTAGAAGCATCCGGAAACCAAAACCTGGGGGTGGGAGGGAGTAGAGGATGGAAGGGGTTCCAGCTACTCCCTCCCCAGGTCAGCCTTGGCTTTGATGAGTGGAAGGCAACTTCAGGGGACAGAGGCTGCAACGGCACCTCCATCAGAACTCTTCTCACTCAGGGAGCCTGTTACGCAGTAAAGGTGCCCCCTCTCTCCTCCGGGACCTGCTGACATGGGCTTCTCATGCTGGGTCTCTCATCAACTCCCAGAATGGATGGGAAATTCCTCCAAGGCAGTTGATGTGGAGGCTTAACAAAAGCATAAGCTCTGGGGTTGGACAGTTGTGCCTCTAAGTCTGAAATTCGGTTGTGTGTGACCTTGAACACATCTAAATTCTCTGGGCCACATTTCCTCCTCTGTAAAATGTGGTTAGTCAGAGAACCTACCTGGTAGGATAGTGACGAGGATTAAATAAGATGATGTAAAGCACTTTCCATCACACGTTATAAGGTTCAATAAACAGTTGCTATTCGTATTCTTCCTATTATTATTTTCATAATGAATTATACTATTTTTAATCAATGTTAATAGCAATATGCAGCAGGCGTTTTGCTAAGTAAGCACTATGAAAACCACTACCTTAGACGTCCTTGAACTTGAAGTTTGCTGGCCCCTCCCCTTCCTATCTCCCCTCTGAATCATGGCTACAGTTATCTTCCATCTGGTCTCATACCCCAGTTCATCCCACACCAACACCAAAGGGGTCTTTCGAAAATACAAATTTGACTCTGCCCATGTCACTGACTAGGTTAAGACTCCTCAGTGCCGTTTACAGCACAATCTCCTTCCCCGCGCCTCTCGGGGTCTGAACCATCTCTTCTCAGTGAGCTCGCAGCTACATCTCCCACCACTCCTAGCCTTATTTCTCATCACCCTAGAACAGAGCTGCTTCCCAGACCACAGTACTGCATCAAAAAGAGGAGAGTCTTAATGTTGCCGACAGCCTTTTAAGTCATGTAAGAGAGACAAAGTCACCCTCAACCTCATTTTAGCACTTATTGGACTGGAATGTACTCTAAATTCCCAGATAATTGGCCATTCTCATCCGGTAATTGTAACTGAATCAGACACCACATCTTTCTCAAGGAGCTCAGGCTATGGGGAACAAAATAGCAAAAGTGGATATTTAATGAGTACTTACTCTGTGCCAGGCACTCTGCTGAGAAATTTACCGGGATTATCTCGTGAGATTATATAATTTGATCTTCATAAGAGCTTCAGAAGTAGGGTGAACATGTAATTTATCATACAAACCAAGAAACTTCTGGAAGTGTCAGGGGTTACCCTCAATAATTACACAAGGACCATAGGCATAAACCTGATTGTCCTAGGCACACCAGGACAGATGGATGCCTGGCCTCAAAGGTACGTATCTTTATTCTAGACTGGAGAAAATGAGGCATTGGGAGTGAAGGATTACACCCAAATTTGCGTATCTCTTAGGAGCAGGAGTTCTGACCAGGCCCCATGACTCCAATTGCACAGGGACAAGTAATTAAAATTCAAGGTGAAACAGAAGGTTTCCTAAGAGAAGAAGGGAGAGACATGGCTCCAGGCTGGAAGTTGCAACAGGAGGTAGGGGCAGCAAAGGAGAAGAGCTGATGGCCAGAGGCACTTGAGCTGAAGGCAGTGGGCATTCCACGGTGGGAAAAGTGGGCAAGAGAGAACTCGGGATGAGCTCACAGGTGGAGGCAGAGAGGGAGGGAGGTGCTTGGAGAAAAGCGAGAAGCTGGAGCCTAGGTCAGGGTGGGGTTGGGAAGGATCTAGGGTCTAAGTTAGAGACATGGCCACAGACGTGAGTCAGGACAATCCCAGAGGGTCATAAATTCCTGGCTGCAGGAAATAAGAAAGAAGAAATGGCTGTTTGGCCTAAGCTCCTGCCTCCTGCACACACTTGTTCCTGCGTGAGCTTCAGATACTCCCCTTTTCCAAGCATACCTTACATCTACCTGCCTCTTCCAAAATAGGTTAGAGAGCCCTGGGCCTCAAGTCCCCATCAGAGAAGTGAGTGTGCCCCTTCTTTGGACTGATGTTCTTTGAATTTTCCAGATTTAGGGAGGGTGGGGGTGGTGACCTGGCCATGGTCAATTGGCAGAGCTGGGGCTCAAGCAGCATTCTCTTCTCTTAGGCTTTGCTTATTTCTCAGACACCTAGCCCCCCGCCCCCTGCTTTCCACCACTACTAGTCTCACCCGTCTGAGACTCCAGCTCCAATTCCTCAGAATCCAGCAGCTACGACACCTCTTTCACAGATATCCTTAAGGGAGGAGGTAGTGGGGTCCATAGCTGCTGATTTGGCAAGCCAGGTAGCTTCTGGATTCCAAGCTCTAGAACGGAAAGGTCATCTCTCTTCTCTTCCATCCTGAGAGAGACTTCTTGTGCTGCTTCTGACCTGCAGGCTCAGGTGCGGGAGATAACGCTCCCACCAGTGAAAAAAGAGCCCCACACCCACAAGGGCCAGGGTTGAAGAGCACCGGGGAAGGGGGGTTTCTCTACCTCCCTCACCTCCTCCAGCTGCACAGGCAGCTCAGGATCCATATTGCTCTGCCTTCCTCAACCCTTGGAGGTCTCTATACCACAGTCAGCCCAGTACCATTCACCCAGCCCAAGACCAGGGACTATTGCAGAGCAGTTACAACACATGTGGCTGATGGCAACGCTTCTCCAATCTTGTCCTTCTGAGCCACCTCCACAACTTTGCCAGAGTAATGATTCTAACCATTCTAATCATGTCACTCAATAACTCCCCATCACCAGTAAGAGAAATACGGGAGCAACTTCACATAAAGCCCACAGGGGCCCTGCAGATCCAGGCCCCCTTCACCTCCCAACTTTACCTCCCTCCAGTACCCCCATGACCACCCATGCACCTCCATTCAACCACTTATTCATTCATCAAACACATGTTAAAGGCCTTCTTTGTGCTAAGCCGTTTCCTGGGTGGTAAGAATCGTTCCTAAAATGATTCTAACACACAGTTCCAGTGTGAGTAGAGGATGGGGGTGAAGCGTCCTGTATCACCAGCAATTTTCTAATACCAAATGTGTGTCCTAAGATTCAACTCCATCCTGACTCTATCTACCTAGAGATGGTATCAGATTCCACAGGTTAAGGGCTCAGTCCCAAAAGACTGTTCTCCGTTTCAGACACCAATCACAAGCCCCGGTTGTGACCTATTCTTCTGACCCAATGGCTATAAATCAGAGGTTCTCATAACCCTCTCCTTAGGTTCAATTAATTTGCTATAGTGACTCACAGAACTCAGGAAACCTGTTTTCTCATTAGATTATCAGTTTACAACAAAAGATATAACTCAACAGCCAGATGAAGAGATGCAAAGGGCCAGGTACTGGGAAAAGGCACAAAGCTTCCATGCTCTTTCCAGGTGTGCTGCTCTCGCAGAACCTCCTTGTGTTCTCCAGCTTTGCCCTTTTGAGTTTTTATGGAGGCTTCATGATACAGACCTGAGTGACCGAATCATTGGCCATTGGTGATGATTCAACTTTCAGCCTCTCTTCTTTCCTGGGAAATCAGGGGTTGGATTAAAAGTTCCAACCCTCTATTCTTGGTGAGTTCTCCTGTCCATCAGCCCCCAACCTTTAGTGCTTTCCAAACGTCACCTCATTAGCATAATGGGGGTGGAAAGAAGCTTGTTGTGAATACCATGACATCCATTTCACCCTCATGTCTCTGAAGTGATTTCAGGAACTGAGGAGAAATGACCAAACATGATAACAAAAGATGTTTCCATTGTTCTTATTACCCAGGAAATTCCAAGGGTTTGGGGAGCCGTGAGCCACAAACTGGACAAAGACCAAATGCATATGAGAAATACATTTTGGTCATGTGAATGACAAATACATATCACTTATAAATCGCAACATTGTGTTCCCACTCTTCAATATCACCATGCTGCCTGGGCCTCCCCTCCCAGCCTCTCCTACCTCAGCCTCCAGGATCCAGAGCTACAGGCTCCATCCTCACCCTGCTCTGGGCTCCCACACCTCTCATCACGGCCTGTTTGGATGTTTCCTCTTTTAGACTGAAGCTCCTTGGGGAAAAGTGTTGAGTTTGAGTCAGTTCTGTGCAAAATAGCCAGTCACCCTTCCCAGTCTCTACATTCCTGGACCTACATTTTTCATTATTTTATTACCCATTCCACTTCCCGCTCCCCTGTTGTTAGACCTTAGGACACTTGTATATGAATCAGAAAAAGGTGACTCTTTCTTTGGTTGGATGCGACCTCATTCTAGGGTGTACACCTTCTGAGCAGAGCACTGGCTGGATTTCAGCCCCAACTTGCCCCTTGGCCAGGTACTTTGGTGCACAACACATCCGTATAGTCCAATGCACCGTTTCCAACTCCCGCCAAGATGCACAGCCTTCTGCTCTCAGTCGTGCTAGCATCTGGAGCTAATGGGCAGGACCGTTTGCTCCTTCTAAAAGGAAATAGGTATGGAAAATTTATGACACATTCATGGAAATTGTGGATACTCTGCACACCAGTTGGAAGGCATGGAGGACAGGGGTCTTCTCAGCCAGCTGCAGGTGCCATCACTTCAGTGGATGCTTCACAGCGAGGCCTGGGCCGTATCCTACGGAAAGGAATTTCAGTCATCGCACTTCCTTTACTTATCCTCTTTAGTCTTTGCATTCTTAACTTCTGAGATCCAGCCTCAAAGCTTCCTCACCAACCTTCTACACATTTGTGTCTACAAATGTGTACACACACACACACACACACACACACACACACACACACACTCAATCCTGCAGTTCTTCACTGAAATGGGCTCTGGGAGTTGAGCTGCAGAGAAGCTGACCTGTCAGAAAGAACATGATTCTAGACCAAGTTAAAAGACAAGGAAGGGTGACAGAAGTCCCGCTGAGCCCTGCCATAGTCAGACACACCTGATGTTCACTCTGAGACTTTAGATGGTAGGGCTTGGTCAGACCGAAGCAGCCCACCAGTGACATGGTGGAAAGCCCTTTTCTGAGAGGAAACGGCTTTGAGAAGAGCAGGCACTGGGTAGACCTAACATCTCCATCTCTCCCAGTTTCTCAGGGCTGTCGTGGCAGTAGTAAGCAAATGCACTCTGGTGGCTCAGAAAGAAGATTCAAGACCAGAAGGGGGTGATTTAAAGGGCGATCTGTACTCAGCATTAACTTTCTAGGAAGTGACCTCCAGAGGAGGTCGACTCACAGTCACGGAGATGTGGGATTGAAAGCTGGATGGCCAGCGCTGGGTCGAAGACCTGAAGATGTGAATATCATTTGTTTCTTAGTCCAGGAGTGTGTGACTTATTATTTGAAATCAAATTATTATTTGATTCCATTACGATATAATCTTAAGACTTTTTAACTTGGTGACTCAAAAAATGCTGAGAATTTATTATTCCCTAACAAGAGAACCTGAGAAACTTAGAATTATGAGATTATCTGTGAAACGCAGTCCTATGTATGGATTTCTTTTAAAGATGTGTGAACATGCTTTGTACCAGTTACTGTTTTAGGCACTTTACAGTATTTTCTTATTTAATAGTACCTAATTGACAAGTTCATTGTTATTATTATCCTTATTTTTCAGATGAGGAAACTGAGGCACAGAGAAGTTCAATGACTTATCTAAGATGACACAAGTAGTAGATGGTGATCTTATAATCAAAACCTAGAGTCGATATTCTCAGCCATTGTCCTAGGCTGCTTCCATGTGTTATAAAAGGAATATATCCAGGAAGGTGGTTGTGCACTGGCCCAGCCCAGCTCTGAGTTTTGGGTCCTTCTGGATTCTTGCTCTGCCCAACTCCACCAGCCCATCTGAGGCCCAGTCCTTGGGCAAGGGGAGCTTCCCAGACCTTTCCGGGGAGTGTCTCCTCCACCATCTCAGGTCCTGAATTCTCTGGGCACAGCCAGCCACGTTCTTCAGGCTGAGGTCCAAGTTTATTTAAGAAGAGGAAAATGTTATTATGGAAATTACAACAGCATTAAGAAACAGAGCATCCCTGTATCAATCCAGGACCACAAGAATGCTCATCGACTTAATAGCTTCCTGTTGCAACCTTTCAAGCGATGCCTGAAGCTGGCAGGCTTCGGGGTACAGGAGTGAGTCCAAGCAGCTGAGCGACACTGCCCCCCCACCCCCTGACCTCAGGATGAATAGTGCAGCCCATGGAGGGGGCCACAGGGAACCCCTTCCTGCATGTTCATGCCCTGCAACCCTGAATGTGACTACAGTTCAGGTTTCCCATTCTCCAAAATGGAGCTGTGGTGGGGTGGGGCGTGGCGGTGGGGTGTGTGTGTGTGTGTGTGTGTGTGTGTGTGTGTGTGTGTGTGTGTGTCTGCACATGTCTCCAGCGGTGTGCAGGGAGGAGAACATTCTCAGACTAACTCAAGTACAAACTTGGTTGCAGATTCTCAGACCTTCTCCCCAGACCTAATGTGGAGGGTCTGAAGCTAAGTCCCTGATAAGGAGAGGGCTTTAAGAAAGCAACTAAAGCAACTGCTTTCTTTACCTCTTAGGCCTAAGGAGGGAGAAAGCCAGGCCTTAACACACACATTCTCTCTCTCTCTCTCTCTCTCTCTCTCTCTCTCTGTCTCTCTCTCAAGAAGAAAGGAAAACCATTAAAGTGTTAAAGCGAAATTCCTGGGGCTGGGAGCAGCCAGAAATCTGGCACGTGTCTCCTCCTGGGTAATTATCTGGCAGTTAGCACCCTTCTTCCCAGCACTTGTAATTAGCAGGGAAATTAAGATGCTGTCATCCTACCTCCCAGCCTCTCTCTGCTACATCCAGAGGTGTGGGGAGAGGTCCAGAGAATGGGGGAGAGGATCAGTGCATCAAGAAGAACTGAGACTAGACATCAGGAGAGTTTTCAGCCAAGAAGGGACATTTGACAGGAGAGCAGTGGAGGGTCCTCTGGGGAGCACTTTCACGCCTCCAGCCACAGCCATCTCTCCAGTCTCTGAATTCCTGGAGCATGTGGAGGCTGGACCACACGGGATGGTATCCCAGCTTTGATGAAATGGCTATGTTCCCATGGGGTCTTATCGAGTTCAACAAAATTGTCACAGAGGACTTTTGGGTACCTGCCTCTGTGCTGGACCCTGAAGACAGAGATGAGTCAGACCCACCCAGAACTGCGGGTACTTCCCAAGGAAAAGATAAGGCATTTGGCGTGTATAAACATAATACAAGATTGAAAGTGACAACAGTTGAGAGAGGCAGGACCAGCTATAGAATTTGTAGGGGCCTGGTGAAAAATGAAAATTATTAAAATTATGAACAATTTCAAGACAGCAACAGCATGAGGTTAAACCATGGCGGGACCTTTCAAAGAATGAGGCCCTGAGTGACTGCACAGAATGCATGCACGCCCATGGAGCCAGCCTGGGAGGGAGGGCAGGTGGGTCTTGCCAGTTAAGTAAGAATTCTTGGAGGAATCAGCATTTGAATTGGGCTGATTCAAGAGGTCAGTATTCCTTAACAGCTAGTTTTCATTACCTATCTGGCCAGTTTTCTAATCTGTCAGGACCCTACTCTATGCCCCCTCCTCCAGGAAGACTTCTCTACTGACCCCAGGCTGATTTAGGGCCCTCTGGATTCTCACAGCCCTTGTCCCCCTACCTCCACCCTGTGCTTCTCTGGAACACCTATTACACCCCATTACAAATACCTGTTTATGAAGCCGCCTCTCCCACTGGCCATGTGCTCCCCAAAGACAAAGTCTATGCTTTATTCCTGTCTACATGCCTTAGGGCCCTGTGAAAGGCCTGGACAAGGTAGGTGCTCAACAGTGGTTTATTGACTGAAGAATGAACATCTCCAGGAAGAGCAGCTTGGGCAAAGGCCTCCTGATAAAATTGGGATTTTATCAGGAAAACCCTAAACGACAGCCAAGGTAGGGTATTCTGTAAGAAGGTTTCAGCTTTCCCAGATTCATCTGAGTTCTGTAGAGGATAGTCTGGGGTGGATCAAAAGGGATGGTGGGGAAGGAGCAATCGGCCTGGCAGTCAGAAAGTTGTAACTGTGATCCAGCAAAAGGTTAGGGCGTGCTGGACCACACGGCAGTCATGAGAATGAAAAATGAGGGAGAGCTGGGTGTGAGCTCCACCCCCCTCCCCCGGTGGCAGCAACACTGGGTCACCAGCCAGCTATTCCAATTATTCGTAGAAATCAATCTCATTCCATGGAGGCTCAGATAAAACTCATGTGCAGTAATGGATGGGGAGCTTAGCAAGAAGATAAGAGGGGCCCCAGAGTGCAGGGTGATCAGGTGGGGCTTTGCAGGAGGGGGAGGCGTGGCAGAGGTTATCAAAACATCCCTCAAATAACAAGAGCCCAGCTGATCTGCCCAGTGTGACTGCAAAGAGATAGATGCACAGGCTCATCACCAAGCCTGGGACACCAGACCTAGGGTTTCTTAAGTCAGTATTCTGAACAGCAGGGTAAACCGATTCAGACTTGCTGCCATGAGACTTACATTAGAGTTCTGGTGCCTTCTATTGAGGGGTGGGAGGGCCAAGGACGAGGGCACAGAGAAGATGGGGTGCCCTGTGAGGCACCTTTGCACTCGGACTTTCTGGGTTCCTGAGTCCACAAATCACCACACTGGCATTTTGTCTGTAGGATCAGGGAAAAGAACGTCTGTTCTCCAACACTGGGTAGGTGGTGTGGGAGTCGGAGGGGTATTGCCTACTCATTCTCAGCCGGGCCAGAATGGCTGTGTCCCCATCAGCCTCAAATCTCCCCACACATGCCGGAAAGGGGCGTGCGGAGCATTCCTCTTCCTGAGACCTGAGAGAGAATGTGGGTGTCAGAGAGTTCTAACCAGCGGCTAGAGAGAGAGCAAGAGATATGGGGGCTTCCCAGAAGCAGAAAGGGACCAGGAGGGGGAGGCTGAGATGCCCAGATGGAGAATCAGAAGGAGAATTCGAGAACAACACTAACCGTAAATAACTAATTCTTACACAGTACCTGCCACTGCCCGAGCACTCTCCTAGGAGCTTTATCTGAGTGAGCCCGTATCCTCTCCCAATAGAAGAGGAAACCCAGACCCTGGGTGGAGTAAACGTTCCCAAAGTCACACAGCTAAAGGAAGAGGAGTTGGCATTTGAACCCTGGAGATCTGGCCCCATTTTACCCCTACAGTGAAATGATTATCCATTTGTCAAGGGCTTGCTGGGTACCAGAAGGGACTCTCACCCCCATTTTACAGATGAAAAAATTAGGACTCAAAGAAGAGACTTGCCCACAATCCCATTTCAGGAAGGAGGTGGAGCTAGGTGTGAGCCCATACCTGTTCTGTCTCCAGTCTTGCCCACTATCTCTTCTGCACAGGGGCTATGCTAGATGGATTCATAGAAAGCAGATGACGGGGCATCTCTGGGGCGGGGGGCAGAACCCTAGGGGCCCGTACCTCCCACCCTCCTCAAACAGCTCCCTCACAGCTGCTGGTGGAGGCAGCCGGAGGTTGGCCCGAGAGGCCCCATCTGCCGACACTCAGGGCTGGGAAGAGATAGCACTTTTTATCTCTGTGAGAGTTCAGGAGTTTATTCCTGCCCGGGGCAGTGGGGAGCCTGGTGCCCGTTCTTGGAGGGTGTCCAGTGACAGGACAGATGGGAGGGCACTTCCTCCCCTTTCCCTCCAACGCCATCCCCCCTGCCCCCCCCACACACACACACCCCCACCATCACCAGAGGACAGCAGGAAGCATCTTGGAGGGAGCCTCAACTCGGGCACTGGCTCTGGGGGCAAGTACTGCCTCAGGGCACAGGGCTTGGTGCCCAGCAGTTGGGGGGTGCCGGTGGGAGAGCACAGCTCTAGAGCCAGGCCCCCTGACCACGACGTGCACTCAGCCCACCACCTGACTGTGTGACCTTAGACATGGCGCTTGCCCCTCTGAGCTTCAGTCTCCTCCTATGAACAGCTGAACGATCACGCCTATCTTGGAGAGCTGTTGCCAGGGTGAAAACAGGAACGAACACGTGTTTCAGTCACCTGGCTCGCAGCCTGGCCTGTAGCCGGGGCTCTAAATTGACCCTTCCTTTCGCATCTGTCCCAAATGAAGTTGACTCCAGTTAATGAAGCAAGGTCCACTTCTGTGTCCCAAAGACTGTGAATGAGCATGATCATACCCTCCTCAGAGCTCTGCGCTCTGCACGCCCTGGAGAGTGCGGGGCGCACCCTCTGCCAGGCATTCAGGGCCTCGGGGTTCTGGTGGCTACCTGTCTCCAGGCCGTATTTCCTGCCTCCAGTGCCCCAGGTGACTCATCCGCCCTGAACAAAGCAGGCCTTATCCCCGACCCCCAGCGCATCCTTCAAGGCCCAGATCATCTACTGCCTCCTCTCCGAAGCCGCCCCCAGAACCCCAAGGGAGAATGAGTCACTCACTCGGCTGTGCTCCCTCAGCTCTGAGCTCATTCTGCCCTGCGTTACAGGTAGGGATTCGTTCTTCTGCCTCCTCAGCAGCATGGCACCCATTCTATGCTCAGTAGATGATGTTTAATGGATTAATTAACTAATCAAACAGAATATCTTACAGTTGGATATTCTATATCCTTTAATCCTTTAGGTGTAAGCTTGGATGTCATTTCCTCTGAAAAAGCTCCCTCGTTCCCTCTTGTCTCCTCCTTTTTAACCTCCTTTGATCCCATCTGTCACTGAAGGCTGCATATCTGTTTACATATCTTTATGTCAGAGACTATTCATCTTGTACCTTTAGTGCCCAGCCCAAAAGCAATATATATATATATATTTGCTGTATGTATATATATGCATATGTATGTGTATATATATATGAATGAATGAAGTGTAAAAATTGGTATTCCAGACCACGGGAAGAGACATTATTGACCCCAAATTAGCTTCAGGATCTATGCATGTGGAAAGGCACTGAGATGAGATGAAATAATAAACACTTTAATGACTTGAACATCCCTCCTCCTCCTCCTCCTCCTCCTTCTTCTTCATGTTCTTCTTATTATTATTCCTCTTCATCCTCCTCCTTCTCCTCCAACTCCTTCTTTTTGTAATCCAGTAAATTTTGTTATTTCTGGCAAACTTTTGAACCACTGAGGAAGAATTTAGGAGGAAGAAAATTTTTGGAAAAAATCAGTCAGCCCCACAGCCCTAGTGAGACTTCACAGCCCAGGCGTCCTGTCCTCTGGCTGGCCTGGTGGCTGGTGGGGCCTGCTCTGTAAGGTGGAAGGAACTGTGTATGCAAAGGCTTAAAGGCTGGAGGGAGTGTGGCTGTTCGGGTAACAGTAAAGAGAGGAAGAGAAGAGACCAAAAAAAGAGTAAGATTTTCTGGTAAAGGACTGAAACATCAGGCTAAGAATCTCAAATTCTACCACAAATTTGATCCCTTTGCCAAAAACGTCATGGCACTCCTCCCTCCCAGCCCCCACCTCAGAGAGCTTACAGTCTGATGAGAAGAGCAGGGAAGAGAAAGTAAGAATCTAGTACAAAAAGGGATGTGATACCAGGAAACACAGAGGGGCCCCTAACCCAGCCTGCCTGGAGAGGCTCTCATGGGGAAATTGTTACCGAGCTGCAGTTTGGACAACAAACGGGACTTGTTTTTCTTTCTCTCTTTTTCTTTCTTTCTTTCTTTCTTTTTCTTTCTTTCTTTCTTTCTTTCTTTCTTTCTTTCTTTCTTTCTTTCTTTCTTTCTTTCTTTTCTTTATTTTTTTCCCTTTGTTCTCTCATCTTTTTCATTCAATTATTAAATAAAGCATTACTAAAGACCTATTGTATGTCAACCACTTTGCTAGGCAGGGCTATGTGAGATGAACCAACAAGGTGTGGCCACTGTTTACAATGGAGAATATGATCTACTGAAGAAAAGCATTTTATAAAATGATTATGCCATATATACACACAAACTCAAAAAAAAAAAAAATAACCTACAAACCTGTTAAGGTCTCCAAAAAAGAAATATTTAGTGCCAGGAGAAAACATAACAGAACTGTGATCTTCAGCTGAACAAGAGTTAGTCGGGCAGAGAATGAGAAGCATGGCACCCAGGAAGAAGGAACAGTGCATAGCAAGGCTCAGGAGAGGAAAGAACTGTCACATGTCCAAGAAAACAACAAACAAACAGAGGAACAGCAGGCCAGGGCAGACGGCAGGCCGTGAGCGTGAGGGAGGTTAACCCAAGAAGAACCTGGAGAGGCAGGACATTGGTCAGGTTTCAGTCAGAGAAACAGAATGGGAGGAGTGATAATAAGGGATTCATTACAGAGATCTGACTCTCTGCAGTGGTGGAAGGTGGTTTAACAGTTTCCTGGATGCTGATGTCCTCGTATCTGATGCTGGGGCCTGAAATCTCCAGGGCAGATAATCGAAGAGGAAAGATGTAAAGATGGTATCCTGAAGATCTCAGTCCTCCAGAGCTCCTCCTTGAGTTATGCTGGTGGCTGCAGGAGAAATGGGGCCCTTCGTCATGGAGCTAACATTCCCCTGGGCCAGGAGGAAAGGAGGGCAAAGAACAGTATGGCAGGAGATGGAAGAGCGGCAGGCTGGCCGCTGCCCCACGCCAGCACGGTGACTGCACCAGTGTCTGGGGCCCGGCGCTGCCCTTCTGAGTGTTTCCCTTCCTCCTCCCAAATCTCCTGCAAACCTTGTGCCTCTTGTATACCTGCAATATGCAGCGAAGGTAGGCAGGGGCTTGGCTCTGCTGAGATCAGATGATATTTTAAGAGCAGTGGGAAGCGCTTCTTGATTTTAAGAAGGGAAGCGGGGAAATGACGTGGTCCATTTTATATTTTAAAAGGTCCCATTTGCTTCTGGATGGAGAATGGCATAGAAAGAAGCGAGATGGAGGTAAGGATTCCAGATAGGAGGCTCCTGAAGGGATTCCAGCAACAGAGCACAAGGGTCTGGATTAGGGGGAAAGGGGTGGGCAGAAGGATTGGAAAGAAGCAGGTAAGTCAGAATGACCTGGTGACAGGGTTGAGTGTGAGGGTAAGAGAGAAGGAAGATGGTTACCCAGGATGATTACCACATGGCTGGGGAAAGCGTTTACTAAACTGGGAAGAACTAGAAGAGGTGGAGGTTGGGAGAAGGGAGTTTGACGGGAGGCCAAGAGCTCAGTTTTGGAACGATTGAGCCTGAGGTGCCAGTGAGGCATCCAGCCTGGGGTTATCAGGTACGATTTGTGGTCTGAAGCTTGAGAGAGCATTCAGACGGTGAGATATATACGAGAATAAATAGCATGACGGTGGTATCTGTGAATGTGAATGAAGTCTATCGAGGCTACTGAGAGGGAAGAGAGAGAAACCCTGAAACTGCCAACAACTTTTAAGGCATGATTCAGTATTCATTTTAGAAAGATCCTTCAGACTGTAGTGTAGACAACCGTTTGGAGGGTGATTCCAGCGGCAAAGAGACCAGAACTTGGTGACTAACTACAACCTTTAGTAACTAAAGTGTTTTAAAGCTGTAGGCTATGACTCTATTGACTAAGTGAGGCAAAATAATTTAGCTTCTAACCACCCAAAGCTCTAATTACCTACATGAAGGGCTGTAGGTAGATAAGACCCATTTACAAAGCTCACAAATGAAGCCCATGTGATCCCATACTATTTACTAATTGTCACTATTATAATGTATGTATTAAATTTAATGGCTTAAAGACATAGTAGATTTGGAAAACAATCACTGAGAATTCAAGGTTCATGAAAAACAAGGTCTTATTGATTCTATCTCCTCACAAATCCATTCGTTTATCTCCATTTCTATTTCTACTACCACAGGCCATCCATCATCACCCCTCGCTGGTTCACTGAGCTACTCTTCCAGCTTGTCTCCAGGCTCTGCGCCTTTGGTCCATCTTCCACATGGCATCACCACCGTCTTCTCTAAGTACAAATCTGATCATGTCACACCAGCTAAAATCCTTCTCTGGCTCCCACGGCCTCTAGAATAATACTGAGCCTCCTCCACGTGGCTCCAGACCCTGCCTGGTCCTGGCTTTGCTCTCTCTGGCCTTAGTTCCATTGCATGCCCCACACTCCCCTGCCCAACCCCTCCTATCTCTTGCTCTTCAGCTGCCATTCACACCCAAAAAAGAGCCACTGCAAGGCTCAGTGAGCCTTTGCCCACTGAACAGACATTGCTCCTTCTCCTTAGAACATGCCCTCCCTCCCTTACATTCCCTTGATCTAGCAAATTTCTTCTTAGACTTCAGAATCCTTGTCTGGCCCTACCACATCTGGGCATCAGCCCCCTCATCCCCAACATGTTCCCAGAGTCATTGTGCGTTCCTCTCAGATGATGTATCACCCTCTACATCATCTGAGAGGAGCCCACAATGTTTGTTTCTTTATCCCTAGATAAAGCAGGGAATCCCTTCTTTCAGTCCTTTTTTCCTTTTCCCTGATTTCCAAAGGCTTTATTGATAAATATGTTTCAGGAAAGAAAGATTGATCCGATAGGATCCTACTGATCCTATTCTAAGTCTGTGGAATAAAGGGCTGTGTCCAGGGACAGCTCAAGTGGTGCCAAAGGGAAATGCTGCTTTGTGCCCTTGTTTTCATAGATCCAGTCAAAAGTACAAGACCTGTAGCGACCAAGTCTTCAGGCTTAAAGCGTAGGCTGATTTCGCTTTCAGCATTTTTTTACTGAATCACTGACGTGAACGATGATCCTGCCAACCTGAATGCAGAAGTCCCTTCGAAGGGTGCCTGGCTTAGATTCTGCTGGGTTGGCGTCGCTGGCCCTGTCTTCACCACATTCAGTCCCCCCACCCACCCCCAGATCATAGCCAGAACCAGCCTTGAGTTCCTGTACTTCTCCAGCCACAGGAAAAATGCAAGGCCTTTTCATTTCAATTTCAAGTGTTCCTCGGAGGCCTGCAGAAACTTCATGGCCACGAAGCAGAATCCTTTCTGCTCAGAACTCTTGGTGATCTTGTCCACTGGGCCATGCTGCATGCCCTCTGGTTTGACGGTGGTGATGCCGTGATACAGACTGGCCACGAGCCCAGAAGCTGCAGGGGGTAAGAAGTGGGCATGCCACAGGGCCAGAGTTGGCCATTTCTTTCTTATTCACTGCTAGATCTCAGCACCCAGAATAAAACCTAGCATGCGGTAGCTGATAAGAAAAACGTTTACTAATAATTAAAGGAATATTTGGAGGCCTCAAATGAGAAATTTTCTGGAATATTTGGGCCAATCTCGATGGGAGTTGGAGAGAGCCACGCTCTCCCATATCCTCCCATGGAGTCTGCATTGCAGAGGAAGACAGACAGGAGTGGGCTCCACCTCCCAGTTTCATTCCAAGAGCAGAGTTTTCCTCTATGACCCTGAGCAGCAAAGAGAGATGCTCCTCATCCCCCATGCTTGTCACAGAGGCCACACTGCTCTGTGCTGCTGACACCCTCTGTCCCTACAGGCTGCCTGGCCAGGCCCACTCCATGCAGGATGTCAAGGGCCTGCTTTACTTTCTCCAGACCAGAGGAGGGTCTGGGCACCCCTTCCCCTTCTGCTGGAGCCAGATGAAGCTCCAACTAGGCCTGGAGCCAGAGAGATAAGAAAATCCAGTTACTCTCAATTCCTCACAAACTTAACACTCAGGTTCTGTTGCAGAAAAAGCAAATCACCTTCCACTCTTGAGATACCAAGAAATCACAGTGTCTCAGAGCTGCGGGGACCTACGAGAGCATGCAGTCTGACTTCCCTATCTTCTTCTCCCCGCCCATTGTGCAAATGAAGAAACTGAGGCACAGAGATGGATGGGAACTTGATCAAGCTAACACTGAGAGTCAGTAAGAGAGCTTGGGCTGTAAACCCATGTCTCCTACTGCCTGGCTCCATATCTTTTCAACCCCAAATTGAATAAATACCTGAGAATTCACACCTGTGCCCCCAAGGATCTTCTTCAATCTCACTCTGCTTACACACCTCCTATGACAGGGAGCTCACACCTCTAGGTATCTAAATACTTCTCTGTGTTAGAAAGGGCCTCTCTACTCTGAGTCTGAACTTGAATCACTACCCTCTGGGAACTTGTCTGGGAAATCACAGGGCCTGGGAGGATTCATGTGGGAAAAATAGTAGATGATATCGTGTTCCTTGAAATTCTCTTAGAAAAAGGAAAGCAGACTGGCTGACCTCCTCCCTGCAAGAAAAGCCATGAATAGGAGCAGGAAGGAATTGGGGTGGGGGTAGTCCCCAGACCACCCCAGACAACATTTCCCCAAAGGTGGGGAGCGGACACAGGTCAAGAACGTGGAGTTTAGAGAGTAGGGAGTTCTATGGGGCAATTTGTACAAGTTGGCAAAACCTTTGATGCTGCTCCTGTGACACCCTCAAATCTTTGGTAAAGTGACAAAGTATGACCAAATTCCAAGGGCAATTCAATTTTTGTAGAAGGAAAGGGCAATGTTTTGTGAGGGGATTTGATGGTTTGACACTCATGGAAGAGGTCGGACTCTCATAAGCAGGATGAGAAGCACGACAAACAACTGTGGGACAGCTGAGCAGTCTGAGCTCTGGATCCAGTTTCTCCAAACGTCCCAGGAGCGTGGAAGTCCCAAGGAGCATACAGATAGCATCCAATGATGACCTTGGCCATTCACTCATCTCTTCACCCCTTCATTTGATAGGTATTTATTGTATGTCAACGACCTGCATTAGGCACTGAGGATGCTATTATGAACAGGCCAGACTTGGTATCTTGGATGTTCTGCCCTATATTTTTAGCATATAGCTCTTCAATGGATGTCCCACACCCCAAAGAGTTTGCAAGTTCCCCAAAGGCTGGAGATTGTACCTGCGTCCTCCCCATCACACAGTCTTCACACTGAGTCTGTAGTGAGTGGTTTAGGGATTCCCAAATAGTTACAGTTCATCAGCCACCTTCGTTGATCAGTCATTTAATCAGTTAAACATAGCACTGGCCCCATTTCTATGTGCTTTCAGTCCCTGGAACTGAACAGGCAGACCCAGAGGAGCTCAACCTGAAATCATCAAGCCTCCAGACCAAGCAAAAACCTAAGCTAGGTCAAGAGGAGGGGCTAGTACAGAGTAAGAACAAGAGTCTGGGAGGTGAGAGACCTGGATTTCAGCTTCATTCTCCCGCCAGCCTACCAGGTGGTTAGTAAGAACGGTGATGTCCATTGTCAGCTATTTGGAAACCTTTTTTCTTTCTCACTTGATGCTATCAACAATCTGCGATTTAGGCAGGACAGATTGTATTATCCCCACTTTATAGAAGAGGACACTGAGGCTCAGGGAAGTTCAGAGGCTTGCCCAAGGTCACAGAGTTGTTGTGTGGTGGAGCCAGGGCCCAAGGCCAGGTCTGTCTGGTCCTGGCAGCCTCCTTCTCCCTCTGTAGTACAGTGCCCCCGGAGTACAGCATCCTCCAGATGCTGCTGCGTTGTCTCCAACTGACAGGAGCTCCAGAGCTGAGCTGATTCATAAACTGATGGCTCCAGCCTCCCTTCATCCCTGCCTGATGAATCTGCTGGCTCTTCCATCCCCAGCACCACTGGCCAATGACCAAGGAAAGGACAAGAAAGTAAGATGAAAGTTGTGGGGTGGGCAAAGGAGACAGAGCAGAGGCAAAAGGGAAGGTCTCAGAGCATCCATCACCAGGGCTAGGTCCCCCTGGGATCTCAGCTGCTGTCTGATCTGCCTATGAACCAAGTTCCCAACCAAAAGTCAGCCTGCCTGACAACCTGTCAGTCACTCCCCCGGGAGAGCTCCTTCCCAGGATCCCATGGCCCCAAAGCTGGGACCCTAACAAATGCGCCAAGCATAGCTGGGCTCTGACAGGGGAAGAGAAGCAGCCACTCAGACGCCAACGACAGACCCACGTCTGAGGAATGGACCAGATCCGCCTCCTGCTTTCTGGGCCAATTCCTGAGGCTTTTGTCCCAATCCTAAATTCCTTAAGCTCCTTTGCAATGCCTCTTGGGTTTTTCTGGGTTTATGAAATGTAGCTTCTTATCAAGCAGGTCTCCCTCCCCTGGCCATTACCCTCACCTGAGCGTGAGTCAGGACCTCATGCTCTCACAGTCTTGGTCAGCCTGCTTCGTGTATGGTCAACACACATCCTTCCCTGTTACACTTTCTAGCCCCAGAGCACCTGAGACCAGGAAAGACTGATGGTGGGAGGGACCTGGACCAACCGGGTGGGGTCAGACTGCTGAGGTGACATGCAGAGAGAAGAGTGACCATTTCAATCACAGACTCTGCCCAGTTGGAATGGGTGGACTGTCGTGACATGCTTCTGGATGGTTCCATCTCCACAAATGTTCATTGAGGCCTGCTCTGTGCTGGACCTATGCTGGGCCCCTCGTCACAGAGAGGGATCAGATATAGTCCAGCTCCTGAAAGGTTTCTAGATGAGTGGGAACAGCAGCTCAGTAAACAAATAATTAAACGGCTGGCAATGAGTCCCCTGAGAGAGGCTCAGGGGACTCAGGGTAAGATGAAAGCCTAAAGAAGAGGCTAATTAGTTTTGTGGAAAGAGCTCGGACCCTGAACTCAGAAGGAGTTAAATTCAGATGACATCACTGACTTCCCTAAGTCCTGGAGACTTATCTGTAAAGTAGGGTGACAATTCCACCCACCTCACAGCATCGTTCCAAGGAGCGGGCCGTGAAGCTTTTAGTAAGTACCATGCTTTATGGACGATCTGGTGAAAGTCTGGATGGCTTCTCGGAGGAGACAGTGCTTAAAGGAGGAATGGAAGCTGCCCAGCTTCTCAGGCAGCAGGAGGGCATCTGACCACTCAGGACTGTTAGCTGAGGAGACTTGAGGATCAGTCCAGTCAACACATCTTCTGAGCAGTTGGCCGTGTTCCCAGTTCTGATAGCGTTGCTCTTGTCTGCCTGTCTCTGTCATAACGCTGTAAGCTGTTCGGTGCTAGGGCCCACCTCCTTCACCAGGGCTTCCATGGCTCCTGCAACCAGTGGCATTCAGTGAATATATGTATGTATAAAGAGACAGACACACACACACACACACACACACACACGCACATATATATATGTATGTATGTGTATGTGTGTGTGTATATATATATATTATAAATTATATATATAAATAAATTATGTCTACATACATACATACTTACATACATCTTGATATATATATATATATCAAGATGTATGTAAGTATGTATGTATGTAGACATAATTTCGCAGAGTGGAAAACAGGAGAAAAGGAACATAAAGAGAAGACTCAGAAGAGAACTAACATGATTAAGCGCCCCCACTGTGTGTATAACCAGGTTTAGTTCTCCCAAAAGATAGTTATGCACTTTATTCTCTCCATTTGACAGATAAGGAAGTGAAAGCTCTTAGAGGCCCCGTGACTTGCTAGAGATCAGGCAGCTGGAAAGTAGCAACCCCAGGACTCCACGTCCCATTCATGGATTTGCAGGTCCCTTTCATCCTTCTGGGCTACTTCCAATTGGCCTGAGGATATTTGGCCAGAGCCTCAGGACCCAGAGGGCAGCCCCTCTCCGCCCATCCTCTACCCCCACCCCAGCTGTGCAAACAGACTCCAGCTGGCAGGTTCCAAGGAGGTCTGCGGGGAGGGTCTGGCAGGTCTGACAGGTCAGAATGAGCTGGGCTTTCCTGAGGACAGCTCCCACCCCAAGGTGGCCTAGAGTACATCTTTCTGCAGGATGAGAGCTTGCCTGGTTGACTCCAGGTGCTATGATCTCAGCCAGCAGGCAACTTTAAATTAACTCCGCCCCATCTCCCTACTCCAAATGTGACAGAGCTCCTCTCTGGTCGGCTGTGCACTGACTGGACTCCGTGCAAATCCCCAGGTCTTGCAGTAGGCCCCAGATGTGGGTGACATCAGAGCTCTTGTGTCTCCTACCGCACCACCATGCCACTGGACACCACGGGACAAGGAGAGGATGCTGGGGAACCCCACTGGCTAGCTCCCTCTGCCTGAATGTGTCCTTTCTCTCTATCCTCTCTCTGCCTCACAGTCTTACCTTTCACAAAATTAGCTTCATCTCCCCTTTCCTCCCTCCAGGGCCCATGCAAGGCCAGATAGTGTTACCCTAAGGGTCCTGTCACCAGTTCTGCAGCAATCCTAGGCAGGAAGTGACTGCTATAGAAAAGACTTCTCTGCAAAGAGCCTGGTGTAGGGTCCTTACTGTCTAATACCCACATCGGGACTGCCCAGCCTGACATTGCAGAGCTTCCTTTGTTAAGTGATTTTATTTCTAAAGGACCAGCCAATCTACTTCTTGGAAGAAATGGGCACAAAGATTGATTTGTTCACATTAGACAAACACAGGCTGCTACATATACACTCAGCAGTGGGAGGCACATGCTCTCCTTTCCACCTTTGGCTCTCAGACAAGCCGAAGCAATTCTGCACATACCCCTCAGAGAGTTGGGAGCCCACCTGCCCAAGGGCTGTCACCAGCAGAAAGGGAAGCATAGCCGTGTTTGGGGATCCCCACCACCCCACTCCTGAGGCCTCCTGCAAGCTCTGGCTTTTGAGATCAGGCCTCTGCGAGTCGAGGAAGCAGTGTCTTGAGCTGGGAGAACTTTCCCAGCTCAAGAAAGCACATTACATTCCCCCTATGGGTGGAGTGCAGGGAAACAGCCAGTCCGAGGCAGACTCTGGAATTCGCAAAGATTTCATCAACCATTTAATAGACATGTAATGCTCACCTGCAATGCGCTAGACCCTTGGGACGGGGGGTGGGGAGGCAGAGGAACCAGAGTCTGAAGTCAGAAAACACTGACCTTGTCACTTCATTAGCCATGTCAAACTAAGATTCAACAAGCACTTCTTGCTTACCAACTTGGGTTGGCCACATTCACATGAGTGATTTTATTTAGCCCAATGCTCTATACTATGGATGTCAAAACTGGGCCCAGAGAATGTGTCACTTGTGTGAGGTGTACAATTACTGCCTCCATTTGCTCCTGTGCAACATGATTCGCAGCGGTACCCACCTCATCAGGTGGTTGTGAGGACATGAGTTAATTTATATAAAGTTCGTAGGATAGTGCCTGACGTGAAATAAGTAGTCAGTCGCTGTTGCTCATAGTTTACATCCTGTCCTATCTGTTTATAGCAACAGCAGAAACTGAATTCAAATAACTCAAACTTCCTTCTTCTCCCCCTACCATACCAAGCTTCTTTTGCATTTTTTTGGTTTATAAATATCTCCAACAAATAGCTACTGGGTGTTTGCTCTGCACAAGGAGCTTCGGGAAGTGTGAGCAGCTCTAGGTTTGGTGCTCAAAGCCCCTATAAACTGGCTGCTCTCCCGTCCTAGCCCCCTCTCCCTCTCCTCACTTAAGCAAAGGCCTTCCTCAGTCGTGTTAAACAATAATTCCTTCTCTGCTCCTCCCTGCTTCCAGGTCTTTGTACAGATATAGGACTCAATCTCTGTTTCCGTGGGCTCTGGAGTTCTAGCGCTTGTACCCAGGGGTCCTTCGTCTGAGATAAATCTTAAGATCCATGTGATATAAGAGGGATCAGCTGGCTTTCAAGTGAGACCTATGGCACCAAGTTCCGGCTCTGCCGCTTTGGCTGTGTGACCTTGAGTGAGTTATTGAACCTCCCTGAACCCAAGTATTCTTATCGGAAAAGTGTGTGCAGTGAACCTTATGTGTATTGTGTCAAATGAAAGACTGTATTGAGAGTATTCTTCCTCTTCAAGTTTTCAATTCACACATCAAATACCATTAAGAGATGGTTTTCTCGATTTTTAATTCCCTTCTACAATCTTTTCATGAACTTTTATGCTCACCCTATGTTAACCACACTGAAAGCTAGTTCAAGAAGGCAAAAACTTAACACCAACCAAAACATTGAGTCATTTTGAATTCCACTTGGAAGTGGTTCATGACATGATCAGAGCATCTCGGATCCCAAAGGAATGAATGACCTCTGCACCTCACTGAGAATTCTGCTCAATCTCATCTTCAGCATGTAGCCATAACCCTCTCCATCTCTCACGGCCTGTCTTCAAGTTGAATTACAACTGTGGTGTCATCATCTGTGTATTGTGAGCTACTTGGGGGCAGAGACTGGGTCTGATTTATCACACAGAGTCTAAGGAAGCATCCAGTAAGTCCATGAATGGATCACCATCCGTTTAGACCATCCATTCTTCCAGCCATCCAATTGTCCACTTATCAAGTGTGAGTTAAGGACTCTGTCTTGTGTAAGGAATTCTCCCTTCAAAGATGACAATCTCCACCTTCTTTGTCCTCTTATACACTATCCTCTTCTGGGATCCTTCCAGCCAGGTCTGTCACTCTCACTAGGATTCTCTGCCTTCCAGATTTGATCTCTAGTGCACCCTCTTCAATTTCTATTCAAGCAGAGCCACACACCATACAGGTGGAAGTTGGGGATGGCACCTCGGTAGGGACAATATCCTGTGGTCCACAGCTGGAGGCCTTTAAGGACATCTGGATGAAACATCGGTTGCCTCTCTCTCAGCCTTTCAAGCCCCGGGGTGCCAAATCTGAGCCTAGACAGATAAGAAAGCTAGATTTTCATGTGCACATTTGGTGTGAGGGGAGGGGAAGCTGGGGGAGGACCGAATCTCACTTAGCCCAGAAAGCTCTTCTTATTTTCAAGTTCTTTGAAGTGGGGGTAGTTCTCAGAGACTGGAAGCCAGAGGAGAGCCTTTTCTCCATGCCAAGTCCCCATCAGCCCTCAGCTGGAGAAGCCAGGCCCAGTCCTGGACTCATTCTGGGTCTCAGATGCTCACAAGTCATTCATTCCCTTTGCAAGCACTTCTGAACCTAGCAAGTGCGGGGGCTCTGTGTTAAAGGCTAAGGAGGCTGCGATGAATCAGATCCACATGCCTATTTGCAACCACAAAAGCTCTCAAATTGCTCCTTGCCCAAGAAGGGATGCAGACATGGAAACAGAGACTGTGCACAGAGTGCTTACAATCTTAATTCTTGGCCTGAAATTTGGTGGTGCCTGTATTTGATGCCTAAACACCTTCTACAATGTCCAAGCAAGCAACAGGGTCTCAAGTCCCTGTTCACATACCTCCCAAGAAGGGAGAAACACATTCTTTCCATTTCCCCAGCCCAGCAGCCTATCACAGCACTAGACCCTCTGGCTGGCAGGCGGTACTGCCTCCCTTGATGCTGAAACAACTTGTCCCATGTGTTCCTCCCACGAGTCCTACTCTGCGCCCTGAGGCTGCCGGAACCATTCTGGCTGCACCTGTCCCAGGTTCTCACAATGCTCAGCTCCTAAAGATTGTTTTGGTGCAATAAGGCCACTCTAGCAGCAATGAGTGGGAGGCATGAGAGAGCTGTGGGCTGGAGCCCGGGAGCCCAGGAGCACATCATGTGAGAGATGATTCACCTGAGCCAGGTAGCAGCCAGGCTGGGACAAATCAGAAGGCCATTAAAAGGGAGACCCAGTGGAGTCAGCCTGGGCGTTCAGGAAGGAGAAGATGATTTAGAGACGGGGCCTGCGAGAGTGCCCCAGCTAATGGGGGAAGCTTAATCCCTCTCTCCTGGGCTAACAGGGGAGATAAACCAGTGAAAATGAGAAAACGAAAAATGGACGAAGCTTTTCAGCCCCAAGTCCCCGGCCCCATCTCTATTCCAGCCAGATGTGCTCCTCTCCCTCAGCTCCTTCTTCCTAAAATATCTTTTCTCAGGCTGCTAACGTCCCTGCCTTAACAGCTAGAAGACAGCTAGGTGCCTGGCTCATTTCTGTCCCATCCCGGACCCACCCATGCTGGGGCCTTGCTCAGGACCTACACATGGCAAAGTCTCAGTAAATGTGAACGGAACAAAGCACTGCCCTGGTTTATGCTGGTTATAAAGCTGGAGCAGAAGCTGTGTGCCTAAAGAGTAGGGTTCAGACAACTTTAGGGCCTGGAAACACAGGTCTCAGCCTTGGCTCTGCTCAAGGGTGACCTTGAGCAGGTCCTAGATGGAATCAGTTTTTCCATCAAGGAGAACCACACAGGAAAACTCTAAAGACTACTAAGCCACAAAATGCCGCATGATGGTCCAGGAGGCCCCCTCTACATTTATTTGACACATCCTATGTCCCCTACTGAAGATACCTGAGAAGACTGCCATTTCCTTTCTCCCAGGGCACCTCCATTCCCCCACCAGACTATTTTTGTGCCCTGGGAACCAAAGGAGGAATGCGCCCAGTTGTGAACTCAGCCAAATCAAGCCAAGCCACCTTTGCTATTTAAAACCTTTCTCTCCACAGCAGTCTGTTGAAGCTGGGAGGAGAAGCAAATCCCTACTCATTTAGGAGTCCACTCAGTGGTGGCTTTAAATTCCCCAGGATTAAGAGACCTCAGCACTAGCTTCCCACTGCCCTTTTCTCTAAATTCTCCCCCGAGGCTACTTGGCTGATTGGAATGTTCAGCCGTGTTCAGACCACCCCCTCAGTGACCAGGCCGGATAAGCACCCTCTCTGGAGACACTCCCGGCTGTCACGTTTCTCAGAATTAATCCATGTCGACAAACCCTGGCCCTGGCATTTCCAAGGGGCCTGAGTTCTACAGCACAGAAGGCCCAGATCCTCCAGGGGGCAAGGTAGCTGGGGACAAAGTCAGCTAAGGCTGGAGCCAGTTGAGAATGGACGGTGGAGTGGAGTGTTACAAGCTCTCGAGCCCTCGCATGTTCAAGCCAGAGACTTTCAGGCTGGTGTGTCATACACCCCCATTGTACAAATGGAAAAGCGAGACTCAGAGAGGGCACATAGCACTTACTCAAAGTCACATGTTCCAAGACTGACACTTGGGATATTGAGATAAATTTGTATTCATTGAACAAACACATAGAAAACTGATTATTTGCCAGCCACTATTCTAAGCACTTTATAAATATTATCTTATTTAATCCTCTTAAGAACTCTGAAGGTAGGTTTTATTATCTCCAGCTTACAAGTCACAAGGCTGAAACTCCAAAAGATGAAATCACTTTTCCAGGATCACACGGCTAATGTGACTTATTTAGGTTTGAACCAGGTCTGTCCTGCATGCCTCCCTCTACTCCATATTGTTCAGTCGGAGGCAAGAGAAATTAAGTCTAACTACTGTGTAGTATTGGCAGTGGGGGATCCAGGCCACAGAGCGGAGAGGTCAGCAGGCCAGCTCTGAAGGCGGCAGGCTCACACACAGCTGGTAGATGGCGCAAACACAGGTCTGTCCTAAAGCCTCACCATTGCCCCAGCATAACTGCGATGCACACCTCCAGAGAATCCCCTTCACTTTGCATTTAATGTGAATTGTGACCCTGAGGTTGTGATTTGCAGCAGCAGCTCAGGCCTCACCTGCGCAGGTAACTATCAGTCAGGTGGGAGCCTCAGCCATTCAGCCAGGGCTGCTGTCTCAGGGTAGGAACTCTTCAGCTCAGAAAGGAGGCCTTGCCAGCCACAGAGGTAACATGCACCGGCTGCTGCTACAGCCCCCACCAACTCTGCAAGCTCACGTGGAGGGCAGCCTCGGTCATACGTCTAGACAGTCAGACTGAGAATGGGCTCGGCATCTTAGGAGAAGTTTCCTGAATTCCTTCCACCTTCGGGAATGGAAACTGAGCTAATAGGGAATTTGTTCTAATTATAGGGAAATAAGGAGAATTGAACAAGAGCTCTTCAAGGTTGAACTCCTCTGGAGGGTTCTTCCAGAGCTCTCCCTTTGTTCATCTGTCCAGGGAGAAAGCCCAGAGCACTGATTCTGTGCCAGCTCTTGGCTGGGATTGAGGCACAGAGAGGGTTGGACTGGGGTGCTGTCTGCTAAGAGTGCCCACCTAGTGGAGCAGTAAACAGTGAACTGAGGAGTTCAGCCCAGGTGCTATCAGCAAGGAAGCCTGGGGTGGAGGGAGGGCTATTGAACTCAGGTGCCCACAAGCCTAGCCTGGAGGTCAGGGGAGGCTTCCAAAGCACCTGCTGACATCTTCTTCCCTTCCTTCTCCCCACACTGCAGGACCCAGCTGATATGCCACCCACCACCTTCAGGAAATCTGATCTCTTTAGTGCACACTGATGGTCACTCACCACTTACTCTTTCAACAGATATTAATTGAATGATCAAGAGACAAGCTGCACACTAATGGAGTTTATCATTGCTCACTTCTATAAGAAGTCTTTATACATATTTCAAACCCAGCAAACCATCTCGGAGGGGGTGTGCCTGTGTGTGTGTGCGCGTCGGTGTGTGCGTGTGCGTGTGTACATGCACATGCATGTGTGTGTTTTCTTGCAGTTAAGTATCTCCCAAGTTTCTTTCAAGAAGTAGTCAAGCCTTATAATTAAGAACACAGCCTCTGGAATCAGACATTCACATTCGAATCTTGAATCTGTCCCTGTGTACTACTCTTGATCAAGCTACTTAGCCTCTTTGAGTCTCGGTTCTATTGTCAAAATGAAGGAGAGTCTCTACTGCCCGTCCTGATGGCTCACCACGTATCAGACAGTCCCTGTACTAAGTAGGCACTTTATAAATGCCTGGTGTTCGACGACTCTTTGCTCTTTGACAGAGAATGGAGAATGGATACATGTGGTCTTTCTTTAAAATATATTTTTTTTATTATGGCAAAATATACATAACAAAATTTGCCATTTTAGCCATTTGAACCATTTTTAAGTGTGCAATTCAGTGACAGTAAATACATTCACAATGTTGTGCTACCATCCATCTTTAGAAATTTTTTATCCTTTCAAACAGAAACTCTGTACTCATTAAACAATAACTCCCTCTCTTTCTCTCCCCCAACCCCTGGGAACCACTATTCTACTTTCTGTCTCTATGCCTCTTCTAGGTGCTTCATCTATGTGGAATCATACAATCTTTGTCATTTTGCATCTGTTTTATCTTATTGAGCAAATTATTTTCAAGGTATATCATTTCATAGCAGGTGCGAGGACTTTGTTCCTTTTTAAGGCTGAATAATATTCCACCATATGTCTGTACCATGTTTTGCTTATCCATTGCTCTGTTCATGGATATCTGGGTTGCTTCCAAACTTTGGCTACTGTAAATAGTGCTGTAATAAACACTGGCGTACAAGTGTTCGAGTCTCTGCCTTTGATTTGTTCAGATATATTCTAACAAGTGGAATTAATGAATTATATAGTAATTCTACATTTAATTTTTTGAGGAACCACCATGCTGTTTTCCATAGTGGCAGCAGCATTTTAAATTCCCACCAGTAATGCCATATGGTCTTGAAG
Source organism: Cynopterus sphinx (assembly GCA_030015415.1). NCBI lineage: Eukaryota > Metazoa > Chordata > Mammalia > Chiroptera > Pteropodidae > Cynopterus > Cynopterus sphinx. The sequence goes on from CM057387.1 coordinate 99,403,557, forward strand.
TAGGAGTTTAAAAGGTGTAAGATGAATTCCCAGAGTCTCTGGTACCATCCAATGGAAGAAGAGTGGTGACAAACTGGGACAGGCCCAGAGGAAGTACTTAGAGCATGGAGGGGACTGAAGCTACACACCAAGGGGAAAGGGTCCAGAGTATGGGGTCTGGTGAGGAGGCTCTGAGGCTGATGGCTACTGCGTGTGTCCACCATGCTTCCTAGGGGCAGAGTGGGTAGCCCCAGAGTCATGATGAGTCCAGCCAGAGTGTTCCAAAGAGCCTATATCCATCACAACATGAGGCAGACCTTCAGAGAGTCAGAGCTTTCCAGCAATGTAAGTGGGGAGTCCTCCGTCACTGGAGGTATGCGAGAAGTGACTGAGGTCCTCTTGAACAGGAGGCTATAGGGCATTGGAGGTTCGACTAAAAAGCCTCTGTGGTCCCCTAGAGCAGTGTGTTCTTAAAGTTGGGGATTCAAAGATCCTGTGACTGGATTCCATAAGAGCCCACTTGTAGGCAAAAATTATAATTTGCTATTCCCGTCCATTCCGGTGAATTCTACCCTGATTTCTCTGAGATCCTGTGTTGGTATTGGCATGGACACTGCTCTAGGTGAGTGAAGAAAAAGGGGTCTCCTCTCTGGCCTGCGGGGTCTCCAGAGTCTGTCCCACTTCTTGCCCCCAAGCATCCCCTCCCCAGCCTCTTGCCTTGGCACAGATCTAACCTCGACTCCTTCTCTGCTCAGCTCTCAGGCTCCCTGTTCCAGCTTTTCTCCCTCTTACACCCTCTGTCTTTCCAACCCCTCAGCATATGCTGCTGGCCACGCCTACTTTCTGGGAAACCACCTCTGATTCTCAATACCTGCAAAAATAGTGCCATCTTTTTATGGCCCATCCAAGTTTCCCTTCCTATAGAAAGCCCACAGAAATCTTCTTTCATAATGCTTTATGTGCTGGGGAACCACTTAAGGCACTCATTTATAGATGTTTATTTATTAAGTACCCTGAAGGCTCTGGTCTCTTGTATTCACTGGGGATACATCATTAAAGATAGGTGACATTTCTGCTATCACTGAATTTTTATTGCAGGAGGAGACATGAAAAATTAACACAGGAACAGATAAATACATAAAATCACTTGATAGTGGGATGATTGCTGCAAAGACAATAAAACTGAGGGTATAATAGAGGCTATTTAGGTTGAATGCTCAGAGGAGACCACTCCAAGAAGTGATAGTTAAGCCAAGACTTGAATTACAAAAGTGCCAACCTAGAGAGGATCCGGGGTGGGGGGCCATTTGGGGGTGCAGGGAGCTTTTCAGAGACATAGGAAGGTAAAGGTCCTTGAATAACTTTGGTTTGTTCAAGGAACAAGAAGGTTGCCACTGTGGTTGGAACATGGAAAACAAGGTGGAAAATGGATGATGTGACAATAGAATGACGGGGATGGGAGATAATGCAAACCATGGTAAGGCCTGCAATGGGAGGCCATTTGAGGTAACAGGATCTGATTTATGGTGTTCACAAACTCACCCTGACTGCTGTATAGGAAATGGTTTGTAATGGGATAAGATGTGAAGCAGAGAGAACAGTTAGGAACCTACTGGAGTAGACCAGGCAAGAGATGTTGGTGGCTTGGACTTGGGAGACAGCAGTGCAGATGGTGAAAAGAGTCAGGTTTGAGATATATTTTGTAGGTACAATTGCTTGGGGAGTGGGAGAAGGAAGACCTATCAGAGAAGATGGCACTTCTCTGGGTTGGTGGGTTGTAGAGAAGGATGAGGAGTTCTCCAGGAAGAGAAAGAGAAAAGAACATTCCAGGCAGTTTTTTGAAAAGAGTCAGAGGCAAAAACATGAATGGTGTTCTCAGTATGATGGCCATGAACGGCATGTACCAACAAATCTTCAGAGATGACAAGTGAGAAGTCAGACAGATAAATACATAAAGGTCCTGAGCATCACATGAAGGACTTAGTCTCTATTTCTGACAGATAACAGGGAGACCCTGAAGCATTAGCACATAGAAGTGGCTCCATATATTACTTATATAAGGACCACCCACCTATAGGAGCCTCAGAACCAAGTTGTGGAAAATGCTTTCACAGTTATTTCATGAGACCCTGTTGAAACACCTTGATATTCAGCAAGTATAAATTTTCCTCTCGCCATGCCAAAGGCAATTTGGTGCCCAGGTCAAGGTCTGTGCTAGGAGGTAGTCTGTCTGAGTTCTCTGGGCATCTAGATACCCAGAACCAGGTGGCCAGAGGCTGGTAGACAAGCATCGGCTAAGGGTCCTAACCAGCTTTCATTGACCTTATACACCTCACCAGGCATGCCCAGCCTTATCCGCAGATAGAATAGGCCCAATCCCACGTACCTGTTGTATTTTTACCAGCCAGTACAAAGACGAGCTTCTGGACACAATTCCTCATGGACAACTACCACTCACTATTCCAAGACTTTAGAGAGATACTGATGTGCTCACTCGAGCCAAGGCTTCGTCTCGAAGGTGCTATTTAGACTCTAGGCAACCACCTTGCACTTGGCCTCAGTTTCCCTGCCCAGAAAGTCAAAAGGTTGGACTCAGTGATCTAAGGTGTTTTCCAGCTCTGGAACCCTCCAACCTGTTTCCTTAGCTCCCTTTCCACTCAAAACCCACTTGCTTGTCTGCTCTTCAGGTAGGGGAACAAAGCCACAGTGTTTGAAAGGAGCCCGTTCCATGATTGGTCTCAGTGCCCTGAGGCCCAGAGCCCAGTTGGATTCCACTGGGAAGGGAAAAGCAGATTCCTTCAAGGGTCTGCTGTGCCCCGTGCATTCTGAAAAGTGCTTACAAAGCCTGAATTCCCAGCCCACACACTGGAGCAAACTGTTCTCCCTTTGAAACCTAAGAAAGTTACAGGAACAGCCGTTTACCTGTCACATGGTTTTTACAATTTCCCTGGCACCTTTGCCAGTCACTGAAGCAGGTTTCAGCGGGTGGAGGGACAAGCCCCAGGTCTGACATGGATGTGCTGGACCACAGCTCATGAGAAGGAAGAGAATTGTCGCCAAGATCATACAGGGCCCCTCCTGAGGGTGTCCAGCCACAGGGGTCTGCTCATGAATATTTAGGGGTCCTGCTGAAATCTAGGACATGAGCTGAGTTGCAGGAAGGTAAATGGACGACACTCTGGAAAGCTGAGTCAGAGAGCATCTGTGAGCCCAGCTCTGTGTGGTATAAGGAAGGATGAAGACTTACAGACGGTAACTCAGGACAAACGGGGAATGCAAAGCACCTGATATGTCCATGTGCTCTTAAAAATATAGGTCATTCCTTTTCCTAACAGAGATTAATCTGTGTCCTGTGCCAGCATATTACTCCGCTGTACCTAGAACGCTTATGCTGTACTAGGGGTAGAGTTTAAAACATCGTCACAGTTTTTTCCTTTCTGGAAACATGGACTAATGAGAGATGTGTTGTGGTTCCAACTGTATACGCTCAGGAGAAGAGGAGATAAGCGTGGCCTTGGACGAGCACTCAGAAGGCTTTCTGGAGTGGGAACATGCCAGGCAAAGTAGGAAAGGCACAGCGTGAGATAAATGGCTCCACAGCACCAGCAGAAAGAGCTCGAACTTCATATCAAAAGGATCTGGTTTAAAGCTGACTCTCTGACTCTCGTCAGTAAAATGGGAAATATGATGATGATTTAGGAGATTACATGAGTTAAGGACCAAATGTCCCTGGTTCAAAGTGGGGTCTCCTAAAATGACTGGTTGGGGGTGGGGCAGGAGGCAGTGGTGATAAGAGTCTGGGAGATAATTTCTGGTGTGGCTTCCTCCCCAGCCTTGATCACACTCCTCCTTCTTTACCCACCCCACTCCCCATGGCCAGGGTTAAAGTAGGTAGAATCCAGGCCAGTACCCACATCCTGGTGGCCTGTTTGCCCGGAGCTTCCTGAGGTATCAGTACAGCAGGCTTCTATGGGCCCAGTGAATTTCCACAAGCCAGGAGGGCCCCACTTGGAGGCTCACACCTCTGGAACTTGTGACGTTGGCCAAGTTCAGGCCGTGGGAGGGAAAGGCAAGTGCTGCGTTGGCTGGATTTGATGGGGAAATGGGCCTCCAGGGTGGAAAAGGAAAATAAAGAGAAGGATTCTTGCTGCAGCTTGCTCACAGAGAGCTGCATGCAGGTCTCAAGGCCTCCCCTCCCATGTCCCCACCTCAGGTTTTTACTGGAGAACTAGCTTCAGGATCTAACCTAGCAAAGACATGCTTCCTCCCGGAAGCCTGCTTGTATGGCCCAGTCCGTTGTGCAATATCATCCCTCCAATCCTGTCTATTTGAGTGTTGCTTCAGCCTCATAGGCCATAGGTTCTTGGAAACCATGAGTTTCAGCCAAATGACATATAATGAAACCAATTTTAAAACAGGCTAGCTGATATCAACCAAGGTTCGTATGGCATATTTCTGGTCACAAAAACATTATTAAACTTCTAAATAAATTTCCAAGATGCTTCTAATATTAAACATTGACATAAATGTGAACTACCCCTACATTCAAGAAAGATTAATAAAAACAAGTAAGATTATTATTTTCTAACCCAGTCACTCCAGTTCAGGGTCAAGGGTGGCCAGAGCCTATCCCCAGCAGTTCAGGGCACGAGGTGGAAAAACAACCTGGATGGGACGCCACTCCACTGAAGGGCACTCACACTCACTCCCTCATACTGGGACAATTTAGACATGCTAAGTCACCCAACATGTACATCTTTGGGATGTGGCAGGAAACCCGAGCGCCTGCAGAAAACCCACACAGATATGGGGAGAACATGCAAACGCCACACAGACAGTGGCCCTGACTGGGAATTAATGTTTTCTCTCATCCACATCACATTACAACAAAATGGCACTGGAGGGAATGTTATTCGAGGACCTGCTCTATTTTTGCAGCACACTCTTTGGTACAGTGCATTTTCGACTCAGATTCTAAGCTTCCACCAGAAAAGGCAAAAAGGAGAGGAGAAAAAACACATTTACTGAGACTCTGCTGTTTACCTCGCCCTGGGCTGAGTACCTCATGTGTGTCATCTCACGGAGACCTTGCAACAGCCCTCCGAGGTAAGGGCCAGTATCTCCATCCCACAGATGAAGAGCCTGGGGCTTAAAGAAGTGGAACTTCCAGAACTGGAGCCCTAATCTGGCTGGATGCCGAAGCCTAGTTAGCTTCTCTGTAACAAAACAAGATCTTCTCTGGAAAAGAAAATATACATTCTGTGGTGAAATTGGTTTGGGAGATGCTGCTTGTTAAGTAAGCATCCCTCTTGCATCTCCCAAGTGACAGTAGGATATTCAAGGTTCCAAGAGGTCCTGCCAAGGAGAGTCCTGGCTGACTTGACTTACCCTAGCACTCTCCGGGGGACACCTCAGTCACAGCTGCTGACATCCCACAAGACCCCTGGGCACAGACTTTGGGATATGCTATCTACAGCACAAAGACTGCTAAAGCGGGTGAGCTCAGAAACAAGCTCTCTGAGGACCATAAGGTTGGCCGTGAAGGTTGAGTCAGACATGAATGGGACGGTAGGAAGAAGATATTCGGCGGGGGTGAGAGTGCTGAGTTGTCTAGACAGGGAGACAACAGCCCCAGCTGAAACCCAGTATCCTAAGTACCTGAACCATTACCATCTTATCCGGCCACAAAAGTCTGTCTTTAAAGCTAGAAGCACAGAGTGACTCTCGCCATGCCAACAGGCACTGCAGGCAGGAGTTAAAATGAAGAAGTCCGTCTCTGTCGCCAAAAAACGGACAAAATGCAGCATGGTGGACTCAGTTAGGCTTTCGTTAGGCCATCAGTCGAGGGTTCTAACCAGTCCCCCATAAACCATATGCATTATCCTACTATCACCCATTTGTTCATGTGCACTGCCCGGAAATGTCCTTTCTGCACATTTTCGTCTTACCAGCATCCACTGTGCAGGGCATCCGACAAGAAGACTGAAAACTCCATCCTCCTTGCCCTCTCTGGAATCAGGAAGTCCCGACCCATTTTGGCTTTCAAAGGAAATACTGGAGACTTACGATATCAATGTCAGGACCTGGAATCTCAGTACCAAGATTAGGCACATAGTAGTGTTGCAGAATTCTGCCCAGGACTGAGCCCACCTGGAGTGCTGTACACTGACAGGCCACCACATAGCTGTGTCCAAGAATTGATGGCTTAGGTGGGAGACTCCTAGACACGGGCCGATGAGACACAAGTAAAGGAAAGGGGCGGGGCGACATTTATGGATGGGAGTACAATCAAAATGTTCCAGTATATCTCACAACTGTCTAGAGGGATGCTTTTAAAAGAGTGGTTCCCGAACCAGCAGCATTAGCATCGCTTGGGAAGAAGTGAGAAATGCAAATTTTGTGCATGCCACCCCTCCCAGACCAACTGAGTCAGAAACTCAGGGTGGAGCCCAGTCAAGCATTTTAATAAGGCCTCCTGGTGATTCTGAAGCATGCTAAAGTTTGAGAACCACCGACCTGGAATCATTCCTGTTAAAATAATTGCTCCTCAGGAGAAACAGTGTCAACCTCCCCTGTTGTGGACCGTGGCTCAGAGAGGACATCTGTTCTATCCTAGGATTCCCAGCAGGTAAGCTGTAGAGATGGGGATCCCAACCCCAGTCATTCTGAAGCTTCCGGGCAGGCAGTATGGACAGAGTTGGGTGCCCAAGGTACTAAGAGAGCTGCTTGCCTCAGCCCTAGAGAAAGCCTTAATTGGCTCATTAATAGCTGTGATTAGAGAGAATGGAGAAGCCTTTATCTTTGAAGTGCCCCGGCTGTGCTAGAAGCTCATGCAGGGAGCTTGCTGGGGCTAATTAAAGCTGAGCTGTGTTTCCTGTCAAGAGCCCAGAGTGCGAAGGGCTTCAAGCGAGAAAAATTAAGCTTCCATTTCCATTCAGGGGCAATGGATAGAACCAGTAGAATGAAGATGAGAAGAAGGGGCCTTTTCAAGGGGCAGGGCCCTGGGCTGGAGGTAGACTCTGGGTCTCTTCTGAAGTATGTGACCAAAGAGATACTGCTGGCTTTGCAGGGGTCTGGGGGCTCACACATTCCCACAAGGGCAACCTTAGGTCTCACATCATCTTCATTCTTATTTTTTATGATTTTTGAGCTTATCAGCTTGTGGCCTCTCATTGCACCTGCTCAGGTGTATGAATTAGGAGTAATGAAGGAGGCCTGGGTGACAGCCCTGGTGGTAATAGGATCTTAGGGCTGTGAAGGTTCTAGCCCCAAAAGTCATATTTACTGCAGGCTCCCAGGGCTATCACTACGACTCCTACTTAATCAGTAGCCTTTCCTCTCGTCCTTGTTAAGTTCCAGAGACAGGGCTAACGTTTTATATTAGCTCATATAACGCCCTCAATAGTCCTACAAAAAAATGCACAAGGCGCATGTTAATTGAGGATCAAACCCAGCTATAACTGAATCAAAGTTTTTTGTTCTTAACCACTAATATTGCCAAACTTTCCCGATCCTGGAACTTCCTGTCTTGGGCCCTGGGTCATTTCAAGCTGAAAATGCTAAGGCCACCCACTCCTTCCACCCGGTGAGTGGACCTGGGACCTCTCACCCTTGCTTTATCCTTCTCCCACCACCACCCCACTCTGACAGAGGACAGAACCTTTCTTGAAGACACATCATGGCTGAGTTAAAGGGTCAAATCAGACCCCAGCTATGTGGGTCTGAGCACAGAGATGTTACTTCTAGACCAGAACTCAAGACGTGTGGTCTGAAAAATGGCCTACTTTTAATTTATTTCTCTAATCAAATCATAGAAAGTTTGTGAGGACACATGACCTTTAGTGAAAAGACTAGTACACAAAAATGAGGATTTTTGAAACTGATATTTCAGTTCAAATAAGACCTAGATGATTTAAATAAGAAAGATGCCAGGGCACCTAGAGCCATCTTTGTATCTCCAAATAGTCAAAGAGTTTCCTTTCCTCAGGGCCTAAGTGAAACACCCACTCCTACAGCGAGCTGCCTCCTCACCCCGCCCAAACTTCCTCCCCAAGAAACGGTTGCTCCCCTACCCCCTCAGTTCCCTGCCACTCTCTCTTTGATGGCCTACCTCAGAGCTGAATGTGGGCCTGCTTATCCCTACCTTCCCACCAGTTCTAAGCTTTTCAGGAACAGTCTAAGTTATTCCATCTCCCCAGGGCCCAGGCTGAGTGAAAGAAAAAATGAACGACTGACCAAGAGTATTTTGTTTCTTGGCCTAGAATTCATCTCTTGCTCCCTGCAATCCCAGGGCTTAGTGTCTTCCTTGGGTACTTCAGCACAGCTGTGATTATAGGTCTCACTTTCTGCCCCACCTTCCAGGTGGCTATTGTGTCCAGGTCGGGAACTAGGTCTGACTTACCTATCGCTGGTGCTGGTGGTACAGCATTGGGGAACGGTGCCCAAGAGACTTAAGGAAAGGCTTATGGAAAGAATAACTGATCAAAGGACTTGCATCTAACTCAGAAATGCTCCTTCCTTGGCAGATCACATCCTTGGCAGGGTTTTATATGTGAGCTTACCCTTCCCCAGCCCAGCCCCGCTCCTCAGCAACCTAAATCATGTTAGAAGGGGTCTAGGCCAGGCTGAGCCTAATGGGTAGCACTAGGGTGTGGCCAAGCTGGGAGCTCTGGCAGGGCAGAGGGTGTGGAGCCAAATGACCACTGTCACCTAGGACCCCTTTACAAAGAAGTAAGGGGAGCATGCCCACCTAGCTCCCCAGCCTGCTCAGCAGCTCACAGCTCAGCTTGTTACGTTAGGTTCCTCAGAGGTCTGCACATCCCTGGCCTGGCCATGGAAGTCATCATGATGCACAGAGAAAACACACAGAGAAGTCATGCCTCCTTCACTGACAATTGCTGCCCCCTTCTCATGCTCGCACGATGATGCCACCTGCAAGGCATAGTTGAGAAACGGGGCACAATGGTCAATGGGATGGGCAGTGTGAATTGTCTCAGGGAACTGTCGGGAGGCACCCTGTCCACAATGGCCTCCATAAAGCCAGTGAGTGACATTGTATGTGGAAAAGAAAACAGACCAAATCACACTCTCTTGCCCTTACCACCTGGCTTTCAGCTTCTTCCTGCAATTGATGGAGGCAGCCTTGTGCTGAAGGAGAGGGCTCTACCCATCATCAGGGCCATGCGAGACCCACTTCCTGAGCACGACTCATTTCCGCACCAAGCCCTGGGCTGGTAGACACATCCACGTATATTATTTTCACAGCCAACATTCAGAGGAGGGATTAACCTTCTGGGAAAGATGGGAAAAATGAGACCAGAGGGGCTCAGAGAGGTAGTCATGTGCCACCTGTTGGTCTCAAATTTCAAGCCTGAGCCAGACTTGAAATGGAGGACTAAAGGGACTCGCTGACCCCATGCTCTCCTGCTGCCTCCCCCAAACCACAGACATCTATTCTGGCTCCATCTCAGCCACACACTTGCTCGCTTTATGTCAGGCAGTGCTTCCTGCTGTGCCTGATGAAGTCCTACCCACCCTTCACGGTGCTACTCGGTTACAGTCTGCTTGGTCACGTGCCCACCTCTCTCCACGACCCCCTCAAACGGTGCCTGCTGTTTCTGTGATAGTTGGAATCAGGATAGAAGCATGGGTTGCAGCCTGCCTCCCGTGGACAGGGCTGCATGAGCCTGGGCCTCTCCCTCCAGGCTGGGATCCTTGGGGAAACAGAGCCTGTATCCCATCCATCTCCATCCTCCTCTACAGCACCACGCAGCCACACAACCTCATTCAGAATCCTGTGCAAAAGAGGAACACAGAGAAGATGTATCTACTAAAGAGTCCCTTCTCCCGGCCTGTCTCTGCACTCTATGTTGGGTGAGTTGGACTAAATCAACAGTTCTGATGGCCAGGGTATAAACCCGACACAACCCACCTACCAGGTTGCCTCTCGGACCTCATCTACTATCTTCCAGTGGCATTGGTCTCCTTGTTCAGGGCCTTTGCACCTGCTGACTTTGCCACCCAGAGTGGTCCCTCCAGATTTTCCCATGGCTCTCTCTTTCTCTCCTCTAGGTCTTCTCTTTTCTGACGGCACTATTTAAAATTGTGCCATTCTCCCTCCTCAGCATTCTTTGTCTCCCTCTGAGGCTTTGTCTCCATTACATTTATCAGCATTTTATATTTTTAATAAATGTTACGCTGTTTAGCTAGCCACCTCAGATTCCTGGCCCCCACCAGGCCAACTAAACCAGGATCTCAGGGGTGGGGACCACGTGTATTTTATATAATCTCTCTAGGTGTTTCTGATGCACAGCGGGGGAGGGGGATGATGGGAACTGCTGTGAAAATCCACTGGAACAAACTAAAGTCCCCCCAACTTGGACATTGCTTGAGTCATCCAAGCCTCAGCCTCAGTTCTGGCCTTTGCTCCACCAGACCATCCTCCCTCAAACTATACAGAACTCTGCTGTTTGCTGACCATGGCATCCCTTTTGCGTTTCTGTCCAGTCCTTGCTCATTCTCTCTCCTCTAATCCGTCTTTTCCAAGATTTTCAGCTCATTCTCCAAGGCACTGTGGATGCCACCTTCTCTGAGAAGCCTGTCTGCCCCTGTCACCCCCAACCCCTGCCCCAGTCAGAGCCCCTGACTTGCCTTCTAGACTCACAGGATCTTGCACATAGCTTTGGTAAAGGATTTAGCACATGATATTGTCATTGACTTTTCCAACGCATGTCTTAGCCACCATAATTTTGAATAAGGCAATGATGGAGTCAGATTCGTTGATATTCCTAGTGTCTAACACAGCACTTGGCACAGGGTTAGTGCTTTGTAAATGCCGAGCGTGTGAGTGAACGTCCTAATACATGCACAAGTGGTCCGGCACGTGCACGCTTAGCAAAGTCAGAAGTTGTAAGGTTGGTATCATTTGTCTTGAAAGTGACTGAACATTTTCAAAGTTCAGCACAGTTGACTATCGATTCTGACTAAAGTCTGCTCTTAGGACAGACCCTGACAACTTCTATCTACCTGTCAATGAGTGACCCAGCTTAGCTGGGAAGCCCTCCCCTCCCAAAGGACCTTGCTCTGTCCCAAGAAGAATCCAAACTGTCTGCTACAAAGGTTCTAGACATCAAAGCAGCCATTGGGAGATCATTTGTTCATGGAGAGGACTTTCCTTACCTCCCCAAGTCTGATGATAAGACACTCGGCCCACCATACAGAATATAATGAGATTTATCCCTCATAGTGCTCCAAGCAGAAAGGAAAAAGCAACCTCTCTGTCTCTGTCTCTGTCTCTGTCTCTGTCTCTCTGTCTCTCTCTGTCTCTGTCTCTCTCTCTCTCTCTCTCTCTCTCTCTCTCACACACACACACACACACACACACACACACACACACACACAGGAAGCTCTACGATTTGGCATGAACTATCAGAGATCATTGGGTGCAGCCTCTTAACTCTTCAGATGGATGGAGAGAACCAGAGAGATTGAACACTTGCTAAGGTCACTGGGCCCTTGGAAGACTCAACCTCTTCCAGCGGGAGGTTCCTACCCTACCATCCTTCCCCACCTCTCATCGCTTGCCTTTCAGGGAATGGCTGGACTTCCTCTTAACCAGAGCCATGTTTTATGTCGGCTGGTTAACACCAGGCTCTCTCCGGCCGCCAAGTGCCCTGCCGGCCAGCAGCTGAGGCCTGTCTGGCAGGACATATTTGGATGATGAAGCCATGCCGCACGCTAGCCTCAGCCCAGGAAAGAGCAGCTCGACTTGGATGCCCACCAAAGGCTGCCAGGCTTGGCTCCTTCCCACAGTTGGGCAACAAGGTTTAGTCTGGCAAGGAATAAGGGCAGTGTTCGGGAGGGGCGAGGCTAGCCTGGGACAGCACCGCTCCAGGGCAGGATGCCCTGGGGCTTGGCGGAGCCCAGCAAGTGTAAGCAGTGAGAGAACCCTGAGCTGGGGGCCAGGAGACATGGACTCAGACCCGGCTCCTCCACCAACTTCTCATTGGGTAACTCCAGGTACAGTTTATCTTCCTCCACACCTCAACTTCTGCCCTGTAAAGTGGGAAGGATTTCCTTGCCTGCCTTGGGAAATACAGGAAGAACACATGGGATACCAAAAAAGTGTCCACTCTCTTCAAGCCTCCGTTTCCTTATCCTTAAAATGGGACAAGCACATCACCTCCCTCGCAGAGCTGGTATGGGAATTATTAACATACAGTGCCTGGCACAGAAGGAGGGCCAAATCTGCCATGACCTACGCCTCATATGATCAGCACTAAATTGAGGCAGCTATTCCATCCCTCTAATTCTTAGTTTTTAATATGCCTTTTTCACAAGAGTTGGTATGAAAATCAAATTCAGAAACTGGGGCTTGGAAGGTAGCTTGCATATAAGCTGGTATAACTAAGAATTGATAGAACTGGGTTCTGAATTTAGATCTAACTCTAAAGTCCATGTTCCCTCCACAGCACCAGCATCTACTTAGCACCCACTGGCTTTCAGATCCTGCTTTTATGGTGAGTGAGGAGAGGTCACTCTCCTTTAGAGCTGGCCTGCAGAGGTCAGACATACCAGCTGACGCAGCCCCTAGTTGCTACTCCACATCGGCCCTCTTGTGTTGATGCTAATACTAAAAAGCCCAGCCTCCCAGGAGAAAAGACTAAAATAGAAAGCAAGGGAGGACTGGTCTGAGTGCCCAGTGAGTAATGTGCAGGCTCTGAAGAGATGACCGCAAGTGCCAGGGTCTGTCCTGGCCTGCCCAGCTGTGTGCTCGGCCATGCTGGGCCACCCATCCTCCTCCTCAGGCTGTCCTAAGTCCTCCCTGCAGTACGGGGTGAGGTTCAGACTGGGAAAAAGAACACACGGATTTTAATCTCAAGCTTATGTCACTGACTTCCTACAAGACTTTGGACAAATGCTTTTAAATTTAGGGCCTGGGCATCCCTTCTGGAAAAACGGAAGTGCCACATGACCTAATCAGTTGCGGGTGCCCCTCTCACAATAGGACTTTTTATGCCCATAAACTTTCAGGCAGTGGGACAAATCACTTCTCTTGGCTTTGTGCTTCATTCTGTTTCTTCAGCATCTCTTTAAAAAGGAAAAAAGCAAACAATCCCCCCTTCATCTATTAATGTCTCCGGGACACCCAGCTGGGGAATAAAGAATGCTAGGAAGATGGCTGTGGAGCCCAGATCAATCTGCAGCTCTTCATCTCCACTTGGAGGGGGACAGGCCAAGGCCGTGGCCAAGCCCTGTGAACATGAGAGCCTGCAAGTCCCAGAGAAATAAACACGCTTCAGAGTGAGATGGGAGCCAACGGAAGTCAATAAGCTCAGAGGGACTTGAGACATTTTTGGATCTTTAGGCAGAGTTTTAATTTATTTGGGGGAAGTTGTGGGATGCTAGATCCCAATCTGACCTAGATAAATAATGACCTGCCCATGAAATGACTAAAGTTTCTATCTCAAACTTGTCATCATCCCCTGCTGTCCTCTTTCCTTCCGAGGAGCTAGGACCCAGGTCTCTTGATTTATTCTAATTCCACCACCACACACCCACACCCACCCACACACACACACACACACACACACACACACACACACACCCACACCCACACCCACACACACACACACACACACACACACACACACACACACATACACACCAGAGTCCTGGGCACGCAGAAGGTACAATAGAAGAAACTCCACCCATGATCTTCAACCCTTGCTGATCAGGGCCCCAAGTGCACTCTGTGAAGATGTCATCACCAGGAGCCAGTCTTGCCCTGACTAGGTGGCAGGTGTCCACTTTGGCTAAACTCACGTATGTTGCAGCCCATGGATTCCGGGAAAAGTGGTCAGCTCAGATGTGATTCATCGTAGCCACAGAGCATCTGGGTGTGACCTTAGATAAGTGAGTATGTGGTGAAATGTTTGAACTTTCCGCATGGGACATCAAGAGACACCCTGATCCAATCAACTCATTAACAAATACATGACTGTTTTTTAATCGGCAGATGGCGTCTTTCTGATATCCCAACTGCTGGGCGTGGGGAACCCAGAGGAGTTGAGACAGAAGGAAGAGATATGTGAGAACGGAATAAACACTAGTTTACAAAAAAGTTAGTCACTGGATGGGGGAAAAATAGTCAAGGACAGAAAACAAATGTAACCCTTGGTATATTATAGAAAATGATACAATAAGACTTCCTAATTCTATAGAAGTTTCTTACTTTCCTAGAATTAAATTTCACGTTCGCCATAGCCTCATCAAACACGCTTTACTATGCCCACTTTATAGATGGGGAAACTGAGGCAATGAGCAATAAAGTGGCTTGCTCCAATATCTTGTTAACAAGATGTTGTTAGGAGTCTGTGCTATAATTTTGAAATCCCTGAAGGGCATCATTTTGACCAATTTTATTCCAGAGTAAGGATAACGTAAAAAGGATTCTAAAAGATGGATTATGAAGGTACTTCCTTCCAAAGTACCTTCAAAGGAGGTTACAAATCTTTGCCCCATAAACCTAAACTATGGCAGTTTTCCTCTGAAAGAACTTTCCCTCTCTCTAATTTTACTTTAAATGGCTCAGCCTTCGTGTTCTATTCTTAGTCTGATTCTTTTCTTATTTTATGTACTCTTTTTAAGTGGACTCATTCACATCGTGACCTTAAGTGTATCTCTAAATTGTCCATCTTGAGCATGGATTCTACTGTGGGCATTTGGCCTGACTATCCCCACAGCACTTAAAACTAGAAAGACTAGTTTCTCTTCCCCAAGCAATACTTTTATTTCTTTCACACTCAATCATGGGAGAAAGAAGGAAACGAGGGAGAGAGGGATGAGGAGAGGGAGGGATGGAGGGAGAAAAATGGAAGGTGCTAGAAGAGTCCTTAAAGATTGTCTAGTCCATTCTAAAGATGAACAAACTGGCCAGATAGAATAAGATCCAGGACTGGAACTCTTGGTTTCCTGACATCTGGTCAGGATCTCTGTAAGAGCAGTGACACAGAGTACTGAGAAATGACATAGGGAAGGCAGAGGGCCAGGGTGGAAAGCTGGGCCTTTGTTTCAGCACACTCTGCACAATGTGTGGTCATTTATTTGTGTGTTTACATGTGTGATGTCTATTTTTGCAGTGCCGGCTCCGTGAGACCAGGGACCATGTTCACAACTGTATCCCTAGCAACCAAACACAGGACCTGAACACACAAGGCACTCACTAAATATGTGCACGGTTCATAGTAGCAACAACGTAGAAAGCATTTAAGAAGTAAACGAAGAATACAACAGACCTCTATGTAAAAAAAATACAATGCTCATATAGGACGTAGAAGGTGATCTGAGTAAGTATAGAGATGTTCATATTCACAGATGAGCTGACTTAATATTAGAAACATGTCCCTTCTCTGAAATCAATATAAACATTAATACAAGGACAATCAAAATTCCAGTTGATTTTTTGATAACTCAATACACTTACTCTAAAATGTGCTTGGAGAAATACAAATACATTTAACCTGAAGATTTTAAACATTAAAAAAGAAAAAGGAAGGGATGAGAATTCACTTTCCCAGATATTGACATGCTACAAAACCATGGTAAAGAGCACACTCTAGTCCTGGCACAAGAATAGACAGACACATATGCCTTTGGTATAGAACAGACTGCCCAGGGACACTCACATTCACACACGTGTGGTTGCCGGATATTCTTTGTTGGCCCTTACAGATCTTTTCTCCACCCTCTTCTACTCTTGTTCTAAGAGGTTGGCCTCCCTACATTGCATTAACCATATTCCCTTCCCTATGACTCCCTTCCCTTGCTCCTTCTTGTCTTAGAGTTGGGGGGAGGAACTAGGAAGTATAGGATAAGGGCTTCCTCACTGTAGCTTCCTGAGTGCTCTACCTGCTCTTATTGGTTTCCTTAACCTTCTGGTCCTTCATTGAGCTCTCCTTAGTCACTGCATTTGGGCTTGCCCTTTGTGTTCTGCCAGGCCCCTCACAGATGATAGATTAGGTAGGTAGGTAGGTAGGTAGGTAGGTAGGTAGGTAGGTAGACAGACAGACAGACAGATGATAGATTATAAATGTATAAACTTAACATACAATTGAAGAACCTGACTGATCAGTTCAATGCAGATTGTTAACTAAGTTGTGTTGAGAAAATTAGTCCTCACAGGTAGAAGAGGAAAACTGGATTCGTTACTAAATATCACATATAGAGGTAGAGTCATGTAGATTAAAAGCACAAATGTGAAAGATAAAAATATAAAGTTAATAGAATAATAACGTTAGTAGAAGAATACAAAAATATTAAGTTAATAGAAATGTAGAAAACCTTATGACTTAGAAATGGGAAAGAATTTCTCAAGAAAATGTTTTTAAAAAGAAGAAGAAGAAGACAAGCAATAAGGAAAAAAAAGACAAATTTCGTTCCACTACGAAAATAAGATTTCTGTTAAAAAAAAAATGGAGTAAATAAATAAATAAAAGTCAGGACTGAAGATATTCACAATGTCTAAACTGACAAAAAAATTTGACATTTAGAAGATGCAAGGAGTTCTTGCAGATCAGCAAGAAAGAGAAAACCCAAGAAAGAAGTGAGCAAACAAACGATACTCATAAACAATTTTCAGAAGAAACCCCCAAAAGACAAAAAAATATATGGAGAGTTGCTCAAAATCCTTAGTAATCAGAGAAATTCAAATTAAACCACAGTGATATATCACCTTATAAAATTTACACCAATAAAAATTAGAAAGCTGGATAACGGAAATGTTTTTCAGGATTCCTTATACCCCTCAGGCTGGCAGAACTATGAGGAGGGAGAGCCAATCTGGAGAACATTCCCCATCGCTTAGTCAAGTTAAGTATGTACATATTTTATTAATTCAGCTATTGAGCTCCCGGGTATGCAACCCCCTAAAAAGCAAATCCCAGAGAAGATGTACAAGAATGTTCAGTGCAGTATTATTTGTGGAGTAGGGGAGTTGGAGGTAACATGGAAGATTATCACTCAGAGTGAACAGGTAAAATGTATGAGATATCACCACTGTGTATTATGCAGCAGTCAGAAGAAATATAAATTAGTTGTAATAGCATGATCTTTGGTACAAAAAGTAAGGACCGAATCAGATTAATAATACAATACCATTTACATAAATTAAAAACACATGCATACAATAAGACAATATATAGTTGCAAGAATATATACAAACAAAAAATCCACATTAAATTGCTAATAAGAATGAAAGAGGGCATATCATTTCAGTCATATGGTCCTCTCAGCTGACACAGAAAGTGCACAGTTGTGGGAAACAAGCAATATATAAAATGTTATTGTATTTTATATACTTTCAAAGTACAGTCATAAATTTAAAATCTAAATGCTATTTATGAGCATCGAAAACTATGAATGACAGGGATAAGTTTTAGAAAAGATGTGCATGTGACATATACTGAAAAACTCAAAACATAGCTGGAGGGAAGTTAAAAAAATCTAAAGAGAAATTAGCCACAATTATGGTCATGAGACAATATTATTAAGATGTAAATTCTCTCCTGATTGATCTGGAATTCATTGCCATCTCAAAGAAAATCTCAGCAGGCTTTTGTGAAAAATGTGACAAATTTATTCTGAAATTTGTATGAAATGTAAATGATTTAAGGTAGACAAACACAATGAAGAACAAATTTGGAAGACTAACATGGCTAGTTTCATGACTAATTACACCGCTTCAGCAAGAAAGACAAGAAATACCTAAGTGACCGTAGGTTAGACCAAGATTTCTTAAATAAGACACCAAAAGCGCAAATTATAAAACAAAGAAAAACTTGATAAATTGGATTTCTTCAAAATTAAGTCATTTGCTTTTGGAAAGACACTGTAAAAAAAATGAACAGACAAGCCACGTACTGGGAGGAAATATTTGCAAAATTATGTTTGACAAAAGAATTGTAAACAGAATATTTAAAGAACTATCACAATCCAGTAAAAAGCCAAAAAGCCCAGTATTACATGACCAAAACATCTGAACAAAGACTTCACTAAAGAAGATAAAAGAATGTCAAGCACATGAAAAGACATTTAGCACCATTAGTCACTAGAGAAATGAAAATTAAAACCACAATGAGATACCACTTTACACCCACAAGAATGACTAAATTGGCCCTTCTTATTTGCAAGTTCCACATCTGTGGGTGGGTTCAACCAATTATAATGGAAAATATTCAGAAATGAAAAAACTACATTTCTGCTCAAACGTACTATCTAGTTAGGCCTATGCTGGTTGCCTCTGTACAAACATGTACAAATTTTTTTTCTTTCCTTGTCATTATTCCTTAAACAACGCAGCATAACAACTATTTTTTCGGCATTTACAATGTATTCGGTGTTATAAGTAAGCTAGAGACAATTTAAAGTATATATGAGGGGTGCTTAGGTTATATGCAAATATGCCATTTTATAAAAAGGACTTGAGCGTTTGAGTCCTGGAACCAATACCCACGGGTACCAAGGGACAATTGCAATTACAAAAATGGACAAGACCAGGTGTTGCTGAGGCCATAATGGGAACTATCCTAATTCACACACTGCTAAATGCCTGACACGGGAAGTGCTCTGATGTTATCATTTAGCCATAGCAGCTGGTAGCAGCAGCCATTATGAACACGAGCTCTGCAGTGTAAATGGAAAACCTGGACACAATCTCTGCCCTCGCGGAGCTTCTGTCTAACCTCCTGTATATGTGACATTCCTTTGAATTCACTCTCTTAGGAACTCATGTTTTTCCTAGTCCTGAGCTAATGCTTTATGTTATCAATAGAAATAGCGATTAGTCAGTTATAGCCTGTCTTGGAAAGCCTTGAGGAAAAAAGGCCTAGACCTGTAAGGACACAGTTGACATTGAAGCGACTAGACTGCATGCATGACCTGATGATCTGAGAGGGGGAGGAAGGAGATGGAACTGCTAAACTCTTCAGACAGATTAAGAAAAAGCTCAGAGGGGGAAAAAATTCCACTAAGGTCAGGGAGCTTCTGCTACTTCGGGGGTGACTGGATTCCAAGACCGCTGCTTCCATGCTGAGGCAGCTGGGGTACAGTGAAAGAACGCAATCTAGAATCTGAAAAAAAGCTTAGTAGCTGTAAGACCTTGAAGAAATCACTTCATTTCTTTAGCCTCTGATCCCTGGGCACATGTTGGATGAATGAGTTAGTTGGTCAATGAATGAAGAAACTATAGGCTGTCAGTACCATTTCTAGACACAAGGTTTTTTTAAATGATGATCAGGAGAGTAAAAAGAAGCAAAATTTTTAATACAAGGAATGGAATAAAGAACAAGAAGACACAGGATAACTTGGTCCCTGTGAATCTATGAACAGCTGAGCTGTCATGAAGGAAGTGGAGGACCCGCTCCATGGGAGCCCAGCAGCGGGAATCAGCAAATAGTGAATATAAGGAAGAGAGAGGCAGGTGTAGGCTCAATACATGGAAGTGTCTAAATGTTGAGTTGCTTGGAAGTGGAGTTGGCTACTTCAGAAGGCAGTGAGCTTCTTGTCACTGAATGTCATAAGCAACATCTAGAGAAGACAGATGAAAAAGCGGTTTTAAACAAAACGTGAGAAGTGGAGAATCCAGCCTACATTCTGACCTGAGAGAAAGGGAGGTTTGGATTTAGACATGATGAGTTTGAGAGGAAAGCAGGGCATTCAAGTAGAGGAGACACGGATTGGAAAGTCATCATGAAAGTGTAAACTACTAAAAACAGAAACACAGCTACTTCCCCATTGGTAAGGAAAGTCCAAGCAAGTCCAAATATTTCAGGACATCTGCTGGTGGGAGCCATCAGAGCCACCGCCAGCTTGTACAGTGCCTTGTGCTATCAAACGTGGACGCAGCTCCTTGCCACTGGCTGGATTCCACTGCCCACTCGCCTCCTCGGCAGAGCGCCCTTGTGCAAGGCACAACCTGTTCAGATGCTCACTGCTGTGGCCCTGAAGGCCACCAAGCCACAGACACTCATAACTTCTTGCATAAGCCATCCATGTTGCAGATGACTCGTGCTCTTTAATAACATTTTAGAAGAACATTAAAGTATTTGTTCTAGGACAGGAAATACTTTTGAGGCTTCTTCTTATTACTATTATCAATAATGATTATAAAAGTCATATTCATAACCTTTTTATAGTACACAAAGTGCTTTCCTATCCATCACCTTGACCCCCACAACGAACCTGCAAGCTACGCATTACTACTGTTCTCACAGCGCCAATGAGGAAATGAAGGTCTGCGGGGATTAGGCGAGGAAGTTGTGAAGTCTTTTCTCACACAGCGTATATTTTATAGTTATAAGCTCTGAATCACCACATAAATGTATAAATCTAGTCGCACAGAATACATTGGTCCTGCAAGGGTCGCTATAAAAGGAAAAAGTGAACAGCAGTCAGCATTCCCAGGTTTCGATGAGCCGCCAATAGCCCGGCTTAGCCCGTTGGCACTTCCCTTAGCTCTGCTAGAGTCCTGGTGACAATGTCAGGAACTTTTCTGTCCACCTCAGCCCGGGCCTCTCATTCTCATTCTAACGAATCTCAACTTGGGGTTCATTTTGATAGCATCCTGTTCTTGACTTCCCCCTATTAAGTCACCCCCCACAAATGGTCCTCCTCTGACTGATAGGTCCTGGGACCTCCCTTTCCTGATATCAGCTTGAAGGCATTCTCTCCGGGAAAGCAGAACTCGTTATTTTAGAACAGCCTAATTGATGACTTGCATCTTTCATGTACGTGCTGCCTTCCCTCCTGTCTTAACAGATGAACTGCCCTAACAAGGACTGGCCCTTCCATTGCCTCTGGATCTCAAGCCTCTTGCCTTCTCTCGAGTTCCCAAGGACTTCTTCAGTGTACCCCTCTTTCCCTGGGATCATAAGTTCCTTCCTCTCTGCCAGACCCTTTGCACCAGCAGACAAGCACACTAGATAACCCATGATTTTTAAGTCTCACCACTCACCCTATGTTCTTATGCCACGCCATCCTGTACCCTTTCCCCACAAAACTGTGAGAAAGAGTTGCCTGAACCGACTGCTTCTCCTTCCTCTCCTTTCTCTCTATTCGCAACCCATTTCACTTGAGTTTCCATCTCCAACAGTCTGCTGAAATGACTCCTATCAAACTCCCTGTAGTAAAATCTAGTGGTCGCTTCTCTGGTTTATTTTATTGGATATCTTGACAGTTCTCTCTCCCGGTTTTGCTCCTACTTCGGTCACATTTGCTGGATACTTCTCTCTCAAATGTAAAAGGGCTAGGTTCCGTGGGCTTAGTTAGACCTTGGCCTCTTTCTATCCTCTCTCTCTCTCTCTCTCTCTCTCTCTCTCTCTCTCTCTCTCAAATAGCCTGTTGGATTTAAATATCATCTCTACGCAATGGAGTCTAGATTTATCCTTCCAGCCCTGACTGCTCCCCTGTGCCCCAGGCTCATTTGTAAGCTGTTTCCTTATCATGTGCACTTGGACCCTAGTACTGGAGTCTTAGACCTAAAATTGGACTCTCGATCCCTCCACTCCAGTCCCTCAAAACTCTGCTGCTTCCTCAGTCTTTCACAGATCAGTGGATGGAGCCAGTTGCTCAAGACAAAATCCTCAGACTCATCCTTGATTCCTCTCTGACCCTCTCCCCCAAATCATATCTGCCACAAAATGCTCACTACATGCTCTAACTCTCTATGAACCCACATCTACTCACTTTCGTTTAGTTTCACTGCAACCGCCCTGAACAGAGTCACCACCATCCCCTCTCCAACTACTGTCCTAGTGCCCCCTGAATTCCTCACCTGCCACCTCACCAACCTCCAAATCAAAGCTTGAACCATTTTTTTGAAATGTAACTCAAATCATAGTATTCTTCTTTAAATCCCTCTTATAGCTTCTCAGTTAACCTGGAATTCCAATGCCTTACTTTGACCTACAAAGTCTGACTTCACCTGGCTCCTTCATCTCTCTAATGTAATCTTTCAGAATTTAATTCCTCCTGCCCTACACATCAGGCTTCACTGGAGTTCTCTCTGCTTTCTGAACTCACCAAGGTGGCTCCCTCCCTTGGGCCATGCCCAGGCTGGTCCCTCCGCTGGGAGTGTTCTTCCTCCAGACTTTCTCCTGGCTGACTCCTTCTCATCATTCACCAGGCACTCTCTATTACTTTTATTGTCTCCATTGGTATTGGTTATTTCTTTATTGTTTTCCTTCATTCCTGGAAAATAAGGTCTGTGAGAGCAAAGATCCTACCTATCTTGTTCACCAATTCTTTAGCACCAAGCATTGATTAGACTCTCAATACATACACCTTGCATGCATGCATGCATGCATGAATGAATGAATGAATGAATTCTCGCCCCCTCTTTGCAGAAGTCATCATCACTTCCACATGCTACACACCGAAGAGGCACTTGACCTCATCTAGCACACGGCAGCCTCTGGAGCCACACTGCCTGGGTTTGAACCCTAGCTGCATCACTGACGAGCTGTGTGACTTTGGGTAAGTTTTGGAGCCTCAGTTTCCTCATCTGTGAGGTGAGGATAATAACAATGCTTCCCTCATCCAGGCAGTTAAGAGTTAACACATTTAAATAAAGTGATAAAACATTGATGGAAACACAGTAAATGCTTAACAAAAGTTACTAATGTTTATATTCTTGAAACAGCACTGCTATAAGACAGGATTTCTCAGTGTAGGCACAATCAATATTTGGGGTGGGATAATTCTTTGTCATGGGAACTATCCTATGTATTGTCGGATGTTTAACAGCATCCCAGCCTCTACCCACTAGATACCAGTAGCACCTTCCCAGTTATCATAACCAAAAAACATCTTTAGATATTGCTAAATGTCCCTATGGGGGCAGGATGGGCAAAACCACTTGCTATAAGGTATATATATACTTCTACTCCTATCAACAGACACGAAATTGTAAGTGCACCGAGCTTAAATAACCTGCCCAAGATCACAGGGCTACAAAGTGGAGAGCAAGGATCGAAACTCTCATCTTCTTGGCCCCACGGCACATGCTCTTTCCTCCATAGCTCGCTGTGCTCGAGGCCCGAGCCCCCCTTCGCTCACCCCGGTCGGCTCGCACACTCACAGATGCGTGCTAATTACACAGCAATGTAAAACGTTATATGTGGTTTGTTATTTTATATCCAGGAACACGGTCCACAGCCTTCATTACATAAAGCAGCTGTGTGTATACTTGGGGTCTAAGTGCTATTTAGTGGTCAGCTCGACGGGGTATTTTGTTTCAAGCATCACATTTCTTTTTTCCCTTTCCATACGTCTATTGAATCCTATGTAGCGGAATGGAGCCTCGCACAGCTTTGGCTAACGTGAAAGGCAAAAGTCTCCAAAATGACAATCGTCCCACCGTCCTAATCAGATGGGGAGAGACAACCCAGAATGCACCGTATGAGGTATGAATGTGTCCCCCCGTGGTTGTGTGTGCATGCGTGTATGTGCACATGTGTATGTGTTCACCAGCCACGCCCAGTCTCGCCCATACAACCTGCACGACGTTGCTATTGGTGTCTCCACTGTGTGGCTTAAATATGTCATGGGTCCCCTCTGAGACTCAGTTCCCTCATCTTTAAAACGGGGGTAAAAATATCCGTCACATGGTATTGCTGAGGTCCTTTAGATAAAGGATCGGGAATAGGATTGGTCAACCGGAACCTCCAGCTCCTTTCCCTTCCTCACTTGCCTGAATCCTGACAATGCCATCCTAACCTGCCCCCATTCCAGCCCAATCTCAACATCACCCTTCTCCCCTAGCCAAGTTGTTCTAGTCCCTGCCCCGCTTCTGTCCCTTTGCTTTCATCATTCTCCTTATGTAGGATGCAAGCAAGGCTCTCCCCATCCATACAAATTGAACTTTTCCTTCCTGGCCCAATTTAAATCCCACTCCTCCCAGAAGATATCCTTGATGCTCCAACTCTCACTAACTTCTTCTGGAATTTTACAATACTCTTACTTGCCTGGCACGTAAATGCATTTAAACTAATCACCTGAACATCTTTTGTCTTGTTCAGAAATTGAAGTAGCCAGAGGTCAGGACTATATTCCTTCATGCCTAACACACTACAGTACACCCAGGACCCCAATAAGCATTGGTGAGCCACATTGTACAGTGCGCATCATTGTAGTTATGTGACTGATGGCTGCTCACATCAAGCTGTAAACACATCTTGTCTGGAACCTGACATGCAGCCACTCCCAACCAGCACCCGCAATTTAAGCAGAGCAAGCTAAGATTACATCCTCCGAACATCAAGATGAAGGGCAAGGCCCTTCCTGGTGCCGTCTTAGTTCTGACTCTCCCTAAGAGTTCTCGAATTCTAAGCTCTCCCCATCATCATTTACAATTCCCCCAATACACCGAACACTTAGATTCCATGCCTTTGCATATGCTGTTCACACTGTCTGAAATGACCTTCCTTTCCTCACCTTCCCTGTCCTGCTCATTCTCAGATATCAACTTAAACATCACCTTCTTGGAAAGCAAAGACCTTTGCTGATCTCTCTCCTAAGCTTGACTTTCTTCTCTCCCAAGATGCTCCACCCTATCCGCCCCCTATTTGTTTCCCAAAGCACCGTATTTGTTTGCATCTCTGTCTCTCTCTCTCTGGGTTGCAGACTCCCTGGGACAAAACCCTGGACTGATTTCTTTGTGCTCCCCACGCCCCTACTGGGCTGCACCGTAGTCAGGCTTTTTGTTTTTTAATGAATGCCATCTTGTATAGCAGCTCTAATCCTTTATCGTGGTTCTATGATCCTTTGTCCCTTTTCCCACTCCTGCAAGGAAGTGTCCTGCTCCGAATCATCTCAGTGTCTACCTTTTTTCTGGCTCTTTCCATCACTCTAGACTGTCTTAAGCACTGACCTCTGCATGGTCTTGAAATCTGCTTCTCTTCTTCTCTACTCCTCAAGACGACCATGTCTTTCAATCATCAAGGATTAACTTCTAACCAACTAAGGCTGGGGTGGAGAAGACAGAGACTGGGGTGAATGGAAGTTGGGTATAACTGGGGATGGAGTTGGAGCCAGCAGTCAGGAAAGGCCAGGTCTATTTGAAAGTACCAGCGTGGTTGGTGGCCCAGGGGATGGCTAGCCAAAGAGCAGCCCTTCAGCCCAGAGCAAAGCTTCTCCTTTGAGTTGGTGGAGCAGGGGAGGCCCTCACCTCCCTCTCTGAGAGACGCCCTTTGGCAGGAGAAGCCCGGTGCTCCTGGATCTGCTCAAGAGCCAGACTTTGTTGCTTTAGTTCCGCTACAAGGCTTCTGTTCCTGCTTGGGCTGTTAAGGCCTACAGATTCCTGGTACCCATCTGATTGAACAACTTAATTAAAATGCAATAAAAGGAAAGTGAGCCAGATGTGCCCAGGGAGAGGAAGCAGGCGTCTGTGTCCACTGCCTGCCTTCTGAGCCCTGTACCCTTCCCATCCTGCCTAAAGGCCACTGGGCAGGGGGTAGCCATGGGACTCTGAACTCTAGTGTGGGGAACAGAAGACCCTTGAAGGTTATCTGCTCCATAAGCTTGTTCCTACTGATGACAGAGAAACTGAGGTCTAGTGGGGACGAAGCTGCTCAGTAAGACGTTAGCAGAAGCACGATAAATCTCTCAGACTGTTCGTCCAGGGCTTCTCTCGCTCGCTACACAACATGGGAGAAAAATTGTCCGAAAATGCTAAGACCCTTGTTCTTAGAGAACACTCTCTCCTGAACTTGTCTGTAAGTTGTTTGTTCTTTTTGGGGGGCTAGTAGCTTTGTGAAAATATAGTTCATATACCATACAATTCACCCTTTAAAGTATACAATTCAATGGTGTTAATATACTCACAGAGTTGTGCAACTAACACTACAATCAATTTTAGAATATTTCATTACTTTCCCTCAAACTCAGTAGCCATTAGCTATGGTCCTCCAATCTCCCTATTCCTCCTTGCCCTAAGGAACCACCAGTCTACTCTCTGCTTCTACATAGTTGCCAATTTTGGATATTTCATGTAAATGGATTCATATTATATATGTTCTTTTGTGACTGAGTTTTTATATCTAGCATAATGTTTTCAAGATCGATCCATATTGCCTCAGTACTTGTTTCCTTTTTATGGCCAAATAATATTCCACACATTTTATATATCCATCAGTTGATGGACATTTGGGCTATTTCTCCCTTTTAGCTTTTTGAATAGTGCTATCAATATTTGTGCACATGTTTTTGCGTGGACAGATGTTTTCGATTCTTTTGGGAATGTCCCTAGAAGTGAAGAAAGCTGTTTGTTCTTTCGTCTCATTAAGAATATCAGCAACAATACCAGTGGAGATACTTAAGCATTATTGCACACATTAACTCAGAGACTAATGAGGGCAGGAAGCTGGATGGCAACAAAGAGGTTAACTATTTTGGCTCTGGTCACACAGCCATAGGGAGGAAATCATAGCTGGCACTCATGACAAATGGACAATAAAACTTTTATAATTTTATGCAAAAAGCCCTGGGACGTTTTAAAAATTACACACACACAGATGCACATGTACCACCACTTTCATTATATGAGTTAGTTTTTAACTTGATCAAGTCCTTTTTTTGTCTGCTATCTGCCTTGTGTCTTCCAGTTACCCATGGAGACCATCACACTCCCTCTCAGTAGAATTAAATTCTCCTCCCACCTCCCAACTGTTTTACCTCGTCCTCACCAACCAGAGTGGTGGCACTGTAGGGAGTTTGGGAGCCTCTGTGAGTAGGGGCTCTTTAGAGGACTTCTCTCTTTTGTCACAGCTGCAGTTCTCAGAGCTCCGTGTGTGGAAAACACGGAGCCACACTGCTCTCTCATACTGTCTGGGCTTTCGGGCTTGCTCTGCATCTGTCACCAGATGTGGGCATGGCTGAGAGACCAAAGTTGCTCTAAATATCTAGCAGGTTGAACTACATGACATTGTCAACATTTATTCATTTCTGATCTAAAAAAATGGCAATTCTGTGTGTTTCAACCTGCCAGTCTCTGGTGTCTTCCAGTGTTTCTCCCAAAGGCCCAGACAGTGTGCCCTGGAAGCCATTCTGCCCTTCCAGCCCTGCTAGTCTTCCTCTCCCAGTTTTTTGAGTGGCCATTCCCCAGCTGCTCAATCTTGTGCCCAAAGGCATGAGTGGAGTAGTGGGAGCACTGGGCTGGGAGCCAGGAGACCTCTCCACTCTCTGACCAGCTCCCCACTGGTTGCCCTTCCTCCATCTCCCCTTCCAATCCATGCCTTCTGAAAGTACAGTTCTGCTCCAGCCACCCTCTACTTCAAATCTTGCAATGACTCCTTATCACCTGGTATGCATAAAGTATGAACTCTGCAGTATGGCCAGGAGACGCAGTCTCAGCTCCTATGGCTGGCTTTTTGCTCCAGCTGTGTCTGCTTGTAGGCCCCTGAAGGCACCTGTGCTCTCCCACCTCTCTGCCCTAGCAACCGCTCTTCTTCCACCTGGAAAGATTTGTGCACCTTCTTCACTCAGTTACCTATGACATCCCTGAAGACCCCTCCCAGGAGTCTTCCCTGAGCCTCCCGGCCATGTTAGGAACCCTTCTTCTCTGTTCCCATTTCCCTGAGCTTCCATCTCTCCCTGCACTCATCCTCGGGTTTTAATCATTTCTTAGTGTGTCCGTCCCTGTGTATCTCCCTCTCCAGCTTGTGGGCTCCTCATAATTCTACCTCATTCACTTTCCAGTCTCTTGTCAAGATAAGAAGAGCGAGCGGACTCTCAGTTTAACAGAACTAAGCAGCGGTGACTGTGACTCACTCTCCCCACTTGCTGGAAACGGTCCCGAAGCTTGCGCCTTTACCCCTTGGCCTTCTCTAAGCTTCCTGTGCCTCTTGGGAGCAGACGGGGGCTCGTTTCCAGTGCTCCTTCCCTTACGGTCTAGGGAACTGCGATAGGAACCCTTACCCTCCCAGCCCCCCCCCCCCCCAGTAATCTCCTATGACTCCAAGGAAACCGATGGGTCAGGACTAGTTCAAGCGGGAAGTTCCAAGAAATTCTAAGATCAATTTCTTCTTTTATTTTAGTTCGGCGAATGTCTGGGGGAAAAAACCCTACTAAGTGCATGCCAAGGTCAGTCCAAGAGTGGCGGGATCCAAAGTCGTAGCTACCAGCTTCCCCGGATTCGTCTGGGGGGGGGGGAGCTGCCCACTCCGGGCTCTCCCCCGGCTCCCGCCCGCCCAGTCCGGCGCATCAGGCGCCTCGGGCGAGGGCGGTCCATGCCCCGGACCGCGGTACCGTCCGCCCAGTCCGCATCCTCCTCGAGCCCGCGCGCTCGTCGGCCCGGGCGCCCCCTGGCGGCCGCGCGGGGACAGGCGGGGGGCAGGCGGGGGGAGGGGCGGGGAGGGAGGGGGCGGAGGAGACGCGGGCGGGGAGCGGCGGGGAAAGTTGCGCTGGGAAGTTCGGGGAGTTGGGCAGAGTGGCCGCCGCGCGAGTGCGCCTGCCATGCCCGTCAGACCCCGCCTCTGCGCCCGGGCGCCCCCCCCGCGCCCCCTCCCCGCCCCGCCCGCCCCTCCCCGCCCCCCGCCCGGCCCGGCCCGGCCCCGCGCCGCTCTCCCGCCCTCCTCGCTCGCTCCATCCCTCCTCCCGCCCTCCCGGCCGCGGAGCAGCATGGCGGAGCCCGGGCCGCGGCCGCGCGGCCGCCCGCCGCCCCTCTGAGCCGGGCTGGGGGGCAGCGGGCGCGCGGCCCCGACGCCCGCCCCCGCGCCCGCCCCCGCCGCGCCCGCCGCCGCCGCCGCCGCACTTGTCCCGGCGCGCGCCCCCTGCAGCGCCGCGCGCCCCTGGGACCCGGCGCGCCCCGCGTTCCCGCACAGCACCCCGGGGCCCCGCGCGCCCGGGGACCGCGCGCCGAGCCCGGAGCCCCGACGGGGCTGTGCGCCCCGCCCCACAGACAGACCGAGCCCCGCCCCGCAGGGACCCCCCCACCCCACCCCACGCCAGGTTCGCCGGGGACACCCCGCCACGCGCGCCCCGGCGGGCGCCCCGCAGCCCGAGCCCCGCGCTCCCGACGGACCCCGGTGCCCAGCCGGGGGGCGCCCCGCCGGGAGGGAGCCGCGCGCCCCGCGCCCCGCGGGCCCCGGCAGGATGCTCGCCGCCCTGGCGGGGCCGCTGCTCGCCGCGCTCCTGGCCGCCGCCCGCGCCCGCCCGCGGCCCCCGGACGGAGGACAGTGCCGGCCGCCCGGATCGGTGAGCGAGCGCCTGCCCGGCCCCCACCCCCGGACCCCGGGGACCCCGGGGACCGCGGTCTGGGACGCGGCCTCCCGCGCGCACCGCACCTCCGCCCGCCGCACCCCGAGCGCCCGCCCCGCCGGCCGCCACCCCGGGGAGCCGAGGTGGGCGCTCCCTGCCCGGGCCCCGCACGCGCGCGCGCGGACGCGGCCGGCGCTCCTCGGCGTGGCGTCCCGCCTGGACCGCTCCGCTCCGCGCCACTTCACTCACTCCCTCCTCGCGATTTTCTGCCGTCCTCGCCCTTCTGCGCCCGCTACCCCGCACTGGGCTGCCCGCGCTCCCAGGAGACCCTCCCCCGCGCTCCTCCGCGCCCTCGGCCCCCCGTGTCCCCGCGCTCTCGGCCCCCAGTGTCCCGTGCCCTCCCGCTCTGACCCAAAGCACACTTTCTCCCGCGTGCGGTTTCCCACTGTTCCTCTCTCCAGCCAAGTCCTGAGCGCCCACTCTTCCAGGAGTGCCCCTGCCTCACAGAAAAGGGAGAACATTCCAGGGGAGAGAAGGGCGTGCTAGCCCAAATATTTCTTTGGGGTTCAGGAATGATCGGTTCTCCTAATTGTCCTTCCCAACCAAGGGGTCTTGATGTCTCTCACCGCCCCTCCCTCAAAGTATAAAGTAATGCACACTGAAAATGACCCTGCAGTGGAGGCCCGGGTACCCTGAGATGGTTTTGTAGGCTCCTCACTGGCTTCCCTGTTAGCTGGAGAGGCAGTTGACCTTGGACAAGGTACACCTCCAGGGTCCGGACTTAGGCAGAAGCAGGGGGCTTGGTGGCCTGCTGGGTGCTTAGAGCCAGTCTATCTCCAGTACGCTGGGATTGTTGGTAGTAATTTAAGGTGCTGTTCCCTCCAGCTACCCTGAAACATACTTTTCACTGGGCTGAAATCGGACAGAAAAAATGTTGAGTTGATCTAAAGCTTGCAGGTGCTAAGTGGGCAGTCTAGGGTCTTTTTCCGGATAAAAAATGGCTTTGCCTGAGAGAAATGACAGTCGCTTTTTCATGCCCCTTAACCGCTGGCTCTAAACTGGATCTGGAGAAATGACCCCTGTTTCCATGCCCCTTCTTCACCCCTACACACACCCTTGTCATCATAGAAGATGGCAGAGAATTGGAGCTGGAGAGCAGGTACACCTATTTAGAGGAGCAGCCCAGAAAGCACCCAGAACATGTCCATTTCTTGGGACTAATTCTATGGAATCCTCTCCCAAACCAGGGCCTGAGACTTCACTTAGGCTGCAGCTTTTAAAGCACTTTATCATCGGCGGTTTCAGCTGGTGGAGCAGAGTAGCTGACACCCAGACCTGCCCTCCAAAAAGAAAACTGTATCCGCCCTGATGAATGGGAAGTCGCTGTTTAAATAGGTGTGCTATTTTTAATAGGTGTTCTGCTTTCAAAGTGCTCTTGGCATGTATCTTCTAATGGATGGATTTAAAAGTTATATGACTTCCTCCCCTCTTGCCAAAGCAGGACTCTTACCGCCCCCCCCCCCCAATAACACCACTGGTGAAGGTTTGGCTTGGCCAAGCATGAATATTCTCAGGTGGTGTGGCAGACCTTGGCACTCACTGCGAAAGCTAATCATAACCCCTTCCTCTGTGCCTGGAACTGCTCTTAGAGCTTAGTTACATATATCGTGTCTTTTCATCCTCTCCTCAACCCCCCGAGGTAGCTGCTATCACCACACTCTCCCCATTTTACAGATGGGGAAACTGAGTGTCTG
This sequence comes from Cynopterus sphinx, assembly GCA_030015415.1. Lineage (NCBI taxonomy): Eukaryota > Metazoa > Chordata > Mammalia > Chiroptera > Pteropodidae > Cynopterus > Cynopterus sphinx. Next base: position 99,434,540 of record CM057387.1, read on the forward strand.
GGAAGTCAGACAATACGCTCAAGATCATACTGCTCAGACAGGGCAAAGCCAGGATTTGCCTGAAGATTTCAGCTTCCAAAGCCCTTGCTCTTTCTCATGGGCCCATGTAGGTCTCTGCCTTCCATCCCCATCGTGTTAACCTCGGTTGACTCTGCTGCTGTCAGCTTCACTGCCTGCCTTCTCCTCTCTCCCTACAGCAAAGGGACCTCAACTCCTTCCTGTGGACCATTCGGCGTGATCCCCCAGCCTACCTGTTTGGCACCATCCACGTCCCCTACACCCGCGTCTGGGACTTCATCCCGGACAATTCCAAGGCGGCCTTCCAGGCCAGTGCCCGTGTCTACTTCGAGCTGGACCTGACGGACCCCTACACCATCTCAGCCCTGGCCAGCTGCCAACTGCTGCCACACGGGGAGAACCTGCAAGACGTGCTGCCCCGGGAGCTCTACTGGCGCCTGAAGCGCCACCTGGACTACGTGAAGCTGATGATGCCCTCGTGGATGACACCTGCCCAGCGGGGTAAGGGCCTCTACGCTGACTACCTGTTCAATGCCATCGCGGGCAACTGGGAGCGCAAGAGGCCTGTGTGGGTGATGCTGATGGTGAACTCACTGACAGAGACCGATGTGCGCTCCCGGGGAGTGCCTGTGCTCGACCTCTACCTGGCCCAGCAGGCCGAGAAGATGAAGAAGAGCACAGGGGCCGTGGAGCGGGTAGAGGAGCAGTGCCATCCGCTCAATGGGCTCAACTTCTCGCAGGTAGGCACTTGGCACCCAGCCCCCCAAGCTGGGCAGCCGCTGTGCGCCTTTGTCCTCTTCTCTGTCTTCCTCCTCCAGCTGCTGGAACTCTGTCCTTCTGCCAAAGGGAGAGGGTCTTTTGGGTAATAGAGCAGCTCTCCAGCTGTTTTGGGGATGGTATGAGGGCAAATCGATGTGTGCTCTAATTGGGGATAAGAGTTTGGGTGTTTGCTTCCCTTCCAGTGGTGTTACCTATCTGCCGTGCTTGCCTGAGCAGAAAGAATTTCTCTGGGAGCATTAGAATGATGAAAACAAAAAGAGGGAGCTGCAAGTTTGCATTCGAGGCCCTGGGTCTCAGGAGCAGGAGACTGTCCTGAGGCTGTTGTGTGGGCACAACTAGGCAACAGCATATATACAGAGGACACAGAGACGGAGACAGAGCCTGAGGTTGGAGGGGAGGGCAGGTGTAGTAAGTGGATCGGGTGTCTAAGGCTTGCTGTTTGTCATTCAGCAATGCCAAATCTCCTGGACCTTTGCAAAGCTCCAGGCGACCCTCGGACTGCCTCCTTAGGCTGGGAGACAGTCAGCCTGGATAGTTTAGGGGTTAATAATTTCAGAAAAATGTACTCACTTAAGGTTGACAGTTCTGATTTCTGAACCTAGAAGTGGGGGCAGGGAGAAGGCAAGAGCTTAGGAGGTTTAAAGTCTCTGGCTGCCAAAGACCTGATCCAGCAAAATGTCATTAAAAGCCCCCGTCTCCATGGGCGGAGGTCACTGCAATTTACTGGCCCCAAACCCATCTTAGAGGCCCTGGGAACAATGAGTTCATATCTGTGCCTTGAGAACAGACTGTCAGTCCTGGGACTGGGCTTCAAATCATGGCTGGTGGCTCCTACAGGGAGGCCCCAAGACCCCAAGACCAGGCTTGGGCCAGTTGCCCCCTGAGGAGTTAGGTGCGGCCCCTGAGGCATGCTCCTCCACTAAGGAGACTGCCCCATTAATTGGCAGGGCTAGAAAGAAGCTCTACCACTGGGACCAGAACTGCTTGCTGCTCCCGAGATGTTGCAAGCTCTTCACCAGGGAAACAGCAGCAGTAACTGATCCCCCTTCCGAGATCGCTGGCCTTTGTTTTTCCAGGGGAAATGCAATATTGTCCCCGGGGAGGTAAGAAGCTAGATTGATTTGCCGGCCAAATGAAAGGCGGGTTTGTCAGTTCTCCTGCTGGCTCTCCCATAATTGTGGAGTCCTTGCCCAGAGGGCCCCTGTGGCAGGAATATTGGGGCAGTTAGTCACGCCCCGCAGGGTCCTGACTGCGCCTGACTCCTGCTCCGCGGGGGAAAATCCTGTGCATTCTCCGGCCCAGCGCTGATTCCTCTGAACACACCGGCTCCCTCACTCGAAGTGACTTTTCCCTTGCCAGCCCCGAGGGCTGATGTTATCTGTGTCGGGCTGCCCAGCACTCACCGCCCATCTCATTTTGGAGGCAGGCTTGTGGGAGGCCTCTCTGTTCCGCGGCCTCACTTCTGGCCTCGATATCTTTTCTAGGCCGGGGAGGTGGGGGATCCACCATCACTCTCAACACCCTCTTTGTACCAACCTCAGAGGAATCCGGAGAGCTGAAGGGAGCACGTAAACCCTCTGGTTAAACAGCCCCTGGCTTTAATCTGTCTCTCTTAAAACAACAAAACTATCTTTCTTCGGGGTCTGGAAACACTGCTGTTCAACCAAAGGACGGCTTCCGTAGGTTGAAAACATTTGCTGGAAAGTGTGTGAGGTTATGTTTTAGGAAAAGTTCCTGAGAGCCATTCATCGGCCAGTGAGGAGCCCGCTGACAGTCTCCAAAGCCCTTGTTTGAAGATCAAACAGACTCAAATCTCTAGTTTCAAAAATGTGCCCACGCCATTGCCAGCCTGGGCCCACTCTTAAGATTGTTCTTGGGTCCAGCTCCTCAGAAGCGCTGGAAGAAGCAAGCCCCAGACAAAAGAAAACAGGTTTCCTCTTGGTTCCCTAATCTCCGCACACCCTTCACCACCTGCCAGAGTGTCCGACCCCACCAATTTGTCCTGTTATCATTTTGGAGTGAGGCGATGAAATCTCTCCTTCATCCCTGTGGGGCAGCCGTGGGCTGAAAGGAAAGGGAGGGGTTCCGGAAGCCTGGGTGGATGGGGTTTTTAGGGATCCCCCACCCCAAAGTTAGAAATGCAATAGCCTTCTCAGGAAAATTGTATGCGCGCGTGCACAGTTTGATATGAACATCTGTGATGCATTATTGTACCGAAATATCTGTTAAGTGCATCAGATTTTTATTTTTTCTTTCCTCTCAGCATTACTGTTATTGCAAAATATTTGGGGAGGGAGCAATGAGAGAGGAGGGCGGGAAATAGAAGCCTTAAAAGAGAGTGCCTTTGTGCTGCGACCTGGGATTTTAGTTTTAATTTAAGTATTTCTCATATATTTAGTTTTTTTAATGGGCAGAAATACCACATTTTTTCTTGTTAAGTGCAGAAAGGAAGCTGAAATTTTGGGACTCCATGGGTTGGAGGAACTACTGAGAAGTTTCTTCCACTTTTACGCAGTTTAGAAGCTTGGGGTCATTGACCCAGGTCTCTGATTTCAATATAAACTGTGGGTGCTAGACCCAGTGGCACCAGGAGTTTACTGTGTGACCTTGGTTTAGTCAGTTGCCTTCTTTGGGCCTCGTTTTTCCCGTCTGTGAAATGAGACATCAGGATTCGGTCATCATCCAAGCCCCTTCCAGCCCTGACATTCCATGGGACAGTTAGAACCAATTCCACATGCCCGGCCCCCTGCCGGAGGCTCTGTTCGCTTTTCCCATCTTGTTGGATTCTCACAACCTTGAGGTTTTCTAAGGTGGGCACTCAGGAAGGTTGGATGACTCGCCCAAGGTCACGTGGCTAATAAGGAACAGAGCCAGTCTCCCTGATGCTAAATGAAGATGCACTCTCCCTGCCACCCCATGCTGACTAGGTATTTCGTGTCCTACAGTCCTCCCTTCAGTGCCTTCTTCTGTTACTCCCCGAAGGACTGGAGGACTTAAAAGTTTACTTCTTGGAAAATTTAAACGTATAGAGGAAATTATTTCCTTTGACTCCAGGGCTGGAGTAGGAATGGTGAAGGCAGGTTCTTTGGAGATTTCTCTGCTGTGTTACAGACAGTTCAGCTCGTGGGCTGAGAGGAGAGACTTGCCTCTAGCTGATTTTCAGCCCCAGCTCTGTCTCTGAGGCCAGTGACTGGTGTATAACTTCGGTGTTCCTGTCCATCGAATGCGATGGTAGTGACCAGCCTTTCACAGTTGGGCTCGTTTGGTGAGGACATGAGAAGACAGCTATGTGCGGGAGGTTATCGAGTGGGTAAAATAACTACCTGTGCTTGGAAAGGAGGCTGGGCTCCAGGACCAAGAAAGAAAGAGGGGGGAAGCTCTGCCCTGCTGACACCTTCTCTCAGCAACCATGTCCACTGCCCACCCTTTGTGGAACAGAGAAAAGCAGGGCTTATAAGGAGTGGTGGTGGCCCCTGCCCCCAGAGGTCTGGGGGTGCCTGAGCCTTGAGTCCAGGTCTTGTGACAGTCTTGGGACCTACAGATTTCAATCAGCTCTGTCACCTGCCTCCAGGGACTGGTACCAGCTGCCACTAATTCTCTGGGTTGATCAGGAGATAGGCTCCTCCCTCTAGGGGGCCTCAGTGGAAGCACTGGGTAGGAAGTCCTCTGAGTTAGGTGGTTCTCAGAGGCACAACGAGAGGGCAAGGATCCTGCCATTCTGTACTTTGCGTGTTTTAACAAACCGGCCACATCACTCATCCAGAGTGCTCAGAGGCCGAACACGTGGGCACAGCTGCCAAGGCATCCACAATGTCTGTAAAATCCTATAGCCCCCTCACCAGGGGGTTAGAAACCACAAAATCATCATTTATTGAGCTCTGTCTTTGTACAGGGTGCTGCATTAGACATCGTAAGCACATCATCTCATGGAGATGCCACAAGACGTATTGTCATATCTCTTTCACGGACAATAAATTGAGGCTTAAAAAGGTTAAATGATTTGGCTGTGATTACACACCAGGCTAAGTGGACTCAGGATGGAGAGAGAGAGAGAGAAAAAAGAATAGAGAGAGACAGAGAGGGAGACAGAGAGAGAGAGAGAGAGAGAGAGAGAGAGACAGAGACAGAGAGGGAGACAGAGAGGGAGACAGAGAGGGAGACAGAGAGAGAGAGAGAGAGAGAGAGAGAGAGAGAGAGAGAGAGACAGAGAGACAGAGAGACAGAGAGACAGAGAGACAGAGAGAGAACTGAAAAGTGTTGACTTTGATTTTCTCCTGGCTTGTAAATTGGATCTTAAGGTGATTCTGAAATAAGAATTCCCAAAGACATTCATTACCAGCTTTCTAAAGGATCACCGTGAAGACAACACCCCTGACATGGGCGAAGTGTGCACAGTTGAATGAGTGAGTGGTCAGAAACCATGCTATAACCATCCCGCTTCCCTTCCTTCCACTATCTAGCATGAATGAATGAATGAAGGAATGGAGACTGCATAAGCCACAGGGAGGCACCCCTGCTTGGACTTTAATAGCCCCACACCTTCCTACAAGGACACAAAATATGAAAATCGTCCAGTGAGTGGTTCACATCCGAAGCAGGCTTTCATCCTGGCCCATTCTCAGCTCACCTGCTATTCTGGGCTAGCTTTTTCCCTCCCTGGGCATAGGTTGTCCCCTCTGTGCTATGAGAGTACTGGCTAGATGGTATCTAGGGCGGGCCCACTTATGACTTCTGTGCGGCTCATCTTTGGCTCCCATATTTAGAGGCTCTGGGCCACCCACCCTGAGGTGTTGAGTTCAAGTTCTCTGCAGCTGGGAGGGGCGGGCAGGCTTGTCTTTGGTGGGCTTCTGCTGATCCCTACTTGTCCAGAAGCCGGTTGGTTCCAGTGGGTGATCCTGCCACCTTGCGCTACCAGTCTGCAACCTAGAGAGACCCCCCAGCCTGCTCAGCATGGTCCACTGGACACCTGCCCAGCCTTGAAGCCTTTCGTTCGTTCGGACTCCTCTTGCTCACTCACTTCCTCACTCATTCGAGCAGAGCATCTTAGTGTTAAGCCGGTGCGGTGCTGAGAGCAGAGATCTGGAAACAGACTAGTTTTATTTTCCTGCTGAGAGTTCACCGCCTCGCCAGGGACAGCGGGTACATTAATCCCTTTGTACAGCTGTGGAAACTGAGGCACAGAGCGCCTGAGCATTAGGCTCTTCTGTGTCCTGGTTCTCCACACCTCACCGAAGACCCTGTTCTCCCTTTCTTTTCCTGTCTACATTCCCATCTTTTAGAACCCATCTGCCATTTCTAGTCCTCCAAGTATGGTCAGTCCTGAGTCTTCTGCCCTCTCTGAGCCTCCGTGGCAGCCACAGCAGCACTGACCTATAGTTCCTCGAGTTCACAGCACTATTCCCTACTGGTGGCTCCCCATCCGATTTATGCACTTCCCTGAGTGAAGGGATCAGGCAGGCACTTCCCCCAAGGCAGCTGGGTGCCCTTAAGGACCTCAAACCTTGCTGGGTCCTCTTCTCTCCAGAAGTCACCCCCAGAGAGCCCTTCGGTCAATGTTGTATTGAAACACAAACTTGCCTAGTGTCCCCCATGTAACTTCAGCTCCTGGAATGGGAACAGGCTTCTTCCAGCCCCATCCGCCTGTGCTCTGCAGCCTTCCACAACCACCGTGTCTCCCACACCAAGCCCTGTGGCCAGGAGCTGTTCAGCAAATGTCCTTCACGTGGTGTAGAAGTCACTCTGGGGAGCCCTTAGCATTGACCTCTAGGCACGTGTATTCTCAGATTCTTTCTTTCTATGCCCAGACTGCTGTTTGCAAGGTGCCCCTCCTGGCATGGCAGTCTCCGTCTGCTCTCTCGGACCTGGTTAGCTCTGACTTTAACATTTAATGTATGAACACAGAGAAACAGATGCACAGGATGGCGCAGGTGCCTCTGTCAAAAGAGAGTGAGGCCACAAAGCTGGAGACGACTAGCATGTCATGAAAGCATCTAGTCTCAAACTCAGAAGCTCGCGGCGTGAAATCGCCCCGTCTTACAGACTCTGCGACTCCTAGGCCGGGACCTGGAGGCTCAGGGAATCTAAGAATGGTGAAATCTTAGAACGCTAGGCTCAGAGGCATTTTTGGACTCGAAGAATCTTCACGTTGTGAAATCCTAGCCTCTCAGCTTGGAAGAATTTTCGGCTCATAGACACACAGACTTCTAACATCTTAGAGCTGGAAGGGACCCGTTCGCAAGAATTCCAGGAAGGCCCGTCGAATGCCCGTTGATCTGTCCCCGCAACACGCCCGCCAGCCAGCCCCAGGCCCAAGACAGCAAGCTTGAGCGGCGGCGGCGCGGCATTTTGTGACGGAGATAAAGATGGGAGCGTGCCTTTGGGAACAGTTCCCGTTTGGACACCGCTCCAAGCCAGGACGAGGGCGCCTGGCAATGCAGCTTTCCCAGCCCTGGCGGGAGGAAACTGAAGAACGCGCCGAGGGCCGCAGCCTGCCAGCCAGGCTGCCGCGTTCCTTTCCCCTCGAGTTTGCTTCTAAATATTATCCACTTCGCTCCCTTTTATCTCCCATCACTGGCTCTCTGTCCGCCCACTTAATCCACAGGCAGCCGGTGGCCCAGCCCTCAGTTTTGTTTGGCCGCTGCCAAGCCGTCTGGCCGAGCGGCTCCTCCAGGATCCGCAGGCCTTTAAGTCTGTCCCGTAGATCCGCTGGAACTCAAAACTCGCTGCCCCACGCTTGGAAGCTAGCACTTGGCTTGTGCTGGGCCCCCTCCCTCTGCAGGAATTTCCTCCTTTCCTCTTCCACCTCTGAATCCGATGAGATTTTCAGGGCTCAGCCCAAAGCCCACCCTCCTCCAGGAAGTCTTCCCAGAATGCTCCCAAATTCAATCTACTCGGGAAGACTTAATCCAAAGCATTCCTCGATGCCTCGGCCACATATATTCTTTCCCTCCGAGGAATACTTTTATGGCATTTTATGATATTTTTTTCAGCACTTATGTATTTTCCTTTAAATTCTGAGGATTACTGAGGCAGTCTTCTCTTTCCTAATAGACCCGGCTTCAAAACCTAGTTCAAAATACACTTACAATTGACTACAGAATTAGACTGAAGGTGTTCCAAGTCTGATGTGGGGGCTCTGTGGTGCATTCTGTGGTTGGGATGTTGGCAGCTCTGACGCTAAAAAGGGACTGCGTCTTGGCCTCCGTAGTCATAGAAAGCCCTCAGACTGCCCACCTGGGCCGTGTAGATGAGTTCTGTGCAGTTGACGGCTCGTTTGGTCAAGACTCTGCGGCATCTGTGGGTCCCTATTGGATTGATCTCTCTCCAGCCTGGAACACTTTGTTGTTTCCTCTTCCTCATCTGTTACTTGCAAACAAAGACCTCTTTTTTTTTTTATTCCCTTTTTACTCCCCAGAGCCCACATGAGCCTTTCCAGGCTCACCCCATCCTCTCCCCCACTTTGTTTTCATTTTAAAATGTTTTATTTTACTTATTACTTGCCTCTTTGGTTTTGAGCTCCAGCGATGCTGACCTGTTCTAGTTCTCCCTCCCTGCCTCTCACACGCAATCCTTGGTCACACCTTCATGCGTGGCTTATGCTGTTCCCTCTACCTCCCCAGTTTTTATTGTCTGACTAGCTCTTACTCCTCTGAAGGGGCAAGGGTCTCTGAGGGCAGTCCACTTCAAAAGCCTGGACTCTTCAAACAAATGTGCTTTATAACCAAACTTTTATCCCTAGTCACCAGATTGTACTGTCCACGTGAGCTGATTAAGTGGAATGCTATGGTTGGCTTTTAGCATTATGGGGGTTTTCCTTTCTATTTATTTTTTATTGAGGTATATGGGCATAACATTATACTAGTTTCAGGTGTATAATGTAATGACCCTATAGTTGTATATGTTGCAAAATAGCATTGTTTTTCAAAGGATTCGTAGGTGTCTTAGTCTGCTTTACTGCCATGACAGAATCCCATAGGCCAAGTGGCTTAAACAACAAAAACTTACTTTCTCACAGTTCTGAAGGCCAGAAGTCTGAGATCAGGGTTCTAGCATGGTTGGGTTCTGGTAAGAGCCCTCTTTGTGGCTTAGAGACAGCTGCCTCCTCACTGTGTCCTCACAGAGCAAGTAAGGGAAGGGTGGGGTGGGTAGATATGAGTTGAGAGTGAGAGCAAGCAAGCTCTCTGGTGTCTCTTCTTATTAGGGCACTAATCCCATTGTGAGGACCTCACCGTCATGACCTCCTCCACACCTAAGTAATTCATAAAGTCTCCATCTCCAAAGAGTGTCATATTGTGAGTTAGGGCTTCAACATATGAATGGGGGCGGGGATCTTCAGGCCACAACAGTAGATGAGTTGTACCTAGGTCACCCTGAATGCCTGACTATCCCTGAAAAGAGCCAGGAGGTCACTAAACTAAGTCCATACAAGTCAGAGCCCTGGGGCCATCTCTGGGCGATAAGGACATATGCAGTCTCATTGGTAGGTAGCACTTGCTGCTGGAGTCCGTTCCTCCCCCCACTAGGCAAGGTGGCTTCCTTGGGGGACCCTATGGCTTTCAGATCAGTACCAGTGCAAATATTCCCCTATGCTGAGTGCGGAGACCCTGCCAACTTTATTCTTAGGGCTTCTCCCTTTTCTTCCAATTGGGTCAGGAAGAAAATTTTCTCATTTTCTCTTTGAGAGCCTGTGTTCTTTGCATGAAGCGTTCCACCTCCTTCGCTCAGATTAACATCTTGGTCTGATTCTACCTTTTAACCAAGTACAGTCAAAAACTGTCACAGCATGGTGCAGGCTCAGCTGGGGGAGGGGAGGAGAGGGCTTCCACGGGAACGTGTACAGAATCATTGCATTATTGGGAGTGTAAGTAACCTGGGCTAGTACATAACCATTCCCTGCCTCAGTTTCCTCATCAGCCAACCTCACCTGATTGCTGTGTGGGTTAATCGAGTAGTGTTAAAGCACTGTAGTGCAGTGCCAGGTATACAGCCAGAACTCAGTAAACACTAGTTCATAGTTGCCAGTGTATTTTTAACTTAGAATCGTTATACTACAATTCAAAAATAGTTCTTGCGGTGTGGCAGACATTGGGATATAGGCTGAAGAAAGACGAGTGAGCAAGAACCATGATACTGTTCCCTGGATGCTCCCTTTCAGGGTGGGGAGGGGAATGGCTGGAGGTGCCTTCCGCTGAGGATGGTGGTGGGGCAGGAGATGAGGGTGGCCGTGGGGGGGTAAAATGGTATATGGTGGGCGCATGGAAGAGACACAGTTCTCATTCCTGTAAGATCTGGGAGGGCTTCCTGGAGGAAGTGCAGGCGAAGCCTAGAACTGAAGGGCTAAAAGCGGGAAATGCTGCGGGGTTCTAGGCCCAGCAGACAGTAGATACCTGACACCTTAGTCAGGAGCAAAGTGGTGCGGACGGCCCGCAGCTCAGCTTGGCCCCTTTCTGTGTGGGCTCTGGGAAGACCAGGCTGAACGAAACCACCTGCCTGCTGTCCGCACCCCTCCGCCTCCGCCCAGCACTCCTCGGGACCGAGCCCAGGGCTGTGCAGGGCATCTGGACTGGACTGGATTCCTGGAGCACAAGTGCATCTTTCCTGAAAGAGCAGCGTGCATCTCCCCCGCATCCCTCCACCCCTCGGCCAGGCTGGGCGACCTCGCGGGTGACCTCGCGGGTGACCTCACGGGTGGGCCTGGAGGGCCAGCACCTCAGGCTGGCTGCTGTCACGTCCTTGAGGCGGCTGTGTCCTGTCCCTGGAAGGCACAGTGCAAAGATAAAAGGCAAGGCTTTTTTCCCCCTTCCCTGTCTGTTTAAAGGACCTACCTGCATCCTCCCTATTAACGTTATTTAAAGTTTCCCGGTCAGTTTTATATCCTGTGGACTTAGTGCGTCTTCTAGGCGGTTTGAAAATTAAGCCTCCCCAGTCTCATTTGAAAGCCCTTGTTAGAAAGAGAGATTCCAGCAGGCGGAAAAAGCCTTGTGGAAATCTCACTGGCTCATCCTTTTAGCCTTAGCTCACAGGGCTCAGCCTTGAGTTTGAGAAGAGACAAAAGCCTAATTGGCAATGATCATTCCAACGGTTTGCATCTCGGTTTGCAGTTTCCAGTCTTTCACACGCACTACCCCACTCTTCCTCCAGTCCTTAACACCTAGAAGGGGCTAGACCAGTCCCCCTTACCACCACCCCCACCCAGTGTTCAGACTTCCAGTGCCCTGCGCCACACACCGCCCCATCCCCCCGGAATTTCTTCACTTGGGTGGCTGTATCATCCATTGCACTATGGGGCATTTTTTAGTCCCAGACCTGGTATTGCTGCTGAGATGCAGCTTGTGGATTGGTCATGGGATGGGTAAACTGAGACACTTTGGGATCTTAGTGGTAATAATGCTTGGTCACTGTGCTTGATCTTGACTGGAACGTTTAGTTGACTCAGCACTACATACTCCCCATGCCACAGCCTACTTGTGGTCTCGCAGGTGATTTTATATTATTTTGCTTCTGTCAGTCTTGTGGAGTGTATTTTGTTTGTTTGTTTTGTTTCATATGTAGTTTGGTGGAGAGGGTGGCGAGAAAGGATTCCTGAAGAAGACCTTGCAGGTTGAGGAGGATTGGGGGCCCTGGAGATGGGAGTGAGTAAGGCCATTCCTGGAAGGAGACTGTTAAGCGAAAGTGCTAAGATAGGAAAATGCAGAGGGTACGTAAGAAAAAGTGTTTCTACTCCTCCATGCCTTGACTTTCTTCTTTCTTTTTCCTATCCAGCTCCCAAGAGAGCCATTGTTAGTGCCTATTGTGTGCTTGACCTCAGGTTTATCACAGGAAATCCCTAAAACAACCCTAATAACTATTATTTTCCCCATTTTGAAGAATTTGAGGCAAAGTACTTTGGGCAAAATGGTGGAGCCAGGATTTCTACTGGGATCTTTTGATACCTGAAGAGAGACTGGAATAGAGTTGGAATTCCAGCTGCACAGCTTTGGCTGGATGACTGAGAGTCTGTTTCTACATCTGAAAAAATGGGGCTCACAATGTCTTCGCCCCCTGGTGTGTTGTGAGGAGTGAATGAGGTAATGCCTATAAATCACATAGCTGAGCGCCTGGTACACAGTCAGAGGTAATGAATGGTAATTGTGGTAGTTTAAGTTGTGGTCATTTTAATTATTGTTATTGGCCCATTTTCACACTGTCTGGGTCTTGAGGTGAAGCCCATCTCACAGAGAAAACAGTTCTGGAGCCTTTAGTCCCTCGAACACTGAGTCTCATCCAGAGCAGGGCTGGTGGTTAGCTGGCCTGATGGGAGCCGTGTGGCCTGACAACTCAGAACATGGTCCGTTTCTCCTGACCGTCCGCAGTGTGTGATGTTGGATCGTATTTGTTCTGGTTCGCATTCCCTGTGATCTCCCCTCCCGCTGCTACCTGGAGTGGGGACACATCAAAAGGAGGGATCAGAAAGTTTAGGCTGGAGACCTGGCTTGAGGCCCAGCTCTGACAGGGGTTAGATCCATGACCTGGGGCATTTCCCGCTCTGAGGGTGTTTCCTCTAGTGGGCAGGTGGACTGGATGTCAATACAGTGACTCAGAGCCAGGGAGAGAATGGGGGGACAAAGCCTGGGAAGGACTTTATTAACTCTATAGAGTGCTTCAGTACTTGGTGTGCAGGTGTTTTTCCTCTTCTCTTTCTCCCAAAGAGAAATACTTTGTAAATACTTAGGGAATTGAACTTGTTACTGTAAAACTGTTCATCCATCCATTCATTCCTTCATTTGTTTAACAAGCAATACTGGGAACTACTCTGTGCCAGGCTTAGTTCCGGGTTACGAATAGGGGAAGGGATGATCAAAGAGACCCCAGGGAGAGGAGCTTCACAGCAGAGTGCCAAGAACAGGGCTAGGCCCTTTACATGCATGTCCCACTGAATCCTTACCACAGTCTCTCTGTAGATACTATTATTTTTCTTAGTAATTTTTTATTTTTTCAGGTACAGTTGACATACAATATTATATTAGTTTCAGAATGCAACATAGTGATTAGACATTTATATAACTTGCCAAGTGATCACCCCAATAAATCTAGTACCCGTCCAGCACCATGCATAGTTATGACAGTATTACTGACTGTATTCCTTATCAATACTTTACATCTCCATGACTGTTTTGTAACTACCAATTTGTACTCCTTAACCCCTTCCCCTTAGATACGACTATTCAGCTCCATTTAACAGGTGAAGAAACTGAGGCATAGATAGGTTAATTCACTTACCTGAGGTCACACAGCAAATGAGTGGAGGGTCTAGAATGCGAACCCCGAGAGTCTGGCTGCAGACCCTGCGCTGTCAACCTCTCTGCACTGAATAAAAAGGTATCAGAATCTGATAGTGAGTGTGGGGGTGGGCAGCTCTTTTTCTGAGACTGGAAGTATGAAAGGTCGGGAGGGGCAAGGAAGTTGATAGACTTCTGATTTCTGATGCTTCCTCCTGAGGCAGGCTGCCACTTTGGGAAAAAGAGAGTAAAGTGGTCAATTTGCCAGGACCGAGGGTGAGGAAGAGTGTGAAAAGAGGGGCTGTGGTGGGGATTGAGAGCAGAAGCTGACCTTGGCAGGTGAAGGGATGGTAGAGCAGGCTGAGCAACCAACAGAAATGGAGGCTCTCAGTTTGTAACAGCAACAACCTGGAAGGCTGGCATGCTTCTCTGCAGAGCTCTCTAGTCTGGTTAAAGGGGCAGGGAAAGGTGACAGCAGGCCACCCCCAGCCCCCCAGTCCTGAGGAGCCCCTGTTCAGTTTGCCACAGCAGTTGGACAGCATATCAGTTCCCACCTGTCCGTCACTGCTGAGCCCTGACCCTGAGCCCCCACCCCCAGGGTGGCTGGTACTTTGTGAGGACTCAAGTTCTCTGGGGCTGTACGGAAGCTACCAAGGTAGGTGAGACTGCATCCTAGCCCTCGAGGAGTTCTGTTTGCTGGTGAAGATGCTCAGTTTCTGTATGATAGACAGATTTCTCCTTCTTAGCTAGGTGTTCACACTTATACTATGCTTGGCAGTATGACGACACCTGAGCTCAGTATTGAGGGACAAAAGGGTGTTCCCTGGGTTCAGAAAAAACACCATGTATGGGGCTGGGGCTGATGGTTACATTATCTCAGATGAAGGGTCTGTCCTTACTCAGCAGTGGAGGATGCTTGTGCGAGAAACAGAAGAGTAGGGACTGGCCACAGAGGCTTGTGGCCCACGTGGCAGAAGCCTCGTAAACCATGTTAAGAAGTTTGAGCTTGATCCTGGGTGCATTGTGTGTGGGGGGGGGAGGGAATTGTCCCCCACTCTAAGTTTTATAATAACAGTCATTTGTTAAATTGGAGCATCTCACTTGGCTTACCTGAAAATCTCAAGCCCCTGGGCTGGAGGAAGGAGCTGCCTTGTGAGAATCTTTTCTGTCATCAGATCCAGGATGCTGGTACTGCTGGGCCGGGGGAAATGGACTCTCCGCTTCCGGAACAGGAACTTGGTGGGGTGCGGGGAGCGGATCCTTTTAAAAACTAGATCCTAAAAGTGGTTTGGTGGCTGAAGGAGACCAGCAGTAGTTAAATATATTTCAGAGCCTTTTCTGAGGGAGCCTGAGACCCTGCCTGTCACCATTTTGAAAATAGCTACTGAAGGATAATACGTCTCTGCATTTCATGTGACCCATTTGATGGCAGATGTGGGGTATTCCACCTGTTCAAAGTGAGCATGGGTGAGGCAGGCGGTGCCTGAATGCTCCCCTAGTGGACGTGGGGGTGCAGGAATCTGTGGTCTGTCCATGGTCTGTAAACTGTGAGAGCACTGGGTGGAGTGAGCTCCTGAACCCGGGCAGGCCCCCCGCTCTCTGAGCCTCCTTAGCGGGTGTGAGAGTGCTTGGTAAACCAGAAACCGCACCCCGCGGCTGCAAACCCACTTTCGAAGCTGGCTTTGACCTTACTGGAAAAGGGCATTTTTATTTTTTTGCCTTTTATATGTTTACATGTCCGTCTCCTCCAAAGTCTGAAGTTCTTTGAGAGCAGGAGCCTCATCTAATGAATCTGGGTTTGTCCAGGGCCTGGCTCCAAGTACACGCTCAGGGGTGCTGTGGGCCCCTGTGAAATTACCATCCGTATCTACACATCGTCGCCTCAGTATCCTTGTGGAAAACAGAAAGTCTCCAGCCGCACCCCTACATTGTTCCCAGATTTCTAGATGTTTGGTTCCAGGAGGCCAAAACCTAGGCAGCTGCCTACTTGTCCCCCCATGGCACCCAGGTGTTCAGCTTTGGGGTATGACCACTGAGCACATTCTTAGCCTGTTCTCCACCCGTCTCCTAGTGGGGCTATGGTTTCCTGCTCATCCTTCATTCCCACAAGGGCCCTAAGGGCTTCCACGGGGCCCCTGCATGGGTGGGAGACACTTCCCCTGGGATCGGAGGCATCTCCCAGCCCTCCGCCTCAGTCCCCTTCTCACACTTCTGTGTTTTTTCCAGGGCATGGATCAGAGCTTCTGTTTGCTGGTCATTCCATGATCTACACACAATATAAATGAAAGCTGCTAAAACCAATAAATTCAAACCATGTGTGGCACTGGGGAAGAGCAGGGACGTCAGAGGCCTGCATTGTGAGATGGCGTCAGTGCTGACGGCCCCAGAGCTGATTTGTATATGAGAAAAGTAAATATCCAAAGTGGTAAACAGCCTTGGGTCTCTCATCATTGCTGAGATTCAAAGGCATTTAATAGGAACACCCACTCTCTGTCTCTTGTAAACAAAGTGAGACTCTCTGTGTGTGCTGACCTAAATTCTACGTTTTCATCTCTGGAAAAGCCAGCTAGTCATTCTAGCCGAGAGACCGCAGGCCGTCTGGGCTGTTGGGTTAGGTTGTCTTCTTTCTAGTCCTGGCACTTTTGCTTTGCAGAGGACCACCTTTACGTCCATTCTCAGTCCTGTCCTAATGAGGAACACAAAGCCCAGAGATGTAAATCGTCTTGTTCAAGGTCACAGGACATCCCTTTCTTTCCTTTCCAGAATCCCCAAGTTCTCCACTCCTTTTTCCATGAATGGTTCTTCTGTTCTCCCTCACTCAGAATCCCAGAGACATCCTCCTCCACTCCTCCCTCAATTTCTCTCCCTTCTAATGTCTTCTGGAACCCGGCCTTCCACTGGGTCCCTGCTTCCTCCTCTCTTTTGTTTTGTTTTTATTTTTGTTTCTTATTTTTTATTCAGGCCAATCTTGAGTTCAGGAAAGACCCCCAAAGAAGGGACCACACAGTCAGGAGTTTGGAGTTCTGGTCTCTCTGCCTGTCAACTGTGGCTTCTAACAAGTTCCTGCTCTGAGCCCTGTAAAATGGGGATAAAAGACCTACCTTCTTGGAGTGGTTGTGAGGATTAATGGAGCTCACATATGTGAAAATGCCCAGCCTGTTCAGTGACTCTTCAAGGGGCCTCTTAGCTATACATTAACAAGGGATTAACCCTTAAAATATAAATAAAACCAAATATACTGCACATGTAAAACTGGTGAAATCTGACCATGTCTGTGGACCGTATCAATGTCCATTTCCTGGTTTTGATATTATTGCATTATAGTTACATAAGAAATCACCATTGAGGGAACCTGGGCAAAGAGTGCTATTTCTTACGACTGCATGTAAACCTACAATTATCTCAAAATAAAAGTTTAATTACAAAACTCATTAACCTCCCAACACATTATTATTCTATGCCCGCTGCATGCCAGGTGCTCCTCTAGGTACTGGGTGGGTACGCATCACTGAGTACAAAAGAAAAAAATTCCTGCCCCCACCTTCCTTCAGGTCTTTGCTCCAAAGTGGTCTCCCCGTGATCACCCTGTTTAAAATGGTAAATCGTTTCCTTTATCCTTCTTTCCTGCCTTTTTCTTCTGTAGCACCTGTCCATAGTTGGCATTCCATATATTTTACTTACTTATTTTGTTGACTGCCCTTCGCCCCATCACTAGAGTGTTTACTCTGTGAGAGGAGAGATTTCTGCCTGTGCTATCTGTATCCTTAATACCTAGAACATACCTGGCACATAGGCATTTAGCTAATGTTTGTTGAATGGCTGAGAGCTGGCAGACGAGAAACAAGTCAGGGAAAACAAAGCGGAGGAAGGAGTTAGTGAGATGGAGGAGAAAATGTCATGGTTTTGATCAATCCTGGATTTTTCTGCAAACTTTGCAGGCCTCCCTGTTGTGCTCAGGGTAAAGTCCTGGCTTCTTAGATTTTAATGCACTTATTAGTCCTCTCTTCCTTTTACTCATTCACCAGATGTTGCTTTGAACCCTTTATGTCCAGGGTCCCTCTGAGTAGGCTGAATTGAGTAGAAAGGGATCTTGCCTCCAGGAAGCTTACAGGTAGGTAAGAGACATAAAACAGGAAAGCAGATGCAAACAGCATATGAAAAGGAAAGATGAAGCCAGAAGCAAGCTAAGTCAGAGAGCTAGGGGAGGGGCTCTGAGAAGAGAAGGCTCGCTTGTGACCAGGGCATATAGGGAAGGCTCCAGGAAGCCGGTATTGGATCCTGGCCTTAAAAGTCTGGGAGGATCTCAAGGTCTGCGCCTCACCTCAGCCTACCCACTTACTCTTCGCTGGCTCCCCTAGGGCATGCTGCAGGGCTAATCAGACTGCTTCCTGCAGGTAGCCCTGGATGCCCTGGCTCTGCTCATGCTGTGACCTCTGCCTGGAGCACCCTCTCTCCTTCCTCTCTTCTCATTTCTCTAAATCCTGTTTCTTTTTCTAGATCCAGCCTAGCTTCCTACAGGAAGGCTTCCTTGATTTCCCCGGCTCCCACAATTGGTCTTCTCTGAATATCTGTGCCATTTTTGTTCTGTACTGCTCCGTCCGATCCCTTGGAAGAGACTCTTCTGTTGGACTAGCTTCACTGTGGGTGGGACTTGAACCCCGATCAGGGACAGGAGCTGGCTGCAAAGCCAAACTTAGGCTTGGGTGCACGGTACGCTTTCATCAGTGTTAATGGCCGGATGGACTTTAGAGCAGTGGGAAAATGTGACTTATTCTCAGAGAGGGCAGGATTTGTTATTTTTGTCATTGACCCAGACTCTCCTCATTTTGAACCACTGAAAGTTACGTGAGAGGAGGGCTGAAGTCTGCCTTCATCGTGTTTCAAAGTGTGTTGCTGAGAAGATAATGCTGCAGAGTGGCCCAGCAGTGTTCAACTTCCAGAATTTGTCTCAGTAATTCCTCAGTATTCTAGCATCATGCTGGAGTCTGTGCTCAGTACATCCTTCCAGAAGGACATGAAAATACCTTGCAGCATTTACTATGGTACATTCACTTAACCCATGTGCTTTTAAAATAATTTTTAAAAATTTTAGAACACTCTTTGATTTAGAGATTTATTGAGAAGATGGTCCAGAGAGTTTCCTATACCCAGTTCTCCCTATTTTGGTACTTATAGTAATGTGGTTTGTTTGTCGCACTGAATCCACAATGATATGGATCCATTATTACTTACTAAAGTCCGAACCTGATTCAGATTTCCTCAGTTTTCCCCTAATGTCCTTTTTCTGTTCCAGGACCCCATCCAGGATAAGATGTTACATGTACTTGTTATCTCTCCTTCAACTCCTCTTGGCTGTGACAGTTTTACAGGCTTTCCTTGGATTTGATCACTTTGCCATTGAATACTGATCAGATATTTGTCCCTCAGTTAGGATTCATCTGATGTTTTTCTTATGATTAGACTGGGGTTAAGTGTTTGGAGGAGGACAATCAGTGATAAAGTGTCATTCTTCTCACATCGTATCCATGACACATACTATCTACGTGACTCTTCACTGTTGATACTAACCTTGATCACCAGGCTGAAGCACTATTTGTCACATGTCTCTACGAAAAAGTTACTCTTTCTCCCCATCTTCCTAGACTGTGCACTTTGGAAAGAAGTCACTGTGAGCAGCCTGACCTAAGGAGTGGGGAGTTTTGCTCCCTCTCCATGTGCTTTGAATGGTCACTGTGTGCTCGGCACTGTTACAGATGCAGAAACAATTACAGTAAACATGGCATAAAAGATCCTTTTCCTGCATGGAACTTTCATTTGAGTGAGAGGTTAACAGTGAACGAAAAAACAAACAAACAAACAAATAATTTTAGAGCATGGTAAGGGATATAAAGAAAAAAGTTCATAAGCTAGAGAGGGACCAGGGTGCTAGAGGGTGGGGTGGGAGAGGAGCGACTTTCGAGAGAAGGTGCCTTTCCAGCTGGATCCAGAGGGGTGAAGAGGAGCCAGCCGTGAACATGTCCTGGGCAGAAGGAGCAGCCAAGGCCCTGAGGCCTATTTAAGGAACAGAAAGGATGTCATGACTGGAGCCCTGTGTGTTTGGGACAGTGTCAGGAGATGGAGCAGAGAGGAAGGAGGTGGGCTAAGATCTCACTAGGCCTGCAGATCACAAGAAGGCACTTGGATTTTACTCCAGCAGTGGAAACCGTTGGGGGAGATCTGATTTTCTTTCATATATAAAAGATGGCTTCGGCTGTGAAGTGCAGAATGGGCTCTCCTGGAGTGAGAGCACAGGAAAGTAGGAGACCAGTATGAATGCTGTTGGAATAGTCCAGGTAAGGGGTGATGGTGGCTTGGGCCCTGGCCAGGGGAGCAAGGGGAAGTGAGTTTTAGAGGTGGCTCTGACAATGCATCTGATGAGTTGCTTGTGGGGAGATCAAGAAACTGGGGCAACACTTGCACATTTTTGCCTGTGATGGTGTCAGTAAATGAAATTGGAAGGGGGGCTGCAGTAGGAGCAAGTTTAGAAGGTAGAAGTAGAAATACTGTGGGTTCATTAGGGAAGCTCATCAGAACGCGTTTTTTAGCACCATTCTGAGCACCCCCTTTGGAGTACCTGGAGGAATTGGAATAGTGTTCCGTTTGTTGACTCAAATGCCACCTTCTCAGGTAGTTCACACTATTGAAGTATGAGATGCAAATGGCAGATGTCCACAGCAAGCAATATGGATATGAAGAGTAAACCAGTTATCCAGGAGCCTGGGCCACCTGCTGCTCTCTCAGAGTGTGTGTCAGGCACTGAGATGATACCTTCCTGCTTCTACCGGTGCCCAGCCAATAAGAATTAATTTTTTCCTGTCCTGGCTGCCATCAATTAAGCATTTATTGATTTACATAAGGTCTCCAATAAAGTCAACAGGTATTTATTCAACACCACTTCCTATGTAATGTCTTAGGCATGAGCCGTGGTCCCTGTCTATCTGGGTAGGGGACAGAGTGAGGGTCGTATGTTCATACATGTGCAGCTGGCCACAGGAGAGAGAACTCATGTCCCCAGGGATGCCTGAAGGCATCAGGGAGGGCTTCCCAGAGGTGATGGAAACAGTAATAAATTTGAAGGGCATTGAGGGACTGGGCCATGTGGCCAGGGTTTCTGTTAGGAAATTGGAGGGAGTAAGTGCTGGAAAGGTAAAATTATGGGACCAGCATAGGGTCAGAATAGGTGCTTAAAAACTGATAGATGAGTGAGTGATTGGAAAGTAGGTCAATACCACTGCCTAGAGAGCATCCGGTGCAAGGATGATGAGGTCAGTGTCTCTTGAAGGCCGTGGGGAACCACCACTGGGTATAACCAGTGTCTAAGAGAACCGGAAGGAACTGGATCCTGAAAAAAGACTTTTGAATTTCTAGCCAATATTTAATTTATTGTAATATAATGATACTGCTAATAATAACAATTTTTATAACTACCTAACTAACATTCTTTTGGCGAAAAGGCACCATTTAGTTAGATGCGCAACCCTGTCTGTGTGTGATTAGAGGTTATTGACTGAGACTAAGAGGGCCTTTTTTATTTGGAGATTTTGTTGTTTTATTTCTTCGTTGGTCTCTGCTGATAGTCCATCTCACTGTTGGCTCTTTAATCTGTTTGTGTTCCATGAGATGCCACAAAAGCACAATCTCTGACAAGGTGAATATGCCAAATCCTTATTATAACATCTAATCACTTAGGGAGGTTTCACTCTGGGGTGGGGGTAGAAGGTTGGCGGGAATGGAAAGAAAAGTCCAGATTGCTTTGATTAACTGCATTTTTCTTTCTGGGTGAATGGGAAGGCTTTGGTGGAAATCTCAGTCATTGAGGCCATTTCCAGGAAAGAATGAGAGGAGTGATTGAGGAGGTTCCAGAGTCTTGGTCAGCAGTAGGTATCTAGTACCTACAGTGGGCATGGTCCTGGGCTAGGGGCTGTCAGGGAACACTGGAAGAAGGCACCTGTCTCCCCCATGAGAATGTGTGTCTGGGAGGCAGGAACTTGGGCCCAGGCAGATCTACCTGGCACAAGACGGACCTCAGTAAATTCTCATTGATCGAGTGAGCCTTTAACTACATGGTAATTAATTGTTTCAAGGATTTAGATTGGTGAGAGATCACTTCCAGCAGGATTCACTGGCCTGGCCATCATAGAAGAAATGGTGTTTGGTAGCGGCCTTTCTCCACTTACAGCTGCATGCAGGCCGGCTCCCACGGTTTCCTCGTGCCCTGTGAGGTTGTTTCTCTCTGCTCGGTGGATGAGTAAGCTGGCACTCCGAGGGTTAAGGGCTATATCATACTACCAGGAGAGCAGGGCTGTGCCTGATTTATTCACCAATCCAGCTCAGGGTCTGCCATCATATCCTACACATAGCAGGTTCTTAATGAATGTGCATTGAACAAGCCAAGTATTTGGGGAGGATACTGAGTTGGAGGCCCTCAGAAAGTAGGATGTATAACTATGCTACACACCCAGGCCTTCCATTTCCAATACCTGATTCCTTTTACTGTATTATCCAACTTCATTAGGCAGAGATGAAGTACTAGATTGGATCATTGTTCAAAAATATTCACTCCCTCCTTTCCCCAAGCCTACAGTGAGGTAGGGTTTGGCCATGTGAATTGCTTTGGCTTCATGTTGGGCAAAGTGTGCTTTCTGGCCTCTGGATTTTGGGCTCTGTCATGTGACACGCTTTGGCCAATGACACGAATGGAGCAGAACCTTAATGTGTTGCTTAATAGGGCTCACCCTCTTGTGCCTCTGCCACCACCACAAGAAGAGATGCCTCCATACAGCAGCTGCCCTTCTGGCCTGGGTCCCAGAATGAACACAGCAGACCTGAGCCCAACCCACAATGAAGGGCCAAGCCCAGATGAACACAGAGCTTAAACCTACCCAACCCAGATCGGCCAACCCTCAACTGACCCACAGTGAAAATAAGTGATTATTGCTTTCAGCCACAAAGCCTCAGTGGTTTGTACCACAGCAGTAGCTGACCAGTACAGATGAGAAGGGAGGGCATCTCAGGCAGGGGCTGGCCCATAGCATCTATAATACAGGGGAAGAGGGAGTGGGAGACAGGAGATGAGGCTGGGAATCTAGGTTTCAGCTCTGTCTCAGAAGGTCTTGAATGTCAGTATGAGGAATCGGATCGTTTTTCATAGGTAGTGGGAGACACTGAAAGTTGGTGAGCCTGGAGGGATGAGATCCAAACGAGCTACAGAAGGGCAAATCTGAAAATACGTACAGAACATGAGAGGAGAGGAGACTGAGGTCAAAGGACCTGCTGGAAAGCTGCTATAATGTTGCTGCCCACTGGGCCCCAGAGCCTAGCCCCGAGCCCCTTATATCATAGGCACTTGATAAATATTTGTTGTATTTATGTATCACAGGGTTGCCCACGGGTTTGATAATGAGGACTATGAAAATGGAAGTCTCTGCTAATTCAGCTCTTTACCCTTCATTCCTTCACCAGTGTGTGTTGAGGTCTTAAAATGGGTGAGCACTAGATCCTGGGTCAGGGCTAGACAGAGCCTCAGGAGAGGTCTGTAGGATCCTTCCCCATACATTATGGGAAAGGGGTCAGACCAAAAGGAGGAAGGGCTGAGACGTGAAAGAGGAAGATGTGGAAGGCAAGCCACGGAAGGGGGCTGCCTCCAGGGAGGGCATGCTCCTCTCTCTTGATCATGAGGATGCAGCGGGGTCTGCATCATCTCTACTGGCTTCACCTAGGACCTGGACCGTTTCACTTGTCCTCCCACTGAGGGCCGTGGCTGGTTCTGTAGGGGCTCCTAGGTTTGTGAATTCCAATTGTATCTGACCTTTCCTTTCACACCAGGCTGTCCAGTTTTTAGGCTTTGTGTTCATGTCTTTATTCATTCATCCGCTTTGGGCCAGGCTCCGGGCTGGGTGACAGGGAGACGGTGATGACTGAGAAGCAGTCCCTTGCTTAGAGGAGTGCCTAGTTCAGTAATTCATAAATCACCAAAGTGTTATTTTTGGTAAATCTTGGACTTCTCACAGCCTATTTCCTCGTCAGTAAAGTGGCCACTGAGAAGCCTGTGTTCAAATCCTAAGTCTGCCCTTTTCTGGCTCTGTGACCTTGAGCAAGTCACTACTGACTAAATCTCTGGAAGGAGGTCCAGGCCCTGTCTGGTGTGGACGGCATCGTGGAGACCCTGTTTGTGTGACCCAATGAGCGTTTGTTTACACCTGCTTCGGGTTGGGAGACATCACCACCACTCCCCAACACATACCTGGAAATCATAGGTTGAGAATGATTTTGAGGCTCCATGGGACTTACTAGGATACAGGGCTCTGAGGAATTAATGATGGACACGGGAAACTGCTGGGGCACATCTGTGCCGAGTGCTTGCCAGGGCCGATATCTTTCTTTAGGTGGCAGGATCAGCCACCCACTGATTTATCATTCATTTGACGAATCACTACTGAGCACTGTGTGGGGAGTGCCCTGGGTGCTGAGATTGCAACTCCAAAACAAAATGTTCTGAGCCGTCGTGCATCTTACATTCCAGTAGGGACAGACAGGCAGCAAATAATAAACCTAAGTAAATCAAATAGCAGGCTGGGAGGTAATGTGTGCTATGAAAATAGGAGTAAAGCAGGATAAGGGGCTCTGAAGTACCCCCACCCCGACCCCCAGAGACAATCTTGTGTGATGTAGTCAGAGCAGCCATGACCCCTTCCTGTTGCTTCTGCCCCTGGGGCTCATGTATGCTGAGCCGTTGAGGTGGTTGCAAGGGGTGGTGTTATCTTGGAGTGCGTGTATTTATAAGTTTGTGTGTGTCCCTGCACGTGAATGTGTGTGTGTATGCGTGCACACCTGGGTGTTATCCTGTGTTTCTGAACCCATGATGAATGACTTTGAATTAACCATTGATTGGCACTAGATGTGCTTCCTCCAGCTACCCAGACAACTAAGAGTTTTTGTCCATTTGTAGCCATTCATGACCAGTGTCTTGGCCTTCTGGCAACATGCTCGGGGACTTGGGGACTCAGGTGGTGTAGGGAGTAAAATCACAATTATTGCCGTAGGAGCAGCTTACAATTTACCTTCCTGGGCTCTGCAGGAAAAGAATTTACTGAGCCAATTAGAATTAAAAATAAATATTCATGAAAAAATGTGCATCTGGGTCATGAATGTCTTGTTATCGCAAGGCGGGATGTTATTTGTTTTGAATCAAATATCAATATGCTAATTTCAACAGTTCTTATCGCTGTGAAAGCAGGTAATGCAAGTATTTCTACTAGGCCATACTTTCTTGCCTTGTCCTGGTAACCATGGGAATCAGTCAGCCAGGGTGATACCCGCCACCTGCCCATCGCTGCACCATGCATTTTAATCATCAGTATCGTTTGCCCTTGAAAACCACCTTGTACGCTGTGAGAGAACACACGACGACACCTCACTTAGGCAACACCGATTTTAAGTGAGCTTTTCCACCAAAAATGAATTACCTAGATAATAAATGATCCCGATCGTAACCCTTAGGTATCGTGATGCTAGCTGACATAACCACTCTGAATGGGGAGGCTTTTACAAGTGTGTTTGTCGCACACAACCGCACCCACTTCAGACGGTTTGCCTTTTTCTTAGAGACTCAGGGTCATCCCCAGTGGCCCTGGACATCACTCGGAAGGTGTGTAATAGAGGTTGGCTTTTCTCTGGATGATCCCAGGCTTCTGTCGTTCTCTAGTTTCTGGGAGACTTGACGACAGTTTCTCCATCTCTCCCTTCAGAGTCAGGCTGAAGGTTCTGACTTCTGACGAGAGCTAGCATCTTTGGCAATGTGTTGGCTGCTTTTAATCTTTTGTGAACTAGGAAGCCAAAGAACTATATTGATTAAAAGTGAGCCCAAAGCTAAACTAAATTATTTCAGATGAAGACGCTGAGGCATCCTCCTAGTAGTCAAATGCAGTGTGGTGTGAATTTGGTTGTTAGAACAGGTGTTCTGGACGTGGGACGTTACTAGATATAGGACTTCTGGAGACATGAAGTATGCCCGTGTGTGTGTGTGTGTATGTGTGTGTGTGTCCAAGTTTATTCACATCAGCTCGTGAGCTATGGTGGGGTGGGGGTGGTGATTCAGTTAATTCTGTTTTCTTAAAGGCTCTCTCTCAGCACCCGTATCCAGTGTGTTCTTTATGGCCCAGGTTCGTGCGTAAAAGCTTCTAGGAGGCTGATTTCAGGTCAGTACGGAGGAATCTGCCAATAGTCAGAGAAGTCTGATGGTGGAGTGGCTGCCTTGGGGGGCTGTGGCTTTCCATCACAGGAGCTGTCTGACGAAGGCCAGGTAACTGCTCATCCAAGCACATGGTTAAGGGGATTTAAACATCCTTGAGTGATTGACTTTGTGTTTACATTAAAAAATTTTTTTTCCAACTTTAATAAAGTAGAATGATGTCTACTAAACTGTATATATAGGAAGTATTGACCTGACTGATTTTGAAAATCTGTTAAGCTTGGGCAAAGATATATTATCAAAATATACATCTGCACGTCTGCTGCATCCAGGAATTCAGGTTAGCAGCTGTCCTCCCAAAATTCATATGTTAAAAATTCTTAACCTCCAACGTGATGGTGTTTGGAGAAGAGGCCTTTTGGAGGTAATTAGGTTTAGATGAGGTCATGAAGGTAGGGCCCTCGCGATGGGATTAGTGTCATTATAAGAGGAGACGGACACCAGAGAGCTTGCACTGGCTCTCTCTCTGCCACGTGAGGACACAGCCAGAAGGTGGCCATCTGCAAGCCACGAGGAGAGGCCTTAGCAGAATGCAACCTTGCTCGCACACTGATCTCGGACTTCCAGCCTCCAGATCTGTTAGAAAACATATTTCTGTTGTTCAAGACCCCGGTCTATGATATTCTGTTAAGACAGCAGCCCTCTTCCCAGGTAGGTCTCAGTCCCTGAGGTTCCTGTCATGGTCATCAGGCAGTCTGAGAAGCACCTCTTTTGGTCATTAACATTGGAGCTGAGTGTACATGTGTCCCTCCCTGGCTCCTAAGGTGGGCCCTTCATCTTACGCAACTAGAAATGGGTGATGTTTCCTTTGGTGTCAGATGACAGTCAAGCAAATCAAGAGCCCAGTTGTATGTAAGGCCATGAATACTGACAGGCATGGGCCACCGCCTTCCAGAAGTCACGTGGCAGGCTCTGGGCTACATGGGTGCATGTTGGGAAGCAGCCTTCTGGATTCCCATGGTCTGGCCGATGCTTCCAGATGTCAAAATGCACAGGCCTGCCACATCCCTGCTGTTTAATAGGCCTTTTTGTAAACCGCACCAAACAGTTGTTCAAGCAACACGTAGCGCTTCGCGTGGCTGTGATGCTGGCTGTGGCTTGGGCTCTTTATTTGTTTGGATTCCTTCCCCCCTTTGTAAACAGTGAGAAGTATCTGCCTGTAAAATCATCTTCTTGGTTGGATAGGGAGGGCAAAGAGGGGAGAATTCTTCCTTGCTTGCTCTGTTCTTCATGGATCAGGAGCTGCCTTTTCTGAGTACCCCAGCTCTTATGTAAATGCTCAGTGGTTAGAAGTGGGAGGGACTAATGCTGACTCAAGCCATCCTCAGGACATGAGAGGGAGGGGCAGTGTGATGTTCCCGGGGTGAGCCAGGGTGCATCTGGCTGGCCTCTTCTCTGCCCCAACATCCACAGGAGTTCACTAGACGGTCTGGCCCCAAAGGGGATTTTTTGCAAGGAGGGAGATGCTTAATTGCAAGTCTGGATCTGTAACTTGGTCCTGGACCCGGCCAGATATTCCTGTAAGTTTGTAGACTTGCAGCCCCCAAGCACCTGGGAAAGTCAGGCTTGTGCCCTTGTTGGAAACCTTTCTATTCCCCTGC
The DNA here is from genome assembly GCA_030015415.1 of Cynopterus sphinx. Lineage (NCBI taxonomy): Eukaryota > Metazoa > Chordata > Mammalia > Chiroptera > Pteropodidae > Cynopterus > Cynopterus sphinx. The sequence continues at coordinate 99,461,485 of CM057387.1, forward strand.
CTGACAGGGGCATCCCCTTCTCCCCAGGGACTTTGGGTTGAAACCACAACCTGGCCTTGATGCTGAAGTTGAACCCACTTGATCAAGTCCTGGAAGAAAAATCAAAGGCCATGGAAGAAGGATCGTGTGCTGTACTTAAAGTCCCTGACTACATCTCAAAACAAAAAAGACTTATTCTCTGAAGACTGAGTCAGATGGCTCGGTGCCCTGAATGGAGGGAAGAGGCTCCAAAGAGTTAGGACACTAGAATGAGGAGAAATGGTGTTAGTCCATGTGGTGGGGGGCAGGGCCTCCAAGGAGCCACTGGCCTTGCATATCTAATGGGTTATTGCCTTCCTTCCCTGCACACCCATCACTTTTTCTGCAATGTTAAAGAAACCAGATGGCGTGACCAGTCCTAGCCTGGGCCCCGAGTTCCTTGGCCATGTAGAAAGTACTAGTCTAAATCCCAAAGCTGTTCAATATTAAACAAACAAGCAACTAAGGGACTGCTATATTTATTGGAAGCAAACTGCAAAGATAATGCAAATGGTAAGTGTTTAGCCCCCAAATACATCATTATCCATGGCTCCAACTCTATTATCTCTTTCTTGATCAGAAGCCTGGGCTGGCATTCTGACAAAATCATTTGGGACAGGGATGCAGTGTGTTTAGTAGGGGAAAATATTTCAAACCATGACACTCAACAGGCCTTGACTGAGAAGGTTTTTGTAAAATGTTTGGGAACCATGTTTTCACCATTTCAGAATTTATAATGCAGATTGTGTCCTTCCCTCAACAAGTCTATGGACCATCTTTGCTGACTTTTCTAGCCCTAAATTTGCAGGGAGGCCAAGGCTTGGAGTCTGGAAAGTGCTAAACCTACTCATAAGAGCTCCAAGGTACCTTCACCCCGCTGCGCTCACTCAGGTAGTGATTCTGTGTGTAATGTAACCAGACTGCTCTCTTTTCATCTCCGTTAATTTCCAAATTGGCTCGTTAAATCCATACATTCCAGAGACTCAGTCCAACATTCCAGGGAACCTTTCCATGGACAATCAGAGCAGGAGTTCTTTTTGGCAGGGTTTGTTTGAGCAGAGGGAATACGGGGGGAAAAAAAGGAAGAAAAAGAAAAAAAAACAATCTCCAGAACAAATTATCTTCATCTTGCAAAGGGGACCTCAGATGACAGCCGCTTAGTTACCACAGCCCTCGTCTCCGACTGTCCCTCCTCCGTTTTTGCTTCACAAAGTGTCTCAGTGAGTCGAGCTTTGGGCCTGGCCCAAGTTCACTTCCTCAGATGTGTGTTGAGCTCCTACTGCAGACAAGACATTGTTAACCGGCAGCCCCGCCAGAGTCAGCGCCGTAAACCCCGGGTGTTCTTTTCTGCGGTGGTGGTGTTGGGACACAAACACGTAAGCGTGTTTGAAACTTCAGAGCACAGTTGCCAGGGGAGGTGTCTGTCTTGCTGCCAGATGGGTACAGAATGTGCCACACATGTGAGCGGGGCACTGGGGAATTTTAGCTAGAATTAACAGCCGCACAAGAACTAGGAGCCAATAAATAAATAACCCAAGTGTTCAAAGGCTGGTTATCAGCTCAGTTTATCTCCACTGCTAAATGCCAACTTTTTTTCTTGACTCACCTTTTTCATTCCTCTGACCTTCAGAAGTTTTCCCACATTCAGATGAATGGGAGTTGCTCTCACGGCTCTTCCTGCCCTCCTTTAAAGGAATAGTCTGCTCTTTTCCTCTGAAGGGCTTTGGTGGGGAGATAACATCCCTTTTCCCCAAAGGCAGCCCTAGGCAGTGGGGAATCAAGAGGGGTGGGTTCTGGTCCCCAGCTTTCTGGTCTGTTTACCACCTATTACCTGGGGGCCGAGGGAATAAAGGACAACCAAGTCAAACCTACTGTTGGTCACTGTCTTCGACAAGTACATCTTGAACATCCAGTGAATGCATCTTGCTAGATGCCTGTGAGGTGGTGCCTGCTCTCGGGAACCTGCTAATCTCTGTTTGAGAAGGGGACTATCACATACATACACAGGGATGTTTCTTCCCTGGGACAGACACAGCTAGTACCTAGCAGTGGCAGACATATAATCAATATTTGTTGAATGGATAAATAGATACCAGAATTATAGAAATTTAGCTCCGGCTGTAGGTAAATCAGCAGCCAGGTTTACCTTGTTTCACGGTTGGGCAGCAGGTCCACCTGCACAGTGCCTTGGTGTGACATAGAAGCAGACACCCGTGAGTACATGCAGCCCCATGCCTGATGCATGGCTTGTCCTAGGCAGGAGTCAGACTGTACCAGTATGTACTGTGGCCCTACTGGGTGGAATGGGATATGGGGAGAAACAGAGAAGTAGAGAGCACATACTCTGAAGCTAGAGTGCTTAGGTTCATGTGCTGATGTCAACACTGAGTAGCGATGCTTCAGTCTTCTCACCTGTGAAGTGGAGGTATAACAGAACCTACTGCAAAGGTTGCCTTGAGGCCTAAATGAATCAGTATATGTAAAGTTAGGACAGTGCCTGACACACAGTAAGTGCTAAGTAAGTTTTAGGTATTCTTCATGTGGTATTGTTACTGTGGGAAGAGGGCAGATTTCAGGATCTGAGCGTCCAGGGAAACGTGGAGCAGCTCAGTTTCTAGAAGGGAGAAGAGCTGGGAAGAGGGGGAGATGAAGGAGATTGATCTGTGGACACTGGTGGTTTGAGCTGAATTTCCGAAGCTGAAGCTCTGTGTAGCGTTCAGGTCTTATCTGGTCTGAGCCACAAACACCTACACACGCACACACATGCACACACACACACACACAAACACACACACACACTTCCTCTCTCCTCTCTCATACGCATTCTTACTGAATGGTGAGGAGTTAACCAATCAGCATCCAAGGAACTGTCAAGATCAGGTAGAGTGATCCAGAGCCTAGGGAGGCAAAGATTTAGTAGGTTACCTAATAGAGAAGCTGAGGCAGAAGCCTAACAGATACAAGTTGCCCAGAGTCCTTTGCATGCGCAACGGAAATTAGGTCTATGGCGGCCAGACCACAAGGCTCTGCTACTGCTGGTATTGGTCCGTGGACTCTTGGCCTGGTGGGGCCTCGCTCGAGGCTTACAGGAGCAGAGTCAATAGTCACCCACTCCCTGAATGGGAGGAAGGTGGAGAGGGGGCCTGGAGACATCGAAGGCTGGTGAGTTGGGTGGGAGGGCTTCATGAAGCCCTTGAGATGGGGCCTGGGAGGATGGTCAGGACTCAGATGACATTCTAGGCAGAGGGAGAGAATCTGAAGACTCGGTTGGGATTATGCACAATGAGATCCAGAGATATGCATAAAGTTGTATGCCTGGAACGAAGTGATGATGGCCCGTGTGTGTAGGGGAGAAGCCCGGGATTAGACCAAGGAGAGAGGCCAGGACAAGGGAGCCTTGAAAGGCAAGCTAGGGATGCAGGGCCACTGGCCATTTTTTGAGTAGACTGTTATATGGAGACTCAAATGGTGGCATACAGCCTATACTGTAAAGGGGAGGTGGAAGGAGCCGGAGATTGGGGGAAGAGAGAACTGGAGGTAGTACAACAATTCCTTAATTGTTGTAATCCACAGCCTGGAAAGTGCAAAGGCCTCGGTGGAGGCAGGAGGAACAGCGAGGAAAGGTGAGCTGGGAGAAATATCATGAAGGAAGAAGCCCTAGGGCCTAGTGGCTGAATGGATACTGGAGACATGTGTATGGGGTGGGGCCCTGTTGCGGAGGGGAGGTGAAGCCATAGGTAGGGTACAGATGGAGCACAGAGAGAAAGAGAGACCAATGGCAGAAATTAAGACAAGTCATCCTTGGGGCCAAGAAAAGGGAGAGGAGATGTAGCAGCCTCAGGAGGGCAGGGTCATAGTAGCCAGAGACGTGGGAGGCAGACAGGAGAGTGCAGCTCTCCTCTGTGCCCAGCCGTCGAGAGCTTCTGTAGCTTCGCCCAGGCAGGCCCTCTGCTGAGATTCATGCCCCCAACACGCACACACGTATGCACATACACGCAACATAGACTCTCATGCACGCATATACACACAGGCACCCCAGCTCAAGCCCATAACCTTTGGCAAGTGTCCGTTCAAGTATGATCTCCTCTGGAAAACTGGGCAGCTCCCTGCTCCACGCCCCATTTTACCTGTTCTCTCCTCAACCCTTCACCCCTCCGCCACATTCTCTACAGCACTTATCAGATGATACTGCATATCCAAGTCTGTCCAACGGTCTCCCACCAGACTGTGAGCTCTGTGGGTCTGCTCCCCTTGTGGTGCCACAGCCCTGGACAGCCCCGGGCAGGCAGGACCACTTAACTGCTGTCAGCCAGTTGGGGAGAGTTTCTGTGGAAAGGAAGGTAGAGCAAACAGAGGCATAAAAGAGACACTTGGTGTTCAGCCGGGGCCTTTGAAGCTGCAGCCTTTGGTGATGGTGGTAGGGGAAGAAGTGCAACCGAAAGAACATGTCCCCTGGGTCCAGCTTCCAGGAATCACTCACTCATCTCCAAGTTGCCCATCACCTACTCTCCATCTATGCCCTAATTTGATCAGTTGTGACCTTCATCTGCCTTTCCTCATAACTTGCTATTTCTTGTTTCTGCAACCCCGTGACCGAACCTCTCCTATCACTGGGCACATAGTAGGCCCTGGGAAAATGCTCATTTGAATGAATCGCAGCTATCTCTAAAGCGAGAACTGTTGGAAGAAGGGAAACCTATGGCCACACGGGGAAAATGGAGTTCGGAGTATCTGGTCTCTGAAGTCCTTTGGACACCTATGAGGAAGCTAAGCCAGTTCCTGGGGAGAGTACTGGCATGAGATCTGGTTCCCCTCCTCAGCCACCAGCCACATGCTGGGTCAGGGAGGAGGGAACCCACATTTCCTCAGTGCCTCTGAAGCCGGGCATGAGGCTCTGTACTGTCACACTTGGCATTTTATCTCACGAATTCACAGAGCAACCTTGGGATACTAATTCATATGCTGATTGATTGTCTTCATTTCATTTAAGAACTTCAGCCACTCCAAAAGGTAAAGAGACTAGCTCAAGGTCACAGAGCTTAGAGGTTACAGGTTGCCCAGTTGTGTGTTTCTTGTGTGTCACCAAGACTGATTTTCTCCTAAGTGCAGAGCTGCCCTGGATACCTGATGCCTGGCCATCCCACGGCCCTGAGGAGAGGCTTGCTTTTGTCTGCGAAGGGGGCAAGAGTGAGCCTTCAGGAAGGTAGAGAGTGAGGGGGCATGTCCCCTGCCCTGTCGAGCCCTATGATTATTCTAAGAGCAAAGGACCGTGTGACTCGAATTCAGTGTTTAGGGCCAAACTCTGTCTGGGATCCTGGAAACATTTGACATGATGTCATGAAAAGCTATGAAAGTGTCTCTCCAAAGCTCCAAGGGAGGAATTAGGCCTTTGCACGTACGTATGTGTTTAATTTTCGGCTGTCCCGATTTCTTTTTTCAAAAAACCGCTGGTTCTTCCTCAGAGTTGGTCCAGGCCCCTCTGTGCTTCATCTGCAATGGGACAGGTTCTACATGCCAGGCTGGCTCCTCTTGTGTCGTTTTCCTAGGGCACTTGGGCTGTTCTCTGTGACCTTTTTCAATCATGCACTGTCAGGAGCTAAGAAAATTAAAACAAAGCAAACATTCCCCCGACCCTGAGTTGCCTGTGGATGGAGTTGGAACCTGGGGCAGGAGGTGTGGTCCAGTCAGAGCCCCGCTTCTATCACAGCAGAATGAGGCTGTGAGAGGAGACCCAGGCCTCCCCCGTGGGAGCTGACAGTAAAAAAGGCCCAGAAGAGAAAGACCGGACTTGCCCTTGGAGAGGTCCTGGTGTACCTGGGAAGGAGGCAAGCCACAGGGGGAGCAGTTAGGTAACAGGGTGATTCTTCCTGCTTATTCGGAGCCTGGCAAATACGGAATAGAGGAGATAGATACAGTTTGCAAAAGCGTGGGGATGGCTCTGCTCTCTGCCCTGGGTCCCACCCTTGAGGGACTCACCCTGTAGTGGGAGTGACAGTCATGCACATGTCAGTTTCAGCAGGGGTGTCGGGAGCCGAGATGGAGGGGTGTGTTCGAGGGCCTTGGGTGTCGGAGAAGGAGTTGAAGAGGAGGAGAAATTTGAATTAAGGAAAAGAGAAGTGTCTTAGATACAGAGAATAACAGCCAGTGGGTGGGACAAGAGGCCTGAAGCAGCCTGGCGTGTTCCTGGTGTGGGGTGAGTGCAGGCTTGGCTGCCCTCTGCACCCTACCTAAGGGCTGCTGGATGTCTGCATCGCAGTAGAGCCCAGCTGTCAGTACAGGGCGCAGAGGCTATAAGGAAGGCTAAATTAGTGGAGGTGGGAGTGAGTTGGGGAGGCCTCAATAGAGAAGGTTAGAACAAGTAGAAAGAAAAGCAGAGCAGGAGCCCCAAAGAAGCATAAAACCAGGGGCCAGCCAGATGGGAACATGACGTGGCGGGGGCCCCAGACTGAAGAGTGCCTTCCAGTGACACATAGCACAATGTCTGGCACCTTCAGATGAGGCCATAGCTCACTTCTTGGATGGGCCTTGAACACTGGGAAGGAATCTCTGAGTCAAGAGAAGACTCCTGCAGTAGGAGTGGTTCAGTCGCTGAAGAGGCCGAGTGTCTGAGTCAGAGTGTCAGAAAATCTGAGTCCTACGGCAAGGCATCAGGCAGCGTCCTTTACTGCTTCATGCCTCAGTTTGACCACCTATAGAGCAAGGACATTGGAGGGGACTTCTGGCGTTCTGCGATCGATCACCTTGCCTTGTAACCTTGAGCGAAGCATGTCACTTCTGGGACTCGCTGCCCAGTGTATCAGGTGGGGAGAATGAAACACCACTGCGCCGTCACCTCACTGTGCGTGTGGGAGGACGATGCAGAGTGACTCTGAAATCACTCCAGACTCAACTTCCAAACCACTTAGAGGGGTCAGGAAATGCTGGGACCTTTTCTGACTCAGGGCCCTCCAGGACTGCCAGCGTGCTTTTCTACAGCCAGACCTTATCTCCCCCTCTGTTGTTCTTCCCCGTCCTCTCTACCACTTGTCCCTTCTGGTTTGAGGACAGTAAGGCCTGGTCAGCTCCACCCCACATCTGGAGCGACTTTCTCTGGCCACATGGCCTGGAGCCTGGCCGCCCCTTCAGACTCACCCACACTCCTGGCAGCAGGCGTGCAGGCAGCCCCACCTGGCAGTGGAGCCCGCTCACCCAGGGAAGACGTGTCCAGTCTGCTATGGGCCCAGGGTCCTGGCTCCGGCACGCTGAGCTCACCAAGGTTTATTTATTTATCATTTGTTTGGGGTGAAATAGGAGAGAATCAAATCCAATGGGCTGTTTTAGCAGCCGTTGCTGGAAAGAAAGGCATGTCTGTTTCTCCTGAAAGAATCCCCTGCATTGTGGCCCTGGCCCCTCGGTTGGGTTTCGGCAGACAATGCCCTTCTTTCTCCCTATGCCCGCCGGCTCGCCCCCGCCCGCCCGCCTGCTTGTCTGCCCATGGTCCATGGGCCTGCCACTGCCCGCTTGACTTGGCTGCTGGAAAGGAAGAGAAGGGGATGCCTTGGCTGCTCTGTCCAGCCTGGCCTACCAGGCCCTGCAGGATCTGGGGCGGGGGGGCTGCCACACCCCTATGACCTCCCAGATCTCTCTGTGTAGAGCCTGAGTCCACAGAAATGTGTTAAGGGCCTGCCTTGTGCCAGGCTCTGAGCCCACAGAAGTGAAGCCCTCTTCCCTCTTGGAGTGAGTCTCAAGGTTCAGGTCTCAAGTGAGCCGCTGTGTCATCCCACCACCGACAGCTGAGTTTCCTTGGGCATTTTGCCAGTAGATAAATGGAAGCTCTAAGTGGGTGAGTGACTTGTCAAGTTCACAAAATAAGAAATCGGTGACTGAGATTTGGGGGCCTGTCTTCCTACTACTCTGGGTAAAGGCATGGGTCAGTGGGTCAGCAGAGGCTGAGAGTGGCCAAGGCAGCCTCCGCAGGCAACCCCAGCATTCCCTGCCTGCTTCTCTGCAGCCTTCTCTTTTCACTTCTGAAGACTCTCAGCATATGCAGAATAGAATCAGAGTCATATACAGACCCCTAGTGATCTGCTCCCTGTCTGCCTCTCCAGCTTCACCTAATACATCTCCCTTTGCTTTCTCCTCGCCAGTCTCATTCTGTTGTCCCTGTTTCTTCAGTTCACCAAACTCATTCCTGTCTCGGGGCCTTTGCATTTGCAGCTTGTCTACCTGAGGTTGGTGTGGCTGGTCCTTGACCAATGACAGGGCCACTCGATTTAAATGGTCTTCTCCCACCCATGCTTCTTACCCTCTTACCTTTCTCTCCTTCTCTTTATATCATTTATCAGTACCTAAAATCTCATTGCTTATATGCTTATGTGTTGTATTTCTATCTCCCCCACTAGAATATAAGCTTCTTGCCCAGCCCATTCTAAGTGCTTGGTAAATATGTATGTTTTTTGAATGAATGAATGAATGAATGAATGAGAGGGAGGATGAATGAGTGAAAGAAATCCAAAATGTTATGTCTTGATTTTCAGGAACTTTTTCTCAGAACATTTTACTGTTTCCTTTGGCAAGTCTCTAGGACACAGACCTGAAGAGACATTGCCTAGACAGATATAGTCATAGGGTCGACTGATGGGGAGAGGCCAGCAGAATTGGGTGAGAAGTTAGGTGACCAGGCTTAAGAGTCTAATAGGCTGCCAGACCTTGGACAATTTCCTTAACTCTCTGTGCCTTGGTTTTCTCATCTGTAAAATGGGAACAATAATAGTACAGTCCCCGAGCATTGTTTTGAGGAATAAATGAATTAATATGTTAAACGCTCTTAGAATAACACCTGGCCCAGCGTAAGCACTATGTTAGCATTATCTACAATTACTATTATTAGTATTGTTATTTATTAGCGATTTTTACTATTATCAGTAGTATTAGTACAGTATTATTCCAGCTCAGTTCTAACATTTATAACCCATGCATCCTTGTGTTAGTCACGTAACCACCCTAAGCCTCAGTGTTCCTACTGTTATTGATAGTATGCTGGTCTCACAGATTTGTTATGAGGATGTATTGAAAAAATACACATTAAGTGCTTAGCTAGGTCATGGGAACTGGAGACCTATGGACAGAAGAGAGTCTCAGGGGTGAGAAGAGGGGTGAAGAGGCTGGAGGTAGGTGGGGCCAGTAAGCAAAGGTTGTTTAGGCAGAGAAATGGGGAGGATAAGAAACCGAGAAGGGAAACATCTTGGAATTTCAAGAGATAAATACAGAGATTAAGGTGTCAGAAAAAAGGGGAAGGAGAAAGATCGTCCTATTCTGTCACTTGGGAGGGCCCTGGAACTTTCTGGAGGAGTAAAGATTTTGCATTCCTCTTCCAAACAAGCCAAGTACCAAGAAAAGAATTTGGGATGAGATCTTCGAGCTGGTCTTCCTCTCTGTCACTCTCCTGAAAATACATATATTGCCCTGTTCTTTAAATCCAAGGAGTGGAGAGAAGCAAGGAGGTCTGCACACTTGGAGTTTAAATCTAAAGGCCGTCCTCTATGCTCCACCCAGTGTACTTGCCCCTGGGTCAGGGACATCAGGAGGTGAAAAGTTAATGGACTGAGAGGGGTATTTACCACCAGGTCCTCCAGGGACCACAGGTTGGCTGGAGTAACAATAGCTGCGGTGACATATTTGGAAGTTTGATGTTGGACTTGCCCTCTTTTATCTTCTAGGACACCATTTTGCTTATGAGCCTTTAGCTGGTCTGTCTGCTACCCTCAGGTGATGCTCTTAGAATAACAGCACCTTTGTTTCCTCTCTCCCCAAACCCATCCCCACTATTTCATAGTCTTTGACCCCACAGTTTTAGAGCCTGTGTCATCAGGATTTCAGAACTTTCAACCTCAGGATTATAAATCCCCTGGCCCTCAAATTCCAGAATTTTGATCGCCTCAATTTTCAGAGCCCATGTCACCAAAGCTCCAAAGTCTTTTCAGGTGCTTATGAGACTTTGGATTCATACTATCTGGTCTGCTCTGTCCCTGCCTTTCTGCCCCTGGCAGAATCCTGGACCAGGAATTATGTCTAGTCCTGGGGCTTCTGGTCGGCTGAGTTGAGTCACCAGCAAGCCCTGCACCTGGATGAGTCTGGTTTCTTCACCTTTAACATTCAGATCACAAACAACCCAGGGGGTGCTTGTGAGGATCGAGAAGATAATGTGCTGGAAAGGAAAGTGCTGCGCAGATGTGAGCTATTCCTGTTTTAGTGCCTGTCAGTCCTGTTCAACATCAGCATCGTGACACTGGAAAATCCAGCTACATGCCCTGCTTGTCTTGGCTTTCGTTTGCTCCATGGGCCGTGTCCACCCTTTGTAGTTTGCCCAGATTTTTAACTCAGTTCACTCCCGGACTCCCCCAGCACTCTTGTCTGGTTTCTCTGTTCCCTGCTTTCCTGCGCATTTTCCAGGAATGCCCAAGTCACGATGAATTCCCCCACCCTGCTTTAACCCCCTTCTTTTATGCCTCGATTGTAGCACTCTACAAAGCTGCTTTGTATACAGGTTATATATGAATGAGTTAATTATGTTATTGTGCTCATTACCGCCCCTGCCCCATCGCTGTGAGTCTTTGGTGTCTAACACCACTGACTGACCTTGGGTGAGGCCTTTGGCCTTTCTGAATCTTAATTTTCCCACTGTTAACACGGGGAAATTAACATATGCCTCATCAAGTTGCAGTGATCAACACTGAGCAGAATACTAGCCCCAAAGCATTCACAGTAGCTGGAATTTAGTAGGTGCTGAGAAATATTAGGAGAGATGACAAAATAAGATAGGAAGAATAGAAGATTTGAACTCGGGTTCAAACCACACCTCTGCCTCATGAGCATTGTGTGGCTTTAGAGAGGTTACTTAACTCTCCTAAGCCTCAACCTTTTCATCCTTAAAAATCCTTCAAATTGTTATAACATGATTGCGATAAGGTTTGATCCTAATATTAGTAAAATGTATGGAAAAGAGCAGATATCTATTATGATTTTACCTAAATGGTATCTATTATTATTATTCCCTTTACTTTCTTATGGAAGAAACCTACTCTTATTCATCTTTTTGCAGCCCCTTTGGACTGTAGTGCGTAGCAAAACTTAGTCTCTGAAGTCAATTGTATTAGCAAAACTGATAACACAGTTGGAAGAGACTACAATGAGTAGTGAAAGGGGACACTATAAAGCTCTGAGAGGAGGAAACTCACTTCCCAACTCACTTCCCAACTGTATGAGGTTAGCATTACCCTGATCCCTAAACCAGAAGAGACATTACAAGAAAAACTATATCGACAAACATAGCAGCTCTGTGTCATGAACATGGATCAGAGCAAAAATCCTCAACATAATATTAGCCAATCAGATACAGCAATATATAAAAAGGATAATTCATCACCAACTTGGGGGGGGCGGGGTGGTTATCCTGGGAATATAAGGGTGTTCTAATGTTTCGAAAATCAATTAGTGAAATTTACTGTACCAACAGACTAAAGAGAAAAACCCACATGATCATTTCAATATAGCAAAAGCCTTTGACAAAATTCAACACTGTTCATGATATTAAAAAAAAAAAAAACTCCCAGGAAACTAAGATGAGAAGAGAACTGGCTTGCTCTGAGAAAGGACATCTCCAAAAACCTACAACTAAGATTTCTAACAGAATGGTGAAAATTGAATACTTCTCCTCTAAGATCAGAAACCAGGTAAATCACCTTTATGATAAAGGACTTGTATCTGGACATATAAAGAACTCTCAAAACTTGATAATCGAAAAACAAAGATTTGAACTTTCTCAAAAGAAGACATATGGATGTCAAACAAGCTCATGAAAAAATGCTTCACATCTTCAGTCATTAATAAAATATAAGTTAAAACGACAATGAGATGCTGCTACACACTTACTAGAATTACTGCGATTAAAGCGGACAATACCAGTGTTAGCGAGATAATGGAGCATCTGCCACGCATGCAGTGCAGCTGGGAGTGCAAAATGGAGCCACCACCCTGCAAAACAGTTTGGCAGTTTCTTACGAAGTTAAGTATACACCTACCGTACCTGGAAATCCCACTCCTAGGTGTTGACCCAAGTGAAGTAAAAACCTATGTTCACACAGAAACAATGTTTATAGTGGCTTTATTTGTAACCACCCAACACTAGAAATGACCCATGTGGCCCCCGAATTGGGAAACTGATCACCTGGAGTGTGTCTGGACAGTGGAATACTGCCCGGCAATGAAAAGGAAAAAAACTTCTGATACAGACAACGACACGGATGAACCTCAAATGCATTATGCTAAGTGAAAGAAGTTAGAATCGAAAGGCCACATACTGTACGATTCATTTCTATGGCATTCTGGGAAAGGCAGAACTAGGGATACTGAAAGCATCAGTGCGAAGGGGATGGGTTTACGACAGAGGGACACAGGGCAATACTTCAGGGTGTTAGAACAGTTTTAGATCTCAGTTTGGGTGGTTATATGACTGTATGTGTTTATCAAAACTCACAACTATAGAAAGGAAGCATTTTACTATGTGTAAAATGTGTCTTAATAATAAAAAAAACTGTGAGCAGGTTAGTAAAGTAACCTAGAGGAGGTAAATGGTGTGTAAAAATTTGATGGACCTGGGAAACCCTGGTGGAAATGCCCCACAGGTCCCTTCCTGAACCCTCCTTTTCTCAGGCCAGTGTCAGAGCTACTGCCACATCCCTGTCCCATCCAAGTCTTACTCTGGAGGCTTGTCATCTCCCTGGAATGTGGCAACAGCCTCCTCATTGCTCTCTCAGCCTACTTGCCTTTGCCCTCTGCACATGCTGCCCCACGGGTCTAAAACAGAAATGCGCACACAGCCCCTCCTTTCCCAGGCTCCCTGCTGCCGGTGCTGTGAGGTCTGAATCCATCACATAGCCCACAGGCCATCCTCAATCTGTTCTCCATGCAGCCTGACTTCCCCAGCCCTTCCTAAGCTCCAGGATTCCTGAACTACTTTGTCTTTGCTCCCCAAGTCAGGCTCATCACACCTCAGTGCCTTTGGGGGGGGGCTGTTTCCTGTTCCTAGAAGTTCAGCCCCCTTTTTTCTATCTTCTCAACCTCCAAGGCTCCCCTGAGATGCTCCCTCCCGGGGAGTTGCCTCAGGACACAAATGCATTCTTCCTACTCAGTGTTCCCAAGTCAGTCTGCTTGCCACACCTCTGACTGTGGTGGCCATGGCCGTTCATCACAGTCTGAAAGCTTTCCCTGCTCTGCTCCCTGTTCCTTTGACCTTTCACAAGCGTTACCCCCAGCAAATTGCTTGCACATCTAACTCTGTCTTGTGCTTCCGGAAGGACTTCTCATTGGTTATTCCTTTTTCTCCCCATTGGTTTTTACTTCTTCCTCTACTGGATCTTAATTCATGCATTTATTCGTTCATTCGTTCAACAGACCCATTATTCACAGTGCCCACCATCCACAGTTCAGTGTCAAGGTTGCTGTCTTCCCACTGCACCCAGCTGGATCTAACTTATCTACCTTTGTCCCCACCACCACCCACCCACTCAGCACACATACAAATTCCAAGTCCTGTGGTCCCCCCATGTATTTATTCTTGGGTCTTCCAATGTCATTTCTCATTTACTAGGTAGCTTCCTATTTTTAGGTCTTCTGCTAGTCTCAGGTGATAGCACTTGGCTTGGCGACTGCTCACGACAGTGTATAGCATATATTAGGGGGCAGAAGTTACTGACTGCCTGAGTGACCCTCATATGACTGTTATCAGGATTGACTAGAACAGATACTGACTGTAAAGCAACAAGCATTCAGCCTGGCAGGCAGTAGGTACATGGTAAATGCACATAGTTGATTTCCAGTAGAGTCTCTTTGATGGCCTAGCTCTTGGATTGGAGCTGATGTTTCCCCCTGTTATATGGTGTGTGTGTGTGTGTGTGTGTGTGTGTGTGCGTGTGTGTTCATTAATACATCTCATGTACAATTGAGAGAGAGATGGTGAAACCGTTCACATTGTATTATTTTTTTCCTGAGACACAGGACACAAATCTTCATGCCTCATAGGGTGGCACCACACCAGGCTGGAGTCAGGAGACCTAAGTGCTAGCCAGGGAGGCTCTGCCAGTTGCTTGTTATGTGACCCTGTCTTCCTTCGGGCCTCAGTTTCACCAACCGCAGAGACTCAAACTGCGGTACTAAGACTGTGCAATGTGGTCTGGAACCAGTAGAAAAGAATTGGGGTATATTTTTTTGTTTGAGATTATCTATACTTTTTCCTCTCCCCACCGTTCTTTATGAAGGCTGAGAGTTCATGGTATTGACTTACAGTAACAGAAAGTAGATGCTCCTTAAACACTTTATAACTTGATGATTATTACACTTTACAGTTAACCTGTGGAGGAACACAGGTATCTTGCACACGCATTTGAAATTGCTTGCTGAAAATGAGGGAAAAAAACTAACATTTATTAAATGAGGTCGTATGCCTGCCGGTGTCCTAATGTAGAGATTTGTGTCCGTGTCCTCACTGAACCTTCAGAACCCTATTTTCGGGCAGCCAGTGTCAGCCTCCTGTTTTTGACAGGAAAACCAAGCCTCAGAGAGGAAGAAGCTTTCCTAAAGACTCAGAACCACCAAGTGATTGGATTTTGAACGCACTGCCCCCGGCTCTAGAGCCTCTGCTCTTCTTTCGAGGTCAAGTGCTTTGCATTCAGACTTTCAAAAAGGAAAACAAAAACCCAATTTAAAAACCTCTAAACTGTTTAGAAATGACGAGTCAGTGAATACTTGGGCATGGAAAGTAAAGAAGCGTGTGCTCACAAGTAGCCGGGCTGGTTTAAATCCCAGCTCTGCCCCCTACAAGTTCCTCAACCTCCTCTACTTATATTTCTTCCTCCATAAAATGGGTCTAAGAACAGTATCTTCTAGGTTATTATAACATCAAATAAGTTAATAGGCATAGGGAGCTTAAAGAAGTGCCCGTCTAGCACCTAATAAATATGCAGTAAGAGTTAGGAATTATTATCCTTTACATTATTGTGGTTGTTCGTAGTCATTGTCATTTGATCCATCCCTGGGATCTGGTGGATTTCTGCTGGCTTTTCTATTGTGGAGGGTGCTCAGTGGGTGGCAACAGATGTCCCTCTGGAGAGTGTCATTGAAGCTGCGAGGCTGCCGTCCAGCCCATTTATTCATGGAGAGGAAGGACACAATGCCTGAGATGATAGCTTCTTGGAGCATAGCTTGCCAGTTTCTGGAGCAGGACCCTGAAAATGTATGAACACCCAGGCTGTGGGGACACTGCCTCCTCCTGTCTGTGGCCCTTCACTCCTCCCCATCGGCTCCCAGCCCTGGCCCTGCTGTCTTAAGGGCTTAAGTACTCTGGGCTGAGGAGCCCAGAAACTGCTCTGCTTATTCTCTAGGAGAGCAAGAGGCTTGTGCTCTCCCGTAGGTGGAGAACGTGACAACGTGAATGGCATACCAGGAGCTCCTGGCATCCCGATGAGTCAGGGGCCTGAGAACAAAAGGGGCTAGTAGAAGTCCTTGCAGAGCGGTTCTCCAACACCAGGTGGAAATAAATCCGACTGCGTCCCTCTCTTCCCGTAATAGTGTTTATGCACTCATTGGACAAACATTTTCTGAGCTCTCTGGGTTGCAAAACAAAGTTAATAAGTGTTAATTCGACAATGGTATGCTGTTGGCTAACGTTTATGGAACACATCAAATTCCAGGCATTGTTCTAAGAACTTCACAACCGTGGATTCATTTAATCCTCACATTAAAAGCCAGCAGGCGAGTTCTGTGATTATCTCTATTTCGCAGGTGAGGAAAACAGAGACACGGAGAGGTGAGTGACTTGCCCAGAGTAACTCCGCTGGTGCAGGCAGAAAAGGGACTCAAATCCAAGTAGCTGGGCTTCAGAGCTGCCACGTCGCAACCACTCAGAGACGAAGGCAGGTCATGCAGTTCATTAGCGCCTCCTCATGCTTGCTTTCAGTCTCGTGACAGCCCCGAGAGGTAGGCAAGCATTGTTAGCCTGGTTTCTAAATGAGGGCACCAAACTTTGAAATGACACGGCCAGGTTCACACAGCTAGTCCGTGACCAGATTCAGAGCCAGGAACTCAGATTTCCTGGCTCTTAATGTATACTTTAGGCTCCTTTGCTCTGGGCTGCACCCACGTGCATGTGTGTGTTGCTCGTGTTTATGTGTGTGCACAGACATCTGCATGTGTGTAAATGTGTATTTGTGCGTACAGACACATGTTTCTACGTGCACACGTGTGTGTAGGTGGTAGGTGTGTTTGGAAGGGGTCAGGCGGGCTGGGGAGGGTGCTGAGACACGATGTGGCTGGTGGAAGGTCTGTGGGACTCTAACCTGAAGACCTAGGTGTGTATCCTGGCTCTACCACCGAGGTCCTGGGACCCTAATTAAGTCCCTTCCCCTTTCTGCGTTAGGATGAGGGGTGAGCAAGGAGAGTCTCCGAGGTCCTGTTCTTCTGTGTCATTCTCTGTGGCTGAGGGGCCACAGTGAGCAGAGAGGAGGGACACTGAGAGCAAGATGTTTGGGACCAAGAGAGACAGCCAGGAGTGGGTAAGTGTGGGCAGGGAGTGTCACTCATATGCCCCGATTGCTCTTCTGGGCTGGCGTCCAGGAATAGCTGTGGTGAGAATTACATTTTTAAAGTGGGTCTTAATGTTTTTCACTGCTGGAAAATATGCCATTATGGGCATTCTCCCCCTCCAGATTCCTGGACCACCATGGCCCCCCAGGCTCCCGCCCACACTGCTCACTTTATTTTCTCTCTGACTGAAGCCTGTCTCTCTTTATTCCCACATGCCACCTCTGTCTCTTGTTTGCACACAGAAGAGCAAGCTTGGGTCTTGCCGTCTGTGTGTGTGTGTCAGGAACATGTGACTGGGGAGATGTGACTGGGTTCACGGCTGGGCGGCAAGGTCCTGCCCAGGAAGCCAGCCCGGCAGATGGGGACAGAGCACAGAAGCAGGGCGTGGGAGGCTTCCGAGACTGGCACTGCTGCTCTTCAGTTCACTAGAGGGAACGTGTAGTAGTCATCACTCCGGGAGACAGCAGTGACACAGCAGTTGGCATGTGGCCGCAGTATGAGATAGACACAGTCAGCTCCAGCTCAGTCCTTTCCAAGGTGTGCAGACCTGGGCAGGCTCCTCTCTCTCTCTCTGTGTGTGCCTCTTGGGAAATGAGATAATAAATGAGATGGTAAAAGTAATGAGAATAAGTATGAGAAGAGTAATGAGGTAATAAATTAGGTAATGATGGTCCCTGTCCATAGTAACCCTCAGCGCAGTCCATCATCTTTCTCACGTTTTGGGGTTGCTCGCAGTCTGATGGTGGCGACTACTCATGAAACAAGGGGAGGGGAATCCTATCGTACTAGAGCCCTACTGTGTGCTAGGTGCTGGCAAGCACCTGGGAGCCAGGAAAGATCTCCCAAAGTCGCTCCTTGAAGAGTCAGACTTGGACAGGACAGAGGAGATGTCTAAGGGCATTGTAAACGAGGGACAGAGAGTGTACGCAGAGTCACCCTGGGGAAAGTGCACGGTGCTTGGGGCCAGGGAGAAGCACGATGCTGCTGGGGTAAAGAGGGCATCAGGGATGGTGTGAGATGGACTGGAAAATAGGTTGGGGCCAGTTGTGATGGGCTTTCTGTGACATAGTGTTTCCCGAAGCATTGAGCCTTTCAAGGTTTTTAACTGTGCTTGGATCTCAGAAGGGCCGCTCTGGGTGCAGTATGGATGAGAGGAGCCTGGAGGTGGGCCAACCAGGGAGGAGGCTGTGGAATGGTCCAAAAGAGGGGTCCCGAAGGCCTCGGCTCAGGCTCGCCCTGATGCGTACGAAGCTCTGCATAGATGTTTGAATGAATGACTGGGAAAGTCACTCTGTGACTCTAAGCAAGTCGCTTGTCCTCTGGAGGCATCAGTTTTTACATCCGTAGCAATGACACTGAAATAGTCTCGTGATTAATCAGGGTTAGATGCCCCCCGCCCAGCTTCTCACTAGTTAGGTGACTTGGGGTGAGTTAACCTGTCAAAGTCACTGCTATTTTTTACCCATGAAAGGAGTTAACAGTAGTGCCTGCTTCAAAGGGTTGTTGAGAGGATTAAGAGAGACATCCAGGGAGAACACATGGCACAGCACCTGGCAAACCTACAGGACCATTATCTCTCACCATTGTTGTCCGTTGCTATCTTCTTTTTTATTATTATTGCTATCACTTACCATCTTTTCTTACCACTCCGTGATAACAAAATGTCTAAACAGTTAAATCCCAGAACCTCTCCTTTCATCCTGGCCAGTGTGCTCTAGGCTGCTCATTGTCATATTGGCTTTTATTGGACTTGGACTCACAAACCTTTTAAAACTCTCTGCCTGCTCTTTCAGTCCCATCTGTCCACACCAAACCTTGTCCAAAGTGGAACTGAGTAATTAACAGTGACTACAGAATCCTGGTGGCCCTTAGAAAGCCCTCACAGTGTGATCTCAGGGGCCTTGGTCTTTGTTCTCCTCCTCAGCGCTCTTACCCCAGGCCCTGGGTCTGGAAAGTTCTTCCCTGCCTTTGGGTCTTTCCTAAGTTGCTCCTTCCTCCTGACCCCATGTTTCCATGCCTGTCCTCCTCCCTCGCTCTCTCTCTTCCATGTACACACAGAGGCACAAATGCACGGTTATTTTTTTTATGGGATTCCGAACCCGTCAAGGTCACCCCTTCTTCCAAGAAGGCTTCTCAGATACCTGCTTTCAGAAGGGGTGGATCTTGCCCCTGGCTCTCTTATAGGGCACCATTTTTTTCTGTTGAAGTACTCTCTGGAGTGGCTAGGGCTTCCTCTCTGGCTGTGTGTATCACCTCGACCCCACACACCTCGGTGCTGTGTGCTTCGTGCTTGACTTGAATTGAATCCAGCCCAACTCCATCATTTTATAGATGGGGCACAGGATTCCACTGGGGGGAAAAAAAAGATGAGAAATCCCTCTGTCTCTTCCCCAACCCCAGTACTCTGGGATATCTCAGGTGTTAGTAAGTCAATGTCACAGAAAACACATTATTTCTCAGCTAATTTCACAGAAAGCACACCATTTCTTGAGGCAGGAGAGAAAATGTTTTTTTTTTTCCTAGTGGTTCTAGAAAGAAGGCAGGCTAAAACGTGTGTTCGTGTACCCCTCCCCACCTGCCATTTAGGTTTAGCCCAGGACTTGAGATGGCAGGGACTGTAGTTTTCAGATAAACAGGTGGGAAAGCGAAACGGTTAGTGGAAGGCCCTAATTCCGAAGGGGCTGAGCTGGAACTAGAATGGTCCAGAGGTTTTGTGACTCTCTAATCCTGAGTCCTCTCTCCTTTGTTTCCTCTGCTTTCTCCTCCACCTGCCCTGCCCTCTCTACACCTGTGTCCTGAACCCCATTCATGTGCATAACACCCCACAAAGAGAAAGGTCCCGTGAATGGATTAGACATCCCTTTCTGTGTGGCTTCTCTTTCTTCCAGACCCAAGTTCCCTTGGTCTCCCCTAATTTCCCTCAAGTCTTGCTCTGTGGGCCTGTGCTCGAGGTTTGGTGGCTGAGATCTGTAATTTAGGCCATGTTTGCGGCTGGCAAAATATATAATGAGTCGTGGAGCTGGAGAATGATGATGTTGTTAGAGACCGCCGTGGGAATGGGGTGGGATCTGGTGGGGGAGGGGGCTCCCATTTCCTCTTGGAACAAGGAAGTCATGACACGTGTGTGCCTCTCCTACCCCAGCCCTTCACCAGGTCCGGGGCTTTGCTTCCTCTTCCTGGTGTCTGAGTTTGGGACATTGCCCTCTGTTGCCAGCTGGAGATGGTAAGAGCCTAGCTGAAGGACAGTTGGCACCAGCAGGGCAGGAGGCGGAAAGATCTACCTTGAGAGAAAATAACCTTTGTGCGAACATTGGGTGGCCCAGTCTCCATGACCCCTGCTTCCTTATTGAAGGGGGGTGGATCTCTGAGCTCTCATTTGTCAAAGGAAGCTTGTTTTTAAAAATCTTGTCTTTGTTAGAAATATAAAAGTGCTGGGGCCTGCCTCTAACACTCCGAGTCACCCTAGACAAATCCTTTCCCTCTTCTGGACCTCAGTTTCCTCATCTCTAAGGATGATGACGATGGTGATGGCAATGGTGGTGGTAATGGTGGTGATTATCCTTATGTATTCATCAGTATATTGTAACTATAAGTAGGTCTCCATCTACTTATTCCTTAGAGCCTTCGACGTAGGAGGTACTATTATCGTCCCTATTCTACAGATGAGAAAACTGAGGCACTGAGTCATTAGCTAGTGAGACGATACAAAACTAAACTATAATGGCTATCTAATTTTTAAAATTTGTTATCCTTTTCCATGCCTTTTCTTTGTCTCTACGGTGCCCCTTTGTAACTAGAAACGCCCTTTCATACAGATTCTACCCATTCTTTAAGACGGCTTTTCCACCTGCTCCCCTGACTTCTCCAGGCCTGGCAGAGCTTCTTGTCACTATCACTGTCTGGGTCCCCACATCGTCTGTCTGTCCTTTGCCTCCATACACGCCAGGTCCTCTGTCCTCCTTTCTTGTGGGCTCGTAGCTGGGAGGGGGCAGGGTTTTGCCCATCTCCCTCTCTCTCTCTCTCTCTCTCTCTCTCTCTCTCTCTCTCTCTCTCTCTCTCTCTCTCTCTCTGCCCTAGGATCAGGCTGGTGTTAGAATAGGCTGTTGTTTCATCTACACTCTCCATGAATGTGTGAATGAAGAAGTATCCAGCACAGGATCTGAGCCCCAGGTCAGCCAATCTTCTCTCTGAGCCTTGCTCTGCAGAGCATCATGCTCTCTGCATTCAGCCAGGTCTGTTCTTAAGAACGGCTCTCTCTCTTGACCCCATCTAAGAGAGGGAGAAACCTCACAGTTCCTGATTCCCTCCTGGGTGCTGGGCACCATCCTGGGTGCTTTCCTAGCAACCCTTCAAGGCAGCAGCTTTTAGCCCCATTTGTGCATTTGAGGCCCAGAGAAGGGAAGTAATTTGTCTGAGATGGATGTGAGCATGGATGTGAGCATGGATCTGCCTGTACGTAAAATCAACATTTTTTTCTTTTGTGCCCTTACTTCCCAAACTGAAAATGCTAACACGTGGTAGGACCTTTGGGCTACCGCCTCTTCGGGGCATGAGAAATCATTTATGAGATACAGTTTGGATACCTAAATGTTGGGATTTCTAGGCCATTCCAGTGATGGAAGTGGCTAAGGGGATATAATATCTGAAACTAGGACTAACCCAGAAAACCCAGGTCTTTCAGTCCCTGTTGAGATATAGCATTTGTCTCTGCAATCACGTCTCGCTTGCTCATTAAGCATTTGTCCACTGCTTTTTTTTGAGGCTACTTAAATGCCCTGCTAGTAACAAGGGACTACCCTAATTTTATTACCTACTTTGTGCAGTGGGACTTTTTTTAGAAGTTAATTTCACCTGAGAAGTTCACTCAGCAGCCAGTTCCTGAGCACCCCTCTGTGTGGGATTGGACTTGCCTCAGCCCCAGAAGTTCTCTCCGTTCCAGCAAAGCGAAAGATGAAACCGCTCATTGCAGTGAGGTGCTGACAGGTGTAAACACACAAGCCGTGAGGTTAACGTTTGAGTCAGAATCTCCCGAATTCAAATCCAGTTCCATTATTTGACAGCTGTTTGATCTTAGGCGACTGGCTTCACCTCTCTGAGCTTTTGTTCACTCATCTGTAAAAGGTGAATAAAGATAGTGCCTCCCTGACAGGGATGGGATGAGGAGTAGATGAGATAAAGTGCATCCTGCACTCAGCACGGTGCCTGGCGAGGAGGAGAGCCTCGATAAATGGCAGGTGTTCGTATTACTATTGTATGCTGTGCTGGTGGGGGTTTCAGGGAGCAAAGATGGACCACCTGTAGTAGGGAGGGGTGTCCGATGAGCCCCCCTGCGGGAGATGACATCAAAGCTATCTCCTAAAGGATGAGTGGGAGTTTACCAAGGGGATAAGGAGAAGGGTGTTGGCAGGGTTGGGCTGTGTTGTCCTTTCCACTATGAGCTGTATCATCTGCTGCTTCTGACTCAGACTCTGCCTTCTATTTTGGGAGGAGAGGAGCAGGCTCATTCAAGTGCCACCTCGAAGGTTCTTTGGGATGCCGGAGGTGCCTCACTGGGACTCTCATTGGATCTCCAGGCCACCAGATTCCTCCTCTTGCAACCTTACCCTGAGTCCTGTGTCAGGCCCTGAACTCCTCCAGCCCCACCCACCTTGGAAATGTGGCCGATGACGAAAAGGAGACATGGGTCCCGTTTGTGTCTCCATCAACTTTGGAAGCAGATCATGGGAATTTTCTGAATCTGGGCCCCCAGCCAGAAGGCGTTTATAATCAGACATGGAGCAATCATTAGAGCAGAAACAATAAATTACAACAGCACCGAGAGAACTCCCCAAAGCTGCTCACGCGAGCGAGAATCCAAGGAGAAGAATGCTAGCAGGCTTGGGGCCCTCTGCCCCTTCCACACGCAGCCACACTCAGGCTGTGTCCCCAGACGTCTGCAAGCCGATCGTAGCAGTGCTGCCTGACCCTTGTGTGCTCCAGGGATTGTGGGAGTTGTGCGTCGGAGTGGGGCAGCGTCTTCCACTAAAGCACCTTCAGGCCAGGCCCTGGAGAGGTGTAGGCCCAGTCTAGCATGGCAGGAAGAACCGGAGACTTGGGGATCAGAAGACCTACTTGGCAGGAGTCAAGCTGAGGGACCGTGGCAGCTCACCACCTCTCTCCAAGACTCAATTTCCTTGTCTATGAAATGGAAATAATACTCTTTCCGTCTCACAGGATCGTTGTGGAGATGAACGTATTCAACAGAGTCTAAAGCTTGACACATACCAAATGCTCCCTAACGTCAGTCCACGCCCTACCCCTTCTACCTTCTGCCTGTGCTGTCCAGTAGGGCAGTCATTAGCCATCTGTGACTATTTAAACTTAATTTAAATTCAAATTAAAACTTTAGTTTCTCGGGTGCACCAGCACAGGCAGATAGCATTATCATTACTGCAGAAAGTTCTACTGGACAGTGCTGCCCCCGATTCATCTGCTACCTGGGAGAAGTTTGGTCCAGCAGATATTCACAAGGCCAGGCCTTGGGGTTACAAAGATGATTGAAACTCTGTTCTGTTCCCCAAGAGCACAGAGTCTACCAGCTAGGATGAGCAAACAGTCTGAAAAAGGCTAAGATGCTAGGCCCAGAGGCAGGGGCACCTAACTCGCCTAGAGAGCGTCAGGGAAGGTTCCCTGGAGCGAGAATGCCTGAGCTGATGTGTAAAGGATGTAAAGTGGAGAATGACATTCTGGGTAGAGACACAGAGGGGGTGGCATTTCTAAAGATACAAAGCTGAAAAATCAGAGCGTGTGTCTGTGCATGTGAGACCTCCGGTGGGTCATTACTATGAAAGCATGAAGCAAGAGGTAGGAAATGAGAGACGGGACAGGGACCATGTCAGGGAGGGCCCTGCCTGCCCAGGAGGGCTCGACACTCCTGGTCTGCTAAATGCCCTCCCCCCCCCCATCCCCACCTCTTGCTGATACTGAACCACAAATCTCAGACACAAAGAGGTCTGTTGCAAGACCCAGGCCTGAACTGCTAGGGCCATTGTCCTCTGAGCTAGTCACTTGACAGCTGATAGCCCAGAAGCCCAGGGAGGTAGAGATAATTAATCCCCAGGTGAAGATGAGGGAACAGTGACTTGCCCAGAGTCAGTCAGCCATTCGGTGGTGGGGCTGGGCCTGGCCACCTGTGGTCTCTCCTCTGAGCCCCAGAGGCTCTGCAATGTTATGGCTTTGACAGTGGATAAACCACACTACCTGGTATCTTGGTTCCTTGTTCACAAATTCGTCGCCCTACTGTGTGCATTTTTGCTCCTGTGCTCGCCCATTCTCCTCTCTACTTTGATTTTCCTTCTCTGCTGACAGTTTGGCTTGCACACCTGCTGCAGCATCTGATCTAGAAGCACTTACCTTGACTCAACATTCCCCCACCCCATTTCTCAGCTTCCCTTGATAGCTAAGCCCTTCCAGTGACTTGTTTGTCCTCACTGTCCCCTTCCTTGCTTCCCGTTCTCTTCCCAACCTAATCATATCACCAGTTTATCCCCACTGCTATTCTGACACTGCTTTTATTAAAGTCATTCCATTGGACTTGTGCCAGATCCCATCATCCATCATTTTAGTCTTCTCCTTGACAGACCTCCTTTGTCTACAGTCCAGGTCAGGTAATCCCACCCAGCTCCATGGTCTTGAACACCATATTTTCACTCTGCTTACACTGTCCGTTTATATCATGAACACTTGTAGAAGTCAGAATTGGGGCCAGAATTTATAAGGGCTTAGTGAGTATGAGCTAGCTAGCAACATGCCGGTGACTCCTAAATTTATATTTCTAGCCCTGAGCTCTAAATTAGTGTCTCCAACTACTTACTCAGCAACTCTTCTTGGATCTCTACCAGGAATCTTAGAACTCTTCATGTCAGATGTCCCTCTTGTACCTCCTGACCCTGTTCCTTCCCAGGCCTTCATCTTGGTGAATGGCTCAAGCGAAAAGCCCAGGAGCCATCTTTGATTCCTCTCCATGTCCAGATCCAAGCCATCAGTAAGTCCTGGTTGTGCCATTTCCCGCCACATTCTGAATCCTGCCCCTTGCCACCTTCCTCATTGCCACCATCCTCGTCTGAGCCACCTGCATGAGTTTCAGTAGCCTCCCAATGGGGGTTCTTGCTTCAGTGTGGGTTCCCCCCCAGTTTCCCCTCTGGCAGAAGCCGAGGGAGACTTATTTGCTCAGATCACATTGCTCCCCTGCTTAAGCATGCTTTTCCTTCTTCCCTTCACACTGGAAGAAAGTGCAGAGCCTTCTCCTGGCCTCCAGGCCTTCTCGTGATCTAACCCTGCAGATCTTCTCAATCTAGGCTTCTTACACGTACTGCCAGCCCCCATCTCCCCCACGTGGAATGCTGCTCCCTGGGACCATTCCGTGGCCGGCTCCCTTTCTTTGTTAAGCCTCGAATGAAATATCACATTCCCAGAGAGACACATTCTCAGAAAGTAACACCCTGTCGCTGTATATCCCTTTACTCTGCTTTATTTTTCCTTACGGTTTACTTGTCAGTACTTGACCTTTGGGTTGCCTATTGCTGTGTAACAAACTGTCCCAGACTTAGTGGCTTAAAGCAGCCCTTTTATTATGCTCAGGACCTGTGAGTCAGAGATTTGGGCTGAGAACAGCGGGGCTACTCTACTGCCCTAGCATGCTGTGAGATTACTCAGGGTATCCAGCTGGTGGTGGGCTGGTGTGGAGAGTTCAGGAAGGCTCCCCTCCAGAAGGCAGTTACAGCGGAAGACGGGGCTTCGCTGGGACGCTCGCCCTTCTGCGTAGTCTCAGGAGCTCTCCACGTGGTATCTGCCGAGGCATAGTTCTCCAGAGGCATAGTTGCCTTCTCATGTGGCGACTCAGCACTCCAACAGTGGGAGTTTCTAGAGGCTAGAAGTAGAAACTGCCAATGTTCTTGAGTCCTGGGCCAGAAAATCGTCACAGCATCACTTCCATCTTACGTCGTAGTTAAACTCATCGCAGAACCCTCCAGAATTCAAGCAGTAGGGGCACACACCTCACCTCTTGATGACAGGAATGTCTTTGTGGGAAGCTTCGTTTTGCTGTATTGATGGTCTAGCCTGTGTTCACCCGTTTAGTTGTATGTGTCCTGTGTCCTCCCCAGAATGCAGGCTCTGTGAGCACTGAAACCTTTTTTCTTAACTCCAGCACCTGAAACAATGCCTGGTAGGTACACAGGAGGGATGAGAATGATTGATGAATGAATGAATGAATGAATGGTTATGTGTAGAACAAGCCACTTCTCTGCAGGTTTTGTTCCTTATTTGAAAACTTAGAAGACATGGTTCCATAATGTAGTGGTTAGCACATCTGCTTTACACACAGAAGGTCCTGGGTTCACATCCCAGTGGAGCCACAGTCCGTGGTCTATGGCCATGCCACCCTGAACACGCTGGATGTCTGATCTCAGAAGCTAAGCAACGTCAGGCCTCATTAGTACTTGGATGAGAGACCACCTAGGAAGACCAGGTGCTGTAGGCATAAATAATAATTAAAAGAAAAGAAAAGAAAACATGGAGATGGTCAGAGCAGGAGGAACTTTAGGGAGCTTCTAGCTCAGCCCCTGAAGGCATGGCCTGAACTTTGTCTTCACTCCACCAGCAGCCACACCTTATGTTTTCTCCTCTGAGACAGGTAAGCTGAGAAGGCCCCGGGGTGTTTCTTTGGGAATACCTGAACCAACAGATGTAAAATCAGGTCCCAGCTATGCTCACAACCTGCTATGGGACCCTGGGCTGTCCCTTTCCCACTCTGGGCCTCAGATTTCCTACCTGTAAGTGAGGAGCTTGGCCCTAGATCACATTCTAGCCAGGAGGGCTGCTAGGAGGGAGAGAGGAGGGCAGAACAAAGCAGGCCTGGTTAACAGCCTCCGACTGTGACTCCCTTTCTTCTCAACCTCCCAAACTGCCAGTGGCCTTGTTCTATCTCCAGATGTGGACCTGGGAAGTTGCCAGAGTCAACCAGGAGTTTAGCACTGATCCAAAGGGATCAAGGTGAAGATACCCAGAGAAATCCCCCCACCCCTCAAGAAAGGGCCATGCACTTTGCTCCTGCCTGCCCTAATCTCTGGGGCTCAAACTTTGTCAGAGCCAACACTTCCCTCATAAATCACCTGGCCTCCTGGTCTTTCTCTTCTTTAGCATCTTCTGTCAGACACCGAAAATCGTTCAAGAAATCAGACCCTAAATCTCTGCTGACTGTGGCTCAGGATTCACCTTCTGGGAGGGAGGAAGGGAAGATCACAGTGTGCTTTCCAGGGAACTGGGAGGGTGTGCAGTTCAGCCAGCCTCCACCCCTGAGCACCTACCTGGCTGGTGCTGGGGGATTGGAGATGAGGGAGAGTTGGTCCCGCTGGGTACCGCAGCATAACAGAGTCAGTGACCATGCGGAGCGATGGAGGTGGGGGGAGTGGGGAGTGAGGTCCACACTATAACCAGCTGTTTTCCTACTGGAGTGGGGTGGGATCCTGGGAGGGGGATTTTGACTCGGGGAAGCCTAAGGACAAGACGAGTGAAAAGCAGCAGGAAGAGTATTCAAGTAGAGGGAACAGCAGATGCAAAAGCCCAGAGACCAAAGAGGAGTGTCAGAGAAGACACCCTGGAAAAGAAGGTCCCATCCCCTCGTAGTCTGAAAGGAAGGCCAGAAGGATTAAAGTGGGCAAGGGCACCCGTGTGTGAAATGCCACCGGTGTTTGTGTATGTGTGATTGAGAGAGTGGGGAGGGAGTTGGCAGACCCGCGGTGAAGGCAGCCTGGCAGGAAGAGGCAGTGTGGAGAGAAAGGCCTCAGGAGGGCCTGGGCTATTTTGCTTGAGAAGCTTGGGCTTAAGCAGCTAAAAATTTGTTGCAAAATGTTAGCAAAGCAGTAGGGAGCGACAGACAGATAAGTGCTGCAGATGGCCCTCGTGCTGGAGAAGTGCGGACAGAGAGACTGAGGAGAGGAGACAGGTCAGGGCATTATGGGAGTTGTCCAGACTGGATCCAGGCCCAGCCACTCACAACGCCCTGAGTGCCGCCACTAGAGTGTCATGCCACAACTGGTATGAGCACCCTCCGTGTCAGGCTCCAGGCTGGGCCCTGGCATACAGAGGTGAAGACTGTCTCTCAAGGAGTGCTGTCCACTGGTTCAGGGGCGCTCTCTAGAGCAGAAAGCAGGCATGCTGGGTGCCCTGACACTGGTGCCTTCAGTGGGTTTGAGAGGACAAGAGGGGGACCAAACGTCCATGACCGTTCAGCAAGCATTGGTTCGGGGTCTGCTGTGACCCGGGCTCTGGGAAGAAAACGGTGAGCAAGCCAGAAGTGGTCCTGGCTCTGGAGTTTATAGTCGGGAGGACGGGTACAAACCGAGACAAGGACAGCATCCTTCAGGAACGGGTGTGGTGAGGAGGGAGTGCAGAGTGGGGTCGGAAATAGCTGGGGATTCAGGGAAACGCGGGGGCTATGATGAAGTGAGGGAGGCACCTACAACTCAATTTAAGGAGATTGGTTCTCTCAGGGTGTGCAAGTGTGGGGTCGGCACCTGAGAGCCAGGGCCTCCATGAACTTTGTGCTCCAGGGGCCTCGCTTGCCTGGTTCCACATGAAAGATTTATGTCTGAACTAACACATAGGCCGAGACAGAAAGATTGAGTAGGAATTAGATAAAAGGGGAGTTTGTGGCAAAAAGAACAGCACGTGCAAAGGTGCCTGTGCTCAGGGACTGGCAAGTCGTCTGGTCCAGCCAAAAGGGTCCAAACGTGAGGCTGAGAGAGGGACAGAGCCTGTAAGTCACGTTAAAGCAGTTAGGGCTTTGCTGGGGAGATCATTTCCCAGGGGGATCAGTGTGGACTTCGTGGAGCAGATAGTGTTTGGGTTCAGCCCTGAAGTTGGGGAAGTGAGAGTGCCCAGGGACCCTTCAGTCGTCAAATTAGCTGAGCATGTGCTGTGCGCTGGGCATCTGCTAATAATGAGGTACCTGTCGGCAGATTGGCTGTTTGCTAGAGGATTCAGTTGGGAACCTTTCAAAATGCAAAGGATAAGGTGATCTAAATGTTAAGAGCCTCGCTACCCCCACCCCTTCCTTATTCTTTCCCCTCTTAGTTCAGCAACTGTGTCTGAGAAACAGTTTTTTCACAGACTCTTGGGCTCAGTAATCACAGGGTGTGGATTTCAGAAGCAGTGGTGTGTGAGCACCAGGCATAACACATACTCTGTGCAGGGTGCCTTCATATGTCCTCTCATTTGAATCCCCCCCATAATAATAAAAGGTAGCTACTATTATACCCATTTTACAGATGAAAAAAAAAAACAAGAACTCAGAGAAATTAGCCAGCTACTTCCCTAGGTGACAGAGGCAGGATTTGAACCGAGGCTGCAGGGTAGGGGATTCATCGTGACTTGGGCATTCCTGTGCATTTTCCGGGAATGCCCACCCTGACTCTTGGGCCTCCCTCGGACCTTCTGCATCAGAATCTGCCTTTTTGCAAGATCCCCAGGTGATGCACAGGCACAGTCAAGCTTGAGAAGCATTGTTCTAGTCCCTCACACTACCAGTGAAGAAACTGAGGCTCAGCGTCAGCCTTTCTGGCAAGCTCACAGGCACTGCTGATGTTTCTGGTCCATGGGCCACCCTTTGAGTAACAAGGGCTGGACTATCTCCAAAGGCCCACCTAGCCACAAAGACTGGCCCTTGCTGGAGAGAGGAGCAGAGACACTACTCAAACTAAGCTTATTCTGGCAATCCCTTTCCATTCCATTTAGCTTCTGGTTAGAGGTCAGGGCAAGGAGAATGGCTCCCTATTCTGGAAGAAGAACCAAAGCCTCAGAGAGGGTGTGTGGCCTGTCCACTCCTGGCGATGCCTGGCCAGTGTTCTCTGTACTCCCTGACTCTCGTTGGGAGGTGGGCACTTTCTCTCTTTGGCGGCCTCTTCTTCTTGGCATTCTGGGCCAGCATGTTCAATAGACACCTCCCATCATGGATCACCCTGCATTTCTCCTAATGAGGAAGCCCCTCCTGATAAAGGAGCAGCATCCTTTGTGGCCACTGTGGCATTGGCCTGCCCTTCCCCTACAGCCCACTGGGCCTACCTAAAAGGGCATGACTCTGGGGGCAGGGGGGTACTCAGGAGGAGGGAAATCTGTCCCCCCACACAGCAGTTTCACAGTGCTTGGCACTATCGGGATCACACTCCCTGGGATGGTTTTGGGCTTGTTCACTTGGAAGGGAGAAGGTGCCGGAACAGTGGGTGTTTGTGGATGGATTTACGGGCCTCGTATTTACCCATATTGTCAGGGAAACAGGACTACAGGGTTGAGTCACACAAAGCAAGAAGGCCGCACCTGGCACCTCTGGTGGTCTGAGCCCACCCAGCCCTCAGGACACCGTTCACGTGCGCAGGCCTCCACTAAGGGCCAACTCAGCCTTTGCCCTCACCTGAACTCATTCTGGCCCCGCCTTCCAAAAACGCCCTCGTAGCTCCTCGCTCTTCTCAATCTCAGCCCTTCCAAGCCCTCCAAGGCCCTTCGAGGGGACTTCGCCCTACCTTCATCCCTCCATTCTGTGAACTCAGCCTGCATCATACAATCCCCACCAGTGTGCCTTGTGTGTACCTGGGCTGCACGGACTTGTTTGTGGGTGGATCTTGGTTTCCATTCACGTTTTGAACCCAGAAACTAGGATTTATATTGTATCTGCGTCTCGGCCAAATCCACAGTCAGGACTCAGAATAGGATGGGCTTTCTGAAGCATGGGGGGGACGGGGCTGGAAAAGGGAGGGACGGGCTGAGAAGTTAATACCAGGCTAATGGTGCATGCCCTGGGAAGTCACCTTGGCCTCCTTCCTTGATAAAAATGTTTGGCAGCTATGTCCACCCTCCATCTTCCCATCCTCCCCAGTCCCTCTGTACACATGGCCACTGGGTAACAATGGCTGCGCCTCTCAACTGGACAGGGACCTGCTACCCAGCTCAGCACAGCCAGCAGCCACGTGGCAAGATCCGAGGTGATCAGGGCAGTCTGCCGGGGAGAAGTGTAGAAGGACAGGCCTGCCTGTGGCTGCTGGGGCCAGCAGTCTTGCACAGCAGGAGAGCCCTGACAGATCAAGTAGGGCAAAGCCAAACATCCCTTACTGGGAGCCAGAGCTCTGCGTAGAAGCCTGTGCTCCTCTCCCGTGGCAGGAACACCTTTTCCTGAGTCCAGCAGCCCCAAGACGTCATGACATGGCCCGGGCAGAATTGCAGAGATGGAGAGCAAATGTACTGTGGCATGTGCTGCTGCGTGACATGAGACATTGCTCCCCAGTGTCGTTGGGCCTTTTTCCTATAACATAGTGAGCTGAGAGGGTAAGGACCTAGCTTCCTCTTTAGTCCCTCTTCTGTGCACCACGGAGTCGGGGCATTTGCTCCTCCTCTCTATAAGAAAGGATTATAATACTTGTCTTATAACTAGGTTCAAGATTAGACAAAATAATACTTGCTGACAGCTTAGCAGTGCTTGGCATGTGGTAAAATGCTCAAAGAAATATTAGTCCCATCTCTTGCACCCCAGAAAAGATCGTACTCCACCGAACCAACTGTCTGGCTCTGAGATTTTCGGTGCCCTCTGAGACAGAATCTAAACTAAACCAGGCCATGGGGCTCCGGCATCCTTTGCAGCATGTACAATGGAGATAATAATGGCCACTACTTCTCTGGGTTGTGCTCAGTGAGGATTAAATGACAGAGTTTACATAAACAGAACTTGGTACGCTATCACCACTCAGTAAATGTTAGTTGATGCTGCCACTTACGGTGCAGATATTTTTCTCCTTCATTTGGAGATTAGTTCTTAAACCTCATGAAGTGAAATATTAACCAGAATTATTCTCAATATAAAACATAAAAATTCTTCTTTCAAATCCCTTTTCCTTCTCTTTCTTTTATTAGTTTAATTTCCTGCTGCTTTTTTAAATTTTTGTTCATTTAAAAAGGAATAAAACAGTCTCTGTAAAGTGCTAATATGTCTTTAGAGTCTCTCTTCAATACCATCCTCATGAAACGTGTGAGGAGACCAGAGGACGGGTAGGAATGTTTTGAGGGACAGTGACAAAGAACTGGTGGTGGGACTGATAAAAACGAGAATTCTGAGACGTTTCTGTCCTATCTTATGATGTAAAGAAGATGAAGTTTCTGGACTGGGTTTTAAAAATGCTAGATCAGCTGGCTGGAAATATTAGGGGAATGATTTAGTTACTTTCTGGGCTGGATGACCTTTCAGGAATCAAAGCCAGTCTGGAGTCACACCCTGACACTTGACTCTGGCCCCAAATGGAACCCGAGCCCTCTCTCTGGTCACAGACAGAGACTTGCCCTTTTCACACCTGCAAGTTCTTAGTCACTAAAGGACCATGACTCACAAAGGGTGGGATGGCTCCCTATACCCTGCCTACCACCGAGCAGTGGAGCACTGGCCCTCTGCCATGGCCCAGAAGAACCTCCTTTTATCAAAAGAAGGAGCCATGCAAGCAGAGCAGTGGGAGGAGGTTCTGAGTTGATGCGTTCTATACTCAGTTTCTTCTGTTCCTCTTTCTGGCTAAGTGCAGGCCAAATTACTGCTTTGAAAATGCATCAGCCTCTGTCCAGCATCCCACCTCGGGTTCCGGTAGCACCCACCCCAGCTGGGGGTCAAGCAGGAGAAGGTGGGAATTAGACAGAAGTCGGAATGGCTGGAGGAATCTGTCCTGGTGGATGAGACCATCTTTTCTCATTCGATGCTACCTGGTCGCTGCTCCTCTTGCTCTCAGAGCAAGTTGGCTGGGCTTGAGCTCCTTAGCAGATTGTGGTCCAGGGCAGGATTCCACGCTCTGAATGGCCAGTGTCGGCTGAGGTGAAGAGCCTCTCAGCTCACAAAGCACTACCGTGTCATCTTCTACTTTGATCATGTGTGACAGTCATCAGAGTGGGTGTCACTGGGAGCCCCTTCGCCTGTAGAAACCTAGACATGTCCTCGTCAAAACCCAAATTCTGCACCATATTAGCTGTGTGGTCATAGGCAGCTTGCCTAGCCTCTCTGAACGTGTTCCCTTACCGTCACCTGAGGATCACAGGACCCACTTTTCTAATTGAGGTATGGATTAAAGGTATTATTTGTATGGAGTCTAGAAGGCTTAGTAAATGTCAGCTCCTTTAACTTTCTTTACGCTCATTTATTGAGCAACTATTATGTTAAGGGATGTGAGGTCCTTTACTAGATGCTGGGGATGTGGAGCTGACAGGCAGTGTCCCAGTCACTGAGTCAAAATTCATAGTTCACTTCCCTACACACAATAGGTGCTTTGCAAATCAAAGGGCAAGGGGCCGAAGAGGGTTTCAGAGACAGTTGACTCCACTGAGCTCTACACTAGCAGCTTCTCGAAGCATCTTTGCAACATGCCACAAAAACCCAATCAGTTATAAAAGGGAGCAAAGGCAGGCAGGTGTGGCAGAGCTCCCAGCACGGAGATGTCAGTTTTGGATGCCTGGAGGGAGCCAGTGACTCGTTTTCTCCCTGGAGAAGGAGGCTGCATGTCAGACAGGAGAGTCCGGGAAGGCCTTAGGAAGCTTCTACACAGCCCACCAGCCCCACCACGGGCTTGCTTTTCTCGATTGCCTGCCCTGACATCAGAGGGAACTTGTGTATTTGCATCCTCAGAGATCATCGTCCGCAGCCCAGAAACACCTCCACTTGCAGAAAGTCATGGGTCAGCCCAACCTAGCTATCGGACCACTCTGACCTGTCATACCCGGCGAATCTGAAGACTGTGACAGACACCACCAAGCACAGGGAAGCGCTGAGGTCCAGTTGGACAAGTACTGAGTGAGCGTGTGGCTAGTCAGGTGCGGCGCAGTGTGCCAAGGATGCAAACCTCAAAGACGTTGTTAGTGCCTGTGATAAAATGAGCAGTGTCCGTGGTCAGGGCGGGCTCTGCAGTGCTGAGAGCACTGTACTTGGAGTCTGAGAGGGTGGATCATGCTTCTGCATGAACCACTGACTCTGGGTAGGCTTGGGACAGTCTTTTCCCCTTGCTGGACTATGATAAAATAAAAGGGACTAGAGGACTAAGAGGTCCCCCGTATCTCCCACAGTGTCATTTGTTCATTCATTCATTTGTTTGCTCATTCATTTCATTTCAAAGCACCTGTTCCACATAGCTCTGTGCTCAGCACTATAGGACGTAAAGTCTCTGTCCTCCAGGGAGTTATAGCTCAGGACACGGACCGGTGCTGCCAGGAAACTCTGCACAGGACACAGTGTGGCTGCTCCCCAGGGTAGGACTGCAGCCTCAGGAGCCTTTGCTGTTTGGTTCACCGTAGGTTTCTGGAGCTCCCTGGGGCAGAGAGATTTTTCCGTCTCCTGGATCACTCGCTATGGGGAAGGTCAAGTGTGCACCCTTCATCCACTCACCCAGGCAGCCAGCCACTTACTCCTTCATTCGCCCTTTCATTCTTTCATTCATCTGTTTACTTCATTTTTCACTTGTTCATTTAATAACTTATTCACCCACTTATTCACTGGCCTACTTGCTCACTTATTGACCCATTAACAAGCAAGCACAGAACACCAAGGCTGTTCTAATAGAAAATCTGATAATCAGAGAGTGGGCTCTGAGGAGATGCCCCAGTGAGGTGGTATTTAGACGGGGTTGCAAATGTGAACGGAAGCCCTCCAAAGAGAGAGGAGGATGGAATGTTCCTTAACTCCTGGTGAGGTTCTCTGGGGCCACTCAGACTCGAGCTGCTTAAGCCCCTCTGCCCCTGTCAGCCTGAGCAGAAGACACTCAAGCTCCTGGATCTGCTCACTTCCCGCCCTGACTCTGTAGCTGTGGTCACTGGTTTTCCCCAAACTGTGTGGGATTGATGGAAGCGGGGAGTCTGGCTGGGTGCGAAAAGCTTGATCTTCTCTCTTTCCAGCCCCATCTCGGCTTACGGCCAGTCTTCCAGATGATTATCTGGGGTGCGTGCTTCCACGTGGCCTCCTCGACCACTTGCTTGTCGGCCTCAGAGGAAAGGAAGAAAGGGGGAAAGGGAGGGAGGATTAATAAAGTCAACAGTAATGTCTTTATCCAGTAGGATAGCCATGAGGCCCCTGTGTTTGGAATCAGACAGGCCTGGGTTCAAATTCTGCTCTGCCACTTAACTAGGTAGGTGACCGTGTCCCTTTGGGCTGATCTGCTTCTTTGTAAAGTGCAATAGTATCTGACTTGGCAAATTGTTTGTATTATTTATATGCTCATTCCCATACACCAAAGGTTCTCAACATATGGTGGCTAATGTTTTATTATGCATCCACTGGCTACACAATTGCTGAGCTCTCCCTGTGTCTTTGACTGCCTAGAGGTACTGGGGATCCAGATAAATAAGGCATTAACAGCCTGGCCACAGAGATGGACAAATGGACCTACCCTTTCCAGGCAGGGTGATAGAGCCTGGGTCTGAGGTCCGCTTGGCACACTCCGAGAAGCCGCAGAAGGCTCTATAGAGAAGGTGACATTCTAACTGGGCCTTGAAAGCTCAGTAAGTAGGTTTTGGGGGTTGTTTTTTTGTTTGTTTGTTTATTTTTTACTGAGGCCAAGCAGCGCCTCTGTCTATTAAGACTTCGTTCTGACTTTTAGTTCCTCCGACTGCAAAATGGGAATAATAATAACTATTGTGAGAACAAGGCAGGACAATGCATGTTGACAGGATTTGTAATAGGAAAGAGCTACTTTTTACAAAACAAACCCAACCCAACCCAGGCATCCCGACTCTAAAGCTCTTCCCCACAGTACACACGTACATGCCAGCATGCATGTCACAGATTATAACAGGAATTCAGGAGGATTTGCCCAGGAAAAAGCTAGGGGGGAGGGAGCACACTAGCTTCTAACGCATTAGAGCTTGGGAAGAATGTCGCATGAGAGATGGAGGCAGCAGCTTCTCTCACCATCCTCTTCCGCTGCACCCCACCCTGCCTGCCCCAGACACGAGAGCGTGGCTTTTCATTGTGGCAGGAAAGATAGGCTAGAATCTCAGGGGACATACTTATCTAGCATCTCAGAGTCACCATCTAGTGGTTCCTGGAATTCCTGCCCTATCTGGACTGCCTGCCTGGGCCCTGCAGTGTCCAGCCCCAGGACCCCTCCCTGACCTCCCCCAGCCCCTTCTCAGAGCTCCTCAGGGGACTCATGCTCTAGCCTGGCTGTCTAGGCTGTCTTCCCTGGGCCATGTACTATTTTAGGACACCCCCTTTCCCCCCACTCCTTTCCGAGAAATGGGCCATGCTCAGGGAATATCATCGCTGGGTCTTTCCCTCCTGTGTGGTCCACAGTCTTCCAGAGCAGTCTTTGGGGTTGGTTTGCTGTATGCTGGACTCAATCTGTAATGCCTGAGCTTGTGGCTTCTGAATGTGACCCCTGGCTCCATTCTATGAGAGCTTCTAGGTGACCTGGTGGAATTACTTAGCCTCTGCGAGCTTGTTTCATCATCTGCAAAATGGGAAAATAGCACATACTTGATAAATGCAAGCATTAAACTGTATAAATTGCATCGATCAGTGCCTGAGGCATAGTTGGGGCTTTCAGGGAATAACTCTTATTGTCACAGCTGGGATGAGGGTAAGGAAGAGGGCTGAAAAGGAAGCTGGAGAGAAGAAAAAAGGGAAATGTGTTTGACTAGGGGAAGACAAGAGGGCAGATGGGAGGGCATTAAAGGAGGGGGTGAAAAGCCGCTCAACCTGCCCCCTTCCTCCTTCCAGCCCCAAGTCCTGCTATTTCCCCAACAGGCTCTTCTCCAGTCACATGGAATTTCTTGTCATTTGTTAAGTTTTCTTCCACTGTCATCCATTCGGCCGTTTTCCTCACCCTATATGAGCTGTAACGTTAAACCTTTCTACATGTGCTTTGACTCTGTAATGTGCTCCCTCCTCCTGAAAGCCCTCCTCGACTAACCCTGGCCCTCACAATCAGCCCCTCCACCCTGCTTGCCTCTCCCGGCCCCCTCTGCTGCTGCTCTCTGTCACAGCATTCATCACATGGCCAGGCGGTTGCTTGCTTTGCTTAGTCTCCCCCCAGCAGACAGACAGTGAGCACCTTGAGGCCAGGGGTATGTTTGATTTATTCCTGTGATTCTGGTACTCAGCGATTATTCCAGTGTTGAATGATCGAAGGAACAAATGAATGAATAGCTGTGAGGGGAAGTGGTGCAGGAGGGAGCCTTCTGTAAGGACCCGCTGTCAGTGGTTGTCTCCCCCTGTTGCCTGCTGCCTTTCCGCTGCTCCCCTCCCCTCCCCCTGGGGTCTGTAGCCCACCACCCTTCTGACTCTGAGGGACAGGAGCACCAGGCCAGTGCCCGTGCTGTACCGGGGATCCCTTCCTCTCTCTCGTTTGCTTCAGGGCTGTCTGCGGCCTCCTCAGCAACCCCAAGTCCTTGCAGACCTGCAGAAACAGCTCTCCCCTCCCACCCTGCAGCTCCCCCAAAACAAACACAGCCGTTGCCAGAGAGCCATGGGGGCTTGCAATGAAAAACAGGTGTCTCCCAGAGACCTGTCAGCCGTGGCTGTGAGGCAGCTAGGGGTCACCACCTTGGGGGCAGGGGAGAGGTGGGGGCACAGCAGGGCTCACCCCGAACGTTCAGCTCCCAGGGCTCAGTGCTGGGCACAGCAGCCACCTCGTGGCCTGTCACAGGAGACTGACTGACAGGACACCCCTCCTGGCTAGAGGAGCCAAGGCGCTCTGGTTCTGGCCAGACCCTCACAGGGGCCAGCCCTCGGAGGACAGCTGGGCTTGGACCGAGGCTTGGCCCCTTGTTTCCAGCCCCCCTGTCTCAGACTTCAGCTCCACACTGAGGCGTGAAAGAGCTCGGGTGTTCCAATCACCTGGCTGTCTTTCCTGCTGAGCCTCTCGAGAGCCAGAGAGCTGAGGCACCTTGGTTTTCCTCTTGGAATCTCATCTGACCCATCTGTAAAGTGGATCTGTAAAGATGCTCTTAGCGGGTCCTGGGACGGGACTGAGTGACGCAGCTCGTACGTGGTGTGTGTCAACGACCCGGCATCGAGCCTGAGCTATAATCCGCATTTATTAAACGTGAGCCCCCCATGCGTCTGGCTCTGGAATCTGTTAGTGAGGGACTGTCTGTGACCTTGGGCCAGTACCCACTTGAGTTGGTATTTTCAACTGTCAGGGGGCTTTAAGGAGGGTCTGTAGCCTCCCCTCACTCCTGAGGCCCAGGTCTAGGGAGCTGCTTCTAGTGTCTCACCAGGTCTCCCTGTCTCTTGTTCCGACGTTCATGTGTGCAGTTCCTCTGCCCTTCCTCAGTTGTCTCACTCCTTTATGTCACAGACATGCTTACTGAGCACCTACTATGTGCCAGGCACTGTTCTAAGTACTTCGAAGACCTGGGTGAGCAAGCACCCAGGCATCTCTGTGCCCTGCTGCATCTGCCTTGTGAAATTTACCTCACCATACTGGAATGGGCTGTTTTTGGTGCCTGTCCCCCATGACCAAACTCCAGGAGGACCAAGTCTGTACCCACAGCAACAGGCACAGAGGGCCCATCTGTCTGATTCATCAGGGACCCCCAGCGTCCAGCCTATCGGCTGAACTAGTGAAAAGTCCTAGCAAAGTGGGCTCCTTGGTGGCCTCAGTGGAAGAGGAACTCCATCTCCATGGCCCTGCCAAAGCCAGTTTCAGACTCTGCTGCCTGGGCCTCCTCAAAAGTGCTCTTTCTCTCCACGAATAGGGGGGCTGGGCCCAGATACCCTGGAAGGTTTGGCGATGGAGGAGAGAGGCCCAGTGGTGCCCGAGTCATCCTCTGTGTTTGTATTGGAAGCTGGCTCCTTGCATACCAGCACATACCCCTGATTTCAATTATCCAATTGCACACTGCTGCTAAAATTGCCCATGGGCAAACGAGCTGGCTCTGGGCCCCTTCCTCCATTAATTCCAACAGTCCATCACACTGAGCCCAGCTCTGTCACCATTCCGAGGAGGGCTGATCTCCCCCCTGCAGGCCCAACACAATCTATCCAGGTCACCAGGACGGGAACCTGAGAGAAAGAGCTGAGGGGAGGAAATTCCCTAAGAAAAACATTTGCGTGTGTGAGCGGTTTCAGGTCAGATCCCGCCCTCTTCCTGATGCTCTGGTGTCTGCCTCACGCCTGCTTTCCTGGAGTTGGTTCCGGCCTTTGGAGGGCAGGGCCGGGAGTCATTTTGCCTAGGTGATTGAGAAGGAGGGTGTTTGTGCTCCTTGGCCTGGCCTTCAGGAACAAGGGGGTTGGGGGTCACCTGCAAAGTGCTGGAATTTTGTTCAAAGGTGAAGGATCTTTTCCATTTCCAGTTACCTATCCCTGCCGCAGGGTGTGTCTGGGAACCTTGTGAAGTCTACAGGGAATCTAGAAGACTGAAACAGGAATTCCAGCACTTTATCCAAAGCAGGCGGTCACGTAGGGTTGCAGACGTGACCTAGGACATGGAGATAAGGCTGGACTCTCCATTTGGGTGTCTCAGTTGCTGAACTTCAGCAGACTGAACAGCCATGCCTCAGTTTCCTCATCTATAAAATGGCAGCAATGATACCTCTCATTAGAATCGATGTGAAGATTAAAAGAGACAATATTTGCCAGTATAGGCACACAGGAGGTTCTTTTCCCCTTCTACTTAAGTCCATTTATTTACTTGTTTGTTGCTTTTCTGATGTTTTCAATCAGAAAAGACACGTCTGCTCTTCTCCCGAAGCCAGGTGATGGGACATTGTGACTGGTAGGGAGGGAAGGGAGAAGACAAGTGGGTTCATATTCATGGGGTGCTGACCACCCCATGTGTTCCAGTCCAGGGTCTGTGCTGGAACCTCAATGGACAAAAAGCAGGCACCTCAGGTATCACCTATTAAAGTCAGGTGCGGAACAATTGATACCTGAGCTGAGGACAAAGGGCAGAATAGCCACCAGGTAAGCCACCATCTGGACCTGGGAAACCAAAGGGTTCTTACTGACTGCCTCTCCACTATTATAAATAATACCATTTTAGGGCACTCCTAGGCGTCCCTCTTCTAGGGGGATAACCACGGGAAGGCATACCAGTTTACTCCAGCCAAATCCTGTTTCCAGCCCATGGGGAAGTGGGATAAAAGGCTGTGCCCTCCCAAGTCCTCATGAATGCTGTGGAGAGAGTGAATTTCTGGAGGAGTGAGGCAGGGCGTCTACAAGGACCTAAAAGAAGCAGGGGTAATGTGGAGAAGAGGCGCTCGGGGAAGAAGAATATATTTCCCCAACTATCAGAGGGAAAAGGTTTATTCACAGAAGACCTAGCCGGGCCCAGTGGGGAGACAGAGTTGGTGAACTGGGAAGAACTTCCTCACCGTTCAGCTGCCCAGCTACTTGGGAAATTGGTCAGCAACCTGTGCTCAGGGTGTGTCAGTGGGACTGGGATTGCTGCCTGGTCAGGCTGGGCTCTTCTCAGCATAGAGGCCTCAGACAGGTTATTTCTTCCCTCTGAGACCCCCAGCTCTTCTTCTCTGGAGAGAGTAATGACTAGAATGTGAAATGCATCCTTGTCAGCCCCAGGACAGGGCAGGCCTAGGAGGAGGGAGTTCTCCTGTCAGCAGGGTCTGGCATACAAGGGGCCACCATGGATGGGAACCCCTCCCCACTTTCAGTGACCAGATGAGGCCCAGAGTCCATCTTCCCAGGCTTGGGCTGGTCTGTCAGCCCTCCCAGCGTACATAAATACCCTCCCAAAGAGTTGGAACTCAACTGCTCCAGGAAGTGTTGTTACAAATTGCTTTTCCACCAGAGCACATACTGGATTTTCCATGCCACCTCCAGCACATTTTCGGGAAATCCCAGGTGGTGGTGATGGGGGCCGAGACCCTCCAGAAAGGCCAAG
This sequence comes from Cynopterus sphinx, assembly GCA_030015415.1. Lineage (NCBI taxonomy): Eukaryota > Metazoa > Chordata > Mammalia > Chiroptera > Pteropodidae > Cynopterus > Cynopterus sphinx. The sequence continues at coordinate 99,502,008 of CM057387.1, forward strand.
GCCCCAACAAACCAAAAGACGGCTGGATTTTATTTAATCATAAATGCATATACATCGCAACCTTTGAATACTGGAAAGGAAAAAAAAAAATCTCAGCAAACCAAAAAAAACACACACATCGCTTTGCTTTGGAGGGTAATTACTCTGAATTCAGTTAAACCAACTTGCTCTAGCTAACTAGATTAGTTTACATCTTGTGGTAAAAAAAGAAATACAAATTACTTAGATTGCAATAAACCATGTTTTTCTAACTAAATAGATTAGTTTATATCTTGTGGCAAGAAACAAGAAGGGGAACAGTTCAGCAATGCCTGTTGCTCGCTCCTGCCCACTCAGCCATCCAGAGAAGTATGTTTTCTGTGTGGCCTCCAGCCCCTGACCCTGTGCCTTCCTCAGCCCCCTCCTCTAAGAGATGTAAAGAATTGAGATTGGGAAAAAGGAAAATAAAACCACTTCCAGCCCAGCTGTTTTGATAAGGATGCCAGTATGCTCTGGGTTGCACAACCGTCACAGATTCAGTCCATTTCCACAAACGTGTGGGTTGCCTGCCTGCCTACTATGTGCAGGGCACGGGGCTGGGCACTTAGTGGGGTAGGCCAGCTCCATGAATGAGAGATCCACGTGGTCCAAAGGACACCATGCTTGTTTTAATGCTCTGCTGTCACCACTGTGAAATTCCTCATAATTTATGAACGAGGGACTCTACATTTTCATTTTGTACTGGCCCTGGAGGAGAGACAAGGGACAGAGGAAGTGAGGGCTTTTGCTCTGGGAGCATGTGGCCATGTAAGGGAGACATGGCTCTCACCAGAGCTCGTGAGCCCTTCCTCGGGCAAGGAATATGTTGGACCCATGTCCGGGGCTTGTCCACGTATGGCTAGTACATTGTCCTGAGTGATTCCAGAAGTTTCAATGAGTTGGGATCCTTTGCCCTTTTTTTCCCCTAAAAATGAAAGACACTTGCTCCTTGATGTCTGTGTCTTTCTATCTTAAGATGGCCCTAGGAAGGACAAGGCAGATGGCACCAGTAGTTTCCGAGGAGACTCATCTTGCTGGACGCCCTCCCTAGGCCTGTCCAGAGGGTTCTCCAGGGGTCGCTCCACTGGAGAAAGTTCATTTTAGCCATCAGAATGCCGCCCTTTATTACGCCCACTAAGGTGTTCTTTAACAGGCATTGTCTCCTGTGTCCCCACAATGACCTGCTCAGGCTGCTAGAGGGAATGTGGAGTCTACCCAAGGGTAGAGCTGTTTGACGTGAGGCAGCCATGTCTTCTCTCCTGTAGAGGTCCTGGCTGGGCAAGTGCTCGGCTGCAGGAAGCTAAGGGCTCTGCCTCCTTTGACCTCTCCGCCAGCACAAGGCAGTGCCATCGATCCAAGGTGGTTCAGTGCTCCTACTGTCAGCATTCCAGACCCTTCTGGGCAAAGAGGACAGGGTGAGGAATTAGACCCATCAGTGCTGTCACAGTCCATCGGCTGCAACGTGGGACCTTGGCCACGCCTCGCTGCAGGGAGACTGGGAAATGAGGTCTTTCCTGGGCAGCTGTGTGGCCAGCTAAAAATTAGGAGTTTTGTTACTACTGAAAAAATAAAATAAAATGAAAGAATAGATATTGGAGGTGAAAGAGCAGACTATGCTTCGTGAGAGGGATTTTTATCTCAGTTTGGTGGATGGGGACACAAACTCAGAGCCTGAAATGACTTGGTCCCGATCATGCAACAGGCAGGTCTGGGCCTTCTCTAGATACTACACCACTTTACTACCCAAGGCTTTGGGCTTCGTGAAGAGCACACCTGGAGTCCTGAGAACGGAGGAGGAGGGTACACACACTCATATGGAGGTCCACATTGAGGTTCTGTAACCAGGGTTACTAACGCATTCTTGCACTCTCTGAGTGACAGGATGCTCTCTACTTCCCATGGCCGTCTTAGAATGTTGCTGGTTCATTACTCCTATTTCGGTTCAGTAAATGAGGACCAGATAGTCCTGGACAGACATTGCTGCAGGGTTGAGAAAGGGAGTTCCCGATCCAGGCTGGAGAGTCAGGAAAGGCCTTCTAAGGTGGTCACGCTTCCATGAATTCAATCTGGAGGACGAATTAGAGTAATTTTCTTGCCCTTTAACGTCCCTATCCTCAGTTTTCTCATCTGTAAAATGGGGTTAGTAAGATCACCCACCTCACAGTTAACGTGAGAATTGTGAGACGTATCCATACCTATTTAATAGATGTCGATTGTGATTAAGAGCGGACCCAGCAGAAGGAATGGCAGGAGCAAAGGCAAAGTATACCCAATGCACAGTCCACTCAGGAGGCTAGACTGGAAGATGGGGAGTCAGGGCAGCAGGAGATGAGGCAAGGGGTCAGGAAGTTCTCCCTCAGATACAACCCCTCTCTACATGAGGGGCCTTGATTTTGCCCTGCAGCTCTGTAGAGTGTATCTGCCCCTCTTTGGGGAACCTGCCGTCAAACAGGGCCATTTAAGGGCTGGCTGAGGGTTGGCCTCCGTGTGGAGCAGGCAAGAAAAAGGGCAGGCAGGAGCAGGTGTTCCAGAATGCTAGGACTGCCCTCCTCACAACTGTCCCAGTAAGTGAGGGGAGGACCGCAGCAAAGGCACAGGGCCTGTTGCTGCCAGACTGGGAAATCGGTGGATTTTCTGCGGCTGAGCTGGCTCTCAGCCAGTATGGGGTAGAGCAAAGGCCAGAGAGGCTTGGAGGAGAGAGAGCTGCAGACAGGATGGGAGGGGAAAGGGACAGAGAAGGCGGTGAGAGACTGGAAATGGGAGGGACTGGGAGGCGGGGAGCCCGGGAGGAGAACAGACTGGGCACTCATTAGCATATCTACAGGACAAGAACAACCCTGGCAGGAGGAGCTGGAGCCCCAGTGACAAATGAGGAAGCTGAGACTGTGACTTATCGAAGTTCACCCAATTAGAGATCTGATTCCTAAGTTTTCTCTTTCTCCTCTTAAAATCACACTAGTAGGTATTATTACAGAGTACGTAATCTTTATAAAAAGCGGAAACAAAAATTACAAAATTCCACCATCTGAGAGGATAACTCTGTTAACGGGTATTATAGGTGCATCCAGCCATTTCCCCGTGCAAATCTGTGTGCCTCTATGCATATTTGGAAAAATGGGATCACCGCTACACATACCATCCTTTATTCAATTCGCCATAGATCATAACGTTTTCTACTGCAGTAAAAATGTGCCCATGGTGTTACTTCTAGTGGTCACAGAGCATGCTTAGACCAGTCTCCGTTTCTTTAGTCGCTTAGGAGAGAACACATATTCAGGTAACTTCTGAATGAGAAAGGGAAAGAAATCCAGAAAATTTGAAGTGAGAGAAGAGGCAAAATCTCTAACCAGTCTCTCTTTGCGTATCCCACACATACCAGCAACTGTTCACCCCAATGTGACTTCAGCAGCGTGGGTGACCGTCTCCAGGGAATCCTGCAATCACTTCACTGTGTTGCTGGAAGGACCCTTACAACTCAGTTCTTTCCATCTCTTACGACACGGATGGGAAACGGTTCAAATGAAACATCATGAGGGTTTTCCTTCTAACTTGCTTTCTGGAAGGACTCCTCCCTCTGCTTTTCTCAAAGTCCCCGGGGGCTGGGATCCTCCTCCTTTTGGTGGGTAAACACTGATGCATCGAGGCAGCCACTCTCCCTCCCTGGCATGGTGTAATGGAAAAAGCATGAGGCTCGGAAGTCAGACACACCAGGTTCACATCCAGGCTTCCCCCCATGTTTACGGGGAACCTCAAGCCCTGATTCATGTCTGAACCTCAGTTTCCTCATCTATTAAGTGGAAAGGATACAAGTAATGTGAAGGGTGGTTGGTGGATATAGGACACTGAATAGAATGGTACTCAAAAAAAAAAATTGGAAATTATATCAGTTTCTATTCTTATAATTGTAAGAGAGGTGCGCCTACCTATTCGTGGGTAAATAACCCCTTTTTTCAGCAGTGCTGAGGAGAGCTTAGCAATCAGAACCCAATGACCATATTCCCCTGTAAAACTCCACGTTAGTGGCCCAGCCGACTAATAAATAGATCCCTCATCGTGAAAAGAAGTGTTTCCAGTCAGCATGAAAGTGTATTTGCCAAGACAGCCTGGACCCTGCAGCCCCAGCTCTGGAGGTTAGGGCCTGCCTTTCCGAAAAGCCACATTTCTGTGCCTGGAACACGTGTGCTATTGGAGCTGGACTCCCCCCACCACCTCCCCAGAGCAGCACGGCCAGTGCTCACGTACGTGGGCAGGCAGGAGACGTCAAGCCTAATTCAGAGACGGGCTGTACTTGTCAGGTAAGGGCTGAAACTAGACAGTCACTGTGTGTTCCTAGGGCGCATCATGCCCACTGCCAGAGGGGGACCGACAGCACAAGGGGTTGGCACTGCCGGGTCCCCCCACGAAGCTTCTGGCTATCGCCAAGAGTCAAGCCAAGGGACCTGCAGGCTTTTGTTTCTTGCTTCCTTATTAAGCTGTCTTTTGCTTTTAAGGTTCCCTGACCTGTCATAATGCAGGCCATCCTAGCCAAGATTCTGGGCCTCTGTTCCTTTGAACTGCAGGGGCAGCTGTGGCAAAATTCCCCCTTCCTGCAGGGTGGTTGACAGCCGGCTGACAGCCCCCAGCCAGGCTGCTACCAAGTGAGGTTGTAGCCTAGCAGGTCCAGTCTTGGGGTCCACGGGGAGCTTTTTGACAGAGCCTTGCTGCACTCAGACCCTATCAGAGAGACTAGCACTCAGATCACGGGAAGAAGGGCACGTTCAAGACTACAGTCAGAATTTCTGGTTTCTCAGAAAGGCATAATGAGTGCACCATGGCAAGGAGCACGGAGCTGGGGGCTGGATGGCCTGAGCCAAATCTAGCTCTACCAGGTAGTCACTGTTGACCTTGAGCAAGTTCCTTCATCTCCCAAGCCTAAGTTTTCTTATCTAAAATGGGGAAAGTAATAGAAACCAGCTCATAGGTTTGTTTTCAAGATGAAATGAGTTATGAGTCTCTTCAAGGAGTCGTGCAACCACTGAGCCCAGCGCCTGGTACACAGCAGCAACACACAGATATAGCTGTTAATATTTCTCTTTCATGGGGCCTTAGTGCTGCAGGGAACACTCAGAGCTTAGGGGTCAGGAAACCTGGCTTCTGATCCCAGCTCTGCGATGGGCCTATGGTATGACCTTGGGTAAGTCGGTGCCTCTCTGAACCGTCCTTAACTCATTTCTGGGCACAGAAAAGTCGAGAGGTGGCTGTAGTGCTCTGAAGGCTCTAAACGCGGGAATAAGGCCGAGTGCCCGTGTCTAAGCGTGGCAGGTGTGGGGGACAGGGCTGATAAGATTCTAGGTAGGTCTTGACAGCTAGTAGGTAGGCCTTCCCCAGAACTAAAGCCTTTCCTTGCACCCCTCTTTTTCTCTGAAACTGGTTGATTATTGGATGAGAGGTGACTCCTTCCAAATAAGTGTGTTGGTATGCTGTCACACACACACGCCAGAGAGACCAGGGGCTGAGCAGGGTGAAGAAAGATAAAGGGGTAGGGGCGTGGGGAGAAGGCAGAGCGGGAGAGGGAGATGAAGAGGTAGATATGAAGAGACAGAAAGAGAAGACGTTGAGAGTTTATATAGAGCAACAGAGTGAGACGCGTGTGGCGTCATCCCTAAAGGATGTGAAAGGGTAGGTTTCCATCTCAAGTGGAAATACAGCCACAGCAGGCTGGGGGAAGCAGGCAGATAGATGCAGTTCAACTCTGCTGCCTAAGCTGGGGAGGTGGTAACCCTGACTCCCCAGAGCACTCCAACCAGAAACAGGCCCAAAGAAGGAGGCTTGAGTTAGGAGACTTTTCAGACATCTTTATCCCCTTCCCACCCCCTGCTGTCAAGCCCTGGCCAGGCCTGCTTCTCCCAGAAGTTGGTTCTTGTTACTTCTCCCACCACAGTATCCCCAAGGCTTGGGTCCTTTGAGAAAAACGAAGGAGCGGAGTTTAAACTTAACAACTTTTTTGGGAACCTACTGCCCTGCAGGCCTGAACCAGGCCCTTAGAGTTGTGTTGCCTCACTTAATTTGATCTTCCAAACACCCCCTGCCTCATGGATCTCTGTTCTTACAGTCACGATTCCCCGCTAGGTCCACAATGATTTGTGCCCCTGTCCCCTCCCCTTGCTCTTGGCTGTGAGCTACTCAAGGGCAGCCTTAGCCTTGGTCTTTGTGTCCTCTGAGCCCCAGGCTCCAGCTTCAGCACGTTGACTGGTTTCTGTTGAATTAAATTATGTTGAATTAAATGTGATTAATCTGAAGAGAAGCTTACTGAATTGATGTGATTTACAGCGTTAGGAGTCAGCTATGTTGGAAGAGAGGAGAAAAGAATTTATATTTCGAAAGCAGGGTATATAAAATCTGGAGGACAATGCTAAACTCAAGTGGAAGAATGGCACTAAATGGGATTTCTGGGCTGGAGGCCAATGTGATGGGGAGATACTTGGGTGCATTCTGGCAAAGGGAAAGGTGGGATGAGTGTTGGGAGAGAGTCTTCCACAGGATTGTGGATGGATATGGCTCCCTGAGACCTTCCTCCCTCCTGTGCCAGGTTGTCCTGGAGGAGCGAGAGGCTATAACGTATCCTAGGAGCTTGGTAAGATGCCCTTTGGGGCAGCAGCATTTTCCTGATCCATTGCTGGAACCACAGTAGTTAATATTTGCTCCAATAAGAGTTTGCCTAGGATGGAAAAGGACTCACTACATCAGTGTCTCTCCCTACAGAATAGTCTAAACTCCTCTACCAGGTGCTCCTGATATGGACCCTGCTCACTACTCCACCCTTATTTCCTTCTGCCCCATTCCCTCCCTCTGTGCATCACACTCCCCTTACTGCTTCCCCCACACTCTGCGTTCCCCTCCCCCAGCCTTTGGTCCTCTCGCCCCATATCTTTTCATGGTCTCCCAGACCCTAACTCGGATCTCTCCTCCTCCGTGAAGCCTTCGCTCATTTCCCTGCTGCAAACATCCATCTCCCGCCAGTGCCCTTTTACAGCTTCTGCATGCTTCACGCTATTTTATCCTTAAGTTAGGTTTTGGAGGAATGTACCCATCTCCTTCCCCAGACAGCCCTGAAGGAGCTCCAAGTCATCGGTTCATGACGTGGGGCCCGGCCCAGAGTGCGTGCCCAGTGTGAGTAAGGGAGAGTGGCCCGAGGAGGCAGGCAGGCTCTTTAGCCTGGCCCGCTGGAGCGTCTGGCCCAGCAGGGGTCAATTAGGGGTACATGAGATTAATAAATATTTACTGGGTGTTAAGTTTTTAGCCTAATGCAGGATTTAGCAGTCGTTCTCATTTATGGTAATGGAAGGCATGTGTGACCCTGAGGGATCTTGGGAGGGAGCTCTCTCCATCTGCCGTCAGACCAGTTTCAGACCACCGCCCCCAGGTTCGTACTGCCCCGGCCAACACGCCCTAGGAAACCCCGTGGAAGTGAAGCTTTGGCTTCGAATAATTTTCTCGGGCTCTCAAGTTCTGACCTCACCCCACGCAGCTTACAGTCCCTCCCTCCCTTCCTCTCTCCTCACAGACTCCTCACCCCATAGCTGTGCCTGGCTCTATGCTGGGCACTGGGGACACACACATGAAGCAGACACAGCTTCTTCACCCCAAGGAGCCCTCTGGGTTCTTATTTCTGCCCTGAGAAATAAGTGATCTCAACCTTTTTTCCTGCCCAGCACTTCACAGCTGGGTCACCAAGGACTTGAGACTCGATTGTGGGGAGGAAAGGTACAGACAGATCTCAGGGAAGAGCAAGGCATAGGGAGTGTGCAGAAGCCCAGGTGTAAGCGTACAGAACAGCCATGTATAGGGCTGTGCAGAAGCCCCGGGTGATGTGATGCGCACCCTCAGAGGGTACCCTCCCGCAGACACCACTGGGCTCGAAGCCGAGATGGACAAATAAATAAGAGGCAGCGCTACACACAGTGCGTGCTGGCACTAGAAGAAGCCCGGGGGCTGTGGGAAGTAGAACGGGCTTCTCACTCAGCCTGGGAAGTCTTCTCCAAGACGGTGATCTCAGGCTGCATGGTGAAACTAGACGGAGAAGAAGGAAATGACATTGTAGGCAGAGGGAGCAATCTACACCAAGGCCCAGAGGCATGGAAAACGTTTGGCATGTTCGAGAGCCCGAGGTGAATTTGTGGCTGGGCCTGTGCTATCCAGTACGGCAGCCAGTGGCAAGATGTGGCTATTTAGATTTAAGTTCAGTAAAATTAGACAAAACTAAAATTAAATCTCTCAGTCACACGGGTCACAGTTCGAGGCCTCAGTAGTCAGTGCGGCTAATGGTGCAGGTATATTCTAGAATTCCTGTGATGACAGGAAGCTGGACTGATCAGCACTGGCCCTGGGATAGAAGGTGGCTGGGGATCCACAGTAAAGAGCCTGTTCTTGTTCTGTGATCCTGGTTTAGAAGAGAGGCACAGACCTGAGAACCTAGGCGCTGGAGAAAGGTCAGAAGCTTCCTCAGTAATGTCAAGGCTGGGAGATGAGGGGTCCCTTGAGAAGGCAGCAGGCACAGCACCTGTCCATCACACCACCCTCGCCAGTAAACGCTTGGTAAAGGCTGGCCGGGGCCAACGTGCAGCTCATGGGAGACTTGGCTGAAGTCCTCGGTAGTTCATGGGCAGCAAATCCCAAGGCCACCGTGGGGAGCTGGCAAAGAGAAGGGGATGTTGGGGGAGTGGGAGTGGGTGGAGGCAATCAAGAGAAGGAGATGTATGGGAGAGGGGCTGCCTCCTTGCCCTAGAGATTGGTTCCTCCCTCTTCCCTGCTCAACTCCAGGGTCACCTGCCCTATAAAGCCTTCCCTGAGTGGTCAAGGAGCCCCAACAGCTCCTCCTCCTGGATTTTCACTTGGCGCTTGTCCCATAGACTGCCACACGTCCATCTTCCTAACTCAACCCTGAGGACTTTGAGGGCCCAAATCTGCCTTAACTCTCCCCCCGGCCTGAGCCATGCTGCTTTCTCGTCCCCATGAGCCTGCCCACATGGTTATCCCTCAGCATCAGAGTTACCTGTTTGTACCTCTGTCTCTGCCGTTAGACTACAAACTCCTTGAGCACAGGGGCTGTCTTCTTCACCTTCCTGAATATCTGAATGAATGAGTGAAGGCAGGAAGATGGAGGTTGTCCTGTGGACTTAACGGCATACAGAGCCAGGGAAGGGCCTGGGAAGGTTGGGGGAGGTGAGAGGAGCTTGGCCAGGCAGCATGGCCCCGGCTCCCTGCTGCTCCCAGTACTGATTGAACAGGATCTTCTTGCTTGCTTCCCGTCAGACCTGAGCCAACTCCCCGAGGAGGGGACCACTGTCTGCTTCTGCTGGGCTCCAGGTTTCCTCTGTGAGATAGCCCCTCTCTTCTGCTGCTGATTGACTGCTGCAGAGACGATAATGGCAGATCCCTTTATTTCTTGGGCCAGACTCTAGACACAAGTGCTTGTTCAAATTGCCACTTGGTGACTTGTGCAAATTGTTCCTGACAGCCCCGCAGAAGGCCAGGCCATCTGCCTTGCCTTTTCATGGGGTAGAAGGGACTAGGAGGAGAGATATTAGGTTTCCACTTCAGTCAATACTTTGATGTTCAAAGCTGTTTAATATTCATTAAAGAGGTCCTTCAATTGTAATTGCAGTCATTACCCTCCCTTTTATGATTGCCTGTAAATGTTAGGGGACAGACAGGCACAGTGATCCTAATGACGGAGGGTTTTGATGATGGATAAAAGGTTGAATGGGACCCCTTCGAATCTGTCTCTTTACTCTTTGGTGCCCACTCCCACCCTTTTCTGCTTTCTTTCTCTTAAAAGATGGTTTGGGTTGAGAGAGCAGGTTGGCTCCAGTAGGGTCATGGTCAGTTAATTTTACAGACACAAAAATGCTGTCGGAGAGTCTCAGACTGAACCCAAACTCCTACACGCACCTGACCCCAGCCACAGCCTCAGCCTTGACCCCTGGCCATAGTCTGAGCTCTTAGCACCAAGAAAACTAGGTTTTCATTTCCTTCTGTTAGAGAACACAGACAACTAGACCAGGTCTTAGAGATCATCGTGCTTTTGCTCTGCAGAGAGCTGGAGACCACCTCCAGGGAATACACAGACTTTGGAGTTAGATATGCATTTAATTCCAGGCTCTGCCACATTCAGGCTGCATGATTTGGGGCAGTTGCTGAACCTCTCCAGTGTTCAGTTTCTTAATCTATTAAGAATAGGAGTTATACCTATTAGCAGAGCCATCATGAAGATCCCATTAAATAGCAGGTGTGCAGTGCCTGGCAAATGCCACATGCTTGACTGGTGCCAATTCACAGCCTTCTCACAGGCCCCTTGACCTCCCGTGAGAGTAGGCTAGACTTGGCTAAGAACCCTAAGCCTGCTAGTGGGTGGAGCATTGTGGGCTTGCCAGTGTCTGTCATGTGAAGGGCAGGCTGCCTTTTACCTGCCTTTCTAGCCTATGTTCTAAGAGTTTCCTCATGCCCCTTCACTTGACATCACAGGTTGAGGTCTCTGAGCAGCAGACTCTGGGACAGTTTTGTGTGTTTACTAAGGAGACCCCTGGTACCAACACATTCCTCTGGGAAAGGAGTTGGGAAGGAAGCATATTGGGCAGACGAGATGCAGGTGTGAAGGCCTTGCTGTAGACAAGCTTGGATCTGAAATAGCGGGCGAGGTCTTTACAACCCTTCCTTGACCAATATCTGGATGTGCAGTGCTCCTGGAAGGGCAAGACCTTGTGTACGGTGGTTCTGTGGCTGAGACAGGCCCTGAGTGGCTGGCAGTTGAAGGCTGTATTCTGAGTGCATTCCCAGCAGCTGGGACCAGTCCTTCATTACAGCAGGATCTGGAGTCTTCAACATCCTTGTCCTCCACAACCAGGACTCATAATTATTCCCAAGTGGTTTCCACACACACACACACACACACACACACACACAGAGAGAAAGAGAGAGAGAGAACTGCCACTGCACAAGCACACACGCCTTATCAAAATCATTTTCTTTCTTTAAAATTATGTAATATTACCTCCTGCAGAATACCCCCTCATTATTATGAACTGCATCTCTCACTGCTCCAGAGATTCTTGGGTAGAATGCCAAGGAAGTGGATTTCCTCTTACCAGATAGCATTTTGTGAATGAATGGCTTTGTGTTTCCTGGAGTGGGTCTCAGTGGTGACCTGGAGACCTTGGCACAGCCTTGATCGAGGGGACCAAAATCCTGGAATGGGCAGAACCAGAAACACTGGCAGGTCCTTTCTGTTCTTCTATTCGATGATTTCTTCAGGTCCCACTCCGGGTCACCAGCTTCTCTAGGTGCATGAGTGCCTTCTCCACATCTGTGGGAAGTCCTTGTGGGCACTTAGTTTGCTGAGACCCGTGTGCATGCCACGCTCTGTTGGTTGAAGCAGAAGGTTCAGCCCTGTGCCAGGAGTGGCGGTCAGATGCGAACAAAACTGGAGCTCAGTGGGATAAGTTCAGCAACAAAGAGATGGTAGGCAAGATGAGCCCTCCAGGCCCAGATCAGGGTCTTATATCCAGCAGGTTCAGTGGGCACTTCCCAATGAATAAATGCACGGCCAGGACTCTCTTCTCTCACAATGAAAGTGTGAAATGTACATGGTGAAAGGCAGCGAAGGGTTGCTGAAGAATGAATGAATGAATGAATGAATGAATGAAAAAACAATTGAAGAAATCTGCAACTGAGTAGAGCAGATCCCACATCCTTCATCCAAAATCCTAGAAGCCACATTTGTTTTAAAATTCAGTATTTTGCGGGTTTTAGAGAGCAAACTATGGTGCATGTCCATCTAACCTTTAACACCCCACTGGGGCCTGGAGCAGCACCCATCATCACACACCTTATCAGGGGTGCAGCAAAACACGCATATTTACACAAAGCGGGGCAGATCAAGATTCTATGGCTGACAAGTTATGATTTTGTAGATATTTAATTAAACATTAAATAATTTTGCTTTAAAAAAAAAAAAAAAAGACTTGATATAGCTTCATGTAAGGTTTGAGTCAGGTCACCGAAGGCCTGTGGTTCGTCAGAGTTCTTTGGATTCCAGAACTGCCACCAGGGAGTAAGGGCTGTATTGCCACCAGCGAGGTTATTTCTGCCTCCAGAAGTGCCATTGAGGATGCAGAGCTTCTACCTTGTCCTGACGCCACTGCCTTGGCCTTCCTGGCTCTTCTGGCACCCAGAGCTGGGCCTCACCCCTCTGGGACTTTCCTTTTCCTGAGAGGTTTTCTTTCTGGGCCTTCAGGGCAAGTCTCGGCCCTTCTAAGGTCAGTGAAATGGGAGTGTCAGATCAGGTCTAATCACAGTCATTAGCATCCTAATGGCACCCGCTAAGGGAGAGGGTGGTGGCTTTTATCAGAGGGAGAGCCAGAGCAGCCTGGGCTCTGGGATTGGGGACGGCCATCCTGGGATTGGGGTGTTGTGCCTGTTTTTCCTGTCGTTAGGAGGACAGCCTCCCTCCAGGGGACTTCCACCTGTGGGAGAATCTGTTCTCTGAACACACTTCTGAGGCTTCCTGCTTCCTGGCTCAGTGAACTCCTCCTCATCCCTCAAGGGCCATTTTGCAGGTTACTCCTCTCTGGAGACCTAAGCAATAGCTGTAAAGGGGCCTGCAACACCCAAAATGCTCAACTGCCCTCAACTCTTTTCCTCTCTGCTCATCTCCCGCCTCCGTCCCTCACTCTCTCTGCTCCAGCTTGCTGTTTCTCCTTCATTCTGGGCACGGAGTTGCCACAGGGTCTTTGCCTGGGCTGTTCTTTTCAGACGCACTGCCCGCAGGAAGTGGCATCTCGTGCATGTCTTTACTGAAGTGTCACCTCAAGGAACACTCTATTTAAAACTGTCACCCACCCGTCTGCTCCGATTTTCCTGTCCCTGCTCTACTTCACCATTTTCCCATAGAACTGCCCCCTTCTAACATGTTTTGTAATTTATTTATGTCTTTTGTTTAGTGTCTGTCTCACTCCCTGACACACAATAGACTGTAAGGCCCAGGAGGGCAGGGATTTTGACTATCCCAATACCTAGAACGGTGCTTGGCACATAGTAGGGACTCAGCATGTGCTGTTGAATCCGTATGTAATACGGTCTCCTGACACCCCAGATACTGCTTAGTGCCTTCCTCCTCTGTGCTTGCAGTGAGACATAGGTATGTCTTTTAATTTTTCTTACTAATGAGCCTGCTCCCCAGCTCTGAGAACCACGTTAAATGTCTCGGCTTATTTTAAAATCCTGATACTGGTGGAACATAAGAAAGAAAACCAGCTCTGACTGCCTACTACGTGCTCTACTTTTTCTGACATGTTGCGGTTTAACCTTCATGACAAATCTTTTGAATTTACTGCCATAGTCCTCACATCCTCACTGATGCCAAGGAAGATGGAATTTCTTGCCCTTGAAGAGTCAGTACCAGGACCAGAACCCAGGTCGGTCTGAATCTAGAGCTGCATTTCCCAGGCTGAGGGGTGGCGGGGGCCTCAGAGAGGGCAAACTCAGCCGCTGAGCAGGATGCAGACAGGGGGCCAGCCCAGGCTCCCCAAGCCCGCCTGATTTCTGTGAACCCACAGGCTCAGCTTGTGTGCCCACTCTTCCTGTAGCGTCTTTGGGAAGCCGGTCTTGGCATCTGAGGTGTTTTCTACCCCCACCTTCCCTCCAGGGTCCCTGCTCAAATTCCAGGGGTGACATTTAGGCAGTGCCGACCATGGCATTAAGGACCAGGCTGGAAACAGCCATGCTCAGGATCGCACTCAAAGAGAGCCCTGGCCTACCCCATCTGCTAGAAGTGGGCTCCATCGCCTGGTTGAACCCAGAGCTTTTTCGTTAGCCTTCCATAGCCCCCATCCCTGCCTCCGCTGAACCCGCCCTCCTGTCTGTAACCCCAGAGCCCCCAGCTCCCCATCCTCTCTTCCCTCTGGGCCCTGGGCCAAGCCTCCACCAACTTCCCTCTGCCAGCCTGTGAATGTCCCTTTGTGCGGCAGCCCTGACGTGAGGTCCTTCCTGGGGAGGTGTTATTTTAATATATGAAGGGCAGTCGTTTCATTTCATAAAGATAGCCTGTTTGGAGGGGCCGACAGGGGTCCAGGAGAGATCACACTTGACAGATGCAGGGACGGCCTGTGGTTTGGGCTGGAGGTCACACTGTGCTCCTCTGCAGCCCAGTGCTGGGCGCTGTGCTCCAACAGCCATCACTGGAGTCTTGCTGCCTGGAGCTAGGGCACCAGGTAGCTCTTCCCTCTCCCCTGGGGAGACATGTCCCAGTGATGTGGGTTATGGGCAGGCCCGGGAGGAAGGCCAACACAGATATGAGGGGGCGGCCCTGAAAGGTGTGTGTGTTGGGGGTAGTGGATGGCAGGATGGGTTCTTCTCCAGGTCCTTTTCTGCCTCATCCTCCCCAGCACTGGGACCTGAGGACGCCTGTACCCTCTGGGTCCCCAACAGCAGAGAGGATCACCCAAAGACATTCTGGCACTATCATACCAAGAGACTTTCACTCCAGCCTCCCCAGAGTGGAAAGCTGAAAATAAATGAGGAGTGAACTCCGTCTCCTGGCACCTAGGGCTCTGCAGCCAAGCCAGGGTGATGGACGGGGTGACGAAGTCTGAGCAAGGCTGGTTCCAGGACAGCTCTGGTTTGCTGCCGAGCAAAACACCTGGCCTTGGGGGAGCGAGACATGGAGGCAGCCTTACCAGCTCCTCTCCTCAACAAGGAGCCTTTCTCTAACTGCGGCGGGAGGGGGTGGTGGGGCCTAGAGCCAGGCCGTCCCAGGGCACCCACTGCCAGGCAGCAAGCTTATTGAACTTGGAGATTTGTATGCTTTGCTCTGCTCCACGGAGCAACCCACAGCTCACTGCAGTGCTCACGTGAAGTGACCAGATACAGGCTGTGCTTTATGGTAACTTCAGCGAGAAGCGGGTGTTGGACTGGGGCTGGGGTGAGCGGACGGCATGGGATCACCTGCTCTCTCGGGGCTCATGCTCTGTGTCTGAGTGTGGGGCTCAAGCTGCGATGAAGATTGTCCATTGAAACTCAAGTCTCCCGCTCTTGGGAACTCCCTGGATAGTGTCCAGTCTACATCCTTGGGATGGGGCAAGGGCTACCGAAGCCGATTTTGTCCTTAGAGCTCTTAGAGTATCTGCCAGCCACTAAGGTGGACTTTTAGATACCCATAAGGCAAGATGAACTGGAACTAGAATGGGGTGGTGGATGATGGCAAAGCGGGAGCCCAACAGCTTTGTTCGTCCTTCCACTGATTCACCTCTTTCCCCTGAGGCCTTCCTACCTGGTATTCTGGTCCTTTGTGCTCATGCTTGGCCATCACCCTGAGCCATGTCTTAGTACAGGTCACAGAGCATCTCTCTCACTTCCACATTTACATACTTGGCTTCTGTCCGGTTCTTTCTCCTATTGGAAGGGGCACAACCGGAGCTCACACACACTGTGGTGGGTGCACACTGATACAGCCACTTTGGGAAACTGGCAGCTTCTACTAAAGCCAGACCTGAGTATACTGTCCTACCTGGCATCTCCACCCCCTTACGTCTGTTCACCAAAAGATCATACAAGAATGTTCTTAACAGCACTATCCATAACAGCTAATAATGGAAACTACCCAAAAGCCTACCAATGGTAGAATGGATAAATAAGGGATCGTATATTCCCGGAATGGATATGGTACAAGTGGATATGATACAATGAGAATGAATAAACTACAGTTACATGTAATAATGTGAATAATTACTAAAAAATGAGTTTTTTAAAAAAAAGAAGCCAAGTGTGAAAGAATGTGCACTATACAACTTCATTTCTGTAAAGTTTGAAAACGAAAAATTAATCAGTGGTTTTGGAAGTTAAGACATGGTTGTGTTTGGGGAAATATGTGACTGACGAAGTTTTCCTTCTTGACCTGAGTACTACTGGTTTAAGGCCATTGTCCCGCTTGGGATCAGGATATCAGCACATTTCTCGTGCATGGCCTATGTCAATAAAATGTCTTAAAAAGTGACAGATTGGAGAGAGCAGCCACACACAATAAATAAATGGAGCCTGAGTTTGCCCTTGACCTGAGTCTACACTGGGTTACTAAAGTGAGGTTGATTTCCAGAGTCCCTGCAGAGCAGGCTCCACTGCTGGCCTTGTTTCACCATATTCTATGACTTATTATATAAGCTGTTTGCTCCTTGAGGACAGTAGAGCAGCCCTGTCCTTACCTGTCAGTGTACTCTGGCCCAATGTCCACCTCCTCTACCTCCATCTCTGCTTGAGAGCTTTTCACGCCTCTGGAGTCTGCTCTGTTGAATGCCGCTGCTGGCTGGAAGGACCAGGGCAAATAACACCCCAGTAGCACTTTATGCAATGACTGAGGGAGCCTAGGTGAGTGACTACCCTGCTTCTCGGTCCTAAGAGCAAGGAAACTAAGACGCTCTTTGTCTGCGGGCTCCATGAGTTCACATGGGAACTAAACTGCTCCCACATGGGTCACTTGGTTCATAACAGAGCCTTACTTGGTCCTTCTTCCCACTTCAATTCTTCACTTTTCTGCCAATGTTCCTGGGATCCTCTCCCAAAATAGTGATTTGAGCTTGAATCCTTATCTCAGGGTCTGTTTGAGGGAACCCAAAGTAAAAGGCAGTCTGTGTCGTTCGCGTGGTCTCATCTTAGCAGGTACCAAGAAATAGCTGTTGACCAACTAGAAAGCCGTGCTCCCTTTTCTCATTCTTCACATCCTATCTTCCCTTCCCTCAAATGCTGTTTGTCTGAGAAGGCTGCTAGCATGCCTCCGTGTGCCTTCTGCATACCCAGGATGCTTCTTATCTGCCAGAGAAAAATTGGTGCCCTGTCCTGTGCAAAGCCAGCATGATGTGCAACTTCAAATATTCCCAGTGCCTGGTCCCCCCCCAACCCCCAGGGCCTAATTCCTAAAGGAGGATATTTCCCACATCCCATGGGCACTGTGCTGTGTTGGTAGGGTCCCGGGATCTCAGCATCCCATGACAAAATGAGCAGCCCCTTTAGCCCCTGGCTGGTCTGCAATGTCAAATGATGCACTATTGCAATAAAATAGCTCTCCACACGTCTGAGGATCTTTCTAGCTCACAAAGAACCACTTCCCACATATTTCTCAGTTAATCTTTACAGCAGCCCCAAGAGCCCACGTTCGAGATGTTTAAGTTCAGACTCAGAGATAAGATATGACCCCCCAGCAACACACAGCTACCAGATGGTAGGGCTGGATCTGGAACCGACATCTCAGACCCCAGAGTCACGTTATGCGGTAATATACATCTGGTCCAGATGGCTTTTTAAGTTTTCACAAGGCCGTCATGCAGCAAATGTGAACGGATAATGTCACTCTTATCGCTCTGATTGGTCAGCCTCTGCTCCTTGAGGCAGGATGAGCCGGGATTATCATTGCTCCCATGTTTCAGATGAGAACCCTGAGGCCCAAAGAGGAGAAGTGTCACTCCCAATGGTTCACACTGAGTCAGTGGTGGAGCTGGGATTCAAACTTTAGATGCTGGAGCCTTGCCTCCCCTACTGGAGACATGACAAAGTTTTTCTCCTGTTCCCCTGAGGCCCCACCATCCCCAGCCTGCACATCCTTCGAGCGTTTTCACTGTGAGGCTTTGCATGGTACGGTTTATCCCCAGAGCCTTTCCCCTCCATGTGAAGTTAGCTAGATGATGTGGCCGGAGACAGGGGACCTGAACGGCCTCTCCCATTGTTTCATCCTGTTCCAGGAACTCTGTGGAAGGACGACTGCAAGTGACATGGAAGGCAGTCATTGTGCTTGAGACTCATTCTGTGCCTGCTTCCAGGACCACCCTGGAGATCACAGAACCACAAGTCCTCACATTGCCAGGACGCAGCCTCCTTTCTCACAGATGGAAAAAATAAGGCCAAGCAGAAGCCCAAGGGCCCAGACTCCTGGCCCTCCACCACTCTGCCCTGTCCTGACCAAGATGAGACTGACTTGGGCTTGGGGAAGGATGGAGACAGGGGTGGGAGCAAGGGAAGGGAGACACAAGAGGACGAGGTGGGCTGGAATAATAGGAGTGTCTGAGATCCCGCTCGTGGCACCAGTGCTCTGCAGAGCTGGACAAAGGGTGTGTAAAGGAAATAAAAGAATGACACACCCCTGTGGACATGCTCGCGGGGCCTGGGTACGGGGCCTCTGCACTTGCTATTCCCTCTGCCTGGCAGCCTCGTTCCCGACAGCCTTCTTGTCTACTGCAGCTCCAACAGCTTGTGTTGGTCGCATTCTGTCCCCGTGCCCTGCTCTGTTGTTCTTTGTTGCTACAGTCTATTATGTAGCTCTATGTTATGTGCCTGTTGTCCTTCCCCCCTGAAATGTAAGCTCCGTGAGGACGGGGTCTTTGTCATGTTCCCTGCTCTAAGAATGGCCAGCACTTGCTGAACACACGCCAGGTGTCAGGGATTGTTCAAAGCACTTTATACGACTGACTCATTTAATCCTCCCAAACCAGATGAGGTCAGTGCCATTATGTCTCCATGATACGGATATCAAACTGGAGGCACGGGGAAGTTCAGTAACGCGCCCAGGGTCACACTACTCAGTGTCTGAGCCAGGAAATGGAGTTAGCTGTTCGGCTCTCGGTTACAGAATCTCAAGTATTCTTGTTACGTGTGCCCACAGCACCCCGACCCCATACTGCTTGTTGTTTCCTCAGCACACAGAGCAGTGCGCCACATATATATACTAAGCACTCAAAAATATGATTTGAATTATTGAAGAAAATAAAGAATACGAATGAATGAATGAATGAATGAATATAGGCTAAGAAGATAAGCAAGTTCAAGGAGGCGCACTCTTCTCAGGGAGTGGATGTACAGCAGGTTCTTTGTGGAGATTGGGGTAAGAGGGAGGCAACTAGCTTCTCTAGCTCCCACCCCTCCCTCGCCTGTCCTCAACTATGAATATAGTGCCAGGCCTGGAAAATCCCTTTTAGGGACCCCATCACCACAGCCAGGATCCTGGGGCAGCTGGAGCAGTTGAGCCCTCACAGCACCTGAATCCCCAGGCAGTTCACAAACGTTGCCAAGCCCTTGCTTGGTCTGTCACACTGTGGACAGGGGACTTTCTCAGAACTTTTCTCTTTTAATCCCTGGAACCCATCTGGGAAGGTCACAATTGCCCATTTATTTGCACCTCTGTGTTCAGTGACTTCTTTGTGCGGCGCACACAGCGACAGATTACACAAGTGCTCCCCGTAAGGAGCCTACAGCTGAACTATCAATAAGCTATCAGGCAATTAAAATGCAGGGCAAAATGGGGTAGGAACAGGGCAGTACAGGGAACCCAAGCCAGCCTGGGGGAGGGTGACTGTTTTCCTGAAGAGATGACACCCTTCAGGAAATGACAGTTCAGCCAGCAAGTGAGGGAGTTAGGATGCACCCTCCAAGCTGACTTCCCACGTGCTGGCCACTCCCTCTGGCCTGCCCCCTCGGAAGGCCCTGGGAAAGCCATGAGGTGACATGAGAACAATCCTAGAGACCACATCTTAATATGTATTTGAAAACTGTATATATAGGGACCACATTGCGAAACGGAAAATAATAAAGAAGTCAGTCACTGTGTCGTCTCCCCTTGGTGACCCTGGGGAGATGAGACGCGTCCACCAGCTGAGGAGCCACCTTCCCATCTGGCCAGACGACGTTCCACGTGGGCTGCGTGGGGCTGTTCCGCCACTGGCCTCACAGAGCCTACGCAGGGTGCCCGGACCCTCGGCACCTTTCATGTGGTCCCACAGTGAGCATAAATCAGTCCCCACCAGCCTACCTTTTCCCCCTTCCTATTCCTCTGGATGCCCTCATAAAATTTTAAAAGCTTTGCATGTCAGATTGCACTTCTCAGGGTCCTAAAGCTAGAGACCTGGGTCACGCCCGCTGTTTCATTGCGCTGGCCCTCCAGGGGCCACTGAGATGGGCTGCATTCCGATTCCGATCGCGGCCTCTTCTTCCTCCAGACCACACCGATACCACCTCCAGCTGTTATCACCTCCTCCCCGGGGGGCACTTTTCAGCCCTTATCTTCCTCAGCCTCTCAGCACACCTCCCTTCCTGGCACACTTCCTTCACTTACTTTCCAGATCATCACCCTCTCTTAGCTGTCCTGCCTCGCAGGACACTCCTCAGTCTCCTTTGCTGGTGCCTCATCACCCTGACCTGACTCTGAAGGGTCCCAGGGCTCAGTCCTCGGGGCCCCTCTCTTCCTTATCTGCATGCCCGCATTTTTGTTTCATACCGAAGCCCACATTCATAGCGTCAGCCTGATTTCTCCCTGCATATGGACTACCCGGAGTCACATACCCAACCAGCTGATAGGATCTCCACTCGGATGGCACACACACCTCACACTTAGCAACTTTAGAAACAAACAGTTGATTTCTCCCTGTCACTGCACCTCAGTCCTGGTTGTCACCCACGCTTCTCACCTCAGCAGATGGCAGCTCATTCTGCTGGTTGTTCAGGCCAGATGTCTTAAAGTCATCTTGATGTTCCCATTCCTTCATACCCTACATCCAGTCGACCAGCAGATTCTCTCATCCCTACGTTCTAAGTATGTCTGGGATTCCCCCTGCATCTCACCACCCCCCTCCCCCACTTAATGTCATGGCCCAAGTCACCCTCCGTGGGTGTGTGTAGTGAGTCGCCTCCTAACTGGTCCCCTCCTGCTGCCCTTCTCCCACCCCCGGAGTCTACACTTCACACAGCACCTGGAGCAATCCTTAAAAATAGTAAGTCTGATGGATTCACGCCTCTTTGTTCGGCACTCTCCATTAGCTCCAGATTTTACTCCCAGTAAAAGCCAGATCTTTACTGAGGCCTGGAAGCTTCTGCATAGTCTGACCCCAGCTACCTCGCTGGCCTCATCTCCTACGTGCCTTGCTCTCTCACTCCAGCCACACTGGTCTCTGCTTTTCCTTGATCACACAAAGCATATTCCTGCCTCGGGACCTTTGCACTTGCCATTCCCTCTGCCCAGAACCTTTTCCTCCAGGTAGTCACATGACTTACACCTCATTTTGTCCAAGCCCCCGTCCAAATGTCACATTCCCAGAGAAGCCCTCCCCACCCACGTAGCAGCCTCGTGACTCTCTATCTCTGCACCCTGCTGTATCTGTATCGCTCACAGCACATCCTACCATCTGACATGGAGTTTACCTTTCTGTTCCCCCACTAAAGTGTAAACTCCATAGGAGCCGGGACTTGGTTTTTGCTCACTGCTACGTGACCAGTGCCTAGCATGTTCCCTGGCACATTTCATAGCTAACCCTATGTGCACTAAACTCTATTCTAAAACTCGTAATAATAACTCACTGAGTTCTCAGAAAAAGACAAATAGGTAATATAGTATCCTTTTTCAGTTGAAGAAACTAAGGCAGAGATTAAAACACTTGCCCACAGTCATACAGACCCAGGATTGGGACCCAGCAGTGGCTCTAACCACTGCCCCCTAGGCCTCTCCATGGTGGTTGCTCCAAAGCCACATGTGGAGGAGAGAGATCCAGCCTCTGAGCGCTGTTGTGTGCCAGACTCAGAAAACTGAGGACGACCGTGTAAGCATCCCACAGGCAGCTACCCACTTCCTGGGACAAAGGACACACGAGGTTCCTCACTAGGCTGACTGCAGCCTTTCTAACGCTGGCTACAACCATTTGGTTCTTTTCTGAGGCCATGGTAGGTCCCCAGTGAATATTTATTGAATGAATCTCTGAGTGTTAAGGGACAGAGAAGGGAAGAAGAACACTTAAGTTTGCTTGACCCTCGGGGAGGCTACAGCAATGTGGGCCTCTCCTGAGAGAGCGGTCTCCGAGAGGCCAGGTAATGGAAAGGAGGCCGGTGTGGCCTGAACACAGTGATGACCTCTGTCACCTCTTCTGCCACTAGCCTGTCACTGCTGCCAGTCCTACCGTAACTGCTCCCTCCATGACCACCGCCGTTCCCCTATGACCCAGGGGCTGGAACTGTCACCCAGCGACCACTGCTGCCGCCACTTCTTGGGCTCGCATTGCTCTAGCCTCTCATTATCCCCCTTACTGTGGTTCCACATCAAAACCACTGCTGCCAGTGCCACCCCGACGTCTGGTCCTGTGACTCAGCTCTGCGACAGTTACTCTACCACCTTCAGCCGTCGCTACTGACATCATTATGACTACTAAGTACAGTTGCTGCTGTGACTGTTGTTGCTGCTAACCACTAACGCGGGTGTCATACCATGCAGTTTACAGTGACACCGTGCTTGGGTTGGCGGTCATAGCAGGTTGGTGAAGATGACAGGGTGTTTTGGACAGATGAGGTCAAGGAGACTCAGGCAGAGACGTTCAGCAACTTAGTGCCCTTCAGGTAACAAAAAGCTCAGAGACCAGAGAGAGCTAATTCGTGAATTTACAGAGGGCTCCCCCCGCCTCCCTGCCCGGATCAGACATGGTGCCAGACACATTTGCAAATTCTCACTCATGCAATCGACATGACTACTTTAAGATGTGACTGTCATCTCCCCCATTTCTAACATGGGGAAGCCGAGGCTCAGAGAGGGTAAAGGTCATGCCCGAGGTGGCCCAGCTGGTCAGTGGGAAGGTGCTGCCTGGCCCCAGAGTCCATGTCTCGGGGGTCAGGGAAGGTGCATCCAGGTGGACGCCCCTTGGTCCAGGATTCTGGAGATCTCCACGGTAATTCTCCCACTGAATTGATGGTCACTGATTCTTAACAACTATGGCTGTTTGACCTAGTAGCTAACCCTCTCTGGGTCTTACTTTGACCATCTGCTGATAACATCTGCCTTACTTCCCGCACAGTTTATTATGGGAGAATAACACCGGACCGGTCACCTCTACCCCTGGCATTCTAAGATTCAAGTACTTGCCCCAATGTGACTTGAACCCCACATGGTGCTTGGAAATTCCACACACTCCCCATCCCTTATTCTCCCCTACACCCCTTACAGTGAGAATATCACTTGTTCCTAGTTAACAGATAAGGAAAACCGAGGCTCAGAGAAGTGCCATGAGACGAACACATTCTCAGCTCCTGCATGACAGGGCTGGGATGTAAACCAGGGCTCCTGGCTTCGCATGCTGGGCCGCTTCCACCGATGCTTCCACTCTGACCCCAAGGGGTATCGTGGGTCTTGGAAAAGTTTCTGGCAACCAGGCAGTCTCATCCTATGGCTGTTCCCTGGGTTCTTGCTGTGTGCCAGGTGCTGTGTTGGGCCCACATCTTCGGTTGTAAAGAAATGGTCACCACCCTCACTGTCTAGTGGAAGATGCAGACATCACACAAAGTCTCCAGGCAATGAAATAACAAGGTTGCTGAGCACAACCAAGTAGCACGGGGTAGGGGTGGGTGTGTGGTGGGGGGTGGAGGGGGGAGTGTGATATCCCAGGGACCAAGCCTAGGGCAGCACCACTGGTTGTGACAACAAACCCCAAATTTCAGTGGCTTCACAGACCCAGAGTGAGTATTCATAGTGGGCCAAGGGAAAACTCGAGGGACCCAGGTGGACAGAGATTCTGCCCTGCGCAGGGATACCCAGGCAGCGTTTGTGGGAAGGGGGCAGGGGTCATACCAGGGAGAGTTTTAGGGCCAGGCCTGCGAGTGGCCTCCTGTTCCATAGGCCAGAATTAGCTGCATGACCTTGCCCTCTTGTAAGGGAGAGTGGAAAGGCAGTCTGGCTGGGTGCCAGGAAGAAGAGGACCTGGGTTTGGTGGACAGGTGGCACTCTCTGCCATACCCAGTTTAGACATGGTCGAGAGTAATTTCTGTAAATGAGTGTCATTTCAGAGGAGACCAGGAGACTAGGCTTAGCCTCTGTCCAGGTACCACCCAGTCCCAGTGGGAGAGCAGGCCAAAACCCCACTCCTCCGGGCACCCTAAGGGGCCCAAATTGGGGGCTTCTTCCAGGCAGAAAGGCCCCTCACTTTCTTTTTAGCCTATCCAAGGAGGTCCTGTCTCTGGAGAGAACCCAGATGATTCCCTCCAAGGGTTTTACGTCTCCTTTGCCACTAGAAGCTACCTTTCAGACCCGTCAGGCTAAAGATTTTAACCCGAGATATAAAAGAAGCAGAGATCAAAAGCAGATGCTCCTGGAAGACACTTCAGCCTGCCCAGCCGTCTGGGGACACGGCTACGGAGGAGAAGACAATTCATCACGGAACCATGCGAGCCCCCGTTCAATAATAAACAGATGTATTATGAGGGGAAAAGAAAGGGATGGGTGTCAGCCCCTTGATTCATTTGTCTCCCTCTCAAAATCACCGCCATCCCGGGCTCCGGAGGGCAGGCGCGGGCGCTTTGAAGCGGAGACATCATGTCAGGGAAATGGAAACATTTCACGTTGTAAATCCTCTGGGTTGTCAGAGAAATCCTAATGAGAGAGGAAGCCGCTGGGGGTGGCGGGAGCACCCAGGCCTGGTTAGCAGGGCGGAGCCGTAAGCAGGTCTGGGAGACAGGAGCCCGGCCCCCTCCCCTCCCGACTGACCCTTTCTGCCCGGCTTTCCAGCCTTGACGGGAGGCAGCCCCGTTTCCCCAGGGTGCCCCTGTCTGCAGTAGGATCGCCCTTTGGCACTTATCCCCGTGCTTTGCTCAGGTTAAGGCTGTTTATCGACTTTATCATATAATCATCCCCTGGGGCTTTCACAACTTTCACTTCCAGTGAAGAATCTGAAAATATTTTGCCAAGTCATAGATGGAGTGTGATGACCCCTCAAGACAGGATGTCTCTCGTTTCCTGTTTAGGGGAAACTGAGTCATGACTCCCAAGCCCCACGGTGCTCAAATCTGAAGATAAAGCCACGGCCATGGAAAGTCCACCCTCACAGACTGAGAAGAGCTAGTACAATCTCCAGGTTAAGAACTGGGGCCCTGGCGTCGGTCATTCCTATTACGAAACCCCAGTTCTACTCCTTAGAGCTGTGTTTTCTGGGCAAAGCCACTGAACTTCTCTGAGCTTCTGTCTCCATGTTGCACAATAGGAATAGTAGCAATAGGAACTGCTGCCCACCGATTGTTGGGAGGATTACGTAAACACACGCAATGTGCTTGGCCTGTTCAGGAAAATTTTCCTGTTATTTCTTCCAGATTTGCCTTCAAGGTAGATGGCGTAGATTGTTAACCCACTATGCATTTGATTAAACCGAAGCTTCGAGAGGGAAACGCCCAGCTAAAGTTCACATGGGGAGCTAGAAGCTGGCCCCCGGGGAACCCTCCCTCCGTGCTTCTTCACCCTACCCCACTTCTAGCTCCATGTTCTCAAAACTTAACCAGGTATGAGGACATGATGGTGTGGAGGTGCAGAAGGCTGGAGGCAGGAGGCAGAGGACCAGCTAAAAGCCTGTGAGAGATAGAGAGGCCCACATGAAGGTAGTGACCTAGGGGATGTGGAGGAGAAGACCCTTTGAACATACAGAAGGTAAAACCCCGATGGACCGTTTCTGTCGAATTCGCCACAGTTTGCCCTAGCGACTAGCACAGTCCTGGTAGTCAGTAAGCAGATAATGCCTTTTCTTCTTTTCTTTTTTGATAATCACTGAAAGAATGGAAAAAGTGAACGAATGAATGATTAAAACAGACAGAGGGAGGACTCACAGATGATTTCCAGGTGTCTGGCTTAGCGTATGCACTGAAATGGGGAGCACGGGGGAAGAGCAAAGTTCCAGGAGTGATTTATAATAGAATCAGATAACGTTTAAACTTCCTTTGCGTGCAAGGTCCAAAGGCTGTAAATTCAGTTCTGTCCAATCACATGGACTTTCACTGACACCACTAGGTGTCCAACAATGAGGAAAGATGGAGAGGGCCAAGAAGCCACCCTGCCTGCCCCCGGGGAGCCATGGCAGTGTGGGATGGCCAGGACTTCCAAGGGTAAAGTGCAGCCGTGGTACAAAGCAGTGCGCGTGGATGTGTAGTGAGCAGAGGGCACGCTGAGCTTAGATGACCAGACCTCCCTGGAATCTGGGCTGGTCACCGCGGAGGGCTCTCTGGAGGAGGCGGGACTTGAACTGACGCGTTAAATGATGAACTGGGTTTGAGAAAGGGTGGAAGCACCTGAGAGCAAAGGCTTGTTCGTGAGCATGAAGGAACTACTTTGCATTCCTCCTAGCGTCTCTGACATCCAGTCGAGGACCCGGCATGGAGCAGGAGCAAGGAGCTTGAATGTTCCTTTATCTCGTTTCCTAGATTCTTGACCAGTAGCTATAGAGCAGTGATTCTCTTTGGCCGTATGCCTACAGGTTGAAGGCATTCCAGACCCATCAATATTATTTCCACAACCAAGTGATGCATTAAACTAGACTTTGATTAAGTATCACAACCAGCACTTGGTAATGGAGCGTGAGACTGTCATCTATCAGTCAGAAATGTGGACATAATAATTCATGAAGTCCCTTTGAGCTCTCTGTGAGCTGAGCCCTCAGAGCAGAGAGTCCCGGAAGGTTGTGTTTTATTTTGGCTGGTTGTGCAACTCGTTTCCAAACTGTTCCTGAAAACCATGAGCTCCCCAGGGAGCCCCAGGCTGCCGCCCTCCAAGTGTCCCTGCCATTGAGCCACTTGGAAGTTCTTCATTTACCATCAGAGACTCCCTACTTTCCCCCTTTCAAACCAGAGATTTGGAGAGAGGTGCATATGGACACTTCTCTTGCTTTTTTAAACCGTGGCCCTCTCCAGCCATTAGAGGACTTCTGCCTGGAGGGACTCGTCATCCATTCATTCAATAGTACTTGATGGTTACCGAGCGGCTGGCATTATGATGGGCACTAGGGATACTGCAAACAAAAAAAAAAAAAATACAACTCTTGCCTTCAACATATCCGTAGCCCAAAAGGGGCTCTGCAAGTAAGTAGACAGTACACAGTGATGCCAACTGTAAGAGTGGAGGAATCTAGCCTGGCCTGGGAGTCAGGGAGGCCTTCCTCGAGGAGGTGGGAGCTAAGCTGAGGTCCAGTGGATTTTAGGAGTTGGCTGAATGAGGGAGACAGAGAAGAGTGCTTGAGGTGTAGGAAACCGCATGTGCAAAGCCCCGGAGATGAGAGAGAGCATGGCACCTTCGAAAGAGTGAAATACTTTTGTTCTGATTAAGGCTTTGAGTAAGAAGCAACAGGTGATGAGAACTGCGACTGGAGAGCTAAGCTAGGGCCTGGTCCGTGAAGTCCTTAAGCTTTATCCTGTTTGGGGGTTTTGAGTTACCTGGAGGGTAAGGGGGCCCTGCTGTGATCAGGCTTGTGGCTTAACGAGATGACCCTGGCTGCTGTGTAAAGTGGGGCCAGAAAATGGACACCATCAGGGGGACTGGGATGAACCAGCAAGTGTGTGGCTTATGGGAGGCTAGAGTCAGGATAACTAGGGGTGGCTGCAAGGACGAGCAACCCTAAAACTCTGAGGAGTTTCAAACAACAAAGATTTACTTCTCGCCAATACTACATGACCTTCACAAACAGGCTGGAGACCTCCAAGCAGCCGGTACCTGGAACATGGAGAGAAAACAAGGACAGGCAGACTTCAAACTGGCTTTAAAGCTTCCACGTAGAAGCTTCCACTTAGAAACAACAAGTTATATTGTTATTCCACTGGCTAAAGCAATGACCACTTCTGTTTTAAAGAGTATAAGAAAGTGCCACCCGACTCTGGGAAGACCAGAGACCCAGGCTCTCTATGGACGGCTCTAATGACCTATTTATGGACATGAGGCCGGTGGCCCTATAGCTTCCCTTTTATATAACCATCACAAACATGGATCCTCCTCTTTGAGGATTTATTTCCAGGTGCCTAGTCACATTTCTTCCTTCCACCAGCCCTGGGAGGCAGGAATAGTCCATCTCTTCCAAACCACCGGTCTCAGCTTTCTAAAATCCCCATGGAGAGAGAATTAAGGGTTCAGGATCTTCAGAGCTTCTGGGAAAGTAGGGGTGGGTGTGGACCTACCAAATGCTTTGCGCATATTTTTTTGACTTTCACTCAAATGCGCAATAAAAGCTAAATAAAGAGAAAACGGATGCCGTTTACAGATCTAAGTGAGACCTCATGGAAACTGAACACTGTGGGTTTGCATTGGCCATCCCTCTGTCAGAGGCCTTGGAACAGCCACCTCCCTGTAGCTGGAACAAAATGATTATAAATGTGTTTTGCTTTGATGCAGACATTACGTATGCCCTGGGGACTTTTATTCATTCTGGGTGTGGTTAAACGAACAGATATCCTGATTTGGGGGCACAGCCCAGGGCTTCAGGCTCCTGGTTCCTCCAGGATCTCAGAGGAGCAGCCCCAAGACACCGCCACCTCCCTCCCAGACTCCCAGATCCAGGACCACGCGATTCCCATCCCTGAGTCTCCTCCCCTCTGTCTTCTCTGGCCCTCCTTTTCTACCCGCTACCCGCTAGTTACATCTCCATCTTGTTGCCAATAGGTCTGAGTTTCAGTGAAATTAAAATTCTCAAGATGACTGGAAATGGACATGAACGTCAAGATGGAATATACCAGCATTTGGAGCTAGAGAACCGAGGCATTGTGGCAGAGCTGCCCTGTCTTAGGAAGAGAGAGCTGCTGGAGTAATCATTATCATCTGTCAGCGTGTAAGGGCCCACTCACACCTGGGGAAAGGTGCCGGGTCACTAAGTGACTTGCCTGAGGTCATACTGTTAGTATCAAGGAAGCAGCTTCTTCTCCGAGACTCTCCTCTCAATCCCTGGGTCCCCAACTCCCTCAAGGGGTCTCTTCCCTGGCCCCTTCCTGCCAGCCACCTCTGCCTTGGCCCCCAGGAGCCTCTTTCCTCACTCCCACCGTCCTCTCTCCTCGTGACTGGCGGAGACCTGTGCAGCCCCCACTCCCCGTGTATTGCACAGTAGTTTAGCACTCACAGAGCTTGTCCCTGGTGAAGCCTGCGGGGGGACCCAGGGTCTCTGTCCGAGTCTCCTCATGTAGACGCTCTCTGTGTCACACACGAGGTGATTGTCACCTATGCAGACACCCCTGTGAGTGTCAAGGTCAACAACCTGTTCTGTCTGGACCGAAGACAGGCCAGCCTTTTAAAAGCTCGGTCCTCGTGAGGAGGGTCAACCACTGGAAGGGAGGGAAGTCAGAGGCCACCCCCTTGACTCCAGGGGTGCAGGAGAGAGCTGGTGAGGGCTGACTGAGCCGAGGGAGATTCCAGAGGGTGGAGGAGGGGTGAGGAGACCGACTCAGCAGCAGATCCTGGACGATGCGCGGGCGGAACAGATGAGATCGTCCTGGTGGGCACACAGGCACACGTGGGCGGTCACCACAGTGACGTCCCTGCGTGTGGTGGCAGCCACAGGGTGTTCGTTCGAAGCAGGACGTGCTTCTGCCTTTGGAACCCTGTGTTGCTGGTGTTTACGTAGGCGGCAGAATTAATTAAATCCCGCAGGGTCTCTCCTCTGTTGCTGAAAATAGACCCGACCGGGCCCCCAGCAGCGTGCTTGGCTGCGGTGCAGCGGGAATCTGTCGCATCTCTCCAGGCTCCACAGGGCAGGAGGCACGCACGTCCCACACAACCGGGATTAGTGCGACTGCCACCCTCTCCCCACAGGCAGCATGTCAGAGCCAGATGTGGCTCTGAGCCCTGTGCCTGACGCCCCAGGGGTGTGGGCAGAAGCACTGGCACATACAGGCAGCCAAAGGCACACAGATAGGCACATGGATCCAAGCAAATAAGCCACCAGAGCACACAGGTCACACACATGGACACACTGGCACGTGCGCACAAAGGTAGGTGCCCCTAACACACAAGAGCACATGGTGTTTCTGGACATGCAGAGAAACAGACAGGGCTGGTTGCACAAACACAGCACATGCGCCATTCAAGACCCGTGGCACAGGTCCCATACCCGCAAACCCATGGGGACGCGCTTGGACAAGGCTTCAGAGTCAGAAAGCCTCAGTCTGCTCCTCCATCTACCCCTTGCTAGAGGTGTGACCTTGGGTTTGTGTATTGATCTCTTTGTATGTTTCATTTCCTCAGCTGGCAAGTAGGATGGCCATAGTTCCAGTCGCACAGAGTCATGAGGACAAAGTGAGGAAATGAGCCTGGAACTCTCAGCCGCGCCCCTGGGGCTCACGAAGTCCTCTAGGAACATTAGCCGGTGTTCTCTGTCGACACCCCCCTCCCCCAGCCATGGGCTCTCATGGAAACATGGGGCACAAATACATTCAGACATGCAAAGGCACACGTGGACCAGACGGCACAGGGGAACGTAGAGGGACCTTAGGCTCCCCCAACAAACCTACCGTGTCCGGCACCCGAGTGTCCCTGTGCTCCCCCACCTCTGCCACTGCCAGCCCTAGCTGACCGCAGGCAAATGAGCAAACCGTGTGGAACAGGGGCAAACCACAGGCCTTCTCGGCCAAGGTGGCACGTGCTGCTAAAACACACAGCCTCCTCTGTGGCTCTTCATGACCTACAGGCCAAGGTCCAATCTCCTGAGCCTGAAATTCATGGACTTCTATGCTCTGCCTCTGCCTCCCTCTCTCCTCCTGCTTCCCCCCTGTGCTCCAAGGGGCTCCCGATAAACAGTGCCGCTCAAGTTCCAAACAACTGAGGAATGAAAGGAAATGATAGTGAATGGGGGACAAATATAATTTTTATTGCTGAGAAAGTTTCACTTGGAGCTAGTAGCCTGTTATGAGAGGCAGAGTCGTCCTCACTGGTCCCTAAACGAGGGCGGCTTAACCACACGGTTCCAGACAGTGCTGGAGGGGGCTGGGCACCCCACATGGAAGGCCGTTACCCTATATCCCGTCCCTGGGTGCTGCTCCTGCCTGTCCCCCCATGGCCCCAGTTCTGACCTTGCATCAGTGTCCTGCACTGTGTAACATTACAGCCACAAGTGAGCGACGGAACAGGACGCTGATCACCTCACAGTGTCTGTGTCGCTATGGCTTCCTGGATTTAAAAGAAAAAGAAGAGCCTTCCCTTAAAAGGAATTTCCTGATTGATCGATGGGTTTATCAATCTCCTTGTTTCTTTATTCCCACCTTTAAGGAGCCTCCTCTTCTCGATGCTGAGGAGAGGGGAAGGAGCGCGACAACCGGCAGGGAATAGACACCGATGCCTGAAATGGGAGGTAAAAAGTGCCAGAAGGGGGTTCATCCCGAAGCAGGGTGCCTCCCACGGTTCTCTATCCGCACTGCAGTCACAGCAGTAAAGTCCCCACCCGCTTCACACCAACCTTCTGGGCCCCGGGCTGGGTCTCCTACTCCTGTGCCTTGTCTTGGGCTCCCTGAGAAGTTTCAGATCAAGTTGGAATTGGCCTTCTCTCTTTAAAGCTAATTACAAAACATAAATTTACTGTAGAAATAGAAAGTTCAGATGCTATCATAATCATCCTGAAATAATTATTACCATTTTGCTGTCTTGCTTTTCTGTCCGTTTCCAATGGGCATGTGTGTGTATATTTCTTAGATGGATATCAGGCCACGTATCACTAAATATTTTTTATCATAATGTTTGCTATATATCACAAGCCTCACTGGCCAATACGGGAATTTTTTATTTTTGTTTTTTTTTTTTTGTTTTATTTGTAAATAATGTAATAACTATGAACCCACCACTCAACCCAAGAACTAAAATGTCACTAGTAACTCACATCCACCTATGTGTGCCCTTCTCTCCTGGCGCCTGTCTCCCCAGAAGTAACTCGCTTAAGTTTTTTCTCATTCCTTTAATTCAAAAAATGTATATTATCATACAGATGCTATTAATTGTTTGATTTTGCCTTTTGAAAGCTCATTAAAAAGTGAATGATGCTGTGCACAGACTTTAGGACTTGCTTTTTCACTCAGTATCACGTCACTAAGAGTCCCCTGTTGCCTGTGTCGGCCGCTCACCTGTACGAGGCTGTTTGTCTGTGTCACTGCCGTGCGATGCCGTGTCGTGTGAATTCACCACCACAGTTTAATTCCTTCTCCTTTCTATGCGTATCTGATTGTTTCACTAGAACAAGCATGTTCTTAATAGTTGCTGAACACTTTATTTGTGGAAGACTGTAGCTTTTTACCACTTCTCTGCAGACTTTGAGTTCATGTGTCGTTTCGTAAATGATGCTACCACAAACTTCCCTTCCGGGAATTCTCACATGCCTCCAAGTGTTTTTCTTGGGGCGAGTTCTGAGCTGTGATTGTGCTAGTTCAAAAGTATGCATGTCTTAAGGGTCTGGATAAGGACAGCAAAGTACTCTCCAGAAAATCCTAATAATCCCTGTTTTCACAACACCTGACAACATGGGGTACCATCATTTATTTCAGGTGATGGGGAGGAAAAGAAGGAATGGGGACACAAATGTGTCTGCGTCTTTCAAAGGCCCCAGAGCCTTTGTCCTTTGAAGCTGGGCATGCTCCGAGAGTGGAGTGTTGACCCAGAGACCACCAGCCCCTGCTCTCCTACTTTCCCCCTTCCGAGCTCTCTGTTTCAGCCACCCCGGTCTCCTTCGAGCTCTTTCAACAAACCAACTCTGTCTTCCAAACGGCC
Source organism: Cynopterus sphinx (assembly GCA_030015415.1). Lineage (NCBI taxonomy): Eukaryota > Metazoa > Chordata > Mammalia > Chiroptera > Pteropodidae > Cynopterus > Cynopterus sphinx. The sequence continues at coordinate 99,534,544 of CM057387.1, forward strand.
TTTACATGTGTTTCCTCCCACTGAAACTCTCCCATTCCCACCCCCCGCCCCCTCCAGCCCACACAGAGCTAAGTTCTTCCAGTCCTTCGGGCCTTTGCTTAAATTTCACGATCTCAAGAGTCCTTATTAGATGTCTGAGTCAGTGCCTCTGTGCCTGTCGCCAACATTATCATCTGTCCCCAATTTGATCCCTCTGTGATGCATACCACAAATTGTAGCACGTACTTGTCTCCCTTCCCCCACGTGACTAAATCCTAACGTGAACAGAGTCCGTGTGGGATCCACAGTCCTAGCTTACTGCCTGGCACACAGGGCTCCGCAGACACTTGTTATTGAAGAGACGCTACAGGAATGAAGGAATGACCTAGCACACAGCCCAGTGCTACACATAGTTGGTGCTTCATATGTGCATATTGGATGAGTAAGGAGAAGAATGACCCAGCAGGTGGGAGGTACTCGCTGCCCCCACCCCCCAGACCCTCCCAGCCCTGTTGGATGCTGTGGGCCAGCCGTGCTGGGCCAGAAGGGTTTCTGGGGAATAGGACTGCATCTTCCTGCTACATGAACCTGCAGCAAATTCTCCAGAGATGCCTGAATCCCGGAGATCCAGGCGTCTCTCCCCGCTCGCCCCACCACACACAGGGCCTCCGTGCAGTTAACCTGTCTCCCACGCAGAGACCTCCTGACCCTCTGACTTAGTGATTGAGTGCTCTAGAGATCGGACCCACTGGCCAGACGAGAGTCTGTGCCCTGGGTCAGGAGTCAGGAATAGTTATGGTTCCAAGGTCGCCCGTGCTGGGGTCCCCCTCGCTCGGTCTCTGCCTTGTGCTCTCATGCTCCTGGCAATAATGACATTACATGGTTCTGAGTTAGGATTCTCATGGCTCCCTGCTTGTCATTTTATTTGATTTTTTTTTTTCTCAGCATCGCAGAACTATTTTGTCCACTTGAGGCTTAGAGAGGGCTGCTGGCTTGCTCAAGGTTACAGAGCCGCTAAGTGGCAAAATCAGGCTTGTCTGACTGCAGACTCTTCTTTTTATTACTGTGGCCATAGGAGCAGTGAAGTGGATAAACCCGGTTCCAGCGGACCCCTGGGAGGTGGGGTCCCCTAGCGGGCTGAGGGACACCATTTCCTTTTGGTGTTTCGTCAGTCTTGGTTCTCAGTTGTGGAAGCGCATATCCGTCTGCCTTGGAGCTGAGCTGTGACATTACTCTCTCACATGTACGTTTCCTAAGCACATACGAGTGCCTATGTGGTGCATGGCACGGTAGGAGTTTCAGGGGGACAGACCTGAGTATGTGGTGGAGGTCGAGGCTGGACAGGGTCACCACTAGTTTGTGTCCGGGTGCACATCGCAGCTGGGGAGCAGGATCAGAACTCTCAGGGGCTTGGGACATGGAGGAAGTATAGTGATCCTCCCAGGGATGGAGTCGGGCGCACTGTCCTTCTTAGCTGAAGAGAAAGCCTGGTGGCATCTAAGCTGTAAACTTTAGGCTGTATGGGTAGCATATTCAGAGCCGTGTGTGCATGCATGCATGTCTGAAAGAGAGAGAGAGAGACAGAGAGACACCAAAGAACACTCCCTGCCCTCATCATAGCAGGAAAATGTCCGGCTTTCATGACTAGGATGCAGTCCCAGTGGAGGGCTAACATGCTTTTAACAGCTTGGAGCAGAGACTGTTTCCTATCTGGGAGGGGCTGATCTCCATTTAACACCTAAGGCTCAGCCCACCCTGGGGACATATTTTAAACCTCTCGTTCTGAACCCCTGAGCCCTTTAGTACTGACCTTCCCTGATGTATGGAGCCCTAGGTGACAGCACCGAAGGTGTTGCCAAAACCCCTTCAGGACCGGAACGTCACTATGAGCGGAGGTGTAAGGAGATGCTGGGTTAAGGAGCTCCTGGGTTCAGAAACAGTGAGTAGGAAGATAAGAAAAACCACTTCTCTTTCCTGGACCTCAGTCTTCTCATCTCTGAAATGAGAGGGTGAGGGGGGTTGAACTTATTTTATCTCCGACATCCCTTCCAGCGCTGCTTTTCGATTACTCTATATCTCACTGGACTCAGAACAGCTGGACGGATGTAAGCGTTGCCATGACCTCCTAGTATCCCTTGATGTTTCCACCTACTCTCTTATTTTGTCTGCAGAAGGAGCTGCATTTACTGTGTAGAGGTGATGGAAGATAAGGGACAGAATTTTTATTCCCATTTTGTGGTTGGAAAAACTGGGGTTCAGGTTCTGAACAGCAGCTGGGCTTGGTGCCAGGTCTCCTGACCATCCCTGCACTCTCCATCCTGCCAAGCCACCTGGGTACCAATCTGAAGCATCCAGAAAGCAGGCACCAGCTGAGCCAAGTTGTGCATCAAGTCCGTGAGGTTCTCATTCAAGGGCATGCCAATTTGCCAATGGCCTAGTCCCCTTCACGTCATCATCGGCTGGTAAATGCTTTCTGTCTTTTAAAGTCCAGTTCACAAGTCCACTTCCTCTGACCTTCTTTGGCTGAATGAGCTGTTGAGCTGCTCGCTCATTACCCATTCACCCATTGGGAATCCACCCCTGGACCCCCTGCTGCTGCACTAGTCAGGGGTTCTCTGGGCAAATTTCCAGTTTTACAAGTTGTGTGCTCTGCCCTGACCTCTGCTAGGCAGGCCATCTTCTTTCTCTAAGATAAGGTCGCAGCCTGGCCATGGCCTGCTCTGAGGCATGTGACAGCAAGTTCTCCCATCACGTTGTTCTCTCTTAGCCTTAGTATCCTCTCATAGCCCAGGGTCTTATGTAGAAATTCCATGCTTTGTCTTGAAAAGGAAAAAAGGAAAGCAAAGATCAACTTTATTTGGTGTCAGATGGCTCCGCAAGTACACTGCTGGCATCCTGCCCTTTGTATTCGTTCCTGCAGGTTCTGACCTAGTAGAATAATGTACCAGACAATGTTCTGGTCCCCAGGGCCTGGCTCACAGTGGGTGTTTGGTGTGACACTCTCTCGGGCTCCACTGGACCACAGAGGTCCTGCATTGTTCAAATTGTGTTCAGCCATGCTTCATGTTCTCCCCTGGGAGTGGGAAATCAGTCGCCTAGCTTAGACAAGACAGTCTAGTGGTACACACACATCTGGAAGAGGATGCTGTATTTCCCATTACAGCCAACACCCCATTTCCCTCATTGTCCCGGCCTTGTGGGCTTGCTCCATTTGGCGCAGTCCCCTCTCCTCAGCCACACACTGGCCACAGCCACTGCTCCTGTTGCTTTAAAGAGTACGTATTTGCATCTTTTTAGACAGTGGGCCAGAAATGGATGTGTCCACTCAATCAATTCAATGAGAAGTAGCAAATAAAGACTGCGTGCCTGGCATCAACCTCAGACACCTCAGGAGCTCTTCTTTGTGGCATTTGGGCAAGCCACACACTACTTTCTTCCCCATCCCAGGTCTGGGGTTCACACGTGGGAGGCATCATGGTCTGGCAGGCATGGGTAGCAGCCACTCCCTGCTGGATGCCTCAGACCCCGAGCCCTCCACCCTTCCCGTGACCTTCCTCCAACCTCCAGGCTGCCTGGGACTTCTTTCGTGACACCTTTCTTGGCCCTTTAAAACTGTGCTAAAACACCTCCGTGCTCTACCGGGCCTTTATGGCACAGTATGCCAGGCTCTGTCTTAAGTACTTTAAAATACATTTACCCCATAAGGTAGGCAGTGATATGATCCCCAATTTACAAACGAAGAAATGGAGGCACTTAGAGATCGAGTAACTTGCTAATCACCAGCTAGTCAAGTGGTCTGGCTGCTGAGTCAGATGTTCACATTAGATCGAAGGGTTTTACCAAGAATGTTCTTAGCACACACCGCAGTCCTTCTTGGCTCTCTCCCTTGTCTGTCTCCTAGCCTAACCCCTTACTCAGCCCACCTTCTATCCCCTCACCCCATGTACCTCTGCTTGGCTAACTCCTGGAGCACATGGGGATGTAAGCAAGTACCTGAGCTGAGAGTCAAGATCCATGGGTTCTAGCTCTGTCTGCCCTGCTCCTAGTGGGATCTTGAGCCTGTCATTCATCTCTCCCTCATCCGTCCATCCATTATTCCTCCATCCATTATTCTTCCCAAATCTCCAGGGTGGCAGGGAAGGCAGCAGCTAGAATTTGTGAGGCCAAGGGGCGCAGTGGCTGGTCAAGCTCATCTGGAACTACAACAGCCTGAGTCATGTCCCACCTGGAAAGGGAGTGGGGCGTCATCCCAGGAGAACAGACGCCGGTCAGAGGGACGGGAACTAGCTAGGAGTACATGGCAAAGTAGACATGAGCCAATAGAGACATGAGCCGATGGAGGCCTCCCAGAGAGGATGGGAAGAGCAATTCTGTGATCCCCTGAAGGAGGTCTCTTCCCAGTGGTGACTTTTGCTTCAGGGAGCATTGAGCTGACACACCTGGTGCATCACAGGTGTAACATGCCCCTGAACACAGAGCCAGCCACCTTTCCTTCGAGGATCTCACAGGCCAATGGGTCATGAATAGAACTTGCTCCGCCAGGGTCAGGCGTGGGATAACTCATGCCCCAGATGTCTCCAGGAGCAGAGCAATCCACAGAAGCAAAGGCATCTGTTGGATCTTTTAGTCCCTCCCCATCTCAGAGAAGCCCCTGATCACTGCAAAGACCATTTTGCCTTTGTACCAAGATCCAGGACTTGCTGGTGCCAAGGGCTAATGACTTCCAGGAGACTGGGAGGAAATGGATGAATGAGGTAACAAAAGAGCATGGAATGGATGTTATAGGACAAGGACCCTTGCACAGGCTTCGCCACTAACCTGCTCGGGCCCAGGGCGGCTCCCACCTTCTCCAGGCCTCATTTCCTCCCATCTGTGAAGCAGTTAGTGAGTGAGCAGGACCAGGCCCTCTGACACGTCCTCTCATCTGCCCTGCCCATCTCCCTCTAAGTATCTGAGCAGAATGTGCGTCCTGTGGGTCCAGGCCACCAGAGATAAAAGGGCCTCACCCTGGGAGGCCAAGGAGTCCATTCAGAGTTTCCAGTTACTCTTTCAATGAGGATGAGGGGAGTTTTTTGTTTCTTTTTAAACAATGATGCAATTTTCTTGGAAGTAAATGTATTTCCTTGCTGACTCCAAGCCATCTTGCCTCTTATCAGATTTCATACCTGATTCAGGCCTGGTCCTGGTTAGAGCAGGGGAGCAGGCAAGGGCAGGGGTGGGAGGGGCCCTTCTAATCAGCAGGTGTGTGGGGGCTTCCTAGGTCCTTTGAGTTTCACCTCTACCCCACCCCCAATCCTGCCCACCTCCCTAGCTTTGGCCCAAGTAACTCTCAAACTTCTTACGATCAGTATGTCCTTGGCCTCAGTTGCTTCACCTGCAAAACAGAAATAATAATGCCACCTCAAAGACTTGCGTGTTACCGCATGTACACTTAGAGCCCTGTCTGGCATATAGAAAACAATATAGGAAAGATGTAAGTGTAGATATTATTATTTCTATGATTAAAATTATTATTGTGCTGTGTGTTCTAAGGACCGTTCTCTCCCATCCTGACACTTTCTGAAATTCAGTGCCCCCACCTTTCACATGCTGCTCTCTCTGCCTAAATGCCATTTTTTGTCTGCTTTGCCTAGAAAATTCCTACTCAGCCTTCAGGGTCCAGTTCAGGCTGACCGGTCATCTCAGATATGCTAGTGGACGAGTTGACCGTGCTCCCTGCTGCACTTGGATCACGTTTCGTGTAGATCATGCTGTCTGGTACTCTATCTCCTCCCTTGTCTGTCTCTGTCACTAGACTCTGAACTGCTTGAGAGCGGGGACCGCATGTGATTCATCCATTTCTGTGTCTTTAACATAAGCACAAGACCTAGGGCAGGGGATGGAAGCAAGGTTGGTTCTTTCATTGAATGTGTGCCAGAAGGCAGGATGGGGATGAGCACACAGATGATTCCAACGTGTGGTGACAGCGACCACCCTGGAGGGATAGGCAGAGGGATTCCTTCTGACTGAGGCTGAGGAGGGCAGAGTAGAAAATTGAGGAAGACGACGTGAGGCTGCAGGCTTTCTGTTATTTACGAAAGTACTGTCAAGGGGTAAAGTGCTCCGCAATACCAGCCCAGAATCTCTGTCAGTGTGCTGGTTATCCCCTGTTCACATCACGTGTGGCTTCGATCGTAGTCAGATTTGGCTGCTATAACAACTGCCATAGACTGGGTGGCTTATAAACAACGGACATTTATTTCTCCTAGTCCTGGAAGTCTACGATCAAGGCCCCGGCAGATTCAGTGTCCTGCGAGGGCCTGCTCCCTGATCCACAAACAGCCGTCATCTCACTGTGTCCTCACGTACTGGAAAGGACAAGGGACTTCTTTGCAGCCTTTTTTATAAGGGCACTAATCCCATTCCCGAGGGCTCTGCTTTCATGACCCAGGCACCTCCTAAAAGCCCCACCTCCAACTATCATCATTTTGGGATCAGGTTTCAACGTATGAATTTGGAGGGACACAGACATCCAGTCCATACAGTTTCTGTCTTCCGATTGGACTGATGAAATCGGGCCACCAGTTTCTTGGTCTGATAGGGTAGATCTGAAAAGAATCTCCCCCTCCACACCCCCACCCTCCTTCCCTAGAACAGCCTCTGGGACCCAGTTCTGGTTGTCCCTCTGGCCTCCAAGTCCTCTTTGGTTTGCCTTGATTTTTCAAACCGTGTGTGACTGTGAGGGAATGTGTCCCATGTGTTTCTGATTTGGCTCCCCTGTGCTCAAAGGCAATGTGATTCTGAGCGCTATCTGATGGCCTTTGAGCCTCAGAAATATGTTCTTCAAGCCTACTTTCTCTGCCCTCCACCTGCCTTCTTCCTCGACAGAAAGGAAGCAGCCCTGACCAAGAATTGATCAGTTTTGCAGCCCTAAGACTTGACAAAACGGTACATATGGCCCCTCACTGGATCTCTGAGCCTAGGAGGCTGTGGACATCCAGGATGGAGCTTCAGAAGGGGCTGTGGGGAGAACCAAGTGCATCACTTTCTCTTGGAGACCATTGTGGCACACATCGGCTTAAACAGATGAACACGCCTCTTGGCTGGCTGTGCATGACGGGCTTATTGCTCAAAATCAGAAAATATGTTGATGTGTTTTATGTTCAATAAGTTTTGAGACTTTTTCTTCTCTTTTTCCTTTTCTTTCTCCTGCCTATTGTAGCAATATCTGCCCATTCATTCAGTAAACTTTTATGGAGAACCAACTCGATTCTAGGCAGTGGAGATATGTATAAAACAGCTCTTGTCCTCGAGGTAGAAGTAATAGGCACTTTAAGAGACAATTCCGTGATGTGGAGACCTTTGGGGGAAATGTAGATAGAGGATGAACCTAGCTCTTTTGGAGGAAGGAAAGGCTGGAAGATGAAGAAGGACCAATCGGGGAATCTTCCGAGAGGCATTATGTGATGCTCACAGCCTGTGTCCAGAGCAGGCCCCAGGGAGAAGGGATGGTTTGGACTAAGTGTCCCCCGTTTACCAAAAAATGAAGACAGACATCTCCATTTTTACAAAAATGACCAAGGACATCTGCCAAGCTGAGGAAAGTAAGGCCTCACAGTTCAAGATCCCCATCTGTTTCTAGGCCGATTGCAGCTGGGCAGAGAGTAATGTCCCCAGGTTGGACCACGCTTTTTAGTTTATAAAGCAGAGTCGCGCCCATGATCTCATTCAGTTCACCTCCACTCCATCCCTCCTTCTCTCGTTCAAAAGTGTTTCCTGGGCACCAGCTGCACGTCAGGTGCTGTTGGACTCTGAGAACAGTCATGTGCAAGGTCAACAGGCCTTGGCTTCATAAAGCGTCTAGTTTAGGAATTCCTGTTATTTTAAACTAAAGATACCAAACTGCCAACAGGTTTGGGAACTGCTGAGTTTCCTCACATTGATGTTTTCTATACAATAGCTTCCTTTCCTCGTTTCACATTAGGAAGGAATTCAAGAGAAAGAACAAGGAGATGGTTTTCTTGGTAAGCCAGTTCACCTCCTACCCCCTTCTGATAAAAGCATTTCCTCTTCCTGCCCTGGAGGTACTGAAGGAAATCCAGACTCCACCGCAGGCCTCCAGAACTGGAGCCTCCCAAGTATTTGCCCCTGATAAAGTATCACTTGCAATGGTTCATCTCCAAAAGTTTTGCTATTGATTCCAGCCACATTTCGCAACACTCTTATTGGTTCATCGTATTTAAAAACAGGATATTTCACGTTGACTCTTATTTAGCTCATTTCGCATTGTTTCCCACATATTTCCAGTGAATGCAGAGATTAGTGAATGCATCGTTTTTGTTGTTGTTGTTGTTGTTTAATGAAGGACGAAAGTTAAACATCCTGTTCTGACTACAGAGAAGTTTTAAGGTTTCTGGAATCCATTAAAACCCAAAATGTCACAGGAAAGTTATTCCGGAGCCTGCAAAAACACAATTTTACACTTCTGATGTCCACTGGGCATGTTTGCCTGTCCTTGGAAGAGATCACCGTTTTCTTTCTTCACTCCCTCCATCCTTCTTTCCTTCCTTCCAGAAAAATGGAAGGAAGCCAATGTATGTAATGCTAAGCACTTTACAAACATTATCTTACTGAATCCTCCCCACAGCCCCTTCTGAAGCTCAGACAAGCTGATGAACTTGACCCAGTTCTCCCAGCGCGGAACTACCCAGTGCTGCTTTCATCTCCTTGCGTCTCTACCACTTTGCTCCCTTTCTACCACAGCCACTCCTAGTTTCCTACCCTGATGCCACTTTGTAGGAAAATATGTCGGTACAAAATCCTTGATGTTGGTGCAAGCCAGAGGACTGACATCTTCGCCTTCCTTCTCAGCGAAAGACCATGTTTTCTCATTTGTAAGCGGATGTGCCACTGCAAACAGTACAGCCAAGAATGATTTCAGAACATCTGGGTCCACAACCCAAGGCAGCTCTGCAAATGCGGTTGTCATGACACATTTTACTTCCTCGGGGGAGACGGGCAGGTGGCTCTGATGTCGACTGTATAGCTGAGTGTAGGGAAGTCTCTCACCAGCTGCTGAGGGGCAGATTGGCTCTGACAGGGCCTGAGAGTGAGGGTCTAGCTGGCTGTAGCTTTGCAGTCAAATCTGGGCCTTTGAAATCCACTAATAGCCCATTCCTGGACGTAGAGGCCTCTGGGGCCTTTCAGCCTGCCTTCATTTGGGCGCTTGTTAGAAACTCAGGGAATAACAGGCTTGGACGGGAAGGGTGAGGTGGAGAGGGGTCCATTGAATTGCACCACAGGCACAGCCAAGTTCTGAAGCATAAGAGGAACACAGCCAAGGGGCCTCCTGGCTTATCCTTCACCTTCATCCCAGCACGTGCTTTGGGAATTTTCCAAGATTCTCCTGGACTAGGAAGGGTTTGGGAGGTCCGTGCTGGTGACAGTGGGGTTGGCAAACAGGGTAATGCTGTCCTGGCTGGGACACTCACTGTTTCAGAAGCCTCAAGGAGACTGAGCTAATGTCTCTCCCCCAGAGTGTGAGCCCTCATCTTTGGGAAGCAGGCAGGATGGGCCCCTTCTTTGCCTCATAGTGCCCCTGAAGGAGGTGGGGTGTAGAGAAACGGTCAAGACTCCCAAAGTCACATTATACCCCTTGAGCCTTCTCTGATCCCCTACGGATTAAAGGCTCCCTTTTGAGAATTACACAGAAATGTGTTCTCTTCGCCCTTGAGAATCTTAGTCAGCCTTAAGCTGAGGCGCGGCCTGCATTTTCCTCCTTCGGACTGTGACTTTCCAAGAGAGAGAACACCTCAGACGCTGCTGTTAGAAATCGGGTCTGTGCAGTTCGGGAAGTTTTATATGTGAAGGCTGACGTCCTGCCAGACTGGGAGCTCCCAAACGCGTGGTCAGGGTTCACCTTCCTGCTTGCAAACAGGACAGAGCCCAGGGTCCATGTGAATGGGTTCCCTGGCCTGTGATGATCATTTTCGGTCGCCGTGGTAATAAGCCATGCATTGTGCCAGGCCCTTTACGGTCAGACCTCATTTAACAGCAGCAGTCCACAGTATCTCCTTCGACAGGTAAGAAGACCAAAGCACAAAGGAATGAAAACACCTGCCTGGGTAGCGTTAGTAAGTAGAAAGTCAAGATTTGAGCAGAAGGCCCAGCCAATACCAAATCCACAGTATCACAATAACGCCCTTCCACCTCCCAGAAACATCTGCCTCGCTCTAATTTGCATGTTTAACTCAAACTTTGGGGTGGCCAGGATTATCAACACCATTCCAAGGAAGTGACAGGAGCCCAGGATGCAAGGCTGGAAAGCAATTAGAAACCATTTGGTCCAAACTTGTTACTTTCCAAACAAGAAAATGGGGCTCAGAGAGAGGATGGGAACCAGAGTTAGGCGGATAACCAGTGTCTTGACTTCTTTTCTGAATTTCACAATCACATTTCTTGGACTCTAGGGGACATTGCCCATGCCATGGAATTTTATTCTTTCCCATAAAGGCAAACCATCAAATGTCTAACAAAATTCCCTACAATTGTCAAACCTTGAATAAGACTTTGCCATGAGCATTAATCGGCCAGGTAAATAAAGAGTCCACTGGCAGGCCCTAAGTGCCATGTTTGGGTGGACATTTAGTTCTTATAAACCTATGCTTAGGGGAGGGAGGGTTTTAAGTCAGTTTATAGTAAGAGAGGGAGGGAGCAAAGGCGGATCCTAGCACTGGTGGGAAGATCACCCATGAGGAGGAAGCTGGGCCTCATTTTCCACTCCTGCCTTCCTGGTCTGGCTCCAGACCTAGTGGATGACCACTCAGAAAAGAGGTCTGGGACGGAGTTTGATGCTGAGAGCAGGCTGGGACCTCACAGGAATGTTGCTCAAGAGAGGTGCTTCCCGGGAACGGTGGGGAGTTGCTAGGCATTATGTAGACCCCCTTGTTACCTCCTCTCCCACCAGCAGTCAGGCCTTCCTGCCAAGCCAACCTGCCCCACCATGACCTCACAGCAGTGGAAGCCTAGGCCACCTCGACATGATGCCAGGCGACCCCTCCTCAGAGACACTGCCATGTGGATTTTGGATGAGGCTCCTGGGAGGCCTGATGGGTGTATGGGGGGGGGGGCGGTGAGAGTAATCAACCCAAGAAGAAAAACCAGTAAGGTATCATGTATCCTTAAGAAGCAAACAGAGACTGCTTCAAACCACTCTGAGCAAAGGCCACAGGTACAGGAAGGAGAAAGTTTTGAAAAAGTCATGTAATTGTCTTTCATGTAGACCAAGGCCTCTCAGCTTTGGCACTAGTGACACTTTAGGCTAGATCCTTCTTTGTTGTGGGAGCTGTCCCATGCACTGTGGAATGTTTCACAGCGTCCCTGGCCTCTGCCCAGGGACCCATGCCAGTAGCATCCCCTACCCACTTGAGATAACCCGTCATTGCTCAGTCTCCTGAGGAAGGCACAAAATTGTCCCGATTGAGAACCACTGCTGTAGACAGTCAAAGAATTTAAACCTGGAAGAGACTGTTGAGGTCACCTAGGTATAGTCCTGGTTCTTCTGGGAACCAGCGATCATCTCTGGAATTTGTCCCCTCCCCTGTAGCACAGGAGTTGAAAAAGTTGCTCACCAGGGTTTGGATTCTATCGACTATAAGACCCTCATTTTACTAATGAGATGCTGGGGTCCAGAGGAGAAAAGGAAGGTGCCTGCTGTCACTAAGGAATCCACGGCTCATCAGTTCTCTCTGTCATTTCTGATAAACATTTGAGAGCTAGAACCGTTTCCCGCAGACTTGAGCCCCTGGTTAGCACATAAGACATTCTTTCTGGGTGCCCAGCATTGTGCCAGGTGCCATGAGGTGCTGGTTAAGAGCCAAGGGGCAGAGGATTCAGGGCTGTTCCAGTAGGTTCAGCTCATGTGGGTCACAAGGCTGGTTGCACACAACAGTTTGCGCAGCTGTACTAGCCTGAAGGGAGTCGTGAGTCTCTGTGGAAAAGACTTCTTGGAGAAAGGAGACTTAAGCTCAGTCTTTGAGATCTTTGGGAGTTTGAAGAAGAGTTTAAGAAGAGGGAAAGAGCAAGAACGATTGAGTGGAGGGAGCGATGTGAGCCTGTTCAGATCACCCAGCATTCAACTCTCCGGGACAATGAAAGCCATAGCACATCAAGGACCAGGGCCTGTCTTGTTCACCATCAAGGTCCCAGCACCAGCCGGCTCCTGGCAGGCACTCACGGGTGCTGCAGTGTGACCAAGAGGATTCACATCTTTGTTCCATTGCATCCCTAGCTGAGTCCCTGAAGCGGCATCTGTCAACAGGTGGGGGTTGGGGTGATGGCCCAGTAAGCCCATGAGTGCCTGAGGGTTTGGTTAACCATGAGGGTTGCCTGAATGAGAGGAATGATCTTTATCATACAAAGCTGGATGAGATTAGCACTGAGATAAAGGTGCTAGGGCTGGAAGGTCTGAGGACTTCACCCTCAAGCGGGGTAGCTAGGCACAGCCTTGTCCCTTCAGGGCAGGTGGAGACGGGGAGCAATGGGCCACTCTGGGCCCAATGGTGTGATCCCTGCTTATCCCACCAACGTGGGCAGCGACTAAGCAGGCCTCCCCCTGCGCTCTGCCTCAGTGCCTGCTAGTGCATGCAGAAGCCTCCTCTGACCCAGGGCCAGGCCAGAAAGGGACCACTGCAAAAGACTTCTGAATTCCATGGCCAAAGCTTTGCAAGTCAAAATCAAGGCAGGTAATGCCCAGAGGCCCATGAGCCTACTCTCAGACAGTTGTTGAATGAAGGGAGGGTGGGGGTGGAAGGGCATCTGGGGTTGATTCTGGATGCAGGGGCTGGGGTCCAGCTGGAGCTCACATGGCCAGCTGGGCCGGGTGGGCTCTTGGTTAGCCACATCCATGCGTCAGTTGTGTGTGGCTGGGTCTGGGTAACCACCGGACAACATTGGCAGGGAGGGGACATCCAGAGGTGGGAGGGGCAGGCCAGATGGGGAAGAAAGGTCAGGAGGAAGAAAAGGAAGGAAAGATGGGGAACAAAAGTGGGGTCAGGCCCACAAAGGCAGGGTCTGCGGCAATGCAGCGCCGTGCCAGCTACAGGACAGGCAGCCCCATGTCTTGAGAAGATGGTGCACTCCCAGCAGAAGCCTTTCTGCTCTTCTCCAAGCTAAACAGAGGCCATAACTTGCTTGGCTGCATTTGGTTTAGGAAGCAGACAAGTCCACCATCCTAACCAAGCCACCACAGTCCTCGGACCCAGGCAGGAGCTCCCCACTGCACCCAGGTCTTCCATCCAGCAGCCACCAGGTTCCAGCCTGAGGCCCTCCCCTGGGGTTTCTGTAGGCTCAGCCACTCCTAGAGGGCAAAGACAAGCCTGGCAGGCAAGAGGCTGCAGCACTGCTGTCTACCAGGTCAGGAGGAGGCAGAGTGGAAACACTGGGCTTCAGGTGCAGGACGTCATGTTCGAACCTGACTGACCCTGTACTCACAACTTTGTGTGAACTTTGGCATTCGCTCCCCTCTGCTCAGGCTCACCCTCATTGTCTCATTCTGAGTATAGGAAATCTCAGTCTGTAGGCAATTAAGAGTATCAAATGAGATATGAAGAGCTTGGGGTAGTATCTAGCACAGAGACTCTATTAGTAGTTACCATGTATTGAGCATTTATTATGAGGCAAAAACTATGCGAAGAGAAGTAAAGGACAGTCCCCGTGCCCAGGAACTGACCCCTGAGGTAGGAGCAGGATCCTAGGGAGAGTTCTCTTATTCCTTCAACTCCTTTTCTCATTCTTGGAGGCCTTCTCTGCATTGGGCCCTGGACATTAATGTGGATCAGACCCAATGACCCAGAAGGTTACCTGGAGGGACAAATAGGTGAGCAGTCAGGCCTCAGGCAGAGTGAGCAGGAGGAATTTGAGGGTAGGTACTGAGAAAGGGTTCTTAAGCTTCCTTGAGAAGGGGTCTGTGGCCCTGCGGAAGGATAGATAGGAGGGTGCCAGGTAGGTGCACGCAGTAGGACAGGGCCCAAGTTGCAACTGTAACCAAGCCCCAAGCTCATGGGGCCTGAGCCCGGGGATCTGCAAAGTCCACAGCCTAAGAAAGTGCTCACTCAGGTAGCAACCTCTGGGAGAGGCTTCCAGAAGGAAGTGGGCTTAGGACACAAAGAGGCCCCTGATTAGGGAGCACCTACTAAGGGCCTGGGGCTGAGAGAAGGGGTGGCCACTTCAGGAAAATCTCTGCCTTGCACCAAGACTGACCACTTAGGAGGTGAGGGTGCCTTTATGGTAGTCGAGTCCAAAGCACCAAAGGGTACAGACGAAGAATGCAGATGAAGATGAAGAACTTGCCGTCACCAGCAAGTTGTTGCAACTTGGCCGAAATTGTCCCAAACTCTCCTATTTAGGCGTCATCTCCAGCCTTGGAGGAGCTCTGAGTGACAGCCCCTCCTGCACATCAGTGGCTGCGAGCCTCCAGTACTTTTTCCTTTTCCTTCTCCTTTCCAGGCCCACAGCTCCCCGCCCACCTCTCTCTGTGCCTGCAGGGCCCAGGCCTCACCATTTATCAAGATAAAATCCATCCAAGTCTCTGGGAAGGAAGAGGATAAAAAGAGTTTGTGGGGTAATAAATCTCCTTTACCATAGGTGGTGAGCAAGGAATTCATCCCAGACTGTGCTCTTGAAAAATGAGAGGCCATGTGCAGACAGTGTGCGACCTGGGCACGGGGTGGCTGTGCGGGAGCGGAGAGGCAGCCCTTAGCGTCACTCAGAACCTCCAACATCCCGGCTGGGAAGACTCCAGAGCCTGCGAGCACATGTTTTGTGGGGGAGCCCAGGCTGTCAGGATCCTACGGACCTAGAACCAAGGGCGGGAATCCTAGCCTGGCCTGCTCCAAGCTTCTTTCCCCAGATGGAGGGAGGGAGATGGCTCCCTAAGCCCAAAATGGCATCCAGCAACTAATTGCATTCGTCTACTTGCTCTTTTCGTCATCTAGGCACTCATTCATTTTTACTTCGCTCTCGCATTCATCCGTCACTAATATTTCCTGAGCACCTACTATGTGCCAACCACCGAGCCTGCTGCAGGGTGGCAAAGGGTGGGGTTTGGGTCCATGGTGAGCACCGGAGGCAGAAAGACTCACAGAGCAGGGGCAGGGAACACTCCAGAGCATGAGTGGAGAGGGCGTGTGTGGAAGTGGACAGAGATTCTGCCTCATCTTCTCCCCCCACCCCCCAGCAGAAAATGCAGCAGCCTCTGCTTACCAGAGGAAGAGAAACTGGGCTGCCTTGGTACCATTCACCCAGGGACATCAGCATGTTGGGAGCCTTTCTTTGTTTGAGTCCAGCCTCACAGTCAGAGAGCGGCTTGTCCATCTTCCAGAGAAAGTGGCTTCTCTTTCCCCATCTCTCTTCCTCGTGACTGTTTAGTGAAAACAGCACGGACAGGGGCCGAGCAGTTGTCCATCAAATGAGAAAATAAAAAATGCTACATTCATGCAATGGAATAATAGATGGTAATTAGAATGAATGACCTACGTGTGTCAACACGGGTAAATTTCATATAATATTGGGTTAAAAAGGTAAATCATAGAACAATATAAGCAGTCTTCTACTGCTTATGCAAATTTAAAAATAGAACAGTATTTCATGTTGTTGGTGCACACATAGGCATGTAATAAAAGAATAAAAATGCAGACAAAAAGGGTACACCCTAACCTCAGAAGTGATTACTTCTGGAGGGGAAGAGAAGTGAATGGGATCAAGGAGAGGGCAAGGGGGCTTCTGATGCTATAATTTTATTTCTTTTAAAAAATAAGTGAAGCGAATATTGTAGAAGATCAATGTTAAATCTCAGCAGGGAATACATGGGTTTTGTTGGAGATCTCCATAGTTTTCTGTTTGTTTGAAATATTTCATTTTAAATAAAGATGTTTAAACAAAACCCAGACAGTCTGACTAGAAAACCCACATGAACCACAAGTCGGAGGGCCCCTGTGCAAGGTGCTTTGTTGAACCGTTTCACATTTACTCTTCCCATCATTCCAAGAAGAAGGCTCACTGCCCTCATTGTGCAAATGAGGAAACAGGCCCAGAGATGGCAAGCCGTTGCCCAAAGTCACACAGCTATTAGGTGAAAGATCTGAGCTTCCAACTCTGATGTACGTGACCCCCAAGCCATGCTCTCTCCTCCACCTCTCAGCACCTGCACGAGCTGCCTTTCTTAATAAATTATTATGAACGCAAAGAAACAAACACCACACAAAATGAAAACCAGCTCAGGGGTGAGAGGTCAGAGCCTGACCATGAATCTTGCCCCTGTTACCAACTGGCTGTGACCTTTGGTGAACTACTTTCCCTCTCTGCGCTTCACTTGCCCTCAATGCAAAATGCAAATTGTGATGTGCCTTCCCCAGCAGGCTAGAGCACCCTTGTCCGTGTTGTTGATGCTTATTAAAGTGCTGTGGCTGCTTGCAGTTAGAGCTGAGACTCGTCATTAAATCGTGGAGAGCTATGGCTTATTCTAGGCAATTAGCAAAGTGGTCGTTTCACTGGCTGGAAAAGACATTTCTGCTCTGATTGCATCTTGATTATATGACCTCAAAGGAAGAAAATCTTAGTTCAGACACCCAGGGCATCATCTCCAGTACTGTCCTTCTCTGATCAACACCCAACAAGAATCTTCAGAGTGGAGAGATCGGAGGAAGGGAGAGAACTGGGCTGTGAAGTCGTATGAGAGAGACCGAGAGAGGGTGAGGCATCCGCACACCTTCACGCGCCCCTCCCAGGATCTCTGGGTTGTAGCACAACTGACCTTGCCAAGTCTGAAGGCGGTAGGCATTGTGCTGAGAATTTGAAATACATTGTCCCAGTTTCATACCTAAGAAGCCACCTCCATTTTACAGAGGCTTAGAAATTTAAGTGACTTTCCTGAAAGGACGTAGCGAGTACGTGGCAGAGTTAAAAGCTATGTCTTTCCGAGTCCAAAGCCCTGCTTGTAACTGTGACATTATAATACTGTGCAGGGGAGGCCAGAATGAGGCCAGAGGCAGAAGGAAACGGTAATGCAATCATTAAGGTCTCTGCAAGCCACCTCGGTCCTACAGATGTGGGAGCCATTGCAGAGTCTGGGCGAGGAGAGACATGATCATCTCGGTGGTTTAGAAAGTCCACTCTGACTTAATCCTAGAGAACAAACTGCAGAGCAAGACTCAGGAAGCAGGAGCCCAGCGAGGAGGCTGTTACAGTTATCCAGCCAAGAGGAGCCTGGGCTTGGGCAGAGCCAGTGACAGATGAAAAGAAACAGACTTTCAAATCTATTGAGAACTTAATAAATGTTGGGAGGATGGATGAACGGACCGGTGGACAGACGGTGGGGTTTGGAAGGAGAGAAGAGGAATCAAGGGTGAGTCCCAGAATAACCCATATTAACTCACTAATGGAGCAGACCCTGAGCTAGGCTCCCTGAGATCCTTCCTTGCATGACTTTCCTAGTTCTCAAATATGTGACAGGCCAGAGGTCAGACACTATGGGAAATCCCACCAAAGTTATCCCAAGCCCTGGAGCTCCAAGTCTAGTAACCGCTCTCCTGGGGGGCCTTGCTGGGCCCAGAGTGCATCGGAAAGCAAGGCTGGGCGGTGGGAGGCAGGCTGTCCAAATACAGATGCCGCTGGAGGTGGGACCCAGTATGTCCCAGCAAATATTGATCCTTCCTCTTTGCCCAAATCAGGCCACCGTCAGACAATGCCAGGGCACATTGGTGGGTCCGGGCCCTAGGCTGCAGGCCGAGGAATGTGGACTCCACAGGAATCTGTTTGCTCATCCCCCAGAGCCTGACATTTTCCGGCTTGACCAGTCTCCAGTGAGTGGGGCCCGGCACCAACCTAGCCCTTGTTCAGGGTGTTTGCACAGGAGCCGCTCTGCTTAGCCAACATTCATTAGGAAAAGATGCTCTGCTCTGCGGGTTTCCAGGGTGCACATGGCGACTTCCCGCCTGCCCCACCCCCCTTTACCTGCCCCACCGGGTTCTGGTCCCTTTTGAGAAGCCTTGGAAATGAAACTCTTAAACGTCAAAGAGAACATGAGAACTCAGTCTGGCCTTTAGAGAGGCGTTAGTCCCCTCACCCCCATTTTAGAGATGGCCAAGAAAAATACGTTTCGGGTCACTCAGCTTTGGGGCAAGTCTTACAGTCGTTTTTGAGTCAAAGACACTTGAGAAAGTGGAGTTGGGTGAAGTACCCAGCCCCTCTCCTCGTCTGCAGAGACAGCCATAGTACCACCACCTCCTCCCAGATGAAGTGCAGTAACATACAAGTGCCTGGAACATAACTGGGGCCGGGTTCGCGGAGATGGATGGGCTAGGCAGGGTTGAAGGTGATCACCGCAGGCTTTGCGGAGTTTGCTGATTCCCAGAGAGTTCCGGCCAAACCCATCCCGCAGTGGTGGCCCTCGTGGACTGCAGGGAGGCTCACATTCTTGGCGCTGCACGGCCACACGGGGCCCGTTTTTGGCTCTCCCCAGCTCACACCATTCAAAGGGGATCATGAAAATGAATCCCGTACTGGGTCAGGAGGTGAGGGAAGACATACTCGATTCTGTTCATGGTCGGCTAGATGACTTTGGCCTGGAATTCTTAGTCTCCCACAGCAACAAAGACAGCCTTGGAGTCCGAATGAGACGGTGTCCTTTGGGCAGGGAGCCCCTCAGGCCTCCCACAGCAGCTCTGCCCTGAGACCCTCCCTCCCTCGACTGTCTCGGCCACAGTCTGGACCCAGGTCTGGTTCCAGAGCCCCTAAGGTTTCTTGAGCGTCCAGCTGTGCCAGGGGCCACGTTGTGGCTTGTGGTGTTTGGGTTTGGAGTGTTTCCTGGACAGTTTCTGTCTTTCTGTTTTGCTTTCCCAGCTTCGTCCTTAGTGCAGAGCTCTAAAATGACTCTTGACAGCTTCCCCTGCTTGGGCTTGTGCTGCCTTCTGGCTGCTCCTTTGTCATTTCAGGGGCCTGTTATGTTAATCACGTTAAGAGCAAAGATTCTGCAGCCACGCGTCCTGGGTTCAAATCCTACCTCTTGCACATATCAGCCGAGTTATCTGGAGATATTCGCTTGACTTCTCTGAGCCTTAGCTTCCTTCTCAATAAAATGGTAATTCTAGTAGTCCCTGTGCTGTAGGGTCATTGGGAGAATTCAGGAGAGTGATGCAGGTGGAGTGATTTGCTCAGCATCTGTGACACACACACATGCACGCACGCACGCACATACACATCCTAAAAGTCAGGCACCTGGCAAGCGACAGAAGAGAATCTGAAAGGAGACTCTGACTCTAGAAAATTATCTGACATTTTCTCAGCTTGAGTAGAACTCAAAAGAAAACCTAGATTTCTTGCTGAGCATCATGGTCAAAAATAAACCCCTCTGCTCCCTTTTTTCTCAGCTCTGTCTCTGTCTCCCTTTCTGCCTCCTTCCCTCACCCCTATGCCCTGCCCTATGACTCTAATGTCAGTACATTATTCTGCAGACGCAGATGCATTCCTGTGAATCTTCTTAAGCGGGGGCCATGCTTATCACCCCAAGAGGCCTCA
Organism: Cynopterus sphinx; assembly: GCA_030015415.1. NCBI lineage: Eukaryota > Metazoa > Chordata > Mammalia > Chiroptera > Pteropodidae > Cynopterus > Cynopterus sphinx. Next base: position 99,554,074 of record CM057387.1, read on the forward strand.
ATATTGAAGAAACAAGGCTCCCATTCCGAGGATTTATGATGCATTATTTTTTAGTGCTGACAAGCTACTTAGCTAAGTTCTTGAGAACTGGGGTGGGCGATAGAGTATGAGGTAGGAAGAAGAATAAAGAACTCAAGGCAACATGAGGCAGAGAGAATAGGATCTGTCAACCAGTTAGTCCTCCTCAGAGCTCAGACTCCCCGGCAGAACATCCACACGGAGGACATGGAATGAGCCAGAAGAAATTGAGAGAGATCAGGGGTCAACCTGTAGGGTTTTTTGATCCCTTTCTACCCCACTGCAGGTTTTTACTTAGTTTGTCACCCAACACTCATTCACCTCCTGGTCTGAGCCAGTTCCCGACTCAAGCACTGAGGCACAGAGATGGCAGGGAGCAGCTTGGCCTGGGAAGTCTGAGGAACCTGGGGTGGCATCTCAGCTCTGCTATATCCATGCAGTGTGCCCACAGGGTATAGGAAGACAGAAGAGAAGACAGACAAAATGAGAGTATGGGACAAGGAGGGGGCCAAGGGAGACTTCCCAAAGGAGGGGGAAGGGATGCTGGGCTGAGATCTGGGTAGATATGGGCTGGGAGTGTGTGACCAGAGGCAGAAAGAGGGAAGGGGGACCCTCGGGAGGCATGAAGAGTGGGGCCTGTGGGTGATGTGCACTAGGCTAGTGGAGTAGGAGGCCAGGCTGTCCCAGCCTCAGTCTCCCCTCCTGTCTCTGCACTGACCAGGCTGTTTTAGTCCTCCACACACTTGCCCATGCCATTGCCCCTTCTACTCTGAGAGGAGCTCAAGGATCTCTCCTGAGACTGGACTCTGGCCACCCCACTTTGTGCGGGCTCAGGATATCCTCCATTGTCTTAGATCATGTCCCCCTGGAAGCACACCAGAGTGGAGGGTTTGAGTGTAAGCAGTTTGTTTGCAGACTTGAACCCGGAGCGTTGGAGAAGTGAGCTTGGCAGAGGGAGCTCAGCCTGCTGGGATACCAAGGAACAGCGCAGAACGTGCACCTCGGAATTACCCACTCTCCAGGCGGGGAGCTGAGGTATTGACGCTCCAGTGCCTGTCCCTCGTTGGTCGGGAGGAGAGTTTTCATTCCCACGGACCCACCTGCTCAGGCAAAGTGGGGCCTGGTGGTCAAAGAAAGCCTCAGGCAAAGAAACGCAGGTGCTGGCCATCGAAAGCTGGCCAGGAGTGTGTGAGGGAGGAGAGACGGGAGAGGCATGGACAGTGCCTGCCACAGAAGGGTCCTGGATGTGCGTCTGTCACTGCACCTGTGCTTCTGGACTGTACTCATCATCTCCCTCTCACCCCACCAGCTCCTTTGGGCGGAGTCTCACTTTTCAGTTCATTGAAGGGTGAATCTAGATTCTACACTCCTACTCCTCCAAGACTGGAGAAGGCCTTTGGGCTCATTTTGGCCAAGCTTCCTCGTGTTGTTTAGGTCCTTTCCTCTGCTTCCAGCAGCAGCTTGTATACCACCCCTGCCAGCAAGCTCAGCACTGCTAGGGACAGCCTACTCCATCACGAGTCAGCTCTGCCTGTGAGAAAGGCCTTCATTGCTGTCCTCTGTGACCCTGACTCTGTGTCCAGGCCTTTGTTCTTGCCCTGGCCAAGAGGGCCTGGGCCAGCTCCTAGGAGAAATCTGCAGTATCCTCTGAGGATCTGCGACGGGTGGAAGGGTCCCTAGCAAGCCACACCTCCTGTGTCATGCCCCAATGACACAATTGTCTGTGTCCAGCCACCTCCCCGCTGAGGGTGGGAAATAGATACTCTTCTGTACAAACAAGTAGCTCAAAGACCCCAGGAGGGAGAATTTGATCCGGGGTGAACGCCTCAGTTTTGCAATTCTCCTGTGAATCTGCGGGCCAGCGCTGGCCGGGTCTGCAGCTTCTTCTGGAAGGAACGGGCCAATGAAACCGCAGCTTGTGCCAAATATCCCATCAGGGGATTCCACTTTTGGCTGCAGGGGGTGGGGACAGAGCAAGAAGGCAGTTGTGTAACCCCGGGTGCTAACCTCAGCTGTCACAAAGGCAAAAGCACCCAGTGGGAGCCAAGTATGCCTTCGGGGGCCAGGCATGCTCTGTCCTCCCTCCCCTCCCCCAGCTTCAAGAGCTGCCTCCACCATACCCTCACCCAGCAAACCAACCTCACGAGCTCACTCATGGTTCGACAAAACAGCAAAGACTTACAAGTCCCCACTGTTGCTAGGCCGGGTGCCAGGCATCAAAGAGGCAACTTCCATCATCTCAGCATTTACGGTCCAGCTCTCTGGGGCTTTGAAAAGTGCCCCCTTGTCAGTGGGGAAGAATCAGAACTGGGAGTCAGAAGACTTGGGGTCAAGATTCATCTCGGAAAATCTTGGGTAAACCACTATCTTAGGTCATGCCACCATAACAAATTTCACAGGCTGGGGACTTCAATAACAAACATTTCGTCATAGTTCTGGAGGCTGGGAGTGCAAGATCAGGGTGCCAGCAGGGTTGGCTTCCTCCAAGGCCTCTCTCGCTGGCTTGCAGACATCCACTCCCACCCCCACCCCCCGCTGCTTCTGTTCCTGGCTGTTTCTCTGTGCCCGCGCACGTGGTGCCTCTCTGTGATTCCTTATCTCCTCTTATGAGGACACCAGTCAGGTTGGGTTGGGGCCCACCCTAAAGGCCTCATTTTAACTTAACTACTCCTTTAAAGGCCCTATCTCCACGTGCAGCCACATCTGAGAAACTGGAGTTAAAGCTTTAACATATGAAGCTGGGAGGACACAACTGAGCCCGTAACAACCACCCACCTGCTCTGCCCCTCGGATTTCTCATCTGTAACCCAGGCTAGCAGGCTGCCTTAGAGCTCAGATTGGGCAATGAGCACAAAACCTATAATGGCCACACACAGATATGAAGGTTACTAATTGTGGGCCCAAAGGGACAGAGGTAGCTGGGGCATTTCAAGAAGCTGTGGAAAGACAGACAAACTTGCCCTTTCCTTTTCTCTCTGCGACACGTGGTCCAGAAGACCCAGGAGCTAGGATTGAGGGCCTGGCCAGGCCTAGTGCCATTTTGCTGCAGAGGGAGTGTGGGCAGCCAAGAAATCATACTGGGTGGGGACAGGTGGCCTGGGCTCACTTTCCCTGCCCCTCCAGGTCACTCTGCTGGCATTCAGGGAATATTTGTGGGCCTTCAGTTTCCTTATTTGTATCGTGGGCAAGGAGAGACTTTAACCTAGAAGATTCCTAAGTTGTGTAACTCTGGGTGCTGACTGCAGCTGTAACAAAGGCAAAACCACAGGCTAGGAGTTGAGTTTGCTTTCAGGGGCCAGTCTGGTTGACTGTTCTCTGATAAAATGACTGTGGTTCTATATTCTTGGATCCTCTATGGGCCTGTGACCAGGGCCCAGGCCTGCCCACTTGGAACAGCCTGAGCCCTGACCCTGGTCACAAACTGGCTATGAGGAGTGTGGGTGGCATAGTGCACACCACTCCCATATAGGAATTACAACTAAAATTTGGGATAATATGTGATTCCCCTTATTCTCAGCACTTCATCTCTCATTAAATGGTTGATTTGTCAAATATTTCAGGTAGGCCCTCATCTGAGAAAAAATAGCCTCCAGCTCCCCCCATCCCTACCCCCCATTATGTTTTTGTGGTCTAAAGGCTGGGGGCCTGAGTCAGGGGGAGGCTGCCTTTCCATCTTGCTTCCTTTGGGTGCATCAGTCAGGGGTAGGGTGTGGTGTGGGGGGTGCAGCCTTGAGAGATACGTCCCTCAAAAGAGTTTGTCCCAAGCTCTAGGGCCCTCAGGTAGCTAGAATTTATGGCATCGGCCCCGCCCCATGTCATTAATAAAGGAAAATTAGCCCTCTCTGGGTGAGGACATTTTTCACTGGAGTCTGAGAGCTGTAATGAGGCGCTATCAAAGCCCCAACGTGCCATATGAATTTTATATGCCCTGTTTCCTACAAGTTCTGAACAGCTCAGCCGATTTATAAGGTAATGATTTTTCCATCCATAATTTCTTTCGTATGATTTTTGTAATGTGAATATTTCCCCCTCCTGGCTGGGCTGTGCACAGCCTACTCGGTGGATTAAGGCAGGGCAGGCAAGAAGAACTTTCTTCTGAAGCCCAGAGCAGCTTGTAAGAGCCACCCAGCGCAGCAGTGGGAGAGAGGGAATCCGAACTGGGTCCTGCATGGGCTGCTGACTCCCGACAGTCACCTCGAGCAAGTGATTTCCTCCATCTGGGCCTTTGTTTCTCCAGCTTGCCAGTGGGAGAGCACTGTGTAGGTCAGTCTACATAGTAATGTCGAGAACAATTCCCCTCGTGGCAACACAATGCTTATTTCATGCATAACTACCCTGTGTCAGGCACTGTGCTAGGCAGTGCAGGGTGAATGAAATACAGGCTCTATGAGAGAAGTTCCCTGCTTTGAGAACACAAAGGTGACTACTCCTTTCTGAGGGAACCAGGGAAGGCTTCATGGGGGAGGTGTTTGCAAAGCGCACTGGAAAGGAGGAGTCATTTTGCCTAGCCAGGAAGGACCCATTTCAGAATTTGTCAGTTGAGGCAGTGTCCCCTTCAATCCCATCCGGGGCCTCGGCAGCAAGCCTGGCTTCCCTGAGTGTAGGACCACGTCAAGGTCCCCAGTGACACTTGGGAGAAGGCACTGGCTTTGGGAAAAGTTTTCTCTTTCTGCCTTCTCAAGGCCAACGCCTCCTCTTCAGATGCTCCAGTAGGGAGGAGGTTGGAGCAGAAACACCTGGGAGGAGCCCCTGCACGCCCATAAATCTGCCCTCTCTCTGTCCTTTGATGTGGACACTCCTATCTCCCTAGGATCACTGCCCGGGAGGTAGCTATTGAACCGAGGGTCAGAGGGCAGCCAGCACTCATTTTTGAGTGAGTGTGTGTGCTTTAACCTAACCTGGCCTGCATTGTGTTAAGCCAGAATGTCTTACAGGATGTGAATCACTCCCTGTCTAGGCAGGCGTTGCAGCCCCGTATGGTCACCCATTGTCCGTGTCACCCATTGTCCGTGGGCCAGCTCAGCATGATCTGAACTGTGAAAAACCCAATGAGCCCACAGATGCTTGGTCTGTAGGACCTAATGAGTCTCTACAGGAAAAATTTTTTCTTTTGTTTCCCGAATTAACCAGATGTACTGGTGAGACCCAGCCTCCATATTTCATGTACCTCACTGTCTCACCCAACCTCCCAGGTACCTCATAAAGATGGCTATCGGTCCCTTCAACAGGTGCAGAAACCAAGCCCAGAACAGTGGCATCCCCTGCTGTGGTCCTGCAGCAGAGTGGAGAAATGGGCTCAGAACTCAGGCCTCCCCATTCCTAGACGGGCACATGTCATTTCTACCAGGTCAGCTCTTTCTAATGGCCCAGGTACAAGCCAAGCTGCTTTGCAGATTACCTCAACGAGACAGGCAGGTGGGTGACCATCAGCAAACCCAAAGAGAGTGGGATGGAAATGATGATGGAGCGGCTCTTGGCATCCCTCGGTACCACTTCTCAGAAGTTAGTACGTTTCCCTTGGAAAGAAAAGCCACTTCGACTTTCCTGTAATAAAGTTTTCTAATTAACTGGAGGGGGAAGCATGCTGAATGTATTAACCACATCTTAGCTATATATTGGTTCTTTTTTTTTTAAGCTCCTGCATTGAGAGGCTTTAGGAGTCTTTGCACAGCAGATGTTAAAGTATTGCCATAAAGCCCAGCACAGGACGTTCACATGCCTGACCACTCACCCAGACCCCCTTTGCAAATGCCTGTGGACAGATGCTCTCCCTCCACCACTTGATGCGCCCAGCCCACAGGTCAGCCCTGGAGAAAGAAGGCCTACTTGAGTTTGGGAGGAAGCTCAGTTCATTCAGCAAGCATCCACTAAACACCTACTGTGGGCGGGGTATTATTCTGGGCATTTAAAGTTGAACGAAATATGTCTATTTTCCAGAAGAAGCCCACAGTTTTTAATGTAGACTAAACACAACAGGAGAAAAGTACACAGATTATAAAAATATATTCCTCACTACAAAAAAATAATTTCTCAACAGCCATACTGCCGAACTGCCTCATATCCAAAGCCCCTAAAGGGAGACTTCAGAAAACTCACCATTGCAGAATTTGCTGCACATGCTCCTAGGAAAAGATAACCTATTATTTTTATCATCGTCATTCATAGGAGGCTCTGGAGTAAGATTTCTTGGTCCATATCCCTTCTCTACCACTTACTAACTGGATAACCATGGACAAATTAATTTACCTCTTTGTGCCTTGGTCCCCCAAAATGAAAAAAGAGAATAATAGTGCCTGTATCATAGATTGTTCAGCAGACATCATACCTGTAAAGTGCTTTACCCCGTGCCAGACACTTAGTAAGACCAAAATAATTACTCACTGTCATTGTTATCCTAATATTAAAGAAGAGGAAACTGTGATGTAGAAAGGTAAAATGTATCAGGGTAGGATTAGGCCAACGCCCAAGCTCCTAAGAAAGAGCCTAGGCTGTTATCGATCACTAACCCCCTAATGGACCTGGCCCTGTCCCTGACGCACAGCAGAATTGTCAGCCCTGCTGGGAAGGGGAGCTTCACTCTCAGAAGGAAGGGGCAGGCAAAGGTGTTGGAGTACGGTGGGACAGAGTTGGTCGCAAGTGCGCACCTGGTCAATGTCTGAAGATTGATGGATGGGCACAAAGATGCTGAGCGGATGCCTGTGCAGGATGGAATCCTTGCACTTGTCTCCACCCATCTTGGAAGGTGTCACCTGTTGGTGACTGGAGGCAGGATCTCCTGCCCTGGGGGGAGAGATCTGACCAGGTGCACCTCTGTCTTGCTCAAAGAGGTGAAATTCTTGCATCCTAGGATCCTGTCAATCTGTGACTCGGCAACCTGAGAATCTGATTTTGTGTCTGAGTCAAGGGGCCTAAGTGTCTGCCAGTGTCCAACTCTGGAATACACCCAGGTCCCTGGGCCTTTGCTCATGCTGCCTCTACCGCCTGGAATTTCTTTATTCCTGCATCCAGTCTGTTGAAATATTATTTTCGTAGGCCTTTTAGGAACAGATGTTCCAGAATCCATCATCCTTCCTTGGTGCTCACATCGTATTATGTTTTTGCCTCTTGTGAAGCATTTAATTCATCCTGCTTTACCCTGGGAGCAGAGTTTCTGCCCATCTCTTGGGGAGTGATGACATACCTAGGCAAACCCGGGCTCTAAGCAATCAGCACAGGGCCAGGCCCAGTAGGTATCTGTGGAACTGATATGGATCTCAACTGGGCAGTGTCATGGCAATGGGAGAAACCTGTCACAATGACGTGAGCAGAGGAAACAGAAGATGGACTTCTCCCACCTTTGCTGGGCTGCCAGCCAGCCCTGGACCGGTCTCAAGTTGTATGGACCTTGTCTAAGAAGGTAGCCCCCAAGAGCCAACCTCCTGCCCCACCACAGAGCGGGCATGGGCCTACACGACTCCTGTGGGTTCTGGTAGAAAGAAGCCCATTCAAAGGTGGCCTATAAAACCTCTTAGCTTGCACTCAGAGGCTTATATCACCCTTAAAAGTGTGGTCAGCACGGTGTTATTGCACTGCGGCTGCAGGGGACGGTGACATGATTTACTTGAGTAATTAACTGGTCGCTGCCCCCAAACTCTAAGCAAACACAGTGCACTTGGCTGAAATTACCTGCTTCCGAGCTCCCACTTTTCCTTGTGGGGTTCTAAGACATTCTGGGAGTTCGGGCTAGCATCAGCCTCTGTTGGGGCTTTCTTCCGCAGGTTATGGTCCTGGAGCTGGGAGCCCATGTAGAGAGATTTGACAGCCCTGGGCATTCAATTTCCAAAAAGACCTATTCTGAGGCCGCATCTCGGGGGAGAGAGGTCAATGAACTTGTGTTTGGTTCTCTCTGCTTTTCAGTCTCCACACGCACCTCATCTGCCGTCTCCTGCAAGGGTGCCTAGTTGTCGGCAGGCTTTGACCCAGTTGGTGACATTCCTTGAAAAAATGTTTACTTGAATTTTGGGCTGCCGCTCTCTCTTTGCCTCCTGCCTGCTTGGCCAAGCCTTCATGATACCCTAGCTGGCTTCTCCCCATGTCCCTGACTTCTAAAGGTTGAGGGCTCCAGGGTTCCATTTATAAACCTCTTCTCCAGCATAACTCATGTTTACCGTCATCTCCCGAACGTCTGTCTCTGTCCTGGATTTCCTTTCTGAATCCCAGGCTCCTACGTCCAGTTGCTTCCTGACATCTCCACCTGCTCGTCTAGCAAGAGCCACAAAATTAGCACACCCCAAATCAGACTCTGAGCCTCCAGCTCATCTCCTAAGCCTGCTCCTTATCACAGGAAGTGGGTCCTCTGTTCCAACAGGTGCTTGGGCCCAAATGACTGGCCTTATCCTCGACCCCTTTTTTCCCCTCATATCCTGTGTCCAGTTAATCACTATATCCTGTGGACTCTATGTCCATACTGGATCCAGGGCATCCATTACTTGTCGTCTCTCTTCTATCACCCTGTCCCAAAGCTTACCCCATTCCCACACCCGTCACTGAGGGAGCCTCACTCCTGGGCTCCCTGCTTCTGCCCTTGTCCCCTTGCATTTCATTCCCACACAGCAGTCAGAGTTAGTTTCTAAAATACATGTCATCAGAGGGGGGTTGGGATGGGTGAAAAAGATGAAGGAATTAAGAAGTACAGATGGGTAGTTACAAAACAGTCATGAGGATATGAAGTACAGCACAGGGAATATAGTCAATAATATTGTAATAACTACGTATAGTGCCAGGTGGGTACCAGACTAATCGGGGCGTGGGGGGCGGGGATCCAAAATTATATAAATGTCTAACCAGTATGCGGTACACCTGAAACTAATATAAAATAATATCAAATGTCAACTATAATTGAAAATAAAAAAAAAATAAAACTGAAAATAAAATAAAACACCCTAAAGAAAAAATACATGTCATCATCCCCAGCTTAAAGCCCTCCAAAGGCTTCCCCCTCACTCTGAAGAAATCCAATGTCCCCTTGATGGCCTAAGGCTCTTCATGATGACCACCCCATTCCCACCCTGTTACCACCTTAGCATCCTCTTCTCCCCGCACCCCTCTCACTGCGCTTCAGCCCCACTGGCCTCCTTGCCATTTCTCAGACATCCCAGCCATGCTCCTTTCTCATGCTGGAGATGCCCTCTGTCTGGAATGTTCTTCAGTATCCCCTATGGCTGCTCTCGCACCCTCTTCTCAGTGAAGCCTTCCCTGACCTCACTAAATAAAACAGACACACCTCAGGCACACCCTCCAATCTCCCTTCCCTCGCCTGAAGTCTCTTCTAGAGGTTATCACCACCCAGGACACAATATACTTGCTTGGCTGTTAACTCCTGTCTCTTCCACTAGAAGGTAACCGCCTCATGTTGGAGAGTTTGTTTTGTTTGCTGCCTTATCCCCGGAATCTACAACAATTTCTGACTGAAGTAGACACATCTGTATGAATGACTTACTCAGATAACCATTTAGCAAGGATTGCAGGAGAGGAAAATGAAGCTCAGAGAGGTAAACCGCTTGCCCAGGGTCCACAGTAAGCACATGGCCATGCTGCTGCGCACATGTCCTGTCATAGGAAACACCTTTTCCTTCCTGGAGTTTGGTCTTCTAAACTATGTCACCCGGCTGGTGCTGAGGGAGAAGAGGAGAAGGTGCCTGTGGGACCAGGCCCCTCCCTCTGGGCAGTCGCAGAGCCAGCGGAATCTGGTAGAAGGGGAAGAGCAAGGAGGGAGGTTGAGAAATCTCCTGGGGAGGGTGGTCAGCTTTTAGAGGCTGCCTGGGGCTGTGAGTGTGGTGCCTTGCGGCAGAGCTTCCTCATAGGTGAGCCAACTATGACCCCTGCTCGGTCAAGGGGTGGTTGTGCAAGGTCAGGGGTGGCCAGAGCCCTTGCCTTTTATCCCAATGTGCCCTACAAATATTATCATTTTCCATGTGAGGCTAGAAGAAAAAAAACTTGGAAAAGGAAACTAATATCAAAGACCTTCATTGTACCAAGCACTTTCTGAAGGCTTTTTGTGTAAATTTTCACAACCTTCTTGTGTTATCAAACAAGGCAAAAGAGAAGGACGATGGGCCTGTAGGATATGTGCAGGAAGACCGGCTCAGCTCAGGTCCCTGGCTCTGGGGAAGCCCCTTTACCTCCACCTCGCCCCTGCCCAAGCTGAGGCCACTGACCCCTGCCCTGTGCCTCTCCTGGCCCTTCTGTGCACTCTTTCCCTCTAGACTGTAGGCTCCTCTGCTTAGGGAACAACTCAGCAGCTACAGCGCCCCTCCATTCCCATAGCTGGGACCTCTCAGAGAACCCAGCGAGTGGTCAGCCTTCTGTAATGCTGAGCAAGTGAGGGATTGAATGAGCGAATACATGAAGACTTGTGTGACTTGTGCAAAGGACCAGCCAAGTAGGTGACAGCTCTGGGATTCAGACTCTAGCCTGAGCATCCCTGTCGTGTTCAGGCAAGCACAGCGTCTTGTTGCTGCGGCATCTGGTTTGTGCGCGTCCGGTTGGTGAAGGGCTGGGTCTACCTAGGAGGAGGTGGATGAAGTAGACTCCTGTGGGACAGACAGAGAGCCCCGAAGCCCACCTGTTCTGCTATCATGTGGTCCAGTAGTCAGGGAAGGCTTTCTGGATTTGGAGAGTTGGAATTAGGAGGTGGTCCACCACCACTGAACTTGAGAAAGAGCCTGATCCTTACACTGGAGCAATGATTTTTTTTCTGTTTCATAATTCTAAAGAACTGTCATCAAACCCCAAGTTGATTCCTTCTCCCTGGGCCACGATTCAGGCAGAAGCTCAGGGCTGCCAACAGGGAATTTGGAGCTCATAACTCAACTGTGGGCAGGGCCTGGGGGGCTGATTTCAATTAAAAACGTCAAACGTATTTACGGATTATGCAATCAACAGGTATGCAGCAGCCATGATAGCCGACAGGGCCACCCTGGAGATAGGCCTGTAATTAATTAATCCCAGTGGGTCTGCCAAATTCTGTTTCAAACATGAGTGCTCTGGGAGATCCTGGGGACCAAGTCTGGGGTCAGTTTTAGACCCTGTCTTGCTTCAGGGAGGGCCAAGGACTTGGACCTGTAGAGTTTGTTCGAGCAAAGAAAAAGAATTTTAGGCTCACAGGATCTGGGTTGAATGGCTCTACGACTTACCAGCCTGATTGGTGTGACCTTCGATATGTTACATAAACTCTCAGAGTCTCAGTCTCCAATTCTGAAAATGGAGAGGATGTGTTGAGGACTAATTGAGACCACAAAGAAAAGGGCTCTGCACACAGTGAGTGCCCATCAAGTGTTGACTCAATGAAAGGACGTCCTTGGAATGAGTGTACCTCGCTTCCTCATCCTCGGTGTGATAGTGCCCATATATAGAAAGATAAGCAACCACTCCCTGTAGGGGTAAACTATGTGGAAAGCACATGCTGATCCTGAAATATTTCTGAGCCTCACTTTGCTCAATTGTGACATTAACTTGCCAGCCCTGTGCTCTCATCTCTTTCTGCCACTTTACGCTCTTCTGAGCTGATACTCCAGACAAGATGCTCTAATCGTTCACTCAGTTGATTTGCACTCTGGTGGCATCCTGAGCTGCATCCTGGGGCTCAGAACTGAATCTAAAAAGGCAAACGCCTACAGGAGCTCTCAGTCAACTGGGTGCTTATACCCATCAGATTTATAGCAAAGGTGACGACAGTGACAGCAACAAGCTTGGCTGTCAGTGGAGTGCCAGACTCTGTGCTCCAGATGTCCCACATGCAGCTCATCATCCTCACCTTTATTCCACCAGGTAGACAGGGCCTCCTCTTCCAGCTGTGCAGAGTTTCAGAGAGATTCGGTAGTGCAACAGATGTTAAGCACATGGCCCTTTGACTCTGCTCAGTAAGTAGTCTCCTTGCTGGTAGTTGTAGGGGTGAGGGACGCCGTCAGCCTTGCCCAGAATCACCAAGCCCTTCACGCAGGAGCCGGGCCTACTCCAGAGCTGTTGAGTCTGAAGGTCCTTAGTTCTCTGTCTTCTTTTCCCCTCAGAGGTGAGACTTGCATTCCATAAAATTCCCTCTGGCTGCAGGCTAGAGCGTGGATGGCAGGGATCCGATGAGCCTAATCCAGGTGAAGGACATTGAGGTCTGCCGGCAGGTGGTGTCGGTTTGAGAAAGAGATGGCTACGGCGTCCAGAGACATTTAAGGGGCCGGATCAACCTGACTGGGAGATAGGTGTGAGTGAGTGCGTGTGTGCGTGCGTGTGTGTGTGTGTGAATAAGAGTGTGCATATGCATGAGCATGTGGGAGTGTGCATGAGCGTGTAAGTGCATGTGTGTGAATGCATGTGTGTGTGTGTGTGTGATTATATGAGCATGCTTGCATATGCATGAGTGTGTGTTAAGATGTGCAAATGCTACTGTGTGCATGTGTAAGTACATGTGTGTGTGGTGGAGAGTGAGGAGGTGGGATTAAAGGAGAGGCCAGCCTTCTGGCCCTTGAAGTAGGGGATGGCCTCAAGTAAAGCTGAGCTCACATGTCCCCTGTCTGCCCTTACACTGGGTCATGGCTATGTGTGTCAGAGCCTTGCCCTTTACACAGTGGGCTCTCCTGTGGTGAGGTTGTGGCCTCTCGAGTAACACCTACGCAGTGTCAAAGCATATCCTGTCACAGAGCATTTCACATCCATGACCTCAGTTAACTCCCAAACCAGCACTGTGAGCCAGCATTTCTAGCCTCTTCCTTGGATCCTGAAGCCTGGAATGGCCTCCTCCATGCAGATGGAGAGGCAGGACTGCTGGTCTCCATGCCTGGCCATCACCTTCCCACACGAGGCTATCAGAGTGCTGATACCAACAGACCTGCCCCAGGCAGCAGGCCATGTGCACTTCTAGCTGTAGCCCCTGGTTTGAGACCCTCACCCCGTTTCCTTTGGGGGCATACATGGGGGTCAGTCTTGACCCTTTGACTTGAGCCATTCATTTCTCCAGCTCCTTGCCCACACTTGCTCAGGACCCCATTGTGCTGAATCTGCTGCATGGCCCTCAGTCCCTTGTCCTCTGGGCCTATGTCCACCTGTCAGTTGTGAGGTTCTAACAGCTCGTAGTCAAGTCCCTTCCAGCACTGGTGCTTTGTGGTTTACACTATGTCTCTGTAAAAATACCACCAAAGGGATTTAGTCTTCCAGAGGGGATGACTTGGGTGGGGGGTGAATATCTGAACCTGTCAGCTGTAAGTGACCCTAGAAAGCATCGTTCAATACCTTTGTGTTACTGAACGGGAAAGAGGAGATTCAGAGGTGAATGAAGTACCCAAGGGCACTCAGTAAGCTGTAGGCAGACTCGGAGCTGAAGAGAGCCAACAGCAACCCCAGAGGTGATCTGCAGCCTTGGGGCTTATGGGTGCAGACTCTGCTGACCCTCTCTTTGGAGAGCCCATCCTGATGCTGGATGAGGCCCTCAGAAGCCTCAGCCTTCCCCACACTTGCCCAGCGTCCAAGCAGGACAATTTACATTCTTTCTTGCTAGGACATCTCCAGGTACCTGAGATAATGACTTCTAGAAAAGTTAGCCTGGGCCTAGTTGCCTGACAAGGGAAACCAGTGTCCTTGGATGGGGGCGACAGGTTGGGAAGGGAGGACCGTGGCCAAGTCGGATTGCAAACACATTGCACTCTCCTCCTCTCTCACTCGGCTTTTCCCTGCTGCTTCTTTCATTGAAGCTGATTGTTTTCCGGAAATCCAACCCCAAGTTGTGAAATTAGCCCTAATTTAAGCAAAGGCTGGGGCTCTGCTGCCCTCCCTGGCACGCTTGGGCGGGCGAATATCCTACCTTGAAAGACTCAGTGAGTTCTTGTGAAGAACATTACCTTTTCCCTTAGGCTGCTTGAATGTCAGTCCCAGTTTCACCCACTCACCCTGTGACTTGAGCAACGTTATTTAACCTCTCTATGCCTCTGTTCCCTCGTGGGATGATGAGCTGGGGCTAATACTCGTATCTGCCTCATAGGGCAGCTGTGAGGACTACGTGAGGAAACCTATGGACAGGGCCTGGAAGATGCCTTGCTCATAGTAAACCACCCAATTTCTACTTCCTGCTCATTTGCCTACAGTGCAAGCCTTGGGCAGTAATTGCCCTCTGGGATTATTTTCAACCCATTGCTCTTAGAGCTTTCAAGAGGACCCAGGCCACAAAAAAGTGCATCCCCAGAAGCTCAACTAGCTTCTCTCCGGGCCCTGCAAGGCTTGATGGTTCAGGTGACACAGTCAGCCAAGAGGTGAGCCCAAGGCACTGGGCTTGGATTCAGTCATAAGGAGGCTCTTAGAGCCCTCAGCCAGAGCTGTGATGGGGAGGAAGACAAAGTGGCATGGGCAGGAGAGGGGAAATGGGAAGTGGAGACTGTCAGGAAGGTCAGCTATGAGAGCAAGGAGGGTGATACAGGGCCAAGGGATGATTGCGGTCTCTTTAAGAGATTTGAAACAGGCCTGGTCACCCTTGAACCCCAAATGTTTTTCAGGGCCAGGAACTCATTCTTAGCAAAATGTCCTAATGTGGGAAAAACGCAAACCCGCCCCCTTTTGGTGCTGAGGTTATGACATTTGCTGCTAAGGAGGTCACCCACTGCACTGCTGAGCCTGGCCAAGGACTCCCAGACCCAGCAGGGGACAGAGATGAAGCGAACCAGTGACTTTTCTCTCCTAATTCCAGCCCTGGCCTCCTGAGCCCCACGCCTCTCTCTCGTGGTACAAACATTCACAGGATCTTAGGACAAAAGGATAGCAAATTTTATTCGGTTTAAGGAACATTCCATCTTCTGGGCAGCTGCTCTGTGCTAGGCTTCGCAGACCTAGAGATGGTTAACCCAGAGGGTATCCCTGCCCTTGGGTTACTCACAGCTGAGGACAATCACCAGAACCCTGCTGTCTGCCAGACACTCTACTGATTAAGGACAAGCACGTGGCCCCATTTAATTCCATATAGACCATTGTTCTGCCATTGTGCAGAAGAAGAAAATGAGATTTTGAGAAACTGAACAACTTGCCCAGTGTCACATAACTAAGAAGGCAAGATTCGCAATCGGGCTACCCATGTGGCCTGCCACAGTCTAGTGGAAGGAATCAGACTCTTCCCTTCAATATGCACAGCACATTCATTCTCTCAGGGGAGAATGGATCAACCTATGGATTAATAACAGCCATTTGTCTGATAGGGAAACTAAGACTCAAAAGTGAAAAAAATAGCTTGGCCGAGTTTATCTAACAGTGAAACGACAGCCCTGTCACATGAATCCAGGCCTATGACCACTTGCATTTTTAGTTATTTTCTTAGTGGTTTCCCTGGGGATTTAGTTAGCATCTTAATTTATAACAATCTAGTTCAGATGAATATCAATTTAAGTACAATGATATATACAACTTTGTTCCTACGTAGCTTCTTCCTCCCCGCCCCTCTTTATGTGGTTGTCTTATAAATTATATCCTTAGGTATCATAGAGCCCATTAGCACAGATTTTTATGGTTTTTGCTTTACATCGTCACCTTTTAAACATACAGTAGAAAAAAAAGTTACAAACCAAAAAACTATCTTTTATACACTGTCTTTTATATTTACCCATAAAGTTAACTTGACTATTGCTCTTCATTTTGTCCCTATGGATTAAAGTTACCACCTAGTGTCCTTTGATTTCAGCCTAAAGGAATCCCTTGAGAATTTCTAGTAGGGCATGTCTGCTGGCAACAGATTCTCTTAGTTTTTGTCTATCTGAGACAAAATCTTAATCTCTCCTTGATTTCTGAAGGATAGTTTTACTGGATATAGAATGCTTCACTGACATTCTTTTCCTTTCGGTACTTCGAATGTGTCTTAAAACTGCCTTTTGACCTCCATGATTTCTGATGAGAAATCAGCTATTATTCAAAAACGTGATGAGTTATATCTCTCTTGCTGCTTTCAAGGTTCTTTCTTTACCTTTGGCTTTCGAAATTTGATTATGATATGTCTAAGTATGAATCTCTTTGCATTTATTCTAGTTGGAGTTTGTTGAATTCCTTGACTGTGGATTAATAGGTTTCAACTAATTTAAGAAATTTTTAGCTATTATTTCTTCAGTATTCTCTTTATTTCTTTGTCTTCTCTCCTGGAACTCCTGTTGTGCATATGTTGTTACACTTAGTGATGTCCCACAGGTCTCTCTTCATTTTTCTGTATTTTGTTTTCTTTCCATTCCTTAGAACAGGGTCCCCAACCTCCCGTCTGTGAACTGGTACAGTGGGAGGTGAGCAAGTGAGCGAAGCTTCATCTCCAGCCACTCCTCAGCTCTAACATCACCACCTCAGCTCCACCTCAGGTCATCAGACATTAGATTCTCATAGGAACACCGGTCGGTCCCTGATGCCAAAAATGTTGAGGACCTCTGGCTTAGATAGATCTCAACTGATCTATCTTCAAGTTTGCACATTCTTTCTTCCACCTGCTCAGATCTAGTGTTGAGCCACTGCAGTGAAATTTTCATTTCATTTATTGCACTTTTCAACTGTGTAATACACAAATGTCTGTTTGGTTGTTGTTGTTGTTGTTGTTGTTGTTGTTTTAATTTCAATGTATTTTTGACCATCTATATTTGGTGAGACATTATTCTCATACTTTCTTTTAGTTCTTTAGATGTGATTTCCTTAATTCCTTGAGTATATTTATAATACAAGTAAATACAACTTCTGGACTTCCTTGGGGTCTCTTTCTATTGACAGCTCTTCCTGTTTATGGGCCTTACTTTCTGGTTTCTAGGTATGTCTTATAATTTTTTGTTGAAAACTAGGTATTTAATATTTTATAATGTGACAACTCTGGAAATCAGATTCTCTCCCCTCCTCAGAGTATGTTGTTGCTGTTTGTTATTAACACTGTTTGCTTCGTGACTTTCCTGCACCAGTTCCTTAAAGCATGTATTCTTTGTCATGTGTGGCCACTGAAGTCTCTGATCAGCTAACTTAATGGGGACCTAATGACCTATTGCTTGCCCCCACTGTAATCCACTGCCTCAAGTCCTTTTGATGTTAAACAATTACTTCTGATTGTTTTTTAACAAACACCATTGGAGAAAAGTCTGTTAACACAAGCGAGGATCTAAGTCAGGTCAAATACAGACAGCGTTGAGAGTAGGGTCTTCCAGGGAATCACCAGGCAGGTCATAGAGTGACATTTCTCTGAAAATGAGACTTTAAAAGAGCTTCAGCACCATTTTGCAGCATCCGTTGGCTGCCAGGCTGCTGATTTTCACTGTGATTACAGGTGTTAGTTTTCAAGGCTACTGCCAAGAGAGTGTGGGGGATGGGAATAGGGCATGTTAAAATGCCATAAAATTTGCCTGTCTTGCTGAAATTAAGCTGTTTTTCTTAAATAAATGCTCCCTGGATTGCTGCAAGTCTTTGCTTAATTTCTCATGTTTTGAAAAACTTAATTCTGACCGTTGTTTTCACTGCTCTCATTGCTTGTACGCAGGAGAGAATTTTTGGAGGTCCTTCCTCCACCAAGTGGTTCAGTCATGTCCAATTCCTTGAGCTTTTGCCTGAAGGCTGGATACATGTGCATGAAAGTATGGGTTTAAAAGGACATGTAAGGCAATATCTTGAAGGTCTGTTAGGTGCCAAAGGCGTGGTTATTATCAGTGTCGTGCGAGTTCTCAGAAGGGTATGATCAAGGTAGACTTTAGTAGAAGTAAATGTCACTGGAGGAGCTAAGATCCTGGGTTGCTGTGACTGCCAAGAGGGAAAGTGTTTTCATCCACCCCAGCATCTTTTATCACCTGGCAACCTCTTCTGCCAGTGGTGTTGGTGATCTGAATTTACCTCGATGCCACTGCTCCATCTGGAGTAATCATTTTAGGTTTTCAAATTTCAGCCTCTCTTTAGGCTATATCTTTGACCTGCTCAGCCAGGTAGGACCTGAGACTTTATCTTAAAACTTAGGACTATCTTTTTGCATCTGGAAAATACAGATGCTGACCTATGACCTATGCCAGGATGAGGTAAATCAGAACTCCTTGTCTCAGAATCTCTCTGCCGCCATCTCCCATAGTGCCTGGAATGCCGTCATTATCACTAAAGTATTGCCTGGTGCAGACATCTGTATTTAAACAAGTTCAGATTTCCTGAGATGCAAGTTCCAAGGGGTTACTAGCCTGGAAGTCACACCTGGTATATTCTGCCACTTACCATGTATGTTCCCTAAGAACACAATTCGTACAGTTCTAATTTCTAACCCTGTAAAACAAGAGAAAGGGTCTGAAAGAACCTGTTGAGAGTAGGAGCCTGTGACTGTGACAGCTGCGTGGGGCCATGTTTTTCAGGGAGCCATCAAGTCTTCCCAGATTCTCATAGAAGGGCTAGATGCCTCTCTGGGTTCCCATGAGTGCCACCCTCATCCCACACAAATAACCCCAAATAGTATGTGACTCTTTGCACAAATATAACCCAACTACACTCAATGTAACAAAGGGCAAGGAAACTCCCAGATTCATCTCCACGCCCCCAGCACCAGCCTAATAAATAGCAGGTGCTCAAATAATAGTCAGCCTCCACTATAAAGTTCTTGAGACTTGGCAGGGTTTTCTGAGAGTGTGACTACGACTATCGACATGAAGTCAATATATGTGCAGAAGACTATGAAAGGGAGAGAGGGAAAGATTACGGCCCTCTGAAGTTTACAGATGCTTTTCCACCTGTTAGTCATTCACTAACAAATATCTATGAAGCCCATAGTAATGTACATTGAATCATCCTCCAAAAAGGATCGCTACTGCTACCCCACTTTGCAGATTGGGAAACCAAAGTTCCGAGAGATGATGTGTTTCCTCCATGGTCACAGTAAATGCAGTCTGACTGGATCCAAGATCTAGGGCTCCCCATCTCTGCTCTCACCTCCAGCCTCTTCTTTTAGAGCCTAACTCACCGGACCCCTGGACAGGCAGATACCAATGATCATAATAAATGAGCTCCAAGAGGGCAGGAGATTTTTTACTCTGTCCCCGCACCTACAACAGCACCTGCCACATAGTAGGTATATAATAAATACTGGTCTAATTGAATGAATGAACCTTTTAAAATGCAGGCATAGGACAAGCAATGACAGACTCTGAATGATGAGGCCTGGCATCTGGAGAAAGAATCATGTGTCTAGGCACCTCAGTGTCCCAGGCATGTCCTAGACTCTGCTCACTTCAACCCCACAGCTGCCCTGTGGTGGGAACTACACCCCAAGGCCAAGGGGAAGGAAGCAACTTGCACAAAGTCACCCAACCAGTTGCATGACCAGCTGAGGACTGAAACCCAGGTCCGTGAAGTGCCAGGGCCAGGTTCTTCCCAACCTCTACAGCCTTGGAAATGGTCTCAGGACCAGCTAATCCACTCTCCTCACTTTATAGAGAGAGAGGGTGAAGGATCACCCCAGCACACAGCAGCTCAGCCACCAAGCTGCCACTCTTGGCACTCAAAAGTTGCCCAGAGCACACACCCTGTGAGGCTGAAATCTCCAGCAAGCTCCCCGGGAGCTGACAAATGTCTCAAGAACCCAGAGGTGTGCACACACGGCCGCAAACTCACAAAGACGCTCATGCTGCGCCTGCCATGCATGGTAAAGGAGCCCCAGGCCCCTCCGAGTGTATTTTAAATCCATTCTGACTCCCCAGAAAGTCTGTTTTTGTTATTCACTCTGACCTTTTAAACTCCATGCAGTCCTGCATTTTTCCCGAGGCCTCGGTAGGACCTATTAATAATTCCGCTCTCCCACCGAGGCTCTGGGCTGCAGCCGGCTCTCTCATGTGCTGTAAAAGCCAGTCCTCCCTCCACTGGCAAGTTCGCCCTCCTCTCCAGATGATTAGAGGGGAAAGCACAGGAGCACCCTAGCCTTGGGGAGAAGAGGCCATGAGCACGTCTGTGCTCTTCAAAAGTGAGGACAGGTGGTCCAGTGCAACCAAGGACAGGATCAGGGCCCTCAACGGCCCCGGGAATGCGGCTGAGCCGGCCCCCTGCCTCTGGCCGCTTTCTCCTCTCTCTGAGCAAACATCTCTGCAAATAAATCTCCTCTTTCTTCCTTTCTCTCTCTCTGCTGGGTAACTGCTTCAGTTTCATTAAAGACTCTGGAAACATTCTTCAGGCTCGGCCGAGATATATAATACGGAGAACAGAGATTTGCTTCATAACCCACAAACTATTAAAAATATTAGTGTCCCCCAGAGAGTCTCTCTTAAAGATTCCTTCTCCCTCTCTGCCTCCCTCTCCGCCTGGCGCACAGTGCCAACAATAATGCAGGCAGGCTGGGCTGAGCCATTTACTTGAAAGAAAATAAAGAAGAGATAACAGGCCCTAGAGAAACCTCTCTTTGTGCCTGAATAATATCCGTCATCCTATGTGTCTAGCTAGAGCTTTGTACTTGTCAAAGCCCCTTTCACCACCGTTATCTTGTCTGATCCTCAAAGAGGTGCAAAGTGGGGTCACGTCCCTTTTGTTGGGAGGATAAACTGAGGCCCTGGAGGAGGGAGGTAATTTGTCTTCGAAGCAGAGCTGGGACTAGAACCCAGCTCTTTCTGATTGCCAGCTTGGAGGATTTTCTCATTCAAGTTGTTGTATTAAGTTGCTTCATTTCTTGGTAGTAAATGCCTGGTGTATATATATGAAACCCCTGAGCTCCTTCTGTCCCAACTGTCTACCAGGGGTCTAGTATTTGATGTCACTGCAGGAGATCTGTCTTTCATTTGTTAATCTAAGATGTGTCGAGGACATCCTCTGGGCCAGGCCTTCCTCAGGTCTGGGAACGAGGTCAGGGCTAAGTGATCTTGTCTGGTGCAAGGGCCATCCCTGGGCTGGGGAGTGAGACCCCAGAAACACCAGTCAGAGTGCCAGGAACACAGAGGGACTCCTCACCAGGCAGAAAAGGGCCTCAGAGGTGATGCTAGCTGGAATATCTAAGAATGGATAGAAGTTAGGCAGAGAGGGTAAAAAAGAGAAGCAAATCCAAGGTCCCCAGGCCAGAAAGGGCCTGCCATTTTAGAAGAGCAGCCAAGGTACAACCATGGGTGAGCAGTGACAAGAGACAAGGAGGGAGAGGCCAGGGCCCCTGACACTGGGTCACAACCTCATGTCCTGAGAACAACTGGGTATAGCAAAAGACTTTTGTCATTAATATTTTTTAAATCTCTTAAGTGTCATGTATGAATTTATCTATGGAATATTCATTGACTGTACCATGGGAGCTTGTGTTTTGGTTTGGATCTTAGAACTGATGGAGAATGAAGTGAAGGGGACAAGGGTGAGTGAGGAAGGACCAGGAGAGTGGGGTCAGAGAGAAGTGGTGGGTTGGAAAGTGGGGAGTTGGGCTTGAGGACAAGTAGGAGGTAGAAAGGTGGTGCTCCAGGAAGGTGGAGCCCAGGCTGACCCCCAGACCAGGTCATCTGCTCTAGCAGATTGATTTGGATTATAAGCCCTATGTGACATCTGAGGAAACTGAGATATAGAAGAGTGGTATGCCAACATTCCCCTGTGAGTCTGAGTCTGTGGGAGCTGAATTTCAAGCCCCAAGTCCCTCCAGCCCTGAGCTCCTCTCACGGCCCTCCCATTCTGCCATCTGAGCCCCATCTCCTAGGAGAGGGGTGAATGATGCCTAGAACCCCTGCAGGAACTGCTGGGAGGCTCCTCCTCAAGGGCTCTGTGGACAGGCTCGAGGTCTGAGAAGCCGGCACGGTCATTGCATCTCACCCCCTGGGATATTTAAAATTAGCTTCTTAGAAAAATTTGAAAAGCCGAGGCCAAGCCAGTCCTGATGTCCAAGCATCAGGGACAGCCTGCCACAGGCCCTCTCTGGGTCACTTGGCTCGTCATTCTCTTCTCAAGACTCCATTTCCCTGGCTGTAATGACCCTCCCTGCCCCAGGTAGGCATCAGATAAGAGCATCATCTTCCAACCACGTCCTCACCAGCACTACCGTCATGTCCATAACATGTCCCCGAAAAGATGCACAGTAAGCACTCATAGGACGGGGCAGCCCATCTTATTTGAGGAGCCAGGGACGAAGGGAGCTGGGCTCTGGCCCTGCCTTGATACCTCTGTGCTCTGAGATCACTGTCAGCTGCACTTGTCACATGAGGGGTGGCAAGTCCACTTTCTGGAGTGAAGGTTCTTGATGTGGAGACTTACTTTGTTATTGGGTTAAATTCAGCTGGTCTGGAATAGGAAAGACCTCAGGCAGCTTCTGGGAGAGGCCTAAAGATGGAGAGCCCACATTCTGGCAAGGGGGCCTTGTTCCTCTCTGGGCTCTGAGAACTCAGCCACAAAAGGGAAGCATTCTCTGAATGTCCTTTATTATTAGTTCTGTGAACTGAGGCCGCATGTCCCCCCAATGGCTACAGTAGCTGCTGGCCTGGGGACCCTAATGCACCTTCACTCACAGTGGGGATTAGAGGATGGGAGGGACTGCAATTTGGCCCACCCCTCCTGCCCGCACCTCCCCTCTCTTTCTGTGAGGGCCTCATTATAAATTAAGAGGACCGACAGCTGGCCTTGTTGGGAATTTTCAGTTTAAGGGCTCATTTTTGAGGAAGGAGGGACATTTGGAAGACTTCAGAATTCCAGGGCACCAGCCAAAAGTGGGGAAAGTGTTTCCCCACTGGGGTGGGGACAAGGGTAGGAGCAGAGACTTGCATCTACTGTTTGGGGTCCCTATTGTGTGTAACCCTGAGCTCCGAGCCTGTGGGGACCCACTCAGGCTCTTTGTCCTCAAGTTACCGTGAGGAAACTGAAGCTCATGGCCTGGAGACCCTGGCTTGAGGTCACTGCGGGGACTCCCACCTCCTTGCACCCCAGCATCCCAGCTCTCTGTACCAGCCTTGAAGTGGCTCCTTTGACGTGGCTGTCCTGAGGTGGTAATGACCCCAGCTTGAGTAAATCACTTGTTTAAATCCCTCCTCTTAAAAAGAGGGGATCTCACTGTGAGCCAGAGTGTTGGTGGTTGTCCCCCTGCTGGAGTCTCAGCGCCCATTCTGAGCAGTGCTAAGTGGCTGTTGGGATGATTTTCCCTAATAGGCCCCTTCTCAATTTGCCCTTTGTTTTCTCCAGCCTGTGAGGCCTTGACCTCACTGCAACAGGGCAAGTCAGGTGCCTCGGAATCTGAGGAGACTGGCTCTCAGCTCCCGACCCTCTGGGAGCTCTCTGGCCATCTCCCCTCCGTGCTTCCTGGAAATTTAAGGCCGCATGTCCAAGGGACTTGCCACAGCCACACAGATATAGGAGGTGACAAGACATTCAAACCCAGGTGGCCTAGCTGCAGGGCAAATACAGATGCTTTAAATGTTATTGTTGATTTGAAAAATCAAACAACTCCCTTGCAGCATCTCCTGGTCCATTCACATTTTCAAGAGTCCTAAACTAGCGAGCTGGGGAATTCCCTCCATCACGCACTTCCAAGTCCTGAGGGGCCAGAGGCTGACTCCAGGAGGCCTGCTGGGGCAGATGGTGTTCAGGAGGCAAGCAAGCCTGGGTGGCACCCTGAGCAGCCTTAGCAGGGGTCCTGGAGCACCCTCCTCCTCCTCACCCCCTTACTCACACACCCACCTTCCCTGGTCATGCATGGAGCTTGGACCCATGACAGAGCAGGGCAGTGAGACCCCAAGGTTTTCCCCCCTTGCCCAGGGCCTCCCACCATGTGGGGCCACTACAAAAACAGAAGTCAGAGATGTGGGTGGCTTCCTGAGCACCACCTTCTGCTAGAATATCTTCCTCTAAGCCCCCTTTCACTCAGGACAGTGTCTTTTCAATCTGTATTTTGAACACGGTGGCTCCTTCTAACTCAACATGAACATCCCAACATAAATACATATTTCTTAGTAAGTTATACATGTAAAATACATTAGCTATCATGAGTTAAATATATTTATATTAAATAGAGTTATATATCATGATTGAAATCACAACCTAAGCAATGGTAAAATTAGAACTGTTCTTTCATATAGGCAGTTAGGTTTTTCTCCTTCAACCACAGTTGAGTCTGTGGGCTCAGCTCCAACCCACCCTTCTGCCTTGGCCCACGTGTGTTGGAGGGAGCCCACCATAGCCCACTTCTAACCAGGTAGGCTGCTTTATTTTCAGAGGACAGACAACCTTCTCCCCACCCCCCAGCAAGAGTCTGACACCCTACCCACCCCTTTGAAAACCACTGCGGTGGGCTAACAAGTGTTTCCTGAGTGGCTGCCATCTGCCAGGCACCAAGCACGTGCTGATGAGCACACAGACCTGGTCTCTATTCTGTTGGAGCCTCCAACCTCTGCCCATTGAGCATATAGGAAACCAAGACCCAATAAAGGGTGGGCACTTGCCCAGTGTCACACAGCAAATTAGTAGTGGGAGCAGAACAAGAACTGGGCTCCTGGCTCCCAGCCAAGGCCCCATGCACCGTTACAGCCTCAGAGACTGGGCTTCCTCAGCGGGATAGGGCTACATGCTGGGGACTCAGCCACTTCCTCCCACTTACAGCCTTCCTGGAGGGCTTTCTGAGCCCATAGGAATTCCTCTGGTAGAGGGTGAGAGGAAGGGTGCCTCCTTCGAGGAGGAACAGTGCTCACTGAAATGAGAGTCCTTCTGTGCACCTACTCTGCAGAGTAACATCCAATCTCCGAGACTCAAGAACTCTTCAGCACAAACCCATAAAGAATGGGTGCTCGATCCAGATGAAGGCGAGGCAGGAGACTCTTCCAGCCAAAGCGCAGAGCTTAAGCAATGAGATGTGAAAGAGAACGGTGCCTTGGAGGACTCCTACGTAGTTCCTTGACTTTTCAGAACCATGATGTGGGGAACTGTGAGGGGAACCCAGAATTGGTGGGGTCGGGCGTGAGGGTAAGGGCGCAGTGGGAGCCATGTCGGCCTTTGCAGCAAGGCTAGGTGGGCAGATTTCTGCTGTGAGAAGGTCATTCCAGTGCAGGGCCAGTGATGAAATGTGGCTTTCTCTCTGAGCCTCACTTTCTGCATTTCCAAGATGGCTATTCTGAGAATTCAGGACTCCGCTTTGGCAGTGCTTGGGAATACCAGCCAGGTCAGCCTTATTCCTGTTTGTGTTGTTCTTTAAAATGAAGGCGTCTAGTCCCTGCTCTACCCATGGCCTGCCTTGTGACCTTGGAAAAGTCACCCCTTCTCTCTGAGCCTGAGATTCCCCCAGTAGAAAAGTTCGGTCGGCTATCCCTCTTCCTCATGACGAGCCTGCGACTACGCTGGCCGAGCTGGCCTCCTGTGTGTGTGCGTGTATGTGCACGTGCTGTGTGTTTATTCATGTGTGTATATGTGTGCACACATGTGTGTGCACCTATGTGTGTGCATATGTATGTGTGGCGGGGGCACCGTCTGGCTCTGTGCAGTGCGAGCTGAGCTCCCTGGGCCTTTTACAGACTGTTTATGATGTGCCACTGCGGCAACTGCCCATGATTAGCTGCTCCGAAGGCTCCAGGGCATGGGAACAATGGAACAAAGTGGAAGGAAATAAACTATTAAAGGTCCAGAACCCTCAAATGTCGCAGTCAGTAATGCATCCTGTCACTTGCACCTGTGCTATCCCTCTGAGTTTCAGGGACCTCTTTCCCACACAGCCCTTCTCTGCCTGCTTCCACGCTTCCAGAAAGTGTGAGGAGCAGAGTGAATAGGACATAGACATAGCACTCAGGCAGACACGAGCTTAAGTGCCATTTCCTGCACTTACTAGGAGGGCTGTGTGCTTGGGCACCTTGCTGCACTTCTAGGGGCCTCAGCTTCCTCATCTGTAAAATGGGGAGGGCATCCTCATCCACCCACTGGATTACACGATGACCATTGAGATCAGGGCATGGAGAGCAGATGCCACACAAAGTGGTGTCAGTATGTAGTCCCATAGTCCAACATTAAGTGTGCAGCATGTTGGCAGGGAGCTGACAACCCTCGCTGCTGAAGGATTCCCCCCAGCCCTGACTCTGCAGCGCTAACAGGAACGAAACTTACAGATTTGTTTCTAAGGAGGTGGGCCTGCCAGGCAGGTGGAGAAAAGGAGAAGTGAGGGAAGTGGATGAGGAATGATGCATAGCTGTAGGCTGACCAGGCCCTGAAGCCCCTTCTTGCCCAGTTACAGCAAACCTTGTGGGGCTGCCCACTCCCTCACAGTCCTTGATCTCACGTCCATCAGGGGAGGTTCTAGTCTAAACGTTGTGCATGTTAGGCCCTGTGCTGGGTGATTTTCTTGTGTGTCACCCTCATGGCAACCCTATGAGGTAAGTATTAACAGCCTCCACTTTACAGGTGAAGAAATTCAGGCACAGGAAGGATGAGAGAGTTGCCAGCATCCCTGCCAGGGGCAGGGGCCAGGCCCGCAGGACAGGACATGACCACTCCTCCAGAGGAAGAGCCCAGGGAGCACCCTGAATTAACAGGCACTGCAACCCTCCGAAACAGAGCAATGTACCACTTCAGTCAAACCCCAGGGAGCCCTCTTGTCAGTGGAGTGATTCCTGGAACCCCTCAAATCTCACCCCGTACATAGCTTCCCAGCAAAAGGAGTCATAGGAACTCACAAGCTTTGGTTCTAGGCCTAGGTTCCACCTTGTGAATAGCTAGCCAGAGGATTAGACTAGAAGGAAGACCTTCACAGGCCTTGACACTGCTCTTCTGTGGCAAAGTCTCTGCTTTCCTGACCAGCTGAGGTAGAGACTTCTCTCCCATCATATGGTCTCAGGATGCAGCAAGGCCTTCCCTCCCTCCTTTCAGACCAGTGGCACCCGTGCTGACATTGTGCCTGAAAAAACACGCTTTCATTCTCTAGAATCGGGCCTGTCTACTAGAGAGCGACCTTCCCTGCAGCCTCTGGCTTTAGCGAGCTCCCCGTCACAGAGAGAGAGCAAGCAGAGGCTGGTGCTCGGGGTCAGGGAGGTCAAGAGGGGGCTACAAGTCCTCTTACCTACCCCCTAAAGCCTCCAGCCCCAGGCAGTGGCCTGGTCATGACCCTACTGGGGCAGAGAGGCCCTCTTCCCACTTGAAAGCGAACTTGGAAGACAGGATTTTCGGAGCATTTGCTCCAAGAATGTGCTGACACTACACCAACGTGGCAGGATTTCTGCCATCTGCTTCTGCCATGCAGCTATGTGTTCAGTACTTCTGCTTTTTGGGTCTCCAGATAGCAGTCCCCAGTGTCCCAGGGGATACATGAGCAACACCAGACCTGATCACACTGGAGGCTCTGACAGGCCAGTTCTGTCTAGCACTTGATGCCTGAAAGCCTCACCAACACCACATACCTTCAGAGGGAGAACATACTCTGTTCTCTCAGAGTGGGGAAGAAATTTGTCCCTGGGATGAGGAATAGATGATACCCTAGAGATACTCAGAGAGGACCAAGCACCTCAGCCCCAGGCTCTGAAATCACAGGTGTCCCCAGGTCCTGTGCCCCAGGGCTGACTTCACCAGACTGTCCAAGATGAGACGTTGACTGCACAGCCCCTGCTGACTGCTTGTCCACAACCAGACCCAGCCCTGGCTCCTCGCATAGGCCTAGTAGCAGCCTAGGGAAACAAGACCAGACTAGAACCCACACCTCAGAAACCAGGGGCCAGATGGGACTGACTCCAGAACCTGAGGCTGTGGCTCAGGGTGGCACCGTCTCTGTATGATGGGGCCACAGCCTCCTCCTGTATGACCACCTGGATCATGGGTAAACAGTGGTCACGAATGTGTCATATCATTAGTTTTCTGACCCTTGGGTGCTGGAACCAAACTGTAAAGGCCGCCGGGGAAAAGGTAATGCTGTGATGACCACAGCCATGTTTGCTATTCACATCTACATGCCGCAGTTTCCTCGCCTTTAAAATGGTGATAATAATACCCTCCTGAAAAGTTAAAGGGATTAAAAGAGTTGAAAAATGAAAAGCATAGCATGTGCATTGCTTTCCTAGCAACCCTGCAAGATAAACATCCCCATCTTATAGATGAGGAAATGCCCTGGGGAGATCCAGGGACCAGCCCAAGGCCCTGAGTGAGGAGGATCTGATTGCACAGCCAGATTTGTCTGCACCCCATCCCACCCCCTGCTGCCCCACTCCCTGTGAAGAGGAAGTTCCATGGGCAGTGGACTGAAAGGGGCCTGTCTGAGCCCAAATAGCTGAGGTGGGGTCTGCACAGTTTCTGGGATCTGTGGATGCCTGGAGTAGAAAGATGGAGGAGTCTCTCTCCAGACTGAGCCCACTGTGTGTAGGAGGTAGGAAGGAGCCCAGAGCAATGGGTGGTTGTTGGATCAGGCCTAGGGACTAGCAGGATCTCCATCGGAGGAGCGCGCGCGCGCGTGTGTGTGTGTGTGTGTGTGTGTCTGCATGTGAGTTTGGATGTGTGATTGTGTGTGAGTGTGAACATGAGTGTGTGGTTGTGTGTTAACGTGACTATGAGTGTGACTGTGTGTGGGTCTGTGTGTGTTGTGTGTGAGACTGCGTGCCTGAGGGTCTGTGCCCGTCTAGGTGTGTGTCTACACGATACCGTGCAGGATCTCCGTGGTGTGTTTGGAGTACAAGTGTGAGTGAGTGTGCACATGCACGCGTATGTGCGTGTCTGTGTGGGAAGGTGAGAGGGGGAGAGAGAGAGAGAGAGCACGCGCGCATTACCCAGTGCTTGGGCTGGGCAGTGAGGTTAATTACATTTTCTGGTTGGCTGAGAGTTAATCAGCGGCGCCTCATTGTTCCAAACCCTGTAGAATGTTTTCTTCCTCGAATGTCTGCATCTGCTTTTGAAGAGGGATGATGACAGCCTGAAGGGTATACAGAGAGGGTGACCGGGGTTGGGGGGTCTGGAATCCGTGCTGGCACTGAGAGAACTGGTTCTCAAGGCGGGGCGTCCACCTGGAGAAGAGCTGACCCACACTGCAGCAGTTGCTGCCCCACATCTATCTCTGCGGCCCTTCCAGGATCACAGAGCACAGATGAATTCGGGGGACGGGGAGGGCGCCGGCAGGCTGGCCTGAGATGGGAAGGAAGGGGCCAGTTCAGTGTGAAAAGCACTTTCTAGAAGATAGAGTGATAAGGGGTTGGAGTGGCAGTCTGCTCGGGCTTGGAACAGCCCCAAGTGCCTGCCAGACAAAAACATTGCCAGGGTACCTCCAGGCCTGTGGAAACAGGTGGGTTCCTTCCAGTCCCACGACCTGGAGCTGTGATTCCTGCTCCCAAAACCAGGTCCTGGAGTCGAATCAGGCTCCTTCCGTCCCCCATTGTCTTCTCCAACAGCCCTGGGATTCTTTAGACCCATTGTTCAGATGACTGGCTTGCTGCCTGCGATTAGCACTTAGGCGACATAAAAGTGACTCTCTGGAGCTTTGCACACACTGACATGTCCCAGTCAGCTCAGGGTGAGAACCTGAGCTCATCAGGGGGACTTTCTGAAGGAAGGGAGCGAAGGGGGAGGGAAGGAATTCCAAGCAGGACACCGCCCCACACAACACGGCCCAGCACAAACGCCTGGAGGGGAAGGCACAAAGACCCCAGAGGAAGGAAAGAACACGCTGAGATCAAAACTCCCCCCTACTACTCTGTGACCTTGGCAAGTTGTTTAACCTCCTTGAGCCTTAGTTTTGTTGTTGTTCAAACTGAAATATTCATAATTACCTTAAGATTTGGGGAAGAATTAAATGAGACTTTGTATGTGCGTGCATGTACAAAGTCCTCGGGATGTAATAAGTGGCATCTGTTGACCTTTCGTTATTCCCACATGGGGAGGGAGTACAGGCAGTGAGACAGGAAGGGTAGATGGGCAGGAATGAGGTGAGCAAGATGGCCCAGCAGCTGGGGCTCCAGCCTTGCACACAGCTGCTGGCTTTGCTTAGAGCTCCTCGTCCCCCTTTCCTGCAGCGTTTCTCTTTTGCAGGGGTTCTTTACTGGTGCCCCAGGAAACTTGGAGTGCTCCCCTGAGAGCAGACAGATAAATCTACAGGCACATCCTAAGGTCTGTCCCAACATGTGCTCCTGCGCCGTGTGACTTTGGACAGGCCCCTATCCCTCTCTGAGCTCCGTCTGTCAAGTGAGCAGTTGGACTTGGTGGTGTGTAAGCACCACCTTCCCTCCTCTGCAGGTACCAGCTCCCTGCTGCTGAAAGGGTGGAGGTTCAGGAGACCCAGGAATAGGAATTGGTGATAAAATGCCACTGGGTCATTCTCATTCATTCATTCATGTGACAAAGACTTACTACTGAGCACATGTTATGTGCTGAGGCTGGAGAGATATTAGTGGACCGAGCAAACATCACTGCCCCATGCAGCGTCTTACATTCTGAGTGGGAGGAGATGTGATAAACAAGTGACTAACAGCGTGTGTTAGAAGATGGTGGCAAGTGGAGAAAAGAACAGCAGAACGAATGGGAATGGGAGCGCCCAGGGCGGGGCTGGTTACCATTTTAAGTCAGGGATTCGAAGTGGACCTCATCGTGAAAGTGAGGCTTCCTGGAGAAGGCATCAGCCTCGAGTGTTCCCTCTGGTGTGTTCCCAGGGCCCTTGACGCTTCCTGTAAGAATTGACCCCAGTGGCTCTGGTCTGCTTCCCGAAGGAGAGCAAACATGTCCGATTCCACCTCTGCTTCCCCAGAACCCAGCCAGGGCCTGACCAGCATGGGTGATAGAAATCCTGTATCTAAAGCACTGACCTATGCAGATCTAGAGCAGCAGCTTTGAAGCTGGGCTCGGGGGGGCCTTGTCACCCTTTTATTCTCCCCCGAGCGGGAAATCCTTCCTGGCACCACCCACACTCAGAGGGAATATCAGCCTGTCCAACCCCAGACCCTGCACGGACATACCCAGGGGCGACAGACCCTGCTGTGTTCATCGGCCAGGGCCGCGTCCACACCAGGCCCAGAATTCCATCTGCTGCCAAATTCCAGGGCTGGAAATAATGAGGCAGATTGTCCCTCACCGCCGATTGACTTTCAAGTTGCTCTGCTAAACTGGGTGCAGTTGAAGTTTTAGCAAGTCTCCCGGGGACCTCAGGCGGCTTCAGTTTCAGCCTTGTAAAGAACTGTTAAGATCCAATCAAAATAAATAAAATCAGATCCAGGAAAGCGATGTGTTTGTGACTACAGACGAAACACTCAGGATATTCATGCTGAAGCCCAGCACCCCGTTTTCTTGAGGATTCCTTACACCAGACTGGCACGGAACCTTGATCTCACCAGCATCTGCTCTCAGAGGCCCCAGCCGCCGTGAGCCTCCTGCCCCTGTGCGACTGGAGAGGAAAGTGCAGGCCGGGCTGGAGCACACACTGTGTGACCCAGAGGAGAGTCCCACACCATGGCTGCAGGGGCAATTCTCACCCCGTGGGCCTGCAGGGCCTTACTGGCCTGCCACGTGCCTAGCCCCAGGAAAATGCCGTTCCGAGAAACACATGGCGTGACCACAGAATCAGAAATGCCACATCGTGGGATATCAAAGCCACCGAATGTGAGTGATGGACTTGTAAACTGCCAAGGTCCTAGATAAAGGCAGAGGATGTTCAGGCCCAACTCCAAAACCATCACCAAGCTGGACAGCCCGAAGTCTCTCTTTCAAAACATTCTTATCGCAGCCCCTTGCTCTTCTGAACATAATGGGGAAGCAAACAAAGGCTGGGACAAGGTCGAAGAGAGAAGTGTTCTTCCATCTCCTGCTCGGCCAGCCACTCCCTTACCAGCTCCACATACGCCCCTTCCCCTTGGCCTGAACGACATCCTGTGTTTGATGCTTCAGCTGGAATTTTCGCTCAAACCCTGGAAGGAAAAATCAAAGGTATTTGAGAGAAAAATTCTGTGCAGTGCCAAGAACCACCTCCCCACTCCTAAGGTTCAGCGAAATCAGCAGGGACACCACTGAGGCCTTCCCACAGCTAGACGCGCGTCCAGGGAGCCCCAAGAGCTCCTTGTCGACAACACCCTCCTGTTGGAGATAGAAAAGCCGCTCTCTGCAAGGAGAGGAAGTCACTCGAGGTCACGCCGGGAACCGGTCAGAGGCAGGGTGGGCAGCCAGGCCTCAGGCCCCCACTCCCCCTCTCTGGCCGCCTGACCCGCCAAGAGCGGCATTCAGCATTGACTGGTTGGCGCCATGTTTCCATTTGCCAAGCTTCACCCAGTCCAAGCCAGGGGGTCAGATGGGGCCTCCCTCCGCCTGCCGGTGCCAGGCCGTGCTCGCAGGCAGGCGGGCCTGGGGCAGAGCCCGTCCTTCCCCGGCTTGGCCGCCCCCCGCCCCCGGCGCGCTGAAAGGCCGCCTTGTCGGCGGCCCTGCCTCCCGGCCGCAGCGCACGGCCCCGTCCTCTTACCTCATAAACGGCTAATTTGTTACATATTTTCTGACGCTGTAAATGGGAGAACAAAGACCTTTTCTCTCTCATATTTTTGTTCAATTATGTTTGTGGGGGAACCTGATCCCCTTCAAAGGGGGGCTGAGGAGCCGAGGGGGAGCCTCCCAGGCGTGCTGACCTCCCAGGCCTGCTCCTGGGCCCTGCTCCTGGGCCCCGGTGTGGCCAAGAGGGAGGGCAGCGAGGGGCCCCTTCGTGTCCTGTGAAGGCGCTGGGCCCTCATCTCCAGGGGAACGGATGCCAGTCTCAGAAGTTGGTGGCTCCTCCAGCGGGGGATGAAGCTTCCAGGAGGCAAATGTCAGGACTAAATTAAAAAGGCCCTTCCCGCAGTCCTCCTAAGTGTGCTGCTGTGGCCCGGGCCTGCCGGGCAGGGGGTGCGCTCCCCGGCACTACGACCACGGTTCTCCCTGTAACTGCAGTATGTCCCCCAAGGACATCGATGCGGCAGGAACCTAGAGGGGAGCGGACTTTGAAAGGAGATGCTGCGGCTGAGAACCCCAGGGCTGCCCAGTTCTGGAGGCCCCTCCTAATGCCGAGGCTGGGCCCGCGTTCGGGCTTTTCCCAGCTCTGGTTCCAAGTCTGGGCTCCCAGAATGCTGCTTCCATCTTATTGTTGAAAATCCCACTTACTAGTTTTGAACACTGGCTCTCTCAATTGCAGACACTGACAAAAGGAGACAAATACAGACTGGAGCTGAGGGGAGGCCTTCTTTGAGAAAGCGAGCTTCTAGGCAGGGCAAAATAGATGTGTGGGAATGGACAAGTTGGGGCCACCAGGGACCCCTGCCCCTGATCTGGCAAGGCCTTGATGGTCGGTCCAGGCAGGGCAGTGGAATGCCAGCTTGGGTCTGAGGCCCCGTGAGGCAGGTGGCAGGCAGAGGACTAAGAGGCTCGAGCAATCCTCCTTCTGCCCATGATGGATCCTAGAAGCAGACTAGCCTTGTAACCAGCATGTTTGGGCATCCTTCTCTGCTCCCATAGCTCACACTCAGCCTGATCTCCCAGGTCAGACCCATACAGCAAGAAGGACTTGAGCAGCATTCAGTATTTCCCATCTGCAGTGCAAGCAGATCTTTGCTCATCCAGAATGTGTCTGACTTCTCTATATTCTTTTCCCAAGACCCAAGGCTCAGATTTCAGTTCCACATTCTTTTGCCTCGGGTCTGAAAACATTTTCCTTTTCTGTGGTGGGGGTAAAGAAGGGATAAGGGGCACAGGAATCTCAAGCTGCCCAAGTAAAGCAGGCAGATGCCTCATTCCTGCTTTTGTCAGCATCCCGAAGCTTGCTCTGTGGCTTTGGGCACCTTCCTGCCCTCTCTGGGCCTCCGTGTCCTCTAAGTGCTCTACCTCACTTGATGTTCTCTTGGCAGAGTCAAAGTCATCCACCTCTCCCATCCTGCTGCCAGGAAGTGACTCCTGTGACTCTGAACAGGCAAAAAGTGGGAGAAGTTGGGACTGCGTTTTAGTTCTGTCTGTGAGGTCAAGTTCTCTGTAGCTGTCTCCTTTGACGTACTCTAGCGAGAGCTTCCGTCCTGACTGTCAAGGCCACAGGTCCCACGCCAGGCCCATGCAGTCTTCTTTCCTTCCTGCCATTCTGGACCTGCTCTTTCTCTTCCCACCTGCTTCCCTGAGTGGGATTCAAGGCTTCCTGAAGTGGAGGAGAAGATGGGGGCCCAGCCCCGAAATTTGAGGCAGGGAGAGGGGGAAGTGTGTGCAAGGGGAGAGACTCAGAGCCCTGAGTTGGAGGGTTCTGTAATATCCAAGTCAGGAAAGATTTCTTCCTTCACTTCTTCCATGCATCCCGAAGTCCCCCGGGCCCAGGGGGGCCTCCTCTCCTCCCCTGGCCTGGAGAAAACTAAGACTGTCTCCTGCCTGCAGTATGTGCTCCTCTAATCCTTTCTCCACACAGCAGCCAGAGGGCAGCTTCTAAACCGAAAGCCTAACCATCAATCCCTGCTTCATAACTTCAGTGGCTTCCTGTGGTCTTTC
Source organism: Cynopterus sphinx (assembly GCA_030015415.1). Classification (NCBI taxonomy): domain Eukaryota; kingdom Metazoa; phylum Chordata; class Mammalia; order Chiroptera; family Pteropodidae; genus Cynopterus; species Cynopterus sphinx. The sequence continues at coordinate 99,588,421 of CM057387.1, forward strand.
AGAGAAAACCGGAGCTCCAGGTCCCTGCTCCAGTTCCATCTCATACCTCCCACCAGCCACACGCTGCCCTCCAGTCCACAGGAGTCGTCCCATTTCCCTGAACTTGCCAGCTTCTCCCAGCCTTTGCATGGGTGTTGACACTCCCTGGAATTTCTTTTCTTGCTCTTCTGCCGGATAAGTGCACGTTGCTACCACCCACCCCTGCAGAATCGCCTCCTCTGGCAATCTCGTATGTTGTTCTCCCCTGGCAGCAGAGTCTGTCCTTCTGTTGTGTCCATCCCTGAGCCCAGTTTTCAGGACTGACGTTAGCATCTTTTTTGCGAGCCTTCCTCGGGTACCTCTTCCCTTGCTTCACCCCACCCTTGACCTTGAGATCCTTGCGGATAGAAATGGTGCTGATTTTGGTTCCCTGCCCCAGCACCCAGTCCAGGGCCTGGAACCAATCCATACTGAACACTGAGGAGTGAATGAGAATCCATTCCACACAAGCTGCATCCTCAGAGCCATCCCACGGCTGCTTAGGGAACAGAAGTTTCTTAAAATGCCCTAAGGAAGGAGAGTTATGCTTTACGAGGTTTTTAGAATGCTAGCTCACTAAGCAAGGAGGACAAATATTATTCTCCTCACTTGGCAGATGGATGGACTGAGGCCCAGACGAGAGAAGAGCTTGTCCCACGTTCTCATAGAAACTCCACCAAAAGAGCCAGAACAGGAACTTTGCACAGCCTGCACGTAGCAGGGTCCGTATGTGACCCTGGGTCAGAGTCCTGCCTTTTCTGTTGCTATGCAGTGTTCATGTGTGAAGCACTTGGTAGCCTGTGGTTTAGCAGACAAACGATTTCACTCACCAGCGCGGAGTGCTCACAGAGCCGGCCCCTCTCTTCCCACCCCGGGCCACCTGGAGGTGCCTGCTCCAATCCTGTCCTCCCTGGCGGCTGCCCAGGACCAAGGCAGAGCGGAGGTCCCCACACTGCTGGAGGGCCTGTGAGACGCCCCCCTCCTCCCTGCAAATTGGTAATTGCTGTGTGGTCAGACCAGAAGGAATTAGACAAGCCCTCTAGGAATTTCATACTGATTTTGCAAATGAAAATGGAGACTTGCCTTTTGAAGTCTAGGCAGCTGTGTCAGCAGGCAGGTCTGACACAGCAGGAAAAATAAAAACTGCACACTTCCAACCGAAGGATGCAGCCACTTCATAATAATAACGATGATGATGGTAGCCAGGGCCACTGCCAACCAGTCACCTACTGGGCAGACCATCCTTCCTCCGTATGCCTATTTGCTCATCTGTGGGTCCCCATCCATTTCAGCCTCCACAGGCCACAAGACCAGTGTCTGAAGATCAGGCAGAGAAGGGCCAACTACTCCTGCTGAGAGGAGGGCAGAGCCCATGGCCTGAGCTCGGAAGCCCGTCACTGGATCCCCTTCTGGTCTGACTCCTGCCACATCTTTGAACATGCCACCCACTTCCATGCGTCCCTTTCAGCCCCGCTCATCCCATACAGCCCAGCTTAAAGCCTGATTCCTTCACTGACTCCCAGGATGAGTCAGAAACCCCCTCGGAAGCCCCAAAGCCGCTGTTTGTTTGTTTGTCTGTCTGTTTCCCTTTATCAATAACTCATTACTTGGTTTTATATAGTCACCTGTTTCTCAGTCTATCTCTTCTACCACCTTGGAGTTCCTCAAAGCTTTATAACTGAGAATAGGCCAGCCTAAATGTTTCTCTAGAATGTTCTAATATGTTTTGTTCTTTTTTTCTCCATGCACAGTGTATATTCAAATGAGGACATCAGCAGTGGTTACTGGGGAGCAAAGAAAAGATCCACTTAGGTGTCAAGTAGTTGCCACCAGGGCCAGGGAGGGCTCGGGGCGTTAAGCCTGGGCAGAGCTAAGGCCCTGGGCCAAGGAACCTCAACAGTAGGAGAGCACGGGATGTCTGTAAAATGGGGTCAGGAATGTTGGCCTCATAGGGCTGTTAGAAAGAATGAATGAGTTTTCATATGCAAAGTGTCTGGACCGGTGACCTGTTTAAATCTTGAGATTTACCACTAAGAGTTGGGCTCATAGAGCACAGTGTCTAGAGCTAAGAGGTACGCCCACACCCTCACGTTTCAGCCAGGGTCCTGTGACCTGGAGAGCCGGTTCCACACTGGTCTGGGGCAGAGCCTGCAGCACCAGAATCTGGGTCTCCAGGCTCCCTTGGGCTTATCTGTGCCTAAAACTGAAAACCAAGGGACCCCTTTGCCCTCCAACAGGGCAGACCCCACATGAACTCTTTTCCTCGAGACCCCACCCTACCCCTCCCACCCAGACCCAGCCCAGCTATCAACCTCCCTACCCAGCAGAATGCTAATCTCCTCATGTGGGTGGCTCTGGATTTATGAGCATTTCCTGGCATGACTTGAAGGACAGAAGAGGAAAGCTGGGATCTGTAAGGGTGGTCTTTGGGTGGAGAGACTCGGCATTCAGAGAAAAGAAGGAAAGAAAGCTAGGGTGAGTCAGCTCAGCTGCCCGCCCAGGGAAGCACAGAGAGCTCTGCCAGCCCACACTGCAGGGCAACTGGAGGATGTGGCCAGCGCCGCCGGGGTCCAACGGGTGGGCGTGCACAGAGCAAGGAACATCTGTGCAAGCGGCCAAGTCAATGGTTCTTTGGGTTGTGGCTAAGGGTGTGGGGTAGGGTGTGGTGAGGGAGAGGGAGGGGCAGGAACGGTTCCTCCCCCTTTAGGAGGAAGACAGAGCTGCTTTCATGCTCCTTCTGATCTCCGTGCTTTACTCTTGCCTCCCTGGATTCTACATCAGCACAGCTACCACCGCAGTCCTCTGCTCACGCTCTCCAGGATTCCCATCTCACTCGGGGGGAAGCCAGAGGTCTTTGAGGCCCACCGCCCCAACGGGATATGCCCCCACGGCTCACCCACTGTACCTCTCTAACCATGTCCTAGAAATCCCGCTTCGCCTCTCCAGAGAGACCCTCTGCTCTCCCTGCTCTGCGCCTGACCTGGTGTGACATCCCCTGGACTCCCTTACGCTAATTCCAATGGGAAGCACTGGCAGGAGGGGAAGGAAGTTGAGACAGTTCTTGCTCCCACTCACTCCTCCTCCCTGCGGGCCGCTGTGTGTGCTCCCCCTCCAAGGCTGTGGCTCTGGGCAGGTTCAGGTCCCTGACCGCCCCAACACCATTCCCTTTACAACTTAGGGTAAGGAAACCTTTCTACTGCTGCTGCTGCTTCTCTCCTTCATTCCCTGTCCACACCTCTGAGTATTCCTGTCGTTCAGCATGCTTCAACTATCCTTCCAGTTGAACTTACTTCATTGGAGTTCACTTTACTGGTAATGCACCATCCAATTTCTGTCGGTTCCCTACCCGAGACAGACCTCATCTACTAGTTTCCCCTTGCTCACCCCTCTCCAGCCACACTGGTCTCCTTCCTGCGCCTCACACCCATCAGGCTTGCTCTACCTCAGGGCCTTTGCACTTGCTGTTCCCTCTGCCCAGAACACTCTTTTCTCAGATATCCACATGACCACCTCCCTCATCTCCAGCAGATGTCTTCCCAAATGTCCCTTCGCATTGTGCCCTTCCTGGTCATCGCATCTAAGATATCAGCCTTCAAGACACACCCACCCACACCCATCCACCTACCCACACACACACATACCCTATATCCCTTGCCTTATGTTCTCCTTAACAATGATAACTCTCTAACATAGATGTTTCACTAGTTGTTTTTGTTTATTGCCAGCTTCCTCCTACTGGAATGAAAGCTCCTTTAGGGCAAGGCCCTTTGTTTGTTGTTTTACTGCTATATCTCCAGGGCTGGCTCCAGGAAACATGTGTTTGCTTGGATGCCGCTGCTTAGTAGCCCAGTGTCTGGAGACAGGATTCTGTGCCGCAGACCCCGGGGGACTCAGGATACTGAGCAAGAAGCAGGGAAGTTGTCGGGGCAAGGAGACTAAATAAATAAAACTTAGCCAAAGCCTGGTAGGCTCTGACCTTTGAGGAAATATCCCCCAGTTGGGGAAGTCTTCCTGCCAGGCAGAGCTACCCTTCTCCCCAGCCTAGGGCATTGACAGACTGATGTGGCCTAGGGTCCCGGGGGCTCAGCTATCTTTGCTTTATGTGCCGAGAGCACTGGGTCCCGGCAGGATGCTGCTGCTTGGGATGGGATAATGGGATGAGTGACTCATTCAGCTTTTCATTCATTCATTCATTCTACAAGTATTAACGAAGCATTGACTTTGTAAGTCAGGCACCGTGCTGCTTGCTGGAGAAAGAGCCACAAAGACAAATGCTTTGCCTGCCCTTGGAGCGTCACTGTTGAGTAGGAAGGGCAAGCATTACACGGTAATGAAGAAGGAGGAGTGCAATGGTCCAGAAAATGTTAGATGTTTGGGGGGCACTAAACAGGGGACCTGCCCAGTACATGGCCCAATGAAGTCCTCGGGAAGAAAGCATCTGCAGCCAGGTGAAAGGGAAGTGTGAGAGATATGTGGAAAGAGGATTCCAGGCCGAGGGGGAGCAAGGGGAAGGTCCTGAGGCTGGAACAAAGAGCTTGGCACTAATGAGGGTCTGAACAAGGTTCCATCAGTCCAGGACAAGGAGTGAAAACATTGAGGAGAGGCCATGGTCCAGGTGGGGTTACCTTGGGAATGGCGACCTCTTCATATGTCATCTCTGACCAGGCCCCAGGGCTAACACTCTGGCACTCCTCCTGCTCAGAATTTGGGCCTCGAACACTGGCCCCTGTCTGTCTGTCTGTCCTGCCAGTGGTTGGATGGCGGTGGCTTGGTGGGTGGGGACTAGGGGGATCAGAAAGAACCAGGACCTGTCAGCTGGACCTGTGTTTGAATCTCTGCTCCATTTCTTCAGTGTGAGACCTTGGGCAAGCGACTTCACTATCTCAAGGCCTCAGTTTCCTCATTTGTCATGGGGGAATCACAATCCCTTTTCCAAAAGGATTCTGGCGTGGGATCATTTCTCAATACCCTTACAATGGCTCATGGGACGTGGTTTGCTAATCCATTGACTTCATCTACCATCACTCGCTTCCTTGTTTGCTCGGCTCCAGTCACCCTGGCCTCTGCTCCTCCTCACATATGTACAGGGCCTTTGCACCTCTGTTCCCCTTCTCTCATCACTCCTCACCCCTTTCCTGCTTCGTTTTCTCTGTGTAATGCATATTGTATTTGTCAGAGTTGCTTGGAGAAACAGAACCAATAAGATATATAGACAGACAGACAGACAGACTTAAATACATACATTAATTTACTTTAAGATTTGGCTCCCACATTGGGGAGGCTGGCAAGTTCAGAATCTGCAGAGCAGGCTGGAAACCCAGGGAAGAGGAGTAGATGCTGTGGTTCAAGTCCAAAGGCAGTCTGAGGGCAGAATTCCCTTCCTCAGGAGAAGTTGGTCTCTTTTTCCAGTCAGGCCTTCAGTTTGTTGAATGAGGCCCACCCTCATCCAATTATAGTGGAGCTTAGTCTGCTTTCCTTGAAGCCTACTGATTTAAATGTAATCTCATCTTTAAAATATCTTCACAGAAACATCTAGAAGAATGTTTGACCAAATATCTGGGTACCATGGCCTAGCCAGGTCGACAGATAAAATTAACCGTCACAAGTTCACCCCTTGTCAACCTGGCATCCATGCACACCTCCTTAAATCATACTTAATCAACACTAACAAGGCCACGATTCTGCCTGACATGATTGATATAACGATCTTGTGTACAGCCAAGTGTACTAATGGCTTCCGCAGAAGAGGATGCAAACTCCTTGTGTGATGTTTCCCCTTCTCCTCAGTATATCTCATGTTATGCAATGAGGACAAGAAAAAAAAAGAGAAGAAAACAAAGACTTCACACACACACACACACACACATACACACACACACGTATTCTTAACAAAATAAGAAAGAAATAGTCCTGACAACAAGAGTCCTTGTTTCTGTAACTGGTCTCGTGGGCATAGCTGGAGTTTATAGCTACCTTCTTCCATTACCACTACCATTCCTGTGCTCCCGTTGCATTCTGCCAACACCTCAGCCAGTCATGGCTCTTTACCTGGTGGGGTAACTTAAACCTTCATTCCTGTCTGGATTGCGTGTTGTAGTTTTCCATTGATGTCAGTTAGCACAGGGTGTGATGACATGAAGAGACACCCTAAGCAGTGGTCCCCGACTTTTTGGCAGCAGGGACAGGTGCCCCTACGAGCTTCTAATGCCTGATAATCTGACAAGGAGCTGAACCAGTGCTGGGGAGCAGCTGTAAATACAGATGAGGCTTCTCTGGCTTACCTGCCGCTCACCTCCTGCTGTGTGGCCCCGTTCCTATCTGGCCACAGACCAGTACTGGTCCACGGCCCGGGAGTTGGGGACCTCTCCCCTGAGGGATCTGCTGTACTCCAGACTTACTCTTCCTCACCTCCATTGTGGAGCAGCGGCGCAGCTCACCCTGGCAGTCAGGATCAGTCACCCCAGCCAGCACACTAACTCCCTTCTTCGCCTGTGGATACAGAGGCCTGAAGAAACTAATATGGCCAGGAAGCCGCCTTAACCTCCAGCTCGATGGGATCACTGTTGTGTCTCTCACATTCTAAATATTAATATTTTACTGATCACTTTATTTATTCTCTGTTTTCCCCTCTAGAGGATAAGCTCAATGAGAGCAGGATTTGGGTCTGTTTTGTCCCTGACTAAAGCCCCAGCCTCTAGAACGGGGCCTGGCATGTGGCAGGTGCTCAGTAAGCATCGCTGAATGGGCTGGGGCCTTTGCTGTGGTTTCCCTGTGAGGAGTGCCCATTGCCCATGTCAGAGCCCCCGCCTCAGAGCCAGGCCTGTCCAAAGGAGCCTTGGGTCCCAACATCTTTCTTAACAAAGGGGTCCCAGCTGCCTTCCTCTCACAATGCAGTGACGTTGCTGAGCTGTCAAGTGAACACAAGGCCTCTGTGTTCGCCATTCCAGTCCTTTTAGGACTGTTTACTAGACTAATCTGGAACAATAAACCTGTCCCCACCCTCCTGGCGCCTGCCTCACTGCATCCTAGGCCCATGTTTGAAGATGTGTTTAAATTTGGGGCCTACACTCAGCAGACGCTGTGGGCCAGCTCCTGGCCGGGGAGCACTGGTAAGCGGGGCCACCAGGATACTCAGGGCCTCTTGGTGGCTGGGCCTGCCACACAGCCAGCCATCCAGGGAGAGTGAGGCAGCTTTAGTCTTCACCTGGTGTTTGTTATTCCACGTCAAAGCTTTATCGTAAACATTATCCTAGAGTGTGCCACCGAGGCTACGTGCAGGCAAGGAGGGTTTGTTATTCTAAAGTGGCCGGGAACAGAAGGCCTGGAGGCCTAGGAGTCTGGGAGCAGTGCAGGCTTGGGAATTCAGCGAGAATGGGAGGGAGGCAGCAATCAACACAAGGCGCTTCTTCTGTACAGCGGCTAAAGGCCCCACTTACCACCCTCTACTGTCATGACCAATTGGCACATCTGCCTCTAAAATGAGCCCCATGTGGGGAGAAACCAAGCCCAGTTAATACAGCAACCCCAAATCCCTGCAGAGAAACAACAGAAGGCAAATATTTGTTGAATGAATGAATGAATGAATGAAACTTTCCTATGTCTGTTGGAAGCACTAAGAATGCTCATGAAGGGGCTCATTTTACTTTGGAGTCCTGGACACGGGGACCTGGTCTGAAGCCAGACAGACATGGTTTCAAACCCCAGCTCTGTCCTTTACAAGCTGGGAGGCCTTGGGCCTGTCCTTCCCCTCTGCTTCTTTGGTTTCGGGTCTGTAATAGGGACACCGACCCTGCTGGCCATCCCTCAGGGAAAGCAGAGGGAGGCCCCAGTGGGCAGTGGCAAACCAAGGGGAAGGTTCCACAGTTAGACTACCCAGGCCCGAGTCCATGCCCCACCCCTCTCTGGCTTTTTCACTTTGGGTGAGTTACTTAATGTCTCTTTACTGCAGGTGTGTGTGTGTGTGTGTGTGTGTTTTCAGTCTATTAAATGGACTGATACTAGACCTACCTCAGAGTTGCTATAAAGGTTAAGTAAATTAATATGAGCTGAAAGGGTTCCTGACACATAAGTGCTCAATGAAAATAGTGATCCTAGTAATGAATGGATGAGGACTGCCTCATAAATCACAAAGGATGGATACAAGACAGGAGGTATGGGGATAGGGAGCTGCGACTCAGGGGCAGCCTCCTTCCTTCTGAATGTCTGTGGTCCAACAGTGAACATAGAGGCAGGCTTCCAGCTCTTGATCTAGACACACAGGGAGCAGTGAATTATCTGAAATGGACACTTGATGGGATAAGTGCCAAGGTCAAGAGAAGCATGGGGGTCTGTAGGAGGCACCAAACCCTGCTGGGGGTTAGGGGAGTCTGGGATGACAGCCCACCACACTGGGAATGCCTGTTCAATGATCTGTAACACGCTAATAATAAATACTCCCTGGCCACGTCTGGCTATTTCACAAGGCTCCAGAAAGAAGATGGGTATGGCACTGAATGTGGGATGAATGAGGACTGTGGACATCCAGAAATCCAGCCCCATGGCCCAGGGCACTGCAAAGCCTCCTGGGCTGGGGGTCAGGAGACCTGGGTGTGAGCTCACTGTGCCCCCTGCTCTCTGTGTGGCCTTGAGTAAGCCCATCCTGCCCATTCTGGGGTCCTGTCTCCTCCCCTCTTCTATATGATGAGAACTTAGGATGAGATTAGTGGCTCTCAGCTGGGCTCCAGCGGTACCTATGGGTTCCACAGAGAAGCTTTGGATGTCCTTGCTGCATAGGACTTCAGGCTCTAGCCTGAGTCCCTAACATCAGCCAGGGAAGTTTCTTTTTTATTTGCTCCACATTTTGAATCCCAAGGTTACGTTCCCTTTGGAAAACAATAATAACAAAAACAAACAAATGAACAAAGACAAACAAAAAAAAGAATTCTGCAGCTAAAAAAGTTTGAAAAAACACTGGACCAAGTGACCTCCACGAGCCCTTCCAGCTCTAATCCAGAAAGGCTTAGGCCCAACTGTTTTCATCCCTGTTATTTAGCAAGCATTTATCCAGCACTTTCTACATGCCAGAACTGTTCTTAGCACCCTACAGATTGTAACGTGCTAAATTCACTAGAACACCTCCTAGCTCCACGAGGGCCGCGTGACTGAGGAAGTGACTTCATATGGCTAGGAAGGTCCAGGAGAGCCATTTTCCTGGAGGCAAGTCTTCTGGGTGCCTGAGCAGATGACCTCACCACAGGCTAGGTGACACTTGGCCAGGCGGATTCTGAGAAGTATCAGGGCAAGACGTGGTCACAAGAAGTCTGTGTGTCCCAGTCACCAGAGCAGGAGAGCAGAGCACTCCAGCTTGACACGGATGCTTTCATTCAAGGCATGTGCCACGAAGGAGGAAGTGCTCGTTGCCGTAGCAATGTCCTCAGCGACAGGGCCACTGCCTCCTGTGATCCATCCCCAGCCACCACACTGCCATCAACACCCTGCACCAGGTGGCTGCAGATCAGATTTCAGGGGTGATGGTCAGAGCCTGGAGAAGGCCCAGAGGTGGGACGGTGGGGTCTGACCTCATCTCCAGCCAGCTCATTAGGGGGAGCAGCCCGGGTTACCGCATCTCGGCGCAATCCAGCTCTCCTGCCTGCCAGAAACAAAAGTGGGAGGAGGAGTGGCTGGAGGCGATCGCACAAGCACAAGCTTGGCCCCATTGCCCATGACAGTCTTTTGGCCAGATTTTGTGTACCTATTGCATGAGCCTTTCTGTTCGCATTGTGTTCTGGAGCTACACGTCTGATGCCACTTGGTAGGAACTTCTGCCACATGGTGCTGGTGTGCGCCACATGCAGACAAGAATGGAGCAAGTCCCTTCTCCTCCTGGGCCTCAGTTTCCTCATCTAAAATAGGACATTTTAGATCATCTCTCAGGGCCCTTCTACCTCAGGCAGGCCATGTTCCTTTACAGCTGTGATCCCCAACTGCCAGAAGCAATCAGGCTGTAGAGAAGTCTCCAAAGAGCCTGTTAAAAATACGCATCCTGGGCTCAACCTCAGGGATTTGGATCCCAGGATTGGGGCCTTGGCATCTGATAACACGCCAAGCGATTCTGATGCCTGGGTCTACCCAGGACACAACTGTGCCTCCAGAACCTGGCATGATGGCCCAGAGCACTGAGGGGCCTGAGGAAACACATGCTGGGTGGGCTCGGAGGAGCCCAGCTCTTAGGCCTTTGCTTGGTGTGAGGATGGCTTCCAGCGCAGGCGGCATTTCAGTTGGGCCTTGATATCAAAGTGGGCTTTTTGTGTGTTTTGCTTATTTGTTTGTTTTGCTTTGATTGGGGGTGCTCTTGATTACAAAATGAGTCATCTGTGCTCATTCTAGAACTTTTCTAAGCACAGGGAAAGAAAGGAATCCAAAGAAAAAGCTCACCCATCCTTCAAAAACCCAGACACCCTACAGTTCTCATTTTGCCACATCGTTAGATAAGATGTTGTCACCCAGAGGCGGAGTGGGGACCTGTGTGGGCGGAAGGTGGGAGATGAGAACAGGCTGCATGTGTTCAGAGGCCAGTGAGTGAGGAGCGGGAAGTGTGGAAACACTCAGCCTGCACCAGCTGGTGCCGGCCCCACACACCTTCTCCATTTCGGGGCCTGTTACCCAAAGTCCATAGGGAAGAGCGCCAGTCCTGGAGGTGTCAGAGACCTCGGCCAGGTCCCTGAGCACAGCCCTTATTTCTCTCTCTTTCCTCTGCCCAGGTGCTGTTTGCTCTGAACCAGACTCTGCTGCAGCACGAGAGCGTGCGGGCCGGAAGCCTGCAGGCACCCTACACCACAGAAGACCTCATTAAGCACTACAACTGCGGGGACCTCAATGCTGTCATCTTCAACCATGACACATCCCAGGTGAGGCTCCCCTCCTCCAGCCCAGACAGTCTCTGGGTCACCAGCTCCCAAGGCCAGGCCCATATGAACCCACCTGGCATGTATTAGACACCTACGATGAGCTGGATGCAGGCAATCTCTCTAGCCATGGCGAGCAAGAGCTGTTGGGACCCCATTATACAGATGGGGAAACTGAGGCTCGGAGAGGGAAAGAGACTTGTCCAAGGCCACGCCACTCATTAGTTGTTGGGTTATGGAGTTATCGAGAGTAGCACTTGAACCTGGTGTGTGTAGAACCTCGAAGCTCAGCCTGGAAGAACAGGGAGGCCTCCAGGAGGCTCAGTTCGGCATCTGGGGAAATTAAAGCCCCGGGAGAGGAAACTCCACAGTTACTCAGAGCTTGGGCTTGAGTCCAGCCCAGGGCATTCTGTCTTGACTCTGGGCCTTGAAGAAAATTACCATCCGGCTGGGCAGACAATGGGTGGGACCCTGAGAGCTAAGCATGATGCCATCAGGCCCCCCCATTGCCCTTGGGAATAATTTTGAGGCCCTTTGACCAGCATTCGAGGCCCTCCATGGCCCACCTTCCACTGACCTTGTCACAGCCCAGGCGCCCTACCACTCAGAGCTTGTTCTGCTGACCAGTGCCACATGTAGCTCTTCCCCGATGCAATTTGCCCTTTCAGACTGATCTGCCTTTGTTCAGGCTTCTCCTTCCTGGTGACCTCCCACTTGGCCATGGTCAAATGTCACCTTCTCCGAGAAACTCTCCCTGACTCTCTGGTTGGAGTTAGATCTCCTGGGTACTTCTAGGCCTGCTGTGCTTTCTGGGTCATGGTGCTTGGATTGTCATTCATTCAAGAAGCAGTTATGTTAGTCAGAACAGGCCACTTCCCTGCTCAGGACACTGTAATGGCTCCTCATTTTTCTCAGAGAAAAATCAAGAGTCTCTACAATGGCCTGCATGACCCCGTGTCTTCTCCCCTACAACGTCATGTCCTCTGCCCTCCCTTCACACCCACCACTCCAGCTGCATGGGCTTCCTTGCTGTTCCGTGAGCCCATCTGGCATGTTTTACTTTGGCACCAGCTGTTCCCTCTGCCAGGAATACCTATCCCAGTTGTCACCAGGGCTCACTCCTGCTCTACCTTCAAGGCTAAATTCAAATATCATCATCTCAATGAGGTGGGCCCCAGCTACCCAACCTAGAATTGCAACCTGACTCCCACTCTCACACTCTCCTCCCCTTTCTTATGCTCTGCATTTTCCCCAAGGCCTTGACCATTTTCTCACACATTTATAAATCTTGATTTACTGACTAGTGATTATTTACTACCTGTCCCTCCTCACTAGAACAGAAGCTCACCGAGGGCAGCTAGGATCTGTTTCATTCAATGTATACTCCAAATGGCTAGAGCCAGCCGTAGAGCAGGACAGGCTCAGTGATATGAAAAGGGCTATCGGGGACCAAGAGAGCTGCCCTCGTGGGGCTGACAGACTCAGGAGAGATGGAGAGATTTGACCAGCGATCTGTGTGATCCTTGCTGTGAGGGAGACTAGAGGATGCGTTTGGAGCCTGTAGCGGGAGCAGGAATTTAGATGGGCTTGGGGGTCGGGAGTGAGGCTGGGATGGGAAGGAAAGATTCCTGCAATGTGAGAGGTTAGAGAAGAACCTGAACTGGCCACAGAGAGGAGGAGGAAAACTGTTCCCTCAGAGGAAACTGCATGCAAACAAGCTGGAGACAAGAGAGAGAGGAGAGGAGAAGAGTGAACATTTATTTGGGCTGGAGGCATGGCCGGGAACCAGGCCATGACATTCTGTCTGCATGCCACCCCACTAAATCCAGAGCTCCTTGAGGGCAAGGCTGGGGTGCTCATCTGCCAGTCCTTGTGCCAGCAGAGCCTGGCTCAGAGTGTGCTTCAGTGAGCAACTGTCGCATGAGTGAATGTGGGTGCGTGTTGTGCTCCATGCAGTGTAGAGAGTGAAGGAGGGAGGATCTGTGGACCCGACTACAAGAGGCTCAGGATTCCAGGAGAACTCTGACACCACGAGTGTGACAGAGCCCTACCCTGTGTCATCTATCTACTAGGGATAGGCTGGGAGCCCTGAGCAGCCAGGGAGCTCTGTGGCAGAGGGGACCTTGTCACCACTCAAAATGGCCTGACCATGATGTGGCTGGGCTGGGGGGAGAAGCATTTAGGAAAGGGCCCTGACCAGGCTGCAGCTGACACTACGCTAAGAGAGAGAGGAAGGGGGTGACCGCAGTTGACAGCAAGCTCAGATTTTCTTTGAGTCTGTGTCCAGAGCCACTGATTTGTCTCTGGCAAGTGAACTGCATCTGGGGTCTCCTGGCTGTGCCCGTACTTGACATTGGTCCACCCACATTAGAGTGGCAACCCAGGCTGCACCAGGCGTGCACATGCAGTCTGTCCCTCAGTAGAGGGGCTAGGCAGCCCTGCCTTCAGACATAGAAAAGCATAGCCGTAGGGCATCACAGCTAAATCCAGTGCCCACGTGCTGATGGAGAAAAGGTCCAGGTGAAGTGAAGCTCTGTCTGCAGGTGGAGGCCTCCAAGGCTGCGAGGAGCTGAGGACACAGGGGCTATGGGGGTGTAATCACTGATTCAGGATGATGGTGGTATTGGAGCTAGGCTGGAGAGTAGAGTAGGGTGAGGATGAAGGAAGGGGCCGGCAGGCAGAGTAGCCTGCCTGGTGGGGGTGCAGGAAGGTGGGAGGTCCTGAGGAGCAATATGCGGAGCAGTGGGCAGATCACACGGGAGTGAGAATGTCTGCTGGGGACACATGAGTATGGTCATAAATAGGCCTGTGGTACAGGGCCAAGGATAATGAAGTGGCCTCTGGAGGCCAGGAAGGGACAGGTGGAATGCCCAGGGTGATAACACTGAGGAACAGGGGCCGAGAGCACATTCTTCCTGGTCTACCTTGCTTCCCCACCCACCCCACCTTCAGAAATGGCTGAGGCTGACCTCCCACAGCTCCAAGGTCACCTGCATTGTCAGTGCCCCAAAATCAGAATGATCCCTCCCCTGGGAAGTCCTGTCTGAGACCCCCAGGCTGCGTTAGGTGTAGAGTGGCCATATATCTATCATCCAAACTCAGGCACTTCTGAGAGTGAAAACTAATATATAATTAAAGGTCAGAATAATTAACTATCGACCCTAGTCATGAACCTAGACTGTGGAGGAGAAACCAGGACACATGGTCACCCTGTTAGGTGCCTCTTTCCCTCCTCAATCCCTCAGCGCCCTCTCAAAGCGTGGATCCCACAGTGTTCTCATGTGCGGTCTGACTCCGCAGTGGGCTGCAAGCTCCATCCAGGGCAACAGACCCAGGCTGAGAGCTCTCGGTGGCCCCCTGGCCCGACACAGGCCAGACCAGTGAAAGTTCTCAGAAGCTGTCTGTTGGATGGGCGGGGTAAAGAGAAAGGATGAGGACATTGAGGTCAGTGGCACATGAAGACTGAGCCCTTGACTGCCAGTCCTGGTCATGGATCAGGGGGGCCCGCACTGAGGTCATTCCCCGTGGCCCACCCCAGCTCTGTTCAGCCTATCCTCTGTTTACCCCGTCTCAGACCCATCACCCTAGGGCCCTGGGGACCTGACGTGTCCTCTTCAAAATCTCATCATGCATCCTGCACTTAAACTTGTCAAAGGAGATTTAAGGCTGCTGACAAGTCTAATGACATCATTAATTTGCTCCTATCCCACCCACTCCCAAGCCCAGGCCCCATCCTTGGCGTGGAGCCCATCATCATGAACCAGGCAAGAGAATGTCAGCCAGCTGCTGGGCAGCCCAGGGAACTGGAGTGTCTAGCCCGAATCCTCTGCAGCTTTGATGTTGAAATTTCTGGTTCTTGTTCTTGTTAAATTTTTTTTAGCTCCCTAAAGAATGGAGATTTATCTTCCCACAAATGCACACTCACCAGAAAGCAGAGGAGGGAAGTCCTCTGCCTGCACCCTTCACAGAAGGACAGGGCCACAGGGTACTGCCATCATGACTCTCTGAAGACTCTGCAGGAATGCTTTGTTATCCCTGTCTCTGCCTCCCCCCCCCCCGCCTAGTGCAGCCCTCCACTGCAGCTTCTGCCATCATAAGGGAAAGGTAACAGAGCTAACTTCATCCCTCAGGCTCGTTGTTCAAAGCTGACATTCAGTCAGGGCTTCTTTTGTGCCATGCACTGTGCTAAGTGCTTTCCAAAACTGATCTCACTTAATTCCAACAACGTACATTACCCCCTTATTACCAATTTGGAAACTGAGTCTCAGACAAGCCAAGTTACTTGCTACTTACAGAGGCCACCCAACTGGTAAGTGGCAAAGGAGGGATTCCAGCTCAAGTTATCCCTGCTGTCTGACTTCAGGACCCACATTCCTACTACCATAACTCTACTGCTTCTCAGCTCATTCACTCACCCATGCATTCACTCACCCATTCATTCACTCACCCATTCATTCACTCACCCGTTCATTCACTCACCCATTCATTCACTCACCCATTCATTCACTCACCCATTCATTCACTCACCCATGCATTCACTCACCCATTCATTCACTCACCCATTCATTCACTCACCCGTTCATTCACTCACCCATTCATTCACTGACTGAACAGATATTTATGGGTTGGTACAACATCATCTCACATTCTTTCCTATGTCCAAGGAACGAAGAGAAGCCTATGAGGGTTGTGTTTCCAGGAATAACCCTTCTGAGTCACAGCTCTCTGTTCCCCCTTCACTCAGAAGCCTGCAGTGCTGCCTTTCCCATGGCTAAGGTCTAACTGTGGTCTGTTTTGTCAGGGCTGCCAATCATCCCTTCCACATTTGGGGAAGGGAGTAAGAACTCCATTTCTTCACTTATCCACTTGCCAAACAACCCCGAGACACCAGCTCTGTGTTGGCCCTGTTGGGCATTGGCATGGTTGCTGGTATAGCTCTACATGTTGTGCGCTACACGAACTTAGGCTACGCCAGTCGTATCATTGTCTTGTTCAGCCTAGAACAGCAAGCAGGGCTTTCTGGCAGAGAAGCCCCAGCCTCTCACTCTGAGGAATTCGCTGATCCTTGGCCAGCAGATATCAGAGACAGACAGCTATCCCAGGCTTCTCCAAGTCCTTTGGGGTTCACCCTCCATTGACGCCTCCATTTTCCTCAGAAAGAGTGTTGACAACTCTTCAGAGGCTCTAGAAGTGATGCAGCTGGGCCTCGTGACTCTTCTTAGAACTGAAACCTGCAGGAAATTATTCTTCTTATGCCAGACTCTCCATCTAGCTAGTCCACCAGTCCGCTAGGCTTTCTGCCTGGGCTGATGAACACAGAGAAATGGAAGAAGGGACACCACGTGGAGGACATCCTGTGAGCAAGAGCTCGGAGGCTGAAAAGACATTGACAGGTCATTGGGAAAGAGAGGGCATGTTCTGACTTACTGCCTCAGTTTTTTCAATGGCCCATGGTTTCCCCTGAGGCCACACCCACAAGTTGGAATCCACAGTGCAGGAATACCTGGACTTGCCATCCAGGTGGGAAAGACAGCATACTGGGAGCGGAAGAACACAGGAGGAGGCAATATGATGAGAAAGGACAGCACAACACCATGCTAAAGGTTCCAGAAACCTGTATTGGACATCTGCTACGTTCCAGGCACTGATAAAGGCTCTCTGTCCCTGAACTCAAGGAGCTCTCTCCCTGGTTCAAGAACATGTCAGTGATGCTGGCCCCTAGGTCGTGTAGCTAGGGGTGGACACTGGGCCCAAAGCTGAGAAATCTGGACAGTTCTAAGCCAGGTTGCTGAACAAGCTATCATTATGTGAGGAAGCTGTGGTCCTAGGTTGAAGTTTTAAGAAGGATGGAGGGGTTTGGGTTATGTCCTCAGAAATGGTGGAGCTGGGGATGGGGAGATAGTGGTAGCAACAGATGGTAGTAGCTAAAGAGGGCTCAGGCATTGGAAAGACCAAAGGTTGGGAACCCTCGTCTCATCTCTGTCGGACAAAGTGGGCTAAATACAGCTGACGACAGCACCCATCACTTCATGGAACCCCCCAAAACATTGTCAGCCCCATCTTACAAATGAGGACATGGGCTCAGAAAAGTTAAGTGATTTGGCCAAAGTCACACAACATCAAAAAAGGGCCTGAAACTCAGGTCAGCCCGAAGCCATACCCCACAGCCTTTCTGCCACACAAGGCAGCTCGGCTAACCTTTCACACCTGCTTGCTGAACCCAGTTCCTTGTATGTGCCATGCCACGCGGCTGAAGTGACAGCAGCGAAGCAGCTGAGCTCTGTCCCAGCCCCGGGCCTTGGCATCTAGAAGCTGAGGTTAAACAAGACAGAGACGCAGGAGAGATACACACGGGAGTGTGGCAGTCCTGGGTTCTCATCCTGGCTCTGCCGCTTTGCACACGTCTCTAGGTCTTTTCCCTCTTGCTTTCTTCATTTTTAAAACCAGAATAAGAACACTCATCTCAAAAAGGTTTTGGAATTGATGAAAAACATACAAAACCTGTAGCCCACTGTAGGGACTTAATCAAGGTAAGTTGCCCTCCTGCCTGGGCTGCGTGTGTTTACTTGAAGCCAGCCTTGCTCCAGGAAAAACTGAAGGCAGCCTCTGTCTTGCCTTTACAGCTGCCCAATTTTATCAACACCACCCTCCCGCCGCACGAGCAGGTGACAGCCCAGGAGATCGACAGCTACTTCCGCCAGGAGCTCATCTACAAGAGGAACGAGCGGATGGGGAAGAGGGTCATGGCACTTCTGCAGGAGAACGAAGACAAGATCTGCTTTTTTGCCTTCGGAGCAGGTTTGGGCCCGAGTGGGGAAGAGATTATTTACAAAATCCTTAAGGGCTGGGAGATTTGCTAAGCCTTCTCCTGACCTCTACTTCACGAAGGGGAAAAGTGGGACGCAGAATGTGGCCAGAAAAACCACACGGTGCTCAGCAGAGGTGGGACCCTAAATGGTTCTCCTGCTTCTAGTCAAGAGTTCTTTCATAAAAGTCCCCGTAGGTAAGGGGAGTGACCCCTGCCAGGGCCAGAACAACTTCCATGGCCCCTTCATACCCAAAGAGGCCATGTTGAGAGCCCAAAACAGAATCGGCTCTCGCTGCCCAGCCCAGCCTTGGGACCCACTGCCCCAGCAGAGTCCAGGCCAAGACTATGAGGACATCTGGGCAGGGCATCCTGCTCTGAAATGGCCCCCAGATGACCACAACAGGGTTGCTGCCCAGAGGAGCCGCTGGTGAATCCAGCCACTGAGGGAGGCTGGTAAAGATGCAACATTCCACATCCCCACTGGAGTGGCAGGACCTCCCTGTTCCACCTGTTGCAGGCCCCAGGACCAAAGCCACCCAGAACCTGGGGGTAGCTAGACCCTGATCTTTCCTGTGGAAAAGGAAACAGTAGGAGAGACTAGAAATGAAAATCACAGCAGTGTGGCCAGCCCTGGACACTGACCCCCTCTTCCCAAAATTCAAGTCCATGGGGATACAAATATTTACTCAGGCACCAGGCCAGCATGCAAGCATCATGCCCAGCTCCAGTTCCTTCCCCATCTCTGAAATCCAGCTGGTCCCTAGTCGGTCCTATTGAGAGACCAACAAGAATACTCACACCCATCTACTCTGTCGATCCCTGCCACTGTCCCGGTCCAAGCCTTCATCAGCCTACTCATCCTCTCCCCGCCTTCGCACTGCTTCCCACAGTGTAGCCTGTGATGGGTACCGAACCTGTCTCCTACCCTCACCTTGAGCTCTGGGAGGGCAGGTGCTACTTAATTATCCCTGTGTTTTTAGTAGCACATAATAGGTTTTGACTTGATGAGTGTGTGAAAGAATGGATGACTAAAGAAATGGACAAATGAGTTAATGTTGACCAGAATCTTCCATTCCGGTGTCCTCTGGGCCTGGTGAATTTAGGACAGGTCAGCAGTAAAGGTGAAGACCCACTCTCCAGTAATAACAGGTTCAGAGCCATGTGCATATCTTGCTGGCAGCTGTCACTTCTGGCTCAGTCACACCTAGAACAAATGGCCCATTCTACACTGTAAATCTACCCTCTACCCAAGGATTTCAAATCTGGACGCAGCATCCAAGCTCGAGCCTGCCCACCTCATCATAGCTGTGGCAGAAGGAGGTCCAGGACATGGGCAAAGCTCATGGCAAGTCAAGAATAAAGCCAAGATAAGACCCCAGGCTAAGAGGAATGATCCAGGTGCTTTGTTCTTATCGCAGGCAGGGAGTCAGCTAAGCAGTCCCATGACAGTTGGCATATTGGCAGGGAGCGCGTCCACACACAGTCCATGGCAAGAGATGTCCACACCTGCCTCACTGCATTCTTGTGGCCATGTAGCCCCCAGGTCCCACATCCTGTGGCAGGTTGAGGATTTATGTGCAGGCCCAGGCCAAGCATTCTTCGGTGGGATGTGACCTTTTAGATACACGCTCTCCGCTGAACACACTCCTGTCTCCTGCAGTTTCTTCTCAGTCCTTCCCAGACCATCAGGCACTAGGAACGTGAGTCAGTCTGACTTTGGTCGCCCACCCTCTGTATCATCCTCAAAGAAGCCACAGGGCCTCCAAAGCTGTGGGAGGGAGGGAGGGCCTGTGCCAACGAAAATATGCCCAGCCATCTCCCAGGCATGCGTGTACTCATGCAAAGGTCTCTCGGGTCCAGTTTCACTGGGTGTTTCCATGAAGTAGCTTAGGAAACAGAAACATAGTTATAAGACACCCCAGCCACCCCCAGCCTGACCTCGCCAGGTGTCTGAGCCAGGCCCCTGCTGAGGTTCTGCCCATCTGTGGCGGGCCAGCCTGAGAGCCCATGAGCGCCGATTGGCCTCTCCTCTGTTCTGCTCTACAGGAGATTTGGGGCGAAGGGCCAGAGCTTTGAAGTCAGGATGCCTGGGTGTTACAGCATGGCCTCTGGCCCGCAGGCCTTGGCCTCTGGTCTGTAAAATGGGGATAATGGACCCACCTCATCAGATTGTGCTAGATCATAGGGCTAAAACTCCACCAGGGTGGAGAGGTCCTCATAATAAAGCACCTACTGTGTGCCAGCCACCGATCCAGCCTCTCAGATTATGTTACCTTCGATCTTCATAGTAACACCACTAATGGGTTATATTACACACATTTTCCAGATGAAAACCAAGGCCCAGAGAGGGTGAATGGCTTTCACCGGCCATACAAGTAGACTTCTGACTTGAATCCTGGCCTCATGGGTATAGGTCCTGACCCTTTCTCCTATACATGATGCCCTCGCTGTATAGAAATGTTGACGGTTTTGTGAGAAGGTTGTCTTTTTAGCTGATACGGCTAACAAAAGAATATTCTCCTAGCATCTGTGCTGCTTCTTTGGCAAGGTGCCACTTGGCATCTTCTGGAGTTTATTCAGCAGGTTCAGGGGCAGTTGGGGTGCAGATATTCGTGAAAACTCTAAGCAGGCCTGGCTGATACCTGGGGGCCTAGATGGAAGCCCACCTCTCTGTGACCAACATGCAAACTGACGTTACGGAGCTAATCGACTGCCAAGGAGGAGTGAGCAAGCCCAGGGAGAGGGGAGGCCTGGTTCCTGACTGCCAGGATCATGCAAATGGACAAGCTGACCCTGAAGGGCCTCCAAAGATCTTACTTCGGTTTTTATTTCCTTTGGTCTACAAACAACTGAGAAAAATAAGTACAATAAGGGAATTTTTATTAGCTAAATTTATGCGATTTGATGGCTTATCTTTTAGTCTGAAATTATCTTCTTTCTCTTGTGTTTGAAGTTAAACATCCTTTTTAAAACTAATGGTGATATAAGGCAAATGGAGCTTTCAAAGCCCTTACTTGGCAAGATTAAAAGTTAGTAACTGTATTATTTCTCTCGCCCACTTACCTTTTCTAACGATAGAGAACTGAGCATGCTTGAAACATGATAGAAAGAATAGGATAGAAGGAGGATGTTACAGGAGAGTGAGTGGGAAAAGATTACGAGCCCAGGGTTCTGAAAAGGCAGGGAGTGGGATGACCAGAGCAGAGAGAGGGGGTTTGGCCTGGGTTCGAAGGGGCGCCTCTTCACGTTTCTAATGAGAGCTCTACTCTATAAAGTCGAAGGTGAAGTCTCCTGCAGAGAGGAGGAGGAAGGTGGGAAGGTTCTCGTTGGAAGAGAAGAGAACATTTGATGTAAATGCAAGAGAGACCGGCTGCAAAAACTGACATGGACAAGGAGTGAAATAGATTCCATTTCGTGAGCCAACTGTGACTGAGTGGTAGTGGCTGCCTGGAGTGGGATGGTGTGAAGGGTGGTAAAACCACATCAGAGCTCAGCAGAAGGAAGTCCTGATTGATTGGTGATGCCTGCTGTGGAGCAGGATTAGGGCATATGCCTACCTTGTATCTGCTAGGAACAGAGGTAATGCTGACTGGCAGTGAGGGCTCATGAACTTGCACTGGTTCCCAAAACACAGGTTGTAAGATTTCCTCCAGCAACACTGAGCATCTAGGGTGTATATGTGGATGCTGCACCCCAGGCCTCCTGATTTTATGCCAGCAGCTCCTGCACAGGGAGCATCCTACTGTGTGTGAACTACTCCAGGGCAGGGCCCAGACCTCTTCAGAACTGCAACACCTGGAACTGTTTTTTAAAGACATACTGGTCCAATCACCTAGAATCAAGTTTGTTCCATTCAGTCTCGTGGAACCTCTGGACCCTAGGCTTCAGGGGAGTCTCATTCTTAGGCACTAAAAAAGAAAGGAAGGAAGGAAGGAAGGAAGGAAGGAAGGAAGGAGGGAGGGAGGGAGGGAGGGAAGGAGGAAGGGAGGGAGGAGGGAGGGAATGGAGGGAGGGAGGGAGAAGAGAGAGAGAGAGAGAGAGAGAGAAGAAAGAAAGAAAGAAAGAAAGAAAGAAAGAAAGAAAGAAAGAAAGAAAGAAAGAAAGAAAGAAAGAAAGAAAGAAAGAAAGAAAGAAAGAAAGACCACGATAATTTTGTCCCTGGAACAGGATGAGTAATGTAGGTACCAACAGCACTGGGCTGGAGGCATGAGCCAGGCTCAGGGGGGGAGACCAGGTGACCTCTAGGGCCTGTTCATTTTGAATTCTGAGAACCAGAGACTAGCATGGGTTATCACACCTTCTGTAAGCCTCATGCGCTGTAATCTGAATGTAATCCTACCTTCTGGCATTGCAATCCTTTGGCCCTGACGTGCTATGGTTTTAAGGTTGTGTGGTTCTGATATCCCAACGCCTATCATCACAGCATTCTAACATGCTGGCATAGTCTGCTCCAGTCTCTCTTGGATTCCTTGGGAGGAATGTGGAGCAAAGAGTATTCCAGGACCTAAAATGACCTCCATGTAGGACTGCTGCCACCTGTACCCACAAGAAGCAGAGGTCCAGGCAGAAAGCTGTATTTGAAGGGTTAAAAGGTGGGCTGATGAGCACCAGAGACAAGGGGGCTGTAGCTACACCCCGAGTGCCCACACAGCCAGCACACCCAGCCTCCAGGTCTTCATCAACCCCCTTCTCACCCCAGCTAAAGTGCCACAGACCCACACGGGAAACACACCTATGGGGCTGGGACGCAAAAGCCCATTGATACTGAAGACCCAGGTTTGAGAGAAGGGAGAGATCAAAGGCCAACATACCGAACACCATCAATAGCTTTTATTTTTGACATTTAAACCAACAACCACTTTATTTATTTGCTCATGAATCTGTAATTCAGGCAGGGCTCAAAGGGGCACCACTGAAGTCGCCTGGGTCAGTGTGCCGGGGCTAGAAGGCCCACCTGCAGGGACACGTCTTATTAACAACAGCAGCAGTTGCTCCCTGGGAGTGAACACTGACCTCCTTGAAGAGCACCCACATCCACCAGCACGTGACCTCCAGTTCTTCAATTCCCCTTGGAAGGAGACACAGTGATATTGATTATTCCATTAGAAAATGGGTAAATTGAGGTACAGATGGGAAGAGAAAGAACATTAGAACTGCAGAGAAACGATCCTCCTGATGGCCAACCTCCCTCAACCATTAGTTGCTGCTTGGGCCTGTTCTGTTGAGGATGCCCTCCCTGTCTCCTGCCCAGGCCTCTCATGACCTCCTCCCCCTCGTCTCTAGGCTCCCCAGTCCTGCAGGATTCCCCTGTTACAGCCCAGTTCATGCTGAGAGCCATCTCCTGATCTACGCTGTCTGCTTCCTAAGCACTGAGGAGGTTCTCACTATCCACTCATTGAATAAATGAACAAATGAACCAAAGAATGGATTAATTAGTGGCCCATGCACAGAAGTACCCCTGCCCTATGTTACCCACAACAAAACCTGAACTAGAACCCACATCTGGGAGACCCCGGGGGTCCAGCAACTTGATGTCTGCCCTTTAGAAGGTGAGACTGGATTGCCAAACGAAAAGCCCTCAGAACCCACTAGAAACAGAGTCCCACGTACTATTGTTGGTCCAGCCACATAGTTAGAGGCCGGAGGAGGAGGCCACCTAGCGCTAAGCAGAGTGGGATAAAGAATGCACATAGGGAAGGGAGGGGAAGGCAAGGCAGCGAGGAGGTTAGGAGGGAATCAGTGAGAAAGGAAAGAAGGTAGGGCAAGGTGAGAATGAGGTCAAGGGCATAAGGGGAGAAAGCGGAAACAAGCTAACACTGAGGACACTTCTTGCACTCTTAGACCTTCCACGTAGCCTTCTCAGAACCTTTCCGTTCTCAGCTTCACAGAGAAGGGCTGAGATTGGGTGAGGGCTGATATCCTTTCCGGCCTCAACAGTCAGCAAGCCTGTGTCCGCCTGACAGAGGTCGGAGCAATGGCACTGAAAGGAGGTGCCGTAAGTCAGAGAAGGCTTCCTGGAAAAAGGGACACTGCTTGAACCTTCCCTGATGCAAGTCCAGCTCCTAGCTCTGCTCATTGTCCTGTGGTCCTCAGGACAAGACTCACCCCCACCTTCCCACCTTGCTCTCCGCTCAGTGGCCTCGGGAACAAAAGAAGCCCCTCGGCTCATGACTGGACACAGAAGAGCAGCCACGGCCCATTCTAATCTTAGAAGCAAGGGGCCCAGAAAATAGGCAGCGCACACCCAGCCGCTTCCTCCTCTCCCAGGAAAACGCCCATGGCCTGCCACACTCCTCATGCTGGAGCACACTGTCCAGGCCACAGTGTCCGGAAATGTTTCAGAATTTCCGACAGTGCTTCAAAGGGCCCGCTGCCCCACCAAGCACGCATCTGGCAGCTAGCAAGCCTGCTCTGGCTGCAGTCCTTGGCCAGGATCACCGTTCCTGTTTCAGAGCATCCCGCCAGCCAGGGGAACATCCCATCTGCTAGCTTGTCCCTCAGTGGAGCCAACCCTGCCCTCCGGAACAGGGGGAGTCCAAAAGGATGGAAAACCCATATTCCGGGCTGGAACTCCAAGGCTGCTCTGTCAGTGAGCGAGGATTCATGGAACATCAGCTATGGGTTCAGTGTCCTTGCTGGGTGGTGTGGGGAAGGCAAGAGGAGAAAAAAGTGTCCTAGGTTAAGAGCATGGGATGCAGAACCAGGCTGCCTGAGTCGGAAAGCCAGCACTTCTTGTGGACAGACCTTGCCCTTAGCTCCCCTCAGCCCACAGATTTCCTCTCTGCAAAATGAGCCCGAGAGTGGGGGGCCAGCGCTTGTATAGCTCAGGGCCCCGTGCAGTGCCATCGCTCTAAATGTGAGCTCTGGTGTTAGTGTTTCAGGGTCCTGGCCCTCAGAGCTTGCAGTCTTCCAAGGACAGGACCCACACAAGAGAAAGCAGGACCATCTGGGGGAGGAGCAGACGTGCTCTCTGACCTCTGAGCACCCAGCTGGTACAATTGCAGGGAAATCCCAAGAGCTGGGTCTCAGTTCTAAGTGACAGTGAGGTTCAGGAGCTGGTAGGCGCCATCTGTATTCATGTGGTTGGCAACAGGGAGCTCTCCCCCGGTGCTGGGTGGTATAATTCTAGGAAGGGAGCCTCTGGGTATAGTAGTGGCTCCGGCTGTGGTGAGCCCTGGGCTGGGCGCGGCCACCTGCGGGTCACAGAACCCCTCCCAGGCTCTGCCTCCAGGTCTTTCCCCACAGGGCCTCGTGCTGACCTCATCACTGTAGTCATTGCCTGGGTCTGGAGCCGTCTTTGTCCTTAGGAGGAAAGGGTCCTTAGGACCTGGCGCATGTCTGACATGTGAAGGTCCCAGGAAAGACGTGGAGAACACACTGCCGGCCCCAGGCCTCCGGGCAGACTGATCAAAACCCCCAGGGCTTACGTCCTCACCAGGGAACAGGGTGGGGCTACAGAGGAAGCTTCCTCACCTCTGAACCAAATATCGATTGAAAGAGGATCTGGTCCAAGGGAAATGAAAGGCTCAGACCCTGGAAATTAAAGAACAGAGAAGGTTGGCTTGAAGGGCGGGCTGGGGAGGTGGAGCATACTTTTAAGAGGAAGCATACAGCTGGGAGAAGTCCTGAACGGGACCCCCAATGTGGGCAACTGTCAGACAGGAGTCAGAGGCCCAGAAGCAGCTCCGGCTTCCAACAGGAGCCTACCCTGTGCCCTGGGAACCCCTGCCTGGGCAGCTGCCTCCACAAAAGGCACTTTAAACGGACACACTCTGTGCGTGTGGGGGGCTTGGGCAAACCCCAGCTCTGCCATTTCTGCCGGCATGATCCTGGGCCAGTTCTGCTGGCCTCAGTAAGATGTTGTGAGATCAAATGACACAAGGAATCAAAGTATTCGGTACATCTGAGGGCCAGGGAAATGGCAGGTAGGGGTGCTTTTCTTGGCATTTACACCCATCTTTGCATCATTAAGGGCAGAGCTGAGCTGACCAGCTGAAGTCTCAGGGCTTTTTCATTTCTAACGTCTTGAGTTCTAGCAGTCTCCAGAGAGGAGGAGACAGCAAAGGGGGCAGATTAAGGATCCACCCAGACAGGACAGGCCCAGCTCCCCGTATGGTGTCTGAATCCCCTCTGCTAAGGCCTGACGACCATTCATCTACCCTCCAGGGATGGGGCACTCACTCCCATACAGAGCTGGACAGTTGCCTCTAAGAGTATTCTTTGGGCCCAACTGAAATCTGCTCCTTTAGCCTTGTCCTGCCTCTATTCAGAACGCCACCGCTCGTGTCTCCTGCCCCAGCCCTCGCTAGTACCCATCTCCCCTTTCACTTTCTGTTCACTGTCGGTGGCCAGCATGCTGCACGCCTTCTTTCTCTTTATTGCCCGTGCATGTGCCATGTCCTGTCTTGGGAAGGCCTTCCCTCTTCCTTGCCTCTGACTCACCTGAAGTCCCTTCTCATGGCCCCCCTAGTCTAGATCTTGCCCCTTCCCCTTTGGCTACATGGCCCCTGCTGTCCCTCCCTCGATGCATGGCTCAAGCTGCGCATCTCCCCTCCACGCTGTGGTCTCTTCCCAGGTGGGGACCATGTGTCTCAGCTCCTGGAACAAGACTGGGTGCAGGAAGCATCCCGCGCTGAGGCCCCTGCCCTGCCCTGGGCCGGCCCACAGAGAAGGAGCAAGGAGCAAGGGAGCTCAGCTCTGCCAGTTTCCCACACCGACCCTCCCTGGGAAATGAGAAAGCCCTTGGTACCTCCGATGGTCCCTCCTTCCCCAGGCCCCGTCCACCCAGCGCGCCTGTCACACTTCCTCAGGAAAACAAACACCGCTGTCGTTTGATATCCGGCTGCTGATCCTGGCAGCTAGATTAGCATTTGAAAGTTTCGTTTGCATTAATTTCAGACGGAACATAAATATGAGTTTGGGATCCCTCTTCCAGGAGGAGAAAACTGGAAACCAGGCGGACTCACTGGAGAGAAAACATGTGTGCTGGCCGAGGGCAGCCCGTGTTACTTTGGAATCTTTGTGGGAACATCTGGTCCTCCCCACCTCCCTTCCATCCAGCCCCGCAACACTGCCTTGAAACTACCCTGTTAATTAATCGGTGGATTGTTCTTGCTGAGCACTTGCACACTCTCCCTCCGATTGGGTGGATCTTGGAAGGTACACATGTTTCTGACAATTTCCTGCCCCCCAAAACATGAACTCCCTCGCAGCCGCCAGTACTTCAGAGCGGGTGTGTGGGAACGTGCAGCGAGCGAGGACATCTCTGGATGGAAGTCCAAGTCCAGGCTTTGCCTCTTATCACCCAGATGACCTGGGCAAGTCCCATCCCCTCAATGAGCTCCAGTTTCCTCATCTGTAAACTGGGGGACCTCAAAGGCTGCTGTGAGGATGAAATGAAACAGTGACGGAGGAGCCTCGTGTACCCAGGAGGCCCACTCACTAAGTAGGAGTTTGTGTTTAGATTATCACATGATGGGATCTGGACCATGTGGAGGCACGAAGCATGCAAGGAAGCTTCCCAAGGTCTCAGTCAGGTTGCCATCGAGCCAGGTTTTCTGTTCTAACCCCAGGATAGGATTCTTCTCTCTGCCTTTCCATGTCAGAGGGCCAATTGCAGCTGTTGGGCTCTGCCCTGATGATAGGTAGGGGCTATGACCAGCCTGTGCTCTGTTCACTAAGCCTTACACTCTGGTACAGCCCCAGTTGGGCCCAAAAGAAGGGGAGCCCTTTTTTCTGCACTACAACATCATGGGGCAGTGCCCACTTGGAACAGGACACCTTCCCCGTTTGTATATGAATGCCCTTTAAGAGATACTCTGGCTTGCAAGATTAGGGGAGGCAACACCATGCCAGCCCCACCAGTCTCAAGACCTATGATCTTCCTCCCCTTTCCTGTCTCCCCTGCCTCTGCCTGAATCCCGCCCATTCTGGGAGTCTTGGCTACATGGGCCCCTCCTCCAGGAAGCCTTTCCTGGTGTCCCCATTGGATTAGTCTCTCCTCCACCACGCTTCTTGTTTCCACTTCGAAGTTCTCTTTATCTTCTCTTTCACGTTCCTCTCCTTTTCTCTAGATCTCTGTCTGTTTGTATCTCTTGCCTCTTCCCTGTCTCTTTCTATCTCTTTCTCTCTTTGTCACAGTGTCTCTCCCTTTCCTTCTCTCCCTACCATGTCTCCAAGTCTCTCTATGTCTCTTATTACCTGAGTCCAGTTCCTTCTCCTCTCCACTGCCTTTCTCCTCTGTTTCCTTGTGTTCTGAAGCTTTCTTCCTCTCCTTGTCTCTCTTTGTGAGCATCTCTCTCCTCTCCTTGCCTCTCTGTATGTCTCCTCTATTCATTGTCTCTGTGGCGCTGTGTGCCCCACCTCCCACTGTCCTCCCTTTCTTTCTTCCTCTCCGCATCCACATGGCCTCAGCAGATGAAATGGAACGTGCCTTCCTGCAGAGAGCTGGCCCGAGCACAGCTGTCAGTGCTGGAAGGAGCTGCTGATCAGTGGCCAGGAGCCCCTGGGAGCCTGGGCGAGCCACGCAGGCTAAGTCCCAACACTGTGGGGCCCCTTTGGAAACTTTCCACACCTTCTTGCAGGTTCCAGGATGGGCGTGGTGACTGCTTCAGGATTTCTGATCTTGGAGGCAAGCCTAAGCCTTGTCTGCCAGCCCCAGGGGAGAGCATGGACTGGGCCCTGACTCGGGGGCAGGTTCAAAAGCCAAGCTCCTGGGGTTGGTGGAATCTGCAGGGGCATCACCAAGGGGCCAGGCTGAGGCTCCAAGGGGAGGGGATCCATGAGCTCAGGTCTCTCGGGGACAGGATGAGATCATGGAAAGGATATAGAGTACACAGGTTTTATCACTCATTCATTCAACAATCATGAAACCACCACCAGAGTCGGGCTTAGCCCTGTGTCAGAGATGAATCAGGCACAGCCTCTGTCCTCAAAAAGCTCATATCTTCCCTTGAGTGGCCTGATGGGAACACACTCTGACAGAGGCAGCTCGCAGGTATGAGAAGATCTTTCCAGCTGCAGTGAGGAGGGCGAAATGGAGAGGACAAGGAGGACAGTGTCTGCAGTGATTCCGGCAGAAGGTGATGGCGACCTGGGCCAGGGTCAAGCATGGTTAGGAGGTAAAATCAGGAAGACTCTGACTGGACAAGGGTGAGGAGGAAGAAGGCAAAATCATGACAGGGTCCATCTGACTTGGTGAACAGAGATCAGTTGAGGTGCATCTTAAGAGGGGAGGCTGAGTTGGATTTTGTAGGCTCGGGGGTTATTTTATGAGATGTCCAGTAAGCAGTTGGACAAATGGGTCTGGGCTTGGGCAGCAGTTCCAGGTGGTCAGCATTGTGTGGTCATTGAAAGCACATAGGTGGATGACTTTTGCCCACAGAGTGTGAGTAGAAAAGAGGATCACTGACAAGGTTCTCAGGGGTCCCCACATTTATTGGGCAGGAAAAAGAGGACCCCACCAAGAGAAAGGACAGGGGACAGTGAGAGGAGGATGTACTAGAACAGAATGGTGTCATGGTGGCCTATGAAACAAAGCCCCAGGGAGACAGGGTCGGGGATGATAGGAACATGGGCTCAGAAGCGAATGGCTTGCACTGTACAGTCCTAGGCAGGGCCTGCATGAGAAAGGTGCCTCGTACCGGGGAAGTCCAGGAGGGATGCTTCTCCCTGCTCTGGAGGGAAGGAGGTGAAGGTGGGTGTGGCTTAGAGAAGGAAGGGGTGGAAATTTTAAAAATCTTTCCTGATTGCTTCCAGCTTCTCAAAGTATCTAGTCTTCTGCTTAGGGTCTTGAGCTGCACAATGAGGGCCTGGAATCGCTGAGGTGGAGCGAATGGACAGAGGCCTGGCTGGACATGGAAACACTGTCAGGACGTACTCTGAATCCAGCCAGTACCCTGTAAGGCCTGGCTTCTCCAAATGCCCCCTCCGCCAGCCCCAGGGGTGCTTCTTTGGGAGCAGCCACAAGGCCTTCAGTAAATGTTCACGGCTGCTCCTGTGCAGCCAGAGGCAGGCCTTTTTCCCTGGCGGCTCTTGAAATCCTCTGGGCCGACCACTGTTGGGCCTAGAAGCCCTCGTCTTTTAGTGGGTCTCCATGGAGGCAGGGAAAAAATTGGCTCTACTGCCAGGAATGGATTCCAAGGGCTGTTGGCAAGCAGTTCCTGCAGCTTGTACACGGGAGGCTGCCACGCCCAGTCCCCCTTCCAGCCCAGTCTTGCTCAGAGGCGAGCAAGAGTGGGGATGACTCTGTGGCCCCAGCCAAGGACTGGCTTAGTCCATCAGTCAGAGAGTGCATGCTGGGCTTTTCCAAAGAACATTTGCTCCTCCTGCCTCATTAGGCCTTTACAGCTGCCCAAGTTGTGGGCCAAAGGGAAGCATGCCATGTGATATGCAGGAAAATTGAGGCTGGGGGCAGAGAAGCTGCTTGCTCAGGATCACACACTGGAGACTCACAGCCTGGGCAGGAACCTGGGTCTTCTGTCCTCCCTCAATAGCACTTCGGTCAGGGCTGGAGCCTGGGCGAGCCCAGGTGTCTTCTGCACCTTGCTTCCCAGAAATACCTCTTTTACCTCCTAGTCTGTACATATAACACCCTCCCTTTGGGGCCACCCATCTTCACCTAGCCAACTCTTATCCCGTCCTTCAGCTAACAAGGCCTCCTCCAGGAAGTCTGCCCTGATTAGGTTGAATTAGAAGCCTCCTGTGTGTTTCCATCAGCATTAGTACCTGGATTGAAAAAAACCTGATTCTTGAGACTGTGAGTGCCTGGAACAGGCCCCCACCTGTTCACCAGTCTGCAGTACTAGGTATGCACGCACTTTGTGTTTGTCAGATGAATGAAATGGATAGGTGGGAAAAATGAGAGGGAGAGAGAGAGAGAACACATTTTTATAAGGGTCTCTGGAATCTAATAAAGCTTTCTGTACAGAATCTGAGAGCTAGGAGAGCCTTTAGGTATCATGCAGCCCACTCCCTCCCTTGTACACAGAGAGAAACAGGACATTTGAGCGTCAAAGGTTTGCTCAAGGTCAGAGTAAGTGAAGTGGGCCCTGGACTAGAACCCATCTCACATTCCCAGTCCGGTGATCTTACGTAGTGATCCAGAGGTGGATTTTAGGGACTGTGGCAGGCTGGCAAAAGAAAGACTGCTAGACGGGGGACTTGCTGAGGGGTGTTGAAACCAGCTGGGGTGTGCAGGAGTGACCGGCAGAGGGCTGTGGGCTTCACCCTCTGCTCCAACCACTGTGCAGTCCCAGCCTGGCTTCCTCTGTCCTGGAGCCTCTTTGTTCCCCAACAGCCTGTCCACTCTCTATTCTCAGACCTCCCTGGGGCTGTCAACATCCTGACCTTCTAGCTTCCCACCTGTCACCACCTGTCTCAGGCAATTAGAGTAACAGGGCAGGGATTTCCCCCAGGTTCTGGGATGAATGGTGAGCAGAAGGGAGCCCGTGGGAGCAGGCCACAGGGCAGGCACATGGGTGAAGAGGTCGCCAGGGACCACGGCCACTCTGCCCACACTGCCCAGGTCAGGAGACTGAAGTCCAGGGAGCGGGAGGGCCTCACCAGAGTACTGGTTACCAGCAGTTACTGTCTCCACAGTGGCCTCCCAAGGACCCTTTCTAACCTTCCTAACTGTGGGCCTTCACTGTGTTCTCAGACCTCAAGGCTGCATCGTGCCAAAGGAGGACAATCCCCACTCTTACCTGGGGCTGCAATTAAATGATTTATATCTGTATTCTAAGTGTCTAGCACAGGGTTGGCCTCAAAGCAAGCACATCACAAATGGACCCCCCAATACTGGAGTGCAAAAGGCTGTGCCCATCTGACCAGTCCAGGGCTGGGACCACCTTCATGGTATGAGGCACAGCGATGCCACAGGAAACACTGAGCCTTCACCGTGTGCCAGCCACTGGTCCTGTAGTCCTCACAGCCACCCTAGAGGTTGCTGTTACATTCTTTCTCACTTTATGGATGGGGAAACTGAGGCACAGGAAGGTACAACCAAAGAGCAGAGCCAGGATGTGGACCCAGGCAGGATGGCCCCAGGACATCTTACCTCTAAGCCATACTGCCTCTCAGGGAGTCCGGGGCCTCAGCTTTGGTGTAGGTCATTGGCCTGAGGCTCCTGAGGCTGTTTCCAGTTGCTGGTATCCTGACATGTGGCTAAGACCACTTTGTCTCTTATGTTCCAGGTCACTTTCTGGGGAACAATACAGTCATTGACGTCCTTCGGCAGGCAGGGCTGGAGGTGGAACACACACCTGCAGGGCAGACCATCCACAGGTAAGCTGCCCAGACATCTACGGACATGGGACTGGCTGGCCTGCTACTGCCAGTCCACAGGCCATGCCTGAGCACAGGCTGCATGCCTGGGCTCCACCCTACCTTCCTGTTCAGGCCTTCCGGGAAAGCTGTGAAGAAGCCTTTGGTGAGATGGGGCCTCATAGGGCCCGGCCTTGACCAGACACCCAAGAGCAGAGGGACTAAGCTGGAAGTAGTGAAGGAGGCTGGTGTGCAGTCTTGGCAAGAGGCAAGGGCAGTGAGCTGGGCGGTGGTGGTGGGAAAGGGAGGCAAGTTAAGTTTTGAGAGATGATCAGGATTTAAAAACGTGATCGGGTTGGGTAGAAGACTCTATTGGACTCCTGGGTAGCTAGCTGCCTAGAGGACTTGGGGGATGCTTGCATCCTGAATTAATATGGGGCCATGGTCAGGATGAGCAGTGGTCTGGCCTCCTTCTGTGTCCCAACTCCACATAAACCTGGTCCTCAGCTTCCTCTAGCCACACCTTCCCCATTGCTGCCTCTTGGCTGTGCCTCACCCCTGGCTCTCCTACCTGGGTATACAGTGCTCTCAAATAGCCATACAGTGGCCATCTCTCATCCTGTGGGGGTTGTCTGTCCCTCCACCAGGCCAGAAGCTGCCTGAGGACAGGGGTCATCCGGGTCCTTCTGCAACCCTCAGCACCAACACCAGACCTAGCACAGCAAAGGTGTCTACATACTGGGCAACTGTGGGGGTCAATCACGGGATCCTCAAACTCAGGGTTCCCTGTGTCCCACAGTCCATTCAACTTTTATGCAGGAACCTTCCTCACCAGCCCACAAGGGCGACCACGGTGTGATCTCTTGGGACCCTGTCCCTGACGTTTTAAGACCCAGAGTCCGAAAGAAACTTGAATGATCATAGCTTATCTCTATTGACTGTTCACTGTGCACCCATCTCTAAGTGCTTTTAACTCATGAATCCTCATGATAACCCTCTGAGGGAGGAGCTATGAGAACCCTCATTAAAAACGGAGGCATCCGAAGCCCAGAGAGGTGAAGTCACTTGCAGAAGGACACAAAGCTCATGTAAATGGCGGTCTAGGGCTTCCCTGTGCTTCTAACCATTCTCTGTCTCCCCTCTGGACGGGAGTTCTCAGAAATGGCTGAGGCTTGCTCCTCGCTCTGCAGAGATGAGGCCTGGGTCACCCAGGGCATGAGCCTCTGGTCTCCTCGCTCAGAGTCATTGTTCCCCCCATCTCCATGGCACTGAAAGGGGAACTTATAAACTCCCTCACACTGGTCTCCTCCACTTTTCATCTCTGAGCCAACCTGACAATCCTCTCTTTCTGAACATTTGAGTGCAGTACAAGTCAGATTGTACTGGGCCTGGACAGGCATGGGTTTGAGGGTTAAGGGACCCAAGGTAAGGTAGCCTTGGGGACAAGGCATTCCTCAAGCTCCTCTTCACAGCCCCGAAGGACTTTCACCTTGAAGCTCATTGAGTCTGTTCAGGGCAGGAGCGGGGGGTAGGGGAGGCAGGTCAAAGAGGCCGCCTTGGCTCCTATTCATCTAGAGCCCAGGCATTGGAGGAGGGTACCCCCACTTCTCCCCTCCAGGCCTTCCTCCCAGGGCTCTCAGCCTGAGTCTCCGAGTGCAGGCTGAAGTCCTGCGGCTAGAGGAAGGAGCGGGGATGCCGAGGAAGCCCCAACAATAAAAGTCATCATCGGCCACAGGTGCTTCCTGGATCCCTCTTTTTGTCTGCCTGTTTTGAATTATCTCCCCAGCAGCTGCGGCATCTCCTGGACCCTGGGAATCTGGGGTTGCCATGGGGGCTGGGAGCAGACAAGCTGAGCTGATGGCTGCCTCTCCTTCAAGGAGAGAGAAGCTGCTCACCCATCAGGCATGCAGGAGTGGAATGGAGTGAGGGGACAGGCTACTTGCTTCCTCGGGTGCTGCTTTACCTTTGCAGTTCCTAACACCATGGCCAACCTTCTCCCAGGGACGGATGGCCCCAAAAGGAATTCCTGTTGGGCCACAGAGAGGAGAGAATAAAAGGGAGAGGAGCAGAAAATGCTCTCAGGCTAAGGGGTGTCTGCATACACCTCTGTATGGAATGTAAATCCCACACCCACACACACACCTAATAGATGCCTGAGCACCCCTACAGCCAGGTCCATTTGCTTATTGGCCAGTGTCACAGAGAGGCCTGTTATGTGCCAGGCATTTTATCTAACCTCATGACGACCCTATGAAGGAATTACCATTTCTAGTCCTATTTTACAGCTACCTGCTGCTTGAGGCAATTTCGTCACTGTCCTTTGTCACACAGCCTGTAAGCTGCAGACCCAGGATAAACACCCCTGTCTGTCTGCCTCTAGCTCAAGCCCTTATCTGTTTGGTGCTGTCCTGCCTCCCTGAAAAGGTGCTCAGTCAGTATGTGTTGAAGGCAGGAATAGATGGTTGGACGAACGACACGAGCAACAATGTTAATATTTAATGCTATTTCTCAATAATATGAATTATTAAATGTGTCAGCTGCTTGCTATTTGCCAAGCACTGTTCTCAGCCCTTCGCCTCTGTTAACCTGCATAACCTTCGTGATGCCCCTATGAGGTCCCCATTTTACGAAGCAGGAGACTGAGGCGTAGCAAAGTAACTCAGGTAACTCAGCCAGACTCCCTCAGCCATAGCTTATTACATGAACAAGAACCGCAGCTAGAGACCTACCCATGGCTCACTTTCTTACTTCTTACTAGTTTGGGCTCAGATGTCACCTGGCAGTGACCAGACCGCCTTCCCTGCCCAGCACCCCACCCCGACTCTCTCTCGCTCCTGTCTCTGCTTTATTTGTCTCCCCAGTAGTCATCCCCATTGGGCTCTCCATCTTCCGCTGCAGAATGTGAGCTCCAAGAGCACGGGGACTTTGTTCTGGTCACTGCTTTAGCCCCATTCCTAGAGAAGTGTCTGGTACAAGGTAGATGCTCAATATTTCTCAAATCAATAAATGAAAGAATAAGTCAAATCTTCCTCTCTCCGTGCCAGACAATGGTTTTCCTGGGTCATTCTCTCCAGGCCCAACAGGGACACCCTAGCATCTTCTGCCATGACACATTTCCCACTGAATTGCATCCCCTGTCACATGTGTATGATGCACTCCAACTTGTCATGTGCTATTGCCCTCTCCAGCCTTGCCTCTCAGAGCCCTGCGCCCCCACCTGAGGGGACTTCAGCAAGCCCAGCCCCAGTGACCCCAGCTGCAGCCATCCCCGCAGCGCCCTCGGTGACCCCCACTGTTCCGCCGGAAGAGGAGGACCCAGCTTTGTCCCCACACCTCCTGCTCCCTGACAGCCTCAGCCAGCTGGAGGAGTTTGGGCGGCAGAAGAAGTGGCACAAGAGGCAGAACAAACACCAGCGGCCACGGCAGTTCAATGACCTCTGGGTCCGCATCGAGGACAGGTGAGATGCTGAAGGGCAGGTCTGCTTGGCGCTGGGCAGCCTCCCTCAGAAGGAAGTGTGAGTGTGGCACGTGGGTGCCCCAGCAGAAACCTCAGGCCTGGCTCGTTCCCGTTCACAGAGGATCTTCCTGTTCATCCTTTAAGGTTTATAGAGCACCCTCACACCTGACTCTTCTTTTTTATTCTCCTAATGAGACTAGGTACAGCCTTCTCCATTTTAAAGGTGAGGAGATAGAAGCTTCCTTCAGATGCAGTGGACAGAAGTCTGCTTTGCCCTTAGTTTCCTGGGATGTACCTGGGATGCAAAGCAAGCTTTATTTGTCCCATGAGCCAGAAGGTAAGAACAGGAGAAAATGGAACAGGCTGGCTAGATCAGAAGGCTGTGAGCTCCCTGTGCCTGGAAGCTCTGAGTGGCCAACACCCTGGCATGGAGCCTGCAGAGGGGATCCTGCTATTCAAGAGAGAAATGGCAGGTGATGCCCAATACCCTAATGCTGTAGGCTCAGTCCCAGCAGGGGATGGGAATTCATGATAAACCTTGTTGAAAATGGGCAGGTACAGAAATCATCCCACTGTGCTGGTACCTCCTCGTCCTCTGCCTGTGTGCCCCTCCCACCACCCTGCATCACCCCTCCAAAGCCCGTACCGTAACTTCAGTGCCATCTTCCCATCTCAGCCTGCAGGCTTAGTACAAAGCAATTTCTCTAGATTCCACTTGTTAGCAAGAATCTCCGTATTTGGTAAATAGCATCACCAGAGCCTCCAGGATGTCCCAGGGAGTGACCATCAGAAAAGGACAGAGTCCTACCCACTGCGGGAGCCCATCCCTGGACATCACGCCCAGCGGTGGATCCTTAGAGACTCGAGGTCTCCATCTGGACCCTAAAGATGATCATCCAAGATCTCCTCAGCATCCTTAGAAAGAATTGCCTTAGGCATTTGTTAAATAAATTCCCAGGCCCCTGCAGGTGTCAATTCACAAGATCTGTGGTGGGGTCTGGGGAGCCATGTGCTGCAGGTATGCTGGAGAGTCTTCGGAGCAGCTTTGGGAAACACAGGCCCAACTCTGCATTTACAGACATTGAACCAAGGCCTGAAGCAAGGGGTTTTGTCCAGGGTCATGCAGGAATCGGGGGCTGGCTCCTGTGCTTGTCACTGCCTGATCCTCCTATAGCTAGGTCTCTGTGTCATCGACAAAAAGTTGACGTAGCCCATCGCACTCTCTTAAAAGTGCGAGGTGTGCATCATCTTAAAAAGGCTTCCAGGGAGTAAGAGTTGAGTCCATTGCTCCTTTGGCTGTGTTGGCTCATAGCGCCTGACTTGGGTTCCTGATAAAGGTACTTCTGTAGAGCCTTTGCCCGCCCAATCCGCCCAGGGCAGAGGCACTGCTGAAGCTGTATTGGCTGCGACACATTTGGCTCCTGTGCCCGGCGTGGGCTGCCTCCTTCAAACGTGGAGCTAGGGCATAGAGTTACCGAGCCACTTCCCTCAGCCCTGGGGCGCGCCTACAGGCTGCCCGGGAGGGGCCGGCAGCCCATGAACTGCTCTGATCAGGGGGGTGCTCAAGGCCCTCATCAACCCCCCTGGCTGCCAAGAGACCTGGCCAGTGGCAGGTCCAGCCCACAGGGTGACAGGAGTCTGGGCTGTCAGCTCCAACAGCAGACCCCCAGCCCCCAATCACCGTCTGAAAGGTAAATTTGGGCAAATGACTCCAAAGCAGTTTCCTTTTGCAACGTGTAGCTCTGAAACACAGAGCCTGGTTTCAGGAGAAGAAAACGGCTTTTCTTTGGCAAGAAGAAGCCCTTCTTAGTCCCAACAGATAAACTGTAGTTGGATAACTCTCCCACCTGGTTGGGTTGGAGAAGGAAGTTTCCACCAACAGGCACACTATGTGTTGAAAGTTTCCCCGCTGCTTCCCAAGGAAGCATGCCCTGAGCACCGTGAGAGTCCTGGAGGCTGGGTACAGCTTCTGGCACTCCCAGGTCTCACCCTATCCTCCTCAGGTTCCCACGTTTGCACTTCTCTCTGGAGGGACCCTGGCGCCCATTTGCAGCCTTGCAAACCCAATCATTTTTCTTGGATTTTCTTTAATTTCATTCAAAGTTTTCTCATTTTCTTCCCCCTAAGTCCCACTGGAGTCATCCCTTTCTCTTCATTCTCTCTCCCCAGCTCATCTTCCACATGGGATCCTAACAGCAGGGCCCTAACAGGACCCCTGGCCCTAGCCCGCCATCCCTCCTCAGCTCGAGATTCTCTGTGGCTCCCCACAACCACCAGGTTAACTTCTGGCAGCTCTGCCCCAGTGCAGTGGCTGTTGCTTCCTTTCCTCCTCACTCACTGCTTTTCCCACCCTGGGATGCTTTGGACCCCATCCTTGCCAGGCTTTGTGCCAAGTCCACCTTTGTACCTGCCTCTCTCTCTCTGCTGGGGTGGGTCCTGGTGGACATTTGCTCTGTGCCACCATGTTGCCAGTCCTCACAGGAGTCCTGGAAGTAGGCCTTGTTTAACAAAGAAGGAAACTGAGGCTCAGGGAGGTCAGGTAACTTGGCCAAGACCACACAGCAAGTCAGATGTGGAGTCGGAACCCACAGCCAGGTCTGTCTCCTGCGCAAGGTCACAACTGCCCACCCACCATTCAAGCGCCCCTGCCACCCTCACCTGGGAAGCGTCTTTATCCTCACCCCGCTGAGGTCTCCCTTCTTGCCACAGCTTTCGGTAGGTGTCCTGTCCTGGCACAGTCACACAGACTACAACTTCTCGCTTATGTTTCTAGAGTAGAAGCCCCTGGGGACCAGATCTGGGTTGGACTCCTACAGATCCCTGGAGGCCTTACTGAGGGTTTGCTGAGAGAGAGAAGGAGGGAGAGAGCCGGGGTGGAGGCTGCAATTGCCTGGCCAGGACACCACCTGGAGCAGGCTGGCCTTCCCTCGCCCCTCATTACCCGAGGTATAAACACACAGGAGGAAGTTTAGAGAAGCAGCAGCTCGTGGCAGGATGATTTATGGGGACCCATGGAAAGCGCCAAGCCTGTGTCCACAGATGGCTGTACGGTGGCAGCAGAGTACTCCCAGGAACCTCACATCTGAGAGCCAGGAGGGGGCAGCAGGGCACAGACCATTCCCACGCTGACCATGTGCAGGGTACCACCCCCAATGAGGTAGGACCTATGACAATCCTCAGTTTCCCCTTTTGTGTCGTTGGGGCCTTGACTGGTCTCTGGAGGTCATGCCCGCTTTGTTGTTCTCTGAGTCCACAGACAGGGTGGGGGGTGAGGATTGGATAAACAAGGGAACAGAATCCTAGGCCACCAGGATTAGAAGGACAGTCGTGACAAGGCAGGTGCAGGGAAGAGCTGGGCAAGGCCGGAAGCAAGGCACAGAGTAGGGCATCGGTATGTGATGGATGCAGAGCCTCGCAGATGCCACCACTCAGGGACAAGGCTGCAGGACACATGTACACGGGGAGTCGTTGCCTTCTGGCCCTCAGTCTCCCTTGCAGTTTGAACAGGTGACCAGAACCCCTCCAGAGTTCCAGTCCCTGGGCTACTGGGCTGGCTCGGCACCCTATTGCCAGCCGCCCCTTACTGCCCCGAGATTCTCCTGCTCCGAGGTCCTAGCACAGCCAGGCCTTCGCCCTGGTCCGGGGTGGTCAGCATCTCTGCAGGAAGCCAGGACTCCATCTGATTAGATATAGAAGATGCTCCCTGAGAAATGGGAAGCGAGATCCTTCAGTGAATAAAAGCACAAACAGATTCGGACAAAATGGGATTCAAACCCCCGCCTCTCCTCGTCCTCGCTTTGAGGCTTAGAGCGTAGATGAGATGGTGCTGGTAAAGACCACTGGTGACTCAGTAACAGTTGTCTCCAATGTTGGTGGCCAGACTGGGAGCCTCTGACTCTCAGAGTTTGGTATAAGATGCCCACCCCCCACCCCACCCCACCCCGCATCAGGAGCTGCTCGTTGGCCTTCAGCAACTCTTGGGCTCACAGCCTTAAATGGGCCACTGGGTAGGAACCGCAAAGCTCCCCCACCCAGTTTAACAGGAGTCACAGAGCAGATGCTCAGCCCTGTAGTAAGTGTGGACGGGAACCGGAGCAGGCAGAGTCTCAGGCCATGGCTGGGCAGGGACACCTGTCCACTGCAGTGCAGCTGAAAGAGCCCTGAATCCATGGTCAGTCTGCCTGTGCCTGCAAAGAAATCCAGTCAGCGCGGGCTGCAGGGTCCAGGGCCCTGGAGGGTGGAAGTGACCCGGAGGCTGAGGGAAACACAGGCACTTCCAGCAGAGAAGACTACATGGCTGAAGGCGTGGAGGCTGCTGCTGTGGACCTTAGATACCAGGACCCTAAGCTGCAGACAAATCTGTCTCCTTAGGTCTCTGCCTACATCTGACATGCTTGCCCCAGAGAGCCCCACTCTGGGACCACAGTGAGATCTCCTCCAGCAGGATCACATCGAGAGCTCAAGCCCCAGGCGGCAGGGCCCCCGGTCACCTCGACTCTGCTGCTCCAGGCTCCATCTCCCCTTTGTCTCCTCAGAGCTCCCTCAGGAAGCCACAGAGGACACAGTCCAGCAGCCCCTTGCATTGCCAAGAAAGCCACACCCCGGGACTCCCAGAGCCCAGTCCTGGATGGCTCTTACAGACCCTCTCATGATGAGATTGACACCTCCCTCCCCCGCTCCAGAAAGCCCTGCGGAGGGGCCTCAGGGGACAGGGGACTCTGTCTCAGGCACCAGCCCTGTGCTTTATACTTTGGGCTTCTGCCTAAGATCTCACTTCTGGCTTCTGCTGCTAGAAAATATTTTTAAATCCATGGGTTATTCCTGCTCCTTTGATGTACACATGGGGAAACTGAGACCTAGAGGACAGGACTTGTCCAAAGTCGTGAAGGAGCAGAGGGCAGGCTAGAGCACGGCTTCTGCTCTCCCCACAGTCAGAGGGGCCCTTCCCCACGCAAGGGGCCCTGTCAGCTCAGAGCAGACTCAGCCCCTTGGTGCCAGCCGTCTGCGGAGCCTGGGAACACTCCGAGTGTTTGGTTTGGCTTCAAGGCCACTTTGCCATGAGACAATTTTCCCAGCATGGGTCGAGGTTGGGGGGTTGGAGGGGATCTGGATTGGGGGACTAAGCTTTGTGAGCAGCGTAGGTAAGGAGGCAGGGCATTTAAAAGGGCTCTCTGCCCCCGCCCGCCACCCCCACCCCACCCCCATTTCCCTGGGATTCCTTCCAAGCAATAAACTCAACTCGGGCTCCAAGTGTGGGGAGCGTGCATCTTTGGTTTTCAAAGTGTAAAAGCAAATGCCTTCAGGCGCCTTGTGAGACATAGTTCTCATAGCTCTTACTTGGTCTTCCTTCTGCTGGCGGCAGGGCTGGCTACGGCCAGGCTGGGCCCCCACTCGGGGCACCACAAGTGGCACCCCAGCCTCCGCTCCTGGGGCCAGCCCTCCTAAGCTCCCCACCGCTCAGGCTGAAAGGATGGGGCAGCCGCTGGTCGGAACACTCATGGACTTATGTGATGTGCATAGGGGTCGGGGGGGGGTGCATCTTTTCAGTAGAAAAGAAAGGGAGGAAAGGGGCTGAGGTAGTGACCCTTCTGGGTAGAGGTTTGCGAGGTCTCAGCAGGAAGCAGCACACTTCACCCTGTGCCCTCCATCACCCACCTACTCGTCTGCACAGTTAGGACAGCACACAGGCCGCAGGCCGGGCTGAGCTGGAGAGCCAGACACAGATTAGACACCTGCGTCCTGATCTCCTTCAGGCTCTGCTTCCTCATCTTGGAAATGGGAATAATAATAGGTGGCAGATGTGAAGCATCAAGCGCAGTGTCTGCCTGCATGTGGAAAGCACTCCATCAGTGGAAGATGTTATTAGAGGGGGAGACAGAGATGCAAACGTATTAATTAGGAGGCTAAAAATAGCCAGCACCGTGCAGCACTTCTGGTGTGCCTGGCACCGCTGTCAGCACTTTACAGAAACCCATCCAGACCCCGTGTGCACAACTAGGTGCCTGGGACACAATATGATCAGTGAGAATTGTGCAAGGCTTTACGGGAGCCTGAACTCTCCCAGAGGGCATTGGGGGGTGGAAGACAAAGAGGTCTCTAGGCAGGAGACATTGAGTCATCATTCAAAGGTGAGTAGGAAACTGACCCCAGGACATTAGATGTGACTGAAGAGGGTAGTGTGTGCTTGGAGAGCCAGGAAAGGTGGAGTCAGCCGGCCCCAGACTGTGGCAGGTCTCTGGGGGCACAACAGGCCGGATTTTGTGGGTTGTAAAGGGCATTCAAAGCCACCCAGTCTGTCCCCTCCCCTCCCATCCCAAACACATACTCTCTGTTCAGGAACGTCTTCCCTCTGTCCCCTGTATGTGACCAGAGTTGGCTCCCTCCTCTCTTGATCGGTCCTTTGGGAGTTTCTAAAGACAGAGGAGCACAGACTCCAGGTTCAGAGCAAAGACTTGGCAGGTTCATGTGGTCTGGAATGACCAGGAATAGGGTAGAGAGGGAGAGACAGGGCAGGGAGTGAGCATCCTTCTTTGAATGAAGGCATTTGGACCCCTACTTTCCAGAGCAGCGGTCCCAGACTATGTGGAGGCTGTACTTGGTGACTCTGAGCTCCCCTTCTCCCCCACCTCCCAGGCTGCCGGTGCCCAGTTTGTGGAAACGCAGGCCCAAGTGAGCTGGGAGATTCCCCGATAGCCCAGGGAGTGAGCAGCCTGTTGGGGAGGGAGGGGAACCCTGGGAATGGGAGCAGTGTCCCCATTCGGCAACTACTAGTGAGCTACTACTGTGTGCCCCCGCTGTGTGTCCTGAAGCAAGTTATTTACCCTCTAT
Organism: Cynopterus sphinx; assembly: GCA_030015415.1. Lineage (NCBI taxonomy): Eukaryota > Metazoa > Chordata > Mammalia > Chiroptera > Pteropodidae > Cynopterus > Cynopterus sphinx. The sequence continues at coordinate 99,630,677 of CM057387.1, forward strand.
GTGCCTCAGTTTCTTCAAAATCAAAAAGGGGGTAATATTGGTTTCTGCCTCGTAGCGTTGTCACAAAGTTAGAAGTTAATACATGCTAAATGCCTCGCACAGGACTGGCACAGGGCCCTCCTCTGCAAGTACCTCTCCAGCCTGCTGGGAGCATCCTCAGCCATGTGCAAGCTAGACTCACTGTCTTCATAGCTGGCTGTGGGGTCCCTTCCTCCAGGAAGGCTCCCTGGCCCTGCGCTGGGTCAGGGCTCCTCCGTATTCCCCCTGCCCCTGGGTTTCCTCTCCCATCCTTGCCCTGCTGGTGTGATGGGGCTTGTTGGGTCCTCTGTCTGCATCTCCATCTGCCTCCCACCGCTCAGGGCTTCACAGTGCTCATGGGCCCATAGCTTTATCCCAGCGCCTTAACCTTCTTAGCCCTTGTGGCCTCTCTTTGTTGTGTCTCTGTCAGTGTCCCCTCCCTTCCCCAGTCCCTGTCTCTCAGTTCATCATTTCCTGTCTATTTCCAGGACTCAGCCGCTGACCGGGCCCTACACCCTGCCCGGCCCCTGTCTGCTCTCCACTTCCACGTGCCACCAAGTGCTGGCCTCAGCCTGCCACTTCCTTCCGCACTTAATCTCTTTTGCTTTCTCTCTGTCTCACTCTTTCTGTCTCTTTCTCCCTCCCTCTCTTCCACATACTTTCTTGAGCCAAGATCCTTACCCTGCACCTCCAAAACTGGATTCTGTTTTTACAAGTTCATGAAAAACTGCACCTTTACCTAAAGCTCTCCATGGTCATGCAAAGCAAGACCGGCCCCAGGGCTCCTGCCCCAAAGAGGTGCTGCCCCCGCTTCTCCCCGTGACCTGGTCGCCAGGTAGCCTCTCTGAGCCTCAGTTTTCTCACCTGGTGAAAGGGGGTGATGAGTGCCCTGCGAAGGTTTGTTTTGAGGACCAAAGTTACTCTCCATAAGTGGTGGCTGGGATAACCAGACTGGGGTGGGGAGATGTTTGTGTTTTGTTTTCTGTGTGTTTCAGACGGGGGAGAGGAGAACGACAAAAGGCCAGGGTATCTGTGTACATGGGTGCAGAGGCTGATAGCCTCACCTGTAAGCCAGGTCATTCCTTCTTTGATTCTTTATACCTGGGACCCAGTTCTCTCTAGTGGTCACACTTGAAACCTATGGTCCCCAGTACCTGGCCCACTCCCTGAGCCAGGTAAGTGTAACCTCGGGGGCTCAGCCCGCTGGCTGTACAGCTCTGGGCTGCTCACTTTCCCTGTCTGAGCCCCTTGTTTTCTTCTCTATTTTATGAAAAACATAATAAATCCGATAAAGCTAGCTCCGAATTCTAAGGCCACAGCCCAAGATGGGACTACTGAGTGGTTGCTTCATGTGTTTTCTCCTTCCAGCACCACTGCCTCGCCACCCCCGCTGCCCTCCCAGCCCACACATAGCTCCGGGACAGCCAGGCCCCCTCTGCAGCCCTTGGACCAGCTGCAGCAGCAGGAGGAGCCGGGGCCAGCCAGCAGCTCAGGGCCCACCCGCTCACAGCCGGCCCTGGGCCTCCTACCCGCCATCGCTGCCAGCATTGCAGCCCCCTTCCTGCTGCACACCCTCGGGCCCTCCTGACCTCGACTGTCCCATGCAGAGAAGCCAGAGAAACCATAGGAGGGTCTTCGGCCACACCCACTGCCCCTGCCGCCACCTCCAGCGGTGCCTGATCCCCCACGGGCAGTCCAGACGGGATCTGCGAGGATACTAGAGCTTTATTGTACCCGAGTTACATCTTCTTTTTTGTAGAAGGATCTTAATTTCCCATAGTGCTATGGGGCTCTTTTGTAAAATACGTGTCCATATTAAAAAAGAAAAATGTATTTATTCTACCGATAAAACTATTTTTATGTGGCCTATGTTAATAACCCCTTAATTAGCCCCAACGCCAACCCAGGAGGTGAACCCAGGTTGTCAGGACAGCTTTGACCTCGTGCGGACTGTGGCTTTGAACGGGCTTGCTCCTGCATCGGCGGAAGCCTCCAGGGTCCGGGTTTGGCTTCTCCCACTGTGGAACCTCAGAGGGATGGGCAGGCAGACAGGCTGAGCGTTCATGAAGCTATAGATTTGGGAGCCGGAGATGTGAACGCTGATGGTCCCTCCCTCCCCTGGATGCATCCTAAGGCTGGGAAGATCCTTTCTGACAGAGAATGCTGCTATTTTGAAACCCTGGGTGTCTGTGAACGAAGCCCCCAGAGCTCTTGGTAAGTGTTTTAACCAAGGCCCTGGGGTAGGGGAGGGATGTTGATGCTGAGGGAGATGGTCCCCCAGCCCCATGTGCCTGACAATTAAACTGAGGTCCAAAGAGAGGAAGGTGGTTGCCCAAGGTCACAAAGCAAATGGGAGATTCAGGATGTCAATCCAGACCTCTCTGTTCCAATAGCATTAATCCAGCTTGGGTTACAGAAAAAGCTACTGAAGTCATGGCCAAATGGAATGAGCTGGACTGAAGGACAGGAGCAGGCACAGAAGGACAATTTTAGGGACAGGGGCTCTAGGCGTCACATGGTAATAATAATCAGAATGAGAGTTACCATTTGTCCTGAGCCTGCAGTGTGGCAGGTACTTTGCACGTTCACTTTATCGCTGACCTTCACTCCAGTTCTGTGAGATGCGCTTATCCCCATTTCACAGATGAGCCCCCAAAGAAGGGAAGGGACTTACTCAAGGTCACCCAGCCAAAACACGGCCCCAGGTCACTGTGATTCAAAATCGATGCTCGTCTCCTGGACCACATTCTCTGTGCACAGGGAAGCTCCAGGGGAGGTGAGTCTCACCCAAATGGGCCAGCGCTAGCTTCTTACTCCAGCCAAAGAGACTGTTCGGCCACAGTTACTCATGTTGGCCACTCTGGCCAAAGAGCATTTTGAGGATGCCACCTGTTCCATGCCCCAATTTGTCTTATCTTGGAGCCAGTGAGAGGCTTTCCTGATAAATCAGAGGCTACAGAGTTGGGGACAGCTGTGGGGGACCTGGGGAACTGGACAGCCAAATGGGTGCAGGTAGGCCACTGAGACTCAGAGAAACTGGCCTAGCTCCTCACCCCCAAGGTAATAGCCGAGAAGGCGGAGGACCCAATTTGGCCACCTTCTAGCCCTGAACCCTCATTGGGCTGACAGCTTATCAATTACAGGCTCCTGAAACCCAAGAGCAGAAAGAACCCCCATTTGACAGTGAGTAATAACTGTAAGGATGATAATAACCCCCAGAGAGGGGAGGCGTTTGCCCAAGACTGCACAGCTGGGTGCCTGCTGACTTACAGACCAGTTCCCTCCAGGTCACTGCACCATGGCTTCCCTGGCAGGCCTGGTAGTGGCTGTTTAACCCCAGAGCCGTCGTGCCCAGCTGGGCATCTGTCTCCCTTCTGAGATGGTAGAATTCAGGACAGCTCATTGGATGGTCACATGTCCCACTGGCATCTTGGCAGGCAGCTGAATTCTTTTCAGCTCAGCCCTGGATGAATGTGTTTGAGCTTGAGACCTGGCAGGAGCCCTGAGGGTCCAGCCAGCCTCATGGGCACCATGCCGTAAACTGAACTTGACCCCAGCCAAGGCTGGAGTCAGTTTATCCTTGGCAAAAATGTGACTTCCTATTTCTGAGCAGGAAGGGGCTTAGCTGACTTATAAAGCAGGCTCAGGAGGCCTGGGGGACATCAAACACATCGCGCAGAGCACTATTTGGATGAGATAAGTGTAAAGGAATTAGAAACACACAGGCCAGATTTCCCTCTGTTCTGGGCAAAGTGTGGCATGTGATGTATTGAGATGGAACTTGAGGTTAATTAAAGATGAAGCATTTGAGTAAACAGTCCAGGCACCTGACTGCATGCCCAGATCTGTGCCAGGCACGGGGCCAAAGAGGTAAATTAACGCAGTGTGTGATTATCGAGCTCATGCAGTGCCAGGCTCCGTGTTGGGCCTGAACCTAGCCACCTCTCCTAACCTAAAGGAACTCATCGTAGAGATGGACAAGCGGTGATGTCCTAGGTTCCTAGAAGGAACTTCGAAGTTATCCCGTCCAGGTCCGTGGCCCAGCAGATTCAGCCCTAGTCTTCTCCAGATCCCTTCTCTGGGCATATCAGGGGATTCCAAACTCTCCCTCACTAAGTGTTTAAAGAAGGACGGATGGACCAACTGGTTAGGGGGACATTTGCCGACAGGACGGCCAGAACCAATGTGGGTCAGACATCTGCAACCTAAGTTCACTGATCCCTGAGGACTCCCCACCAGCCAGGGTTTGCAGTGAACTGAACTTGCCGACTAATGTTTCAGAAGACCTGAAGCACGTGCACAGAAATCTGCATGGCTGGGACACGCAAATGCTCTCGTCTGGGGCCAGGAAGCCACCATTTCATCCGCAGCCACTCACGCACTTGGAAATGATTTATCCACCACCGCTGACCTTTTGTCTAGCACGTTCTATGTGCCCAGCCTCACAAAATGCCCCAGTTGCTCTGAGAGCATCATGCCCATATCTTCGGGCTTTCATATTTGACCATGAGGCAGGCAGAGAAGATGGATGGACTGACGCCCAGCAGGTTAAGTGACCTGCATGTTAAGTGGCAGCATGTTAGTGGTGGCCCTAGGTCCCCTGTCAAGAAACCTGACTGAATGACTAAAAAGCTTTCTGGGGTTGGTCAGCATAGCTATCCCAGGCTGCTCTGACACACCCGTGTATGAGCCAGGCTGCAGGGAGCTGCAAAAGGCCACCCTGAGAAGCAAATATCCGGAGTCTAGGAAGCGTGGAAACGTGCTGACTGGCAGGTTTGCCTTTGCTTTGGGATGCCATCAGCAGATTTTTCTCACACTGAAGGCTCTGTCATCTGTTTCCTGGCCTCAGCCAGATTTGGGCAAAACTAGAGACTCAGGATTCTTGTCCCACATGCCCAGTCTCCATCCTGGTGCCATGGTCACAACAGATTTTAATTAAAGGTCCTCCACCAGAAGGAAAACATGTGAAAAACACAATGAAGGACAAGAGAAGTTCTACCAGGAATTGCAGCTTTGATGGCATCCTGTGTGGCTGAGGACACAATCTGACAGTGTTTCAGTGACCCTGGGATAAGAAGCAAAGTCCTCAGCCTGGCGTTCTTGACTCTCCATGATCTGGCCCTGCTGGTCTTGCCAGCCACATCTCTCATCTCTCCCGCTCTGTGCCTGACCGGATTGAATCATATCTGTCATTTCTAGAACACGCTGCTTCCTAAACATGGAAACCCCTTTCTTTTATCTTTACCTGCTCATCCTTTGAGGACCGCTCAGATGGCATCCCCTCCAGGAAGCCTTCTATGATTCCTTTGTGTTTTTTAAAACCATCACAACACCTACTGGATAATGCCGAGACTATCTAATTGTGTATCTGCTCTCCTATTGGACTGCGAGCACCTCAATGGCAAGGATCATGTGAATTCATCTTTGTATCTTCATCTGACAAAACAATGGCACTCAAGAGATGTGTAGAGTGGGAAGGAGAAAGAAAGGAATGAAAGAAGGAAAGGAGAGAGGCAGACCTTAGCTCTGTTGGTGGCATACACTCTACAAAGCCAAAGCTGTCCGAGGATAGACAGGTGCCCCTGCAGGTGGTGAGTTTCCTTTCAAGCGGTGTGTCGGGCAGTGGGCCTGCTGGCTGGAGATACAGTAGAGAGTTGAAGTCTTGGCACGGGCCTGGGGTAGATGACATCGAGGGTCCTTCCTGGCTCTGTAATGCTCAGGTTCTTTGAACATTGTTATTTTTCCAAAAATGCATCTAAGCAGCCAAAAAAATCACCCAGGCTGGCTGTCTAAACCAATAAGGTTCAGGAATCAGTCCAGCCTCACAGCCCTGTTCTTCAACAGCCCAGCCGGGCCTGACGTGAATTGGCAGGCTTGCTGGCTGCCCAGGGGCAGGGGACTTCTGGGCCATGGGGGAGAGCTGGACTGGAACCCAGGCCCCTGGCCCCAGAGTGGAGCTCCTTGCCTCCCTATCCCCCAGCCCTGGGGGAGGCAAGAAGGGGGTGAGAACCAGCTGAGCCCTACCTGGCCCTTTCCTGGGAGCGTTGGCACACCCTCATCTCCTCTCACCCTTTCACTAACTATGGCTCTTCCCTTCCAGAGATGCTTTGGACACTCCTTCACTTTGCTAGGTGACCTTGGGCAAGTCCCTGTCCCTCTCTAAGCCTCCGTTTCCTCATCTGTCAAATGGAGGCCTTGTTTCCTGCCTGGGCTGCTGGGGATGGGCAAATGCCATGTGCAATCTTGGGGTTCCATGAAGGTGAGGCACCACCGCTTCCCAGGCTCAGTGCTTGGTTTTCTTCCAAGGGCCTGAAGGCTGCCATGGGATTGAGAGCACATGGCAGGCAAGAAAGGTGACAGAGTAGCACCTCTCAGAGGGTCCCTCCATCCCAAGTCCCATTAGGGGGAAAGTGGGCTTTGAATGGGACCCGAGTCTAAGAAGTTTCTGGCGGGGCTCTCAGACATCTTGGGCCCCCAGTGGCTGGGGCATCAGGGGCCGACTCTTGCCCAAAGGAGGTTCTAGCCAAAAACAGAGAAAGCCAGAGCCCCTGTCCCATTTCTGGGCCTCAAAGAGATTGCAGAAGGTCCTGACCTCACTCTCACTGTGTGACACAAGCGTCAGATCTTAATGTATTTGAAAGGTATTCATGATGCTGTTCTTTCAATCACCTCTTCCCCTCACCTCTGTGAATTATCATGAAGAGTTCTTTAAGAATATAATAGAAGACAAAGAAAGATGCTATTAATGTTATTTTGCCAAAAATATTTTTGTAGCATAATATATTAATAAAAGACATTATAAATCCAACAGGATGGCGTCTCTTTGTACTGACGGCTTCCTTCCTCCTGCCAGAGAACATTTGGGGAAATTGCCTTTGTTGAGAGGGCCAAGACCTGAGGCAGTGGCGTGGAGAAACTGGGATAAGCCCATTTTCCATGTAAAAACTTGGGCTGGTTCTAGGAGGGTAGTTTGGTTCAATGGCTTAAGAGGCCACATGCCAAGTGGGGTCCAGATGTCCGTCTCCAGCCAAAATGGGCCGTCCACAGCCCTAGGTGGGAGTTGCTTACCTGAGCAACAGACCTCAAGCCTGGTTTACCCTCTAGGACTCCCTTTCTTTCACTTCCTCACTCTCCAAGACCTACTGATTCTTTTTTATTCATCTTCCCTCCTCTTTCCATCCCCACTTCTCTAGCCCAACCCAGACCACTTCACCTTCCTCTGATCCACTGCTACCTACAGCTGTGTCCTATCTCCTCCCTGCAGCCTAAGTGAGCTCTATAAACCACAAAAATGACCAGATATCTCCTCTGCTGTTTAAGCACTAGTGAGGGGGCCACCAGCTTCTCTGAGACGCTCAGTGACGGTTACCATCCATGGGACTTGGGTGCATGCAGAGAAATCCCTGAGAAGTTTGGAGTGGGAGAGGTCTCTGTGTTCTGAAACCCCAGAGCTTTCACCAGGGGCAAGTCACTGCCCGTGGTTAGTGAGTTCTAGCTGGCTTCTACTAAGAGTAATGTAGGCTGCAAGAGGTGGGCCCACCTCTCTCAGAGAGAGGCAGTAATGCAACTGGAAGCTAACACTTACTGAGATGTATTATGTACCAGACAATGCTCTAAGCACGTATAAGTCTTATCATGTCGTTCTCACATGTACTTTTGCTACTGTTATTTCATAAAGTAACTGAGACCCAGGGGGGCTCAGTGACTTGACCAGATCACACAGCTTGTAAATGCTGCAGCCAAGAATGGAATCTAAGCAGTCAAGGTTTAACTTGAACTCAGTTATGCTGTGCTGTCACGCGTGGGCTGTGGCCTGTGAGGTGGGCAGGGAAGCATCTGCATCCCTGTCTCACAGGCCAGGTTGGCGAGGTCAGGACACATCCGAGGCCAAATGTGGCGAGCCTCTCCCACATCCTGAAGCCTGCCCATACTTTCGTTCCACCCACCAACTCCAGACCCAGTTGTAGGAAAACCCAGCCATGACAGTTTTAGGGTTGACATCAATGGTGTGTGGATTCCTGCTGTGGCCTGTGACACCTGTCTTCTCTGCCCCTCACACACCAGCTACTCTCAGGAAAGAAGACTCCTCTCATCCACCTGCCAGGAAGCTGAGTAGGACAGTGAACCCTGGTCCTTCTCTAGGGTACCTAGTCCTCAGTTCAAGAGCCTCCTGGCGAAGAAGTTGTGGCCTAGGAAAGGGGTCCCAGATATGATTGAATGGGTAGCTGAGAGACAAGAGATTCCTCAGGGCCCTTGATATGCTGTTATCCACATGGAAGCAGGTGGCAGGAGGGGAAAGTGTGTGTACCTCCATACCTTGGGTGTCTGCACCTCCTACCGGGGAGCCCCAGCCTACCCCTCCCACCCTGAGCTCTGAGCTGGCTCCTGCAGAAGTGCTTATCGGAGGAGAAACCAGATGCCCCATCTGACATCATTAGACCATTAGATTCAGGGGTACCCCATCTCACCCCCAAATCTCCATAGGGCCACCCCTGATAGGAGGCTTCTCTGTGTAGCTACAAGGCTCAGAACTAGGCCCATCAGGGAACTTCCAGGGAGGTGAGGAAGGGCTTTCCAAAACCAGGACATGTCGCTGAGGAGGTAGCAAGTTCTCCAATATGGGAGATGAGTGACAGATGAATTCTCAATGGAGAAAGAACGTCATCCCTGGGGCAGAGGCTGGCCGTCTCTATCTCCCTGTCTTGTCTCTCAGTTAATCTCTCATGGCTCTGTGACCTCAGTCCCTTTCTATCTTTCTATGTCCTCTGAAGCCTCTCCCTGCCACAACTGAACATTTAGGGGTCTAGAACTCTACCCTTCAGAGGCAGGACCGTCAATGTCCTGTAGCAGATGGCCCCACACAATGAGGACCATAGGCCCTGAGGTCCAGCACTGGCTTTGCAGTGGCCTGCTGTGTGGCTGTGGGTAAGCTCTGCCCCTCTCCGAACCTGTCTCCTTAATTTCATGAAAAGAGGTGAAATAATTTGTATTCATGAAAATTAATTTGAAAAAGATCAGAGTTTTTGTGTGGAAGACTGCCCCATGGGGGCTGAGGTAGGAAGAAAAACCACCTTCTTTGATTTCAGAGGATGTGGAGGATAGATACTCTTTATGACCAGGGGGAGGAATTTTGTCCTTTGAAAAAGAGGGCAAGAGAAAGAAAGAATCAAGAGCATGAAAGAAGAGAAGCGAGAAGCTAGGAAGATGGAGAGAAACTGAGGGAGATGGGAACAACGCCCGCTCGAGGAGGTAGAAAACCTGCAGATAAGACTCATGTTCTTGGCGCCTATGATAGGCCTGACTCCATCTTCTCTGCCAATTGCCGGTAAATGTCCACTGTTTGGGAAGATTTGGGACAGAAGATAACCATGGGAGAAGCTGATTGTCATGGCCAATCTGATGAGGGGTGAAGCAGAGGGGTTGAGTTCAACAACAGGGAGCAGGAGGCCGAGAAGATCACAGTAGCTTAAGTCCCAGAGGATCACAAACTCTGGGAGGGCTTGGAACCCCACTCTGTGTCCAGGATGATCTTAATCGGGTATGTAGGAGCAGGAATGCCTTGGCTACATCCGATCTGCCAGTGGACAGAGATAACAAGCTCAGACCTGCCCGCCTTGGGCATCATGAGCTAAGGGAGCTCCAGAGCTCACTGAGTCTGCAGGAAGCCCTCCCACCTTGTCATTACCTTCAGGGCTGTCACAGCAGAAGAAACACACTGGCCTGGCTGGGCCAGCCTGGGTGGGGCGAGGGTGGGGGGCCTCCAGCTGCTGCTCACAGCAGCCAGCAAGCCAGCCAGACTGGGCTGGCCACTGTTACAGCATCATAAAAAGAAATTATTTTCAGAAAATATTCATAAAACCCTGTTTTATGTCAGTTCTGGGCTTGCAAAACAGTTCCTGTATTCTTTTTTAGTATTTTCCATTTCTTCCTCCCTGATCAGTCACAAAAAAAGGAATGATAAAATTTCCAACCTGAAGACACAAGCCCCCAGGCAAGGATAGGATAGTCCCAGGCTTCCTGGAAGGTCACTTCCTAGTTTTCACCACCTCCTCTTCCCTGAGACTCTGGAAGGGTGGGAGGGGCTGAGCAGGACAGTAACACAGGGCTCAGGGAGAGGAGTGCAGGAAGGGATAGGTGGAGGAGAAAGAAAAATACACAGGAAGATGGAATGAGAACCAGAGAAAAAGAGTGATCAACAGAGAGACAGAAACAGGAGGGAGAGACAGATAGATAGTGCTGGGAAAAGATAAAAGAGGAGAATGAAAGACAGTAGTTGGAAAAGGCCTGGCTGGAGAGAATGGAAAACACAGATGAGAGAGGGTCAAAGTGGAAGGACAGAACTGAATAGAGGCGGAACAGAGCAGGGTCTGTCAAGAGCAAGAAGGCCCCAGTGTGGATGCATGAAGCGAGCTTGGCCTGGAACAAGGAGCCAAGGTGGATGGGCCCCTAGGGGCAGCTCCTGGGAGCAAGCACTCTCCTTCTGGTGGAACTTGATAAAACAAATTGCTTCCAAGGCCTGCCTGGCTCCCAAAATTCAGTAGAGCAGCCCTTTACCCTTCATCCCCGCCCCGCCCCCCGCCAAAGGTTCTCCAGGCTCAGCCAGGGTCATCGGCTGGTGGTCAGGGGGCCTGAGGCTTGGCTCTTATCTTGCTCCCAAGAAGTCCCTTTCTTCTCTCAGCCTCATTTTCCTCATCTCTATAATGGGGATAATAAAAATACTTCTGGTACATGTTGCAATAAGGTTTTATTGAGATAGCAAATGTAAAACTGCCTTGGAAACCAAAGCCCAACACACATGTTAGCAGTTATTGCACAGGCGGAGGGTCGTGAAACAGCCACGTGGCTGGAGGCCTGCGAATGTTGCAGCAGGGTGGAGCTCAGGCTTCAAGGCCAGGGCGATGCAGCCAGAGTGGTGGGCCAGGGAAGGTCTGGATCACTTTGCTGTGCACATGTAGAAGTTGGTTACTTATCAGAAAGGCAAGAGGAGCCCCTGAGTCAACCTTGTGACCTCAAGCACATCACTCAACTGTTCTGTTTCTCAGTCGCCTTAAGATTAAATGAGTTTGCCCAGGTATGGTCCCAAGATCAATGTCTGCAGCATAGAAGTCAGAGCATGTCGGCACCATGGTACCTGATGGATCTATGATCTTACAAATCACCCTGGCTGCCCTGTGGAGGAGCTGGAGGAGCATTAGGGGTGGGTGGGCCCTGGACTAGGACAGAAAAGGAGGAGGTGCTGAAGAGGGGTGAAGTTGGCTCAAGAGAGCCATGTGACAGACTCTGTGTTGAGACTGGTCCTTAACCTAACCTCTCAGGAGAGGTGGGGGTGGAGGAGATGTGTCCACTGTCACAGGGATCTGACTAGTGTGTGTCTTTGGGGACATAACTGAGGAGACCTAACTGACTTTGACTTAGAAAGTGCTGGGAGGGTTGCAACAGGAGGCTGAGCTCTGGTGGTGGGCTGAGTTCTGGTGCAAGGGCTGTGACCTGCCAGCCAAGGCACTGGGACTTTGCCCTGTGGGCAGCAGGGAGCCACAGGCAGCTTTAGAACAAAGTGGCATGACAGCGTAAAAGCCTGATACGAGAGCCCAGTCTCTTCTTCCCACTGAGTCTCCATGTTCCCATCAGCAAAATGGAAGAGGATGGCTCCACCTCACAGAGTACCATGAGGACTTATGACAAAGTGGACATGCCTGTGCTAAGTGCTCTGAGTCCATTACAGTGGTGGTGGTGATGATGATGATGATGATAATGATGATGATGATGATGATGATGATGATGACGACGACGACGATGGAGGAGGGAGGTATATACTGAGCCTTTGCCCCTCCACCATGCCATGCCTGTGCATGCCAGCACCAGTGGGAATGCCCTGGCAACAAATGACTACAAAGTTCTCTTTCCCCATCCCCTCTGGAGCACCCACCTGAGAAAGACCCAAAGGCACAAACACCTGAAGCCTCCTTCCAACCCCCACCTCAGTAGGAGTTGGGACTTGGAAGGTGCCATCTGGAAGCTGCCATGAGGGGGCGGTGCTGCTTGCGCTCTGACCTCAGGCTCCAAACAGGTGACCTGAAGGAGAGAGGCTTGAATGTGGACGCTGGAGAGAATCTGACTCACCTTTGGCCTCCACCCCTCATGGAACAGGTAGGGGACCACCAAAAAGAGACAGGCCCAAGGCATCTTGGCACATGGGAGGCAAAAGCAGAGCCCGGTTTCCCACCTCGAAGGTGCCTCTCTGGCCTCGGTTCACTGTGACTTGCCTGGATGCAGGGTGTTGGGCCAGGGAGTCCAGTTCACCTCGGCTTTCCAAACCTTCCCTCCCCAAATCTGAGCCTGCAGAGGGCCAGGACCTACTCTTAGAACTGGGGGTGTGTAGATTTGTTCCCAAAAATTACTGTGCCCTGTATTGTGCTCCCAACTAGAAAACTGTCCTCCCTCCTCTCCCAGAGCCGGTATCCATACAAGGGAGCAGGACTAAGCAGCAGCAACACAAGGCGAGATGGCTCCCACAAGGAGTTAGAGTTGATACTGAATGCACGTTTCTTCCCTCCCTTCCCTCCTTCCTTCTTTCCCCTCTAATCCTACCACCCAGGCCCTCTGCAGTTCGCTCAGCCAGTCTCCCCAGCCACATGTCCCCTTCAATCCCCCAAAACTCATGCTTCAGCCACATGGGGTTCTCTAAACAGACCCCTGATTTACTGACTTCAGCTATCAGTCCCCACTATCCCCTCCACAGCTAATTGCCCATTCTCCCTATTTTTACCTGAAAATTGTCTTTCTGTTCTCCAAGGCCTAATTTTTCCTTCTCATAGTAGTAGCCCTGGTCCCCAGCCTTACACTTTATACCTCTTCTGAAATCCCAGGCCTTGTTTTTTATATATGCAGCCTTAGATTATGATTTCCTTATATCGTGTGTGTGTGTGTGTGTTTGTGTGTGTGTGTGTGTGTTTGTGTGTGTGTGTGTGTGTGTGTGTGTGTGTGTGTGTGTGTGTGTGTTGAGTCAGCTCAGACTCCTGGTGACCCTATGAATGAGTGATGTCAACAATGTCCTCTCCTCAATAGCCCTGCTCAGCTAGTATAGACGCACGCCTACAGCTTTTTTATGGAGTCAACCCGTCTCATATTTGGTCTTCCTCTTTCCCTACTGCCTTCCATTTTTCCCAGCATGATTGTCTTTTCCAAAGAACGCTGCCTTATCACGATAAGCCCGAAGAATGGCAGCTTTAGTTTTGTCATTTTTGCCTTCAGCCACACTTCAAGCTTAATTTGCTCTATGATCCACATATTCATCTTTCTGGGGGTTCAGAATATCTGTAGAGGTCTCCAACTTCATACTTTAAATAAATCTTTTTTTTTTTTAATCAACCTTCTTTACTGCCAGACTTTCGAATCCATATATAATACTTGGGAATACAAAGTGTGGTGTGTCTCTAACCCTTAAAAAAAAAAAAGGCAAAGCCCATGCATGCAAAGACCAGGTCTTATTTATCTGCACCCCCTGAGTGAACAGAGTCTCTAAAATAGAGGACACATCACTAATATCTAGTTTGTTAATTTATGACTGAAAACTAAGTACTGTCCAAGATTAGTATTAACTTTTGTTCATCAAAAGCAAAATCGAAAGAAATGCAAACCTCTGGGTGTAACCCAGATCTGAGCCTTTTCTTTTATATGCACAGTTTCTAAGAGAAAACCTCCAACACCTCCCTGGGGTGCAGTGGTTAGGATTTGGTGCTCTCACTGCCACAGCTCAGTCTAGGAGAAAACCTCCAAATTCATGTTTTCCAACAGGGTTATTATCACCACCCACAGGGGTTTTGGAACTTTGGGGCGGAGGAGGGAGTGAGCCTTCAAACATTTGTTGGGAATGGGGTGTGATCATGGGTCAACGATGTAAAGAGTCCCACACAAAGAATTATCCCTCATCCGGCACAATTTTTGCGTGTCTTGCCAGACATCTATTAGGGGAGGAAAAAAATTGTAATTATCTGAGCCGAGAACCATTTTATGTAAACACAAAGGTTTTTTTATTTTGTTTTGTTTTGCAAAGTTTCAATATACACTGGATCTGACAGGAATGCAATCGCCATGTTCACTGAGAGAAGAATGTGCTTCTTTGTTTTGTGCCAAACTTCACCAGGAGCTGTTCACCACTTCTGAAAGTCACCTTACAGGCAACACTGCTTATATATTTAAGGCATCAGAGCAACAAACCAGTGCCTTTCTGTATTTCTGCTGTTACACTCATGGTGTTTTAACACGTAGAGCAAGCTTCTGACTACTGCATTATGTTTGCTAGTGCTGTTATGCCTAAGCATTGACGTGCCAAATTAAATATTGTTTTATCATCATATCATCAACTATTTTTCTTCTATTTCTTTTTCCTTATAGTTTGGGAATTAAATTAATTTTCTAAATCATAGGTGTGAGTGTGTTATAGTATCCATAAATTTCATTTCCATACAGAAAGGGACATTATAAACTATTTGTAATAAAATGGGACATTGGGCCTGACAGGGTTGAGAGCCCCTGCACTACATGTATCTGTTTCATGAGAAAAGAAAAGTCCCTAAGATCTGGAGCAAAAATTCTTTTATCCTATTTTCTATCCCAGCCTTTTCCGCATGATTTTCTAAAAGAGAGTAGCACCTTTTGAGAGATTGGGAGGTCATGTGACACGTCGCAAAGAGCAGCAGACCTGGGCCCAAGACTCTCTTTGACTACTTGCTTGTTATCTTCCCTTGGGAATGTTACTTAACCCTCAGTCTTATCTGCCTCATATGGGAAATGGGGATAAGGATAACTTCCTTTATGGTGATCAACTAAGACACCTGATCGGAAGTGGTCCACATCTGTAAAGCCAACATCACTGCAGATTACTGTGGTTATTGGAAGAGTAAAGAAGTATGTGCTCTGAATGTTTGCAATCCCCCAACTTTCACTCAGGGGCCCCTAGCAATGTAAATGGAACATTATGGCTAAGTCAAGCCCCAGACTGGGATCCAGTCCTACTTTGCCACTGACTTCATGAATAACGCTGGGCCAATGACATCGATATTCTGAGGTTCAGCTTCTCCATTTGAAAAAACTGTGGGAATTATAGCAGATGGTCTTTAAAGAGCCTTCTAGCTTTGACAGACAGGAATGTCAAGATCCTTCTCTTCCCCTCCAACCTTTTAACTCAACTCCCAACCTTTGAAAATGCCCCCTTTAAGAAGTTAGTTTTTATTTAATGCTAAAGCTCACCACCTTGATGCTGCATTAAGCTCGGCAGCTTGACTATCTTTTAAAGGGGTCATTTGATTTCTCCAGGACACGGTGAGAACTTCCAGCTCCATGTTAGGAGTACTCCAAACACATTCAAGCAGAGCCTACCTTTAAACAGAGGCCCAAAGGCATACCCGGGGTATGTGGTTGGTTGCGACGCTCAGAAGGTATTTGGAAGTGGGTAGGCAGGGTGAGCAGCCATGGGAGTGTGGGATGTGGACAGGCCGGGTAAGATGGAGCCATCAGGAGAATTTTCAAAAAAGTGGGTATATACCTCCAGCAGCTACGTAAATTTCAGGGAAGGAGGGCACAGAGAGATGTGCTAAAGGAGGCATCTGGGGCCAGACAAAGGATATTAGCTAGGAAGTGGTCTAAGGAGACATGGGGCTGAGGGAAGTAAGTGGTCTGGAGCAGGACTTGGAAGTCTGGACTGTGGATTTTGGATTTGATCAATGACTGTCACTAAAAGTCTTTTATTCAAGAAGTTGGAAAAAATCTTCTGTCTCTGGGATACTGAGGCTCCTAAGGAATGCAGGGGGTGGTAGCTGGGCCAGGGAATTCAGGAGGCACGGAGGGCTGAGCCAACTCTCACAGCGGGCCCAGGCGCGTCTGCCAGAGCGAGAAAGAGCAACAAACACAGAGGAGAGGGATCTAGATCAGGCACGAAGCCCGCACTGAAGGACCCCTGAATCTCCACGCTGGACCTCAGCACCGCCGTGGGCCTTGTGCTGGTAGGCACACAGGTTGCCAGCTCAGACCCATGTTAGAAGTTCCTCCAGGAAGCTAATCATCCATCACCGCTTCTAGCACTCCTGGTCCCAAGCTTCACAGGGACTCTGGCCAATGAGAAGAGGTGTTTGCCTGCTGTGGTTTGTGCTCCATGAGGCTGCTCCCTCCTTCTCAGAGACAGCTGCCCAGCCTGCTGCTCTGGCTCCAATATAACATTTCCCTTTCAGCTTTTGAATTTCAAAGCAAACCTGAAGCTGACTGCAAACAGATGGATGGGGTCATAAAAATCCCCCAAGCAGGGAGCAAAGAGGCTCGTGGTTGTAAAAGAGAGGTTCCTTTGGAAGAACACATTCCTGCACCCATGCTGGGTTCCTGCCTCTCTGGGCACCTGCTCACTTTTGCTGAAAACACGCCAAACATGTCTTCTTCACCTTCACCTCTCCAAATTCTACCTGGCTTTCAAGGCTCAGTATCAGCCCCAGATTTTCCAGGCAGCCTTCTGTGACTTTGTCTCCCAGGCCTTCCACCTTCCACCTCCCCACCTAGCCAGCCACCAGACTGCTCTCACCTTTGAACTCTTAAGGTACTAACTCTCAGGGCCCCTGCGTGGTTGTCTACCACACAATATCAGCAAGACTGCTGGCAATTTTTTTACATGTCTTATCTCTCAACATAGATTCTAGGCCTAAGATCAGAAAACACCTTCCTCTTTATGACTAATCCAGTGTTGGACACCAGGTAGATGCTGAATCAATGCTCACTGGATACTTTTCATGGAAATGCAATTTTGTATAACTTAAATAATAGTAGGCCAGAAGTGGATGGAGTCCTTATTACCTCTCAGCAGCTACCATGGGGATTGGTTATTATGCAGCACAGGAAGTGTCATTCTACTGAAAAGCAGGGGATCCATTTCCACGGTTCACTCCAAACAGGAAGTGATTTCACTCAAAGGGATGCTCTATTATGTCCATAGAATGCAAAAGAGCTCTTGGCAGAAGAAACGAGACAGAACAAAGAGCAGGTTGGGGAATAAAATAAATGGTGGAACACGTGCAGTCTTTAGAATCAGACAGACCAGGGGTTGGATCCCAGTTTTGCTATTTATAAGCTATTTGACCCTGTGCAAGGGACTCAACCTCTCTGAGTCTCAGTATTGTGATCTGTAAATGAGAATGATAATGATATCTATCCTGCAGGATTGCTGTGAGATAAATAAGATAATGATGCACAATGGATGCTAAGGGTTATTATCAAAGAGAGCCCTATAGGCCAGGCAAATGGCAGGAAGAGCCACCCTTGGATTAGTGAGGAGGACAGATATTCAGTCTGGGTTGGAGGAAGTGAGGACTCCTTAGTAATATACAGATAATTGCTCCCATTTATTAAGGGTTTGCTGTCTGCCACCAGACATGTAAAGAACAACCTAATCTTTACAACATCCAAGAGAGTAAAGACTCTCCTGCTTTACATTAAGGGGACTGAGATTCTGACAGGTTAAATGATTTGCCTACAGTCACTAGCCAATGTCAAACTCCAGGACCTACACACTTAACCGCCTTACTTAAAAGTTGAGCATTTGAGACAAAGGAACTAAACACAGTGTTATTTGGAACTTTTCCTGGTGTCTGCAAGTCATAGCTGAGGCCCCAAAGCTAAAAACAATGTGTCCTAATTCAGAAGAAGGAAGCCAGACCGCCCCTGCAGGACTTGCTAACAGATAGCAAAACTGGCTTGGCACCCCATATACCACCCTCCCTGACCAGCCAATTCGTGGGGAGGACTGAGGCCAGAGGTATTTCAGGGGTTGAGGCAACGAGGGGTAGACCGTCAGAGCAGGAGCTGTGGGGGAACTAGATGATGCCAGCCGCAGGGGGCTTTGCCACATTAGGAAGGAACTTAGTGACTCTGGGGAAAAAAAAAAACCCACATACGTTCCCAACTAGAGAAAGAGCCACGTTTGGACATCTGCCCCACTGAGAGCACTATGTCTTCTTTTCCCTCATCTCGCCTCCTCACCCAGCCTTGCAGAAGCATTAGCAGTCTAGAGAGAACCAAGTCATCACATGGAAAAGTTCAGCATCAACCATTCCTTGACACCCATTCTCTTCAGACCCTCATTTTCCTGGCGTTCCAGCGCAGGGTGCTGGGCGTAATTCGCACACTCCGCCAGTGGCCCCGAGAAATCAGTGCTACTGGCCCCATTTTACAGAGACGGACACTGAGGCTTGGAAAGATGAGGGACTTTTCCTGTAACCTCACAGCTAGGAAGTGAATGCAAGAAGGAGAATGAAGATCCATAAGACTCTAACTCCTTTTGCTTTTTCAACCGCTCTAAGCCAGAGGCCGGCCAAGCCCCAGCCCCTGCCCTTTGGAGCCTAGAATCCTGCCTTATCCAGACTCACACTCAGCCCCCAGCCAGACTCCACGTTTCAGAGAAGGCTCTAGAATTGCCCAACAGAAAGAACCCTCTTCTCCTGAGGCCCCCATCACACTGCAGTATCTGCTCTCATCCAAGACACATTAGTCTGACTTATGTAACCCCATTTACAGTTAGCCAGGTTTTTGTAATGGCTCTCTCAGTCCAGGGCCTCTTTGCTGTCCACACTCACTCCTTTGGTGACCTCAGCCAGTCACATGGCTCTAAACACTCTGGGACGAGTCCCAAAGCTACGTACCAGCCCAACCTCTGCCCTGACATCTATCTGCTACGAAGACCCCTGCACTTGGACTTCAGAAAGCATCTTCAAGTTACCACATTCAAAACCTGGCCCATCGGAGCCCATCCTGGAGTCCATCTTGATTGTTCTCCCTTCATCTCCTACATCCTTTCCATCACCCTGTGACTTCTACTGTAGAGTTATAGACAGAAATGGAGCACTCTCACCCCTGCTGCTACCACCCTGGGCTGGACCACCCTCATCTTTCCAGCTTCCCAACTGGCTTCCCTGTTGCTACAAACCCCAGTCTACACTCTGTAATATTGTCTGATCCTTTTAAATGTAAATTAGACCATTGCAGGCCCCTGCTCAGAAGCCCCAGTGCTTTCCTGTAGACTTAGAAGGAAACCATCATTGCTGACCAGGGCTCACCAGGCCCTCCCTGATCCCGGAGCCTCTCTGATGTGATTACCTCTTCTCCTTGCTTACTCTGTGCCAAACATATAGATCTTCTTATTCCTTGAACATCCTTAGCATATTTAAGTGTTAGGACTTGGCACTTCCTGTTTCTTCTGCCTAGAATGCTCTTCCCCTGGATTTTGCTGACTTCCTCACACCCTTTTCACATCTCTCCTTAAATGTCATCTTCTCAGAGGCTTTCCCTTGTTATTCCATTTGAAATATCGCCTCACAGCTCTCTCCATCCCTTATCTTCTGTTAGTTTTCTTCATATCGCTATTCACTACCTGACATTAGATTATAGATTTCTTTATGTGCCTGAGATTCCCGCACCCCAACTCCACTAGAACTGAACCGTAAGCTCCTTGTGGCTCGTGCCCTCTCTGCCCATTCACTGAATGTTCCGTCTCCACTGTCTGGCTCAGACCCCACTCTCAAACACTGTTTGTGGTGTGAATGTTGAAAAGCTCTGTTTGTGGTGAAATTAGGGTTACATATCTTAACAAGAAGCGTATAATTACAGACAATTTGGAGGCCTGGCCCTCAGGTCCCATCTCAGGGACTAGTCTATTGGCTGGATCTCAGAGGCATGCTGTGTCTGTCCCTGGATGGACCCCGAGGACCCACAGATAAATCACACATGCTCATCAGGAATCTGAAGTAAAGACCTTTCTTTCTGGCCCTGTGCGAAGCCCTCAGATGAAGGCTCCCTCAACTTGCAGCTACCATTCTCGTGCACCCATACATTCCCATCCTCTCCTTATGCCCCCTTGCTTCACTGGAGCCTCTTCCTCACCCCACATTCAAGCCATTCCTGCACCTGGACTTCAGAGCCTCTCCCCTCCCACTTTCACAGAAACTCATATTTCTTGTCTCTCAATAGTTCCCTCTCAACCAGAACATGAGCATCGCTATTTAAGCATGTTTAAATCTTTCCCATCTTTAACATAAAACCTTCTCCTTGACCCAACACCCCCTTCCAGCTGCCAGCTAATTTCCCTTCTCCCCTTCTGTTGTAGTCAGATTTCTTAGCAAAATGTAACAGAAACCAGCTCTTGCTGATTAAAAAAAAAAAAAGAGATATTAAACAGATATCGAAACATATGTCCCTAAAAGACTTGTTCACAAATGTTCGTAGTAGCCTAATTCATACTAGCCAAAAACGGGACACAACTTAAATATCCACCAGCAGGTGAGTGGATGAACGCATAGTGGTATGTTACGTAGAGTAGAACACTACTCAGCAACAAAAAGGAAAAAACTACAGATAAACATTTGCCAACAGGGATGAATATGAAAAACATTAAGCTGAAAGAAAGAAGCCAGACACAAAAGTATTGAATAAACTTATACAGATTCTAGAACACATAAAACTAATCTATAGCTATTGAAACAGACAAGTGGCTCCTTGGGACCAGAGGTGATGGAGAAATTGACCACAGAGAGCACAAGGAAACATCTGGGGTGATGAACGTGTTCTATATCTTGATTCGAATAGTGGTTACACAGGCATGTGCACTTTTCCAAACTCACCGAACTGTACCTCCAGTTCATTTGAGTGCTTAAAGTGTACTTAACACTGATTTTTAAAGTGACATATATGGATGGATGGATGGATGGATGGATGGATGGATGGATGGATGGATGGATGGATGGATGCATGGATGCATGGATGCATGGATGGATAGAAGGATGGATGGATGGATGGATGGATGGATGGATGGATGGATGGATGGATGGACGGACGGACGGACGGGCATATGGACAGACAGAGAGACAGACATATTAGGTTGGCTTACAAAATTGCCAGGAAGATGGAGAGATCAGTTTGAGTCTGTTCTATAACCGCTACCACTGACCTTTCTTTTGGTGCTACAGTGAGCTCCACTCATGCCACCATCACCAGCACTGCTGGCCCTGCTGGCCCAAGAGCTCTTCCTTTTACGACATTCTTCCATATCCTTTCTCTTGCACTTCACTAATTCCTAGTTTCAGGTGATGCTTCTGATCACCAAGCCCTGTTCCTGTGCTCATCTCAGCTCAAAGCCAGCTGTAAAGACAAATACTCAGCACCTTCCTCATATCTAGCCGGGGGCAGGTTCCGCTTCTCAGCCAGAGTCATAAGTAGAGAATGCCCCCAAACAGAGGGAGGTGAGGCAAGTACTGGACAACCAAAAGGAGCAACAGGTGTCTACGCCTATACCTCCTACAAGCTTCTCCAAAAAGTGATCTACACCAGCTACCTCCCACTCTCTCTTCCTGCACTACAAGCTGGCTCATACAGCTCCCATCACTCTCTCAACATGGCTTGCCAAAGTCACCAAATCCTTGTTGCTAAAAATAACAGACACATGTCCCTGTTGGTCACTCCCTCCTTCTTGAAACATCCTCTTCTACAGGCTTCAGGGCTACCACCTCCCCTCAACTTTCCTTCTATTCATTCTTCTTGTTTTGTCAGCTTTGCAAGATCATCTTCCTTTGTCAGCCTTTAACTGCTAGAGTCCCTCAAGGCTCAGAATGAGGGCCTCTTCTCGCCTTCATTCTGAGCTCCTGGCTGGCAAACTCACCTGTATCTCTCTGGCCCAGACCTCTTCTCTAAGCTTCAAACCTATTTGATATTTCTAAGGCATCAAGTCAACCCCCTCTCTTCCATGCTGAACCAACTGAAAGAAAGGCACGCGAATAACATAGGTGCGGATAAAAACAGCAGCGTTAGTACTGGCATCGGGATTAGAAATTTTGCTGGAACATGTAGTCACAGTCTTCCCTGAAACTTACACCAACTCAAGTTCTTGGGGCGATCCACACAAAGAAGGATTTGGGTCAGCCGAGCAAACACAATTCTGCAGAATCACATCTTTATACGCACTGAACCACAGGAATGGTAACCAATGAGGTCTGGCCTCCAGATAACTTCTAGAAGCAGGCAGGCCCCTGCCCCCGTGTGCTGACCACACGAAAGGAGCAGACTGCACCCCATTCCTGCAGACAGGCAGAGTCCAACAAGAAAGAAAAGGTGGCGGGGTCATACTGGTCACTGTAATCTCACTAACAGATAAGTCCCTTCCCTTCTTTACGAGGGAGGAGGCAGAGAAGGAGAGAGCTTCTCTTCCTGGCTTTTCCGAAAGAATGGCAGTAGAGGTAGAAACACCAAGAAGAGTGAACAGCTGTCCCTATGAATGTGTCTAAAATCGGACTCATGATTTCCTTCCCCCAACTTAGTCATCTTCCAAGATTCAAAGTCTCAGTGATGGCACCAGTATCCCGAGTCCAGTAGCAGAGATCATCTTACTTACTGACCATGTTTTGTTAACTTTACCCCTCAATACTTCGGACTCATCCATGTGCATTTCTACAGTCACTACCTAACTAAAGCAACTCATTTCATCATCGTATAGCTTCTCAACCAGCCTCCCTATGTCTATTCAACCCCTCAATCCACCTCCAAAAGTTGACCTCCATGAGCAACTCTGAGCATGTCATTTACCTTATATTACACCCTTCAGCCCCTTTCCATGCTCTTAGGATAAAAGCCAAAATCTCTGGTGCGAATATGGTGTTATATGGACAGGACAAGTCTCCTCTCCAGCTTCCTCTCCCACCTTCTCTTCCTCTCACTGGTTTGGCCTTGGCTCTCCTTTCGGTTCCTCAAATATGTCTCATCTTCTCTTACCACAGGCCTCTGCACATCTTCTCTCTACCCAGAATACGCCTTTTTCTCCTCTCTCCCTTCCTTCACTCTTAGCTACCTTCAAATTTCACCTCAAGTACCTCCCATGGGGAAATCACCTCTGACAATTCCCCCCTTCCTCCAAAACCAGGCCACCTCCTTAATCATGGCCTTCATAGGTCCTTGTTCCTTTCCTCAGGGCCCCTCTAAAGTGTGCCACTGTTTACTCATTGTGGGTTAATGTTAGTCACTCTCACTTTTCATATGCAACACGACCTTGGGAATGAAGCTGCTCAGCCCACCATTTTAGCTCCATTATCTACCACAGTAACAGGCCTAGGGTGGGCCTTGATAAATGTTTGTTGAATGAATGACTGAGCCTTCAGCTTATTTCACCTCTCCTGGACCAAGCACATGTTGAAGCATCTCTCTTTCCCCTTTTTTTCTTTCTCTCTGATTAGTTCTCCTCCTCTCCTCTCCTCTCCTCTCCTCTCCTCTCCTCTCCTCTCCTCTCCTCTCCTCTCCTCTCCTCTCCTCTTCTCTCCTCTTCTCTCCATTTCACTATTCTTCTTCTTCTTTTTTTTGCTTCTCTCCCTTTCTTCCTCACTCCCAGAGTCCTGACAGCTTTGCCAAAATTCCTCTGCCCAAAACTTTTGCAGCCACACCGCCACCTAGAGTCCATCCATGAGATGGGCCAATCCTAGAGCTGTTGACCGCTGTCCAACCCAGCCATGGCCTTGGCCAACTCTGCCCTGTGTTTTGGGCACATTTCTGGGTCTTCACACCTCATCTTTTTAGTTTGTGACCATTTCTCCAAAGCCTTAAGTGCCTATTGGAGACTTTAAGATAAAAAACTACAGCATGCAGAAAAGCAATGGATGTGGTTCAAAGTGGTATCTTCCTCTAGAGTGTGATCTCACAGGCTTTCCCTTCCTCTCTCCAGCTGTTTGTCTCTACTCAACATTAACTATAATTTCATCTGATATTATGACATTGCAAAGAGTTCATGAGCAACGACAATATTTGAGGGCCCATGCACGATTCTTCTACCGTTTTGTAGCACCACTGAGGAAACAATGTGAATGCAAGCAAGTCTCTCACTTACTCTCAACTATCATTCCTCCTTTTCTAAAAACATAGGCTTTAGTCTGAAAAGTCTGGACCAGGTTCCTTAAAATTTGTTTCAGTAATTGCATCATGTGTACAGAGCTTTACGCGCAAGGATTCTCAGTGCATTGTTGTATATGATGACAAATATGTAGAAACAACTTACTTGCCCAACAATTGAAGGTTTTGTTAAGTAAATTATGGCATACCTCCGGGTCTGACTACAATACAGCACTAAAAGAACTGCACATCAATACTTTAACATAATGTGAGCACATGCTTACAACCTATTTGGGGGTAGAAAAATGGATTACAACTTGTATAGGAAGTATCATCTAAAGGGCAGGGGGAGAAATCCCTCATCAGAGACTGGGGTATATCTGAACAATTATTCTCCACAGACAGGACCTCTGAGATCCTCCGAAGAAGCAAGTCTGCCCATTGCCATGGGCTCAGGCAGCATCTCCTGGGGGGTTAGCAGCAGGAAACATACCCTGGGCTGTTGGATCTTAGTAGCACGGGACATATCTCAACCATCATGCCTGCCACCGAGTCCCACAGTGAGTCCCACAGTGAGTCCCACTGAGAGGAACAAAGGAGACAGGAGACAGTAGGGCAGAAGCTGTTACCACAGGATAAATTTCAAATAGCTCAAAGATTTGAATGTAAAAACTGAAAGTATTATAAGAAACATAGAAGGAGAATAATTTTATAATCTCAGGACATGGATGGCCTTTCTAAAAATGATAAAACTGAGAAGCCACAGATGAAGGAAATTCATTAATTCCACAACTATGTGAAAATATAAATTTTATTCATGGCAAAAAAATACTCAGTAGAAGTATCAATAAGATTTTTTGGAACTACACAAACGCTAAGGTTCATATGGTAAAGTAAACATGAAATTTTATATATGCATAATATAAAATTGAAGGGCAAATAATAAACTGGAAAAAAGAGTTTCAACTCATATCACAGGCAAAAGTAAATTTCCTTTATAATACAAGCTTGTAGAGATCAGCTTTCCACTTTACCCTTTCAAATGAGCAAAAGATATAAAACAAATAATTCCTAAACAAGGATATATATGGATAGCTCTTAAATATGTGAAAAGGTATTCACAATTATAATTAAAGAAAAGTAAATTAAGACTGCCCTGAAAGCTTTTTTTCACCAACTAGACCGGTCATGATCAAACAGTTTGATAACGTACCCTGTTGGCAAAGACATATGGAAGCCAATGGCCCACATTTCTGGGTTTGGGGTTGGATGTAAACTGGTTCAATTCTCTTGGTTGGCAGTTTGGCAACATCAAAGTCCACCTGCACGCGCCCTGTGTCCCAGCAACTCCACCTCCAGGAGTTTATACTGCAGATGCAATTACACACGTGCATGTACCTACAGAAAATAATTGTAGCATTCTTTGTAATAGTGAAAAATCAGAAACAAACTAAATGGCAACTAATTGGGGGTGGTTAAGCATAGTGAGGTGTATTTATCAATGCTATTCTCTAGGAAGGAAAAGAACAAGGATGTTCTTATAAGATACTATGAAATGACAGGCAAGGTGCATTGCTAGGTGGAAAAGGTGATTTGCAGAACCGCATACAGTGTGCTTTCATTCAAAACGGAGTGAGAGAAGACTGTGCATGCACACTCATTTGCAAATGCATAAAATATCCCTAAAAAATAGCATAAAAAACTGGTGACACTGGGTCCTCTGGGCAAGGTGGCCGGGTGGCTGGATACAGGGTCGTGGGAAGGAGACTTTTCACTGTCTTCTCTTTTGTAACTTCTGAAGTTGTAGTCATAGGAATACATTCAATTTTTTTTAAAGCTATACATGATTCTGCCTTTGGGGCGGAATATCCAATTATTTTGGGAAAACATAAGAACTGGCCATTTAGTAACATCTTATACACAAGTAACCCCAAATTCCTTTTGGGGGATGCATCTAAGTAGCTTGGAGTAGATATTTGGTCATTTAAATTGTTGCATGTGGTTGTGGTAAGTGCTGTATTTTTGTGGATTTTACTGCCCATCTTTAAAAGCAGAAAGATAGAAAAATGATAAATATTTCTTTGCTTTATATGAATTAGACTTCTTTGTGCTTCTGTGTGTGCATATTCTTATTTCATAGTAGTTTTCCAGATAGTCTAAGCTGAGAACCTAGAAAGGTGTCCAAGCATGATACTTGTAGGACCAGTGACAATTAACTGGACTGGGTTGGACATAGCTCACACTGAACTCAGTTACAGATGTCCTCATAGACCATGACGCTAAATGTCTAGATTCTGGTAAATGTGCAAATTGTTGTCCAGTTGTTGCTTTTCAGTGCTATTGTCATAGGAGCACTAAGAACTAGGCTGTTTCCTTGTAAGTGAGGATATGGAACTGGACGTTCTTCTTGTCCACCATCTAGGCAGCCATCGATCTTGATAGTGGCAAGAGTGACCCCTACCCTGAGGATGAGAAAAAATGCCTTCTCATCAGGCCTTCTGGTTAATGATCCAGAATTCTAATGTAGACATTTTAGATTCTCGGCTGTGGGCAAGGATGAGTGAGTGTGACCTAGCCTCTCCCTCGCAGAGACAGACTGGGAGGTAGGAAGGAATGCTTTGAAAATGATCTTAGAAGCCACAAATAGTAGAGATTATGTTATTCTCTACTGAATGTCTCTTCCATTTTCCCTGAATCCTCCCAATCAAAAGTTACAGACAACCTCCACTTTGCTTGAGAAATTAAGAAAAGGTTAGGACAGTGTGGTGGAGGGGAGAGCAGTGTCCAACAGCACACCCTATTAGAGCAGAACTCCCTCTAGTCCCCGTGTGGCCTCATTAAATGAGACCCAAAGAGAAGAGGTGACATCACAATGCCAGCACCAATCTGCCCATTTAACGCCCCCATCCCGGTCTCTAATGCTATTCTCCACTAAAATAGAATCAGGAAATTGTGGAGGACAGGTGGTTCTATGTCTTTGATAAAAAGGGAAGAGTATGGTTGGATATGGCGCATCCTGCCAGAAAACAAGATTGCCTGAAAGGATTTCAGTGTGGTATCAAAGAGACAAGGGAATCAGCTTAAAGCACTTGCCACCAGCAAAGTTGTGATCACCCAAACATCAAAACAAAGGAAGACAAAGAGAAGAAGAAATATAGTCTGTTTGAATAAGGTAAGTAAATGAAAGCCTGTGATTTTATGACACTAAAAGTCAATATAACGTATACAAAAAAGAGGTTGTAATTAAAAGGTAACAAAAAGGAGGTTGTAATTAAAAGGTGAATGTAATAAGATCTATTCATTTTTATTATTATTTCAATAAGTTGGAGAATGTTTAGGTGTAGATTTTTTTTTCCTTTGGTAAATGTATGTCTTTACAAAGCATTGTCATGCGTCTGTTTCTAGCACAGAATCAGGAAAACACAGTGAACCATGAGCAAGCCAAGAAGTTATAGAAAAGGTAGGAACTATGTTGAGAACCCAAGCAGCTGGTCTTGTTAATGAACAAGCAGAAGAGGAGCCCCACCGGTGAGCCAACCAACAAGCATGGTAGACCCAGTAACCAAGCAGATGGGTTAGCTGCACGTCTTAGAGAGCAGAAGTACATGCAGACCAAATCCCTCATCAGCTATGAGACCTCTAAATGGTCTCATTAATTATGATATAATAAAAGGTATTTAGAAGTCCTAAGTAATGCTCTCTGATCAGATCAATGCATCACATTGACAGAACAATGGGTTATGCAACGCTGACCAAGTAGGACCTGCAATGTATAAAACTAGGGAGAAAGACACCAGGTCACAATAAAACTGAATACTGTGTGAAAGGCCTGAACTTACAAATTTTACAGATGTAACGAGTGAAAATTAAGCTAAAAACAAAACAAAACAAACAAAACAAAAACAAAAACAAACAAACAAAAAAACATACACAGCTCAGTCTGTTGACCAGCAGCTCTTGTTTGAAGCCTTTGGAAGAAGCAACCGTGTTTCACACCCAATCAAGAATCAAATGGTTGATAACCCAGCTCCTGGTCCCAGTCGGTACTTCTTTTCTTTTCAATTTGGAAACTTATTGCAACCCTGGCTAGGTATATCAAAATAAATATCTAAGAAACTGAGAAGGTATAAAGTTGAGTACAGAAATAAGAAGACATAAATTAATCTATGGAACTGATGCTTTTAAGATAAGTATAAATGTAAACATAGTCATAGTTTCAATAATTTGGGTATATGTTTTATCTGTTTCATGAGTTTGGAGGATTCAAAGTATATTATAAAATTTGTAATTGCAGTTTAAACTATGCAAAACAATACACTAACATTTATAATAAGTTTATAATATTTAAGAAAACTTTCAACATATTGTTAGATGTTTAATGGTAAATTTTTAAATATTTTAAAATACCAAGAGGAGTGAGTCTTTCTCTGCAAGCCCAGACACCCTCTGGCCACTGTTTCTGTTATCCTTTACAGTGCACAAACTATTCCCAAACTTAGTGGCTTAAACCAACAATCGTTACTTATCTCCTGATTCTGTAGGTCAGGAATGCAGGCAGGCCTTGGCAGGACGATTCTTTTCCTCCATAGAGTGTGGACTGGGATTGCCCAGGAGTTTTCAGCTAGTGACTGGGCTGGGATGGAGGATCAAGGCACATCACCCAGATGCCTGGTGTCTTGGTGGGGACAGCTGCAGAGCTCGACTCAGCTGGGCCCTGTCCATGAGGCCTCAGGGTCTTTCTGGGTGATCTCTCCAATAGGATAGTCACATGTATTACATGGCAGTTCAAGGCCCACAGAGACCAAAGTAGAAACTTTCTCCTTTTAAAGGCAGGTCTGGCACTAGCATAGCATTGCTTCTGCCATACTCTACAGCTCAAAACAGCAAGTCAGACCCCATTTCTTTAAGAAGTTAAGACCAAAGAACTTGTAGCCAGTCTGAGTCTGTCTGCCTCGGTTATTAAATAACCTTTTTCAGGAGACTGTGAAATAGCTGAGTTCATTAGGAGAATCACATGTAGTTCCGTATAGGAGGATTATAGTAAAGTCAATGGTGATGAGAGTTGATTGACCCTGAGTATTTTGCTGAGTGCTTACTATGTGCCAGGAAATGATATAAAGTACTAAAGTACTTAACTTCTTTTTTGGGGGGGAGGTATTGGAACTTTGTGGCAACCCTATGTAGAAGGTTCTATTTATTATGCCCAGTTTATAGATTTATAGGTTGAGTAGCTTGACCAAGATCCTACTGCCCATAATAGTGAGGCTAAGATTCTAACCCAGGCTACACTCTGTATACAAAAGAACCAAAAGAGCGAGAAGCCTAAAGAGGTCAATAGATATAAAGGACAAGGAGCCTTTAATCCCAGAAGGGTCCTGGAGGGCTCTCAGCTGGGAGATGCCCACATTTGTGGGGGAAGGTAAAAATAGGGAAGAGCAAAGGCTGGGAGATCAATGAGAAAACTTGTGACCTAATCTGGGAATTAAATAATGAGGCCTGAGTGAGGGCCGAGACTTAGGGGAATAAAGGGGTGAGGGCTGGGAAATAATTAAGAAAATGGTGGACAGGATCTGGGACCTTTGGTGTGGGGGAGAGAGTGGGGACAGAAATAGCCTCAGGGACAAGAGTTCCCACAATCACAGGGAGATGGTGACGAATGCCTTTTCCGGTTGCAGGGGCATCGGGGCCCTTTTTGGGGCTCTCATACACCCTTGTGGGCCCTAGGAGAGTCGGGGATGGGTGGGAGAATGAGAAGGCAGCAGGGGAAGCTCCTCGTGCAATATTCCCCTGAGAGGCATCTCACGGGAGCCCAAGCTGCCCAGGCCAAGCCAAGACATCCTAAGGATGGAGCTGATTCTGGGTTGCCAGGCCTGGGAGAAGACCTGTGTTCTAGATCAAATCGGGGCACAGAAGCTGAGAATGAGACTGGAGTGAGCAGGGCGAACTGCATGGAATTGTGGTCTTCCGGCACAGCCAACCTTCATCCCGCCTTCCAGCCTCACCACCCACAGGCCTCAGGTGGCCTCCATTCTTATAGTGACCACTGTGGTCACTTAAGGACCAACTCCAAAGTAGTGTGCCACTGTGATAAGAGCAAAGGATTTGAAATCAGATAGACATAGATCCAAATCACAGCTCCAAAATGTACTAGCTATATGACTCTGGGTAAACCACTTACCCTCTCTGAGCCTCAGCTTGCCCATATATCCACCTCATACAGTTACTGTGAGGATTCTTTGTGATAATGTGCATCACATACTTAGCTCAGTGCGTAGTAACTATTTAATAGTAAGTAGAAAAAGGAGTACCACTTCTGCTTTCACTCTTTCCCAGCCCACATTGGCCTCTCCCATATCCTCCACCCTATCTTATATGTAACCATGACATGACATCCCCTGTGACATTTATGTTTCTTGGATTGACTCAGTATCTCCACACTCTCACCTATTTCTCCTCCCCAGAGGAGAGTTAAGCAGCTCACAGTCCAGGAAAGAGGTTTGCACCCCCACTGCACTCCCCCACCCCATCTACTCCACAGGGCACAGGCTTATACTGTTTGGGTGCCTGTAGGAGCTCAATAAAGGCTGATTGGGCTAAATGGCCAATTTATGGCTTCTCTTTGAACAGGCCTTAGATGATTACCTTTTATGAGGTTTACACTTTAGACTTAAGATGTAAAACAGAAGCTCAGGTTAAGAGGGAAATAATGGGAGATTTTATGTGCTGTTCTGGAGCAAAAGTCCACAGCTTTATTGCAGTGGCTATGAAAGAACATGAATGGAAAGGCCTTGATTGAGAAACCCACAGTGAAAATAAAGTTGGGTCCCACCCTGCCCTGCACTATCCAGCCAGGTGCTGGCCCTGTCTGACCTCATGTGCAAAATGAGAGACCCTCAAGGACCCACCCAGTCCCAATCATTCACATCTCCCAAGTCCACAAGCCTTAGATGCCCTGTTCTCAGTATGTCACGATTCCAAAATCTTGAGATTCTCCAATTCTGATTCTAATGCCCTGCAACTGTATGCACTAAAACTTTGTCTTAAGTTATACTATCTTAAGACTCTATAGTAAAGTATGCTGGTTAACAGCATGAGTCTGGGGTCCAAAGACCCGGGGTTCACATTTCAACCCAATGCTCATTATAGTGTGATTGTGGACACATTGTTTCACATGAAACTGTTTTGTCACCTAGGCAATGGGATGCAACAGTCACCAGGTGGAGAGAGGATTAAAGAAACAGCTCCCCAAAGCATTCACTGTAGCTTCCAGCACAGAGAAAGCTCTCAAGGAATGATGTTAATACTACTGTTCTAAAGTTCATGGTCACAATATCTCAAGAATCTAAAATTATCTGATCCTAAGAGCATATCCTCGTGATTCTAAAAGTCGGTGACGCTTCAGATGTCAAAGAGGAGTCTAAAATCCCAGGAAGTAGGACTCCCAGACCCCGTTCTAGGAACGGGGCTGTCAGCATCCCTGTGGCCACCAGATGGCGGGCTGGGGTTGCCGGGGCCTCCGAAACCGCACGGAGCGGGAGCTCGGTCCTGAGACCAGCTCTCAAGTCTTCCCTGGGGCTCTCCTGAAGAAGTTCCTTTCTGTGATGGGAACAGAATGACAAGGGAGGGAGAGGAAATGCAATGACTACATTTTTCTTATCAATCCGAAGGTCGACCCTGCAACAATGAAAGGGGACCCAAGCAGGGAGGTGGTTTTATTGTCCAGTGACTTTAATATGATGCCATATGAGCACTTACTTGATGGCTGCAGCCCTGCACGCCATGCCCCAGGGCGTCAGCACCTTCGGGACTTCTCAGGAAGGTTACCCACCGCCTGCTGTGCCACCTGGGAGCCGTGGGAGCCTCAGCTCCCCGCAGTTCAGACACGCATTGGTCTGGGAGAGCAGGAATCACATTGCCACGTGTGCAGACGAGGAAGCAGAGGATCTAAGGGGTCGAAGATGTGTCTCAGGCTCTTTCTAGGTGAGGCCAGGGTTCATACGCAGAACCTACGAGAATCTGTGCTGTGTCGGTGGAGAAAGGAGCCAGGCGGGAGACAGACATAAGATGAGGGACACAGGTGGGGGCATTTTTCTGCCTCGCGTTGGAGCAGCCGCTCCCGGGTCTGTGCGGGGCACCTGCACCACTTCCACTGTGATCCTTTCAACAACCTCTTGGGGACAGAGTTTTAAAAAAATGCCAACCCTGGCGACTCAGGTGGGCGAAGGGACCTGCCCAAATTAACAGGAGACGCCAGAGGCAGGAGTCGGCCCGAGGCACCTCCAGGCCAAACCTCCCCTCGTCCCTTTCCCCACCGCAGACGCTGGCGCAGTCCAGGGCGACCCCGGGTGGCCCGCGCGGGTCCGGCCCGCAGGCGCTTCCTCCCTCCCCCGGGGCCGGGCCCGTGGGGACCCCGAGGCCGAGGCCGGCCGGGCTGCGGCCGCAGCGGGGGAGCCGGCGGGGCTGTGGGCGGCCCGGCCAATATTGACTTTGGTAAACACCATTTGCACGGAGCTCGAGGCGGGGGCGAGGGCGGGGGCGCCCTGACCCGCGGGGCGGAGGCAGCGGCTCCGCATTTAGACGAGGCCATTAGCGGCGATCGATGGCTGCGCGGCGGGCTCCGGCCGCCCGGCGCTCCCAGATGAAGGTTAAGTTTGCTCTGCGCCCCGGCGCGGCCGGCCATGCGGCCGCATAATGGCCCGGGCCCGGGCGGCCCGCGCGCCCAGGTTAGCGGGGCCACCGGGCCCGGGTGTGGCCGGCGCCTTTGTCGCACTCCGTGCTCCAGGCCGGGCTCCCGGGAGCTCCGGGCCGGGCTGCTCAGTGTGCGCTGCACCTGGGCCCTTGCTCCCCGGACCCCGCTTGAATGCATGGTCCACTGGGTGGGGTGCAAGAGGGCCTGGGTGTGCATCCTCAGCGTGGGGGTGCGACACCGGCGTGAGCCAGGCCAGGCGGCCTGGCATGCCGGAGCCGCTGTTGCCCGGTCTCCTGGGTCGCCGACTGTCCGTCCCCCTCTCAGCCTCACACTCTTCCCTGAAACAGGTGACAGAGGGGACTCCTAGTCCTGGACAGGGAGGGACGGGTTCACACTGTTTGTGGGTAGGCAGGGGCTAGGTGCATGGATGTGGGTGTGGCTGTGCCCAGAGTGTGACTATGACATGTGCCCAGGCGCCTGAAGCCCTGGGTCTGAGTCGTTTCTGGGAATCCCCTGGGGCCTATGGCAACCTCAGCCTCACCTCATACCACCCCCAGAAACGAGGACAGTTGTCAGGGCGCATATTTAACGAATGCCTGGAAATGCGTCGCACTGCAACGGTGTCACACTCATCCTCACACCTATTCTTTTTCCTGCTTGCCGCAAATGAAGAAACTGAGGCTCAGAGAAGGGAAGCGACTTGCCCCAAAACACACCTGTCAGCAAGTGGAGGAACTGAGATTAATGCTGCTGCTGCTGCTGGTAGCTCTGGGGCAGGTGGCTTAAAATGCGAGCTCCTCAGCAGGTGGTGGGTGAGGAGAATGCTGTGAGCGCTCACTTAGTGCTCAGGTAATGTTTTCTGGTCTCTTTCAAGATCTTTTTTACTTCTCATGTTGTGGCGGAGCAAACTGAGGCTCAGAGAGGGAAAAGCAATTGCCTCAGCTCTTCAGCAAATTAGCATCAGAGCAGGGATTAAATCCCTGATAGGCAGGGTCCCAGCAGTGCGCTGCACACTGTTTGCTGCTTGCCAGGGTCCTGGTTGCCTTCGGTGCGTGTGCTACAGGAGGGGGCTCTGGTTCTGGATGGCAGCCATCAGCTCCAGTGCAACTGGGTGGTTGGAAGTGGGAGGGCAGGTAGAGGGGAAAGAGACCAGTCAGTCCCCCTCTGGGAAATGCATGCCTTGCTCTCCCCTTGGATAAGACCCAGTCCCCAATCAGTACACCAAGACAGATGGACTCTTGAGCTCAGAGCAGAAAAGGATATGTCCAGGCCAGAGGGGTTTGCACACTACCTCCAGGGGGCATTAGGGAATGTGTGCAGACACTTTGTCATAATGGGCAGCCGTGAATGCTAATGCCCTGCGCAAAAGAACTGTCTGCCCCAAATGCCAACAGTTCCCAAGAGGACCTGACCCGAGATTCTGAGGAGCCAGGGAGGTAGGTGGCTTTTGGGGGAGGGAAGATTAGCTGCCTTCCTTCCACTCCTTCTTTGAGCCCCCACTCCCCCCAGTAGCCAGTGTTGATCAGTACTGATTAGATAAGATTTAAGAGACCCAGTCCTCTTCTCTTGGTGCCTCACCCTGGTAAATGAGTGACAAGTGACTGGGCACAGAGGAAAGGGGCTTGGCCCTGAGCCCTATGGGGTTATCATGGCAAGGCTATGCCACACAGAAGGCCCACCACACCCACTCAGAGCACCACTAACGCTCTATCAACCGCTGTGCCATCTCATACCGATCCTTTGCTCTTCTCCCTTCAGGGCCCAGAGGAGCAGGGAGACTTGCCCAGGTCACAACCCTGAGTCAGAAGTTCTAGAACCAGAGCTTCCTGACTCCCCTGCCAAGGGTTCTGTTCAGTGCACCTGTCCACCAGCTTACCCACCAGCATCTTCCCCAGCAACAACAACCTCAAAGGGCTGGTTCTGGTGCCAGCTTTGCCGTTCTGTGTGATCATAGAGAACCAATCCCCCCTCTCTGGGCCTCAGTTTACCCAACTATAAAGTAAAGATGATAAGCCAGATTCTTGACATGAAAAACAAAGGCACTAGCCATCCTTACCTCTGGGAGGCTAAATTCTTCATCGATCACTGCCACTAACCTCTTATGAACACAAGATTTTACATTCTCTGCCCTAAAGTCACCTTGGAGATACCTGGGCTGCTCCCCTAAGATGAGTGACAGCAGTCATGGGTGAGCAGAGGGGAGAAGGTGAGGTTTATTGGTGGTTGCCTCTCCATTTTCAGAGAGGGCAGGAAAAGTAGCCCCATGGACCGTGAGCTCCCAAATCTTCCTTTTTTGTTTTTGGGGGTTTTTTTTTCCAAATTTTGCACAACTTCAGAATCATTCTATTCTCTTCAGAGGATTCTACAAATGGGCCCTAAACATCCGCAAACCCCCTTCCACCAGGACCAGCGAACTTATCTGTTTGGAATCTTAGACTGAACCAGAAGGTCATGAGTCCAATCTCCTGACAATTTAAAGCCTAGAGACATACAGGATCTTGCCTCAAGTATCTCAGTAAGCCAGTCGTAAGACCTGAACTCATCTACTGCCGCCTGAGATACAAAAGGTTGGTTCCAGATGCAATGCTGTTCTCAGATACCCTTTAGCACCTCCCCACTGATCTCAGCCTCAGCCTGCACCTACTACTGCCACCCTCAAACCCTACCAGATCCTGAGGATCTTCCCTGGCAGATGCTGGCTGAGGGCCTGGGCTGTGCTGAGCACTGTGGGTAGGACAGAAGTAAACCAGGTCTGGGCCTTCCCTGGAGGAGCTCACAGCCTAAATGGAGGAAGGGGGTGGGGGGAGAACAGGACCAAAAAGAAAAGAAACTTCACTACAGAAATATTTATTGTACTAGGCACTGGGGATGGACTCAGTGGTAAGCAACACACGCAGCCTGTCCCCATGGAGAAACAAGGTCATTTTTAATCCAACATGAAATTTCAAAAAGATACATGCTATGAAGGAAAAATTGAGGGGACAACAAGCATGCCAACAGGCAAGGGTGATCTACTCTGAAGGGACACTTTCCCGAGGAGATACTATTTGAAGTGAGATCTGACAGGAGCAGAGAGGTTGACCAGGCCAGGCCTGGCCTTGGTCAGAAGTGGCCTTCTTAGCAGTGGAATCTGTGCATTCGAAGGCTCTTGGGCGGCAGGCAGCCTGGAACATTCATAACTAGAAAGTCTTCTGTGTTTGGTGTGGTGGTCTAGCGTGTACTACAGTGAGAGGTAAACCTGGAGAAGCCAGCAAGCCTCGATCACGCAGGTGTCCTGGAGTTAAGGGAAGGAATTAGAATCTTATCCTAAATGTGTTAGCAAGCAGCACATGGAAGCAGCAGAACGCTCTGTGTTTTTAAAAGATCTCATTGGCAACCATGTTGAGGATGGATTGGACGGTGAGCAAGGGTGGGAAGGGGAGCCCAGTGAGGAGGCTGTCGGTACAATCCGGGCATGGATGATAGCTCAGGTAAGGTAGAGAGGTCCGCATGGGCAGTGTGAGGGAAAAGAATTGACAGTTCCAGCTGGGGAGGGAAGAGAGGAGGAGGTGTCAGGTTGACTCTGTCCTGGGGGGGCTGCTAACTGGCTGCTGGTACCAGGCACAGAGACAGGCATTCTGTTTGGGGCCAATTTATGTTTGAAGTCCCTTCAAGACCTTGAAGTGAAGAGAAGCAGTTAAGTGTGTTGTTCTTAGCTGAGAGGAGAGAGACATTATTGGCGGAATGATGGTGGCTTATACCAAGGGCATGGGGAGGTCTTGTAAAGGAAGAGGATCGAGTGGAATAAGAAACAGGATAAAGGTAAAGGTCCGGAAGAGGCTGAGATGAAAATACCTGAGAGAAACCAGTCAGAACAACAAAGCATGGCCCTGAAGAGAAGGCAGGCTTGAACTCTCCAGGCCTTTGCACAAATTCCTTCCCCTGAAATCGCTCCTCTTCCAACCAGCCCATGCCTGCTCTTTCAAAGCACAGCCCAGGTACAGTCTCCCCAAGGAAGAAGCATCCTTGACTCCTCCTCACCAGAGCCAAATAAGGTCCTCTGGCTTCCTGGCGCTGGAGAGAGCAAAGCTCTGGAGCCAGACAGGCTGCATTCTTCCATGTGACATGGTCAAAGTGTCCTTCGAACACAGTCTCTTGAGCGGTCAAATGTTATAATAACCCCTGTGCGGGCACTATATTTCTTGTGAAGATCAAATGATACAATGTATATAAAACCTGTGGCTCAGAATAAACAATAAATAGAAGTTATCATTATCTTAGCTCTTCATGTACTGGCATCTGGTCTTGTCTGTGTCTCCTGCCTGGCCCTGAGAGGGTTTCGTTCATCTCAGCATCGCTAGTGCCGGGCACAGAACCTGGCATCTAATAAGTGTTTGTTCATTGAAATGAGGGTGAAGGGAGTAAAGAGCTGGGTGGGGGCAGGAGTGTTCAGGGTAGACATCCTGCAGGAGGCGGGGCTAGAGCCTAGCCCAGTGGATCCCATTTGCCCCTCCTCCAGCAATGTAGTGGGAGGGCTGGGGGAAAGGAGAGGGGAATGAGAGCATGCCAGGAGGGAGGAACAGCTTGAACATATTTTTCCCCAGCTGAGGGGCTGGGAACAACTTCTCAGCTGAACTGCGACCTCAGAGTCACATATCCTCTTTGAACTTCAAGCAGCCCCCAGCCCTGTCACTCCCCATCTGAGCTGGGTGAAAAGTGAAACTCAAGCCCTGCCCTGCAGCCATCCCCAGCAAAACCCAGGACCAACCCCTAGCTTGAGTTTACTTGCGTGGGACTAGCTGAATCTCACAGCTGGGGGCCCAGGCCTGCCCTCCCTGCCCTGCGTCTGCCCTGGCCATGCACAGCTGGTGGCCTCCTCCAACCCGAGGTCCCTAGTGGTTTCACTTCCAGCCTGGGTGGGGGCCCCACGCCAGTGGCAGAACTTGACTCCAGACCTGGAGACTAGAAACCTGCTCTCACACTACAAGCAATGAGGAAGTTTGGGGAATTTGGAGTTTCTTCACTTCTCTGGGCCTCAGTTTATCTACAAAATGGGGGACGTACCAGGTAGATCACTGTACGAATTAGTCTTCACATAAAATCCATAGCTCATAGAAGGTGCTTAACAAATGTTAGCTTTCTTCCCTTACCTCAGACCATGGCCTAGAGGAAGGAAAACTGCACCCTGGTTGAACTCCCATGTACCAGCTGCCGGCACCATCCTCTCCCCTCACACACAGAGACTCAACCCTGGCACAGAAGATGGCTTATTCACGTTTTACTTACGAGGAAACCAGGGTTTAGCGGGAAGCTGTCCAAGAACAAGCAATGCAGCTAATAAGCAGCAGAGCCAAGTTTCAAACATAGGGCCACCTGATCTCTGGGTTCACAGCAGCAGGGTGTAGTTCACACAGCACAGATCCAGCTCATAGGCACCCCACCTTACAACCTGGTGCCGCCCCTTCTACTGACGGACACAAAGCTTGCGGCCTCTGGTAGGTCACTGCCCCTCAAGCCTCCTCAGTGAGCTTCCTCACTGGACATCCAGAGGGCTCCGTGATGCACAAGCTAAACACAAAGCCCATTCTTGAGCATCTAGCCAGGGCCTGGCACCAAAAGGTTTGTTGAGTGACTGAAGGAATGAATTTCCAATAATTTCTAAAACATCTGTGAGGCTGAT
Source organism: Cynopterus sphinx (assembly GCA_030015415.1). Classification (NCBI taxonomy): domain Eukaryota; kingdom Metazoa; phylum Chordata; class Mammalia; order Chiroptera; family Pteropodidae; genus Cynopterus; species Cynopterus sphinx. The sequence goes on from CM057387.1 coordinate 99,668,938, forward strand.
AGATAAGGAGATAAGTAAAAATAAGGGGAAGACTGAGGTAAGTAAATGTGAAAGAATCATTCAGTTATTATTATAAAGTATTTTGCTCTATCATCTTTCCTACACAAACATTTATTGGGCCCCTACTGTGGACCAGGCCTATGTGGGCTCTACAGGTACAAGGATGATAATAGTTAACATTTATTTAGCTCTATTGTGTGATTGGTACTATCCTAAGTATTTTACATGGATTTTCTGAATTCAACAACCTTAAAAGTAGAAATTTTACTATTATTCCTATTTTAAAGACTGAAAAACAGAGACGGAGAAATTAAGTACCTTAGTCGAAGTAACTTACAAAGTGGTAGAGCCCAAATTTGTATCCATTTTTAAGCATTATATCCATTTATACCAAATTTCAGAGCCAAGGGGAAAATGTTTTCTACCCCCAAGGAATGTACTGGCTGGTTGAATAAGGTGTGTACATGGTTTAAATAAGACAGGACTGAAATGAAGTATGTATCATGGTGCTTGGCACAGAGGAAGTTCTTTCTAAATGTTCTTTATTGTGAGCTCTAATTTTATTATTTAAGAATTACTATGAAACAGTAATTTTGTTATCAGTAATTCTTCTCTTTGCTTTGGTGTCAAATGAGCTTTTTTAAAAAGGAAAATAAAAAGTCCTTTAGAAGATCTCTAAGGCAGCCCTCATTTGACTAAGGAGGAAACTGAGGCCAGAAAGAGGTAGGAATCTCATCCCCCCTGTCGGCTAGAAGCATCAGTGTGTTGGTAAATGTTTAACACTAGCTCTCATGAATGCAGGAAGCCTGATTTGTAGCCTTTACCAATTTCTGTGGTACAAAGAGTCATCCCGGCCACCAACTCCAAGCTACCAAAATGAGGTCACTGAGTCATGGAGCTGGACAGACATACTTACATCAGCTCCCTCCAGCTGGTGCAAACCAGCTCGAGCATTACCGCTGGCTGGAGCCCTGTGTCTCTGGTGATCCTGGAGACTTTGACCTGGTACACCTCCCAGGGACAGCAGGAGTGGGGTCTGAAGCTATGGGCATAAGGAAAAAGGAGGATGAACAATGCAGAACCCTCAAGAATCTAAGAGGTCAAACGGGGTCTTCTCCACACGCTCAGGCAATCACGGGCCTTTTCAAGTACCATGGAGCTTTGCCATTAGTCTATATATCTGTCTCCGGAACAAAAGTTGCTCATTCTTGAGCACTATCTAATGACTTCTAAAGTTCAGACTTGGTGGGGCAGGGAAAGGAAATGGTTTGGTTTCTGATAAACTCCTTGATTATTAGCAAGACACTGCAGTGTGAGTATAATTCTGCTTGCTTTCAGTTCCTGAGGGAAGAAGGCAGTGACTGGGCGCTGCTGCTCCCTGGGTCCACACGCAGAGCCCAGGTTCCTGCATTTATTTATTTATTTAACATTGGGTCGTTTTCACTGCTTGTTTTCTTCCTCCTGTGGCCTGGTCTCCTAGTGCTTCCAGGGGAGTAATCCAAGACCCAGACACCAACACAAGCAGAGCTGGCGATCTCTGCAGAGCACCCTCCACATCAGAGTGCCCTCAGTTCCACAATTAGCTCTTCCTCTGGGTTAAGTCAGTGGTCTTCTATTAAAACTCACTTACCATTAGTGGTGGGAGTGAAAAATGACAGCTTCACTGTCTCTAATCTATGAATTGATTATTTAATATTAGCATATTGCTATCCCAAATAAAATAGTTAAGCCCCTACTACATGAAAAGCATGTACTATATACTGTACTTCATCTTCTAAGCAAACTGACCAGGAAAGTTATCTTCATATTTTTCTGATAAATGAAGTTCTATTTAGAAAGGTGACACAACTAGGCTGAAGTCACATGGCCAGTAGGTGACTGAGCCAGGACTGGACCATATTTTAATCTCCCCATTCTACTATAATTAATTCCTCAGCCAGTGGGGGCGGGGGGAAGGAAAATGAGATAATTCTGAAAGAGTGGACATAGAATGGGCATATCAGTTTTCTATTGCTATGTAACAAGTTACCACAAATTTAGCAACTTCAAGCAATCCCCAATTTGTTATCTCGTAGTCTATAGATCAAAAATCTAGGCAGGTACATCTGGTCCTTTGCTTAGGGTCTCATGAAGCTGAAATCAAGGTGTGAGCTGGCTGGGGTCTTCTGGGGAGATTCTGGAAGAACCACCTCCAAGTTCGTTCAGGTCATTGGCAAAATCCCGTTCCTTGCAGCTGTGGTGCAAGGGTCCTGCTGACTGTCAGCTCCTTAAGATCATACACATGCCTTATTTCCTAAGCCAGCAACTGGGAGACAACGCCTTCTTATGCTTTCAATACCTCTAACTTCCCTTCTGCTACATTTCTCCCACTTCCACTTTTGCCCCCAGCTGTGCCTTTAAGGGCTTATGTGATTACAGTGGGGCCACACAGCTAATCCAGGATAACCTCTCTACCAACTGGACCACACAACACAGTGAAATCACAGTGATGGTTCATTATATTCACAAGTTCCAGGATTAGTACAGGGCATTTTAGGGAAGCCACTTCAGAAAGTCCACCTACTACAGTGGAAGAAATTCTAGGAGTGCTCTCTAGGAAATGAGGAGGGACTTCCTCTGGAGGCCTTGAATACCCAGAAAAGCACTGTGCGGGTGCTGGGTGACCAAAGGGAGTAGACATGGACAAGGCGGCAGAATCTATGGTGGGGAGGGGTTTGGCAAGGGGCGGAAGAGGGAGGCGGAAAAGAAATGCTAACAGAAGAACATAAGTTTACATCTGTAGATAGGTTCCCAGGAGATACTCAGTAAATATATGTGGAATCGAATGGATTATGTTGCTCAGTTCACATGATGTGGGTTGGATTGAGTGTCATTGAGTAGGTTGAGATTAAGGCTGGAAAAGGCTGAGATGGATAGGATCATACTGATTGAGTAGAAAGTAGATGGCTTGTTTAGACTGAGAGAGTTGACATAGCTGGGTTCAGATGGGTTGCACGGGGTTTAGATGGGTTGAGGTGGGGAGAGGTTGGCTGAGGCTAGATTTAGCTGGCTACACTGATTAGGGTCAGGCTGGATTGAAGAAGCTTGGATGGGCTGGAATCATTTGTGGATAGATTATTTTGGAACAGATTAGATTGAACTGTAGGTAGGTAAGGTTGGGGACTGCTCGGTGTTTAGTTGCAGAGGCAGAATCCACTCTGAATAGTTTAAGCAGAAATAAATGTATGAGTGGATGTTTAATGGCTTACAGAAATGTTTGGAAAGCTGAAGAGACAGATCGTAGGCTGAACCTTCAGGACCGACTCCGAAATCTGCGCTGCAGAGGTGGACCACCAAGGCGACTGCTCCTTTTGCGACCATCAGGAAGCCAGCTGCCAAATCAGGAAGCCTCCAGTCGAGCTTCTAGCTCCAGAAACATGTTCTTCTGTCCACACCAGCTCAATGTACACCTCGGCATGAAAGCACAGACAGGTTCTGGCTTTAGGGAAAGAAAAATGTGATGAAGAAATTCTTTGGATAGATAACACAAAAGTGGGAAAATGTGAATAATTGTCGAAGCTGGGTAATGGAGACATAAGGGTGTACCCTACTGTTCTCTCTACTTTCACATATGTTTGTTTTTACAAATATTGTTTTGAATGGCTTTCTCATTCCCTGTCTTTCTATTCATTTAATTAACTTCTGAATAAATTGTCTTGCCTGAGTACATGGCATTTAGTGAAAACTACATCACATGCAAAACTCTAACAATAGGGCAGTCTGGGAAATCATTTTTAGCTTTTTAGCCTCTGTAGAATAAAAAGGCACACTAGAAGGAGAGAGGGATGAAGGATGAATGAGCCAGTCCCAGTGTATCCCACCACTGAGCTATATGGGGGTGGGTTGGAATGAGTTGGGATGGGTGCACTAGGCCTGGGTTGGACAAAGACGACTTGGGGTGGGTTGGACTGGGTTGAGTTAGAAGGTGTAAGATATGTGTGGTTCGGCTGAACTGAGCTGGGTTGGGTGGTGTTGGCAGGGGTTGGATTGGGATAGATGATGTGCACTGGAAGCCACTTGGACGCCAAGTGTCAAGCACTTTGATTTCCGTGGAGTGTGAGAGGTTTACTCAGAGCCAAGAAAGGAAGACTTGGAGGATGACAACATTGCAAAGAGTGGCACCTCTGTCACTCTTCCTTCATTGGACATCCTCTCCATTGTCCGGGACCAGGCTTATTTCCACTCACCCAAGGCCACCCTTTCCTCAGGCTTAGGACATTTCCAGTGTTGAGCTCAACCTCCTTTTTTTGTCCTTAAAAATGAAACCTATTAGAGCTAGAGGCTTTGGAAATAAGTTCCAAGCACAGAAACTTGCAAGATGTGTTGTCTCGGGGCAAAACCAAACCCAAAGTCAGGATATCAGAGCCATATGGTTTCCTCTCTACATTTCTAGTGGGAGGAGTTGTGGATTTTATGGAATTTGGGACCAGTTCCGGAGTCCCACAGGTGCTATGTTCACTGAGCCAAGGAAAACGGGTGCTGGCAAGCACACATGTTTACACACACCAGAGTAATGCACATGAGCATGAGGCTTTCCAGTGTGCAATATATTTCCAGTTCATATATATTCTCTCATACTTGCACTGTGAAGCAGGAGTCATTATGTAATATCCCATATGGAGATATTCAGGCTCAGAGAGGCTAAGTGGCTTGCCCAAAAACACACAGAAGAGCCAGGATTCATGTTTTCGGTGGGATTTTTTGTTTGTTACATGAACATTATCTATCTCCTTTCATTGGCTTGGAGAATCCAGTCTTCATGAGGTTTGCAATTTTGCCCATCTTGTTCATGGTTATAGACTCAACATCTATAACAGTCTTAGCACCTAGTAGTTTAATATACATTTACTCAATATACACATACATTTACTAAATAAGTGAGGAAAGAAACCCAAGCCTCAAAAACCCACGTTCTTTCCACAATCTCTCTCTCTCTCTCTCTCTCTCTCTCTCTCTCTCTCTCTCTCTCACACACACACACACACACACACACACACAGTCTGTGACATGAGTCTCTTGTCCTAAGTTTCTGAAGTCTTATCCCATCTCTGCTCCCTGAGTTTGCCTGGATCAGGTCATAGATCCATGTACTTTCTGACCCACTGCTCAGTGCCAAGGGAAGAGAGGCATCTGGACTCAAACCTCCAAACATGCCCACCATAGTCGTGGCACAGATAACAAATGTCAACCACTTTCATTATCTGTTTGCACTTAGACTCTCTTTCAGGGGTACAGAACAGATGAGACACTTGGCAATTCCACTTGGAAATCAGCTTGCCCTTTCAAGAGATGACAAGATGGCATCTGAGACCATGGCTCAGCTAAAGTCGACCAGTCTGTGAGTCTTTCTGCTCACCAAGTGCTCAGAAGCAGGGTCCCAGTGAATTTGCACAGACAACCTTTCAATGGAGGGGTCATTGTCCCCATTTTGCACACAAGTAAACTGAGGCTCCTAGAATGGTCACTTAGCAAGTGAGTGTAAAGCCTGGGGCAGAATCCAAGTCTGTATGACTCTAAGGTCCATGACCATTACTGACAGTAACCTCCAGGCCCCCCTGAGAGAGTACATCTCTCTTTCATCCCTGGGCTTTGTGAGGGGCAGGGCCACGTCTGCTCTTCTCTGCATCCTGCCTCTGCTCTCAGCCTGGGTCAGCACGGGTGGGGTGGGGTGGCAGGGGATACACATATCTTGCCGCCTCCGACTGATATTGATGGACGGAGTGACTATTGTAAATGCTACGGTGTTGTGTAATCAGTAGGAAAATGTGACTCTGTCCCCAGAGATGCCAATGGCATTTTGGAGAAAATCCTATCCTTGATTTTCTGGGCCTGTTCAGTTGAAATGTCTGGGTGACAGGGACAGGGACAGTGAGGGGGCTCTAATACATAGGGCCTGGGCAGGTTGCTTGCTGCTCCAGCTCCTGCCTGGGAGAGTAGGGCATGGGCAGAGGGCTGTGTGTGACTCTGGATGTGAGTGTATATGGGAGCCGGATAACAGAGGGAGCCCTGGAGTGACACAAATCTCAACTCTGTCACTTAGGCTCTCTGTCCTCATTTCTTCTACTGTACAATGGGTGGGAAAAGTACCCAGATCATTATTCTGTCATGAGGATTAAATGAGAAGATGCAGTAATGCTAGCACCTTGTACAGAGTCTAGCCTATGGCTGATGCCCAATATAGAGTTGTTGAATGAATGAATGAATGAATGAGTGAATGAGCAAATGAATGTACATGAATACATAGAGGAAGGAGCATAGAAGAACAGGAAGAGGATAGCATTTGGATCCAAGAGACCTAACTTGGACCGTGTTTATCACTAGCTGAGTAACCTTGGGCAAGTCATTTAACCTCTCCGAGCCTGAGTTAATAATAGCAATAATCCCTGCCTCTCGATTGTTGTGAGGATTAAATGAAAATGTGTGGTAGAACTGCTCTGTCAATGGCAGAGCACTGTGCAAATGTTAGTTCTAATTATTCTCCACAATTATGACTGCTCTGCAGGAGGCACGTGTGTGAGAGTAGAGAAAGGGTTGTGCGTGAGGATGGGCCTGTGACCAGCCTGTGTGTGCATGTGTATTGTGTGTGGATGTGTTTGGAGAACTGGGGCCATTAGAAAAACCATCATCCCTCTAAGTTGTTCTTTCTTTTGCTAAACTCAACCTGCCAGGCTGACATCGGAAGCAGGAATTAGTGGGAAGTCTGGGGGGACGGGATTAGTGGCTGAACTTTCTATTCCTGGAGACCCTCTTTTCTCAGGAGGTCAAAGCAATTTCCATATATTATCCTGCTGGCAGCTTGGGAAGGTCAGGGAAACAGCAGACACATGTCACACATTCCTCAGATGGAGAAACCAAGGCAGGAAAGCTAGCTGGCCACTGAGGCCACTCCTGCCCTGACCCTGTTGGAAACACCATCTGAAGAATTCTGCAGTCACTCAGCCTGCCCCAGGCAGACCAGTGAACAATGGTTCATTTATTTGGGTGCTTACTGCAGTGTCTCCCTCCCCCCTGTTTTCAGCTCTGGGCTGTGTATGATTCAGAGGGAGCAAAACCCCGAATCCCTGCTGTGTGACACACTAACCATTGGAGGGTCTTACCCCGTCTCAGTCCAGCTGTTGCCCTAACTCCTCTCTAGCAGTGCTTCAAATTTAGTCTACTTCTTCCAATGACACCTCCCTGACTCCCCTATCTGGCAGATGGAGGAGCAGTTACTCTTCTTTGAGCCACTGGGGTGAAGGCACCAGAGGGAAGAAGGTTGGAAGCCCCGCCACATTGTACATCTGAAACTGAGAACAAGGCCAGGAAATGTTCTCTGAAACTGATGAGAATAAGATTTACTCTGACAAGTGTTCTGTGATTGTGAAGTTAGTGAGCCTGGGAGCCTCCGGGGGGGTCAGAGCAGCCATTCTCAAAGTGTGGCCTCCGGATCAGCAGCCTCAGCTGCTCCTGGGAACTTGTTAGAAGTACCAGCTGTAACACTAGCCCTGCGTCAGAATCCCCAGGGGGAGGGGCAACGATCTGGGTTTTAGCAAGCCCTCCAGGTGATGCGGCTGCACTGGAAGTTTGAGAACCACTGGGCTCCAACTGCTCTCCCTGCCGGCACCTGCACCCAGGCTCCTGTCTTCCAGCCAGGTCCCAGGAAGCCGCACCTGCCGCACACTGGTTTTGGTTCCCCGCGAGGAGGGCATCTGCCCCAGACCCCCAGTCTTGCAGAGGGGAGGGGACCGGGTTAAGCCCCACAGTCCTGTCTCTTATCATCACCCTGCCCCAAACGTGTCTCCTGCCCTCAGCGCTTCTACTGTGTCACCTACCACGAGGTGATCTTGAGACTGCGGTGTACAGAGCTCATCCCTGTGTCGCCTCAGCTCGCTCTTCCGGCTCGTCTCACCTGTCCTGCACAACAGCACCGAGGCAGAAAGCATCAGTCCGGGAGGAAGGCGGCGGCGGGCCCAGCAGGGACCGGGTGCGCTCCCAGCCACGAGCGCCAGGGGACGCCGTGGGCCCGCGCTGGCGCCGGGAGGCGCCGGGCGTTGGGGGGCGTCCCGGGGGGGCGGGGTCTGGCCTGGAACCCCGCTGCCCCTCCCCGCGGCGTGACCTCTGCTGACACGCTCGACCTCTCCGGGCTCCCCGCGACCTACAGAGACACAACTGCGACCCGCCGGAAACGCGAGACGACATCGCCCGCCCGGGCCTGCCGTGCCCACTGCGGGGCCCCGCGGCCCCGTGAGGACCCGGCCTTTCCCTCCCCCCAACCCCCCCCCCCCGGGTCCTCGCAGTCCCGGTTTACGGACGCGCGCTCGGGCGGCTGGTCCGGGCGGGGACGGACTGGCGTCCCGAGGCCCGCGCGAGGCTCTGACCCTTCCCCCCCGCGTGGCCTCAGCTCCGGGCAGGTGGTCTCCGAGAGCGCCCCCCGAGGGACCGGGCCCGAGGGGAGCGGTCTGGAACCCCCCCGGAGATGGGGGGGACCCGAGGGACCGGGGCCGAGGGGAGCGGCCTCGAATCGCCCCCGGAGATGGGCGGGACCCGAGGGACAGGGCCCGAGGGGAGCGGTCTGGAACCCCCCCCCCCGGAGATGGGGCAGAGACGGCCGGAGCCGGAGAACCCAAGGCTTTGGCCCGCCCAGCGCGCGGCCAGGGGTGTTCAGACCCCAGTTCGGGCCGTGGTTTCGAGCCCGGCCGCCCCAGCCGTCCGGGGCTGGCGGGACCGCGGCGTGTACGTAAGGGCGGGGGTCGCCCCGGAGGCGGGGGGCTCATTCGGACCTGGGGTTCGGGGGCGCTCCGCCTGCGCGCCCGCCCCCCCCCCGCCCCTCGTTCCGCCCGGGCTGCGCCAGCCGAGCCCTCTGCGGAGGCGGGATCGGGGGTCAGGCCGGGGGAGGGGCGCCCCCGTCCCGCGCCCGCGCCCCCCGCAGCGGCTGTTAGCACACGGGCAGTCAGCGCTGATCCTCCCGGGCGTTCAGACCGCCGACTCGGGCCCTGGGGGCCGCGCCGCGCGGGGCCGAACCCGCCCCAGGGGCCGCGGCTCCCGCACGCGACCCCCGCGGTCTGGGCCCGGGGCTGGCTCCCTCGTCCGCGCCCCCGGGACCCTGCGGCGTTATCCGTGTGTGCCCGAGTGTCTGTCTCCACCACCGCCAGCGTCTTTCTGTGCGTCTACACCCGCGCGCGGGAGGACGCCGCGGGGCCGAGGAGGCGTGGCGGGGAGGCGGGAGGACGCAGCGCTTCTCCGCTCAGGAGGAGCCAGTGTGTCCGGGTCGTGAATTTGAAAAAGTGACCCGCGGGCGGCGGCCGGGGCCGAAAATCCCCGCGGTTTCCGCGGCGCCCGCCCAGCCGAGGTGTCGCCCCCGGCTCTGTTCCCCTGGGCACTGCGCTTCCGACCGTCGCCACCGCGGGCTGGGACCCGCCACCGGCGCGCTCTCCTGCGGGCGGCACAGCCAGGGCGCGGAGAGGCTGGGGCGCTCGCTCCCGGCGGCACAGCCGCACAGGGACCCCACCCCTCTCGAGGCCCGCAGCCCGGGACGCCCGCTCAGCTGGGAAAGGGGGTGCAGGACCCGCGAGGCAGCGCCTCCGATTCTCGGGGCCGCCTCTCTCCCGATCTTGGGTCCCTAGTCCGCGGCCACCGTGGTCCAGCGGCCGCGCCACGTCCTCCAGCCCCCTCCCCGCGGGTGGTCAGCCTCGTGAGCCTGCAAGCCAGAGGGAAGCAAGTTCAGCTCCAGGGGCCTTAGGTGGAGGTGGGGAGGACCCACCGGGGTCCCCCGGAGCAGGATTTCTCGGCGCACTCGCCCTGCCCCTAGGGCCGCGAGTCAGTCTCTCTCTCTGATCTCTCTCTCTCTCTCTCTCTCTCCCTCTCTCTCTCTCTCTCTCTCTCTCTCTCTCTCTCTCTCTCTCTCTCCCCCTCCCTCTCTCCTTCTCTCCCTCTCTCCCTCCCTCTGTCTCTCCTCTCTTTCCGCTTCTCTCCATCCCTCCCGCCTTTCCCTCTCCCAGCCTGTTTCTCGTTCTCTGATTTACTCCCTCCTCGGTGTCTCGCCGTGCCTTTGTCTCTGTCTCTCATCGCATCTCTGCCGGTGAAGAACACCCCCCGCCGACCCGCAAAGGAACACACACCAGCAGAACCCGCCTTTTCAATAAAAAACGACAACTGGGAAACAAAGTGAATTAAAAAGCATTAACTTAAAAACAATCCATGTGTCTACAAATGCGTTCCAAATGGCAGCCCTTCGGGCGGGGGTGCGAGGGGGGTGGGGGCGTTAGGCCACATGTTCTAGAGCCCCAGACACCAAATGTAGTGGGCTCATTGCCTCACTATGAACCCCTCCCACTGGTCACCTGGGACGACAGGGTCTGGGGAAGGGACTTATTCTATTTCTTCACCCTCGCTGACCCCACCTGGTGCCCTGGATCCTCTCTGGCAGTTCTGGCATCCGCAGTCCCCTCCTACTTCCCCAGTGCCTTTAAACCTTCCTATGCTGACCCCATCTCTCCACCAGCCTGCTGCACCAGCCCTCCCCACCGCCACTGATTCCACCCTCTTCCACCACCTCCAGTTTTGGACCCCACACTTCTTCCGGCACAGGGGCCCTGCCCTGCCCCACCCCCATTCTGCCCTCCTGTCCCCTGGACCACCCAGTAGCCCTGGCTAGAGAGTAGTTAGAACAAAGCTTTCCTTGGTCTGAAGAGACATTTTCCCCCCGAGCTGCATGCAGAAGGGGCTTCCCAGTTCCGATACTGCAACTGCTCTGTCTTGCCAGATGCCAATCAGAAGTTGTGTCTCTGAAGGCCAGCCTCTCTGAGGAGGCAGATGTAGGCTGCTGTTTTATGAAGCCCCTCGCCAAAATGAAACTCTGCTCCCCTAAAGGCGATCCTGCTGCCACACTTACCACCCCCAACAACTCTCTTTCACCTTTTTCCCTGGAAGTGGAAGGACTGGAGTACATCAATTAGGGCACAATGATAGAAGACAGGACTGAGCTGGTGGCCAGATTTCTACTGTCCCCTCACAGTGTCTTCTCAACTGGGAAGGAAATCCTGAGTTTGTAAACCAGATTGGAGGAAGATCTAGATTCTTAACCTTGCTCCTATAATGATAATGGCTTATGATATGATTAGAAGAGCAGAATTAACAATAAGCATAATAATATAATACTGTTGAGCCCCTACTGTATGCTCTCCATACATAGCTCACAGAAATCCCTAATAACTATATGACTTTGAGCAGTAGCTCGCCCTACCTGGGCCTCAGTTTCCCTCTCTGCAGCTGGAAGGGATGGGATCTTCCAGTTAAGACAGGGCGTCTGAAACACTTACATTTGAATCAAAGTCTGGACAAGTTTTATTGTCACTGTTCGTATCTGCTTAAGACATAAAGAAACCAACCAGTAAAAAGTCAGTTGAGTTATAGTTATTCTACGTTCTTGAAACAACAAAACAAAAAAAGCCATCGCTTTAAAAATTCCTAACGTTTATCATGCAATCAAATTCTTCTGTCTTCTAATCATCAGCAGTGAGCCATTTTATTTTGATTTTTAATGATAAAAGTGTTTCGTGTTCATTATACAAAGAGCAAAATTCCCCTGGCTACCTCTATATCACAAACCTCACCTGATGGCTTGTCAAATTCTGGGGGAGCCCAATATAAGTACTTACACAGAGCTCCTTGGTGATTCTGATAATTTTGTTTTGCGTATGATTTCTGAATCCGATAGCAGATATCTGATATCTCCTTATATCATCCATATCTCTGATTCTCACCTGATTCTGATCTGAGATCCTGATTGCGAATCACTGAGGTTGAGTTCTGAGGGTGTCTATTTCTATAGATTTGTTTAAGCAGCTTCTCTGTCTCCATGTATGCTCTTACACACCTGTTCCAGGGAGCCTGTGAAGGTGTACCTACCGTATGCATGTAAATCTAGGTATGTGTCTGTGCGTGCACCTGTACAGATGTTTCCTTGTGTGAGTGTGTTTGGGTGGGGGGTGGTTATAGGCCTCCGGCTATCTCTGGGTATTTCTACAAGTGGATGTGCTGGGCAATGCCCTGTACCTCTCTCTGATTTTGTGTGTGTCTCTGAAGATGGGTGCCTATGCTTCTGGGTGAATTTGTGTGGCGGTGCTTTTGTGTCATGTTTATGTAAGTGGGGAGATATTTGTGCCTGTGTGGACATGTCCTATGTGCCTGCATCGATGAGCCTGCCATTTTTTTTTTTTTTTTTTGAGGGCTCCAACAGGAGAGGAGTTTCTACAGAGAAGGAGCTCCATCCAGGCCCTAGAAATGCCAGTTGAGCCTTCTGCAGGCTTCAGAGCAAGCCATCAGAGCTTCTCTCCTGGTTGGGGAAGAGGAACAACAGATTTTGAGCACAAATACAGATATCTGTGCTGAACATTCTAATTCTGCAAGTCGAGTAGAGAGCCCGGGCAGCTGCCTGCTAATTAGCCACCCTGGGGAAAAAATTGCCTATGTTGGAGTGGATAATGTGTTCGACTGTTTCTGTGGGATCCTTGACCAACTGAATGCCCCACCTCCCTCCTACCCTCTCCCATGGGCCTGTCTTCCCTGCACCCCTAGCTCAGAAAGATGGTGCAGCATTTGCGTGCCTTGGTTCTAATACATCAGCTTTTTCAAACAGGCCAACTGCTAAGCAAATGTCATTTGGGCTGAAGCTAAATGAGATAAATGATCCATTTGAATAGATGAAGATGGGTCCCATGCTAGATGAAAATGAGCTAATAAAGTTCCCCACAACGTCAAGGACAGGCTTCATGTCCCCTCCCTAGACAAATTGTGCTCTCAAAGACTGGGGCTCCTCCACAGCACAAAACAAATACTCAGGTACCTGTGGCTGAGGATTTAGGGCTTGACAGATCCCCTGTCCCAGTGAGCCTCTGAGACCCTCTCTGCCCAGGTCCTTTCAACAGTTGCTATGGGCTGCTGGGAGCGGGAGCCCACCCAGGCTGGGCTGAGGGGCAGCTGCCCACTGTAGTCCCAACCATGCCCTTCCTATGACTTTCTTAGACCTTTCAGCCCCCAGAACTATGAGAAAATAATTGTCTGTTGTTTAAGCCACCCAATTTATGGTGCTTTGTTCTAGCAGCCCAAGCAGACTGATACAGATATCAACTAGGAATTACATTTGCACATATTTGCAAATATTGATTTATATATCAATAAAAATTATTGATACACTCCTAGAGAGAGTAATATCACGAGTGCCACTCCTGCTATTACTGCTGTTTCTCACTGAACTCTTATTTGCTGAACTCTCCTATCTTTAGCTCACTTTATTCTCAAGACAGCCCCAAGGGGGAGACATTTATTAGCTCCATTTTATCAGAGATTAAATCTCAAATAAGGTACTCAGTGTTGGTTGCACACTGCCAAGTGGTAGAGTGAGGATTTGAAACCAGGTCTACCTGACTCTGGTGTGCATGCTCTTTAGGAATGAGAAGCGATCTAGCACTCAGAGTTAGGGGGGGAAACCTCACCAGGCTTGGGAAAGAATCATCCTGCCACGCCCACAGGGCCAAAGCTCTATTCCCCAAGGCCACCTGACTTGTTCAGCCTTGCACCTTATAACTCAATTACTGTAATTGGGGACAGCTGTCTCCTGAGCAGGGCCAGCCTTCCCAGGCTACAGATCTACAGGCATCTCTGAAATCATTAAAGAATTGGCTTGCAACTTTTGTTCAAATTAATGACCATAGAGTAATGCAATAAACTGATTTTAATTCATGCCTAGCTTAACTGATAGGCTCAGCCCCAGTGTTGGCATTTTCTGACAAGATTTATTCTTAGTACAAAGTCACTGCTCGGATTAATACAGCTACAGTGTTATTAAATTAAAATTTACCTTTAATTTAAATTAAATTTACTTTAATTTTACTTTAATACAGTGTTTTTAATTTATAACAAGATCATTTAATGATGCATTTGGACCCAGTCTCTACCCGTAGCCCCCACACCCACATGCAGATTCTCTCATTTACAGTTTAATCGGGCAGGGGTGTGTTCAGGTTGTACAGGACCTGCCTCTCCTAAGCTCCCAAATCCATCCCTCCTGAAGCCCCTCATGCTGGCGAAAGCTGTCCTGAGGATATTCTGGAATCCACATCAACGCTGGGCTGAAGAAGGGCCTGGAGCAGCCACACAGACATGTCACACTCGTTTAGTCCTGGGCCAGCACGCTGGCTGGCTTCCCCAGAAGAAAAATGAAGGTCCTCTGACAGGCAAGCATAAATATTTTCTTTCCCAGCCTGGTTCAGATGGGGATATTTGCTGTTAATAAAGTGGCAGCTGGCTATCTGGGAGTGTCTGAATGTGGCCTTCCCTGGCAGGGAGTGCATCATCCATCTCTGTCCCTGCCCTGTCAGATGACAAGACGTCGCTGGCCTGCTTGTTTTTGGAATGTGCCTCAGATGGCAAAAAGCAGGCAGGAAGCGTTTGGGTCACAGCAGTTTCATCTTCTATCTCTTGAGGGGCCGTGGGGAGCAGCCTCGGTTTGCTGCTCTTGGCAAGCACACCTATCAGGAGAACGGCCATCGGGTGCCTGGCAAAGCTATTTATTTAAGCCCCACATTAGGCAGTGAGACTTTATTTATGGGGGCAGGAGGGGGAGTGTTGGAGCAGGCTGGATCTTCCCACTTTGAAAGGTGCTCAGACCAGAAAGGGCAACACAACGTAATAGGAAACTGTGCTTTTCTTTAAGGCATGTGGCCTGGAAATGGAGCTGCAAGGCCCGGAAAGGTTTTGAAATAACATTTCGGGCTGGAGCCCTCCCTTCCCCCACCTGGAAATAGGTGTTGGGATGGAAAACAGGGCACCTCTCCTCACCACTCGTCACCAGCCAGGACTGTTTGAAATGAAAACAAAAAATTCTTCCTTAAAAGAAAATGTGTTTTCCAAAGTACTATGAATTCTCTTCTTGACTTCCAAGTCCACGAAAGGGAAAGGCCGTGTGAAGGCTCAGTTCACAGCTTGGAGCTGTGGCGGCTGCTCTGGGAACCCAGGAGAGGCTGCAGTTGGGGTTAAATATCACCAGTCTCCACGCTGTTGTGTTTCTCCGTGGCACATTTTGCATTCGATCAACAAACATTTGATGAGTGCTAGCCCTCTCCCTGCGTAACAAAAAGACACAAAGATTTCAGGTCACCTACGCCTGGGTTCAAGTCTCTGGGAAAGTTATTCAAACTTCCCCCATACATAAAATAGGGACAATAATACAGATTTCAAGGGAATGTTATAAGAATCCCACTGAAGCCTGCATACGAAAGTGTGCACTGCAGCACCTGACTCCCTCTCAGCGCTTGCAAACATGTAGGTTTCAAAGAAGCTCACAGAGGTTTCCTGCGGCCTAAAGAATGGGTTTGGCAGTCAATGCCTCTGAGATCTGATCCAAACAATTCTGTCACTCAGTGGTCAGGATTCTTCCGCTGCTATCAGTGTGGCAACAGGCCTGGCCCCCCAAAGTCTCTTAGCTCACGATATGCTGCTGCCATCCCCATATGTTTGTTCATGCTGTTCCACACACCACCACACTTTGAAGCAGTCCCTTCCCTCCTCTTTGCACCTTCCAACTGGACACCCAGGTCTTCAGGGATGACTATGACTACCACTTATGGAGTACCATGTGTCAGACACTTCTCATATAGCATTTTTAGATCTTTATTTTAGAGTCATGGAAGACAGAATCAAGGGAAAGAAAAGAGGGGAACAGCAAAGCGTTTCCAGAAGGAGGATAATATGGTCATATTTATCACAGAGGATAGATTACTCTGGGCCAAAGAGGAAGCTGAGTCAGGAAGAGTCTGAGGGTTAAGGAGGAGTCTAGGGGTCAGAGAGGAGGCTGCAAGGTTGGAAAGGAGGCTGAGAGTCAGGGAGGAGGCTGTTACAGTATCCAGGCAAGAAAAGACAGTGGCAGTGGCTTTTGGATGGAGAGGAGAGGCTGGATTTGACTTTGCTTTATTTACCCATTCAGTACATATTTTGTGGGCACCTATCCATTCAGTACATATTTTGTGGGCAGGCTCTCATCCAGCTGCTGGGATACAGTAGTGAACAAAGCAATACGAAATCCCTGCCCTCCTGGAGTTTGCATCCTAGTGAGGAAACATGTAATAAAATAAAGAAGAAAAATGTACAGTGTGTTAGATAAGTGCTATAAAGAAAAAATCAAAGCAAGGGAAGGGGATACAAAAGAGTCAGGAATAAAATTATAGACACTGTGGCTACCGAAGGCCTTAGAGCAACTTTTGAGGAAAGCCCTAAAGGAAGTGAGAAAGCCGTCCCTGAGGATATCTGGAGGCACATCTCAGGCAGAGGGAACTAGGAGTGCAGAGTGCCTAGTGGGGACCAGGAATGGGGAAGAGGCCTTTGGGGCCCCAAAGGAGAGAAGATTAGGAGAGGAGGTCAGAGATGACAGAGGAGCTGGCTTATAAGGGACTTTTCAGTCTCAGCTAAAACTCCTTAAGGCACCTTGAAGTCAGAGGCCCTTGAGTGGGCCTCCTCCCCCTCTGAGCCCGATTTCTCACTGTGGAGGGTACATGTGGTGTTGGGTACGACTATGAAAGCTTTGAGGTTCATTCTATGCACTGAGCAAAAATCAGACCCGGCAGGCCCTGGGATTCTATGCGTTGAAGTCATCAAACCTGGCTAAGTCCACCTTTCAGTTCCAAAGGTACTAAGATAGTGGCAGTGGTGCTGACCTCAGGATGCAGAGGGCCAGCCTCCCTGGCCTTGGGAGCCTCTTCTGCCCAGCCTGCTGCCCTGCCCCCTGGGAAAGAGTGGAAGAGCTGACTTTGGGCAACTCTGGCTTCTAGATGTAAGACCTCTTACATCTGTAAACACCAGGTCACGTGGCACAGTTTCTTCCCCTGATAGCTAACGAATTTTCACCATCATTCCTTCATCCCTTCATTTATTCTCCCCAGTACTCATGTATATACTCATTCCCTCCCTCATTCTGTTTTCTCATTCTTGTCTTCACTCCTTCCTCACTTATTTGCTTCTTTACTGACTAATTTTACTCCCTCGTAGCATTTATCACACGAGTCACGGAATAAGCGCTGGACTGTGTAACTCTCTATAAGCCTGACTTCTCAGCGAAAACATAAAGGCATGAGTGAGGGCAGACAGCATGTCTTATTCACAGCCGTAACACCAGCATCTGTCCCCATGGCTGGTGCATCGAATACACTCTGTAAATGGATTCCATATCCTTCCATTTGCTGCAAACTCATTCATTCCTTCAGGTGTTTGTCAAGCCTTTGCATGTGCCGATATATTGGCCTGGCACGTTTTTTTTTTTTTTAAATCTCTTGAATTTGTTGTTGTCTTTCTTTTCTTTCCTTCATTTTTTCTCTTTGGTTGGGACTGGCACATTTTAAAAGAGAGATAAGAAAGAGGGAAATATAGAGATAAATTATCTGTGCTCCTGTCATCCATCCCTTCCATTTGTCCATTCCTCTGTTCATTCTTCAATGAACATTTACTGATGTCACTCAGGACCAGATCATGAGCTGGAAATTCCTTCATTCAGGATGATAAAAGGAAGGCTAAGGAGCTGGGCCTCAAAGAATGGGTAAAATTTCATGAACCCTGGGATGAAACGTAGTCAAGGACAGGGAATGGCATGAACAGAGGCTGCAGGGTAGGTTCTGACTCCGCAAATAGCCCGGACTCACAGGATGCTAGGAGAAGCATGCTCTGAAGATGGTGTGGAGCTAATCACGAGGGCTTGAACTGCAAAGCATAAGGGTTTGCTGAGCTCCAAGGAAGACTGACGAGGGCTTTTCACTTCCTAGTGTGAGGAGGGCAAGTAAGTTTCAGGTTGTTTGCTCCTGGAGCGTTATGATTTTCTGTTTTCCCTGAGAGGAAGAAGAGGTCTGAGATGGCTAAGATTCCTCAACAGGACACAAGCACAAATGGCTCTTACAAAGCTTTGTGGTGGCTTTAATGCAAATAAATTAAAAGCGTGTGGATTACAGTTTCCTCCCCAAACTCTGGAGCTGGTGGAAATCAGAAGGAACACATTAAGGAGTAGGGATCGGGGTGTCCAGGACCCATCAGAGCCTACAGGAGCCTCTCAAAAAGAGAATGAGGATTTCTGTGGGACTGTAAGGAGGGCAGAGCCCAAGCCTGAGCACCCAGGTCCCTTGAACTTACTTGTAAGCCTGTCTCAGCACCAAATGATGCACGAAGGAGGCATCAGCTATGCAGGTGCCACAATTCTGGCCAACAGGCCTGGACCTGAACAAGGACAAAGGGTGCTCAGCCATCTAACTCTGCAGCTCCCTAAGTCTTCTAGGCCCTGTGGGGGCGCCTCTAGGCCTCTTGTCGGAGAAGAATTGGCTCTTCCACCTAGCTCTCCAAAAGACACCAGATCCTCTGGCTAGCCAGGAAAGAGAGTAAACATAAAATAATGACAAAAGCAATAGGGATAATTTTAATACTGATTTTCTCATACGTAAACACATTCTAACACATGCTAACAAAGCACCTTCATAATCAGTATCTCGTTTGACCCTCATAAAAAGCTGAGAGGATAAGCAAGGTGGGGTATTGTCATTTACATTTTAGAGATGAGAAAACTGAAGCTCAGTGAAGTAAAGTGACTTTTCTCAAAGTCCTACCTCTGCTAAGGTGTTCTGAAGGGCCCTTTCGTCCACCTCCAAACCAGCCCAGTAAGAGGGTGGTAAAGATGGTGTCCTGGGTATCAATAGTAGTCAGTGGTTCCTGCAGTTGAGATTGGTCATAGGAAGCTCTGGTCTTTCCTTATACCTCCATCCTGACTTGTGGGTTAGAAGGCAACAACCTGCAGCAAGCTCAGGGCTCCGTGGTGAGGGGGATCAGTACGCAGCGTGTGTGACCAGGGTCAGGGCTCAGCCAAGACAAGAACCAGAGAACAGGCCTCCTGACTCCAACCCAGGGTTACTATCACTATATCTGCACTGACACTGACCTGGACAAAGCCCTTTCAATATCATGACAGCCTCCCTAGCTATCTGTAATGAGAGGGTATGAGAGAGAAAGCCTCTCAGGCCCCTTCAGGATCCAGGCTGCTGAGCTGTTCAAGCCTCAGGGGAGGCAGAGGGCACCAACGCCACCCTTGACCGACCCACCCTCACCCCCCACACATACTTCCTCCTCTCTAGCCTGGGGGTCTCCCCAACTCCCACGTCCTGTTGACTTTCAAATTTACAAGGTGTGCTGATTGCCAAGGCCCTGGGATGATTACACACCTGGACCCACCTTAGGAAAGCATCCTCTTTATCCTAGTGACCCCAGCAGCCCTGGGCTGGGGGTGGAGCACACAATAGATGTCTCGGTGCTGTGAAAAATTTAAAGAGGAAAATAGTCAAAAAGATGACAGAAGAGAGAATCAAAGGCAAGTGCCATTCTAAAAAGAAACGTTCATCTTGATGGTCATTTTCCGACGCCCTTGCCTCTTAACTCCAGGTCTGACTCTGACTATCAAGGCTCAGGCTGGGGTCAGGAGCTTTATAGTATTTGCTTGGTTTATTGGCTCTACGGAAGAGGGTATGAGGCCCCAAGCAGTTCTCCGGAGCTGGGACCCCTCAAGGAAAAGCCAAGATTTATGACTTCTGGAAACCCTCAATGTTTCTGGGCTGGGCAGAGCTGGCTTTCCTCAGCTCCCAGGTTTAAGAGTGGGAGGGCCTGAAGGTAAGGGAACCCCAGAACTCCAGACTGTAGGAACCATTCCCCCAAATGCTTTCTCTTCCATCACCTCTCATGATTCTCAGTAAGAACCCCACGATGCTGGGATTCTCTCCTTCATTGTGACAATGGGGAAACTGGAGCTAGGAGAGCTAGTTGGCTAGCCTAGATCAAACAGAATCAAGGTCAGGAGGAATTCAAACCCAGCTCTCAGCCAGGAGCCCTCCCCTTTTGAGCTATTGCCACTAACATGACCTTTGAGGCGCAGTCACGAAATACCTGATTCATTCTGACTAAATGAAAAACAATATTCTTAGAGTTCTGGCCTCAAGTCACCTCTCTGTTACCCCATACAGATATGGGACAATAGCCTCTGGCACAATAACCACCCACCAGGGCTCAGCGAGGTGACCCAGGTACCCCTCTCCACCAGCGAGTGACCACCTACAAGGGTGTAGGACCTTCCCGAAAACACCCACCTGCACCACTCCTGCGGACACTGACTGGCCAAGTGGCTCAGGACACAAATGTTTCATTGACAGCCCTACTCCACAGGCACAAGAGGCTGACACAGCCTGACCACCTTCCGTGGCCCCTGTGAGCAGGGTAAATTTTATTTCTGGGCTTAATTATGGAACATGCCATAAATATTCATGCAGCAAAATGAGCCCTGGCTCAGGAGAGCGGCTGCTTCCCGCTTGGGGGAAATTAGCATTGTTTTCCAGCCAGTGAGTAATGAGGCTCGGCTGCTGGAGAGAGGAGCCTTTTCAACAGCCTCTCTAGGACAGAAAGAGAGAGCCACGCTGAGAGGCACCCACGGCCCTCGGCGCTGCCCTGGCCATCCCAGGCTTCTCCAACGTGGGGGAGAGCTGGGTTCCTCTTAGGCACAGCCCTGAAGGGAGCTCCCAGCAGGTGCTCAGCAGAGAAGATGCGTGAGCTGTGTCTCCAGACCCGAGGTCAACAAGCTACAGCCCACTAACCAAATCGACCTGCCGTTTGTTTTTGTGAAGAAAGTCCTATTGGAACACAGCCATGCCCATCCATTCAGCTACTGGCTACAAAGCAGAGTTGGGTAGCTGTGACAGAGACCTGCCTCATAGCCTGCAACGCCTCAAGTTTATCTGGCCTTTCACAGAAAAAGTTTGACAACTCCTGTGCTAGAATCTTCTCATCCTTTAATAAAAGTCCCATAACATTGAACTCTCTGGACTCGTAGGAACATGGAGTAGTCTGTGGTCATATAACATGCACAGACTGGAACGGGAGTCCAGTCCTAGCTCCACCACTTATTCAGCTGTGTGACTGGGGGCAGGTTACTTAACCTTCTCTCTGCCTCACTTTTTTCTTTTTTAATTGGGGGTGATAGTATCCACCTCAGGGTTGTTGTGAGTATTAGGTAAGTGTATATTTATAAAGCCCCTAGAAAAGTATTTAGCACAGGGCAAGCATAATGGAAGTGTTCTGTTACACAAGTGGACTCCGTCTCCTATAATTTCAGAATTCTCAAAGTATTGAACCTTAATCCCGACACATTTCGGCCTGTCAGACCTTAGCCTCTCAGCTACTACAGGGGGAGCAGGTTTCTGATACTGTGCTTGATATGCATTATCTCATTTCATCTCCTAAACAACTCCTTGATGGAAGAATAACTACTGACTTACATCTGAAGAAACTGGGACTTTACCAAGGTTAGGAGACTAACCCAAGATCCCACAGGGCTGAATTACAAAGTCAAAACTGAGTCCAGGTGTGTCTGACCTCAAAGCCTGTCTCTCAGATAGTTCCATCTCTCTCCCAGTACCACAGCCCCTCCTCCGTACCTGTCACAGGTCCTCAACCCCTGCTGGACACCTGCTGTGACAGGGCGCTCACTACCTCTAGAGACAGCTGAAGAACACACACTGGGATCTACTCTTGCATTCGCCCACCTCTCAGTCCTAGTTCTGTTTTCTCTCAGCTCTGAAAAGCCCAGGTGGAAGAATAAAGGCATTTCTCGGGTCATTTCCCAACTTGCTGGGAGCCAGCAGTAGTCTGGACTTTAAACATTTGCAACAAACTAAAACTGGATGCAAAAACTAAGCTCCATACCTTTGAACAGAGCACTCCAGCAGGAAGCCCTCCTTTGTGCCAAGAGGCAGCAAGGACCTCCCTTTCTTCGCAAGGCTCCCAGCATTCTGCTTGAACCATCATTCAATGAGACCAGAGGCACGCCATAATAATAACCCTAGTACTCTCTCACCCTTGTATTCTTTCTGCTTGCTCTCAAAGTGTCTTGAGAGCTAGTTCTGTGGTGTTGCATTTATCCTCATAGCATACTCCAACCAGAGGGGCTTTCTATTTCCATTTGTAAGATGATACACCTGCCCCCCAGAGGGGACAATGATCGGGAAGAAAGAAGAAAGAAGGAAACTACTACTGAAGAACCTTCCTCTCATTTAATCCAAGCTATGTAGGCAGTACCCCACTTCACAGAGGAGAAAACTGAGGCTCCAAGAGGAAATCAAACTCCCTCTTGATTCTGTACAGAGCAAAAGAGGGAGGAATACATTGATAAAGTGTCTACCTTATGCTAAATGCTTGCACACATATGTCTTATTGCACCACCAAACACATACAAAAGAAAACTCTACGGGAGGTATTTTTATTTCTGTGTTCCAGGTATGTCAACCAAGGCTCAGAGAGCCAGGGTGGCTTCTCCCAGGGGCAGGGGGGCTGGAACCAGGCCTTGCTGGCTGTGGATAAAGCACTCTGGCCCAGCCTGGCCATCCTCACGAGGCTCAGCACGCATCCTTTCGGGGAGTGGAAAAGGAAACACTGAGCCTTTTTACAGGGTTTCCGTGTGCATGATGGGGAGCCCCTGAGGATGGCCGGCCTGCCACGTATAGGAGGAACGGTTTATTTTTTCTGTGGGCCACTCCGGAGCCTTTCAAAGGTGTGAAGTTCCGTGGCCTGCAAAGGCTGACTCTACTGGCTGTCCCCATCAGGCCTGCCTGGGCCCCAACCCCCCAGGCCTGGCCTCTTCAAGTGCCGCCTGCGGGAACTCCCTTGGCCCACCTGGCCTCTCACTCGCTGAAAGGCTGCGGAGTGACAAGCCAGAAACTCGACTCCAGTGTTTACTCACCAAACACAGAGACAGCCCTCTGGGCTCTCCTCCGCCATCCAGACCCTGTGCCACCTCAGGGGAAGAGGGGCTTCCAGCCCATTCCCAGGCTCAGCAATACCTGGCATGCTCACCTCCAGAGACTAACCACAAGGAGGAATATCCAGCCTGGCCCTGCAGCAGGAGGGAGTCTGGCTAGACACAAAAAAGAACTTTCTGCCACTAAAGGACATTCAGCCCAGAGGCAGGGGAACCTCCTGAAGTGCTGTGCTCGCGCGGTAAGGACTCTGGGCTCTTTGGTCTGAGCTTCCTTCGCTCACCCCTCTGAGGAGGGGCGGGAGCCCAGGCTCTATCCCAGCTCCACCGTCAACTGACTGTGGGTGAAGTTAGTTCACTGCTCTGAACTTTGTTCTCCCAATGTTTAAAATGGGCATAATTACCAAAGGGTAGTTATGAATTGATGGCTATGAAATACACCACGGAGTATGTTCTAACTGCAAAGGGCTCTCCGTGTGACGAGTGGCTTTATCTCCACTATTCCCTCCTCCTCCTCCTCCTCCTCCTCCTCCTTCTCCTCCCTCGTGCTTCTTCTGATCCTTCCTATCTTTCCTCCCTTTCCCTAAGGGGGAAAGTTAGCGTGTCCCCTTCTCTACCTAGCCAGTTAATTGAGATGTTGTTTATAGATCCAGAGGTGTTTGTTTTGTTGGATTTTTTTTTAATGCTATTAATACAAGTGGGCCCAGGAAGGTAGTGGCGCCACAGGGAAATGCCCACGGAGGCTCCAGGTTCCCTCCGGGAACCCTCTAGAAGAATCTGGAATATTCCTCCTTCCTGGGGAATGTCTACCTAGGTTCCTGTGAGGGCAGGACAGTGGGAAATTCGTGGTCACAACTTTCCTGGACTGGACCAAAGGACTATTTCTCAGTGTTTCCATCGACTGGACAGGACTGAGCAGTCGTGTGGGTGAACTGATCGGTTATTTCCTTACAGAACAGCCAAGGAAGTTGAACGGTTACTTTGTCAAAACTTAACTGATATTGTTGTTATTTTTCCTGTCACTTTTTCCCCCTGACCATTTTTATAACTGAACGGATTGTTTTGGTTGGACTGACCTATTGTTTGTTTAAACTGACCCATTGTTGGAAGAACGGCCTGGCTGTTTGTTTACCGTGACCAGTTATG
Source organism: Cynopterus sphinx (assembly GCA_030015415.1). Taxonomy (NCBI): domain Eukaryota; kingdom Metazoa; phylum Chordata; class Mammalia; order Chiroptera; family Pteropodidae; genus Cynopterus; species Cynopterus sphinx. Next base: position 99,692,918 of record CM057387.1, read on the forward strand.
GGACCGCGGTGGTGGGCTGGGGGCTATTCTGACAAATACTCCTTTGGCCAAATGATCTGGTCTGAGGCCCACAGTCAAACCAGCTGATACCAACCATGCCCCCAACACTTACTTCGGAGAGATCCAGTCTCAAATGCGCCAGCCAGAAATCTCACCCCGTCCTCTTTGAGAAGATGTACAGTACTGTCCTATGTTAAAAAAAAAAAAAATTGGGCGTTACATCAGGAAAGAAGAAAGCCCATCAGAGGACCTGGCAAACCACCCTGCTGCCTGTCCCGTCAGCCGTGAGGGCAGCCCTGCCTGCCAGTTCGAGTGGCCGGAGCCCTTCACTCCCATCCGGTGTCTGCGTTAGGCATTCGCTGAGCCCCCAGCACAGCCCCCTCGCGCGCCCCTTTAACTCACTTCCTTTCATTGGTGATGGGTTCATGGACTTTCAATGGGGCCACAGTAAGAGGGACCTCACTCCTCTGCCCCATTCACCCTGCCCTCCCCCTCCTTGGCCTTTCAGGCTCCCAGTGAAAGGGACTTGTCCACAAATTGGGGATTTGCCATTGTCCCCTTTGTAAAAGCAGTTCATTTTTCCTCAGCCCCACCCCTCCCATCACCATGATCAGCAGGGTGGCCCCAGAGGGGCCGTGGATGTAACAGGGCACAATATCCCCAACAGTCCTGCTTAAAAGCAGAGCTGAGGCCTCAGAAACTCAGACTTTGCTCTGGAGCAGGGAGACACTCTCTAGATTTCTCCCTGCCTCCATCCCCACCCCATTTTATAGATGAGGAAACTAAGAGGCACATGACAACATCCAGTTTGCTATCATTAGTTCATTTCCATTCTGCTTCTTTCAGAATTGAGAAGGCAACGTCATTTGTCACTTACGTTAACCCAATACGCCTCCCTATTGAAAGTGTGCACAAAAGCTGTAGTCAGTAGTCGAGGGTCAGGGCTCTGTTGTTTAGCATCTGAAATCAAAAGCCAGAGTCATGAAAACAGCAATTCTTGGTTGAACTGCCTCAAAATTAAATAGAAACACTGATCTGACTAATTTGAAATCCAACTCTCAAAAAAGAAACAAAGCCAGAATTTTTTTTCCTGTTTCTAATAGTTTTGTTCCCACTCTAGAATTATTTAATTCAACTTTCTGTCTGTAGGTGGGCTTACTACTGGGGCCCAGAGAAGAGACCTACCTGCCTAAAAGGCCATAGCATCACACATAGGGCTGGGCAGGTGTGCCTGGAATCCACCACGCTCGGCCTCTCAGGCATGCGTTTCAGTTTTGAAAAAAATCTCGGCTCCATCGAAATGGTGTTGCCAGAACTAGTTGGGCACTGCAAATTTGAGGCTTTGCAGTTTCTAAGCTAAACTGGCTTTTTAGAAAAGATTTGAAATTTGTGAAAGGGATTGTTTACAAAGTTTCATCTGTAGGGTATAATCGCTCGATCTTTAGCATTTTTAACGCAAACTGCTCTGTGCCTGAGGAGCCTTGGGGGCACTTTAGGTGAACATGGGGCTGGGAGATTCTGTGTGTGAGCTGAGCCAGAGAAGAGATCTTCGAGGAGGATGGCCTCGGATCTAAGCAGCCACAGTACAGACCCTGGCTTTAAGAAGCTGGAATCAAAAGCAGGAGATTCCATATTTAAATTGTTTATCTCTGGCTAGTCCTTTTACAGAGCACGGGATGAATTCGCTAGGAAGTGAACATTTTCTAAAGTGCCAGGTGGCTCTGAAGGTGGCTGTTTCACTTTTGGTTTATACTTAAATGTTGTAATAGAATACGGAGTATCACCATCCATCCCTGTGAACTGTCCCCATTGGAGATTTATGGTGGGTGACGATGCTCCACATCTCTCTGAGCCCCAGCGAGGATGTAACATCATCAATTCATCGCTGAACCATCCTCATCAACACGGCTTCCATCACCCCTAAGACTGATAACCATCAGAAGCTGTTAATTCCCAGCAAATTATCCAATCCATATGTTGTTCAATTTGTGTAAAACCCAACCCGTGAGGATCATAAGATAAATAAGCATGGAATGGTTTATAGTTTCCGATCTCCTCTCACCTAGATAGGCAGGCTGCTTGGCCTTAGCCGTGGCTCCCACGTCCTTCCAAAAAGAATAGGCAGCACAGGTTCATATCTGGACCTGTTTGTTGCCGTTTCAGGGACAGAGGTCACAGACATGCTCACATACTCAGACTCAGAAGTCCGCCTCATCCCTCCTGCTCCTGCTCCCACACCTCTAAGGGGCCAGAGCTTCATTTCACTAATATGTTAATCACTGAAACAGTCTTCCGCAGGGGCACAGGCCGGGGGAATTAAGAAGCTGGTGACTTGCAGAAAGAAAAGCAAACTGTCCCTTCAAAAAGCAGAGGGTGGTAGGAATTTGTAATGATGAGAAGGGAGCGGAAAAGGAGGTCAGCAGCTCCAGGAGATATAGAGAAGAATCAAATGAAACCGTGTTGTCTAGAATGAGCACAGGGTCACCAAGGGGCCGTGGGGGGTGTGAGTGAGTGTGAGTGTGTGTGTGTGTGGTGTGTGTGTAAAAAGGCTTAGGTGAAGATTCCGGTTCAGCCAAAAGTGGGGCTGGATGACCTCTAAATCCCTTTTTGCCTCTGATATTCTTCAAGGCTATGTCTAAAAGCCTATAATTCCAAAATTCTGTAATTCATAGATCCTGTATTTCTCTAACAAAACAGACATTCTCTGATTCTAATGTTTTGTGGTTCTAAAGATCTATAATCCAATGAGTCTGTAATTATAAACTGCTCTGATTATAAAAGTCTATGGTTCTTTAACTCTGCCGTTCCAGAATGCTAATATTCTGTGATTCTAAGATTATATCATTCAACATTTGCTTAATTTAATATTCTAACATTCCACCATGCTTGCATTCTGTAAGAGACCACGATTCTAGACTTCTATGAATTTATTTTTCTATCTGTCTAATGCTCTATGGTTCTAGGATTTGCGAATTCTGATTCCATAATCCTAAAATTCCAAAATTCTCTTTTATGCTACTAAGAATCAAAAACACTTCTGTGATACCCTACGTTCATATTTTTCAAGAATTCTACCAGTTTATGATTCTAATGTTCTGGGTCTTTACCATCCTACAATGTAAAGGGTTTTTTTTTTTTTTCCAAGTTTTATAGTTAGAAGAGTCTATAATTCTAAGAACCTTCCATTATTTTACTATTTATTTACTATTTAATATTTACTGCATGCTCTCATAATTCCAGCATTTCTGATATTTTATGATTTTGTTACGACAAACAAAATGTTGCTGCATCTACAAAGAACAGGCAAAGAACCAAGCGACTTCCCCAGCTGTCCTCTGAATCGGACTGGAGCATGTCGCAGGGCCGCTGATCTTCCTTCCTCTGTGAAGGAGGCCAGAACGCAGCCGGTTCATCCGGCCTGGGCTCCAGGAGCTGGCCCAGACAAAGGCATGGGGAGGGGGAGCCCAGCCAGGGTCAGGCGGAGGAGCCGGCCCCCACACCTCAAGGAGGCCCCTCCTCAACAGCCAGGTTTCCAAACATCTGCCAGCGTTTGGGTCCCGATTGCTGTCCTTTAAAAGTATCCCTCTCCCTTTCTTGTTCTCCATCAAGAGCTCCCATGACAATCATTTCAAGCAGCTAATGAGTTTCAGATGGCCTTCAGGAGCCCGGATGGATGGAAGCTGGGGGATGAGGGTTCTTAGGCCGAGTTTTGTGGGCAGCGGGGGAGGGGTGGGGGCGGGGGTCAGAAAGAAAAATCTTTTGTAGCTGAAGTGTTATGGGGCCGCCCACCCCTCCCCTTGCAGACCTAAAGACAGAACCTGGAAGAAAGTCCCTTGGTCACACGGCTGCTTCTCTCTTCACCCGCGCTCTCTCCCTCATACAGACCAGCACCCCTCCTCTAACTCATCACTTGCTATACTGAACTTAGACAAAATCGAGAGCCAGAAGCATTATGTGAAAGAATCAAGGCTTTCTTGAGGCCAAGATGTCATTACTCACCTGCTCATAGAAATGTCTTTGCAAGAGACAAAAACAATCTTCTGTGACTCTGTCACTGTCCAGATGCATGGGGGTAAAGGTCTGAGGCTTGCTCGGTGCCCTCGGCCTCTCATGTGGGCCATGCTATTTGGCCCAGAGTAGGGCTGGCTGTGGGGCTTTGGGGGATGCTTTCTTCCCCCAGGCCCACTGGCGGTGCACGGGGCCAGCTCCGCAAGCCGGCAGCTTCCTCCTGCCGCTGCCCACTCCTTGTGGGGTGCTCCTTCTGCCCCTCAGTTGGCCTAGGACCCCTGCAGGGGCCTCTTGTGGCCTCAGAGCTTTTTCTTTCTGGCAGCAGGGGACACTGGGAGAGCCAGAGGCACAGGGGCCGGCCGTCCCAGCCTTGTTCCAGGCACTCGGAGAGCCCTGGGGGCGGCCGTGCCAGACCTGGCCAGGATTACACAGCGGCTCTGCGGCGTTCTCCCTCCCAGCTGCCTGGGAACTTCCGCTGCTTTCAAGGTCCAATTTAGGGATCGACTTAAGTGAGCAGAACATTGAAAAAGGCACGCTAGTGCCTTTCGGAGGAACTCACACCCCCCCCAGCCCAGGGAGGCCATTCCCACCCAGAAAGGTAGGGGACGTCCCTGCAACAGGATGTGTACGGTTCTGAGTTCAGAGTGGGTCGGTCCCTCCTGGCAAGGGAGATCCAACCTTATAAGTAAGTAACTCGACGTTTCCTTCAAGATATCAACAACAATAACCACGCTCTCCCTGTTGCCTAAATAGGACAAACCCCGCGTTAAGCAGTTCCTGGTGGTCCGCTCTCACACATGTGCAGGGAGAGAAAAAATACCCGCCTGGAAGCCGGCCTCCCTGCTTCCCAGCAGCTGCCGCCTCCCTCCCTCGCGCGCCTCACGGCCCCCTCCCCATCACAATTAGGGGTAATCTTTTGTTGCCTGGAAAGTGTAAAATTCACCAGCTTTTCTCTTTGCATGCATAATATCCATTTCCCCTCCAAGAGCGTTGTTATTTGGTTTGGGAATTACATCTATTTACAAGAGTAGATGTTGCACAAAGGTTGTGTTTATGTGGAAAATTATATCGGTGACACGGGCTGATTGGCGTGTGGAGGCTGGGAGAGCAGGCAGAAGAGGCCTTCTCATCAGCTTGGAATAACAAAATGATTGTATTTTCAGCAAAGCTAATTGATCACATACCTCGCTGGGCTATCTGTTTACTCAAAGGCCATCCAGGCCCTGGGAAGGTGGAGAGGGAAGGGCCCTGGGGCGGTGGTCACCACTAGACCAAGCCAGCTTTCCAAGGCACCGGGGGATGGGACAGGGCATCGGATCCTGCAGTGGGACAGAGGATCGATGAGCTGAGTGTCCTCGGAAACTGGACCCAGACCCGACTCTGGCAGATCATGTCCTTTCTCCAGGACCCCAAAAGTCAGTGTGGAACACCGGAGCTGTGGGAAAGGTAGTTGCATCGGGTACCACAGCAAAGAAAAAATGAGTTAATTCCCTTCCTCTCTTTTATTTGAAAAGCTGACCCAAAAGTGGGGCTTTGAAGCTGGCGTTGGGCTGGCTGCACTGGGCCCAGCGGGAGTGACAGAGCTGGAAACCTGTCTTACATTTGTATTAATTGAGTAACTCTGGGTGCCGAGGCTTCCCCTGCTCTTCTCTAGGAGCTCTCAATCAGGAACCTGAGCTGCGAGGCTGGATGGGAGAAAGGACCATGGGGGGTTTCCGGGTGTGGATGAGGGGTGCATTCAGCTTCCAAATCTGCAGCACACGGAAACCTGAGCCCAAGTCTCTCTCTGACACCCTACCTGGAACATTAAATACCCTGCTCCTTGCCTTTGGGGAATGGAGGGGCTTATCTTTAGGTTAATGAACAGCATTCTTGGCCCCCCAAGGTGTGTGAGAGGTCTCCTAAGGAGATATTAACTCCCCCAAACTGACCCACACAAGCCAGGCCTTTGGGGCCCAATGGCTCCAGTCACCTAAAAAGCACTGAGTTAGAAATCTATTTTCCCACCAATATTAAAATGTGACTTATGTCGGGGCAGAAATAAAACAGTTGGATATAGTTAAACAAATGCTTGAATTGAAAACGACCAGTTATTCTAAAAACAACTTGTCAGGAATTAGTCGAGGAACTGATTAAATTACCACTCACTTCGCAAACATGAAGTTCCTTTAAAAAGCACCCATTAAAAATAATCTCCCACCTCCCACGTTATGAAGACAGCTGGTTATTTTGCAAACTTCCAGGTAGAGTCAGGCAAACTACTAGTTACTCTTTTACCGACAACCCGGCAGAAGCTCCGGCCCCTGGTTTGACAGGTTCCGACTGTGGTTTGGTATCCTCGTTGCTGATCAATTTCAGATTTAGTTAACTTTTCTTAAAGCAAAGATTAAGAAGTCTTTCGGGATCATCAATAAGGCTTTTCCCAGAGAAATACTGAATCCTTGCCACTGAACCCAGCAACCTCATTTTACAAAACTGGGGAAACTGAGGCCTAGCGTACTCTACTCTCAGCTAATACCTGCTCGTGACATGTGAGCCAAGTTCACGTATTATTTTGGACTTGTTGGATCAGGTGACGCTGAATAAATTTCAGGTGCCTTTTTTCCAAGCCTAGTCATGAGGTTTTTCACCTCTCTCCAGGTCCGAGCAATACAAGCCCCGATTCGGAGTATGTTAGATGTTGTAATAACCTCCTGGTAGTACTGTGTATGTATGCGTGTGTATTTGTCCACCACGACATTTCAAAATCTCTGGCCCTTCCGAGAGACAAGCAGTTTATTAATGTGGCGCTCTCAGAATTGTTTTTTAATTGGAAACATTTTGCCATGAAAGAACATTAATAAAACCTGAATCCAAATCAAACTTCTCTGTGTATGTTATTTTTACTCCGCAGTCAAATGCTTTTATTAGATTTAAAACTTTCACTGTGCTTTTTATCTCTGGCTGTATAATGTTCTACAATAAAAAAAAAAAAAAGCTCAATGACTCCGAAGTCTGGCAAAATAATATACTTTCTTGGATGTCTCTGTGTGTTGCCAATTAGCTTTGCCGTGAACGCAGGCCCCCATCCATCACCCGCCTCTGGGTGGCTGTAACAGAGACCTAATTTGTTTCATATGCCCCGTACTCTCGGAGCCATTCACCAGCACCTCCAACCTGCTGAGGAGCAGCCGGGCCAAAGGAGAGATGAATGACAAGAAAAACCCCAGGAAAGCCAAGGGAACCCCTTATCAGAGCTGGGCTCAGCTTCGTTTGCCCACTGGGAAAACCTCAGCCTCTGTGCCTCCAGGTCCTCCCTCTCCGTGCCCCCCTTCCAACACCCTCTTCTGTCTCCTCCACCTCTTCTTTCCTTTCATGACCCAAAAGACCCACAGCCCACAGGCGGTGAGGCTGGGAGTGGAGGATGGAAGACTTCTCCTTTTCCTCAGATTTCCCAGAGCGGGCTGCTGTCCTCTCCCCTCTCCACCCGGTTCCCACCCCCTCCCACCTACTCTTTTTACAAGCCCGACTTTTAAACCTCCAGTTCCCTAGGAATTTTATGAATGCTCAGCACAAGCCAAAATAAACTCGTAAAGAAGAAGTTTCTAAAGAAGGTCACAGACCCGTATGGCAAGTGCTGAGCGGTAAATACAAAATTCTTCAGGTCGCTGGGAGCCGAGGTCTGGGTGGTGGCAGGTTGGGGTCGGTGGAGGGAAAGCAGGGGAAGGAGGGATAGGAGCAAAGGCTCCCTTCTCTCTCCTGAAAGGAGGGATGAGAAATCCTCAAATTCCAGACTCACCAAGTATTTATTTTAAAAAAAGAAAAATTTTTAAGTGCTATTGTAGTTTGACTTCTCCCTTTTTTGAAGCTGTAGCCCAGGGAGATGAGGGGTTTATTTACCCCAAGTCACACAACAGCTGACCTGTCCAGTGCTGAAGTCCAGGTGCTCTGACTCCCAGTCTGGAGCCCTCTCTCTCTGCGTCACTGACACAGTGAGAGCAGGAAAGGAAAGGTCCTTAGGGGCAGAGGCCTCTTCTGGGCCTCAGGGTCATGCAGCTGCCTGTTGTGACTTTCTGAAGCAGCACTGTCCCGCAGAACTTTCTGCAATGATGGGAATGTTTTATATCTCTCCTGCTCTTTACAGGAGGCACTCACCCCATATGGCTATTAAATTAAATTAAAAATTCAGTCTCTTAGCCACATTTCAAAGCCTACCATAGTGGATAGCCCAGATATAAAACATTTCCATCGTTGCAGAAATTTCAATTGGACAACACTGGCCTTTGAAGACATAATTGTTGTCATGATGCAAGATGGTTCCTTCCTCTGGGCTTTCAGAGACCCTAGGACCTCCACTACCCCCCGTAGTGACACATGCACCTCGGCGGCTTAGGCCCCATCTCTCTTCCCTTTTCACTCCTATGATACCCAGCACAAGACAGATACTGAATGAAGATTTCGTCTCAGAGGCTTAGAACCAGAAAGGGCCTTACAGGGAATTCAACTGGACAACTCCCAGGGCAGGAATCTACCCCCGCAGCCTCTCAGGCGGCGGCCCATCCACCCGCTGTTCATACACCTCTAGGCACGGAGTCCTCACTCTCTCCCCAGGCAGCCTAGTCCATTTCTGAAGAGCTGGGATTACTAGCGTATACTTTCTAAAATCTATCTGAAGTCTCCCCACGCACATCCCTCACCCTGGCTCTACCCTCTGGGATCTCACCAAATTAATTTCACTTTTCCTTCTATGAAATGACCCTTCTAATAGCTACACATAGTCCAATTCCTCCCCATTCCTTTTCAAACGTGGAGCTCATTGCTGAACACCTAGACATGGACTGGTAAGCAGAAAATAGCAGATACTGACCTCCCTGAACCTAGAGACTGTTTTTTTCCTGTTAATGCCACCCACACTTTAAGCATCTCCATTACTCCTTAGGCTTACATGGGGGTTGGGTTGTTTAAACCACCCAGGCCATATGAATGATCCAATAGCTAAGTTATCCCAGTGGTGAACGAGATGGACATGATCCCACACAATATTGCTTTTTGACCTGAGCAAGCAGGGCTCCTGCTTCTGCCCCACTCCCAGGTAGCCCCACATTCTGGAGTGCCTTCTGCAGAGTTTTCCAAGTCCTCTCCAATGCCTGGGGACTGCCTCGGACTGGCAGTGCTATACCAGTAGGACGCTCTGTGCCTCGACTGAGACCCATGTAGGCTCTGGTCCGTTTCTCCCCTTCAGTGCTCTTTCTACCTCTACTTTATGTGTGAGGTCAACCAGATGCCCTGAAGAGCTCCAGGATTCTTTTCCATGGATTTGTTTTGGGGTTCCATGTCCAGGCCCTGGGCCCAGTAGAGCAGCATTGCAAATGCATCGCTTCCCCTGGCTGACGCACTAGTTCCTTTGTAGGTGTCCATGAAATTGGGTCTCCAGGATGCTGCTGGCCTAGTAGTCTTGGATGACTCACATTATTCCTATAGACGGGAGTCTGAAGCACCCTAGAGTCAGCCGTGTTCCCTGTGTTCACAATCCAAAAGGAGAAACAGTCTATTGCACAGTTTTCTGACAGAAGCAGTGCTGCTCAGCAGAAAGAACCCAGAGGGCTTCCTACAGGCAGTGTTATTCAAGTCGAGTCTAAAGAATGGGCCAGGAAAGAGAGTGAAGGGAGGAATTTCAGGCAAAGGAAGGGCTCCAAACATGGCTCAGCCTAGTTAGGTAAGTTTGGGCAGATTGCTTAGCTTTCTTGAACTCTGGTTTACGTGTCTGTAAAATGAAGAGAACAATCTCTACCTCACAGGGCCAGGCCTTCATTCAGTGATTCAAAGAATGTCCTGGGAACCTGGGCAGGTGCCAGGGACGTCCAAAAGAGCAAGGCAAACTCCCGCTCTCCAAGCACTCAAACAGCAGTGCGGCCGAGAGGGCCTGACTCCCCAGGAGCCACACAGCGGGATAGTGGGCTCCGGCCAAGGAAGGCCTTCCCGACCCTTGAGCACAGTCTCAAAGGAAGATTTGTAAGAGTCGTCAGGGCAGAGAAGATGGGAAGGGCCTTTCAAGTAGAAGGAGAGAATTGCAAAGGCCCGGAAGTGTGAGCTAGTCAGTGAGATTTGGGGCCTGGGAAGCAATCCTTTATGTCGGTGTGTCTGGTATACTTGATCATAGCTGTAATTTAAGGCCAGAGCCGAAGAGAATTTGAATGCCCTTCATTGTGTAGGTGGGGCTGAGTTCTGGAGGATTTTCAGCCTGAAAGTCATGCTGTCAGATTTGCAGTTAAGAGAGTTTCTCTGGAGGCTGGACTGGTAAGCGAGAGGCTGGAGGCTGGGAAGTCAAGGGGGAGGCTGGTGGGTGTCCAGGTGAGAGATGATGAGGCTATCACCAAGGGGGCGAAGAGGCCCATAGAGGAGGCAGAATCACCAGGAACTTAGTGGCTGGCAAGTGTGTGTGGTAAAGGACAGGTGGAGCCAAGAATGACTCGGGTATGAGGCCTGTTTGTTTTCCGGAAGGAATACCAACAATCTGGCTATATTAGCTCACATTTATCATGCCCCAGTTATAGGATAGGCATTATGCTAAGCGTTTCACACGCATGATCTCATTTAATCCTCACAGCAATTCTGTGAGGTGGCTACCATTTTATTCTCTATTTTATGGATGAGGAAACTGGCTCAGAAAGGTTAGGTAACTTGCCCAAAGCCACACAGCAGACCCAGGGCTGGCATTCAGGGCAACCCTCAGCATTTCTGTTCTTCCCTCCTCCCGCTTCTCCCTCAGGCTGAGGGTCTGGGTTACTGCCAGGCTATCCACACCCTATTCGACCACCCAGACACTCAGGCGCAGGATGTCTTCTTGCCTGCCTCTCCTTCAGGGCTTTCCTACACAAGAGCCGGGTCTCTTCAACTGAAGGAGCATCACTCTCTCTCTCATTCACTCACCCATCTGTCCACCCCCACCACCCTCACTGAGCCGTGCTCCAGCCCAAACCCAGCACGGGGCCTGCAGTCAGGAGTGAACAGTCTTGTCCCTGCCCAGTGCACTCAGCCCGGGACAGCCTGTGCTCTGCAGACTCCTCCCCAACTGCCCCGTCTAAAGGCACCATTCCACTCTGCCACGTTCTCTCCCTCAGCCCACTTCTGTTTGTTCATAGCCCTTATCAGAGTTGAATCATTCGCATTTCTGTTGGTTGGATCCATCTTCCCCGTGAGATAAGCTCCCTGTTATGTCCTGAACTGCACCCCCTCAAAATTTGTACGTTGAAGTCCTAACCCTCCAGTTCCTCAGGATGTGACTATATTTGGAGATGGAGATCTCTTTAGGGAAAGAATTAAGTTAAAATGAGGTCATATGAGTGGGCCCTACTCCAATATGACTGGCGTCCTCATAAGAAGTGATTGGGACCCAGACATGCACAGGGGGAGGACCACGTGAAGCAACAGGGAAAATACAGCCATCTACAAGCCAAGATGAGAGGCCTCGGAAGAAACCAGCCCTGCCAACACCTTGATTTTGGACTTCTCGCCTCCAGAATTGTGAGAAAATAAATTTTTGTTATTTAAACCTCTCAATCTGTGGTACTTTGTTATGGCAGCCCGAACAAACGAATCCACTCCCTGAAAGACGCTATCTTACTCTCTAGGGCCTGGCATTACTCCCCACCCATCGTTAGGCTGCCAGTGAGTATGTGTTGATCGAATATGTATATGAGTGTGTGTGGCACATACATGTTTGTGCGTGCAAAGACCTGCGGAGGCACATGTCTGCATATGGTTGAACTCGAGTGTGTGTCTACATGTGTGCACTTTGACTTTTTTATCTGTGATTCAGTGTGCAGATGTGTTTATTTGTATGTAAGAGAGCAGTTTATGAATGGACACGTGTCCCAGTGTTTGTGAACAAAGGTTGGTGGGTGTAGGAGTGTCAGTGTGGAGGATACCGTCTGTCTGTCTGAGTTTTCCACCCCAGTGTGCATCTGCACATATCAATACGCACCCATGAAGACGGGGGTGTGCACGTCCTTATGCGTCTGAGTGTGTGGACCCATGTCTGGGTCTCTGTGTGTCTGCGAATGTCCTTGCACTCACATGAGTTTGTCCTGCTCTTCAGGGAATGTCCCATGGCTACTTAGTGACAGGGGCTCTGCTTAGCTGATAGCTGGGGGGAGGTCGTAGCTGCTGGTTCTCTGTGAGGCAGACTGGTGTACAGGGAGAGCTTCCTGAAGGGGGCTGGGTGGGATAGGCACTCTCAGCCCAGCTAGCATAGACCAAGCCATGGGGGACGGTGGAGGGAGGAAACCAAGGCAGCAGCAGCCACCCAGGGCCCCGTCCCATCCTCCCTCCCCCAGAATGGGTTGCGCCCCCACCCTCATCTCTGCCCCTACTCAGTTCAGTCGTCAGATCTGGGCTCACGTAATGCATCCCCTCCTCCCGCGTGCTCGTTCCCTGCTTCTTGTTTTGTTCCTCTCATTGAGATTGAGATGATGTTGAACGTTACGATAATAGTATAGTAATGTTTTATTCCTCCCCCTTGTAGTTTCTTCTTGTCCTTGCCCTTCCTCCTGCAGGGAACAGCTCTGTGCTCCTGGCCCCAGGGAAGGCGTGTGGTTGGGTAGAAAAAAAATGTAGCCAGCAAGCGTTCCTAGCTTTTCTTTTTAAAAGAGAAATAGGACTCTGCAGAAAAGCTGAGACAGAGAAAAATAGCACAGACTGGCTTAGAAGACACGGGAAGGGGCAGGATTTCCCACAGACCCAGGCAGTATGGAGGAACAAAGCAAAAGCTGCGACTCCCTCCGGCAGAGAGAACGTGGGACTGCTCAGGTGAGACTGTGCCCGTGGGAGGCGTGTCCAGGCAGAAGCACCCCAATACACACGGGTGCTTCCTACCACTGCCAGGCCGGAAGGAGCCAGGTGGCAGGGGCAAGGGGCAGCTCTATGCAGCTGACTGACGACCTGAGGAGCCTCCTCCCCACCCTAGCTCAATGCAAGGTCCTGAAATCTGTCAGCGTTGAGCCCAAGAGTGACCGAGGTCACATTTCCTACTAGCTCAGTGAGAAGGGAATTCAAATACTAGATTCCTGTTTAGGCATCACAGGGATTCGCTCCGTCATGCACACCTGAATCAGGGACTGAGATGCACACCCATTACCATGGTAAAGCCATCATCGGCCTTTTCATGATTTTATTTAATCTGCGGGTGGCTCTATGCGGAAGGTGGTACTGTGATCAGTCCCTTTTGAAAGATGAGAAACTGGGGCATAGAGAAGTTAATTTATCCCACAGCCGCTCTGTGGCCAAGGCAGGAGTCTAAGCCACCTTAATCACTGCGCCAACTCACAAAATCTTCCTATCAGCATTCCTGCCAATCTTCTCCATATATTCCGAATCTAAAATGCAAATCTGAGACCATGTTGGCTGCACCATGTTTCAACCTTCTCATGACGTCCTTGTCCTCAGGATAAGTCTCAACCTCCCATCCTCAGGGCCTCCCCAAGGACCTGGGCCCTCACCACCCATTTCTATCCTCTGATTCTTATTCTTTCTTTCTCCCCGGCCAAGATGGTCAGGCCTGTTTTCATGCCTCTGCACCTCCATTGCCACCTTGCCTTTTCCATCTGCCTGCAATACCCTTTCTCCAAGTACAATCCACAGACCACTTCCTCCAGCAAGCCTTCCCCTAAAGGTCCTCCTCACACCTATTTTCCTTTAGGTTTCTGCCATTCCCACTGGTACTTCCTATGCAGTTCTATTCGCTTTTTACCTTAGGCGTGTCCACTCTCTGTGCGCTTCTGGTAGGGAGGAAACATGTAAGATTCAACCCTGTGGCCCCTGAACACCAAGCACAAAGTAGAGACCTAGCAAATGATGAATGAATGATGTTGCTCACCATTCAGGTCCAGCCTAACCCCTTTCCCCTCCAGGAATCCTCTCTGACGATAAATCGAAGATGAGAGGAGAGTGGGGATGGGATTTGAAGCAAGACATTCTCAGTTCTGTCCCTTAATTACTGTGGACTTTCCTCAGTCATTTCCCTCTCTTGAATCTCAATGTCTCTTCACCTAAAATGGAGCTAACTAGCCTCCTTGATTTGAGAACAAAGAGGTACTGGCTATGAACACAGTTTGTAACTACAAGGCCCCAAGTATCGTCCCGATTCCCTGTGTCTCGCCCACCCTGATCCCCGCCCTATGTGGAAGGGTCTTGGCCTGGCTGCTGGCTGTTGGCTGGGAGCTTCACGTGGACCCAGGCTTCCCAGCACCCCCTCCCTGGGCAACGAGTCCAACTGTGCTGACCCAGCTTGGCCCAGCAGGAGAACCTCAACTTGGGAGCCTCGGGGCCCTGCGGGAGAGGTCAGGCTGGCAATTTATGGTGTGTGGAACGAGCTCCCTCCCAACACATGATCTATCAAGGCGATGTTTTCCTTGGAAAGCTGCTGCGGCATGGAACCCTCTTCCCGGCAGGCAAGCAGCTCTCCCTCAGGTGCTCGCAGAGTTCATCAGGCAGGCGGGTTGGGGGGTGGGGGGTGGGGGCAGGGGCAGAGGCCTCCTGGGAAGGAGCCCTTTCCATCAGAAATGACAAATGGATTTCCTCAGCTCCAGGCCTCAGCCGGAGCACATTCCTGTGTGCAGAGGCCTTGCAGGTCACAAGGGGACGATGGCGCTCTTGTGAGTTGGAGGGTGGGGGGTTGGAGTGGAACCTGGTCTGGCTCTCCTTGAATCCCACCCAGACCTTCTCAGTCTCCAGGGCTACAGAGAAGGCACAGAGACAGGGAGTGTGGGGCAGAAACATGGACACAGAGATACAGAGACAGATGGAGAGAGGCAGGCATGTGTGGACACAGAGGCAGAGACAGACCAAGAGTCATACAGTAAGGCTGAAGAAGACACGCAGGTAGAGACAGAGATAGAAAGAGGATAGAGAAAGCACTCAAAAACCAAAACAAATCAGGGGGGTGAGGTTGAGAGTCTCAGAGACAAGACAGGACAGAGAGGGAGTCAGAGGAAAAGAGGAAACAAGCCACAGTGAAGGCTGCTAGGTAGGGATAGGGATGGTTCAGAGGCAGAAAGTCAGGGAGAGAGAACAAGAGGTAGTTTGAAACAGACATGGAGCCAGAGGAAGAAGATCAGAAAGAGTCTGGGAGGGAGGGAGAAGTGAAGAAGATTCAGGGAAGAGAGGAACAGAGCAATGACAGACGGAGGACAGGACAGGTGGGAGGTCTGTGCAGGGCAGGAACAGTGTGATGAAAACACCAAACTGATTTAGAACAAACATACGGAGCATTCAAATCCCAGGGCCTATCACACAAACCTGCCTGCTCACCCCTCTCCTGGACAGCAGCGGGCCCTGGGACCTCGGGCTGGGGGTAGGGACACTAGTCATTACCCCCCCCCACCCCAGAACAGGAGGTGGGGTGGGCATTAGGTGGGTCTCAGCCTGGCAGAGGAAAGAGCCCTTGGGGACAAGGGAGCTGTGGTGGTGGTGGCGATGGAGGGACAGTGACGAGAGAGAGGCTTAGAGAAGTCTTCCTGGGCTGGGTGGGAGAAAGAGAAAAAGTGGAGACCCGCTTTCTCTGGGGCCAAAGGCTGCTGCATTGTTTTCACAGAGTCAGACTAGAGTCTGAAAGCCCGGCAGTGCAGTCTCCACCGAGGACAAGGATTCCCTCACGTAGTGCCTACTTGAGTCCCTACTAGGTGCCAGGCCCTCTTCTGGCTGCTGGGGACACCACAGCAAACAAGCCACCAGGAAATGTGTCCTCGTGGCGCCTACTTTCCAGCGGGAGGAGAAAGACAGTGAACAAAACACGGATGCTTGTATTCGCGGCTGTCAGATGGAGGTGCGCGCCGGGACTCTAAGCAGAGCAGGGAACGAGACAGGTGTGAGGAAAGGAGACAGGTGTGAGGAAAGGAGACAGGTGTGAGGAAAGGAGACAGGTGTGAGGAAAGGAGACAGGTGTGGGGAAAGGAGACAGGTGTGGGGAAAGGCTTGCAACTCTGGATGGCCAGGGAAGACCACGGAAAAGTCTTGAACGAGGCGGAGGCCCGAGCTGTGAGACAGGCTGGAGGAAATGCGTCCCGCACGTCTGCGGGAAATCGGCAGAGAGGTGGGGCCCAAGTGGAGGTGACACGAGCACGAGGCGGGTGATGAGGGCAGAGTGGGAAGGGGTTGGGCCTTGCGGAACCCACAGACCTGCCAGTGCTGGCTCTGCTCTGCGTGAGGTGGAATTCAGTGGCGGGTCTGAGCAGAATAACGGAAAGGACTTCCTTAAGAGGTGACTTCCTGCCACGTGGTGGCTCGGACAACACCGGACGGTGGAGGTGGTTCCAGGCCTGACAGAGGCAGAGCTGACAGGATTAGAGACAGATGGGATGTGGGCATGGCAGGAGAAGGAAGCAGGAGTCACAGCTCACCTCTGCTCACAGCTCACCTTTGCTCTCAGCTCCTGGGCACGGGGACGGGGGAACCACACCTCTTTGGACAGCCCTACCTGAGAGAGAGCGCGCTTCCTCTGAGTGGTCCTCAGATCCACCTTCTCTTATCGTCACCCGACCCCAGCACCAGGCTGGGCACCCAGAAGG
Organism: Cynopterus sphinx; assembly: GCA_030015415.1. Taxonomy (NCBI): domain Eukaryota; kingdom Metazoa; phylum Chordata; class Mammalia; order Chiroptera; family Pteropodidae; genus Cynopterus; species Cynopterus sphinx. Next base: position 99,709,468 of record CM057387.1, read on the forward strand.
TCTTCAGGTCTTTGCCAAAAGATTGTCGATTCACTTATTTCCCCGCCTTCGACCGATGTGATCTGTCTCAGAGAGAAGGGCAGTCAATTCAGGCATGATGTAGCATTGTCACTGAAAAGCAACCCCCCCGGCCCCCCCAAAAAAAGAAACTCCGACCTCTTTTAGTTTATAAAAGAAGGAAGTTTGAAAAGTCAAGTGTTGGTTATCACTATTCCAATGCGTGCCCCAAGTTTGGCTGTGGGCTCTGCCGTCACTACCCTGCAACCTAGGATGAGTGCCTACGAGTCTCTGAACCTCAGCATCCTCCTACATAGAGCGGAACTTCAAATTCTCCCTCACGTGAGTAAGGTTAGAATTAACGAAAATTATGTGTGTATAAGTTCTTTAAGAAATAAATGCAGCACACTGTGTAGAGGTCAGTAGTGATTATGACAGTAAAAGCATTTATTGAGTATTTTCCATTGTCAGACATAGCACTGTGACTGCTGTATCTCATGAAATCTCGAGAGTCCTAGGAAGTAGTTACAATTACCAGCTCCGTGGTACATGCGAAGGAACCGAGGCTTGTAGAGGTAAGTAGTACGCCCAGGTCACTCAGCTAAGAGGGTTGGAGTCCGGACACAAAGGCCGCTGATCTGCTCCAGAGGAGCCGTGCTCAGAACTATCCCGTGCTGCCTCCGGCCACAGCTCGAGAAGAACGCAGGCTGAGAGAGTCTCCGTCTTCTCCTCCAGTGAGCACTCCGTGGTCCCTTGAGGAGTGGCAAGGAGCCTGATTATGAGGAAAAGGACTCCAGAATCACCACTGTGGCATTCAACTTTATTCATTTTTGCCCCTATCTATTTTCTCATTGGATACTCTCAGGTCAGATGTACATTTACTTCTTGTGACAGACGAGAAGTTAGACTCCGGGGGGGAGAACAGCACGTGCAAGGCCTGTTGGCAGGCCCAGAACCATCCTGCAGGTCAGGCTTTATGACTGAAAGCCAGGGTTCCTTCGGTGCTACGTTGGCTCAGAAATTGGAGGCCCATGAGCCCAGACAGACTACCTATTGGGTTACACTGGTGTGGGTCTTATTTGCTTTGGAATCTACTGGTTTGAACTGCACTGGTTTAGTTTCATTTGTTTAGATTTCATTGGCTTGTTTCCTTAATTGATATCCTCCCAACTTGACCTTGGGCATTCAGTAGGGTATTCCTGGTTGTAACAGACAGTAATTCTACTTAAACTGGTTAAGCCAGAAAGAGAATTTATTGACTCACTTGATTAGAAAGTCCAGGAGAGGCACCAGCACCAGGAACTCCAAGGACACAAAAGACGCTGTCAGACCACTCGTGGGCACACGCCTTCTTTGGCTCTTGCTCCCATTTGTTCTTTCTCTGTATCTCATTATGTCCTGCTCCAGATGGTCCTCCTGCCTTACAGAGGTATCCTTCCTGACTTGGAGCAGAGAGTGGACGGATAGGGAAGGGATGACCTCAGACGCCTCCACTCTACCTTATCCTAGTTTAGCGGCTCCAGACTTCTGCCCTCCTAGTGTCCACATATTAAATCTCAAGGAGAGATTTAACTGGCCTAGCTTTGGTCATGTGCCCACTCCTTGAGCCAGTCACTGTGCTCAGATAGAAAGGATGATATGAAGAACTCCACGAACAGAGGGCAGAGGACTCTGACTGGTAGCGCCTCTCCCATGGAGTGCAAGAAAAGAGGAGGGAAGGATGTCGGGCAGACCCAGCAGAGCTATTCTTCATTTCTTGTGACTGATATCACTGGAGCTAGCCTGGCCTGCTCTGTTCCGGCTGGAAGCATTTCCTCTGAGTGCCTCTCTCCCTGACCTATGGGAAGAGCAGTGGATCAGGCAGGTGGATCAGAGTGATTCTGCTCACTTTAGAACAGCCTTAAAATATCATTGCGTGTCGGGGTGAATCACAGTGAAGTGACCATACAATCTTAGATAAGCTCTGCTCCTCCCTGGGCCTCAGTTTCCTCCCATGTAGAACTAGGATGGACACCAGTGCCAGAAGGAAGGCAGCAAGGGTGAATAGGACCCTGCCTCAGACCCTATGCTGGCCCAGTGGGCAGTTAAACATATGGGGTGGCCTTCAGGCCACACGAGATAGCTGGAGGTGCAGATGGGGGAGTAATTGTCACAGAGGTTTATATGTTCATTCATCACATTTGGGCTGTTTACTGATGTGCCGAGCGCTGTTCTAAACACTGATATCAGCACTTAGATATCTCTGCCCAATGGTACTTGCGTTCTATGGGAACGAGGCACACAATAAACACAAACAATACAGAAGTGAATTATATGATTATTAGAAAATTATATGTATAATGCAAAAAAAAAAGAAGAAGTTGACCAGGGTGAGGGAAACAGTAGTGGAGGGGCACAGATTCCAGTTTTAAACAAGATGGGCAGGCTAGGTCTCACTAAAAGGATCACATCTGAGCGAAGACTTGAAGGAGGTAACTGAAGGTGTGGGAGCAGATGAGAATGCCAGAGACTGGGGATTTCTCTGGGGCCTGGGAGCAGACTCCCTGGACTGTGGGCATCCTGGGACTGGATGAATATGCATCTGTGCATACGTACAAGCTCTTTTTCTGGAAGAGCACTTAGGGAGCATTGCACCCATTTCCCTCTCCACTTTTATTGCAAGATTCTGAGGTCAGAGGGAGAGCAAGGTGGTGGCTGGGCTTAAACAAGAACTCACTGGCCCAGGGCTAAGTAGCTGGCAGCCTCATGGAGAGGAGCAGGGTTGAGCCAGTTAATCATCACCCATACCTCTGTCTCCAGTTCTGCCTGGAGTGTCACTGTGGTCTCAGCTGTGGGCCACAGGCCATGTCAGGGCCAAGAGCAGGACTGTATGGCAGGAATAACCTCATAAGTAGGAAGGCTCTCCTACTTCCCTACCCAAAACTAAGATCATCTTGAAATGATTTTCCCGCCATCACTTCAGAATCACAGGAGACCATTTCAATAAACTAGAGTTTCGTCTGTCGCTTCATTGACATTTGCTGAGAGTAGCCACAGACCGAACAGCTTCTTGCTCCAGACAACTCCTCCTCAGAGGGTGTCGTAATCCAAACCATGCCCTAACCAGGGCCTTTGTCTTTGGGCTCCTGAAAGGTCCCACCCTCCCTGCTTCTCCTTAATACCTGGGGCCTTTGAGGACTGGAGGTAAGCTAATGAAACCTTAGATGAAGAGTCTATTGACAAGAGACTTCAAAGCCAGAGGTAAATAGGTTCATTTGCATGCATTTCCATTTAATTAAACAAACGTCTGCTGCTCATCCTCCCACAGGTCAGGCCCTGCATTTTTGTCATGAGTAACAGACAAAACAAGGTCCCTGCTTTTGGTGGATTGCAAAAATGACTACACATTTTTTTTTTTCTCATCTCTGCCTGCCTGCATCTTTGTAGTGTCCTCCAATCAGGGAATGAAGTGTATTTCTCTACCCCTTGACTTTGGCTTGCCCCTGTGACTTGCTTTGGCCAGTGGAACATTAGCACAGGTGACCTGAAAGCACAGGGCCTGTAAAGGATTTAGACAACAAGACCTGCCCTTTCTGCTCTGGGGAACCCTGCTACCACACCTCACGAGAAAGCCCAGGCTGTCCTGCTGGATAATGAGAACCATGTCACCTAATTCCCCCAGCCGCAGACCACTGACACCAGCAGAAGAACCACTCAGATGAGCCCAAAGAAACTTCTCATTCATACAAGTGTGAGGTAATTGTTGTTGAAGACACGAAGGTTTGGGTGGTGTTATCCAGCAACATATAACTGAGGCACTGCTCATAACAAGCTATCCCATGACCCAGGCAGTAAGTAAAGAAGGGAAACTAGGTGGTATACGATAACGGGGAGAAGTGGAGATGATGGCCCACCGTCCTCACCTAGAGGAAACGGCTTCTATCAGCTCCTCCTATTGGCTGACACGCAGGAACGTGTACCTAGTGTTGCCGGATAGGGTTTTAAGAGAAGCCAAAAGTCAGGCTATCTCTACGAGATCTCCCAATGTTTAAATGCTGACAATTTAGTTCTCTTTGACACTATGTAGTATAAGCATCTGCAGGCCTAATCCAGCTCAAAGGCTTTTAGTTTGCAACTCCTAGTTTGATGAAAGAAGGGGAATACATTGAACAAAACAACAACAGCACTGATAATGATGGTGATAATAATAATAATAATAATAATTAATAATGATAATAATACTATTTAGAAAGGGAATTAAGTCCCGGGAAAGTAAGCACAGAGGCTCTGGGAGCTCAGGACAGGCACCTGACCTGCCAAAGGAGGTTCAGGAGGGCTCCTCACAGGAGGTGACAGCAGGACTGGGTCTTGAAGAATGAAGACATGTAAGTCAGGTAACAAGGTGAGAAAGACATTCCAACAGAGAGAACAGCCTGTCCTTAGTGAAGTGTCACCGTGCTAACATCTTGGAAGATGGTATGTATCCTTGTGACATATGGGGAAAGAGCCGTTGGAGTGGCTGGAAGTGAAGCTGGATGGCGGACAGCTTCAGGTAAAGTTAAACCTTTACCAGCTGAGGAGGCAGCAATACGGCAAGGTCATTCAGAGAGCAGCCTCGGAAACTAGGTTCCTTAATTCAAATCTCAGCTCCATCAGTCCTTACCAGGGGAAATTTTACAAGCCACTCACTTAACCTCTTTGTGCTTCCGATTCCTCGTATTCTAATGGGGTTGGTAAGGACAGAACCTAACACAAGGTTGTTGTGAGAGTTAAAGTACCAACATTATTTATCCATGAAGACCACTGAAAGGTATCATTTGTTTTATGTTTTCTTTTTGAAATGTTTCTCTTTTCTCTCTCTTTTGGTAAGAGCGACACATGTTCATTGAGGAAAATTTATAAAATACAGGAGTATGAAGATTTTAAAATTATCCATTAATCCCCCACTCAGAAAAGACCATAATCAACACTTTGTAGATACTTTCTCAGTGTTATTATCCTGTACAAGTGTGGTTTTCACAAGTCTGAAATCATACCCATATACAATTTTGTATTTTTTCTCTTAATGCCACATCATAAGAATTTTTCTGTGTCATTAAAAATTCTTCAAAAACATAATTTTAAAAATGAGATCTACTTATTCTTTAGTCTTCTACTGATTTTTATGTCATTTTCATTCCTTTTTTTGTTTGTTTGTTTTTTTGTTTTTTGCTATTATAAACAACACCAAAATAAATAACCTGGTGCATATACTTGTGTATATATGTGTGGGCATATCTATGGATTAGATTTGTAAAGGTACAATTTCTAGGTCCAAAGGTATGTGCATTTCTTTAATTTGCACAAAATTTTTAAAATTTTGCTTTTGCAAAGTTGCCGTTGACAATGACTATCCCAATAGTATATTAAAACGCCTGTTTTTCTAAGTGGTGTTTGATCAATTTTTTATTCTTTTTATTTTTGTAGTTAAGAATAGTGTCTCCTTTTAGTTTCATTGCTTTCATTTTGAGAGAGAAGTTGACATTTTCTCAAATAAAAACCTCACCTTATTGCTCCTTAATACCCATGCCATAATTTACTGAGCCCATCTTTCAAAATTCACAATTAAAAATAACAGTGTGATGACCACCTTTATACATAAGTCTTTGTCTGTATCTCTCAGTTTTTCCTGGGAAAGATTTCTAGAAGTGGAATTACTGAGTCAGAGGGTACGGGCTTTTTAGACACTTCTTGTCATTGCAAATTGTCGTACATTAATCCTCCCACCAGGGACATTTGTGGGAGCTTCCTTACCTACCTCCCTAGCACTTTCATAATTTTTAAATGAGTGCGTATAATAAGAAAAATGGGATCTCAATTTCACTCGCAGTTCTTTGATTTCTAATAAACCAGAGTCAACATTTTTTTCATATCTCTAGGCCATTTACATTTCTGTTTCTCTGAACTCTGTCTTTTATCCGTGTTTCTACTCTTAGCGGTTCTCTCCTGCAGGTAAAACACCAAATGTCAAATCAACATGTCACTGATTAAATTCCTCCTCTGAAGAAAGTACAGAGCTAGGTGTTTCGAGAGATAAATGAGATGCAATCATTATTTTTACCGATCTTGTGATTTAGCTGGGCGGACAAGCCCATACACAGAGAAAGCAATTAGAGAGCAAACCAGACAGTCTGCAATCAAGTGTTAAATGGGCAGCTCAGATGCTACGTGCTGTGAGAGCTCAAAGAGGAGAGAGCCTGGCCCAGCTGGCTGGTCAGGGAAAGCTTCTTGGAGGAAGGAGCTCCACACAGGGGCTGTGACATTTAAAACATGAGTATTACACGGTGACACACAATTCTGTTTCCTCCAGCAAAGAGGACGCGGCCTTACTGGTTCTCTTAGCACTTTTGGAAGAAATCAGTACTGAAGAGATAAACCAGGTGACTGCATTGGTCGGCCTTTTTCATCATTACCATGGTAACAACAGTGACAACAACCGACATTTATTGGGCTCTGACCATATGATAGACACCTTGTGCTAAGTGCTGTGCGTTTATTATTTCATTTAAAGTCCTGACAGGCCTGTGAAGTAGATACTATTGTTATCCCTTTTACACATATAGAAACTGAGATTCAATAAGTCACTCAAGGGCATCACTAAAAGTGTTGATGTGCTCAGTCTTTGCCCTTATTGGTCCCCTTCCAAGGATTGTGTTCCATGTCCAGTCTTGCTACAACAGCCATGGCCGAAAAGCCTTTCCCACCCACCAACTCATCCCTTCTTCCTCCCACCAGAACCGGAAGTCACACTGTTCTGGAGGTTCCTTTGGCATGACTGACAAAAAGGCAAACCTTCTTTTGAGGGGGAAAAAATTAGAGCCATAGAAGTTCAGCGAAGGCTCCCTGAGCGTGTGCTCGGTACACGTGAGGCACTTGAGTCCCCACCGTGAAGGGAACATTTCAGGGCAGATGGAGGTTCTGGTGGCAGGGATGAGTGCAAGGAGCAAGGGGAGCAGCAGCAGGTCTTCAATCCCAGGAAGGAAAAGTGAGTTGGGAAAGTCTTCTTGGAGGCAAGGGCAGCTGAGTCAGCCCTGGGCATTGGAGGGATTCGCCACACCCAGGGGTGCAGAGGGGCGCTCTAGGAAGAGGAAGCAGCCTCAGCCACAGACAAGGTAGAATGTAGCGTGGACATGAGTCCAGGCCAGATGCAGTCACGGTTTCCCTTCTTCACAGCACTGACCGCACTGTGTTGTCATTATCTGCTGACCCACCTCTTCTCCCCAGTGAGCTATGTACGCCCCTGTGAACATTCTTCCCGGTGAACCCCACGGTGATGGAAGGCCTGGCCCATACGAGGCAGGGAACACGCATCTGTGAGTGAAGGAGGTCAGACCGAACATCTCTATCCTGAGGCCTTGGCACTACGGACGTGGCCAGACTGTGCGCTCCCTGAGGGCCAATCTCCTTCTTCTTCCAGTCTCCAACACCACGTTGCCAAGCACCAGCCTGTGAACAATGTGATGATAACTATTGTTACTATGAGTATAGCAAGCACTTACATAACGACTATGTGCAAGGCACTCTACTAAGTCCACTATACCTGTCTTCTCTCTGTAGCCTCAAAAATTCCATTATAGGAATTTTCCACTAAAATTCTAGAAGAATTAAGTGCCTTGTCCAAGGTCATCTAAGAGACACTATATAACATAGAACTCCAGAGGAAAGACATGAGATTCAGACTGGATTCAAATCCTAGCTATATGACTTACTTTCTGTGGGATCATTACTTATGTTCTTTAGCCTCAGTTTCCCCATTCGTGAAATGGTAATAATAATGACAACTTCACAGGTTTGTGGTGAGGAGCAAATGGTGTAAGTGGAGAGAAGTGGTTGACACTGACAGGGACTCAGGAACTGGCAGCCATCATTTTGCCCTGGAGTCTGGAAAGCTCTCTTTCCAGTGAGACGGATAACATATTGCCCTCGTTGTCCTCCTAGTCCCCTTTCTCATCAGACGTGACCTGCTGCTGTCACATGAGCTACTCCCAGGACGATGTGTGAGTCAGACCCCCGTTCTACTTGGGTATGCTCTTCCCCAATCAGCAAACTTCTTCCATACAGAGCCATCTTTTCCACTGCTCCCAGCTGCCAGCAGAGGCCGGCACTAGAGAGCGCCTTGGCTCCTATTGGAAGAAAAACAAACTTTACAGAAAAATAAACACTTTTTAAAAAGTCTTGTGGTTTCACATTCAAGACCTAATAGTTTTTCCTTTCTTCTTTCCCTCAGATACCACAAATCTTCTGCTGGAGAGAGAAGAAAGGAAAAACAACCAAGAAGAGACTTCTAGATTGTTCTTCCATGCAAACATGCACCAAGATGGCTGCATTCAAAGACCGGAGTCCCACATCTGCGCTGGAGTGAGAAGACCTCCAGGCAGAGGCCACTTCGAGACTAAAATCCTCTCCTTCCTGCTCTCTGAGCCGTCCCTTCTCCTCACTTCCATGGCTGCAGAAGGTGAGTCCAAGCTACTTGTCTCACCCACTCCCATTGTTCCAGAGCTGTAATGAGCAGACAGAGGTGTAAATGTCAGGGAGACCCAGATGGAGGCTCTCCTGTGATAATCCTGTGACATTTAAACTCCCAGATACATTCACCTCCCCACAGTGAGCTGGCTGGCTAAAGGCCATCCTGTTCCAGTGACAAGTCCTAAAACAGGAGACTCTTAGAGAAACCTAAAACCATCGCCTTTGAGAATGTCCTCCACTCTGCCCTGCAGGGCAGGAAAGGGAAGCCCCGAGTGTCCCCATCAGTGGCTGAATGCTCTGGCTGAGTGAGCCATGCCCCTCAGATAGCCAGCCACCTGTTCGGTCATCCTGAGCCTGGGTGGTGTCAGCCTGTGCTAGGCATCAGGGGAGGGTGGTGAGTGCGGTGATTGCGAGATGGTACAGGCCAAGCCCCTTCTACAAGAACTGGCACATAGTGAGTGCTCTGTTCATCTCTGTTTCCTTAGATCCAGAGCTCTCAAGCCTGCCCCACGGCTTCAGAAGGTCTGGGAACATTTCGCATGGTAAACAATATTTTATGTGCACACCCTCACTATTGAATGAAAGCACTCACTCCAAAGAGTCAAAGACCCCAAAACGTTAAGAATCACTAGCTTTTTATTTAACTTTGTAGTGAGAGTTGAACTCTGGAGACAAGGACTTATTTGTCTTGGTATCACCATAGCACAGGAAAAGACCCAGCACTTCACACATGCAATGGAATGAGTGAATGAATGAATGAATGGGTTAATAAATGACAAGCAGATATTCCTTCAAGGAATTCAGAGCTTAGCAGAGGGGCGATGTAAGAAATAAGTATACTACAAGGCAGAAAATTCTGGAAGTCAAAAGAAATGGAAAAAAATTAAAAAATAAAGTGCTGCAGAAACTCTGAGTAGACATAAATTTCTCTGGCAAGGCTAGGGAGGTGGAATGGCCTGCTAAGTTGTGAGGAGATGACTTGTGGGGGTGAGGGGAGGAGGTTCAGTAGATAGAATGAGGAGAGAGCTGGGGAGTCATCTCAGGAAACATGGTGAGAAAAAAATCGCAAACGTCAGAGAGACATAGGCTTTTTTTAAGTGTGGTTTTGCATTCAGGGCCTAATGGCTTTTCCTTTCTTTTCCCAGTTTGGCAAGAGGAGAGAATATGTTCGAGGCAGGGGTGGGAAAGAAGTTTGGAAAGAGAAGTGGAGGCCAAATCCTGGGGGGCCTTGAATGCCCATCTCCACTAACTCAGCTCTGCAAAAGCAGAGCAGCTCTCCCTGGGAGGAGTGGGTGAAGCTCGATTCAAAACAATAATAATAATAGCAGTTACAACTTCTACCTACTCTGTGACAGGCACTGCTTTGAGCATGTCACATATATGAACTCATTTAATGCTCACAAAAATCCCCTTGGGATGGGTATTATCGTAAGTCTCGTAGATGGTGAAATTGTGCCTTGGCTAGTAAATGAGAAGCCAAGATATATGTCCTGGATGTCTGTCTCTGGCGTGCATGCTCCCAACTCCTACTTTTGACTGACATTTGACATTTGAGACCCAGCTCTTTTCTTCACACGCATTCACTGATGTGCTCTGTCAGCGGAGTTAGTTACTCACAAGACTGTCCAGAGAAAGAGGTGAATGGGCGATCTTTCTATGCCTGCCACAGTCCTGTGAACGCATGCTTTTTTTTAAAGCACTGGAGTAATTTTTGAATGTGAGGCATTTGGGGGGAGAAGGTAAGTAGCAGTTCTCCAGGACCTGTCCTGCTCCTTATACTCCATAGAGGCCCAAAAGGACCAGACATTGAAACACTTTGTGCCTCCATATACCAATCTGAAAAATGGGCTTCCGAAATCGGAATTAACATAGGCCCACAGACCCACAATAAGAACATAAACTGAACAAGGCTCAAAGAGAAGCTTTAGCAATTTGCCTATTTGAGGCAAGTAAGATCTCAAGAAAGGTCTTTCAGGCGCCACAGAGAGAACTTGATTTCTAATGCAAAAGAGAAACTCAATAATGGAGGGAAAAAACCTGACTAGAAGTGAAGAGATGTGGGTTTCAGTGCTTGTTCTGCCACTTTGTAGCCATGTGACTACAAAACAAAGTCTGCCTTTGGGGGTTTGGTTGGCCCATCTGGTCGATGTGAACAGTACTTGCTTTGTGTACATGACTTTGTTCCTTTGCTGCCTTCTCCCATTTTCCAACAGTCGAACTTCTACTTATTCCTCCAAGCCCCATGTAAGTGCCCTCCCAGAATCCCCCAGGTGGAATTAACCTTTCTTCCACTCAATGCATAGAGCACTCATTTATTTATCTCTCTCCCCGGGGCTTATACTTTGTATTTTATACGTTTGTTTAATCATTTAATAAAGTATGAATTTATTTGACATAATCTCTTGAGCTCCTATGACATACCAAGGGTTGTTCTAGACTCTGGAGATATAATGAATAAGATATTGTTATGGGCAGAATAGTGTCCCCCGCAAAAGATAACCCTCAGCACCTCAGAACATGACTTCATGAAGAAATAGAGTTGTTATAGATGTAACTGGTCACGATGAGGTCATGGTGGATTAGGATGGGCCCCTATTCCAATATGGTTGGTGCCCTTATGTGAAGAGGAGACACAGACACACAGGAAGACTGTTATGGGACAACAGAGGCAGATATTAGAGTTATGCTGCCACCAACCAAGGAACACCAGGGGCTACCAGAAGCTCAAGGAGGCAAGGAAGGACCCTCTCCTAGAAGCTACGAGAGCATGGTCTTGCCAACACTTCTATTTCAGACTTCCCAGCCACTAGAACTGTTGACAGAATAAATCTCTGTTGTTTCAAGACACCTAGTTTGTGGTACTTTGTCATGACATCCATAACTAACTAATAAAGAATGTTCTCCACTTTCAAGGAACAATATGTAAACAAATCATTACAAAACAGCATGGGAAGGCTGTAATAAATGAATTTAAAAAAAAAAAGTCCTCTGCGCAAACACAGAGGACATGGCAGGTAACTCAGTCTTGGAAGAGGATCAGGAAAGTCTTCCCAGAGCAGGCACAATTGGAGCTGGGTTTTGAAGGATGAATAGGAGTTCTCTGGGAGAAAGATCATTCAGGCAGAAGGAACAGCAGCACCACCTATGTACCCTCTCGGTCTCTCCTGTTTGTGCTCCCTGGTGGCCTTAGCACAACATGACAGATACTCAGCACATATCTCTAGAACTTGCAGGAAAACTGGACTCTAGACAAGAAGAGAGGAACAGAGGACAGAGTGTGGGTGGCTGCCACCTAGAGACTGGAAAAACTGAAATCGCCAGATTCTCCAAATCGAGAGCAGATGGAGGGCAGCGGCAGAGGCCAGAGAAATGAGGCAACACGAGCAAGGCTGGCTTAAAAAAAAATTGGGTTATTCTCTAGGGCTCCAGCTCAGCTGGGAAGGAAAGCAATTTATGGCCAAAGGAAGTAGGCTGACAGTAAACAAAAATACAGTGACCCCTGAGTTCCCACTGGACAGAAGATAGATGGTGCCGTCGTAAAAATGAGATTAATTTTAATAAGGGCTTTCACCAAGCAGCAGACCCGGCGGCCAGAGGCCTGTCAGAGGGCTGATGACAGGCAGCACTGCTGATGGATGAGGCTGACCCTGCGAGCTGAAGACACCGGGAACAATCGGAAGCGTGGGACGGCCCCTAGCTGTGGATTGGGCAGCTGCTGTTTGTGCAGATTCTTTGTCCTAATGATTTGTGTCCTTAAGCTGGATGCCCACAGTTCAAATCTCTGAACTGTGCCTCATCCCCTGCTGGGGCAAGAACCCCCTGTTCCCTCAGCTTGACATGGAACTGTGCTTGCACACCTCCAGTAATGAGAGGCTCACTACCTGTAAAGACTACGGGGCATGGCTCCATACAGGGTCACTCAGAATAGGCCTTTTGCCTCTTTTCTTTGCCACGAGACAATCTTACAAAGACTCTGGTCATTCTTGATTCAAATAAGCAGAGTTCAATTTCATAAACACTGAGGACTCACTGAGCAACAAGATTAGGAGAAGAGAGATGGTTAAGAACTGGTTCCTGCCTCCAAGGAACTTTCAAAAGGAAAAGCAGACTGTGCCCTGACTCTGACAACAGAGCGAGCCGTGAGCCTGGCTGTTGACTGAGCCCTGACCCTGACCGCAGTCTGAAGCCTGATCCTCTTATACACTCAGCCCTGAGTCCTCAAGCCCAAGTCTTGATCCTGTGCCCCAACTCTGACTCTGGCCTCACACAGTGGTGCCTATTACTGTGGGCTGAGGGAGATGTCCAGTGAGAACGTACAAATGTCTAGTGTGGCTGGCACCAAGTCTACAGCCTTGACGCTTGGGGCAGACATATTTGAGTCCCAGCACTGTGTGAGGCACAGCCTCTGCTTTTGGGCATGTTGACACTCCTTCCACGGGCTCTCACAGCCTGTGCTCGTCTGGACACAGCACTCAGTCACTGTGTCGCTATTCGTGTGCACACCTACCTCACTGGCCTCTGCTCTCCTTGAGGACAGACACTGAATTTATTTGCTTGTGGGCCGGCTGCTGTTATTGAGCCTTTCTTTCTGGCCCATTCCTGAACACCTACTTTGTGCTGGGTCCTGGTCTGGTCACAGGGACAGAGAGACAAATGGCCTATGGCCTGGCACAGACACTGGCAAAAGCCCCATTAGATCTTTAACCATTTACTTAATCAACAAACCAGTGAGAGGGATCACCTTGCAGAGAAACAGTGCCCCATGGGGTTTATGAGCTGAACACCTGCCAACCAAATTAAATCAGCCCTCATGATTTTCCAGCCCCCCTGGCATCAGACAGCCCAATTTCTTGTCAGCCATTTCCCCGATTATGTATCAATAGATGTCACACGATCAAGTCCTGGCTCCCAAGAGAGAGTTTGAAAAGTCAAAGATGTTTGTCTAATGCAAACCGATGTCATGTCGGGAATTAGTTTGACTAATAGGCCTTTAATTAGATCCTTGTGAGGTCTGGGACCCAAGCAGAGGCTTCCCAAAGTTTTCCTTTAGAAGATAAACTATCCCTTCCCCCAGATTGCCACCATAAATCTCCTTTCCAGTGTGCATGCAGAATGGCAGAGCAAGGCATAGGTTTGCTTCTCCTGCCAACCTGAAGAGTCTGGTGCCTAATCACTCAAGGGTTAAGTGCCCAGGAGCTTCTTGCAGGCCAGGCCCCCTCACCAGAAGGGCTGGGGAAGGGACCCGGCCCGTGCCATCTGCTCCGGATGGGGACCAGAGCTTCTCACCAGGGCCAAGGAGGCATTTTCCCAAACAGCAACAGGAAATGTTCATTTTGTCAACCCAAATAACCCTTGCAAGGCCGGCTCCAGAGCAGAGCAGACTATGATGTGATCATCATCCAGGGAATTTCTCTTGGGGGAAGGAACATGGAAATCAAGAGGAGCCTGCAGAGTGAGGTCATCATGCCACCCAGGCAGGCAGGAGGAATTTCACACAAAACAATGTATACAACCCACCAGGCACTGTGCAGGTGCTTGATACATGATCATATTGTGATTCATGCTGATTCATTCCTCCACCTTGAACTTACTCAAGATATTCCTAAGGACACACAGCCTAGATCAGCTCCACTCCAAGTGCGCTCCAAGGCTTGGTACCAGCAGTTCCCTGACCATTAGGATACCAATTTGAGATGAGTTCATGGAAATTGAGAGAAAGTGATTAGAAATGTTTATCGACAGTTGGCATTGCTATAACAAAATTCATTGTATTTCACAAAAGTATTACCAGTCAGCAAAAGATTGAAAATAAAAAGTAGGATTTTGTTGTTGTTCTTGTTTTTTTACTATAAATAGTTTGAGAAGTGGGGACATGGAATCTTCTGGGGTAGGTCTTATTATTACAATTTTACACATAAAAAACTGAGGCTTGGGGTGATCAACTTGCCCAAGTCCAACCATGTGAGTGAAGTAGCTCATCCTCAAACTCAGGTCCTCCTCATTCTAAAGCAGGGGTCTCCACCCCTTGGGTCATGGACCGGTACTGGTCCACGGCCTGTTAAGAACCAGGCTTCACAGCAGGAAGTGAGCTGTGGGTGAGTGAGCGAAGCTTCTCTGTATTTGCAGCCGCTCCCCAGTGCCAGCATCACTGCCTCAGCTCCACCTCAGATCATCAGGTATTAGATTCTCACAGGAGCATCAGCCCCCCGGTGCCAAAAAGGTTGGGGACCACTGCTCTAAAGGTTTGTTATTTACAGTCACTCTATTCCAGGGCTACGAAAGTCACATTCCTGATCTTGATGTGTTGCTTATTTTTAAAAAGCTCGCTGTAATTGGAGACAAAATCATGGACATTTTGTCTCAGCTCTGCAGTCAGCTCACACAGTGAGACATTTTTGGGGGGTTGGGAGCCTCAGTTTCCTTATGTGTACAATGAGAGAGGTAGCCTTCAGTTAACTTGAGGGCCTCTTCTTAATCTGACATCCTGAATTTGGTCATAGACTCTGTCGACAGAAAGGGATCTTTGAGATCATGTGGCAACTTCCCCTCGAAAGAAACCTAGACTCCTGTAGCCCTTGGATACTCCCTGTGTGTGGCTATGATAAAATAGTTCTGGTTTTCAGGCTAACATCTTCCTTCCAAGGGCTTCTGCCATGAGTATTAGGCAGGGTCCCTCTGTTGTCCTCAGGATTCTTGACCCTAGGGATTATTCCCCAGAGGTAGGCCTTCCCTTTACTCTCAGAAGCTCAGCTTCAAGCCAACCCTTGCACCCTGAGAGGGAATTCCGTCAGCCCACGGCAGAGCTCCCCTCTGGTGCTTGAGAATGAAAGGACAATCTAAAAGTCACCTGTGCTTTTTCCCTGGGGAAAGCAGTGAAACTCCCTTTTGCCCTTAAACACTCAAATACTCCATCCCTTGAGGGGCAAAAGACCCTGAAGGCTCTCATCAACTTTGATGAGAGTCCTAAGGGGTATGGGAAATATCTATTAGCTTTTCCCAGGTCTGGGCTGGCAGGTAACTCATTAGAGCTGTGCCTCGCCTGACACAGGCTGCACAGGACAGTGCATATGTGATATAGAACCGTAAGTGCTGACTCCGCCACATCCTATCAGGTACACAGCCTGTCCCAGTGAAAGCTGACCCCAAAGGCTCCATCCAACTGCCCTCATCTAAATAGAAGAAATAAACTAGAAAGAAAGCTGACCCATCTATGTGGCACGCCACCCCCTCTACCTCCCACCCCTAAAATACTGACTCAGTGAAACCTCTCCTAAGCTGTCTCTGCAGCAATCAATGAGAAAGTAGAAAGTTCAGTCTCTGTCAATGCTGAATGAAATGATCAATTATAGACACAGGGAGTCCTGGGAATTTGGAAATACATAGAATTTCAGAGTAAAAGAATCAGAACATCATACAGCAAACATTTATTGAACATGTATGAGGTGTCAGGCAGGTTTGGCCCTAGAGATGTGCAAGTACAGGGTAGTCGAGTCAGAGAATGCTACAAGCTTAGTGTCATGGACTCTTAGGGTGCTGGAATTCTTAAAAGTATCAAATAATAGAATCACAAGACATTAGACAAATAAAATCTAGTACCACAAGACCATGGGAACCCAGAAGCTTAGGATCCAACAGAACCAGCAGGGGTTTGTTAGAGGTTTCCATATTTTACATTTTGGTTCAGCGAGGTTTGCCCAGGCCTACGGTAGGAAATCAAGTTCAGAGGAGAAACAAAGTTTCCACTACAATGTCAGAGGCAGGGGGGCAACCAGGACATGGGCCAGGGAGAGGAAATAGACCTAAAGAATGAGAATGGGGACAAATGGCAGGAGCTCTAGTAAGCTGTGAAGCTTCCTCTGAGATGAAGACCAAGGGCAGAGGGACTCCTGATAGGATAGAAAAGGCCATAGGTGGAGGCACACCTGGACTGGCCCCATTTCCTGCTAAGGGAGGATTCCTCGGTGCCTGGGTGAGGCTGAGACAGGTTAGTCCATTGCTGGACGTCTCCAGCGGAAAGAGTTTGTTTAAATGAAGCTGGAATCAACCCTTCTATCCTGTCCTGGTTCTGCCCTCTGGAAAGGCTGGACTAAAGGAAGAGGATTCATGATTCCACATCTGCAAGGGCATTCATGGCAGGGACAAGTACATAAGCAAAGGCGGGAGGCATAGGGCATGTTCACAAGAAGTGAACATATCAGGTGTCAGGGACACAGAGGGGCATTGAGAGAGATGATGACGATGATGGAATGGGACACTGGGATCAAATGACAAAGGTCCCAGAGGCTCAGGGTTAGACTCTGCATGCGCGCCCCACATCTCTGCATGTCATGGCCTATGGCACAGTCAGAGGCCAGCAGCAATTGCTGATTGCCTGGTCCTCAACAGGGCACTTAGTCTCCTTATGGCCGGTCTATGAGATGCCCTTTCCCTGCCCCTGGGTGGCTCAATGAGACCCTAGAGGAGCCATGTGGTGGGCTCTAGGTGTAACGTGCAGGCTTAAGTGTCTCTAAAACAACTAGTAAAAACCCTGACCAAATCCAAACCAGATGCCCCAGGGCGCGCAGGGTTGAGAGCTGTCAGCACCTCTGCATTTTCACCTGCTCATGTGGGTTGCACCTGTAGGCGGCAGGAATGCAGGAGAGCTTCAGGCTGCCCACCAGGTTCAGCCCCACTGGCCTGCTCAGCGTGGAGGTACTGAGGGGCCAAAGGGGTAAGGTAGCAGACATCTTTTGGACCAGTCTTCCCTCTGATTATTCTCTCCTTTCTCCCAATTGCCAGTATAGGCCCTCAGGATTTATTAATGCCTGAATTGTACTCCCTGGCTATGAGAGTTTGGGCAAGTTGTGGCTCCCCTCCAAGTCTGTTTCCCTATAAGCAACATGGAAACGTTAATAACGACCTCCAAGTTTGCATTTAGTTGGACAAATACTTAATAGGCATTTGTTGTGGATCAAGCATTAGACTGGGCACTGGGAATATGGTGGTGAACGAAACAGCCATTATCCTTGATTTCACGGAGTTTACAGCCAATAGAGGTAGGCAGACAAAAAAACTTCCGGACAGGGAAATAAACAATTTACAAATTGGGTTAATGCTTTGAAAAGGATATACTAGGTATAACAAGAGCATGGTACAGAGCAGGAGGTGAAGGGGGCCTCTCTGAAGAAGTAGTATTTAAGCTGAGACCTGGATGCTGAATAGTAGTAAGCCAGGGGAAGGATGTGGGGTAGAGTACTCTATGCACAAGAACAGCATAACCAAGGCCCTGAGGCAGGGGAATGCTCAACTCATTTCCTCCTTATGAGCAGAGAGCAGAGGGAGCAGGTAAGGAAGTGAGATTTTAGTCTGTTGATGATGGAAAGCCCCCAAAGTGTTTCCAACGGGGCCTCCACTCAACTCTACACTGACGGCTTTAAAAGAAGACTTCATTGGGGAATTGAGATTATTAGTGAACCGTCCTTGCCTCTGGCCTGAAGGTTCTTCCAGGATCTCAGGCTCCAGAAGGGAGGGGATTGGCGTGGCCAATTAGAGCTGGAGGCCAGAATCTACGCAGCCTTCCCCGGCCTCGGGCTGCCTCTAAAAAGTGTAATGTCCTCGCCACCATCCTTGACCTCATTTGAATCTTCCAGCCTTTGGGGAGAGAGGCAGATGGGACAAGGGATCCTCAGTTTCCTGACCCAGTTAAGGAAACCAAGGCCCAGAGAGGTGAGTGGGTTTTCCATGAGTCATGAGGCAATTAAGCTACTTGACTCCAAGGCCTCTAACCCAGAAATAAATCAGATCCTTTCCAAGCATGAGCACTTGACTTAGATCCCTGACCCAAAGGGATGGACGGCCTCAAAGATAGAGATAAAATGTTGGGGTAGGGAAGGGAGATTTTAGAGACTGAAGTCACACCAGACAAGGATTGGTATGAGGCCCAAGGTGCCAAACAGAAGGTTCCAGACAGAAAGTCTGGGAGTGATGTGGATGAAATGTGAGGGCAAATCTGAGTCTCCATGCCAACAACTCACCACCATGCAACAACGAGCTTGATGCCGATCACGCTTACCGATCCTCAGCCCTTCCGTGGGGGCCACATCCCCACAGCACATCTACTTCCTCTGCCCTAGAACACGCCTGATGGGATTTAAAAGCAGCATCTCTGGTCTGAGTCACAACTGTCATCTCATAGGACCATCACTGCTAGGACCAAGCCCCCAGCCCCTCCCCACCATCTCTGGAGAGGTCCCTCCCAACAAGGGCCATAGCACCCTCCTCCATTTGGTCTGGACAGATTGGAATCCACAGGTGTGGCGACTTGTTACCCTAATGATATTTCTGTTGCTGCAGCCCAGATGCAGCTCTTTCAACAGCCGTGTCTCACTGGGGACTGCTCTCCCCATCCTCTTAGAGCAGCCCTGGGCCCCCTAACAGCACCATCTACCTCAAGTGCCCCCTCCCAGCCTCTTCCTTGGTACACGTCTACCTTAAAGACAGCTCAGACATTTCTTCTTCATCCTCCAAAGCTCTAAACAGGCATCCAGCCCTCCTCCAGGAAACCTCCTCTGATGCTGGGGTGAGTGAGTACCCTCTCCTCTGGGCTTCTGCAGCCCCTGTCGTCCTCTTGCTTCTCCCAGTGGACCATGAACCTCTTGAGGGTAGCGTCTGTGCCTTCCTTGTCTCTGTTTCCCAGAGCCCAGCACACAGTAGGTCACTGAGGTCTCTTCCCCTTCTTTGCTGGGCCTTTGAGCATGAAAAGAAAAACTTAATTTAGAACTTGAGTAGCAGTTGTTTAAATCCTTTCTACCGGTATGGCCAACAAGACCCTCTCCAGGCTCACTGCAGCCGGATGACCACAAACCAGACCCACACACCTCCAGCCTCCCTCTCTGCTCTTCTCTCTCTCGGCCAGTACAGTTAGGTATGCGGGTTGAACCTCGCCTCGTTCACCATGTGCCTCAGGGTGCGACATAACCACGCTAAACCTCACCTGTAAAACAGCCGGCTATGAAACAGGCCTTTGGAAAACATCGATTTCCCTTTTCCTGCCTGCTCTCTCTGTAGAAATTGTTTTTCTCCTCCGAAGCCTGGCGCTAAGCCCTCTCGCCCAGGAAGCCTTCCTGACCTTGCCCCTCCCGTCTTTGCCGAGCTGGAAGACTAGGTGGCCTCCTGCTCACTCCAGTGCTCTGGAAGGCTCCAGGGCAGGATGGAGCTGCTTCTAAGCCTGGATAAAGGTGAAATCCAACAGTTGGGAGAGGTTATTTTTGGAGCTGACACAAATGCTAAATGAAGAACCCTCAGCCTTCCAAGCAATCTTTGCTTTGTGCTCCAAGGCCCAAAACTAACATTTTCATAATAATTTTCCAGTATCAAAGTGATAGTTTTGATTCGAGACAGCTGAAGCCTGCAGAATGGTATGGCTGCTTCTCCCGCCCTCCAGCCAAACATGTGCCTCTGTCTCTATTTTAACACCTTTGATAATCATCGAAAAATGCGCGGCCCAAGCAGTTTTCTCAGTTTTCTGACCATAACAGCCGCTTCTGGAAGGAGGCCTGTGGAAGTCTGTTTTCCTTCTGCATGACTCTGAGCCCTGGGCTTAGTGCTCCCAGCCCGCCTGCTTTCAACCTCCCTCTCTACATTCCACTAGTAATGTCTGATGCAGGAATTGGCCTTGCTAGTGCTATTAAAGAAGTGGGGAGCCCAAGAAATACAGTAACACAATCTCATGGAAAACTGATATAATCTTTTCAAAACTATAAAGATCGTTCACCCGGAGGAACATCTGCACAGAAAAAGAAAAAGGTTTTAAACAAACTGGAAAGGGGTCGGGTAACTTGTAAAGGCCGGAGTGTCGGGAGACTGCTGGCTCGTCCATGGCCTGCTGTCACTCTGCGGGGGGAAGGCCATCCTCAGAGGAGCCAGTTCCCTCACCGAGAGCTCCCACCATCTGGAATTCATTGCAGGAGGGAACACTGGCGTTTGTAAAAAGAAACTCGGCCTTACAATAATTGTTCCTTAAATCATTAAGATGGTCCAAGACCCAGATGGAAAGTCAAAGGCCAGTAGGAACAGGCCAGGGGTCCCGGGCCAGAGGCCTGGCCCACTACACTGCCCTCTTCTTTGGATGCTCTGGCTACCTCTTCCCAGGAGACAGGCTCAGGTCAAATTCTAGGCCGTTCTCTTAGCCAGCCTTTTGCTGCCCTGGACAGGAATCCGCTGCAAGACAATTATTTGCAATGATCCTTTTGGTTTGGGGTGCCTTCGGGTTTAGGGGCTCATAAAAGGCTGACGCTAATGCAGCAAAGTCTCTACTGGAGGTCTGACTCTCCAAGCACCCACGTTTCCCAGAAGACTTACAGTGCCTCGGGCAGTGGCAGTCAGCAAAGGTGGCATCTGCCACACCCAGGAGACCAAACGAGAGATGAGCCCACACGCTTGTGCCAGGTCAGCTCAAGAAAGAGCCAGCAAGGCCCAAACTGGGTGATTCAGTCTGCTTAACCACCAGAGTTCTGAGATGGAAGAGCTTAGCGTGGGCCTCGGTCATGGGGTCTTAGAATAACAGGATCTGAAGGTCTGAGCATCTGACTTTCCGAGAGGTCTGAAATCTTAGATCCTTAGCAACAGAGAGCTCTGGAAACTTAAGACTTTTCCTGCCTTCCTCCTCCGAACAGAGGGTTCTAAATGCTGAACTCGTCGTGGCCTTGGATGTATGGATTTGCTGAAGCGGTAATAATGGGGCTGCAGGTCTCTGAGCCTCCAGAGACTGTAAGGGCCCTGGGACAGCAGAGAGGCCCCCACCCTGATCAAGGAGGGCTTCTGGGCAGGAGTCCCTACCCCAAAGTGCTGGGCTCAACCACAAAGGGCAGCCTGCTTCCCTTTGGGGTACTCAGTGCTTCTCTATCCCCTGAGCTTTCCTAGGGTCCCCTGCTCTGCTCACCCTGAGCTCTGCCTATGAGAACAAGCTCCCCAGTGGTGGCTTCAGTCACCGTCTGTGTGCTTCTGACCCCCAAATTCCCTCCTCCGTCCTCTCTTCTGAGTTGAGATCCATATATTCAACTGCCTATCAGACACCCCCTCCTTGAGCTGTCACAACCTCTGAGACCCCACATATTCCAACCAGACCTCTTGCTCCCCTAAAGTGGTTCCTCCTCAGTGTTCCCACCTCAGAGAAGCCATTGCCATGCACCAGGTGCCCCAACCTGAAACCAAGAAGTCAGCTCTGACATCCCTCTTGCCCTCTCCTCCCAATTCCTAAGACCCAAGGTCCTGTCAGTTCTTCTCCCCACAGATTTCCCAAATCCATTCACATCTTCCCATCTCCACTATCATGCCCTGGTTCAGGCCATTTTGTGCCAGGGTCACTGCAGCCTGTTTCAGACTGACCAGATCCCTCCTACCTGATCCCCCCCACCCAACAGCCAGGGCCATCTTTCTAAAACACATATCTTTCCTGGTTTCTCTCTGCGGAAAACTTTTAAATTAGTTATCTATATAAAATACTCCCCCCTCGGTCACTGTACTAGTCCAGGTGGGCTAGGTTATGCCATAGTAGCTAACATCCCAGAAATCTCAGAAGCTGAAAATATCAGTGTTTCTCACTCACACTGCATGGCCATTAAGGTCGCCAGGGTGTCATCGCAGTCACTCAGGGTCCTGGACTGTGGGAGTAGCCGCCGTCTTAAAGGTGACAGTCACTGTGTTGGAAGAAACACTGCCATGGAAGGCTTCACTCTGGCAATTTAATGCTTGAGCCTAGAAGTGGTACATGTCGCTTCTTTTCACAACTCTTTGGCCGTAACTGGTTGTATGGAACCATCTAAGCACAAGGAGACAGGGAAGAGCAACCCTCCTACGAGCTCAGAAGGTGAAAGCCAGAAACCGCACCTACGCTCCTCTCAAAGCCCACGCTCTCCCTTACCTCTGTGCCTTCCCAAAGGCTGTTCCCTCAGCCTAGAACCCTCACACTTCCCTCCGGTAACTACCACCCATTCTAGGGTCTCAGCATAGACATGACTTGCCCTGAGAGGCTGACTGAACTCCCCACTCCAGCACAAACCCCTCTCCAGGCAATTAAGGCTTTGTCCACACTCTATTATAATCACCTACTGTCTGCTCTTTCCTGAACCTGTGAGTTCTATGAAAACAGAGGCTTGAATGCTTTGTTCCTTACTGTATCCCCAGTGCCTACTCGAGTGCTTATATGAAAAGATAATCAGAATTGTTGAATGAATGAATACATGAATGAATGCATGAGTGAGAGAAATAGATCAAGATCCCAATGGCAGGGCTATCAGGGTCGGCAGAGAGCCTGAAGGCGTCAGAAATAAAACCGACAGTTCATGCTGAGTGAGTTCCAGAAGGGAGACATCCTGGGCTGGCAGAGCAGAGGAAAATCAGGTCTCCGAGATTGCCCGTGTGAGGAAAGAGATGCCCCATGGAGAATGACACTTACAGATAACGCCCCAGCAGTCAGAAGTCAGTCACAGAATCTCTGGGAATTCTCCTCGCCCCCAGCAATCAAGGATGAGGAGAGGTAAAGTACAGACCAGGACCCAGCGGATAGAATTAGAGCGCCCGTGCCAGGCCAGAGCCACGGCTGCCCCACCCCAGCTTTCCTAAACCCTCCCTCCTTTCCTTCAGCCTCCTCCTGCTGCTCCAGGACTGCTAAAAGGCAGAAATCATTCAGTACACTTTATTTCTTGAAGCTGGGTGCTCTCCAAGGGCAGAGATGTGTGTCTCTCTAATTTCTCAGCAAGTAGCACAGTGCTTGGCACATAGTAATAGCTCAATTAGACCTTGTCAAGCCTGATTCTGACTCATTCCCTACTCTCCAAGCCCTCAGGAGAGGTCAGCCTGCCTGATGTCTGTTGCCCCTCTGGTTGCCAAGACATTGGCCTCTGTTGTCTCCCCCATTCCATCCCACCCCACCCCACCCTACTGTCCTTAGGAGCAGACAAGCCTGTGTACATTGAATGCCCAGATCTCACTCCTCAAGCTCCATGAATCTCAGCCAAGACACTCTGACATATGAAGCCACTGGGCCAGCCTCCAGGGCGTCCCTTCTGAGGCCTCCAGGGCCAGACAGGAACCAGGGTCTGTTCAGTGTGAATGACGTCAGGGACACTAAGCTCAGAGCCCCAGGGATAATGTCCAGACCCTTGATGGGACCCACTATAAACTGTGGTCAGAGCCCAAGGGCCTAGGATTTCCACAACAATGATCTTCATTCTCTTCCCACCCTCTCACCACCCCACATCTGATCAGTCATCAATACGTGCCAGGCCTACCTCCTAACTGTCTCTGAAACCCATCCACTCCCCTGAATTACCACAGCAGCCTGTCATCCACATTCCTGCCTGCCACCTACTCTTTACACTACAGCTAGACCATCTTTCTAAAACCCGAAAGAGCTTAGGCCACACACACCCTTAAAAACTTCCCTCTGGTGTCAGGATTAAGGCCTACAGTGTTCTCCATGTTCTGGCCCCAGGTTCATTCTCGCCAGTCGCATCTCTTGCCACCTCTGTCCTCTCACTCTACAATCCAACCATCTATACTTACAAACGTGCAATATTTCTCACACTTTCCAGCTTTGCATATGCTGTTCCTTTATCGGGAACTCTTCTCTCCTAGAAAATATCTACCTCTTTTTAAAACTCGGCTCCGTCTTTACCTCCTCTAGGAAGCTTTGCCTGAACCCCTGCCCCATAAAAGTCAGATGCACCCTCCCTTCTGTCCTTCCTTCTATTATAGCACTGAGTGTCATATTTTCTTTGATTTCTTTACTAGCATCTAGTTTCTAGCTGGCCAAAAATATCTTTTGAAGAAGGATGAGAAGGAAGAAGGGGTAAATATCTGAATTCATCGGGAACAGAGCTGAATAGGACAGACATGAAGTCTGGAGGGAGTAGGAGAAATCTCTGAAGATTGGGTGATCTGAGAAGGCTTCCTGGAAGAGGAGTGTCTGGAGGCGAGCAGAGATAGACAAGAAAGGCTTAGTTAAGTGGAAAGTCAGGTAGGAGAAAGGGGCAGCCAGTTTGTTGATACAAGACCTCAAATACTAAGCTAATGAATTTGGACTTTGTCCTGAGGCCAATAGGGAGCTACTAAAGGATTTCAGGCAGATTATAAAGTGATGCTTACGATGAAATCTGCACGTTAGAAGGATCTTCATGGCTGTGGTGTGCTGTGCAGGGACCAGTCAAGAGGCTACTCCAGACCTCTTAGGAGAATGATGACAGCCTGCACGGAGGTGGAACATATGGAAGGAGACCGAGAGATGGATTTGAGAACAGCTTAGGATGAAGAATTGACAGGACTTAGCAGCTAATTGGATACAGGAGGGGAAAATGGAGTCAAGAAGGCCTCGGAATCCTCCCGCCCACGTGGCCAGCACACTCTAAAGAGGATTCGTTTTTCTCTGGACACAGTACACATTAAAGCTTCAGATGGGACAGAAGGGTAAAGACAGCCATTAACCAACTGCTTCTCCTGATGCTTAGCCAGGGCCAGAGCACATAGTAGGTGTGCAGTTACGATACATTGACTTAAATTGAGGTCATTGTCTTCTCATGACAATAGAGCAGATGTATTTTTCCTTGCCGAAGACTGGGTCAGTCCCAGCTCACTTGAGGGTCAGGATGGGCCTAGAGGCTATGCTGGGAGGAGGAGCACCCTGAGCAAAGTTTTGGAGGTGTGCGTGCTCGCAATATGTAGGATCGGTCGCCTTGTCCCCAGACATGAGGTGGACAAGCTGCCCTCGTAAGGACCCAAACTTCGTTCTCTGATGGAACATTGGGTGTTTCCAGTTTGCCTGCCAAGAGAAAGGGTTTGGTGCAAACAGAGAACTGGAAGGGCAGAAATGGCATTCCTGATGTCTTGAAGTCAGACAACGACATGCCTGTGGAGGCCAGGCCGACCCCCAGAGCCACTTGGCAGCAGCTCCCTGAGGAAGTCAGATGGGAACAGAGGATACCAGCAGCAGTAGGCAGCCCACCTCAACGCAAACGCTTAAGAATTCACCCAGGAGATGAGGGCTAGAAAAGCTCCAAGTCTGAAGCCAGCGCACAGTAGGTTCTCAATGTCTCAGAGCAGACAGTTCTTTCTCTGCCTCAGAGGCCCAAACTCCCAGCATCTAGGGTGAAGAGGAGCAGAAATGGCCCCTCTGCTGCGAGTTTCTTCCTGTTCACCCATGCCTCGCCTCCCACCAGGCCGGTGGAGCCCACCACACTTCTTTGGGCCCTCCTGGTGTTTCTTCATGCTATTCCTTCTTCCTTGAACATGGTTATGCTCCCCTTCTCCTTTCTCCAGCTTAGATGTCCCTTCCTCACAGAAACCCTCCCTGATGCCCCAGGCTGGAGCCACCTTCATGCTCTCACAGCCCCCATAACTTCTGTTTCCCTAAATCACTGCAATGACCACCTGATGATGGCACCCTGATAACATGTGGGCTGGCACCTCACCTGCTAGGCTCTGGTTTCATGGCTCTTTAGCATCCCACGCTCCCTCCCTCCCTGGATCATCACAGCCTCTCTTCCCTCAGCCCAGATGGCCCCCTCTTCTCCCCTTGTCCGAGCAGCAGAAGCTCATTCCTCTTGGCTCAAGACAAAGGTCGCTTCCTTAGAAGCCATCCTCGATCATCACCCCATACTGAGCTGGTGTCCCCCGAGATAAGCTCCCTTAACTCCCCAACTTTCCCCGTGGCCATTGCAATTCTATTTCCCTCTCATTCCTTTTTCTGTGTGTGACAGTGGGTCACAGTGGTTAAGAGCATGGACCTGGAACCAGACTGCCTGAGTCACATTTCAGCTTTGCCACTCATCAGCTCTGTGTCCTTGGGACAGTCCCTTCTGCACCTCAGTTTCCTCATCAGTAAAGGGAGGATAATAAAATCACCTACTCCATTGTGCTGAGGTGAAGTTTACATTCCAAGGCAGTCACTGGGGCTGTTCGGATACCCTGGTGGTCCCTTCCTTTGGGCATAGGGCAGGACTGAACTTTCCCACTACCTTTGAAGTCCAGCGTGGACACACAACTTGTTTTGGCCAAAGAAATGTAAGCCGATGGCTGTGAACCACTTTCAGGAGGAAGCCTTAGGGAACATTGCAATTTGCTGTATCCCCTTGTCCTGTCTCTCCCTCAGCCTGGGTCCCAGAGTGAGGAGCATGTGCTGCGCACCACCTGCTGACTCGTAACGAACATGCGATATGAGTGAGAAACAAGCCTTTGTTGCTCTAAGGCATGACAATATTGGGGTTGTTTGTTACGGCCGCGTACCTCTCCTATCCTGACTGATGGGAGCACTTAGAATAGGGCCTAGCAGAGAGACTGAGCTCTAGGTAAGGGTTACCTGCTACTATTGTGTTTAATGTGTCTCCGAGAGCGAGGCCCAGCTTTCTCTCATTCACCGTGGTAGCCCAGCTCCGGGCACAGTGCCCAGCACACAACATTTGCTCAGGAATATACTTGATGACCTACCTAATGGCTGAAGATCAGGCAGAAGCCCTGCTGAGAGTACACACACACCCCTGGCCAGGCCCCCACCGGTGTGTGACAAGGATCCAGGTGTGCCTAGAACCAGCGCCATGCACTGCCATGAATCCCAATGGCCCCGTTGCCTTTGAACAGCCCCTGGAGTTCTTCCATCTTAGCAACGCCTGTCAGTTGTGATGGAATAATCCGGTCTTGCCAAGGCTGCGGTCTGGCCCATCCGCTGAGGCTCCCTTGTGGACATTCCTCCTGGCCTGGCACAGTGGGCAGTCTTTCTCCTGGAAGTGATTTGCCAAAACGTTCCAGGTGGTTTTATGTCACTCAGCAGACCCAAACCACTCTGTGTCTGAGAAAATTCTAGATTCAGATGAAAGGAATACAGTAGCTTCTTGTTCAACCTCCATTCAGTAAATATCATCCCAGGAGACACCAGCCCCTGCTTACATGCCTCTGTTGATGGGGACCTCACTACCTAAAGAGTTCTAGCTCCACCGTGGGGTAATTCTGACTGTTGAACTCTTCCTAGTGGATCTACATGCCTCGAATCTCATTCTAGTCCCAGGGGACATGCACCGTACAGATCACGGCCCTTTTCTCTGGCCTGTGACATTCTATTAGGCAGGGATATCATACTCCTCAGTCACCCTTATCCTCCCTTCTTCTCCAAAATAGTCTCAACTTTCTCCTTTCCCTGGATTTTTTTCTTTATCTTTGAGATTTTATGAAGAAACTCCCTGAATTTCTCATTTGCAAGATTCTTTGTTTGAGTATATTTTGGCCTCAAAATGTGGGTTAGCCTTCCAAGAGGTCACTACCCAGCAGGCGGGGGGACTAGAAGACAAAGCCTCAATATGCCTCCCATGGTCTGTTCTTTTGCTGAAGCTATTCATCTTCAACTCAAATCCAACCACAGAGAACTCTTATGCAAGATACTAGTAGATGCTCCTTTAGGAAAGGTTTAGAAGGTCTCTAGGAGGGCTGTCACTCACAGGAAATTAGATGTCATTCAAGCTACAGCCCTGACATTACTTTTGTGTGATTCTAAGTTAATCCCTTCATTTCTTAGGACCTTAGTTTCTCAGTCTCCTCACAATAAGGAAGCTGTGCTCAGCGATCTGTAGATGTCCTCCTGGCTCTATCAACCACCCACTTCTTAGTGTGAATTAGCACCTCAGCTTACCTGTAGCAATGAATAAGTCTCCCAGTGGACCATTCACTCACTGGTCTTAGCTGCAAGTAACAAAAACTAACTCCTGCAAACTTGAGAAAGAAGGAGAGAGAGGGGGAAAGAAGATGATGGGGAGAGAGAGAGACAGGTGGAGAAGGATTTCTTAAGAAGCTTTTCAGTAACCCATAGAATTAAGGGGAAGACTACAGAACAAGGCTCTTGAAGTGAGCAGAAGCCAGGGGAAAGTAAAAGGGTAGAACCACAGCCAAGGTCATTCCCACCGAAACGCCTGGTTAGTTAGGACATCCTGTCTGTACCGACGGGGATAAATTGGAAACTCTTGGCCATTTCTTCTTTCTTGAAAACGTCTCTTCTCTAGATTTCTGGGACACTGCTCATGCCAGTTCTCCCGCTATCTTCTTCACAGGTCACTTCTTTTTCTGATTTCTAAGTGTCTTCACTTCTCCAAGGTTCTGTCCTTGGCCTTGTGGCTGAGCCAGCGTTCACATCCACAGCTGGCCTGTGCCTCCAAAGCCACTGTCTTCTCTACTGTGCCCTGCTGCTTTTTGGTGCCTCATCTCTGGCAAGCTGTTTCAGCTTCCTGAGTTCAGTTTCTCCATTGATAACTGGAGGTCTGATCCATCCCTAATGAGCTGGTGAGATTTGGAGAGTGTGGGACAGAGGTGCTCAGGACACCAGCCTTGCCACCAGCTTCGTGCTCCTTGATGGGGGGTGGGATAAGAGTGAGGCACTTCCTGATCTTCCTGTCCTCTCAGCCCTACTAGCACCATTTCTTTTACAGCTGGGATGCAAAGCCGACATCCGTGGACCACCCTAGCCTTTAGCCATTGTTTGAAGGGGGCTACTACTGAGTGGATATGTATGTGCGTGTGGTGTCTCACTGTTTTCTTTTTTTCATTTTTGCTAAGAACCCTCCATGATGGAAACTGTGAGCAGAGGTGAGACACCCCAAGTCTTAACTACACTTTCTCCTTCCACCTGTGGTCCCCAAGGCTCTCCTGCCCTTCATGAAGGCCACTTATGCCATCAGCAGGCTAAGTGGACATTTTCCTGGTGGAGGAGGAGGGCAAAGGAGCAGGGTCTTTGGGGTGGGTTTCAAAGAGCCTCTGGCTTTATTATGACCCATCCTTTCCTCTTCCCCTTCTCATCCTGAAGAGCTCACCCTCCTCCCCATCAGGGGGAAATTATACCAGGTTCTAAGGGGGGATTGAAGGGAAAGCGTCCCCTCTATTCATCCCAGGGGCTGAACGGACCTCTTCAGCATCCATTGTGCCCACCCTGCCGCCTCCACCTCAATTGCGATCAGGTGGTCTGGTGTGACCCCCTCCCTCTGGCCCCGAACAGGAATGGGCTCAGGCAATGGGCTGGCCCACAGAGTTCTCCACCCACCCTCTCAAGGGGCTTTTGTTGAATAAAAATAGCACCCGCCACTCAGCCACTTTAAACCAAGGCCAAGGCACTTGAATGTGAAAATGGGGCCCAGGCGCTAGGAGTGCAGGGACAATGGCTGCCCTCAATTAGCTCACTGAGGTGCCCCAAATGGACTCAAGGAGGGGCCCCAGCCACAGCCCATTCATGCATATTTATCACAAGCTGCTGCACATTGGCTTGCAGGGTTCCCATGGCAGCACTGGGGAAGGGCTAAGGGAAGAGGGGCCAGAGGTTCCCAGGGCCCTGCAGGATTGTGGTTCAGTGATGCTCTGGGCCTCACCCCAGCAGATTAGAAACTGCCCCCAGCCCCATGTACCCCTGCCTTTACTTGACCTTGAGGCTCATGAGCCAGCACAACCTGGAAATCCTAGAATATTAGAGAAAAAGGACCTTGAAGAGTGATGAGCACACCCACTTGACAAGCAGAAAAGTTGAGGCCCAGAGCAGTGAATAACAAGCTTTTTCATTTTTTTAATTTACGTCTAGAATGGGAGGAGGTCGGCAATAATACAAGCATTTACTGAATGTTTGCTAAGTGTGAGGATCTATGCTAAGTGTTCAACTGTCCTATCAACGCTATGAGATAAATGCTGTATTGTCTTTACTTGAGAAAACCAAAGTTCAGGAGACAGTAGATAATTTTTTCAAGATCACACGGTTGGTGTAAATAAAAGTGCTGGGATACTCACTGAGGTAGCCACTCTCCAGTCCCGGTGCCTGGCCGGTGGTCAGGAAGTTAGGTAGGGAGCTCTGCTACTTGGTCATTAGCTGCTGGTGGGTTGTTAGACACACTGTGCTGGGTGCCAAATTCAAGTCCTCTCATCGGATTTGAATAATGTCATGTGAGGGCTAAATCTGACAGATGTGAAGACTGAGGTCCAGAGAGACACAGTACCCTGCCACAGGCCACTCACAGAGCTAATAAGCAGCAGAGCCAACATAGCAGCCACGCATTACGGCGGCTCAGGGTAGGACGGGTCCCCAGCTTGTTCTAGGGCACTTATTTCCTTCTTATCTGGAGCACTGGAAAGGAAGGCAACCTCCCCTCCAGATTCTGCCGAGCTGTGGGAAATCTTAGCGGTTCCCTCATGGGAGCCTGTGTGGAGGGGGTTGTGGTGGGGCCTCCCTTACAACATCCTCCTACAGAGCCCATCTGAGGTCCTAGCAAGAGTCTCCTTGTGACTCCACAGCAGAGCTCCAAGGTTCTCCTCTCTCTAGGGAGTCAAGCTCTTCCGAGGAACTCCTAGCACTAGTCAGAGAAGGTGGGCACAGCGGTCTCCCCAATGCAGCATGGCAGCTATGGCCGTGAGGTCCCCTGGTCCCTCCCAATCTGTGACATCTTAATGTTCTCTGTCCCGGTGTACTGGCCTAGCTTACTGTCCTCCCATCCCTAATGCCCCCTATGCAAGCACTCTGGCTCAGGCTCTTTCTCCTGCTTGGAATGCAAAGTGAGATGCATGAGTTCAGGCTTGGGCTGAGTTGGGTTGGTTGTGTTGGTTGTTTGATTTGTGGCATGTTGAAATGAGATGAGTTGAATTCCATGGCATTAAGTTGAGCTGAGAGTTGAGCTAAAGAAAGTTAAGTTGAATAGAGTAAAATTAACTGAAGAAGCAATATGGGCAAGCCTCAAGCTAGTAACCTCCAAGGAAACCTCTAATTCTGAAAAACTAGGGTCCCAAGAATCAAGAGTGCCCAGAAGCAGAGAGGATGCCCTCTCCATTCTATCCCTCATTTGCTGTTGGATGTGACTCCTTCTTGAGCTGGAAAGTGGACATGGGCCTCTGGGACAGTTGCCTTATTTTTTATCAGTAGCTCCCTTCAGGACTGGGGTTGCAAATGATGGTAGTATCTGGTAGAAGTCAACATAAATCCTTAAACTCTCAGGAACACAGATACACAGGAATCTGAGACTCCTCCAGCAACAGAACAATAAACTCACAAGTCATCAGGTCTGAAATTCCTCTTTACTGCACATTGTCCCTAAAGCCAGGCCCCCTCCACAGCTCCCCTGATGGGGCCACCAGCCTCTACTCAGGTACCAGCGCAGGATACCCACCACCTCAAGAAAGCACAGGATCACCAAGCAGTAAAGAAGTCTGAGCACCAGCGTGCACAGGCGAGGCTCCTTGGTTTGCTACCACTGTGACTTGGGGCGAATCACTTTCACTTCCTGGAATTTTTGTGAGGATAGAGTTTTGTGGGGATGAATGAGACAAAATGTGTCGAATACTGAACACAACACCCAGCAATCAGTGAGGCTTTCATCAAAGGTAGTTTCTATCACCATGGCTGATCCTATTGCCCCTAACTATTATTATTGTTGTTGACAATACTGGTCATTGTTAACCAAAATGTCAGAAAATGCTCCTTCATTTCTGAGCCCAGGACTTTAGCCCACAGCCTGATTCTCTAACCCCTTTCCTTTCTTACACAGTCCTCTCTCTGCTGCACTCAGATGCCAGCACTCGGGCAGCTGACTCCCTATGCTCAGGGACTGACTGGTCCTAGTCCTGGACACTGCTTTGGGGAATGACCTTGAACATATCCCTTCTCCAGTCTTCAGTCTGTATAGCTATACAGCGGAGGAGCAGGCTAAATTATTTTGGAGATGAACCCAGCTCGGACACCCCCAGCCATGTATCTGAGCCCCATGTTCCTCCATCTGCCTGCTGGGTAGAAATCTCTGCCCTCTTTCTGGTCAGTCCTAAGAACCTCCTCTGATGAGGATTTGCATCAATATTCTGAACCCTCCACATGCTCAGTTCCCAGAGAACAGGGCCAGGCCCAGCCCACATCCACATCCACATCCAGAGGCTCACACTCAAGGCTGGACTTGGCATCACTGTTAACTTTCACTTCATGGGCGTCAGGCAGGTACAGGGTTCACCCAGGGCCAACAAGCAGAACCAAAGCAAAAATCAGACCTCAGATCCAGGCCTCCCGCCTTACAGTCCAGTCTCCTCTCTCTGTCGGCAGTCATTCACCCAATATGCAACAATCGAGCACCAACTGTGTACGAAGCACTGTTGGGCACTGAGAATATCAAGGTAAGAGAAACTTGGCCCATTCTATTGGGGAATTTCAAAAAAGTTCTTGGAAAGAGAGTTGATCATTCATTCATTCACCAAACATATAAGCACCTACTCTGGCCAGGTCAAAAGACCAGCTCAGATCCAAAGCCCAGCCCCACTCCTCCCATGGCCTGGCCCCAGTGCTGGGGTTGAGGCCTGGTCGTTCAGCAGGCCACCCACCGCCTCCCAAAGGGACTGGCAGGCATGAGCTCATGTCTGCAGAGCCCCGCGGCTCTGAGAGCAGGCTCCGAGCACAAGGCCTCCTTGTGATTTCAAGAGAGATGTGGCGGGGGCTGCCAGCCCACGAAGCCCTGGGCACTGTGTGGCTGTCAGCAGACCCTACCGCGACCCAGGGTGCTGGGCTTTGATATGGCATTAATGCGCTAATATCTTAATCCGGCCACCACCCACCAGCTGCCTGGCCACACAGCGGGGCCCTAGGGATGGGGTTTCCAAATTACATTATTGAATGTTTACCTAGTGAGCTGTCCAAAGAGTGTTTAACACCAGCTGAAGGGAGCGCATGTGCACAGGACGGCTTCACACCCACAGCCCTCACGCATACCACACTCACTCACACGCCTGCCTGCTGGGACTCACAGACGCAGGCATTCACAGAGACAGACAGACTGCAGGTCCCTCGGAGATGTGTGCATGCGCGCACACACACACACACACACACACACCCCACAGCTCACAGACAGTGCGCACCCCACACAGGCTTACCACGATGCACGCACATACATTCCACATGCATTGACACAGCCCTCACGTGCTGCCCCACCAGGATGCCTGCTTTTCCTCATCCCACATGGTCATCTCCAAGGAGGCTCCTGTAGGTCGACCCTGGGACGAGTCAGCAGCAGGATGTTGTCCCTGAGCATGCCCTAAAAAGTCGCAGCTGCCAGGCCTCTCCAGGCTCCCTGGCCCCAATTTCCACATTCAGGCACACCCCAGCCCTTGCTGATGGTGCTACTAATATGGCCATGGCCATAGCACTAGTCAGCGAAAGTAGGGTGGACTCCTCATCTGGCCCTGCCCTCCTCCTGGGATCCTCCTCCACACACCCCCTCTCACCACAGTCACTTCTTGCCCCTGCCAAGCAGATCCCCCTCTTCCAAGCCTTTCTAAACGCTGTTCTCTCTCCCTGGACATTCTGCTCATCTTATATCCTCCAGTTCAAACTATTCACTGCAAGGCGAGCTCACAGCCCCTCTCTAGGGAGCTCTTTGTTCCAGCCAGCAGAGAAGAGGCCACTCTCCTCCGTGGTCCCCCATACTGGGCCCTGACAAGGCCCAGAGCAGACAGTGTTTTGACATGAAGATGGTAACAAGGCCTACATCATAAAATAATTCCAAGTCATGACCAAAAATACGAAGGAAACCAACAAGAGGGTGATCAGCGAAGGCCACTCTGAGAAGGTGTCATTTGTGCGAAGGAGTTAACCTCGGGAAGAATTAGAGAGAACCACTCTAGACAGGGAGAACAGCATGTGTAAAGGTGCTGAGGAGGAATATCACTTGGTATGCTACAGAAACTGAACCAGTCAGGCTGGGGCATGATGAACGAAGGTTAAAATGGCACAGGTGAAGTTGGGGAGGTTAACAGGGTAGGGTCATTCAGGACCTTCTAGGTCAAGGACAGAAATCTGGATTTTATTTAAGTGCAATGAAAAATGTTTAAGATGAAGAGCAATGTGATTTGATTTATATTTTAAGAAATTCCCTCCAACAGCTGTGTGGAGAATGGATTGTAGGTGAGGTGAGAGGGGAAGCAAGGAGACCTCCTGGAAGGCTATTAATCCAGAAGGGTGGCAGCGGGGGAGGCGGAGAGGTAGACAAATTCAAAAGGTATTCTGGAGAAGCACTGACAGGACTCGCACGCAGACGGATCGGCTGTGGGGGAGGAGGAGGAACCAAGGATCATGCTCCGGTTCTGGGTCTCGAAACTGGGTGGGTGATGGTGCCACTTACAGATCTGAGGGGGCCTGGAGAGCCCAGGATGCCCTGCTCTTGTCGGCTGCACATGACACACGAGATCCCCCAGTACCAAGAAACTTACTTAAACAAGCCTGGCAATGGAACTCAGATTTGCTGCCTTTCCCCCCACAGGCCTGGGGGCTTCCAGTCTCCCTGCCAAGCAAGAGCTGACCTCAGGAGAGGATAAGCTACTCATCAAATGCCACTTTCTTCCAGGAAATTCCCCCAAGACCTTTTCCCCCCTTGGGAATTTGCATACCACTGGTATCTAAGAACGTGGAGTCTGGAGCCAGATTGCCTGGGTTCAAATCCCAGCTCTGCTACTTCCTGGCATTGTGACACCAGGTAAGCTCTTTACCCTCTTTGTGCCTCCATTTCCTCGTAAAACACGGGATAATAAAAGCATCTACTTCCTAGAGGCGTGCAGTTCAAACAAGTGCAATGCTTTGCTCTTGCAGCGCTTAGAAGAGCACCTGGCATAGAGTAGGCATTCAGAGAGGTGGCCAAGTGCTGCTAAATGATGCCAGCACTGTGGCTGCAGGCTGCCTGCATTTGTTCGGGAACCAAGCATCCCCGCGGCCAGAACGCTGGCCTTTGCAAGTAGTTTCTGCCACTTATTAGCTGTTCGGTTTGGGGCAAGGTGCCTTTGATGGTAAAATGCTTTCTGCCCCACCTGCTTCCTCCGCTGGGGCGAGGACCCAGGGAGATGGTGGAAGGATGGAGGCCTGATGTGGAGAAGTGCTATGCCTGCCAGTTTCTCACATGAGAGGGTAAATCAGTAACCATCCTGGAAAGCGAATCTGCAGGAAAAGACTATGGAGCTCAGAACTCTGGGCGGGCTCAGGAGGGGCTCTCTCTCTGCTGAGATTCTTCTGGGGTCCAGGACCAACCCTCATTGTCTTTCAGAAATAGTAACAATGACATTCAGAATGCTTCTCTTTCTTCAGGAGAACTCTGCAGGATGCTGTCATACCCCGTAGCCCTGGAGGCAGGTGGGGGAGCAGCCTCTGCATTTGGGGGTGAGGACACTGGTGGGGTGGGGGACGTTGACAGCCCTGCAGAGCTCATGGCAAGAGCCCGAAACGCCTCCCCGACCAGGCTGCCTTCACCCCCGCCACCCCTGCCCTTGTGGGGCTCTATCTTCCCCAAACTCTGGTTTCAGTTTGAATCTCTCCCTTGCTGTCTCTTGACTTCTTCCACGCCTTCTGTTTCTTCTGAAGAAACTCCTCAGAGAGGTGGCTGAGACCGCAGATCTGGAATTCCAGGGTCAGGATTGCCGGCCTCCTCCTCCGTGGGTGCCCATCGTGGCCCAGACTTTTCCAGAAGTGCCTGGGTTCCCTGCAGTTTTCAACAATCGAGGTCTTGCTGTCATTTATTTCTCAGTAGTTTACCGGACTTCAGACAGTTCCAGTTTAGCCCTTGGAAGAGAAAGTCAAAAGAGAAATGAAAAAGAAAGAAAGAAAGAAAAAAAAAAGAAAGAAAGAGAGAGAGAGAGAGAGAGAGAGAGAGAGAGAGAGAGAAAGGAAAAGAAAACAATTTCCCTACCCAGCCCCCACCACACATTTTTATAACCTGCTCCAAACCCATCTGCTATAAATGATTTAATTTTGAACGTTTTACAAGCAACTTGTCCTTAAAATGGATGGGAATAGATGGGGTATGACAGGGTCTCTCAAGAGACTGACTGGATCCCAAGAAGTAATACAGCCCACGCAGACCTCATGCCCAGAACGTTCCAGGCTCTGAGAGGGTGGGCAGAGCCCTGGGCTAGGGGTCAGAAGACCCAGACTCCAGCTCTGAATCTGCCCTTCTCCGGATCTCAGTTTTCCATCTGTAGAACAGAGATCTGGACTAGATGATCTTTAAGGACTTGTCCTACCTTAAGGGACATAGTGTCTGGGAGTTATGACAAAAACCTGGAGGCCAGTGAGAATGGGAATGAACAAGTCCATACTGAGCAAATTGGTTGTGAAACGCCCAGAGAAAAATCACACGGGGCCCCGGATCGGATTAGGGCCTACAGAGAGGGAAGATGGCAAATCGACTGTCAATCCCCTCCTTAAAACTCTGCAATGGCTCCCCATTGCTCTCAGTCAGAATAGGCACAAACTCTTTATCCTGGAAGTACCTCTCTAGCACCCTTCATCCCGCATCTCACCTTGCACTTTGTGGGCCTGAAACACCAAAGCACTTAGTTTCATTCCATCATGTTTCCTTCTGCACACTTGCCCTTTCTACCCCGTTGACCTGGAACAAACCTACCCCCCCCCACACACACACACACCAGTTTCCCCTCTCCTGAAACCCAGGATTCATTCAGGCACTACCACTTGTGGGAGGCATTGGGGTCCCAGGCTGAGCTCCACAGTCCAGAATTTACCTCCCAGTGCATGGCCTGGGAGAGAGTAAGGACCCAGTGAATGTATGTGGAACAGCTGAGGAGTGTGGACACAGGAGGGGAGAGGAGAAGGCGTTCCAGTCAACACACAGAGACAGGGACACACAGGGAGAGTGAGCAAGGGGGCCGGGAAGGTAGATTAAAGTGAGGCCCTCTGCTCCCACCATGTCCCTCTTTTATAGATGTTTGAACTGAATAACCTGGCCCAACATCACACAGGTAGGACAGTTTGAAAACTGGAGTGCTAGCTCCAAAGACTGTATTTTTTCTCCTCCCAAGAAAAGACAAAAAGTGAAAGTGGGACTCAAAACCACAGAGCTCCAGGATGATCTAGTAAAAGCACGTTCTTTAACCCAAGCAGACTATGTCAGTTGACAGTGAGGGGGAGAGGTAGTCCCATTCAGCAGATGGAGAGGTGGAGGCCCAGGGAAATCAGGCAATTTGCCTGTGACCACACTGCATGCCAGGGCAAAGGGCAGCATTTCAGGGAAGAGGAATGCTTTAACATAACACTGGCATCTAAAAATAGTGCCTGGCTTGGCCTGGCTGACTCAAAGGGTCAGGTTTTATGGCTGCCCCCATCTGCTTTTCTGAGATACTGTAGCGCACCCTGCTCTAGTTATGGTTTTTCCATGAGCTTGTCTCAGATTTCTCTGTCCCAGTGGTGAGCCCATGGGTCAGTGCCTAATTTTCCAACGTTTATCTTTCTCATTTACAATTTCCCCATGTAAACCATCAACTCCTTTGGTCCCCTGTGTTTCCGACTCCAAGCCTAGAATTAGGGACAACTAGGCACACAGCACTCCCAGACTTCTCAGAAAGCCCCAGAGCCATTTGTAAGGGCCTTGCTGTGGGGACTGGGTGACACTCCCCTGTGCTCCACCAGCCCACATGTCGATTCCCACCCTCTCTGCTGTTCCTACAGCTCCAGGGTCTAGTGCCTCTGTTCTCTTATTCAGTCACTCCTCTGTAGGCCCGCTCCCGTTTGAGCTTTATATATGTGCTCAGGAAACAAATGTGCACATGGTGCCCTCCCTGACTCCACAGCACCCAGAGAGGAGCAACTGCTATCTCTTCACATGCAGAAAGCAGAGGTGTGGGGAAGCAGAGGTGTGAGCCAAGTTAACTTGGAGGCTCTGACAGATATGTCTGCTCTGCAACTTGGTATGAGGGTCTGGATCAGCACAGAGGCCTGGGGTGGTGTGCCCCTGGCTGTCTCAGTCCGCTGTTTACCCAAACCTTGACCCCAGCAGGGGTCCTGATGGCAAATTCCAGGTATGGGTTTCGTCTTCCCTTAGATCTGTCCCTAGTGGTTTTCTGTGTGATTGCTTCACCTCCCCAGAGCCCATCATAGGGCCTGCACAGAGAAGGTACAGGTACAACGCAACACGTCGCTTTGAGGTGAATAGAAATCCTAGCTATGTCTCTAGCCAACTCACTATCATTCATCTTCAAGGATGAACACAAAGAGATGGAGAGAAAGTATAGGCCCACGGGGGTTAGGTTTGACTCACCTGTATAAGTGCAGACCTGGCAGACATGAGAGACACCAGAACTGAGATCAAAACACTCATCTCCCTGGAAGCCCCACATCTTCCCCCATGGTTGCCCTGAAAGATCCACATGGGACCAGACTTTGGACTTGCCAGTTTGAAGGGGAACCATGACTGACTTACGAATCTGCATCTGGGTTCCTTGGCTCATTTGAATTTTGTTTTCCACATTCCCTTAGGTGATCTCAGCCAGTCTCTTCGCTCTAAATGTTGCCTATACGCTGATGACACCCAAACCTAAATGCATAGCTATAAACTCGGGCGTCTAACTGGCACTTCCCACTTTCCCAACTGGCCCTCAAGTCTTACTCCCCCTCGATCTTTCCACATCTGCAGCAAAGCTCCCCCTCTGATCCAGGTGCTCACCTAAGGATTGTCTTTGATTCCTCTGCCCTTCACACCCCACTTCTAATACATCAGACAGCTCTGTTCTTCGGAAACTTATCCCCAGTCTGTCCACCATTCTTCACCTCTGCGGCCGACATCTCAGTCAAATCACCGCTATCTCTCCCCTGGACTCTGCATAGCTTCCTGGTAGGGCTCTCTATTGCCACACTGTCCCACCGTCTTCCTCAACATTCTCCACTCCATAACCAGAGCAATCCTTATAAACATAGACCATCCTAAGTCACACCTGTGCTCGAAACTCTCCGTTGGCTCCCACTGCAGTTAAAACATAATCCAGCCTCCTTGTACGGGTCTGCCAGACACCATTTAATCCAGCCACCTGCCTCCTTGACTTTATCTCTTTGCAAGCTCCCTCTTCTTTCTGGTCCCCAAACATACTAAGTTCATTCCAGCCCCAGGACCTCTGCAGTAGCAACCCCCTCTGCTTGGAATGCTTCTCCTGAAAAATGTCACTCGGTCAGCTCTTAATAAATGCCTCCCCCTACGTAATTTAACCTGCCAAAATAGCCACTCCAAAAATATCAGAGTCCTCTTGGTGTCTTAATTGAGGTGCTCATTGTTTGTCTCTGCCCGCAGCTCCAGGAGAGTAG
Source organism: Cynopterus sphinx (assembly GCA_030015415.1). Taxonomy (NCBI): domain Eukaryota; kingdom Metazoa; phylum Chordata; class Mammalia; order Chiroptera; family Pteropodidae; genus Cynopterus; species Cynopterus sphinx. Next base: position 99,749,039 of record CM057387.1, read on the forward strand.
AGACCGCCTACTTTGTTCTGACTTCCTGTAGGTAGGCATCTCCAGCACATGCAACAGAATCAGGCCCAGGGCCCCACCGACCAAGTAGATGAATAGATGAAGCAGCTCATACCTTATGGTGTAAGAACAAAATGGAATATTCTAGGAGTCAAAAACATGTATTAGTGATATGACTTTAGAGATTTATTTTAATCCTTCTTGACCTCAATTTCCTCATCTGAAAAAAAAAAATGAGAACACCTCTACTTACCTCACTGAAATAGCGATAAGATTGAATATCTGTACATCATCAATGGCAGTGCCTGGGACACAGTAGGTGGGTTCACTAGAAGGCATCTGCCATTATTACTTTGGTTGGCATCATATGTCTCTCAGGTCTGATTCTCACCTTCCAGTCTCACCCCTCTCATGAGCCCTCATTGTGTATTGCTTTGAAGTTTAAAAAGACCAAGATCAAGCCCTGACTCTACCATTAACAGCTTTATGATCTTGGGCAAGTGCCTTGATTTCTCTGAGCTCCAGTCTCTTTAGTTTTAAGTGTGCTGGTGATAGCACTTGCCTCTCAGAGATGGTGTGGAGACTAAATGAAATCCAGTAGAGAAGATGCCTAACAATGTGACAGGTGCGCTGTAGGTGTTTGAAACGTGGCCACTGTTTTCATCTGTCCGTACAAACCTGGGCATGCACACGCTTACACAGGAGCGCACACGCACATGTGCGCACACACGTGCCTCCGCACACATTACTCCTCTCTTGGCTGGGTCCGAGAGCTACCGATTTGAACTCTAGGGATGGAATCAATTAGAATTATTTTTAAAACCTCATCTGTTTTGATTTAACAGGAAGCTTTTGTTCAATGAAATGCAGCATTAGTCAATGAAAAATCAAAGGCCCTGGATTTCAAGGCTCCCAGACCCCAAGGACCTCCTAGGTCCAGCTCTCATTTATACAGGTGCCTCTTCCTGGAGCTGCCTCATCCTCAGTGATCTCTGAGAGAAGAGGGGCTTGTCTGCTGACCTGAGCCATTCCCATCTGAGCACTGGGCACCCCTCCCTGGGGGATGTAATTACCAGTGTCTGTGTTTGTCATCCCTGATCCCTGCCCATATTGAGTACAAGGGCTGTCTGATTTGTATGTGTGACTCCAGTGCCTAACCCAATGCCTGGCACAGGAAAGGCACGAGATAAAATTTTTCATGGAAAAAAAAATAGCAATGATTGAATAAATGAAAAAATGATTTAGTTGCAATAATAATAATTACAGTTAATATTTACAGTGCTACTTAACATATGCCAGACACCATAGTAAGTACTTTCCAAATACTGACTCATTGAATTTTCATAACAACCCCCTGAGGCAGGCACACCTACTTAGCTCCAATTTACAGATAAGAAACTAAGACACGGGAAAATTAGTAACTGGCCCACAGTCACACACAGTAAGTATAATAATTGGGATTCCAACCCAGGCAGCAGGAGAGGGCCAACCCTCATAATCCTAACGCTGTCACTCATTCATTCATCAAACACTCACTGGACACCCACGCTGTGCCTGGTCCTAGGTGGGACTCTAGAAATGCCCTGATGGATTAGATCTGCTTCTCACAAGGAGGTCACAGTCTAGTGGAAGAGTAACAGACACAGAAATGGGTAATTACAGTGGGGCAGCGGCATGGATGGATGTGGGAAGATTCCGTGGTAAAGGTACACAGAGCCAGCCTACCCTGGTCAGGCCAGGGAAGACTTCTTGGAGGAAGTGGCCCTGGACTATGTTGGCTGGACACAGAAAGGAGAAAGAATATCCGTAACAGAGGGGCAGTATGTGCAAAAGCACAGAGGTAAGTAAGCATGAGGCATTCTGAGAATGGCAAGCACCTAGGGGAAAGGTAGTAGGCATCATAATTAAGAATAACAAGAAAAGAGACAAAGAGGCCAGCAGGGACCGGCCAGGGAGAGTCAGTGTGCTCTACAGAGGAACTTGAACATGGTCCCAGAGGTGTGGGGATCCATGGAAGGACCTATAGCTATCCCTATCAACTGCAGGATTTAGTGAATTAATGCAAGAGAGTGAGGGAGAACGAAGTCACAGCACACAGCAAAAATCACATACTCACGCCTACCGTGAACACACACATCCTCCATATGCACATGCTCACACTACACATAAACACATACGTGCACACCAATGTACCCATGAAGCCCTGGAGTCAGGAACACAGATGTGGAAACCGTGGACTAGGGATGATGACTTTTAATCTACTCCTGATTCTGCTCTCCTGAGCATGATCCTTTCCAACTAAGGGTTGTGCCCTGAGCCTGGAGGCATGTCCCCTGCCACTGTTAGCTAAACTATTTCCATCTCATCTACTGAAGAAGTTGGCCCCTGCCTCACAGGAGGAATTTAGTGTGGGCACCACAGGTATCCATACTTGAAGTGAGGGTCAACAGTCAAACCATGGGTCAATAGCTACATCCCCAAGGGTGAAGATGGTTGGAATGTAGGGGACACGTGCTTAGATGTGAAGTGTTTTCCAGAGAGGTCATGGGCTTGAGAATTCATAGCCGAGAAGGAGAACTTGGAGACAAGACCAGATGACCCATGTCCTAAGACAGTAACCTGAAGACTGAGATCTGGACCAGATCACTTCTTGAGAGTCCTTCCAACGCAGTCTCCAGGGTTCTGCTTCAGCATCCCCTCGCTGCCTTTGTGACTCCGATCTTCTTCCGTGAATTCTGCACTACCTCTCTCAGACAGTAATTTTAATGTTATTCCATTCCATGCTATTTCAGCATGAGACATTATGGAATATTAGCAGAAAATCAAATATCTCTAGGTTTGAGTCTTGACTCTGTCACCATGAGCCCCACATACAGAATCCAGAGCTCTGAAGGGAAGCCGATGCCCTCTACTCTCTAGTCCCTCTTGTCTCACCACAGAGGGGTTGTCCCCAGCATCATGTGAGATAACGTGTCTATTCTTCATCTGTAATTCTGTGCCTTCTAACAGGGCTACGACGTTTTCCAGTGAGAAGTCTCCAACCTTATCCCAAAGAGCTTCCCTCTGCTTCCTGTGAATGCAGATGTGGCTGTGTCGGACAGATGGGCAGGTGAAATGGACAATGGGGATGATTCCAACAATGGGATGGAGAGTCCTTCCATGAGCCTGGAGATCCTTGGTGTTCTGTCCCCAGACTGGAGAGCCACTGCACCCCACTGATGATCGGGTTCTGCTGGGGCTGTGTCTCACCAGGGACTGGCCTGGGAGAGACCCATGCACCCATTCCTCACCAAACTCCAGGGCTTCTCCTTGTTGAAAATCCCAGGGGCTGACATTGTATTGGGGACCAGTTAGGAACTTGTGGTTTTCTATGAAAGTACACAGAAATGCAGTCAGAGTTGGAAGTGACCAGCTGGCTAAAGGACACTGCTGAATTGAGAGAATGAAACAGCGCCATGAAGACTGACAAGTAAATTCCCCCAGAAGAGGAGGCTGAGGTGTCCTCGACTGTGAGAAAGAACAGACGCTCGATTTCCATCACAAGCAAGCCAGCAGACAGATGGCAGATGGGGTTTTACCTCCTCAGCACCTCATTATTCCTTCTCTTCTCTTTCTTCTCTCCCTTCCTATCTCTTCCTCGCCAGTTTCTCTCACAACCTTCCTCCTTCTCCTTCTCAGCCCAACCCCAGTTTCTGTCTTGGCTCAGCCACTGATCTGCTGTGCACCATGGGTGAGACACTTTCCCTCTCTAGGTTTTCTCTTTTTATAAATTAAAATAAGACACACACACGCGCGCGCGCATAACACACACACACCATACCCCAATGAACAAGTGTGTCATTGTTGATTCTGTTAAACCTCCTAGTACCCTGACCTTTTAGAAGTTCCCAACAAAGTCAAAGTTCAAGAGGCCACCTCCTGGGGTAGTGGATTGAACCCTCATAATTGATCCCCTTTCATCTGTGTTTGCTGTGTGTGAGATCTGTGCTCAGTACTTCACAGGCGTTAGCTTATAAGATTGAAAATCCATCAATTGTCCTTATCAAAGACTAGAGTGAGGGTGGGAGAGAAGGAAATTGTGTTTGGTGCTATACTGAGTTTGGTTTTACGTTCTTAGTAAATTAATCCCTAGATACTTAATAGCTTGTGTCGCTGTCATAAAAAAAAAAAAAAAAAAACTAAGGTATCTTATATCCTATTATATTTTCTAGTTTGTTATTTCTGTTGTTAAGAAACACTTAATCTTTTGCAATTTTAAAATATATCTGACAGCAGGAGGTATAGAGAGTAAGAAACTGAACACCCACATACCCACCATCCAGGTTGGAAATGAAACAACACACCTGTAGCTGAATCTGAGCACCTCTCCCAGACCCCCTCCTTGCCCTCCCCGCTAGAGGTAATCACACTCTGATGTCCTAGACCCTTTTTATTCATATTTTAAGAATGCTCCTTCACACATTATATAAAATTCACATGAGCATGAACAGGTAGTGTCATTTCGCCTGCCTCTCAACTCCTTACGGATGTTATACTATATATCCTTTTGCAATTTGCTTTTTCATCCTGATTTTGTTCAATACTGTGTTTGTGCGATTCACCCCCATGGATTTATGTAGCTCTGGTTCTTTTATTGTCAGTGAAATACAGCGCTTTCTAACATAACCGCATTCAGTCATCAATTCTGTTCTTGATGAACATTCAAGTCGCATCCATTTTTTTTAGTCTTTCAAACAACGTTACCAAGAGTTTTTGTGTGCATGCCTCCTTGTGTGAGAATTTCACATACACGTCAAAGGTGTGTATATCTTTCTCAGATATTACCAACTCGCTCTTCAAAGGAATTCTACATAGTGCACGCCCTTCTGCAGTGTATAAGCGCTCCCACTGCTTGGTCGCAGTCTCTGCAGCACTTGAAATTGTCAAGCTCCTGCATTTTTGCAAATCTGATGTGTGCATAACATAATTACGGTGCGATTTTATTTTGCTTTTACTAACTGGTAGTGCATTTGAGCACGATTTCACATATGTCTTAACCATTTAGTCTTCTTCTTCTGTGAACCGATTCTTCCTATACTTTGACTATTTTCCTGTGGGGTCCTTTGCATTATCAAATTGACTTGTAAGTCTTTTTATAGATTCTGGCTACAAATCGCTTTTTTGGTTATATGTGTTGCAAATTTCCTCTCCCAGTCTGCGACTTCTCTTTTTACTTTGTTTAGAGTGTCTTTTGATGCATGTAAATGTTTACATTTTAATGTAGTCAAATCTATCCATCTTTTACCACCCTTGTTTGTGTTTTTGGGTGAATTGTTTAAAAATTCCTTTCATATCCTGAGGCCATAAAGATATTCTTCTGTTTTCTTCTAAAAGTGTTAAGTTTTGTTTGCCATATTTTTCCATATTGATTCTAAAATTAACTTTTGTTCAGAATGAGAGTTAGCAATCCAATTTTCCCAGCATGATTGGATTGTCTATCATTCCCCTATTGGTTTGGAAAGCAACACGTCTATCGTGTTGGAAATTTCCATGTAAGTAAGGGTCTGTTTCTAGTCTCTCTCTTCTGATCGATTATTCTATTATCTAAACCTGTGCCAAGTATTCTATTTTTTTCACTTGTGAGATTTTTATAAATTGCATTAAATTATTTGAATAGATAATGCATTGATATAGGACAAAATAAAAAGATATGTCATTAAAAGTGTCCGTCCCACATTCATCCTCATCCCACTTGTAAGCAAATAAACACATGCTTATGTATATTCAAGCAAATATAAATACATTTTCTTCCTTCATCTTTTTACACAAATGGTAATTGTACCATATACACTAGCGTTTTCACCCAGCACTGAGCCCTGGAGATCTAGCCATGTCAGTACACTGAGAACTTCCTTATTCTTTTGTATAATTTTATGATTTTCCTTTGTATAGAAATATTATATAGACCATCGTTTTTTAAAAGCTATCCCACTATTGATGAGCACTTAGCTTGCTTCCAGTCTTAGCTATTACAAAGAACTCTGCACATGTCATTTTCTATGTACAAACCTATTTTTAGAGTTGCCTCTTAGAAATGGAATTCCTAGATCGGAAAATGTAATGGTTAATTTTATGTCAACTTGACAGGTCTGAGAGGTGGCCAGGTCTGGATGTGTTTTATGAGGGTGTTTCGGGAAGAGATTAGCATTTGATTCAGCCCTCAGGTGACCAAGTGCAGGTTGCCATCATCCAACCCATTGAGGACCTGACTAGAACAAAAAGATGAAGGAAGGGCAAATTCCCTCTCTTCTTGGGCTGGGACATCCATCTTTTACTGCCCTTGGACATTGGAGCTCCTGGTTCTTGGGTCTTCAGACTTGGACTGATTATATTACTGGATTTCCTGGTTCTTCAGTTTGCAAATGACAGATTGTGGGGCTTCTCAGCCTCCATAACCACATGAGCCAATTCCTATAATAAATCTCCTCTTGTATATATCCTTCTAATCTGTGTCTATATTCATACCTACATCCTAGAAAATCCTAATAGAGAGAATATATACATTTGTGATTTGAATAGGTTTATGCCAGATTGCCCTCCATGAAGACCGTACCAATTTACACCTTACCAGCATTATTTCCTTGGCCTTGACAACAAAGCACGTTTTCAAACTCTGATAGCTAAAAATATAATATCTTGGTTTAGTTTTAATCTGCATTTCTATTACCATGAATAAAGGAGACATTTTCTGTGACCCGCTTGTAGGAACATATCCTTTGCCTATTTTTCTACTGAGCATTTGGTTCTTTGTCTCATTGATTTCTAGGACCACTTTGTAAGTTAGGGAAATTCACCTTTTGATGAAACATGACTATTAAATATTACTTCCCATTTAGTTATCTTTTGCCTTTGTTTATATTTCGGCATAAAGGATCTCTTAATGTGGTTTGACTTTTTTCCTCTAATGTCGTCTCTATTTTGAGTCATAATTTGAAAGACCTTCCTTATTCCAAGATTTAAAAGGATTCTCATATTTTCTTACAGCATATTTGTGACATTATTTTCACTTTTAAATCTTTGATCCATTTGAAATTTATCCTAGCATATGGTGCGAGGCATAAACCTAACTTTATATTTTTTCCACATGGCCAACCAGGGACCGTCAACTACATTTATTGAATAGTGAATCATTTCCACCACTGATTTTAGAAGCCAGTTTTTCATACACTGAACTCCCATATGTGTATTCACTTCTATTTCTGGACTTTCTATTATGGTTGATTGTCCTGTCTTGCTATTCATGCATCAGTTCCTCACTATTTCAATTAAGATTTTTAATATGTTTTAATACTTGGTAGAATTAGCCCCCTGATATTACTCTTCTTTTCAGAGTTTCTTTATTTTTCACATATACTTGAGAATCAGCTTGTCTGGTTTAAAAAAAAAAAAACTGTTGCTATTTTATTGGGATTGCATTAAATTTAGTAATTAACTTAGGAACAATTGACATCTTTATGACGTTGAATCTTCCCAGCCAAAAACATGGTCTTTTCATTTATTCAAGTCTTCTTAGTGTCCTTAGAAGTGTTTCAACATTTTCTGTATATGAGCTTTGCTTCCACATGTTAACTTTATTGCAAAGTAGGTTACTTTGCTGTCATTGTTGTCATTACCCTGATAAATAAGATTTTTTCATTATATCCTCTACATTGTTATATTTATACATGAAAGTAATTAATTCTTTTGATTAACTTTACATATCCATCTTACCAAATTGTCTTACTAGAGGTAATGGTTTTTTCAGTAGGTTCTTTAGGTTTTCCAGGAAGACAATTATCTATAAATAGTGATAACTTTCCAACTTCTTTTCCAGCTTATATTCCTCTAATGTTTTTTATTTTGTCCCATTACATCATCTAATAGCATGGGGGTTTTGGAGAAGCCCAACAAATAACACTTCTATTTGCCCAAATTCTGAATCAATTGAAAGTAATACAGATGGAGGACAAAATATCACTTTATTGCTGATAAAGTTTAGATATTAGAAAACATGGCTTCTATCTGACTTGCCCACTCATTCATAAGCAGCACCAGTGTGGGAGCTGGGAGCATGGCCAGCTATATGCCATGGGATCTGACACCTAGTGTTGTCATCAGAATTAATTTTCTAAATTTTCTGCAATTTTAATTTTTATTTCCTCTTTGACCCAAGGCTCTTGTTATTGTTTTTGCTATTTGTTTGTTAAATTTCCCGGTGGGGGGCCCTTTTGTTTTCTGATTTTAAGGTTAAATTTCTAATTTGGAATCATCATAACCAGAGAATATTATCCAAACTATATTTACTTTTTGTAATTTATCAAGGTTTTCTTTGTGGCTTAATATTAATTTTCATGAATATCTTATGAACAAGTGAACAAAAAAGTGGATTACTGTTTTTAGAATATAGGTTTTAAAATGATATTTAGTCTTCCCTATCCTTAATTACTTTTTATCTACTTATCATGTACTAGTATTGCTAAAGTAAGTCTCCCATTACCAGTGTATTTAAGTTTTACTTCTTTTTCATATATCCCATAGTTTCAGTTTTATGACTATAGATGCAATGTTATTTTGTGCAAAGATAGATATACATAACTATTATGAACAATGCTTCCTGGTAGTCATATGTTTGTGACATCCTTTCCCACATTATACCAGGGTTGATTGATCTTTATGACCGATAGGAAGAATATGGCAGAAGTGATGATATGTATCACACCCAAGAATAGGTTATAAAAGATGACTTTCATCTTAGGCTCTCTCTCTCTCTCAGTGCCCTCCTCCTCTGCCTCCCTACCTTTCTATCCCTACCTCCACCCCACCCTGTTATTTGCTATGAGGGAAGCCAGATGTCATATTTTCTGCAGGCTCACATGGTGAGGAACTAAAGCTTCCTGCCAACAGCCAGGTGAGTGAGCTTGGAAGCAAACCTGCCAGGCCCAGTGAGGCCTTCATCTACCTGCAGCCCTGGGCTAACAACTTGACTGCAACTTCATTAGAGACCCTGAGCCAGAACTACCCAGCTAAGTTGCTCCAGATTTTCTCAACTTCAGAAACTCTATGTGGTAATAAATGTTCATTGTTTAGCCTACTAAACTTTAGGGTGATTTGATATGCAGCAATAGATAATTAATAAATATGTTAAGTACATATTGCAAACTTTATGAGATAATGTGTCTGTCCTTGACTCATTAATGCTTTTTTTGGCCTGAAATATATATTTGCCAAATTTTTTATTTTTAGCCTATCTAAAATGGCTAAATGGCTTTGTTTTATGGGCTTCTTTTATAGAATTTTTTTCTCTGTGACCTAATCTGAAAATCTTATTCTTTTAATAGGTAATTTTCATCTTTTCATGTTTATAGGTATGACTATACATTTGGTCTTGGTTTCTGCACATTTTTCAATATGAAATCTATTTTCAGATTCTTTACTATGTGATCTCTTTGTTTTAGTTTATGCATGAAGTTATTCTGATAGAAAAATTCTATTTTTGTTTTAGTAATTATGTTTATAATTTAACTTTATATACATCCTTTAATTTTCTATTTCTTTAAGAGCATCTACTAGTTTCCTCCTGTGAATAATAAAATCAGTATACTTCTTTCTTGTCTTTTCTGCACCTGTCCTCTACTCCTCAATTTCTGCCAATAACATTACCTTTTTTAGTGTATAGCTGTGTACCGTCAAATATGCCTGTACTTTAATTACTTGATTTGTCGCCTTCGAAATATATACTTTCATTCTTGCTTGATACAAAAGTTGAGGCAAACAACCAATATTCTACCTCCAAAATTTGTATTCCTCTTCCCCTCATAGTCTATATTAGTTGTGCAATTTCTATATTTTAAGAGTGTAATTTATTTTTTGATTTTCAACCTAATCTTCACAGCTTTTAGTTTTGTGGCCTTTACTGTAATTTCTCTAATTTGCTGTTGATTTATCTTCCTAAAGTCATGCATCTTCAACATTGCTTGTCTATAGCCTTTAAAATTGAAATACTGTTAGTTGAAGGGCAGTTGGGATGGGTATAAAAATCCTAGAGTCTCGTTTTCTTTCCTTGCGGCTCCTGTAGAAGTTATTCTGCTGTCTAATAACACTAAAAATTAATCTGAAAAAGTCTGAGTCTGTTCCAATTTTTGTTCCTCTTATACATTACCCAAACATTCCTGGATAACCAAACAATTCTTCCTTTATCTTTGAAGTAGAATAAACCTACTAGGCTATGTCTTGGCATTACCATTCCATACAAACATATAGAGTCAAGTCTATTTGATTCCATGAACATCTCATCTTTTTGAATTAAATTTTTAAATATTTGTTCAGTGCTATTATTTTAGTTACCTGTTTTCAGGACTCCAAAAGTACATAAGTAAGATCTTCATTGCTTATTTTCTATATTAATCATTTTCTCTCCAATTCTTTTTCTAAAACTCTTTGTTTCTGTTTCACCTTGTGTTTATCTCATGTTTATTCTCTGGATCACTGACTGTATTTTTTTCAATGTCTATTCTTCTTTGAGCTCTTCCTGAACTGTCTTTGCTTCTGGATAATTTTTTTCTTCTACTCCTTTCTTGAATTTTGCCAACTTGTATATTATTTCCTTCTATGATCTTGTCCCTTCTTCCCTGGGTTCTTTCAGCTTTGCTTTACTGTCTAACTTCATAGAGACAATTGTTTCATTAAGATTTTTTAAGTTCATAAAATATTTACTCCCAATTTCATCTGTTCTCTATCAACATTTCTCTAGAGAGAAATCTTTGCCCTTCAACAATTTTTTCTGAACATGTTCTCCATTTTGCTTATAGTATCTTTCATAGTGTGCTTTGTTATCTATCCTTGTTATTACTCCTTATAATAGCACTAAATATTCTCTTTTTCACTGAAAAAATTGGATTTGGGTTTCTTGGACTTCCATTGACAGAAGGATTCTGTGGTCAGGGAAAGAAAAAGGCGTAGCAAGATAGATTCCCAGGTGGCTGGTTTTCATAAGCAAGGTCTCTTCTCTGCTGCCACAGAAACAAATTTCTTCTACAAAGGGATCATCCTTCTACTTCTTTATATAATCCTGACTCCTTCTCTTTTCTCACCTAAATCAGTTCCAGGAAAGTATTTCCCTTTAGCCCATTTTACTTCAGTCATTGCACATGTTTTTTGAAAACAGGCAATATAGTTTTTACATCTCTGGATATACCCCTTGCTTTTAGAAAGAATATTTTGTCTGGATACATTATCAAAAAAAAATGTTTCTCTGAGCTTTTTCTCTTCATTTCCTTCTATTCATTTTCTTCCTAATCTCAGTTTCTTTGGACTGTTCTTATACATATTTGGGAGTTTTGGATAATACCTATCCTCAAGTTTCACCAAAAATAGTTTATTTTTTTGTTCTTTTTTTGTTGCTTTTGGATGATTTCTAGGAGAAGGAGAAAAATGTTGATTTACACAGCCATATCTATTCCAGATGTACACAATGTCTTAATTACTAAGGTTTAAAATAAGTCTTACTTTTTGCTATGGCAAATTTAACCACCTTGTTCTCTTTTCTTCAATTCTTTCTTAACTGTTACTGAATCCTAACTCTTCCATATGTATTTTAGAATGAGAATTTAAAATTACACACACACACACACTGTTGAGATTTTTTTGTAATTTTAATAAATGTATTATTAATTTAGATAAAATGACATCTTTATGGCACTGACTCTTCTATCCATTAATGTGATATGTCTCTCCAATTATCTGGATCTTCTTTAATACCTTAAAATAAAGTTTTATAATTTTCTTCTCAAAGCTTTCTTATATTTTTTGTTAGATTTTTTCCTAAGTTCTTTATGTTCTTTGGTCACATTATAAATGCTACCTTTTTAATATTTCATTTTTAACACTAGTCATGGTATATAGGAACACAATTGATTATATATTAATCTTATTTATATGTAGCAAATTTGCTGAGCTCCAGTTCATTTTAATAATGTCTATAGATGCTCTTAGATCTTTCATAGATCATTTTATCCTGTCATAATTTCTCACAATCTGGTTTTTACTTCTTTATTTGCCTTACTGTTCTAGCTATGAATTCTAGTAAAATGTTGAATAAAAGCAGTGATAGCAGACATCCTTGCCTAATTCCTGATTTTAAAGGGAATGTTTCAAATTTTTCCCCATTACATATTGTGTTTGCTGTTCATTTTGGTAGAAATCATTTTTCAGGTTAAGGAATATCCTTTCCAACACAGTTTACTGAAAGTCCTTAGTAATGTGTATAGAATTTTACCAAATGCTTTCTCTGAATCTATTATGATAATTGTTTATTTCTTTTAATTTTTTAATATTTGAGATTGATTTAATAGATTTCAAAATGTCACAACATCTTTGCATTCATAGAATAAATGCAACGGTTTATAATATGTTATTAATAAACTGCTGGATTTGGCAATTCAAAAATCATTTGTCAGTCTTATTTACCTTCACAATATCTATTTTCAAACCCTTTGTTTCAATCTTTCTGAGTCCTTAAGTTCTAAGTTTGTCTTGGATAAACAGCATATAACCAGGATAGGGGCAAAGAGTTCATTTTTACCCAATATGACAATCCTTATCTTTTAACTGGAGATTTTAGTTCATCTACATTTACTGGAGTTCCTCATCTATTTAAATTTATGTCAACCACCTTATTTTTTGCTTTATGTTTACTACATTTCTCATTTCTTTTTTGCTTTCTTCTTCTGTCTTCTTTTTTAATTCACCAAGGTTTTCCTTTAATTAGTATTGTTTTTCTTTACTGGTTTAAAATTTATATATTTTATTTCTACTTTTTTATTAGTTATTTTAAATTTTTTATCATGCATACTTAACCAAATCTAAAATTAAATAATATCTCCCTCCTCAACAATGCAGACTTTAGAATTCTTCAACTTAAATAACTCTTCCTCCAATCTTAAATATTATTATCTAGTATTTTAATTCTACCTTGACCCCCAAATTAGTCATATTTCTTAATATTATATTATTATTGATATAGTTGGTGTTTTGTTTCAATTTATCCTCATATTTACTTTTTTTACCCCAGCATTGCTTTTTTGTATCACACTCCTTTCTGGGTTCAAAATCCTTCTTCTCAAATATACATGCTAGAAGTTTCTTCAGAAGATATTTGATGATAAACTCTCTCATGTGCTGGATAGCCCCTTATTTCTCTTCTACAACTACTTAGACCTGCTTTGTGCTCCCAATATCCCACTTGATCTCTCTGGGGACAGTCATGCTTATTTTAAGTTCTCGTTCCTCCTGTCTTCCTCAGGTACACGCATTTACGTCTCTGAGCAAGGACTGGTAGGGACTAAAAAAATGAAGTGCTCAGGGTCTGACCCATCCCCTGCACGTGCTACTGTCACTGTCACTGTTGTTTTCTGCCCCGCAGTGGCCAAAAGAGGGTTGATGACCCATCAAGGGTAATGTGGAGGAGATTCAAAGATGCCACATAATCCTCTCCCTAGCCTGCCCCAAATACTTCTCTGCTTCAGGCTTCCATCCACCCCTCACATCCCCAGGACTCTACCGCCTTCATCATCTCCTCACAGTTTTTTATATGAAATATCACTCTTAATCTGTGACATCGATCTCCAGGGCTGTTTTGAGGAGTGATCCAGCACCCAGCATTACTTTGTCATCTTGTCAAATATCAGGCTGTATGTTTAGATTTGTGTGTTCCCAGAATATGTGTTCACATATATCTCCCCACCTCAGTCACAAGCTCCCTGAGGACAGAGGTCATGTTGGATAAGCCCCTGACCCTGGGCATCTGACACGGACTTGACACATCACAGGGAGACAGGAGAGCAAAGCACTTAAGAGAAGCCCACTCTGCCGTTCACTAACTCTAGGACTTTGAGGAGATTAGTTAACTTCTCTATGCTTCAGTTTCCTCATCTGTAAGATTAGGATTAGATGAGAATATATATATAAAGTAATTAACAGTGTTTGGTATAAAGGAAACTCTCAACAAATGATAGCTGTTCTTAAAAGATACTCAGAAATGTTTGTTAAATAAATAAAACACATATTGAATGTCTTGGGGATGTTTAGAATGTGTCAAGATTTCTGCCCTAACATGGACAATGGACTAGTGGTTACCACTGGGTAGGGGATGAGGGAGGAAGGGGAAGGTAGACGGGGTAAAGGGGATGAAATATAGGAGGGCTGGAGGAGGGTGAAGTGGGTAAAGGGGATCAAATATATGGTAGCTGAAGGAAACTGGACTTTGGGTGGTAACCACACAATATAATACATAGATGTCAAATTATAATGTGCACTTGAAAATTATATAAACTGTATTAACCAATGTTACCCCAATGAACTTAATAAAAAAAAATCCACCCTAAATAATTTACAAAAATGCCAGAGACTAGACTCATGACACAAGTAAGCAATATTACAAACAAATTTGTAATGAAAGACTAAAGCCATTATCAACGTGTCTGTGGGGTTGAAGAGATAGGAGCCCTAAGTTCTTGTCCACCCGGTCATTTCTTTTTGTTCTATAATATAACTTTGTCTTGTTCCACTTTGGGCCTCTTTTTCTCTCATTGGCAAAATGAGAAGATGGATCCCAATTGTTGAATTCATCTCTATCTCTTCTGCAGCTCCCTAACATGGATAAAATACTGGATCGAACTAGAATGAGTGATGAGTGCGTGTGTCCTTTAGGTTTCCTACAGGATATAGATGGCTCAACTAGAAGGTTAATTGGAGAGAATTTAATGAAGGGCTATTTATGAAGGTGTTGACAGGCCTATGGGAACCAACATGGCATGGTGAAATGTCCAGAGACCAGCCATCATTGTCATCCTGGGATTGCAGGGGAAAGAGGTAGCTACCCCAAGAAAGGATTCCTAATGCTAGCCCCCAGACCCCCAAAGAACTCGCTGTGTAAACTTAACGTCTGTTTTGTTTTGTTTTGTTTTGCTTTGTTTGGTTTTGTTTTTCAGGACTAAATGAAATGAAGCACATGAAGCACTGCCCTCAGTGACATCGCCTCAGTGACTTTTTAGTTTGGGAAATAAAGTGACTTCCTGGACAGGCTTTAACAGCAGAGGTCTGAATGTGTCCTAGGCCAGCAGTGATGACAGAGCCAGGAGAAACCTCAGTAAATGACCTGAGAGGATGATCCTGAACTGGTCACTTGTCCCCGGCCACCCTGCACCCAAGTCTGGCTCCGCTGCAACTACATGGGAGTCAAGCTGCTGAAATGACTATCCATCGTGGGGACTTACAGGCCCTGCCAGGTTTATAATGACTTGATTTTAACTACCCTGGCTATTGGGTCTGCAGGCAGGGACTCTGGAGCTGGAAGAGTGCCTGCTGCCCAGAGCCCAGCCAGGCGTGGTGGGCTGAGACAGAAAGAAAGAGACAAACCAGGCTTCTGTCCAAGGAGAGCATCAGACACATGCCCTGTGACACCATAACACAATCAATGACAGTACCAGCCCATTTTTTTTCTCTCAATTCCATTCAGTGCCACTTTGCCTGCAGACAGGCAGAATCAGCCATCACCTAGAAGGGGTTAGAAATGCAGATTCTTTACCCAACGCAGACCTAACGGATTTGAATTTCTGGGGGTGGGACACAGCAGTCCATTTTAATAAGGCCCCCTGCCACCCAGGGATGCACACTAAAGTTTGACAACCATTGTTCACTATTATCTCCTTTATCCAACTCCCCCCCCCCCAAACTCTGCCTACAGCACCTGGTCTTCCTAGGTGGTCTCCCAAGTACTAATCAGGACCGACCCTGCTTAGCTTCTACAATCAGATAAGATCCGCATGTTCAGGGCGGCATGGCATAGACCGCTACTGTCTCCTTTATCCCCATTTTTCAAAAGGAGAAACTCAGACTTAAACAGGCTAAATTTGTGCCCAAGATTTTAAAGGAAGTAACAGAAACAACACTCCAATTTGGATATAACTGACTCTTTCCTCTCCCAGTGGTAATAGGAAGTTTCTTGGCCTAAAGGTAGACAAGTGGCAACTGGTGACCTTGGTGGCCTCTGCTGCGGAGTCCCTCGTGAAGATTCCCATGCTGTGAACTTGGGGAGTGGGAGCTGGAAGCAGGTGGAGGACATGCCCAGGAAAGGAAGGTCCAGGGCATGGAGGAACAGAGCTTGCCAAGTAGTCAAGGGCGTCTCCAAAGCCCTTGGCATGACTCCTGGTGCAGGTGCTTTACCCTCCTGCTGTTGAGCTCTGAGCCACGCTTCCTGGCAGCAGAGCCACCTCCCTGCACCGGCAAGGTGGGCAGTGTCCAGTGCAGACTAGCGGAAAGCCTGGGGTCTCCACAAGACCTCGACGATCTCCTTGATTTTAAGAAATTAAGTAACAGGAAGAGAAAGAGACAGACAGACTGAGAGCCATAGAGACTAAGGACACGAGAGGGATGCGCAAAAGAGGACAGGGTGGTGCACCCACTGTCCTCACTGCATACCCCACAGGGTCCAGCCCGCAGCAAACTGGAAACACTGCGGCGGATTGGGGTTTCCCCCAGGCCTCCCCGGCCTCTGGCGCTGGCCAACCCAAGTGGTTCGCCTTAATCCCCCTCTCTCAGGAAGCTGTGCTGTGAAAATCCTCCGACCTGCCCGGAGAGGTCAGCCCTGGCTGATGGAAGTGGGACGTGGGCAGGACGAGCAGCCGCTGCTCCCCGCTGTGTCCTGCTAGAGTACCCGCCTCCCTCTCTGAGGCCCGGGTCTTCATCCTTTAAGTGGGGTTAGTAATGCTCCCACGTGGGGGGATCAGTGTGAGGGTTTAATGGAAAGTGCCCGGGGCCTTCCCTGGCAACTGGCAGGTGCTCTCAGAACCTTTATGGGTCCCATTATTGCTATGATGTGTCCACCCACAGGGGCCACCTTTTTGTAACTTGCATAAAAATATCCTGAGGGCTAGTGGAGGCCCTGCCTCCCTCCTCTCTGGGTTGAGGTCTATCTCCAGCCCAGACCCATGGGGCTAGACCCATGGCCCTCCTCTAGAGGACATGAGTCCCCACTCCAGTTTATCAAGCACTTCCTGAGGCCCTACTGTGTGCCTGCCCAGCACTGGACCCTACTTAGCAGCTGTGCCTGGAGTTTAGAGAGATAATTTTGCTCAACTGCGTCTCAGGGCTTTGCCTCTGGACCTTGAGGATGAGATGGGTCTCACAGACCACTGAGTTTAAGATGAGAGAACATCCATTCTAATCCACCCATCAGTTAAAGAGGGCAAGGGGCCTACTCGAGGTCACACAGCAGGTCTGTGACAGAGCTGGGACTCTGGTCCATGTCTCCTGTCCTCCAGTTAAAGTTTTGCTTTGTTTTATTTGTTTTGTTTTGTTCTGAACCCTGGTCGGCCCCCTCCACTGAAAGAGCCAAATTGGGGTTTAAGGCCCTGGCCAAGACAACAGCCAGGGCTGCTACCAGATGAAGAAGTCACTCACGTGGCAAAGCTTTCCTGAGCCCCCTTCACCCTGGGCCCAGCTACACAGTGGGGAGCATCCCAGGATAGGGGCAGCAGGCACAGCGGGCAGAGCCCCTGGCAGGAAGGTGGCACATAGGCATGACTGTGGACTGAAGTGAGCATTGGTCTAGGAAGGACAACCTCTGAGGCCATGGGAGCCGGACACAGGGACCTGGGTTTGGAGCTGGTCCTCTTCCAACACTCACTTCCAGCCCTCAATCTCCCCGCTACCTGCCCACTGCCCACTTCAAATGAGTCTGCAGAAAAGAGCTTGCCAAGGAGAACCGGGTCACCAGAGGCAGGTCTGTTCTCCCAAACCTGCCTGCCTGCTCCTTGCTCCTGGCTGTGCACATATAACACACAGTCTCACACATGAACCCCGCACACAGAGTCACACACACATGCTCACATTCACCTCACAAGCTCACTCACGCTCAACTGTACCCACACACTTACACACACAATCACGAAATTGCCTGCACTTCCATGCTTGTGCACTCATGGTCTCACACAATCTCACACTCACTCACACTCGGTTCCATGCATGTCCTCTTACACACGCATAGCCTCACACTCTTACACACCTCTCTCAAGTACCCCTTACTCCTTACCCACACAAAAAGCTCCCTGTGTGTCCACAACCAACATGGTGAAGGGTGACCCTGGTGCTTCTCCCTGGTACCCCACTGGGTTCTCGACAATGCACAGGGCCTGGCCCTGCCTGGCCTTCTCCATCCCCAGTGAGCTTGCCCTTGTGGGGACAGCTCTGGGTGGGATTTATTGCAGCAGAACGTGCGCTAGTCCCAGGTCAGATGCTGGCCCGCTGCTTTCCAGCAATCAAAACATGAGCTCATTGTTCTTCCGTAGGCTGAAGGCTGGTGACATTCCCACAGATCTGTTCACCACTGTCCCCATCCGGCTATGCCCAGCAGCCTGCCAGAGCCCACCCAACAGAGGAGAGAAATCATCCTCACACCTCCCCCACCCCTACCTCAGCTGATGTTGTCACCTCCCCTATTTCACACACACACACACACACACACACACACACACTTTCAAAAGCAGGCTTACCATGAAGTTGGTGAAGCCACCGTTTCAGGGCCCTTAACTCACACAGCCCCTAAGTGTTCATCTCCAGGGACATGAGAGGGAAAGCAGCAGCCATAGCCACACACAAAAGGCGCTGGTCTCCATCTCTCCACCTGAACGGTGGGCTACCCGGCCAGCCATGGCCTGCTTACTATACAGAGCCTGTGTGAGGGTGTAGCAATGGTCTTTTGAACACTGTGAAGTTCTGTACACATGGAGGCATCACATGCTATTATTCATAACTGCTACCAAAAACTTGTCCCTTGGACACTGTCTTTCCCATAGGCCCTGGGCCAGGGCGAAGATACCTGATGTAACTCAGGCTCTGCTGTTCTCTTGCTGCATGACTTCAGGCAGGCTCATTCCTCCTTCATTCTCTCTGGGTCTCAGTTTCCTAAACTGTAGGCTAGCAGGATTGGCCTGGATAATCTGTACTGTTCTCTCCATTTTTCACTTTTGTGGGGTCCAGGGAATCATGCTGCAGATGAGGTCAAGAGAAATGAGCCACGGGAGCTCAGAGTGTTTGTCCACTCACAAATTAATTTATACCTCACTTCATGTAGGGGTCACTCATCTGTCCAGCCACAGACAAATGTCCACCCCCATTCCCCATTTCACCTACAACCAAAAGACTAGAAACAGGTTGTAGCAAATGAACAAGCAAGCACTACCACTGTCCTGGGCAGCTTAGTCTACCAGGGAAGGAGAGAAACCGAAGAAGTAAATGACAAAGGCACAGAGTATTAGGAAAAGGTGCAGAAAGCAACTGGAGTTTGTAACAGGCAGACCTATCCTGAGCCCCCACTCTACCTCTCTTGGCCCTGGAAGACGTTATATTTCAGGAAGACCTAAAAGGTGAATGGATGAGTTAGATAGGGGGAGAAGCAGGGAGAGGAAATGTAGAAAATGCAGAGAAGTTCTGAGTAGTGCAAACAGTGAGGGAGGAGGAATATGGTGGGGATGCAAGGAAGCTCAGGGAAATCCCGTGTACTGATTTCCCATGAATAGGAGGTCAGGGCATCTGATGGACGGTTCAAGTTTGACCAGTCTGCCAGGATGGCTGCACGCCCTGCATTTAGGCTGCTGAATCATGATGTAGGATGCTCCATTCAACCCTTTTGGTTCCTACTCTCTCCCAGGCCCTGTACTGGGCACTGGAGCACATATGGAAAGTTCTCTGAAGTCTCCTCTCTGTTTACTTGTTTATTTTTGTGGAAGCAAGAAAGGAGAGCAGTAAAAGAGTGCACAGTTGTCAGGTTTTTCACAGTCCAAGACACCCTGACAAGGAGGAGAGTGGAGGCTGAAATGCAGCTCTTGTTCTGCTACCCAAGCTATGTGCTTGCCATGAGGCTGTATCTTCCAAATAAAAAAGGGGTCTTCTTACCAATTTCCACAAAGACACCATTTACTCTCCACCAGCCAAACTATGATATGCTGGGCTATACCCACTAAAAGCACCTTTTTCTAGTTCTCATGATGTGCATGGGCACTACAGGCTCTTGGGGTGAGTTGAGAAAGCTTGAGATGCACCTTTTTGTCAAAGATCATAAGAGATAAGAAGGTTATATGTCAAGGCAGCTCAGCATCTTCCCCAGGAGAGAGGTGTGGGCTTAAGTGGGAGAATTTTTATACAAAGAAAACTCTTTGGTATCCAGGATGAAGGCCAAAGAAATGTGAGCTGGACATCCTCTAGTTTAGAGTCCCTTACTGTTAAAACCGGGAGGGACCCTCGGGCCATCTCATTTTATCCCCTCATTTTCCAGGTGAGAAACAGAGGACCAGAGAAGTCACACAGCTTCCCTGAAGTCACACAGTGGTCTTCAGGGCAATGCCAGGGATCCCACCCCCTAGAGCTGTTTCTCCATTATGTCCCTTGCCTGGCCTATTCCAGGGAACCCTCATTTGATCCCCTCAGGAAAGAGGTCAGGTCTCTCCTTCCAAGGGCCCCCAACACAGGCACACACACACATCAACGCACACGCATGCACACACACATGTACACATGACTTCGTTGGGCCTGGTGGCCTCCAACACAAGACAGCACCGTGGTCCCTGTTCACGAGTCTATAAACCCTGGCGCCACTGAGTGAGCTTTAATATCTTTCAACAACACCCCCTAAGGGATTTCAACTTGATTTTGTTTTTATCTAAATATGTTCCTGTGCCTTATCTCACAGGAAATGGATTATCACCTCTCCCAGGAGGCCGAGAGGCCCAGGGGACATGCTGAACTTCCCGGGGCAACACTGCTAGGCCATGGGGCTCCCATGGGATGATGGAAAGATTGAGATGGCCTCAGGCCCAACCTTTCCCCCTCACCTCCCTTCCCCAACCTGGGCCCCCACCCATTCCCACTAAAGGGGGCTAATTAAGAAGGTACACACCAGCTTAACTGGAGACCTGCAAACTTTACAGATGGGATTCTTTCTCATTGTTGTCACTGTGCTTTTCAGCAGTGGTTTTTCTTCACTCAACCATTTTTCTCCATTCTCTGTATCTCTTTACCTCTACATTTCAGAGTATCAGGGAGGCTAGAAGATGCCACCACCAGTCAGGGTCACTAACGCAGAGCAGACAAGGGGCTGCCAACGTACTGGCATGTGAGGAGTAAAGTAATACAAAAACATTGTATTCTTTTTAACCTTTTTATTTTAAAATAACAGGAAACCATACAAAGCAAACATACAGTTTAATGAATTGTTATAAGGTGAACACCTGTGTAACCATTACCAAGATCAAGAAATAGAGGCATGTTAGCCACCCCAGGAGTGCTTTTGGGTGTCTCACCCTAATCACAAACAAACCCCCTTCCCGGAAAGAAACCACAAACCTAAATTGTATAATGATCATTTTCTTGCTTTTCCTTATAATTTTATCATTCAAATATATATCCCTAGACACTTTCATTTAGTCACACCCATTTTCTACATTTGGCAAATCTTACCTGTCTCTCCTAATTCCCAGCTTTCCACCTCCAACCCTTACTTTACCTGACACCTTATCTGTTGAAGAACCCTGGCCTTTTGTTCCGCAGAGATTCCACAGTCTGGGTTTTGCCGATTGCGTATTCATAATGCATTCACCATGTTTATCTCTCCTCCATTATTTCTTCAAATCGGCAGCTGCATTCAGACTCAGACCAAACACCTTTGGCAAGATGATAGGCGAAGCTGTACTGTTTCATCAGAAGAACATAATGTCTAGCACTACCTCTTTCTGGGGTTATTAGACACACTGATGTTCAATGTCAAGCTCCATTCATTCCTTGGGTACTACAAAATGGCAAGGAATGCCAAACTCTGTCTTTTTTTTTTTTTTTTTTTTTTCATTAGTAGGAATACTTTTATTATGGCCTGTTCTTAACACCTTAATTTCCATTATTCACAGTCATGGGTTTGGGTCCTGGGAGGAGTGGGTGTCTCAGTGTTGGGAGAGGGGCAGTGATGTGATGTGTTTAATCCTGAAATCTCTTAGCAGTTTAGTATATGAGTCTTGGAAGTACCTCGAAGGTAAAGTCCATCTCAGTTACACACCCAGAACAAGAAGCCATGCTGCATCCCCTCTAATAGTTGGTCATTCAGCCCCTGCTTCCATGTTTCGTGGATCTGAAAGCTCACTACTTTTCAAGTCAATCCATCCCATTCTCGGAAAGATCTGACTGTGAGAGATCCTTCCTCGTGTTTTAGAACTGCCTCTTCATGCCCTCTCTTGATGGTACCACAGGGCAGCTCTGCTCACCCTACCAGGGAATGGCCCTTAAAAGACTCCTCCCCAGGAAGTCTTCCCATCTGCTCTTCTCCCTCTTCCTCTTCTGGCTATAATTTCACATGAAATCCACAGCTATGGAGCTGTGATTGATCTTTGCTCAAAATTCCAAAGCAGGCTTACCTATAATTTTCAAAAGGCAGACGATCATTTGGAAGCAATCTAATCCAAGTATCAAATACTAATACTTCATCTCCCAGACCAGTCTCACCACAGCTAAAGCCGACCACGGCAAAGGAAAGCTCATGGGCGGGTCTTCCATTGTGTAACCCCCTCCATGTCCGCACCGAGAAGCCGCATTTCACAGACACCTAGATGTAAGACAGCAGAGATGGATGAGGTGGCCAAAACGTACTCTTCTCCTGGCGCTTGGCACAACCAGACAACATGAATCAAAAATAAAATCAACACCACACAAAAAATCTGGGTCAGATTGTAATTGAAAGTTGCTTTTGAAAAGGAGGTCTTGAAGCCATCATCTTTCCTGCTCCTCTTGAAGCCCCCAACATTCCCCCTTGGTTAATGACATCACTCTCCACTCAACTTTCCATTGCATAGCCTGAGTCAACCCCAAAGCTTCGTTCACCCTCAGCCCCCACATTTGGTTATTTATCCATCCAGCTATTAAGTCTCAGGAACATCTCTGCAAACATGGTCTACACTTTTCCACTTGCTTTGCATTAGCTATCCCACCTATCTAAAATCTGCTACCCATTACCCTTCAATATCTCTGCTAACACAAGTATCCCTGGCCTTCAAAGCTTAGTCCACAGGCCACCTTCCCAAGCCCCTATCCTGGATCCTGACCCCCTTCAAAAACAACTATCTCTCCAGCAGACTCTTAGAGCTGGATTTATGAAATAGATGAGTAAATTCCCTAATTTCATAAAGATTTCTTAAGTTGCTTATGTGCCAGACACTATTCTAGGCACTGAGGCTCTAGTAATAAAAGCAGTAGACAATATCCCTGTTTGTTGTAGTCAAAAGAGCCAGACAATGAATAAAACAAGTAAATTAGATAGTAATTAAGAACGTGTCATGGAAAAAAAAATAAAACAGAAAGTGTTTTTCCTGCTGTGGGGAAGGGAATGAGGGGCCTCTCTACTAATGTGACATTTGAGAAAAAAGACTTAAAAGAAAGGAGGAAGTAGACCTATGTAGGTGTCTGAGCAAATAAATGAAAGAAGAAATGAATGAGTGGACAAATGAACAAACAAAACTTTAGATACAGTAATGAATAAATGGGGAATCACTGAATGAATAAATAAATAAGTACATGATAAAAATTGTGTCTAGTTTATCTGTTGTGATGAATTGAAGTGACTTGGTCAAACTATGCTGGCTGGAAACAAACCATCAGCTATTTCTGTGACCTCCTGGAGCCTATTTAGGTCTTAAAATTGTGTCTAACAAACTTGCGAGATGGTTCCAAGGGCCCCCTTTTCTTTAGAGACCTCCAAAGGTTCTGCAGTTTACTCACAGCCTCAGGGGCTCAGCGAGCCTGGCAAGCTTGGAAGGAGAGCACAGGGCTGTTCTGCAGAGCTGGGTCCAGCTCTGGTTCTGGCCAGTCTCAGTGCCCATCGACCCACTCCTCCTCAGGATGGGGAGGCAGGCCGCATGTGCCCATGCGAGGCAGCCATGCTCTGGGATACGCCAACTATCTAGAAAGGAAAAGCGCTACAGTGATTGCTCCTTCAATCCCCAGGGGAGGTGCTGGGGCTTGAAAGACAAGCCGCATCAGCAGGGCTTCCAATCTACTGCACCATCTTAAAGGATTACTAGTTAAGCTGGAAGGGGTCTAAAATGCTACTAAGAATTCTGCCTCTCCACATTCTTGACCTTGTCAGAATTTTGTCAGAGGGCAGGTTGGAGACACTGGAAGAACATAGTTACAGAAGAGGATGCAAGGATGTGGAATGGCAGATCAAGGGCACAGAGTAGAGCCAAAGGTGTAGTATACACTGGGGACAACAGAGCAGCCTCCCGTGCTCACCCCCAGGAAGGACAGTCACCACAAGGCAGGAAAGCACAAAGCTTATAATCAGGAAATTTATAGTCAGGAAGTCTAGCAAACACAGGTCCAATCTCAAGCTTTGTGGCTTCAAGTGAGCTACTTAATCGCTCTGAGCTTCAGCTTTCTCAAAAACGGGTACAATGGAAGATTAAACGAGACAATGTTTACAAAGCACTGAGCAAATGCTGACACACAGAAAATATGCAGTCGACGATAGTCCTCATCGCTCGTATATTCTAATATGTCACTGATATTACTGATATGTTATAAATATGTAACAATGTATATTATCATGTTAACAATGATCTGAGTAAGCAGTGTGTTGGGGTTAACTGAAAAGAGCTAATATAAGCTCAGGCTAAATTAATAGAGGTCAAGTGTGCAAAAAGAGGGAGAGAATGGGCTGCTCTCCTCTGAATGGGTTGGTTAGGTCCTACTTGATAGATTATGTCGAATCCTGGGCCTGTCCCTTGGCAGAACAGAGATAGATGGATGGATACAGAGGATGGGTGCAGAGGAGGCAGCCAGGATGTGAGTGGCTAGAAATCCATCCCATAAGGAGTGGGTACTGCTCAGCTAGAGTATGTGAAGCTGAAGCATTGAGTGAGGGCACAGAGTTGGGGTTGGGGGCAGGAGGGCAGGTTTACAAGCTACAAGAGGCAGGAGTCAGCTCTGTGTGAGGAAGAGCTTACCTCCAGGTCAACAAGACTAACACGACGACTAACTCTGTAGGAAGGGAGCTTCCCGGCACCAAAGGTATGTCAAAAGAAGCTTAGACAAGGTCTGCCATACGAGAAAGTGTTCTCTCCATAAGGGAGGTTGGTCTTCACTAACACCTAGACTGACCTGACTCTCAGAATCTCTCACTCATGGCGCAGCGGCCCTTACTGGAGCCTTGGAGGTATAGACATCACTCATCTATCCATCCATTCATTCATCCCTAGGCTTCTGTGAACTGTGCTAAGAACATAGAAGACATGAGCTCTGCCTTCTTGGGGGTTTACATTCTAGAGACGTGGCTTTCAAACTCCATATGCATTTTCCAAGAAGAGACAACTGGATAGCCACCAATAGAAGAATGAACTTGGACCCTACTTCACACTATATACAAAAATTAACTCAAAATGGATGAAAGGCCTAAATTTAAAAGCCAAAATTATAAAACTATTAGAAGAAAACATAAGCTAAATCTTCATGACCTTGGATTTGGCAACAAGTTTTAAGATATGACACTGAAAACACAAGCAAGAAAAGAAAATATAGATAACCTGGACTTCATCAAATTTTTTTAAAACTATGTTTCAAAGGACACTATCAAAAAAGTGAAAAGACAACCCCCACAAAATGGGAGAAAATATTTGTAAATCATATTTGATAAGACACTTGTATCTAGAACACATAAAGAACCCTTGAAACTCAATAATAAAAAAAAATCCAATTTTAAAATGATTGAAGGACCTGAAAAGACATTTCTCCAAATAAATAAGATACACACAAAGAGCCAATAAAAAGATATTTAACATCATTAGTCATCTAGGAAATGCAAATCAAAACCATACACCCACCAGGGTGCCTATGATCCAAAAGTCAGATATTAACAGGTGTTGGAAAGGATATGGAGAAATTAGAGCCTTCAGACACTGCAGGTGGGAATATAAAATAGTGCAACCACTCTGGATCTCAGTCTGGCATTCCTTCGAAAAGATAAGGTCATAGATTTAACCATTTGACCCAACAATCCCCTCCTAGGTGTACATCCAAGAAAAATGAAAACATACAGCCACACGAAAACTTATACACAAATGTTCATGACAGCATTATATCAGATGTACATCAAAGATGAATAGACAAAATCCAGTCTATCATTGGGACATTATTCAGGCATAAAATTAATGAAGTCCTGAAAGATGCTACATGATAGAGAAATGATGGAAATTTTCTGCTAAGTGAAAGAAGCCATCACAAAAGACCACATATTGCCTAATTCCATTTACATGCCATGTCCAGAATAAGCACGCTATAGAAATAGAAAGTAGATCATGGCTGTGGAGAACTGGGGGATGGTCAAGGAGGGGGGTGAAGGGAATGTTTATGGGGCTTCTGAGGTGATGAAGTGTTCTAAAACTGACAGTGGTCTCGGTTATAAAACTGTGACTATGCTAAAAGTTATAGGGTGGTGCATCTTAAGTGGGTGAATTATTTGATATATGAATCTCCATAAAACAGTAACCGAAAAAGAGAGCTTCGAAGCATCCTGCCAGAGTGCAGGTGTAGGGAAGGCAATACCTGCCATTTCCTGAAAGCCTACAAGCTGCCTTATATTCACGTCTCTTGCCATAGACACTATGGGGGCACGGTATTTTACCTAAAATACTGAAATCCAAGAAGCTTTGAAAAAGGAGAGCTTTTCCATCAATTTGCAGAAATGCGTTTGATATCAAAAATTCCCAACGAAATTTCCATGAGGCTACGTATGGTCTTGGCTTTACACTTAAATGAGTATTCATAAATTTACTGCAGAAATCATCATGTGTTTGTTTACGGGCTGCTCTCCTTTCCCTGCTGAGGATGTTTTATAAAACATAGTATCTATAACATTGCTTCCTAACAATCTGAAAAGTTTGGACTTCCAAACCACAGCTGACCCCAAGCATGTCAGGTAAGGGACAGTGGACCTACACTTGTTCCCATTTCACAGATAGAGAAAACTGAGTCTGAGAGGCAAAGCAACCTGCCTGAGTCTCAAAGCAATGACTCTTAGCTTAGTTAGTTCTTCCTCCAGCCAGGAAGGCCTTCAGTGTCTTGAAGTGCCTTCACCCTTCCTTGCTATCCTCAATTGTGCAGGGGCACTTGGAGACTCCTGCCTGCCTGAGTGTATAGGCGTCTGCCACTGCAGGCTCATCTCAAGCCAGCTCCTGGTGCTGCCTCACCTACCACACAAGGGGTGTGACCCACACATCAGGAGCTGGAGCCCGAGCCTGCTTTGTAATTTGCTCTGCCAGCCCACTTTCCAGCTGCAAACGGAAAATCCAAGAAGGTGGTCTGCTTTTCTGGCAGATGTCTGGCCTGGGACAGTGCAGCCTGCAGCAGAGTCTGGCGCAAGGGCCGCTGCTAGGTTGGAAACGTTCTGGTGGAAGGAGCAGAGAGGAAGAACATTAATTCTGCAACACTAGGACTCCTACATAATGTCTTGTTGGCAAGAAACAATAGAGATGACAGACTGAGGGCCACTCCTTCCCCATCTCTCGCCTGCTCAGTTGTTTGTTAATATAATCGATGGCAATAACAGAAGCTACTATGTAATGAGTCCCTGCTTGGGGCCAAGGGCTTGACTCAGCACTTTTCAGACACTGACTTACCCTGGGGTGTGAAGTATTATTGTCCCATTGTTCAGAACCAAAACAGAGGCTCCAAAAGGTGGTTTGACTTGCCTGAGGACACAGTCGAGCAGGACTGGGCCTAGCTCCTTGTGACTCTGAAGATCAGCTTTTCCCGACCCTCACGGAGGCTTTTTAGTCAAAAGTCTACAAAGAAACCAAACCATTGCCACAAGGCGGAGTTACTCAAGAGCAAGGAGCAAGGCAGCTTCACTCAGTTTGCTTCCTTTCCTCCCATTTCCGATTGGGAATGCCCCATAACCACGTACTCCTCTGCAACTTTTCCCTTTAGAAGTTTCAGAGGTGAATTATCTACTCATTTCACAGATGAGAAGACTGAGGTCTAGAGAAAGTAATTGCAAACCCAGACCTTCCCCCTCCCTTGTGATGATGACTCTGTGTGGCTCTCAGCTGAGAGAACCATAATCCCTTCTCTCTGGTAGACAGACAGCCTAAGACCATAGGAGTCAAAAGACTACTGTGCAGGAATCTGCCATTCACTCTGCCATTCATTCATTCAAAAACCCTGGACACACCTCTTCTCTGAGCTCCAGTAGGGCACTAGGGACACAGCAAGGGATCAAACAGACCCTGACTCCCTACACTCAGAATCTAGACAACCAACATGCAAACACACAAGTCCACCCAACACAGCGCCAGTTGCAGTGGGGCCCTCTAAGACCCAGAGGAAACGCAGGAGGAGGCCCCCAGCAGGGTCAGAGAAGGCTTCACAGAGAAGTCTGAGTTGAGAGTTGAAGGCTGAGTTGACTTTGGTCAGGGGGGCAAGCTGGAGAAAGGCCCTCCAGGCCGAGAGCACAGCGTGTGCCACAGCCCGGAGGTGGGAGGGACAATGAGGACTGACCCGTAGGCAGACTGGAGTGGCTAGAGCATTGAGCAGAATTCCACTAAGGCTTGGGGACTGTCTCAGCACCAGAGTGGCCACGGAGACTCCTGGCCAGAAGGACCCTACAGGAAGGTGAGGTTTTGAGGGTGGCTGTTACTCTTAGGGCACCAACATCCTAAGTAAATGGCCGCACCAAGGAGAAGACCCTACCCTGAGCTCAGAAGCACGGACAGCCCCTGTGGCTTCGGACCAGCCAGTGACAACTTCTGGCCATTAATTGCAGCATGTGCTAATGTTTGATAAATCGCCCAACAGTTGCATTAGCTAATAACTCCCCAAACAAAACCAGAGAGTTCATCTGTTTTTATAAGACGCCCAAGAGCATCCTGGGAACAGGCACGGTGGTCGTGAATAAAAGAGAAACATTCATTTATGGTAATTGGTTTCAGCTCCTCACTTGGCTGCTTGTCCTGACCTAAACGTATCCAGTTGTTCCCTTTGCCTCACTCTGGTTTGGGGGTCACTCCTAATGGTTTAATTCAACAAAAAATCTCTGCCATTTCCTGTAACCTCTGTCTTTTTTCAGCCTGCTCCCAAACGGTTTTCTTGCAAGCAGCATCTCTGCAAGTCCCTCCCGGAGCTGTTTCCTTCTCAGGGAACAAAGTCAAGCTTGTTGACAGAGAAAAAAGGTCTTAAGTCCAGGCCAAGACAAGAAGGTCGGGGAGGGGATAAATGAAGGTAATAATCATTTGTTTGTCTTCCACCCGGACTTCACAAAGCCGGTTTTGTCCGAGGCCGGTGGTCAGGGACTCTGACACAGAACACGGCCCTGGTGACCAGGGGCAATTTATGGGCGGGAATGAACACAAATCCCCATTCATGGAGCCGGCAGGGAGGAAGTGACTGAGGAGGTACACTGGAGCCCGGCCCTCCCCGAGTCCCTCCCGCGGTCTGAGGCTGTGGAGGCTGGGAGGGGCTCACTGGGTGCTGTGAGTCTTGGCCAAACTTCAAACCCTGAGTACGGCCCTGGCCCTGCCTTCCCCTGGATGGCCTTTTTTTTTTTTTTTTTCCAGTCATGAGCACAGATTGTCTCCCTGCCGCGCAGTGCCCAGAGAGGAGATGAAAAGGCTGGTCCCTCCGTGCCCAGCTGAGATCTCCATCCCTCAGGTGGACTCAGGAGTGTCTACTGACATTTGGGGCCGTGGATAAGAGGTGGGAGTGTGGGGGAGATGTGGGGCCGGGGAGAGGGTCTGGAATACATTGTCTTGCAAGGACAGCTTGTAAATTGGGATGCATCTGGTAGAAAGGCGTTGTATAAATATTAGATCGTTATCAGTGTATTGTGTTTCCCGCCTGGGCAGAGGAGGGACTAGGCGGCCCCAGATGCCTTTTGTCAAGGAGACAAGGATGACTTCCAGGGGGCCTCAGAAGGTCACTGCTTGCCTATGGGTAGACCTCAGGGTCAGCACTCAGAACCTAGGGAGGGCAGAGGTGACTCCCAGCTCAGCCTGCCCAGGCTCTCCATGAATACTCTGCACCAGGCTGAGGGAGAACAGCAGATTGACTGGATGGGTACAACAGAGAAGGCCAGTTAGAGTAGGCAGGTGAGGGCCACTTTGACTCGCTGTGAGAACCTGCCCCTCTCTGTGGGTCCTTTCTCCATCTAAATGACCATCTCAATCTGATTCTATGACATTTATGAATACCTGCCTGCTCAGTGTCATCTTGTGCTAGGCACAGAGGACACAGAGGTAGAAACAGCCCCGTGGTGGAGAACTCAGCAACCTCAAGACCCTTCCAAGCGGGAATGTGGGGACAGGAACAATCTTTATTATAAAACTCCTTCCTGCTTACCTAGAGCATTGGGTGGCCTCATTTCCCAGTGTCCGTGCATCCCAGCCTGAGGGAGTATTTGCAGGCCAATTGCACTGAGCACTCTAATAAGCAGGGCCTGAACAGTGCCACCCTCAACATCAATTCACTATCACACCATCTTCATCATCACCATCACCACCACCATCATCACCATCACCACCACCACCACCATCATCATCATCATCATCATCATCATCATCCAAATCTGCCCCTCCCCATTCCGGAGGCCTTGCTGACTTCCTTCCGGCCATGACTCTCCATGGCCACTTGAGTGTAGAGACAGTCCCCAAGCCTTAGTGGAATTCCGCTCAACTCAGCCTTCAACTCTCAACTCAGACTTCTCTGTGAAGCCTTCTCTGACCCTGCTGGCAGCCTGGGGGCCTCCTTCTGCGTTTCCTCTGGGTCTTAGAGGACCCCACTGCAACTGGCGCTGTGTTGGGTGGACTTGTGTGTTTGCATGTTGGTTGTCTAGATTCTGAGTGTAGGGAGTCAGGGTCTGTTTGATCCCTTGCCGTGTCCCTAGTGCCCTACAGGAGCTCAGAGAAGAGGTGTAACATGGGTTTTTGAATGAATGAATGAATGAGTGAGTGAGTGAATGAATGAATGAATGATATCATCATCATCATCATCCTCATTATAATAGGTACCATTTGTTTTACATTTTCTCACGATCAAGCCAAACATTTTATTTTCATAACCTGTGCATGAGGTTGACCCTGTGAATGCCCATTTCACTCTTTAGAAAACTAAAGCTCAAGGTCATACAGCCAAGGCATTCAAACCCAGGTTTTTTAGTCTCCCTTACACTCTTAAGAGGATTTTCTGTTGGCAGGCAACACAAACTGCAAAAGGAGCCTAGGAGAAAGGGCCAGCTCTGCTCATGGCTCCGGAAGGACTTCTGGAGGAGGCCCCTGTGAGCTAAGACCCGAAGGATGAGCAAGAATTTGACAAGGAGCCCCGCTGAAGACAGACATCATTCTCTCCCCATTCCAGGGGCCTTGCTGACTTCCCTGCCCATGCTGAGCACTCAGGATTTTCAGCCTGACCATCACATGCAGTTGCCTACATCCTCATGCCCTTGTCCCCATGTGACCATGTCCAGTCCCCTCAGCAACTCCATAAGGCGACACTGTAATGTCCTGATAGGAAAACTAAAGCACGGAAGGGGCATAGTGTGTCTCAAGCTTCACAGCCAGCAAATGGCAAGACTCACACTCGGGTTCATAATCATGATGTAAGACTCCTGGGGCTTAAGGGTGCTCTGAGTATAGGGCTGGACTCTGAGAAACTTGAATGCAAGAGCTGACTCTGTCACTGTCTCATCTGTCATCTTGAGCTGTTCCCCTCTTCCTAGACCTCAGCCTATCCACTCTGGAGTAAGAGAATCATTGAGGGGGAACTGGACTTTGTGGTATCTGAGGTGCCAGTGAATTGATGTCATCTTATCCCTACATAACTTTGCAAAGCTGAGTGCCAAGTGTTAGCATCTCCATTTTGAGGGTAGGAAAACTGAAGCCTGAGAGATTACATGCCCAGGGCATTGGAGCATACCTAGAATAGGAGGCCCGAGTATGGCAAGGTCTGAACCCTGAGAACTGAGGGGCGGTGAGTGTTCTGAGGCTGTTCAATCTAGAGCAATGCAGAGGAACCACAACGAGAGTGTCTGCCTCAGATCTGCACAAGGCACTCCTGAGGTAAAAGGCACAGGGAGAGAGTAGCCCCTACGGACAAATGGCCAGACTCTGAGGGTCAGAGGAAGGTCAACAGTACCTAGTCTAAGCCATAGATGATTTCCCTGCCAGGTGTTATCTGACTTTGTCTTGAATACCTCCAGTAACAGAAAGCTCACTACTTAGCAATGAAACTCATTGGACTGTTCTGATTTTAGCTCCCTCAAAGGAAGCATTTTCTATTAAGAAACAACAGGGAACATTTAGGTGAAGAGGCTGGGTGCCACGGGAAGGAATTAGAAGCTGTGAATCTCATCAGAGAAAGC
Source organism: Cynopterus sphinx (assembly GCA_030015415.1). Taxonomy (NCBI): domain Eukaryota; kingdom Metazoa; phylum Chordata; class Mammalia; order Chiroptera; family Pteropodidae; genus Cynopterus; species Cynopterus sphinx. The sequence goes on from CM057387.1 coordinate 99,781,491, forward strand.
CTAGGCTTGTCCCAAACACCCAGAGACCATCATGAAATCGCCCTCCCGGGGTTCCCACTCCTTTTGCAGTGACAACAGACATGTATGCAGCATGTAACAGTTTACATTTGTCCAAATGCATCCTCCTAACCATCTCACCAGATATCCAAGGCAGGAATTATCATGCAGCCAGGGCAGACAGAAGGGACAGTGGGGGTCCAGAGAAGGTGGCCTTTTCTGTCCGGGTCACTCAGCCAGGAAGAGGTTGTCCCAGGATAAGACCCCCAATCTTTTCCCCCTCAGTGCTGCTACCATATGGTGCCTGCCTAGTCACTGAAGAGCCACCCACGTAGGATGCTTGCTACAAAGAACACTCCGGGCCACTTCCAAATTTGGAACGGGGCACCCTCAAGCCCCTTGGATATCCAGGCTGTGCTATTTTTAGGCTGATCAGCTGTTCTACCCCTGCTCCTCTACCCCAGGCCCCCCAAGCAGATTTCCCAAGCAATCAAATCCATGTGTCGCCAGTTCCAACCCTGGTACTTTGTGAGGTGAGCACTGGATGCTCCAGCACCACCAAAGGATGTATGCCCTCTCCAGACTACAACAGTCATGTCTTTCCAGATGGTCCAAACCTCAGACTCTCCCACCTCACTCTATCAGGAGCTAGACTCTAGATACCCCAGAGCCCCCTACACCTCCCAAGAACCTCCAGAAATGCTTATTGGACAGACCTGTGGTCTGAGGACCACCGAGATGTCCAGGCATGCCTAATGTCCTGATCCAAGTTTTCCCATTTCCCACAGAGCCATCTAATTGCTCCCTTTCTGAGCTGGGCTGGAAAGGACTGATGGTGGCTCTTCTTCTCCTGCTTTCCCAGGAAGTGGTTTGGCATCGAGAGAGTAGCACAGTCCCACACAGCCCTGGGATCAAATCCCTGCTCAGCCAATTGTTGCTAAAAGAACTTGGGCCAGGGCCTCCACCCCACTGAGTCCTCATCTTTAAATGTCTACAGTATGGTTGTGAGGCCTCCGTGACAACATGCACATAAAAGGCTTCACACAGGACATGGCAAGGAGCTGGTCCGCTGGACGTTTTTAGCTATTATTACTTCTTGATGAGAGAAATGGAGGCCTTACTGAATTATCACACAAAGGGGAGGAAAGCAGAAAGTCTGTGCCTGAACTTTGCAGGGGTGAGGCACCTACATGATCCTCATCCTCTTTAGCACTGTCCCTGAGATTCTTGTCTGGAGCCCTCTCCCCACTAGTGCAGTCCTTGGACTCAGGCTGTGGCCACTCCCGTAGATCCGGCTGCCCAGACCACACCTCTAGGCACAGGACGATCCTTGTCTGGAGGTGATGACTGTTCCCCAGACCTCAGTTCCCAGTTCAATGAGTGCAGGGACAACAGCCCCTACCAACCTCACAACCCCACAGGCTCAAGTATATTGCAGGTCACTCAAGATCTGCAGAACATGGGACTTCTGGAAGAGCACAGAGATGCTGAAAGATCAAGGGCTTTGTAATATGACTGACCTGGTTCCAATCTCAGCTATGTGACTCCCAGCCTGTCCCTCACCCTCACTGGGATTGTCTCCTTACCTGTGAAATGGGTGTGAGAATACCAAGCATGCAGGATAGCTATGGAGGGTAAAGAGAACAGATGTCAGGTATGTCCTCGTCATGAAGATATGGGTCTCATTGTAGCCCCACAAGGAAATAGAAACCAGGAAAGGAAAGGGCACCTCCAAGGTCATGCAGAGAATTGTCAACCCAGGACCCAAGCACTAGATCCCAGACTGGACACCACTTCCCACACTCAATGAGCCTATATATATGTATATATGTCTTTGCCCTGGTCCAGAAAGGCTTTGAGGCGGGTCGGAGCCCACTTCCCATGCTGGTACACACACAAACACAATGCCAATGTGTTAGGACTTATGCACGGTTCCCGCATGGGAACCAGCCGCCTCCCTCTGCCAGCTGCCCTTAATTCTTCCAATGTGGCTGAGAGCTGGTGAGGCTCTGATGGAGGGAGCGGGGAGGAGCAGGAGGAGCCAGACCACCTCTGCTGACAGCTCGTTTACAGCCCGCCCATCAAGTGCACTTTCCCTGCGGGGATCTGGCCCTTGGGAGCAGAGAAGCTGGGGGGGCCAGCTCACAGCTACCAATGACACATTGCAGGCACCAGGGGATGCCTAACCCCTGTCACTCAGAGTGGCCCTGGGGATAACCACAGCTGGTCAGAACCGGGAAAGAATGAGCGAGCCCAGCCAGAGGTCTGGTGGCTCTGGAACAGGCCGGAGGCAGAAAATAAAATCCCCACTCTCCAATCTGTTTTACACCAGTGTCTGACTAGAACAGCCAGCGGGCCTTGGTACAGCAGGGCTAGCTGGCCTGGCTGGGCAGGTCTGGGTGGGAAAGATGAGCAGGGAGGTCAGTGATGCAGAGCTGACTGCCCACGTGGCAGGTATCTGTGGACAGTTCCTTAGTGAGACCATGTGGACTGCCAACTTCTGTTCCAAGTCTCCCCCGCCTGCTGTGTAACCCTGGGTTGGAGTCAACCTCTGAATCACTGACGAGGGAGTAAGAATGCTTCTTTCTAAGGAGAATAAGACTAACATTCCAAAGAGAAGAGGACAGCAAAGGAAATTGTTTGTTATGCAGACCCTTAGGCTCCTTACTCTGGTTCAAACTATCCCAGGAAGCTGAGGATGAATTAGGATTTGGATTGGGGCGAGCTCAACAGCTGTGAACTCGAAAAATATTCATTGATGCTGAGGGCTGCACTATGCTGAGGATGCTGAAATGGATCAGCTGTAGTCCTCACCCTTCGGGACCTCCCAGACTGGTTAAGGCCTCATTGTCACAAAAGGCAAACTGACAAGTGTGATACTGGAGAAATAGACATTGTCCAGGAAGAAACAGGGATGAGCAGTCAGTTTTCAAACAAAAAGCTTAGAAATCACCTGGAAGAGATGGTAGTTGTGCGAGGCATTAAATGTTGTGGCCCTTCCCTTGTGAATGGCACAGAGCAGGGGAGCAGGGAACAGATGGATGGGTGGATGGGTGGATGGTCGGGTATGTAGGTGGACAGATGAAATGGATGGATGGATGTTAAACTGTCCAATGGACAGGCAGAGGTGAGAACAAGGGAATGCTTCATTAAATTGATTCTTACAATAATTCTTCCAAGTAAAAGAATGAAAACGACAGTTCCCTTCTCCAGGTTATTAATATGGACCAAAAGCCAGATACAATTAAATATATTTTAATATAATACATAACCAAAGTATTATCATAACCTGAGGCTGACAGAGAGAAAGCGACTTGTTTAAGAAGACACAGTAAATTAACGGCAAATCCAGGACCAGAATTCAAGGCTTCTAACTCCCATCCCATACTTTTTACACTCTTTCTGCCCACCTACTCTACCCTATTTTCCTTCTCTACACTTAAATATTTGTAGAAAGAAGGAAAAAGAAGGAGGATGGAGAGAGGGGAAATGAAGGGAGGAAGAGACCATCATGATTTTGTAGAAAGGGTCCTGAGTTCTGACCCCTGATCTTTATTTTGTCATTTCACTGATCTTGGCCTTTTTTCTTAATAAGAAAAAACGGGCTGCGAAAAAACTTCCTTAGGTCACAGGTAGGAAAAGTGCTTGAAGGCAAGAAAAGTCCTACAAAGGAAGTGGAGGGAAGGCTCATTTTTCCTGCTTCACTCACTGGGTGATGCCCCCTGGCTTCCAGACAGAAATGAGTCCAGGGACCAGGTTAGAAGAACAATCCTATTGACAAGGCATCTGGGTCCCCGAGGCAGTGTGGAGGTTAGGAGGGTGGGGGCAGGGAAATGGGGTGCAGGGAGACACAGGGTGCAGGATGGGGAATAAGAATAAACATGGCCTGGACACTGGGCTCTGAGCACTATGGCAAGGGAAGAGGGCAGAGTGGAGCAGCTGTTTGCGCCAGCAGGTGAAGCAAAAGCAGCCCGTATCCCCACGGCCGCAGAGAGGCACTGGCCTCTTTATCCAGAATTTCAGCTTCAAGTTGCCATTTTGGAGACTGCCCAGTCCTCTACTCTCTCACTAGGTCTCAGTTCCTTCACATGCAAAGTGAGGAGGAAAATGCCTCCTCTGCCTGCCTCCGATGGTGGGCAGTTGTCCCTAGCCATCGCTGCTCAGACAAGACCCCATTCCCCACACACAGCACAAGGTGCTTGGGGGCAGTTCGGGACAGCACACAGAGAATGCCTTCCCAGCCCTGGGATGGGTGGAGTTCAAGCCACCATTCTCAACCTGTGTGGGCGCAGAAGGCATCGCCCTGTCCACTGGAACATGAAGGGACAAGGGCATTCACCCTACTTAGTTTTATTACACGCAGTGATGTTTATCCCAGGGTGTAAGTGGACCATGTCCTCTACTCCTGTGCTTGCCCTTCATAATAACAGGTGTTTAGAGTGTAGACGTTGGAGCCAGATGTCTGGATTAGAATCCAGGCTTTGCCTTCTTCTTAGCTGTGTGACCCTTAGCAATTCGCCTAATCTCTCTGTACCTCAATTTCTTAATGTATAAAATAAAGAGAACAATAGTATCTGCTTCATCAAGCTGTTGCAAAAATTAAATGGCTTAACATGTACCAAAGGCTTGCATCAGCACCCCGCACATGGTAAGTACAGTGTAAATGTTAGCTATTAATAATGTCATCGAGGCTCACCCTTGGCAGGAAGTTCTGACCCCACAGGCTGCTTACAATCCTCAGCCCCCACAGGTCACCACGCTTCGCTCTTGTGAAGTCTTTATCTTCCTATAGTTGGGCTTCTTCTTGAGCCCATTTTACAGAAGAGGAAACTGAGCCCCATAGAGATGAAGTGATTTGTCTCCTTACCCTGATCTTCCATCCTTGGCTCACACATCTTCAATGACAGGAAACTACCTCCCCACCCAGCCCTGGTGGGGCGCGACCATTCACACTGAGTTTTAGAAGGTAAGAGTTAACCAAGAGAAGGTTGGAGGTAGGAAAAAAGCCACTCCAAGCAGGGGCCCAGCATGATGAAGGCATAACGGTGAACAACTCCCCTGGGTGGGAGGAACCTCTAGTAGTTAGTAATGGTGAAGCAGAGACAGGCAGGGGGCGAGTAGGGGGTGAGGGTGCAGAGGTGGCCTCTACCACGTCAGAAGGGTCTTGAATCCCAGGCCCAAAGGTGCAGATGTGATGCTACAGCAACAGGGAAGCCATTAGACCACTTTTAGCAGACATGAGAATGGCCAGATTTCCATTTGGGGCCCTCCGTGAGCTATAAACACTGTGCAAAGCTAACTATTACGGCTAATAATGGTTTATCACCCTGCACCATAATTGCCGTTTACACATCCATCTCCCGCCAGATCATGAAGCCCACTAGGGCAGATCTGTGTGTCTTATTCAGCCCTGTGTCCCTATGCTTGGCACAGAGCAGACGCTCGGAAGCTGTTGTGTAGAATTAATGAATTAAAATGAAGCACATGATGCCAACTGCTGTGAATTGTTTTGCAGGAGAAAAACTTTGGACTCAGGCAGCCCTCAATCCAAACCCTGATGCCAGCTCTTCTTGTAGATGGCCTTGGCAAGATGCATTATATCTCTGAATGTCAGCATCCTCCTCCTAAAATGAGGTCATAGTGGAGCTCCCAGTACAGGGCCCAACATATGTGGAGCCACTATCTACACGGCAGCTAAAAGGACATCACTGGGCACAAAGATGCAAAGCTGCTCCCTGGCACAGATGCCAGCAAACAGGAGGGAGAATTTTTAATCCGAGGCCCTGGGTGTGAACCCTGACCCTGACCTTTCCCAGCTGTGCAACCTTGGGGAAGTAAATGAACCTCTCTGCTCTCCTCATCTGTTCAGCCCGGGGATGAACGGTGATACCAATCTGAAGGACTGGCTGTGTGGACTAAAGGAGATAACAGATGTACAAGAGTTTAGTGTATACAAATGTGGGCGATGATTATTATTATCATGACAGTTCATAAAACCCGGGTGGAGCTTCCTGTTAGAAACAAGTTCTCCCAAGCCCCACCCACACAGACCAGTGCCTGGCTCAGTGCTTTGTTCCCAGGAAGGGCATAGCTAGAGGGGCCGGCTGGGCTGGGGCAGAGGCCAGGGCGGGCTCCTGGCTCCCACCATCTGCAGCATAGGGTCAGCCCATCTGTCCAGCAGTGGGCACACATGTGGCCTCATCTGAGGGCGTGAGGTCATTAGGGTCAAGCAGGAGAAAATTGGGGGCAGATGAGGGGAAGGTTCCAGCTTATTTTTAGAAAAGGGGGAAAGAAAGGAAGACAGGAAGGCCCTTGTTCCTCAGCATATCCACCATGTGGACGGCAGGCGGAGGGCAGGCAGGCGGGAGGGCAGGCAGCCAGGCAGGGCTGGAGACAAAGATGTGTCCACTGCTGTGGCTGCCGACCGGGCTGCTACAGGACCTCAGATGACTTCACGGCCCAGCCCACCAGTACAGCATACTCTCTTGCAGCCTTGGGTGTACCCAGGGGGAACACTTGTGACGTAGAGCCGAAGACCCTGAAGGAGACTGTATCGTCCAGAGAGCTACATTTGGGCTTTAGGAAGGACTCTCTAGCTGCAGTGTAGAGGAGAGCTTGGAGCATGGAATCTGGTGGCACGGAGGCCAGTGGGCTCTCCCAGCACAGGCCTCATACCCATGATGATGACCCTGAGCCAGATTGCTGGGATGTGAATCCTGGCTCTTCTGCTTTCTGGCTGTGTGACTTACAGCCAGTTGCTTTATCTCTTTGTGCCTCAGTTTCTTTGTCTGTATAGTCATAGTTTATACCTTATAGGTTTGTTGTGAAAATAAAATAATATGTGTAAAGCATTAGAATGCTTAGCTTGCACTTGGCGCTTGGCAGTCAGCAAGCAGTCAATGTTCGTTGTCATTGTCAGCCTACATATAGTAGGGCATGCACTGCTGGGGTGGCCTGGCCTGAGGAGGAGTGAGCTGATATTGCACATTGCTTTCCTACAGGACCCCTCAATGGGGGTGAGATAACCAGAGTGTGGTGGGTTTGTGTGCTGAACAGGCCTGGCTGAGCAGGGTGGGGGCAGGGCCAGGAGGCAGGGGAGTGGGGCAGGGGGAGACAGGAGGCCGGCTCTGTGGCAGTGGGGCCAGCCCAAGCCTGGATGTCGGCAGGCCTCACTGTGGTTCCCGTGGGCATCTTTGGAAAGAGCTCAAAAATGACAAGAATTTTCCAAATCGCCTGTTTTTCCATTCCTAGGCCCCCCAGTCCCCCATCATCAGATCTAACTCTGAACAGAACTTTGAAATGTGTCAGGAACAAGAAGGTGAAAGTGTAAAAACCCCAGAGCGACTGTTAATCCCAGGTCTGTGTGGCGGCATGCCTGCCAGAGCACAGTGGAGGAGTGTGCATGGGGGGAGGGGGGGTACATATGTGCACATGTAAGCATGTGTGTGTCCTCTGACGAGAGCATCCTGGACACAGGAGCTGACGTGCATGTCGACAAGTGGCTACCAACATTGATGCTTATGCCTCGTGTCAGTGCACACATGTGATTATGTGCTCATGTCAGTGTACGTGTGCCTGCATCTATCACAGACAGGCTGTCCCTGGGGAAGCCTCGGAGACCACTCACAGTAACCCACAGCGGAGGGACCTGCCTGCTGTTCCACAACACGTACGGGGCCAGAGCTGGAACCAGGGGTCACTGTGAAGAACAGAGACTTTGAAATCTGAAGGGCCTGGGTTTGAGTCTTGGCTCTCCCATTGACGAGCCAAGTGACATTGGGCGAGTCATTTCACCACTCCCAACCTGTTTCCTCACTGGAAATAACTATTCTCAACCTCAAGGTGTGTGGTAAGGCCCCTTGGTCAATAGTGGGCTTGATGCTCAGGTCTCCTGACTTCAGTATTCCTTGATGAATCTAAAAGAACCTCCACCTAAGGGCAGCTGAAGGCTGAAGGGTGGTGTTACCGGAGCCACCAAGGGTCTTTCTTCTTCAGATCACCTTGGGAGGGTTCTGGATCCCTGTCTTGGGAGGCTAGAGACCAAGCTTCTAGTCCCCAGTCTGGCAATGACTACCTGGCATGGAGCAAGTGTCTGTTGCTTGCTGGACCTCAGTTTCCCCATCCCTATCAGGAGGGATAACTAGGGAACCCCTCAGGGACCTCCCCACTCCAAAGACCCCTGGCTCCACAGGGGAAGATAATTGGGAGCAGCTGCCCCTAGAACGAGCATGGGGGCATTGGGGAGGGGAGTCTCTGGGCTTCCCCAGCCGCCGGACACTGCCCCGTGGTTTATGTCAAATTGTCAGCCCCAATCCTGCTTTCCTCCTGGGTAGGGCCGCCTCCAGTGGGCCTCAGGAGAGGTGGCCTGTCCAGCCGCTGTGTTTACAGTGCTCAGACGCCACTGGGAACCTGATCTGGGCAGATCAGGGTGGGCCGCCCCACTGGGCCCAAGCCGTGTCCACACTCATTTCCCAGACACTGAACACAGCCAGCCTCCCGCCTCGCTAGTCCAGCTGCCTGGTCACCCGCCCATGGAAGGCCCAGCTTCCTGCAGGCAAGCACCTTGGATGGCTGCAGAATGCACCAGGGCCCAGGAATCCAGAACAGAGCCAGGGAAAGATGGGACAAAGGCAGAGAAGAAGGGGCATCCTCCCTCCAGACAGGTTAATGCTGCGCTCCCCAGCTAAGGTGCTCTCCATGCCCTGTCCAGGCGCCTGTACCCTGCTGGCTTGCTGACAGACACGCCTCTCCACGCACTCAGTCATCTGGATTAGAGTCAGCTACAGTCCACGTGCCAAATCCAACCGGCCACCACCGGTGAGTGAAGAGCGCCTGTTACATTTTTAAATGGTTTGGGGGAGGCGGGGCGAGGGGATCAAAAGAATATTTGAAGCCACATGAAAATTATATAAAACTTAAGTGTGTGACCATAAATAAAGTTTTATTGGAACATGGCCATGCCCGTGCATTTATGTCCGCTGGTGGCTGCTTTTGCCCTATGATAGCAGAGTCAAATAGCACGATGGAGGCTGTACAGCCTGCAAAGCTAGTTCCCGCACGGCCCTTTGCAGAAGACTTTCACCAGCCTCTGATTTAGATCATTCGTGAGCAGCAGTGTAAACCTGGCAACGCAAAAGTGTCCCTGTCTTTGTTTCCTCTGACCTAAATTTGTACCCCAAGTTTCTGGGGTCATTCACATTTGGAGGATCTTCATGACGTCAAGGTGTGGGGGTAGGAGCATGGCACTTATTCCCTGAGCACTGACCCCCACTGACTAAGCCTGCACATCTGGCCGCCCCTGCCACCTCCAGGCACTGAGTCCTGGAGGCATCCCATGACTTCCTTTGGGGCTCTTATCACCTCCCAGCAAAGCTGCTTAGGACACGTGGGCTTGGTCACACCTCTCCGCTCCTCCCCTTTATGTTTCTTCAAGACACTCTGTTTATCCATCGGTTTCCTTTCCTTCCTCTGTAAACACTCTCAGTTCCAAAAGCTCAGAGATGTGGAGAACAAAGGCCAGAAAGGCTTGCAGGGCCCCTGTGTTCTGCCCTGTCACATGCGTCCCCTGCAGCGATGAGCACAGAGCCAGGGGCCTGGGAGAAGGAGAATATCCCAGGAGGAAAACCAGACGCAGACAGGAACTCCAGTCCAGCCACACATGCACTGATTCACGGCTCTATTCCACTCTCCAGAAGTACATTCACCCGCTCCTCCAGTGAATCATTCAGTCAGTCATTCCTGGTGGAGCAGCCAGTGTCCCCGTCAGACATTACAGGGAGACAGAGGTGAGCAAGGCACACCCCTGCCCTCTGGTTGTCCACCCTCCGGGGCAATGGCTGAGGGCAAGTACTTAACAACTGATCTAACTGATCTCTGGGGGCAGGGGCAGGGGAGGGGGGATTGTTCTTATTTGCAGCATTTGCTGCTTTCTGTGATCTAAATACTCCTATATGGCCAATTTCAAGTTGCCCACACGATGCCCCTGAAAGAACGTGAAGTTGGGAAGAGACGAACACTATAAACTCTCGTGAGCATGTAGGAGCTGGCTCCATCCAGCATGTCACCACCCTTGGGGGATTCCCGTAAACAGACATCACACACAGTGATGAGAAAAGCCAAAGGGCACAGGAGCTCAGAGGAAGAGCACCAAACGTGGCTCAGGGGGTCAATCCCAGAGGGCTTCCTAGAAGAGGTGACATTTAAAATTAGACCCTGAAAGAAAAGTAGGACAAGGGATAGAAGGGTCTCCTGACCAGCTCATCCCCACCTACCCCTCCTTTCTCTGCACTCCTATGCAACCCTCACAGCCTGAGCCACACCTTTATGTCCAATCTGGGGATCATTTTTCTCCAGAGGTGGCACAAATTCTTAAAGTTAGAGAGCATGTCCCTGGGCCACACAAGGCTGGTGGAGGAAGCTGGCTTGAGTCTGCACCACGGTTCTGGCCTGTGACAGGTTATGTTCCTGCTCCTGATTCGTCACTGCCCTTTTCCCATAAGAGGTAGCTACATCCCTACCTCCTGCCAGGTAGCCGCCTCGCCTCCTGTGGGAAGGGGTTACTTGACACAGTCCTGTGTCTTGCTTTGGGCAATGGAATGTGAATGAAAGTGACATTAAGAGCTATGGTATGGTTCAGCCATGTCTCTTTTTGCTCTCTGCCCTGAATATGTCATGTCCCAAACAGGGACAGCTGCTTTGCAAGGATCCTGGAATAAAGAGGACACATGGAGCAGAGCCGCAGTCAACCCACAGCCACAGCCACAGACAAAATATACTGTGGGCGAAAAGTAAACTTGTTATTGTAAAGCCCCTATTTGGGGCATGCTTGGTGTGTCTGTTACCACAACACAACCTAGGAAAAAACTGACTAATGTTCAACCCATCCCCACCCAGGACTGGCTCTTGCCCCAACATCCCTCCGCAAGCCCCCAGAAACACACTAAGCCACTGTGCCTCGCCCCGTTTTGAGCAAAGATTTACCGAACCAAGGCTGATGATGTGCGCATAGGGTCCTGAAAATGTCTAGAATTCTCTACAGTTCTAGGATCATCCCATGGTCCTGGTGAAAGCGAATGAAACCATTTGTTAGTGGTCGTGGTGTCTGCAGTTCAGTCCTCCCATCTCACGGCAGCTATTTCCAAGTGTCATGCTTGGCAACGACGACCAAAAAATGCTCTCGTTCTCAACCCAAAGTCACTGCAGACATTGAAAATTCTCTCTTTGAGGATGGGCCAAATTTAAGAAACCTCCTGTACAAAAGAAGAGAGTCAGGGCAAGGTGGACAGGAAGGAGACTCTGCTGCTGGGCCATGGCAGGGACAGAGTCAGAACCACTGCTGACCTCAGGCTGGTGGACTGACAGGTGCATGAACAAGTATCCATGTGATCAAGTGTGGTGGTGCCACCTGTGTCCCTGTGTCACAAAGTGCCATGGGGTCACAGAGGAGGCAGAGACCAACTCTACCTAGACAGCCGGAAATCCTTCTGGAAACAAGTTAAGGGATAAAGGGATGGATAGTGGAGGGTGGAGGGTGGACAGATGACGAACAAAATAAAATCTGTCTGAAAGGACCAAATGATTTTTCACAGAGAACATATAAACCAGACCTAAAAAAGTAAGAATGTCGCCAGGTAAAGAATCTGGACGGGAGACGTGGCACTCCACACAGAGACCAGCGTGTGAAGGTAGGGGAGGATGTGGCCACCACACTGAGGAAACGAGGGAGGCGTGAAACGCAAAGAGCCACCGTGGCGCACTGCAAAACCAAGTGACAGCGGAGTCAGTCGAACCGAGTTCTAATCCCGACAGCACAGCTTTCTGGCTGTGTACCCTTGGGCAACTGAACCGCTTTGTGTTTGTGCCACTCCTACCAAACCCAGCCTCAGCACAGTCCGAGGCAGTCGCCTCCCCTCACCAGGTTATGGAGGCATTGAGCGGGAGAGAATGCGAGCGGAGTTCCTGGCACAGTGTGCCTGAGCAACTGGCGATGGCTCCCTCTTGCTCCCGCTCCACCCGGATCTGCTCTCCCAGAGTCTGGGCCTGCACTGAGTCGCGGCGGGGGGCTGGGGAGCTGTGGGGCACTCTGCTTCCTGACGGAGACACCAGCTCCTCCCCGTTCTGGACTCTCCTTCAGCAAGCTCTTGCACTAGGGGTCCTCTCTGCCCTCCTGCCCCTTTGACTGCTCCACTCCAGCCCCTGTACAACGAACGAGGATGCTCCCCACTTCTCCACCCTCCTCCACCCCAGACTCCTAGGCAGGGCCCTGATTCCAAGTCTGCAAACACCCTCCCCTCCAGAGCAAACACATCCAGACATGGGACCAGCCACAGAGACTGGTAAAGAAGGCAGCTCTAGGTGGAGTGAGTTTTGCTGGATCTCATGCCCTGCAGAGACCTGGGCAGCCAAGCCGAGAAAGCAGAGGCCAGGTGGCCCAGTCATGCCCTCGGCTCCTGCCCTTTTAGTCTTACCTATCCTGGACTGCAAGGTCCCTGATGCTATTCCCAGTCCTGAGGTTAGTTGCCTCTCCCAACTTCCTCTAGTGTAGCCATCCCCACGGGGAGACAGGAAAAGCCAAACAGTAATTAACTAAATTTAGAAGCAAATTCTTATTATAAATGTTACGGGCACACAAGCCAGGGCTCAGGAAGGAAAATGATTTAGGATTTGGGAACATCATACACTATTTAGCCTGGCGTTCAGTAAATAGTAAATAAACATGGTTAAGCGAATGAACGTTTGCCGCTGCTCTCCTTCCCTTCGCCTGCCTCCCACACACACAGTCCTGCCCCCAATCGGCAGCACTACCTACATTTCCCTACCTGCAACTCCACTGACCCACTCTGTCTCCTGCAGCTGGGCCTTTGCTGGTGCTGTTTTTCTATCCGGAGCATACATGCTCTCCCCCTGCCCTTCTGGCTGAACTCTGCCTCATCCTTCAGGGTTAGGTTCAGACATCACTTTTCCCAGGAAGACTTACCAGGAAGGTTCTCCAGCATCCCCAGTCATAGCACATGCTGCTTTGGGATGGCCACCATTTCTGCCCCCTCCCTGGAGCTCCTCTAAGGGCAGAGGTAGGGCCCCTAGCACCAGCAAAAGGCCCAGCCCAGAGGAGAGACTCAAAGAGTACTTGGTGAGTGAATATACCAAATCAGATCATCCCCAGGAGTTGAATACTCCAGGAGGACACAGGCAGCAAGTCAGGGAGAGCAGTGACCCTCCAGACCACCAGTGGGGTCAGCACAGAAGTTAGGCAGGCATCATGTGGAATGCTCCCTCTCCCCCTCGTGGTCCAAGCACATTACTGCAGCTTCCCAGGGTTCCCGACTCACCCCGAGGAGCAGCGGAGTCTTGGGAGGATCTGGGCTGAATTCTGGGACCCAGAATCCTGGGAAATTAGAGCCAGAAAGATTTTATACCTTTGGGCGTTTGAGCACTATGCCTAACCTCATTTAAAAGATGGAGAAATTGCAGTCCAGAGAGGAGGTAGGCTGCCAAAGGGAAAGACCTGGAACTAGAACCCAGAGCTCCGGAAAAATGTAGAACATAATCGAGGACAGGAGCATCCAAAGTCATGGACTTCTAGCCTATATTGCCGCCCGGTTGGCCCTTGGATTCTGCTTTATCTCTTCACCCAGACGCCGTGCAGTCAGAGCTGGGCACACGCTATGGTTGACAGGTACATACTCATTAACCTGCCTTCTCCTTTAACCTGCTCTGGAAGGTGTGTTCCAGTCACTCTCTCCATAACCAGTTCTCTGACTTCAGACATGTTGCCTCTCTCTCCACAGGCTGTCAGTTTTCCCAGTTGCAAACTGGAAGGTGGGCTCGATCAGGAGTGGCAAACAGGCTTCCCCTCAGTGCCAAGGCTGATGGGCTAGCGTGGCTGCTTGAGAAGAACTGTAAGGGCAGGAGCACTGTGAGTGGTTAGCAAAGCCCGTCACAGGCCAGGAGGCAACCTGGCAGACATGAGAGCCCTGCAAACTCTGACCCTGAACCCCCATCCAGTTCTAGATTTGCTTTTCCTGCCAGCACCGTGACCTTCGATAACTGTAGCAAGCTCTGTGCTGGGGACAAAGTATCGGGAGATAGTCGAACAAGATTCCTGCCCTCGAGAATCTCACAGTATGAGACAGTGGCCTAAATTTACACACAGTCAAGTGGAGACGTCAGAGCCACAGACTTAGGGAGAAAGGGGCTGCAGAGGTCAGGGTGTCTGATACCGCTGCAGCTGCAGGAGCCCTCCGGACTAGCAGTCCGTCCTCCTCTGCTCTCCGCCACTCCCAGGCGTTCCAGTCACGGAGACATCGCAGTTCTTGTTGACACAGCATCACCCAACTGTGTGATGAGGGCGAGCCTGCAAGCCATGCAGTGTCAGTGCAGGTTCTGCCACCCCCAGGCACGGCATTGTAGACGAGCGACTTACTCCCGGCTCCGGCTCTGAGTTTCTCCCTGCACTGCGGCCTGCCAAAGTGGTTATGTGCAATAAGTAGTAGGTGCAGGCAAACCCCCCAGCCTGGCACGCAGCAGCCCCCAGTAGAGGGGAGCTGACCTGAATTACCGTCTGCCTTCGTCACATTTCCCTGGCTTTGCACTTCCCAAAGACAGTTCCACAGGAGAGTGGGGACACCAACGGGACCCCACCAAGCCTTTCCTGGGACAACACACTGGCACCTCCACCTGCTACCCCCATGAGCATTTACTGGCCACGGTGCCTCATTCAGAGCCAGCGCTCTGGATCAGCCCCTGCAGGAGGGACTGGATCCCCCCAAAGTGGACGATCAGCCAGTGCTCTGAGGGCGCTCCCTGCCTCCCCACCCTGGCTGCTCCCTGCACTCACGGAGGCCTGGCCTGGGGGCTGTCCTTCCCCTCCCAGAGAGCCCGCCCCACTTGGGTCTGAATGTCTGCTCTCTCACCTCTCCCAGTCATGTGCCGAGTGCCGCCGCCAACCCTGGCACTTCTCCTCTGATCCCGCTTGTTTTTCTAATATAAAACTAATATGACATAATGTATAATCTAATTTGGAAATTACCGTTCGCTTGGCTGGCCCACTCTGCCAGCCAATACCAACAGCAAGAGAAATTATTTAAGAATGTTTCTTTTCCTTCGGAACACTGCTGATAATTTATTTTTCCGTCAGAAGATTACTTTTCTCTTTACGACATTTCCTGCCCGGGTGATTTGCGTTAGCTTTCAATAAAATGGTCTGTGCCTCATGTGGGGAGTGAGTCAACGTGACTTCCCTTCCGTGAAGGGAGGGTGTCAACTGAGGTCCGTAGGGCGCTGAGACCTGCTGCCCAGGTACTGGGCGCAGATGCCACGGGGCCTTGTAGTGGGGAGTGTTGGGCAAATCTCAGGAAGTTACCCTGCCCCCTTTCCTATAAGCCAGACCTCAAGGCTGCCTGTAGGTCCACGGACCCCAGGACCCACTGGCCTCTGGGGGAATGAGTAATATCCATTTGGCATCCCGGCTGGACTGTAAGCTGAGAGTGTGCGTTACTGAATTTCATGCTTTCAACCTGTCCACACCAAAACGAAGTATCTCTTCTCTCCCGTCCACCTCACATCATGAACTGCTTGTGTATTGTCACATCTCCAGTGTGTCACACTATCACATCGTTCACTTCCGTGCGCTGCAGTTCAAGCCAATTCGTTCTTTCCTCTTTTCTTTCAATAAGTGTTTTGAAGACACAGATGGCTCCTAAAGTTAGAGCTGGTTTTGAATCCTGGCCCTGCCGCCTAATAGCTCTGTGACCTTAGACAGCTTTCTTTACTTTTGTGAGCCCCATAAACCACATCAGTAAAACGGATGGTAATAATAGTGCTGACCTCATTGACCTTTGTAAAGATAACATGTGATGAGCATGAAAAGGGCTTCTGAGCCCAGTGCCTGGCATGCAGTAAAAGCTCAATAGTGTCATTGTCATTATTAAGCTCATAAGGAATGATGACCAGAGCTCCTGGACATGATGAGGAGAGTTCTGGCCCCAGTGAGGGGCTCAGTCCCTGGAAAACAGGCTCGTGTCTTGCTCTGAGAAATAACGAAGCCAACAAACACACAGGGTCATGGCTCACCACCAGGTCGCTGCAGGCGCTGAGTAGCCTCACCCGCTCACAGGTCTGGGCACTAAAAAAATAGTACACCCATCTCAAATACTTTTACAAGAAGGAACCCTGATGGGGACTTCTTCCCAGGCCAGGCCAGGGGAAAGGACAGAAAGAGCTTTCTCACATCTTCTCCCCCTCCGCCCATGACCATTCTTTCCAGGAAACTCAATCTCCAAGTTAGAGAGTTTATTTACCCAGTCCAGTGACAGGTCTGATTTCTTTCTGGATGCTTTGAGACTGAACGGATGGGCGTTCTGGTGAAGTACAAAGAAGTGAACCATTCGGCTGGCTATGTCACCCACCGCTGCGGGCATTGCCGGCCTGGGGATGCTGGACAGAGCAGAGGTGCTCTCTGAGTACTTGGCCTTGTCATTAATTAACCAAGTTAAGTGGTTGTTTTGGTTTCACAGTACTGAGGTAACTGGCTCTTCGTGGAGCTGACTGAATGTTTAGACACAGCCTCTCCTGCTTGAGAGGTTGTTTGACAGAACGGAGTGGGTGTTTTGTTACTGCTTGGTGACCAGTGTGACCTGTTGCTTTTGCTTCGTTTGACTGGGCTGACTGCTTGTTTGGCTCTGATGATTGGTGGTTTCACCAAGGTGACCAGTCGTTCTGTCACGGTTAGACTCACTCGATTGGCTGTTTCCATGCGGTGGGTGTTTGGGCGTTCATTAACCTAGTTGATTGGGTTTGATTGAACTGACTGGATGTTTGAGTGAATTAATCCAAACATTTAGACATTGTTTGAGGCAACCAACTGGCTGTTTACAACAGACGGGGTGTGTTGCTATCATCTGACTTAACCGACCCATTGTTCTGGCATTGTCTGACCTAATGGTTAACTGTTGAGTTTGTCCTCTGTTTTGTCGCTGTTTAACTCTAAAGACAGGTTGTTGGAGAATTGTTCGATCAAGCTGATTGCTTGTTTGTCTAAACTGAGCAACTGCTTTGGTATGATTTGACCATGATGGCTCGTTATTCAATCTGAGTCGATGTTTTGTTATAGTTTGACCCAGTCGTTTTGAAGCTACCCATTTCTTGGTGGGTTGTTCTGGCACTGCTTGGACCAACCAACTGACATTTAACTGAGTTAACTAGGAGTTTGGGCCCTGCTTGCTCACTTCAGCTGTTGCTCAGCCAACTTGACTTAGCATCTGACGGAAATAGTAAGGCACTTAGACAGGGATCCCCGAGCTGACCAGGTTTTCACCAAGTTGTCCAGCTGTTTGGTCTCAAACTGACAAGGGGAAGGGTGGCCGGCACAGACCTGCATTTGCTGAGGAGCTACCCTAGGAGGGTCCCGCATGTGGGAGAGGGAAGAAAAGGAGTTTGGGGGACCCCGAGTTGCAAGCTCACATTCGGGCAGGTGAGAACAGAAAGGCTGGTAGCGATGCAGCTGCTTCGTGCCAGAGCGCTCGGGAACGGTGGTCTCCTGAGCCCAGAGAACGCGTTTGGCAGACGCTTCAAGAATGCAACCTCTGGGTTAAGTGGTTGAAATTAGGCCCAACGGGGCTGTTTTACTGAGAATTTACAGTCGCTCATAGAACTCAGCCCCGATCAAGTAAGAGTCCCTCCTGCCAAGATGGAGATCTGCTCCCGGGCCAAGGGGATTCACCAACAAAAGCACACTTCCCCGGCCTTTGATTAGCTCTCATCTGTGCCCCTCCAAGTGGTGATCCTGCGGATGCTAACATTTGTTCTCCCTCTGGGAGGGTGCCTCTCCCCGAAATCCACGGGTGGTGGGGGAGGACTTTTCTCTCCGTTGACTTCCTGACAGAGGCTTCGGCAGAACAGGGGCCGCCCCCGCCGTGTGTGCTGTGAGTGGCGCCACCAAAACCTCCATCCCCCTGGCGGGTCATGGGAGAGGAAATGCCCACATCACGCACTCAGCACAACAGATATCAGGGCAGGGCTGGGGGCGTTTGGAGGGGAGCTGGCCTGCCCTCCTCATTTTACACATAGGGAAACTGAGTCCTAGAGAGAGAGATTTTCTGAGCTGGGCTGTAGGTCACTCCAAGTAATTAACTCTTTTCAGCGTAGACAAGTTGAAATTGGAAAGCTCTGATCTGGGTGCCTAGGAGAGGCATCACCTCTGGTGCAACAGCAAGGAGGAGGGGAAAGGAAAGGCTGTAGCCAGGATGGGAGCTCCACTCCCTAACTCGCTGTATGAGTTAATGCAAGTCTGTTCAGGAGAGGATGAATGAACCATTGCCAAAGAAACATCCCAGATCATCAGCTCTGGCCACTGAGGCTTAGGGGTTCACAGGACCTAAGTCCCCCACTTCTGACTGCAGCAATAGGTATATTATCATCAAAACAAGGTGACAATCTCACCAGGCTCCACATGGAATTCAAGATAAAGGTTAATGGGCAGATGATAGTGTTATAACCCAGAAGGAAAGTTTCTCAAAGCCACATCCTGGGAAAAACTGATGATGGAGGAAGAGCTGTCCTCCCTAAAGAAGAGAATACATGAAAGATGGGGGTCACTCTCTGGAAAACACAGAAGACTTTCAGAAGATAGGAGAGCAGATAAGCTTAATGAGCATCAGAGAACAGAGATAAAAACAGTATGGCATTCAGTAGGTATTGAAAAATATTATCGAATAAAATCTCAAGGAGACAGAATACAAGGAAAAGCTTTCTAACAGACAACGCAACCTCAAAAGGGAGAGAACTCCTTGTCACTGGAGGTTTTTCAGGCAGAATTTCTATGTTGCATAATAGGGAGTTAGATGAGTGAGAAACAATGGATTTGTTACCTCCTTGCTCAGGAAAAGATACCCCCATTAATGTAGCCTCAACTGTGCTTCCTTGCTCTGGTATTGTCAGCTTGCACTGAGCTTGGATACCACTATGACCTCCAGATTCTCTTCATACAAAGTACTATGAAACGAAGAAAAAACGATGCAACATGCAACATACAAAGAATTTCACCACCCAACACACTCAGGAAGTCACCGTTTAAACCCATGTTTTCAAACACTGAACCTTTGTAAATTCTAGTTCTGCTGCCCAGCTTCTCCTCTCTCCCTTTCAGCTCCATGAAACTAATAACTGAGAACAGCCTATGCAGCCCTGACTGGGGGCTGAGCCTTGCAGCGCACCACACTGGAGACCTTCCTTGGACACAGCCTTGCAGTCAAGGAAAGGCAGGGGAGCAGAGAGCCACTCTGCAGCAATCTGACCACTGCAAATTGTTGGTTTTAAGACGCTGCTGTTCATTTGGTGCTGAGTGGCCTGAGTCTCTGGACTGGCTCTCAGAAAGCATTGGAGGCAAGTAAAAAGGAAGTCAGAAAGACAGCCAGGGCATCAAGCCTGCCACCAGGGACCCCAAGAAAATACTTGTTGGGCATGTGATCAGCTTCAGTGGCCCTCAGAAGCCCTGGCCAGACAAAGACATATTGTGTCTCTGCATAGTGGGTCCGAGAGCTGCAGGCCACCCAGGCCTTTCATGCAGGCAGCCTGTGGAGGCTGCACTGGAACTCATGCGATACCAGCAGAGCCCTACTCACTGCTCCCTCCTGCAGAAAGACACCTTTCCAAATAGCTAGGCCTCTTCACTCACACACACACACACACACACACACACACACACACACACACACACACATACACACACATACACACACAGTCAAGGCCATCCAGAGGCTGAGAGGAGGAATAGACTAGGCTTGCTATGGCCTCTCTGCTAGGAGCTACTAAGGGCAAAGGAGCAATCACCATGCAAGAAGTGAAGGCTGAGCTCCCAAACCTACTCCCTGCTAACACGCTAGGTGACCCGAGTTGGGCCACCTAACTTCTTTGGACCTCCTCCTCTCTTCTCCTCAAGTAGGGCAAGTCAGGGCAAGTCAGGGCCAGGAGGGGTCCCAAAAATCTTGGACTCCCACCCCCACCATGAGCAAGAAGACCGAGCCAAAGTCAGCAGCAGAAATGGCCTGGAACTCAGTCCCAGTCCCCAGCCTCCAGCCTACTCTTTCCACCACACTGTGCGCCTCACCAAGCCTGCGCACAGTAGGTCATCATCTCTAAAGCTCTAGAAGCCTGCAGCCCAGAGAGAGTTGACTAGTTTCCATAGACTGCCGTAACAAAATAGCTCTAACTGGGTGGCTTAAACCACAGAAATTTATTGTCTCACAGTTCTGGAGGCTGGAAGTCCAAAATCAGGATGTCAGCAGTGTTGGGTCCTTCTGAGAGCTGTGAGCAGGAATCTGTTCCATGCCTCTCCCCTAGCTTCTGGTGGTTTGCTGGCAACCTTTGGTGTTCCTTGGCGTGTAGAAGCACCACCCAATGTCTTCCTTCATCTTCACATAGCATTCTCTCTGTGTGAGCCTCTGTCTCCAAATTTCTCCTTTTGTAAGAACACCGGTCACATTGGATTGCCGCCCACCTAATGATTTCATTTCGACTTAATTACCTCTGTGAAGACCCTAGCTCCAAATGAGGTCATGTTCCGAGGTACTAGAAGTTAGGACTTCAACATAGGAATTTTGGGAGGACACATTTGAACTCATAACAGAGGGATTCTGCAATTCTTCTCGGGACACACACACACACACACACGCACGCACACACACGCACACACACACACACACACTGACAACCAGATCAGAGAAGCAATGTTCGATTCGATGTGATTTGGTTTTCTTGTGCTCTCACTGAGCTCCTGGCTTTGTGCAAGGTGCTGGGGGATTCTGTCTGGAGAAGAGACAGGCAGATGTGGATTCTGTGTGTGACCACAGACAAGTCACTTCCTCTCTCTGCCCTGGGTGAGGGTTACATGAGCTCAGGGATGAGAAAAGACTTTGCCTGCCTGGAAGAGCAGCGAAAGAAGCAGGCAGCAGACACTGGTGTGACACCAGGCTGGTAGAGGGTGTCTCTGGCCTTCCCACCATCCTCTCAACCCTCTTGGGCACTGTCCTCCCTCCCCAAGTCTCCAAAGTTGCCCTGTATTGTCTTCCCTCACTGAGGTGAGAGGTCACAGGATAGGCTCTGCTGAGCCCCCACAGCCCCTGAGGCAGACCCCAGTTTGTTCACCGTCCCTCAAGGGACCACCAGCCCCTTGGTGAGTGGACTCGGACTGGCTCAGTCGGCTCAAAGCCTTCTCGGAGAAGTCACTTGTGGATGACCGCATGGGCAATTCTTACAAATCTGCATTCAGGAGTAAATGGCTAATATGTGTGCCCTTCCCAGGAAAACTTTGCAGTAGAAAGACTCTGATTGGAAAAGGAGCCACTTTGAGTTAGGGAAACAAGACCCCAAAATCAGAAACTGCAGGTGCCGCTCAGGTGGGGGCAGAAGAGGTATATCCTTGCTGACCCCCATCAGGAGAGTGGGGTCTGTCATAGCAGGCACCCTGCCCTGCCACAAACACACACACATCAAGGACACCATCTCACCTCCTGGGTTCCGAAAGGCCACTGTTCTGCCAAGAGGACAGAAACAATGGACTTCCCACTGACTCTTCAAACAAGCCCTCATTCTTGTAGTCCTTCGTTCACTGACACATCTACACGTTCACTCATTTGTTACATATTTGTCCAATTCATTCATCCTTTAAATTAGTTCAAATTATTTACTTGCCAGTCCATGCATTCGTTCATTTATGTTCTCACTGATTTGGATATTACATTCACCTCATTTATAAATTCAACAAACATTTGCAGTCAGTTCCTACTATGTGCTAGACACTGTCCAAGGCTCAAGTGACATAGAAGGACACAAGACAGATAAAGCCTCTGCTCTCATAGAGCTTCTAAGACAGACCAACATTTCAAACACTGATAAGTGCAAGGAAGAAAATAATTCCGAGAAAAGAGACTGTGACCTTACCTTTGGGGTTCCCTTTGGCTAGAGGTGACTCGTCTCTGGGAGAGCTTCTCTGAAAAGGTGCCAGTCAAGCTGAGACCTTAAACTTGAAAAGTAGTTTCCCATGTAAAGACCTGAGGGAGGTACGTACTAGGCAGCAGGAAGAGCAAGTATGGAGACCCTGAGATGGGTGGCACATCAGTCAGCATCCCAACAGGAAATAGGGAGCACACTCAAAACAGGAGAACACAAGGAAGGTTTCCTTACAGAGAAGGTCCTGTGAAAGGAGAAGATGTAGAAAAACACAAGGGACAGAGCAGTAACCAGGGGGCTAGGAGCAGCCAAACTGTTACCATTCTGAAAGGAAGAAGGAAGGGGTGGGGGGTTGGCTGGAATTTAGAGAAGTCGTGGCCTTTGGTGAGGGACACAGCCAGCCCAAGCCACCTGTAGGGAGAGAGGCATGGGAATAAATATCCTGACCCTGCTCTGCTCCCTCCTTCTGATCTTCTACGGGTCCTTCCCATTGACAGAACCCAGCTGGAGGCCAGACTACAAGGGGAATTTCTGATGGACCACACACAGGTCAGCTCGGGTGCTGGGCAGTGGAGAAGGGTGAAGAGTGCACCTGGAGGGGCATGCAAAAGCCACCATGTTCAGGCAGGAATGTGTTCACTGCTCCCACTGATCAGAGCAGGCCCGTGAAGCTGGAGCATAGGGGTGAGCAGGAAGAGGTAAGACTGGATGGAGAGCCAGCAGGGAGGGTCCCAATTATGCAGGGCTGAAGTAAGAAATTACAGTTTTATTCTGCCTTCAATGGGAAGCCATTAAAGGGATTTCGGGAGGAGAATGACATAGGCTGACTACTCCAAAAGCTCACCCAGCCATGGTCTGGGAAGTTCATTTGTAGATTCAGGAGATGCTCCCACATATTCACCCACCCATTCCTCACTCGCTCTTTCCTTCTTCTAACTCACCTTTGCTCAGCCGTCCATGATTTCAAAACAACCTTCCCGGCTCAGTCCTCTCTGCTAGGCCCACACCAGGCCCAATTCCATGCACTGGAGTAGATGCAGAGATGCGCAGACCTGGCTTCGTCCTCCAGAAGCTGCTTTCTGACCTGGTGACCCCTAACACTAGATGGCAATTAGAGCCTTAAGGGAGTCCCCGTGGTGAAGAATGGGGAGTCAGGCTGGGGAGACTGGGCTGCTTCCTGCTAGAAGGTACAGGCTCTAGGCCACGACACATGGTCTCTGCCACCCATTTGCTAAGTGACTTTGGGCAAGGTGGACAGCTGATCTGGGCCTGTGAAACAGGGGTGCTAATCCTGCCTGCCCATCCCTAAACCTCTAAAAGTAAAGGAAAGGCTCTGGATATGCTGCCCCGATTCTCAATTGTCCTCCTCACCACCTTGCCTGGCCTTCCCACAGCAGCCCCAGAAGTTGATTCAGGTGCTAAATCATGAGCCTCCATGCCTGCCTGCATGCAGAATGCAAGGACCAGGTGAGCCTTAGTCTCTCCAGGCCAGGGAATTGAGAGGTGTGGTCCAGGGACCGGTTACAAGATACTGAGGTAGGAGGAGCCTCTGCCCAAGAGGTGAAGTGAGGAGGACAACCCACATTAGTTAGGGCAAAACAAGAGGCGGTCCCTGTGCGCCACCATCTGCCTCCACCTCAGCCCACTACAGAGAGGGGCTCAGAGAATCAAGAAACAAAGACTGTCCAAGTGAAGGGAACTTTGGGAACAAATGGCCTTCACCATACAGATGGGGAAACTGAGATGCAAGACAACAGGCATGCTCAAGATCATAGGAGAGTGGGGCTGCCAGTGCAAGCTGGGGGTCCAAAGACCTGGCACCAAACACACGTCTTCTCTAGGCTAACCATGACCTTGAGAATAAGATGAATCACCTTGAATGGAGGTTATGAGGGTTACATGAGTTAACGTAGGACATGCCCAACAAACGTCTGACACGTACCGGGTACTCATATGGCCAATCTCTTGCACTTTTGCACTTTTGCACTTGAACCCACTGCTGCCCAGCCGCTTGGCGGAGAACATTTGTGGGGCCTATCTCCCCACTTCAAGCACCCTAATGGCTACCTTGATGTCAACCTGATCATGGGCAGTTCTTTTTGTGTCCCAAGCCTGCTTTACTAAGCTTTTATTAATAGGAAGAGAGCAAGGAGGAGGAACAAAGGAGAAAAAGGAAGAGGAAGAAGAAAGGCCAGCTAAGTTACCAACAGGTGACTGTGGAAGACAGTTTGTCTCTTTTTGAGAAATTACAGGAGTCTTCTCCCTCAGGCCTTGACACCACGGGGATTTATGCTTCTTCTAAGCAAAGGGCCTGTGTTTATCTCATAGACACAATAAATCGCATATCTGCTTGTGTCCCCTCTGTGAGGAAGCCCAGAATGGAATGCACGACCTGCCTTAAAGCAGGAATCATGCTTGAATCCATCCTATCTTCCTATGCGTCTTTATCTTTGCCTTGATGGCTTACTTTATTTTCTCATATGTTAGCATACACTTCTATGTAGGCTGCTTTCAGTCCTTTCTGGAGAAAGGCAGTGAAGGAAGAAGAGGGCTCCATTCTCTGCCCTACTTGGCTCAACAAGACCCACCTCCCTCAACCAGCCCCCTGCATGCATGAATGCAGCTGTGAAGCTAGCCAGCTCTCTCTCACGCACATCCAGCTGTCAGTTTGCTCTGGCCTGAGGTCCCCAAAGTCCCTGGACTATAAGTTAGGCTCACAGAAGATCACCCTGCAGGAGACCTTCAAGGAAAGCTTGGGAGGACGGCAGGAAGCAGGGATGTGAAAGACTCAGCCAGGGAACCAGAAATTCCTCATATCCCATCACCTCCACAACCTCCAAAATTGGCCCCATACCCTTACCTGATGCCAAGAACTGCCTATTCCCACTACCTCCCACCCCTGCCCAGTGCCTAGGACTTTGGATTTGGCAGGGCTTCTATGCTCCCCTCGCACTTTGGGGTAGTGGTGTAGTCAGTTTGGGGCTACTATATCAAATTACCATAGACTTGGGGGCTTTCACAGCAGAAGTTTATTTCTCATAATCCTGAAGGATGGGAAGTCCAAGATCAGGGTGCCAGCATGGTCAGGTTCTGTAAGAGCCCTCTTCCTAGGCTGCAGACAGTGCCTTCTCTCTGTGTCCTCCCATGGGGTGCGGTGGGGGGGAGGTAGCTAGCTCTCCGGCATCCCTTCTTAGAAGGGCATTAATCCCATTGTGAGAGCTCTACCCTCATGGCCTAATCACCTCCCAAAGGTCCCGCCTCCTAATACCATCTCTTTGGTGGTTAGGGTTTCAACATATGAATTGGGATGGGGCCACAAATATACAGTCCATAACAGGTAAAGAGGTGACAGATTGTAGGAAAGTGTCCACCTGACCCTTCCCCAGAAAGCCCAAGGAGGCCCTGCTTCTCCCTGGATGCTGACAGGCAAACCTGAGCTGGTCCCTTCTCCTTCCGAGCTAAAACTCTCACTTTTAAATGCAAGACAGATGACAGATAACCTCTAAAGGTCACACCAGCTCTGCTCCTCCCTATCCAGCCTCCAGTAATCATTCTCCGAGCAGAGCAGCAGCTCTGTGCCTGGCCTGAATGGCAGAGATACAGAGATATCACAGGTTTAGGGCTGAGAAGTACATTAAGGGATATCAGAATGAGGTGCCATTGGGGCAAAGAAGACACACTAATAGATTGCTTAGGGGATCAGAGAGGGCTTCCCAGAGGAGAAAGCTTTGGGCAAGGCCTTGAAAGATGAGCAGGAGTTTGCCAAAATCGTAGGAAAAAATAAGACTTTTTTTATAGCACTCTGTTTACTTCCAATGTCTCATTTGGTCCCGTAGATCATGACTCAGCGAACAGGGACTTAGCATATGTCAATGTTTAGCTCTGAAAGTCTCTTTAGACAGTATTCTCATTTTCTGATTGAGATACTGGGGCCCAGAAAGGGGAAGGGACTTTCCCAAGGTTGCACAGCAGGGGATTAGTAAGCAGATCCTGAAATCTGAGTCTCTGGACTTCTGGTCTAACCTCGCTCCATCCACAATAGTTCACTCACCCCTTTTTCCTTTTCCAACCACCATCTGGCCTGACCAACTGCCCCATCCCTCCCAGCCAGACTCACCATAAGTTTTATAGGGAGGTAAATGATTGGAGTAGGGGGGTGGGGAGTAGAAGGGAGAGTTTAACCCCACAATGTTTTCATACTTGAGATCTGAAAACACGATTTCCCCAGCAAAGAAGCTTAACGTTAAGCGGAAAATCGGCTTGGAAGGATGTGATATCATTTATAACAGTACATTAAATGCAAGCTGAGAACCTGATATATTTTAGGAACATTCAGCACACTCTAGACTAATAAACATTTTACAATATTATTGCACATGTTCATTTCACTTTGTACAAATAATCATTCCCTTCACATCTAATAAGTCTGTTTGACACATAAGTGGTCTTGGGCAAACACCTCGGAGGGCCTTGTTTTTCTGTGCATCGATCATTTATTTGTGTAGCCCGCCGGGACAGTGACTAATGATTTTGAGGGTTTAAATGTCCTCAGACATCATCTTTGTCTCCCTGCCTGTTATTGTATAAATGTAAAATAATTTCATTTTGGCCCCAGAATGTATTGTTTTTCATGTATGAAAAATGCCTGCCCCTTCCCTGCCTGGCATGGCATCAATCAGTTTAGAACAATATTTGGAGGAGCTCTGGTCTGCAGGTCCTCCACTGAGCTCTTGAGGTCCCCGGGTGACAGGCCCAAGAACACCACTTACCAGGGAATTTCCAAACAAACCTGCCGCCGCCACTGCATGGAACCAGAAGACTCCTCTCCCTGCCAGGTAAGCGTGAGTCCTGCCCTCCGAGGAGGTCCTGAGAGCTGAGATTTGCTACCAGTAGCCTTTTCCTGTCTCCTCCTTCTTCTCCTTCCTTCTTTCCAAGAGTATCCACAGAGCTCTCTAGGGCCTGGTGCTGCTGTGCTAGGAGTTGGGGAACAGGGATTAAACCAACATGGTTTTGGCCTCCGAGAACTGAGAATCAGGGCAGGCCAACACTAGCTCAAATAACTCCAGTGTGGGAAAAAGAAAAAAGGGTCCCCTGCGGATGGGCTCAGACACTCTCACTTGGAGAGCCAGTGCCTTAGTATAATTAGGAGAGGAAGAGCACTCCTTCCTCTGGGTGGAGGCAGCCCCCATGGGGGCACATCTCTCCGCTGGGTGTTCTTATTCAGCGTGCAACCTAAACAGCTGTACACAAAGGCCACCCTGGTGGGGCGGGGGTGGAGGTCAGTGGGCGGCAGACGGACCCAGAAACAATGCTATGAAATGTATGTCCCATACTGAGACATAGGAGTGGAAGCCTAGAGGGAGGACAGTTGACAAGGCAGGAGGGGGTTCATTAAGAAAAGAGTAGGAAATGACAAGCAAAAGGGAGCAATAGCCCCCACCCTATTCATTGAACAGAAGGAAGAGCCAAAGCATGAAGCCAAGGAAGCTGGCCATTCAGAAATACTGAGCATAAAGAGAAAGAAAAAAAGTAGGGGAGGGTGAGACAAGAAATGGGTGTTTGTTGAATGAATAGGTGGCTAGATGGAGGGATGGATAGGAGACAGAGACTATATTAAGAAATCTGGAATTCCTTAAATGCCTTACTAAGAAATTTGTGCTTAATTCCATAAGCAGTGGGACTGAGGAATTCCTAAGGGCTCTTGAGGAGGAGATGACACATTCAGAACTGTATTTTAGATAGTCACTCTGACCCAAATGAACTGAAGAGCGTAAGTCTGGGTACTGACGGGGACCTCTCTGGAATGACCACTTACAGTTATCCTGTAAGGAAAAGGAGAAGGAAAGAAAGTAACGTGTACTGAACATTGGCAGCCCTTTAAGGTAAATGATATGTCCCCAACAAGCCATGAGAAAATGAGACGAGAAAGGTGATTTTCTGAGATTACTTAGTCTGTGCAAAGTCAAGAGTGGAACCCATCTGCCCATCTCCAGTCTGTGCCTTAGGCTGCCCGTGCATGTCTGGCTGGTGGGATGGCCTGAAACAGAGCCTCTTTATTTCTCTTGCCCAAGGAACCCCAAAGCCTTAGTAAGCACTCACTGATAGCTGGTTCCAGCTGCCAAATACAGGCCACGTTGGCTCTGTAGGGCCTCCATCTGTACCGCCTTCCTGTCTCCTGTCCACCATTTCCAAAAATACCTGGAGCTGATTTGCATGTCTAGAAACATGGACTAGGCTCTAGCCCTGATCTCCCCGCCACCCACCCACACACACAGTTTGCAAAACAATATGACATGCTTTGACATGCATGACTCCTTCACTCTTTCTCTGTATAGCTAATTTCTTCTCGTCCTTCAAGGCCAGCTCAAGTGTCCTGTCTTCCAAGAAGCCTTCTCTGACTCCCATAGCTAGGTTAGGGCCACCTCTGAGCTCCCACAGCTCCCGACTTTTCTCAACATGGACCTTACATGTTAATATTTTTATGGTCTATTTTCATCATCTTTGACTATCCTACTGAGGGCTGCTAGAGAGCAGAAAATATATTTGATTCATCCTTGGGTCCCCATCTCCCAGCATAACCTGGCTCAGAGTAGAATGGGAGAGTACTGGAAAGATGGTTAAGTGGTTGAATACATGGAAAGATGGATGGATGGATGGATGGATGGATGGATGGATGGATGGATGGATGGATGGACGGACGGACGGATGGACGGACGGATGGACGGATGGATGGACGGACGGATGGACGGATGGATAAGTGGTTACATGAACTGACTGATAAATGGATAGATGGAGTGACAGATAAATGGATGGATGGACAAATAAAACTCTTCTCTCCTTTAAGGGAAATAAACTTTGGACTTGACTCCCCTACTTCAGGAAATCTCCTGACCTAGGGGGGAAAAAAGTCAACCTTAAAAACTGAGGATCTTGATGGTACAGAAAAACTGAAGATAACTTATAGGTGCATAGACCTGCAAATCTAATTCATTCAACTTCACTGAGGTGAAGGCTAAGTGAGGTGGGACATTATTATCAGGCTATGGTTTAAGGAGAACCCCAGTTGCCATTAATCAGGTCAGAGAGTCTTACACATAGATTTAAGGGTCTTGATCTTTAGCATGAGCTGATAGGGAGCTGGGCATCATTGAAACCATCAACATCTTTTGAGTCCTCTAAGTAAGAATAAGATTGGAGAGTCAGAGCCATTAACTTTAGGTATTTCTCTCTGTGTCCATTCTATAAAGGCTAATCAGAAAAAGAGGTGCCCCAGACCTCAGGTCCCCATTCTGGGGCAGAGATGGATATTGTCAGAGTAACTGGGACCTGAATCCAGACCACCCAAAAAATTATCCCAAGGCCCCAGCTTACATTCTCCCCAGCTTCCTTCTCTGGCCTCTTTTAATTCCAGATGGACATGCTGTGTCCACGAGAGCCAGGAAACTTTTGGTCTTACAGAATGCGCTCAAGTCCTTCTCCCACTTGCTCCATACTTCAAGCAGGTAGAGATAGCTGTCCATTAGCACAGTGGTCCACAATCTTTTTGGCACCAGGGACCAGTGCTCCTGTGAGAATCTAATGCCTGATGATCTGAGGTGGAGCTGAGGTGGTGATGCTAGTGCTGGGGAGAGGCTGCAAATACAGGTGAAGCTTCACTGCCACTCACCTCCTGCTGCATGACCCGGTTCTTCACAGGCCATGGGCTGGTATCAGTCCATGGCCCAGGAGTTAGGGACCCCTGCATTAACAGGTACCATGTACCAGAGGACCAATGATATAAATCATTTTTAATTCATTTAATAAGTATTTATTGAATGACTGTATTTATATAGAGATTTAATCAGAGAAACAGAAACACCAGATAATAAATAGAATGAGAGATTTATTATAAGTATTTGATCTTACGTGATTGGGAGAGCTGCCTAGATATTCTGCATGCTTTCATGTCTAGTGTAGAACCTGAAATCCACAAGGCAGACAGTGAAGAAAGACAGATAATGTGAAAATGAAAGAAGGACAAGCTGGAAGCACAAGGATTTTGATGATTCTAAGACTCTAACTTTCACGACTGGATGTCCTCTAGGAGATGCTGGTGCCTTTTGTCACAGAGCTGCAATGTACCGGGCCCAGGATTCAAAGAAGCCAAGAGGAGATGGGGTCAGAGCTGACAGAGCCACAGGGCCTTGGCCACTGCCCTTCACCAACAAGGCAAGCCAGCAGAAGAGTGACAAAGAGCATGAACTCAGGCCCTGCACAAGAAAGAATATGACTGCTGCTTCACTGCCACCTTCCAAATCTCAAACAAAATATTCCCTGCAGCCCTTGCTACCTAGAACTATGCAGGGGAGGGAATTCTAGGAAATGGGGCTCCAGTTTAGCTAAGCTGACATGATAGAAAACCACAACACCTGCTTGGTGCCTGGCAGGGAACTTGTCAGTGGAAACCCAGCGTAGAGAAATTAGAAGCCCTGCCATTACAGAGCTTGATCGCATGACAAATAGTTTTTAAAATCACACAGTCTGACCGAACTTAAGGACAGCACATTTAGTTAGTCTAAATGATAGTCTACCTTCGGGAAGCAGTGCATACATTGGGATTATGTTCTTACCCAAAATAACGGTGGCTTAAACAGATTCAAGTTTCTCTCTGACTTCAAGAACAGACTTATATGATGGCTCCCACATTGTCAGGGACCCAGGTTCCTTCTGTCTGGTTGTTACACCACATAGGGCTTCATTCTCCCGCAGTCACTTCACGATCTGAGATGTCACTGGCTGGTGCTACGGCTATTCGGAGGTCATGATGCCCACTCTCAGAGAGGAGAAAGGGGAGGCAATCCACATGCCCACTCCTTTTCAGAACACTTCCTGCGAATTTCATATACAACTGCAGTTAACTGGCCAGAACCTGATTACACAATCACACCTAGCAACAAGGGAGACCGAAATGTAGTCAATTCTAGCCAGCCATGTGCTTGACTGAAAACTGAAAGTTCTACTAATCTGAAATAGGGAGAAAGTGGATGCTGTGGGTCACTTAGCAATCTCTACCTCAGGGGCTCTACAGTAGTGATCAATACTCCAGATTCTAGAGCCAGACCACCCTGAATTCCATTCCTAGCTCAGCCACTTTCTAGTTGTGTGAGCAACGAATTGCCTTCTGAGCATCTCTTTCTCTAGGCACATGAGATCAGTATCATCACTATCCAACAGTGCCAGGCACTATCCCAAGCACTTTTCATGGATTGTCATTTTTAACCCTCACAAAGAACCTATGAACTAGGTAGTCATTATTAT